>OX451736.1:1394686324-1397086324 GCA_948472305.1 Vicia faba | reverse complement strand
TTAAAAAGTTTATGTTCTAAAATGACAGTTGTGTAAGAAAATATCAGTACATTATATTTTCTCATTTTGCTATTTATTTTCTACTTTCATTTAGTTATTCTATATTGTGACACAATTCTTCGAAATTCCTAGATTTGATTTCATATTATACTCGCACTCTTTCTTTTTGTGATATGATTGGGTTTTCATTTTAAATGGCATTGGGAGTGTCTTTTATCATGTAGCCTGAGTTATTTGTGCAGATTATGCACATTATGGTTCCATCAACCCCTAAAATTCAGTGATCTCTTGTATAGAAGACAACAGTTCTGAAGCCATGGGATTCTCTCCAATCCCCATGAGATTATGCACATTATAACTTATATAAAAATAATTTGACATTTTTCTCTCTTTAGCTTATCAAAATAGCTTATGCAATATTTTAGAGGGTTAGTGCTTAATTGGTTTATGAATGAGAGTTAAGCTCACTTCCTCTCCTTTTTCGCAACATCTAAATGAAATTTTCTTAGTTCTAAACAAGAAAAATTTGTGGTTTTTGTTTGAAAGTAATATACTTCTGAACCTAGGGTGGGAAAATAGAATTTCCATCAATAAACTAATTTAGGCCCATTTAGCAAATCCTCATTCACACTTTTTGACAGGAAATCTAAAAATATTTTTAAATTCTGAATTTTAAAATTTAGACGCAACAATTAATCACAAAACCCTCTTTATAACACACCAAATCAAAGTTAAAAATATGTCCGGACAACTTACATTGCAACACACCAGACCATATTAAAAAACTGTCGGAATTTAAAATCTGAAGTTTTTTTTTCTTTTAATTTGGGAGGGTTTTTAACCTCTTTAAATTTTGAAATATGAAGTAATCATGTATGTATTTTTGGTACACACAGGTGTTGTAAAAATGTTAATAAACATCCAAATTTAATAATATTAGTGTTAGACCTTGTCAATTAAGTAATAAGCTATCTTAAACTACTAGCGACAAAGGTAGATCTGCGTATGTAAAAGCTCGTAAAAAATAGAATGGAGTAAGACATATATAGTCGAAGGTGAGAGTGAAAAAACTTAACCCGCCTCGTGAAAAATGAGGGTCGGGCTGGCGGAATGCGGACAATGCACCTCTTAAACTTTAAAATTGCAAAAATTAAAATTACTATCTGCTCTTTGAAAACAAGAAAAAGAATAGAATTTTGGTGTCAGAATTTAAAAATCTAAAATCTTTTGTAATGTGATGTCTACATGAAATGTCTCGAGCAAATTGGCTCTTGAGCCATAACCCTAAGATGACTCAAATATCTTTTATTAGGTTCACTATTCATCATGCACTATGAAAATCCGACACACTAATTAGAAGGCGTATTTCTGTATCAGACACGTATCAGACACTGATACGCGTATGACACGTATCAGACACGTTTTTGAAGTGTTCAACGAAAAAAATAAATTGAAACGCAACAAACACTGATACGACACAATATTTTAAATAAAGGACACGCCAACCTCTCAAATATTCAGAATTAATTTATTTTTTTTACATTTCATATTCCTCTTTTCCACTATAAAAACAACTTGTATTCCTTGTTTTTCCATCTTCTCTTTTTGTTTTCATCTTCTTTATTTGTTTTCATCTTCTTTGTTTGTTTTCATCTTCGCCGCATACCGGTATTCTATCGTCGTCGCACGCCGGTATTCTATTCTTTCTCTTCAGATACTCATTCCTTTTCTTTCTTTATTATTTGTCTTTGTTTCTGTTTCCTATTGTTAACTACATACGTCAACAATGACGCTTACCTCGTGTTATTATTTGTAAATTGTCTATGTTTTTTTGTTTATGTTTCATGTTAATTACAAAAATATTATATGTTAATTAGATATATTATATGTTATTTGTCTTTGTTTCACTCATGTTATATGTTAATTACATATAACATATAATTTGTCTCTGGATAAGTCAAATTTAGTGATTTGTTTTCTCAAAGTGGAGTGAGTATTTGTACAATTTTATTTTAGAAATTTTTTCTTAATCGAAAGTAATCAATTTAAATCTTTTTTTATTCAATTGAAAGTACTAAGTTTAAATAAATATAAATTTTAGTTTTCTCATTTTAGGTTTTTCATAAATTGTAGTATTATTTTATTAATGAGTGGGGATCAATTTACTCTAAAAGTAAGTGTTTTTAATTTACTTCACAATCTTTGTCTTTAAATTAAATTAAATTAAATAGTTAAAAATTGTAATTAACATTAACCATTAGATTAAATCTAATTTAAAGGCTAAGATTGTAGAATAAGTTAAAAAAACTTACTCGTGAAATTGATCCCCACTCTTTATTAATATATAAAAAATATATAACTGTATCAATGTTCGTATCTGTATCTTATATTTTTTACATTAGCGGTATTCTCGTATTCGGATCTATGTTGTGTCCCGTGTCCGTGTCCGAGTCCGGACTACATAGATCATGCATGACTAGAGTATAAATTATATGCTCAACGTGTACAAACTAAATTTGTATGGTTGAAGATCAAACTTGAAGCTGGTGTACATTATAAAAACAAATTTCAGAATATGCATGGACGTAAGACAATGCATGTGTCCATTACTGTACGTAGCTTGTAATCACCGCCACCGTCATCACCGTTCAGAAAGTAGAAGAGTATCGTAGTGAGGACAAATGCATGTTACAAAGAGAATCTTGATTATAGGCATATGATACACTAATATCAACCTCTTTTGGCAATACATATATATTAAACAGATATTAATTCATGGTTGTGTGTGCATTATGTCTCTGCATGTGAGCTTAAGACTATTCAGTAATGATATGAAAAGTATATATATGTATGTATAGGTTTTGTGTTCTTCCCAGCACATGTAATGTGATAATGTTCCTGTTAGCTCACACCAAGAAGAAGAAAGTGGAATGCAGCCAAGGGTGATTTGCCGGCAGATTATATGGTCGTTAAGCTATATATATATATATATATTACACATGTTGGCAAATTTCTCCTGGCTACACTTCGTTTTATTCTTTTCTGTGTGATGCTATGTGAACTCTGATATACAGTTACATTATACTATGATGTTAAAATTATATATTATACATATTTTTTTGTGATTATATATAGAAATATGCATAATAATATATATTATACATATTTCTAGAAAACTATAGATATAGACTTTCAGGGTTTAGTCAGAAATCCATTGTTCACATTTTGATGGTTAGTCTGGAATAACCTTAGTATGTATGATGATTTTCACGACAAATACAATTTAGAGATTTAAAAAAGTAATGTAATTTAGTATCACGATTCAAGTTTGATTATAGACTATTGACTGTATTTGATCGAACTTTCGTATTGTATTGTAGAATGTTGATACTATTCTTTACTGTATGTTATTCTATATTATTTTATTATTAATACCAGGGGCGTTCGCGGTTCGGTTTGAATCGGTTTTAAGATAAAAAATCATCCGATTCAAAGATAAATTTACTTGCGGTTCGGTTCGGTTTTAGATGATATATTAAAAAAATTCAATCCGATCCGATCCGATCCAATTTTATGCAGTTTAATTTAGATCGATTTTTGAATATCCAAATTACACATTATATTTTTATTAATATTATAAAACTACTAATAAATCATAGATTTGATATAATATATAATATATAGTATATTAAAAGTTAATATTACAAAATGAGAGTGGTTGATTATGATTGAAATAATAAAAATAAATAAATTATACCAAGCTAATAACTATTATTAAAAAAATTATTATCATCTAATAATAATTTCACATAGCATATCATGCTAATAAAAAGTAAATAAGTATAAAAATATATGTATGCAGTTTTGTTTGGTTTGGATCGATTTTGAAAAATTAATCCGAAATTCGATCCGAACTTATCGATTTTCACAAAATAACATTCAAACACATCCAATAAATTTTGGTTTTTTGCGGTTTTCGATTTTTTAGATCGGTTTTCGATTTTTTATTTGGATTGGTTTGGATTTGAACACCCTTAATTAATACTAAATTTAATCCTTACTCTTTGAGTTTTGTACATGACATGAGTTTATTTAAAGTGGTTTTTCTTATACTATAAGCGTTACTTTGTAAAAGATAATAAATTAATTTTTGATAGTGGAGAGATTTATGCATTTAATCGTCAAGATCTTAATTTTTAGTCTTATTTTAACGTTTGTGACCTAATTAAAAGGGTCCACCTAAAGTTTGAAGTTGATGTTCTAAAATTTTGGCGGATTCAAAGTTTGGAAGAAGATTTAAAGTCATTTAAGATTGTTGTAAAAATGATAAAATTTAAGATTGTTGTAAAAATGATAAAATTTAATTTATATAAAGTAATTTGATGTGTGTGGGGACAAAAAATAGTAGCAATCAAAATAAATTATCTTCAACAATAATAACTAATAAATAGTTAATTTAGTTAATAAAGATAAAATAAGACGAAAAACACAAAAGATTTATTTTATCAGTTCGATTAAATTATCTACGTTTGGGGGAGAGAACAACTCTCCAATTTACTATAATTCAAAAGTTGTTATTATAATTCAAAAGACATTTACAAGTATTTTTCAATCCCCTTAGATAACTCAAACCTAAGATGTTTAAAAGTATTTCTCAATTCCTTTAGATAATCCAAAGGTTTCCCAAAAACCTTTGTCTTTCTAAGTTTTCCTTTGAAATTCTCTAAACCCTTATTTCTCCTTTTTGCTCTACAACTCTAAAATTGTCATGTTATAATAACAGAAGAGATACATAATTATAATTGATAAAATCCAACAGATTTATAACAAAGCCCAAATAAAACTCATTAAATATTAAAATAAAATAAATATTATAAATATCTTATAATATCTTTTATATTAATTTATACTATTTTTTAAATTTATATATATATATATATATATATATATATATATATATATATATATATATATATATATATATATATATATATATATATATATATATATATATATATATATATATCCAACATTCTAACATTAATGAATGAATCTGTAAATTAAATCGACCAGACTCGGTATCCGCGAATTGTTCTATCAGAACATTCTTGCTGCTTTTCAATTTTCGGATTTTTGGCAATCACGAAACATGTTTTTATTCTCTTCATCATTTAAAGTTAAGACATACTTAAACAATCTCCACCTTGACTTGAAACCGCGGTGATGCCAATTTACCCATCAACCACCTTGCTGCTCTCTACCATATTGAAACACAATTCAACAACCTTAATCAAATTCAAGATACCCTTGAATCTTGATCTCACCACTTGCATTCACATGTTTCCAATCACCTTTTTCTGCCCAAGTAATCTAACAGTCCCGCAAGAATGGTTCTTCAACCATCATTTACTCCATGTGCGTTCGAATGCCTCCCTGAAGGTCTTTTTTTCTTCTTCTGAATTTTGTAACCTTTCAGTCACATTCAGAGCATAACACCCAAGACTAGTATAATCATCCCTTTGAGATGCTACAACATCCCTCTTTATTTTATCACGAGTCAAATGATAATATAATATGTCTAGATAACCGTTCCCTCACTACTACTAGTATCTATATTAGGAAACTCCATCTCAAAATGAGTTTTCTCCGCCACAGTTTTTAAAAGGTTCATCCCTTGGTTTTAATTATTCTTTATCTGAAATAACTTTCTACCGACCAAGTAAGCTGCTCTGACACCAAACTTACCCCATAATCTCAATGATAACTCATCAGTCTCATGCATATTTATCTCTTGTCTTTTGTAGTATTCATTAAACTATTATGAAACAACTTTCAGACAATCATCCTGCCTTGACCTTAAATCCCATACATTATTTTTTATATGAGAGTCTTCATTAGTTGGTGATGAATGAACAAAAAAATTTGAACCTTCTAAAATATATAGACCATATATTTTAGACCCTTTAACAATGATCACTTCATCATGGTAAATCTTCAACACTTCACGTTCAACTATAATACAATAGCCTAGATCATCAAACATGCTTATGGATGAAACAACCAACGGAAAATCATCGAGAAAAAATCAATGAAGTCGCCATCGAGTATTTATTTATCCTACAGAAAGGAAAGGAAAATCATTGAAGAAAAACATGAGAAGGGAGAAATCACGATCTTGCGACCGAGATATCGGGTACGAGAGTCGATTACACAAGGAGAAGGTATTAGCACCCCTCACGTCTGTGGTACTCCACGAGATCCAATCTTGTTGTTCTAATAAAATGGTGTGTTCTATCTAAAGCTTACAAGCTAAGGAGAAAATGCATGTATGCAAAGTGTATATACAAAGAAAAAAGTTTTATTAGTTGTGTCTGCCGCGGTTGCGAACCTTTAGTGCCTACGTACCATTCTCCGTGTAATAGGGGATCGGGACACTCGTAGTTCTCCTAGAAAATACTTGTCTGTTAGTTGATTTTAAATGAAGAGAAAAATCATCATTTCTAATGAGAAGACTCGTTTAAACAGCCACAAGGTATGATAAGGAAAGAAGGACTACACACCAACATGAAGGATGGTTTGAGAATACCTCTAGTACTTAAGTGGAGAAGCCGATAACCATGAGGATAAAGGAAGAACATCTCGATTATAAATGAATCATGTCTAATCTTGAAAAAGATTTTAAAGGTAAAAGGTGCTAGAGCGCATAAAAAGATTTGAATGAGGTTGAATGTTTTTTAATCTTTTTGAAAAGGTTAAAATATGCTTATGTGGTTTAACATTTATTAAGAAAAGAAATTTTGTTTTAACGATGCAAAAGGGGAATGAAAAAGTCTAAGGGAGACTAACAATCATAATGTTATCATGCAATGGTGGTCCTATAGTTTGAATAACAAATAGAAATCTCAACCTAAGCTGGCATGCATGACTTACAAATCTAATGTCTACCTTGAATTGAAAATGTAACAAGCAATCCTAAGGGCACATGTAAAGGTCTTAAAGAAAAGCACAAACACAAATGCAATCGAAAAAAGTCGAACCAAAACCAAAACAAAAATCAAACGCGAGCTAGCAACATACAATGGACCCAATGGATTTTAAAGTGGGAGTAAGGAACTCTTTCCACTTAATTTGCTCAAACACTAATACCAAGTAATCACTCAAAGCGTCAACGTTTAAAGAAACGTGAGCTAACATCTTCAAAACAAATGACAAAGTGTGGGGGTTGGTTACAAACCCTTTTCCATTTTATTTGACTCAATGGACAAGAATAAGTACGATTTAAAGCATCGACGTATAACGCGAGCTAAAACGACACGAACTAGAAAGTGTGTGGGTCGATTGCGAATCCTTTGCTCCACTTATTGACTCGATAGCAAGCACAAAGTAAAAGGAGAGGGGAATTGCCTTTTTTGAGGACTTTAGCAAAATTGCCTCTTTTTGAGGACTTTAAACAAACCCAAACATTGCCTCCTTTTGAGGTCTTTAAACTAGAAAAAACATCGTCTCCTTTGAGGACTTTAAACAGAATTGTCCACCTAAAGTAGGGACTCCTAGACATACATCTCTATTCATACTTCTCATGGAAAGAAATTTAAAATACAATGCAAAATGTAAACAGAATAAAAAACAATACGAAACAAACAATAATGTCTGTAACAAAGCGATATCAAAGCAAAGAAACTAGACGGTCTTCGTGCAAGCTTCACCAAGCAAAAGAGAAATAATCAGAAAAGACATCTGTGATACGGTGGGAGAACTGACTTGAGATTTTGCGTTTGTGTTCGCAAATGTTTCGGTTTAGCAAGAGTCGCCACTGACTTTTTATTTTATCCTAAGGAAAGGTCAAAAAGCACAGGAAAGACCTTTGAGATGTTTTCTTGGGTTCGGGGAGTAGATTATGAAAAGGGAAGGTACAAACACCCTTTTCATCCATGGTTATCCATGGGCTCTTAATTACTTGTTTAGATCATTTGCTTTGCTTTTCAATTGTTTGAAATGGTGTTTTTCAATTGTTTGAAATGGTGCTTTGTGTGTGGTTTTGAAAGATGTTTTGAAAAGAGGCCATCGTTGTGGCAACCTTTGTAATGATTCTTGTTTGAATGTATACAAAGATGTTTTTGTCTTTTGAAAAGTTTTCATTGTTTGAAAGTTGGATTTTAAAATTGTGTTGTGAAGTGTGTTTGAAAATAGCAAGGATGTTTTGCAAGCTTTTGATCAAGTAACTAGGAGTTATCTACCCTATTTTACTCAAAGATATTTCTTATGTTTTTAACCCTTTTAACAGTGTTGTTTCACCATTGCATTTGGTGAATAACCTTGTGTTAGGATGTTAAACGGGACATGCGTGGGTCATCGTATAGACCATGATAGCAATCGTGTCAAGTATTTTTGGCATTTTTCTTGAGGGACTTGATCATTTTTGTTTAGGCAACTCAGATAGCGTCATCGAGGGACTATGATCTTTTGTTTTGTTTTGTTTTTCCAAAGTACCTAACATGCATACCATGACCCATATTTGAAGGCAACAAATGGATTGTAACCCTAGGGGTGCAAGTGTGCATTATGTTTGTTTTTCATGCATTTTTTGTCTTTGATTAGGTTAAACTATTTGTTAATTTGATTTTGCATACAAACCCTAATTCTCTAACCATGGCATAATTGAAAGTGTTAAGTGCAAGAATTTAAATTCTAAACTATTACAACATGATTATAGGGATGGGGGTACAATTTTGAATAGGGGGTATTTGACAAGAAATATAAACCCTAGATTACTATTACATCCAAATTGAATCTCAATGCAACAATATTTAAAGGTACAATTCTTAAATGAACAAAATAAATAAATATTAAATAAAATGTATTATGCAAAAAAGAAGTTTTATTTGTTTATGCATGTAAAGTATTTTTTAATGTGAAAAAGGTGTAAAGAATTAAAATAAAAAAGTTGATTTTATTTAATAAAGGGGTAAATCCTAATTTTTCTTAAGAAAATAATATTATATATTATTTATATACAAAAATACATTAATATGTACAAAAATGAAATATATTGAAGAAAAGGTATTTTTTAGTATAAAAAATAAAAAGGTAATATTTTTATATTTTTGTTCTAATTATTTAATAAAATAAAAGTATATATATATATATATATATATATATATATATATATATATATATATATATATATATATATATATATATATATATATATATATATATATATATATATATATATATATATATATATATATATATATATATATATATATATATATATATATATATATATATATATATATATATATATATATATATATATATATATATATATATATATATATATATATATATATATATATATATATATATTAAGTATGTATAAAATAAAATAAAATATTTACAAAAATAAAATATATTCAAGAAAAATATTTTCAGTGTGAGTAAAAATAAGAAATAAAAATAAAAGTATTATTTTCATTGTTTTTAAAATTAAACAAATAATGAAAAGTATTAAAATGTTTTAATGTTAGAAAAAATGGAATAATATGCTAAATAAATGTAAAAAAAATGTGAAAATATTTTTAAGCATTTTTTATATTTGGGGATAAAATAATAAAACCAGAAATGAAATAAAAATGCAAAAATAACAAAATATAAAGAAATTGGACCAGGGGGTGTGAAACTGAAAAGGTGGGTGTCAAAAGTGAGAAATAGCCAGGCCCAACCCAGCTACTTCATCTTCTTCCTCCAGAACTGTCAAACGCGCGCGCCTGGTTCCAACTTGAACATCCTGGAAACGTGATCTTTTGCCAAAACTCACAACGTCAAACTTGTAGAGAATTTTAATACGATTCTAACCATATAAAGCATTAATCTTAACTCTCAAAGACCAGAGAGAATTTCTCTGACCCTAAAATCTGACCTAACTTTTTCAGCATGTTCATGGATGAAATTCTCTTAGCACGCTTAATATAAATGAAAACTGAGCATATGTATGGCTTCATGGAAATGAGTACTACATCTTTCATTCACAAACCTAAGGCTAAATGTTCCTAAATAGAGAGATAGAAGTTTGAGAAATACATGTTTTAGTCAAGCTCGAGTATGGCAATGCAGCTACTTTCAGTGAGGTCTGAGGTTCTTTTGAGCTTGCTTGATGTTCCCTGGACCTTTCCCAATGCTTAGTTTGCTTTAAAATGGTCTGAATCTCTCTATGGAACTCAACCTGCAAAGCTTCAAAACAGAAATGGTGAACACTGTAAATGGAGTTACATTTGGGAATGGAGGTTTGGGATAGCTTGAGTGAGTTGAATGGAAGGTATTGGAACAAGTTTGAGGCCAAACACACGAGTGGTTAGTGTGATGGATGTGAATCTGCAGGGAGTGCCCTGTTTTGCAAGAAGAATGTGATTTGGTGTTTTGGAAGGCTTGAGGGCTCAACAATTCGTGTTTCTGGCTCAAGGCAATGCACAAAACTTGTTTGAAATGTTGGCAAGAGTTGATTATATCAGATGTGCAAGTTATGTCCTTTTGCATAATTACTTGGTTTTGAAGTAAAAAGTGAGAGTTGACAATGCTATGGCTGTACTGGCTTGTAACCTAGCTTCACAAAGTTATTGAACTTTTCCTGACATTAGGGAGCCTTGTTTGCAACAAAGGGCTTGGTGTATGGCTCAAGAAATGCAATTTGACCTAAAACATGCTTTATGTAAATGGAAGTGCTACCTTTATGCCCAAAATGGATTTATTCATTGTGTCAAGCTCTGTTGATCAGAATAAGACCAATGTCCAATGTATTTACATTTAATTAAGGAGTGTGAATTAGTTTAGATACCTGTAAATAAGTACAAAGCTAGTTTGGACAGATTTTGCAACTTGAATGAACATGTATTGGCCATGGATCAAAGTGAGTTTTTTCCAACTTCAAGCATTCGATTCTCCCTAACCACAAATGTGTTTGAGGAGTTCTTGGACAATTTACAAAGCTTGCAAAACGTACTATAATCCATATTTTAAGTGAAACTTGAGACTCCAAGTGGAACTATGTGAAAAATGGCCAAGAAGATGGGTCAAAATCCTGCCTAAACTAGGGCAAAATTTCTCTAAGTTAAAAGTTTTAGGGACCCTTGTTCCAAAAATTATAACTTGAGATCCAAACTTCTTTTGAGAAAACTTTGTGAATCAAAGTTGTAGACTTTGTGGAGGACTACAACTTTCATGTTTTAAGTTTTGTTTTAATCCACTTGCATCATGGTGAAAATGTGGGGCAAAGTTAGGAAAAATTAAGAAAATTTCAGAACTTAGAAAAATTCTAAGTTATGAAATTTTTTTCAATTTCAAACCCTAATTTGCAATTTTGGGTTTCTTGGTGAACAAGTTTCATAATTTGACATATCTTGATAAAAAATGGCCCTTGGCACTTGATTTTGACCAAAAAGTCAAAGTTTGACTTTTCAGTATATAGTCAAATTTTGATCAGTTGACTGAAAAATTCATCTGTCAACCCTATGCATTTGAGATCTTTTGAACTTGTTGAATAGGTCAAGATAATGTCATTGAGTCCTTGAGTCCATGATTGAACTTGATTTGCCATTGGTTAGGTCAAACAGTCAAAAATTGCCTTTGTACAGTCAAAACCCTAAAAATGACCATTTTGCCCTTTTGGTGATCTGATCAAATTTCTGGTGGATTTGTGGTCCAAACTTGATCAAATGGTTCATATGAGTTCATAATGTTGATGTGGGTCAAAACTCATGAGGTTTGACTGTAAATTGGTCACAATTGACTTTTTCCCCAATACAGCTGATTTTTAGATCAACTGTCCAATTGACTGGGCAAAAATTTGATTCAAGGCTTGAAACTTGGTATGGACAAAATTATGAGTCCAACATGAAGTATGAAAGTCAATTTGGGCATTGAAGGTCCAAAAATCCCTGTGCAAACTCAAACCCTAATTTAGGTCAACTGTGCAAGAAGG
This sequence comes from Vicia faba, assembly GCA_948472305.1. Taxonomy (NCBI): domain Eukaryota; kingdom Viridiplantae; phylum Streptophyta; class Magnoliopsida; order Fabales; family Fabaceae; genus Vicia; species Vicia faba. The sequence continues at coordinate 1,397,074,347 of OX451736.1, read as the reverse complement.
TGTCTTGAGCAGAGCAAACCCTAGCTTGATCTTGAGTTCCAAGAGCCTTGTGATGAGAAATGTTGATAAAATGAGAGGGAAAATTTTGGGGTACAAAAGTTGCCCCTGTTCAATCTTCTTGAACCTGAAGAGTTAGATTGGCAAGTTTGCCTTTCGTGGCTCGAAGGTAAAAGAGGATTGGACACTAGAGTGCCTGTATATTTGCACTCGTCAAAAATGTATCTGAGGGAATGGGCTTAAAGATGCCATTTGGAGATAGTAGAATCTTGCTGGAGATGGGATTAAAGACGCCATCTAAGATTTGTTTGTTGAAAATCAGTAGAATGAACATCAGAATGGTATTCGTATTTGGAACGTATCTGAGTTGTATATGGAGATTGGGTTTGTATGAGCAAGGGAATGGCGTTTGTGTTTAGAGCGTATCCGAGTTGTAACTGTAGTTGAAATTTGAATGAATATCAGAACGACTGCCGTGTCTGGAGTGTATCTGTATTGTGAATGGGTAACAGAGAAACATCTGTGTATGGAGCAACTGTGTACTGGGTAATAATTCTGAATGAGTGACAAAATGGAAACCGTGTCTGGGGCGTATCTGGACTGTATCTGAAGTTGAGATCTGTATGAGTAGCAGAATGAATTCCGTGTTTGGAGTGTATCTGTACTGTAACTGGGATCTGAATAAGTGACATAATGACTTTCGTGGCGGCTGCACTGGGGAGAATCAAACTTCTGGTGTAAGGGACATAATGGCATCCGTGTTTGGAGCGTATCTGAGCTTGAAGTTGTTAGTTGAATCTGAATGAGGGATAGAATGGCCACCGTGTCTGGAGCGTATCTAGTCTGTATCAGATTGCTGAAGTCTGAATGAGTAGTAGAATGAACGCCGTGTCTGGGGTGTATCCAGACTGTATTTTGACTTGAAATGTTGAACGAGTAATAGAATGACCACAGTGTCTGGAGTGTATCCATACTGTATCTGAATAAATGTTAACGATAGCCTTTTAATCTTATCATGAAAAGGGTAAAATGTTAACTAAACATGAAGCAATGTTGCATGATATGTATGATGCAATGAACTGTGTTTCATTAATGCTTATGATATATGAATGTAATGGATATGCATGTAAGCTGAGTAGCTGTCTTGCTGAGGAAAATAAATCCTTGATAACTGGAGATAAGGAAATCCTTGACTGCTGCCGGGAAAAGTGAATCTTGATCGATGTTGAGGACTCAAAAATCTTTGATTATTGAAGATGAGAAATCCTTGCTGACTGCTTGGGGATTAAAGATCTTTGATTGTCGAGAATGAGAAATCCTGGGACCACCGCTGGGGATTGAAAATCCTTGGTGACTTGTGGGGTTTTAACAAGAGCTTTGACAACTTCTGCGGGGAATGAGAATCCTTCATGACTTTCCTGGGAAATAAGGAAAACTCCGACGACCTCTACCGGGGAATCAAAACCTGGGAGGCTTCGGATGGAGAAACAGGAACTAGAATCCTCAGTCTATTGGGAAGTAATTCTGTGGGGAGCGTGTTTACTCGGCCGGGGAAATCAGGAGCTTGGGTTGTACGCCAATCTACTGGGGAAGTTGGGGAAAACTGAATGGTTCCTAATGGGGATTGATAGTTGGAAATTTGACTTCGCTGAGGAAGAAGGTTTAGAATATTCTAGCTCCGTTGGGGATATGTATTTCAGGGTTTTCGGGCTCCACTGGGGATCTTGGAATTTAACTCCGCTGAGGATATATACTTCAAGGTTTTAGCTTTGTTGAAGATCTGAATGATGCACTGTAGGGGATTGCTTCTGGAATAGCTCAAAGATATCTTCCTACACCTTCAACCTATCAGTAATTATCTTTTCTCAATTTTGTTTCATTTGTAAGCAGTGATTATATTCAAATGCATATGCCTATTTAACAAAACATTGGTCGTTTTCAAATAAAACATAAGTGTAAAAAGAAAGGAAAGGCAAGCAAATTTTTGCACTTTGAAGTGTTTTTGTATTAACTTTTGTAAGTGATCTTTGTATAAAGGAGACAGACATCCTAGTAAGATAATGTTGTCGTAAAAATGAGAAAAAATTTATACAAAAGAAAGATGGCTATGTGCAATAATTCCATGGGGTTCCCATTCTGCTATAGCCTTCACAACTCTGAGTATCTTGTCCATTCGCTGCTTCGTCCGCCGATGATTGGATTGATCAGAAGCTTGGAGCTTGTTGGTGAAGAGATTGTCCTTAAAGTGATCCGATGAGACATAGTCATACGCTTTAATTCCCTAACTTTTTTCTGGACCACCCTTTCGGGTTTTTGATCCACCGGGAAACCCTTTTTTGCCTAAGTCGCCCTTTCGGGTTTTCAACTTGCCGGGTGTACAGATTTTTTGTTTATCCCTAATTTTTCCTTAACCTCCATTTCGGGTTTTCGATTCACCAGGATGCCCATTTTTTCCCAAATCGCCCTTTCGGGTTTTCGACTTGTCGGGTCATTTATGCGTAGTATCTTTTGACTATGTCTGCGCTCGTAGGGTGTGGCAAGTCGTCGCCGTCCATGGTAGTCAAAATCATTGCCCCACCAGAAAAGATGCTCTTGATCACAAATGGTCCTTCATAGGTAGGAGTCTACTTGCCCCTGGGATCACTTTGCGGCAAGATGATCCGCTTGATTACAAGATCTCCAACTCGATATACCTGACGCCTGACTTTCTTGTTGAAAGCCTTGATCATCCATTTTTGATACGTCTGACCATGACAAACAACAGTAAGTCGTTTCTCGTCGATCAAATTAAGTTGATCAAGTCGGGTCTGAATCCAATCGTCTTCACTCAAACCGACATCTTTCATGATCCTTAAGGAAGGAATCTGAACCTCCATAGGTAAAACAACTTCCATGCCATATACCAAAGAGAAAGGGGTTGCCCCTGTTGAAGTACGTGCCGTGGTACGATACCCGTGCAGAGAAAATGGTAACATCTCATGCCAGTCCTTGTAGGTGACTGTCATCTTTTGAATGATCTTCTTGATATTTTTGTTCGCAGCTTCAACAACACCGTTCATCTTTGGCTGATAGGGAGATAAATTGTGATGATAAATCTTGAACTGCTCGCACAGAGCGGTGATCATATTATTGTTCAAATTTGTACCGTTGTCTGTGATAATCCTGTCAGGGATACCATACCGGCATATGAGATTCTGCTTGATGAAGCGGGCAACCACATTCTTTGTAACTGAGGCGTAGGAAGCTGCTTCGACCCATTTGGTGAAGTAATCAATAGCCACTAGGATGAAGCGATGTCCATTGGATGCCGTGGGCTTGATCTCTCCAATCATGTCGATGCCCCACATTATGAATGGCCAAGGAGCTGTTAGAACATTGAGAGGAACAGGAGGAATATGTACTTTGTCGGCGTAGACTTGACATTTATGGCAAGTACGGGAATGTTGATGACAATCAGCTTCCATGGTAGACCAGTAGTAGTCTGCCCTTAGAATCTTCTTAGCCACCGTATGTCCGCTTAAGTGGGTGCCAAATGTGCCACTATGTATTTCGGTCATGATCAACTCTGCTTCAACCTTGTCTACACAACGAAGTAGAACACAATCATGGCTGCGCTTATAAAGGATACCATTTCTCAGGAAGAACTTGGCAGCAAATCTCCTTAAGAACTTTTTGTCATTGACGGAAGCTTCTTCAGGGTATTCTCGAGTCTGGAGATACCTTTTGATTTCATGAAACCAGGGTTGTTCCACTACTTCTTCGGTATTAATCTCATGACAATGCGCAGGTTCGTCCATTCGCTCAATGGTGATTCGGGGAGCCTCATTATCCCAGTTGAGTTTAAACATGGAAGACATTGTAGCCAGAGCATCTGCTAGCTGATTTTCTTCTCGCGGGAAGTGCTCGAAAGTAATCTGCTCGAAATGAGGTAACAATGTCAGGATATGTTCTTTTATGGGATAAGATTAGGATGTCTAGTGTCCCATTCTCCTTTGATTTGACTGATAACCAAAGCTGAGTCCCCAAATACGACCAAAGATTTGATTCCCAAGTCTATAGCAGCCTTAAGACCAAAGATGCAAGCTTCATATTCAGCCATGTTATTGGTACAACTGAAGCAAAGTCGGGCAGTAAAGGGTGTATGGTAACCTTCCATAGAAATGGGTACCGCACCGATACCGTTGCCAAGTGCATTTGAAGAACCATCAAAGTACAGGGTCCATCAGGATCCTTGTTCAGGTCCGTCATACGGTCCGTTACCTTCAATGTTGTCCAATGTCATGATGTCCTCGTCAGGGAAGTCGAATCTCATAGATTGGTAATCTTCGACGGCTTGATGAGCTAGATGGTCAGCCAGTACACTCCCCTTTATAGCTTTTTGGGTAGTATACTGGATATCATACTCAGTTAGGATCATTTGCCATCTAGAGATCCTTCCAGATAAAGCAGACTTCTCGAAGATATACTTAATCGGATCCATCTTGGAAATCAACAAGGTGGTATGAGTCAACATATACTGCCTTAGCCGGCGAGCAGCCCATACCAAAGCGCATCAAGTTTTCTCGAGCAGTGAGTAGCGAGTCTCACAGTCGGTAAACTTTTTGCTAAGGTAATAAATGGCATGCTCTTTTCGGCCAGACTCGTCATGTTGGCCTAGTACGCACCCCATTGAGTTATCCAAAATAGTTAAATACATGATTAACGGCCTTCCTTCGACGGGTGGCATCAAAATAGGAGGTTCCAGTAAATACTCCTTGATTTTATCAAAAGCAACTTGACAATCATTGTTCTATTCAATCACCTAATATTTCTTCAACAACTTGAAGATTGGCTCACAGGTAGATGTTAGGTGAGAGATGAACCTCGCAATATAGGTTAAGCGTCCCAAGAAACCTATAACCTCCTTTCCAGTGCGGGGGGCAGGCATTTCTTGTATAGCTTTTACTTTAGCATGATCAACCTCAATGCCTTTGTTGCTGACGATAAATCCCAAAAGTTTACCAGACCTGACTCCAAAAGTGCACTTGCTTGGGTTCAGTCTGAGCTTATACTCCTTCAATCTGACAAACAGCTTTTGCAGATGATCGAGGTGTTCTTCTTTTGTCTGTGAACGGGCTATCATGTTGTCTACGTAGACTTCAATCTCATGATGTATCATGTCATGAAACAAAGCTACCATGGCGCATTGATAAGTTGCCCCAACATTCTTCAGTCCGAATGGCATCACCTTATTGCAGAAGGTACCCCACTGCGTGACAAAAGTAGTCTTCTCCATGTCTTCGGGGGCCATTTTGATCTGGTTGTATCCCGAGAATCCATTCATGAAGGAAAATACCTTGTGTTGAGCTGTGTTGTCAACCAAGATGTCGATGTGTGGTAGGGGAAAATCATCTTTAGGGCTAGCCCTATTTAGATCCCTATAGTCCACACACATTCTGACTTTGCCATCCTTCTTAGGCACGGGCACAATGTTAGCAACCCATTGTGGATAGGAAGTAACAGCCAGAAAGCCAACATTGAATGTCTTCATCACCTCAACTTTGATTTTTTCAGACAAGTCGGGCCTTATTCGGCGGATTTTTTGTTTGATCGGTGGACAGTCTTCTCTTGTAGGGAGATGGTGAAAAACAATGTCTGTGTCTAGTCCCGACATGTCTTCATAGGACCAGTCGAAGATTTCAACATATTCATTCAATAACTACACTAAGCGCTCTTTGACACTTGGTTCCAGGTTGGCACCCACCTTAACCTCTTTCTTGTCTTCCTCTGTTCCCAAGTTGATGGTCTCTAGCAACTCTTCATGGGGCAGAATAGCCCTCTCTTCTTGTTGCAAAAGTCTGGATAACTCTCCCGGCACTTCACAGTCTTTGTCAACTTCGTACTCAGCATGATTGACCAAATCTTCAGAGTCACCGAAGGCTAAAATAGAATAGTCACCCATGGAATCCGGAGTGGATGGGTACCTGCATTTTGTGAGTGTGTGTGTGTAAGGGATAACCATCCTTAAACAAAACAAAATGTAGAAGGAAAGAAAATGAACACAACAGTTTATAGATGAAAACGTCCAATGATTCATTAAACATGGCATATGATAATGAAGAAAATCAAGCCCTTACAAATGGACCTATATGCCCCGGGCAAGGCATAAGATGAAAATAGTGTACGAATTGTTTAGTTATTATAGACCAAAATAGGAAATTGTTTAAAGATAAATTACTGGTTGATGAAAGTGATGGGAATAAAGTCCTTCGCTTCCCAGTTGCTTAATCCTCTCTCGACAGTTGGAAAGATCCAATCTTCAAAGTTGTCTTCTTCATCATCATCTTCTAAGGCGTTAATTCCATGGTGAGTGATTTTTACGGGTGGTCCTCCGGCCCTAGAGCGACGCACAACTTTTTGGCCAGCAGCAGTAAAACCTAGTCCGAACTTGTCTGTCTTGTGAGAAAACTCAGGCAGTTGCCCCCATATTGTACTCCTTCCTTCTTTGATTACAACCTCTGCATCTTTGAGGCATGCCATCCTAGATACAGGCTTGGAAATAACAGGCACATCAATCATTGTCTTCGCAACTGCGACTTCAAGAGGAACCTCTTCAAAATGTTGGAAAGGCGTTTCTATGAACTCGCCATCCAACTCCACATAGCGGAAGGAGTTAAGGTGACTTATCATTAGGGATGTCAATGGGGCGGGGCGGGGCCGGGGGGACACTTCCCTATCTTTTTCCCCGCCATCAAATTCATTCCTCGTCCCCGTCCCCGATCTCCGTCACGGGGGAATTTCTATCCCCATCCCCGTTCCCCGCGGATCCCCGTTCCCCGCGGGGATCCCCATAGATCCTACATTTATTCATTAATATTTTATTTTTTTAAAATGTTTATATTTTCTATAAAAATAAAAAGCACAAAGAATTCACATATTTATTATGTTATTAAAAAATACTAGTATTTGACATTTATTATTTTTTATTAAAAATACTAATGGAACACAAAATAATAATATTTTTTTTATAAATTTCTATAAAATGCTATAAAATTCAACAAAATGAACTATAATACTTTTTAAAGTAACAATATGCCTAAACAACTAAAAAAATCCAACAACATAATTATGCTTAAAAAACTATACTTCATCAAAACTAATAAGGGATAATTATAAAATTTAGCATCATGAGTATGCTTGAAAAGCTAAAAAATACTTCATAATAAGTCAACTAAAAGCAAAAGTCAATATATCTCTATTTGCTCAATTGATAACACACGTAAAGTAGAAATATCAAAATACTTAAAACAAAGTTACATATAAATAAACTAAAATATTAAGCAAAATATCCAAACAAGTAATGATCAATCATGTCTCTCTTTCCAACTTCTCCTTGCAAGGTCTTCTTCCTCATTCCACAATTAGATATGACTTTCTTTTTCCTACGAAAAGTAAACAATCAATAATTATATTTACTTAAAAAAATACTTTAAAAACTAAAAGGTAATCAACACTAATATGTAAATTACCTTATTATCATCATCATCATCATCATCCATATCTTCATCCACACATTCAAATTGAGTCAACGTTTTTGAATAACCTAAGAAACAAATAGCTAAATTAAAATTTAAAAATCCTTTTCAATTAATCTTGTAAAAGATAAAAATATATTACCTTTTATATCTTTTCGGATCCAATCTTGAGTGCACATCAAAGCCTCTAAAGTGTCTTCCTTCAACCTACTACGTTGTTGACTTAAAACACGACCACTAGTACTAAAGGCGGACTCTGAAGCAACGGTAGAGATAGGAATTGCTAAAAAGTCCCTTGCAATCTTTTGCAAAGTTGGAAATTTCAAACCATTTTGTTTCCACCATCCTAAGATGTCAAAATTTTCCTTTTTTTGTTTATCAAGCAAGACACCATCTTCCAAGTAGGAAGTAAATTCTGAATTGACATTTGTAGTTGAAGTATTTTCCATCACATATTCCGAATAAGCCTTCTCCCAATCTTGACTTGTGACATCAATGTCATCTACCAATGTTGATGCACCAACTTCACTACTTGTAGGAACCATATCATTATTTGGTTGATATTCTTCAACTAAATCTTCACACATTTGTATTACCTTTTCCAATTCTTTGGGAGCATTATTCCCATACATAAGTGGGAAGAAGTAATTCAACAAAGTTATTTTATATCTAGGATCCAAAACAGCCCCTATTGCCATCACCCCATTAATCAAACTCCAATATTTGTCAAACTTCACTATCATACTTCTTGCCATACTTTGTATAGTATCACTAGAAGAATCTTCCCACTTTCTTAAAGCTAATCTTATTTGACAAACTTTGGGAAAATAAATGTTTGATGTTGGATACTTAGTACCCGAGAACAACTCAGTGACACTAAAAAATAATTTCAACTTGTCACAAATTTCTCTTGCCATTTTCCAATCTTCTTCACTTGGTGCACACTTATATTGGGAATCACGACGTTGTTTTAAACGTTTAAAAACTTGTTCGTAAGGCAATGCAGAAGCAAGCATTAAATAAGTAGAGTTCCATCTTGTTCTACAATCTTGTGCAAGCTTCTTTTCATAAGTTATGTTCAATTGATTACAAGTTTCTTTAAATTTCTCCTCCCTCTTTGGTGTTGCTACCCAAAAACCGACACTTCCCTAATCTTTTCAATTGAACTCGAAATTGTTTGCATGCCATCTTTCACTATCAAGTTTAATATGTGGGCGCAACAACGCATATGAAACAATTTCCCTTTTAAAATAAAAGAAGAAGGTGACATCTTATCAATCAAATGGTCAATCAGAGCATCATTGGTGCTACAATTATCAACGGTTAATGTTGACAATTTTCTATCAATATTCCAATCCATCAAACAATCTACCAAAAAATCACAAATGACCTCAGCAGTATGTGGCGTAGGGACATAAATGAACCTAAAAATAAATTATAATAAATATCACATAAAATAACTATATTATAATAATAACGTAAATTGAAGGGAGAAGTTACCTGATGATCCGATTCTGCAAAATCCAATTTTCATCAATGTAATGAGCTGTAACAGACATATATCCTTTGTTCTGGTTGCTAGCAGTCCACATATCAGTAGTTATTGCAATGCGGCTTTTATTCTTTGCAAGTATTTTCATTTGCTTTGACTTCTCACTTTCATACAACTTCATTATATCATTCTTCATGGTGTTGCGAGAAACTATCTTGAACAAAGGTTGAAGAGAATGGCTATAATTTCTAAAACCAATATGGTTAACCATCATGATGGGATATTCATGCAATATAATCATCTTCGCGAGTTCATTCCTAGAAACATCTTGATTAAATGTATAATTTCCAACCACAAATGATTCATGTCTGTTTCCGGATTTTTTTCTGTCACTTTAAGCATGGCTTGTTTTGGACCTCTCTCTGTGCGTTTTGGACATATGCTAATATGATCAAATAAATGTTTAGTACCATTTTTTTGTATCACCACCAATTTTCTTATCACAAGATTTGCATATAGCCTTCCAAATGCCTCCTATTTTTTGCCTTTTAAAATAGGGCCAAGCATCTGATTTTAATCCCCTTTTGTTAGGACTTGTAGTGGGTTCAACGGGAGCTTCAGGATCTTGATTTTCTATATTTATTTCATTTGGAATAGATTGAACTTCCTGTGTGAGTGAAACTCCACTACTTTCTATAGGAACTTCATTCCCTTCCAAAGCAACATTATGACTATTAGATGATTGAACTTCACCAACCATTCTTTTACCAAAAACCTGGCACACACAAACACAAATTTTAAAAGGCTACATGGAAGTAGAACAAAAATAATAAATATATGAAAAAATAATAAATAAATGAAATAGTAAATACATGAAATTCACACAAAAAATAATTAATAAGAAAAATCTTATATTTCTAAATATATGATGCATTACACATATTTCTAAATATGCCTTATTTACTGTAACTTTTCAATTAGAAATAATAACATATATTAATTAATTATATACATTGAGAATACATTTATTTACCTATATACATGATATATTTACTCGTGTAAAAAGTTATATGTTATTATTTCACTTAATGGCTTTGGTTTTATAATTAGAAATATAAGATATATATTTTTTTTATGGGTGATAGCATGATATATTATTGTTTATATGTTATTATTTCATTAATAATTAGAAATATAAGATATTTGGTTTTTTTTATGGGTGATACCGTGATAGCATGATATATTGATTCATTTAAAAAGTAATATTTTTTTGTTTAATATAGAAAATTAAATTATAGTGTGATATATTAATAAAAAATAGGAAAAGTATATTTTAATATTTTTTAAGGAAAAACTGACGACATTATTTTAATTACAAATGCATAGTATAGATAAAAAATGAACACAAAAATATTTAAAAGGAGATAAAAATGAGTAATTTTTTGATTATTTTATATTTTTTTAATATGCAAATGATTTGATAACTCTAAAATTTCTAAACAATTTAATTTAAATTTAATCAAAATAATCAACTTTTCCTATAAGCAATTACATGAACAGGTTTATGAGAATCAAGGAGAAACAATCTACTTTTTTCTATAAACAATAATATAAACAGATTTATGAGAATCAAAGAGAAATAATCTATTTTTTCCTATAAATAATTACATGAACAAATTTATGAAAATCAAACCTTATTGATGAAATTGTAAGAGCTGTGAATAATGGAAGCACACCAAATAGAGAAGATGGAATTGGAAGAGGAAGATGAATGGAGATTTGACTGGAGAAGAAAAAAAGGAGTCTAACGTGTGAGACTCTAAATGTCTGGCAGAAGAAAATGAAACGCTTCAACTTTTTTAGGGTCTAATATTTACATTTCTCTCTCTTAATAAATACATGAATATTTATTTATTTATTTTTATAAATAAACATAAAGGAAATGACTAAAAAACCTAATCTAAAATATATATATTAAATTAACAATATTAAAATAATAGGCGGGGCGGGGGGTGTATTCCCCGTCCCCGTCCCCGAAATGCTCTCGGGGGAATTTTTCTCCCCATCCCCGCCCCCACGGGGGAAAATTCCCCATCTTTGGGGCCCCGAACGGGGCGTTCCCCGCGGGGATCCCCATTAACAGGTCCAAACTGACATCCCTACTTATCATGTACTCTTCCTCCCCATGAACCGTTATAATCTTTCCCTGAACTGGATATTTTAGCATTTGGTGCAGAGAGGAAGTGACTGCCCCAACATTGTGGATCCACGACCTTCCCAACAAGAAAGAATATGAAGGACGGATGTCCATCACATAAAAGGTGGAGTTGAAAATTTTTGTGCCCACTTTGATAGGAATGTCCACTTCTCCATGAACCATCCTCTTAGAATCGTCGAAGGCTCTAACAACGATGTTACTAGGCTTCAGGGTCAAACCTTCGCAGTCCAGTCTATCCAACGCCTTTTTCGGCATTACATTCAGAGATGAACCGGTATACACCAGGACATGGGAAAGTGTGGTTTCCCTGCATTCTACTGAGACATGCAACGCGTCGTTGTGCTTCCTTCCCTTAGGGGTCAAATCAGCATCGAAAAAACCAAGACCATTATCAGCAGTAAGGCTAGCCACGCACTCTTGAAACTGGTCAGCCGAAGTTTCTTGAGGCACATGAGCCGTCTTTAGAAATTTGATTAAGGCCTTAACATGAGCCTCAGAGCAGAGTAGGAGAGCCAACATGGAGATTTTGGAAGGGGTCTGCCCTAGCTGTTCCACGACGTCGTAGTCGCTCTTCTTGATTATCTTTAAGATTTCTTCCATCTCTTTCTGGGTGGTCTCGGGGATTACCACAGTATGAGCCTTCGTCCTGACAGGGACTTCTAGTATCCCCTTACCTTTATTGGAAGTAACATCAGAGGGTCCAGCTTCGGGTATATCAACTTCTTCAATTATCGGGCTTTGCACAGATGGCTTGATAGGCACAGAAACTCTTGAGGGTCCGAAGACTGCTCGTGGAGGAGCAATCTCCGGAGAAAATATCCTTCTGCTGCGAGTTATCTTGCTCATTCCCACAATATTCCCTATATCGGGGGTTCCATCATCAGAATTCTCTTGGACTGATTCAATCTGTTTGACACCATGGTAGAATATTTCTCCTCCGTAGTTCCATGGTATCATCTTATTAGATTGATACGGGACAGGCCCCAGCATGGTGATTTTTAACGGCACAAACTTAGGATCAGGCGTAATCTTGACAGGCCTTTTGTAGGCCTTGGGAAGATTGTCGGAGATGGTTATTATTGAAATGTCATTGGTAGGAGTAACAAAGGTGGTAGGAGTAACATGAGTAAAGGTATCAACAAGAGTCTTTTAAAAGAGTATCTCTTGGGTATCCATCAGGCGTTGGATGCCTGATTTCAACAGTGGGCAGTCAGCTCGCAAGTTTAAACAAAAGTAACAGTCTCTTCCACAGCCTGGGAATATCCCGGCTCTCATCATATTCACTTTAATTACTGGTAACGGAGTCAAAAGGTCAGCAACATTGGTAACATGAAGATCTTCCATAACAGCATGAACATTATGACCGTGCTTGGGCATTGGGGCAGAAATCACATTCAGCTTTTCGGGCGCATCGAATTCTACCTCCTTGGCATCGATCAGGTCTTGGATTTTGTTCTTAAGAGCCCAACAGTTGTTGGTATCATGCCTACACTGTCAGAGTGGTAAGTACATTTTGCATTGGAGTGGTAATATGGAGAAGAGGTATTAGGGTTCTTTGGCGCTTCCTTCAAATTGGTAAGATTCAGCTTTAGCAAATGAGGGAGTACTTGAGCCAGTGTCATGTTGATTCGGGTGAATTTCCGTTGTGGCATTTCTACCCTTTGCTGATTAGATCTTGGCTGATTGCTGCGAGGTTGATCATTTGAAGAGTTTTGGATCATCACAGCCCCCACAATTGGTCGATGCTCGGTTCTTCCTTGGCTTTTCTGAGAATAAACAGCAGAAGCTTCCTTCTTAGCTGGGAAGGTCTTCTTAATAGCAGTGGACGCAGAGGCATCTTTCTGAATCTTACAACTTTTAATGTCGGCCTCGACCCTTTCACCGGTCAGAATTAATTCGGTGAATCCCGCTGAGGAACTCCCAATTAAATGATTGAAGAAAGGGCCAGACAGGGTCCCTAAAAACATGTCAACTAACTCACTATCCGACAATGGTGGCTGCACCCTTCCAGCCAGATCACACCACTTCTGGGCATACTCTTTAAATCCCTCGTTAGAAGCCATACCCATACTCTATAGTTGAGTACGAGTAGGCGCTAAATCATCATTGTATTGGTATTATCGGTATAAAGAAGCAACTAAGTCTTCCCAGTTATGAACCTCTGATCTCTCGAGTTGATAGAACCAGTCCAATTGTGTGCCTGACAATCTGTCTTGGAAAAAATGGACCCAAAGATCTTTATCAGAAGAGTGGGGTTGAATCTTTCTGACGTAGGATCTCAGATGCATTTTTGGACAGGACAAACTGTCATACTTTGCAAATGTAGGAACTTTGAACTTGGGAGGAATGACGATCCTAGCGACCAACCCTAGTTCTTCGAAATCTAAACCGGGTACCCTTTGCAACTCCATGGCTGCCAACCGATCCTCAAGATTTTTAAATTTATCATCCGCCGGGGGATATTGCTGTTCAGAGTAATCTTCATCCTCTTCCTCTCCTTCCTCGTCAACTTCAGATTCAGAAGGCATCGCAGTTCCTTTTCCTTTACCATCCCCTTCATCAGACGTTGAGGGGAACTTGAGAACTTTTCTAGCATGGTTTTCAAACCTCCTTCCCATAATGACCACACCAGGTCTTTTCTTATTTTTCTCTTTATCTTTCTCCAATAGTGCTTTAAGGTCCTCTTGACCCTTTGCTAAGGTCATGAGGAGTTTCTGGAATTGAGAGTTCTGCGCTTGCAGATCCTTAACCGTCTGCTCCAAATCCATCTGGCTGAAATAAACAACAGAAAGATAAAGAAACCTGGTGTGAAGACCTATTTATGCATATGATGAATGATATGTTATTCATGTAATGCATTCAAGGATTCAGAAATTCAAATTTGTTGCAAACAAAAGAACACACGTCATATTAAGAAGAAATTTGTTAGTACATAAGTGCCCCATGGGCAAAATATTACAAAATTCTTAATGTATAAAGACATTGCGCATCCTTTTTGGCGCAATGTAAGTGTTGAGAGTTTCCTCCTCATGAAGTCGGCGGGTAAGCTCCAAAACCTTCTTCTCACTGGCATAAAAGCTAGCTTCAAAAGTATTCCGTTCCTCCTTGAGTTGGATCTAACTCTTTTGTAATTCTTCCAATGATGTTGGCATGTCAGGATGTAGGGTGGTGTATGGAACCTCTCCTTCTATAACAGGCTCTTTGATCACGGGGAGAATGTGAGGGTATGGCATCATATGATTCTGGGCGCGGGTTCGTACCCACTTGAGATAAGGCTCAAGGGGGATGGAATTCTTGTGCCCTAGTGTCTTACTATCCACTTTGTTGGGCATCCTCCAAGCTCTGATGAACCTTTGTCGAAGTCCTTGCGCATCATTGTCGAAGTCAAAAACCAAGTCAGGAATCAGCATGTCATGAGGGCCATCCCTTCTAGCATATCCAAACTGTCTTAGAGCTAAACAGGGGTTGTAGGTAATGCCTCCCCTAATGCCAAGTAGTGGGACATTAGGGAATTCCCCACAACGATTAATGATGATGACATTTTCTCTGGACCGAGAACACTAATGAACATCAGAATGTGTGAGGGTCATCAACCGTTGTGACCACCTTAAACCCTGCTCATTCTTCAAAACTGATTGTGGAAGATGAGAAATAAATCACCTTGCTAGGAGGGGAGTACAACATATGAGAACACCTCTTTTCCTCATTGTTCGTGTGTAAAATGAGTGTAGGATGTCCCCAAGCAATGTAGGCACAGGATTTTGAGACATGAAGATTTTGACAGCGTTCACATCTATAAGCTGACCAGGATTTGGGAACAAGACCAACCCATAGATGAGGAGTGCCACAATCTCTTCAAAAGTTTGTAGATCTAGAGAATTCCAGCAGTCTTGTGCCTTCTCAAACAGAAACTTTGCCAAGAAACCCTTGACACCACTTCTAGTTTCCCAATGACCTTTGATATCAGATGGTTGCAAGTGTAGGGCTTGATCAACATCTTTAGGCTTTGGTTCTTTTTCCATACCGTTGTAGGGTAGTTGATGAAGAATAGGAATCCTCAGGAGTTGAGAAAATTCCTCCAAAGTAGGTACTAGTTGGTAATCAGGGAATGTGAAACAGTGGTGTAGGGGGTCAAAGAACTGGAAGAGAACTTTCACCATGTCTTCTTCAATGTTGGAATTGACCAAGTTGAGAAGTCTACCATGTCTTTCACTGAAGAGAGAATTCTCTGGAATCTTGGAAGTAAGCTCCTTGAGCTGAGGAGGGATTCTCACAAGGTTGACTTGAATTATTTTCCTGCGAAGAGATTCCATGACCTACAAAACAAGAACAAAGATGAAGATCCAAACCCTTGAAATGGTTAGTGGATGCATATGATGCTTTATGATGTTCATGATGTATGCACAAACATATGTACAAGCAAGTCACACAAGATCCTAGTTTCAGGCTTGCATGAGGTTTCATAGGTAAGTACCCTCTTGAAGTTAGTTGGCTCAACCTGTCCTATAAATAGTAACCGGGTTCTAAAGAGCTCAATATCACTGGATTATTTTCTGTGTTTATTGTTTTGGTTTAGCCACTTAACTGACGACCAAAATATTCCAAGAAAACAATCCTCAATGAGTGTAGTATCGAGTATCTACCAACTTTAGACTGCACCAAAGCCGGTCATCTCACTACCCCTAAAAAAGGCCAAGATGGTCAAGTAAGGTTCTAAGAGTTCATTAGTGCTTCATGACATCGCTCAGCAGCCCCGTATTCTCTTTAATTGACTCAAACATTACCGGTACTCACAAATATGTCGCACTAATATAGCTATTGCTTCAACCATGTCAGTATACCCCGCACAGTTTCCACAACGTATTGCTATTTACCTATAAATGTTTCCCAAAAATCCGGGTGAAGGATTCAAACCCAAACAAGAGAACCAAATGTAAAGCAATCAAAACAATCAAGACATGCAAAGGTGATCTAAACCCTAAGGTTACTCCACTTTTAAAGTTTTCCCCAGCAGAGTTGCCAGTTCTGTGATACGGTGGGAGAACTGACTTGAGGTTTTATGTTT
The DNA here is from genome assembly GCA_948472305.1 of Vicia faba. Lineage (NCBI taxonomy): Eukaryota > Viridiplantae > Streptophyta > Magnoliopsida > Fabales > Fabaceae > Vicia > Vicia faba. The sequence goes on along the minus strand of OX451736.1, from coordinate 1,397,058,061 downwards.
ATGTTTGCAAATGTTTCGGTTTAGCAAGAGTCGCCACCGACTTTTTATTTTATCCTAAGGAAAGGCCAAAAAGCACATGAAAGACCTTTGAGATGTTTTCTTGGGTTCGGGGAGTAGATTATGAAAAGGGAAGGTACAATCACCCTTTTCATCCATGGTTATCCATGGGCTCTTAGTTACTTGTTTAGATCACTTGCTTTGCTTTTCAATTGTTTGAAATGGTGTTTTTCAATTGTTTGAAATGGTGCTTTGTGTGTGGTTTTGAAAGATGTTTTGAAAAGAGGCCATCGTTGTGGAAACCTTTGTAATGATTCTTGTTTGAATGTATACAAAGATGTTTTTGTCTTTTGAAAAGTTTTCAATGTTTGAAAGTTAGATTTTGAAATTGTGTTGTGAAGTGTGTTTGAAAATAGCAAGGATGTTTTGCAAGCTTTTGATTAAGTAACTAGGAGTTATCTACCCTATTTTACTCAAAGATCTTTCTTATGTTTTTAACCCTTTTAACAGTGTTGTTTCACCATTGCATTTGGTGAACAACCTTGTGTTAGGATGTTAAACGGGACATGCGTGGGTCATCGTATAGACCATGATAGCAATTGTGTCAAGTATTTTTGGCAATTTTCTTGACGGACTTGATCATTTTTGTTTAGGCAACTCAGATAGCGTCATTGAGAGACTATGATCTTTTGTTTTGTTTTGTTTTGCCAAAGTACCTAACATGCATACCATGACCCATTTTTGAAGGCAACAAGTGGATTATAACCCTAGGGGTGCAAGTGTGTATTATGTTTGTTTTTCATGTATTTTTTGTCTTTGATTAGGTCAAACTATTTGTTAATTTGATTTTGCATACAAAACCTAATTCTCTAACCATGGCATAATTGAAAGCGTTAAGTGCGAAAATTTAAATTCTAAACTATTACAACATAATTATGGGGATGGGGGTACAATTTTGAATAGGGGGTATTTGACAAGAAATATAAACCCTAGATTACTATTACATCCAAATTGAATCTCAATGCAACAATATTTAAAGGTACAATTCTTAAATGAACTAAATAAATAAATATTAAATAAAATATATTATGCAAAAAAGAAGTTTTATTTGTTTATGTATGTAAAGTATTTTTTAATGTGAAAAAGGTGTAACGAATTAAAATAAAAAAAGTTGATTTTATTTAATAAAGGGGTAAACCCTAATTTTCCTTAAGAAAATAATATTATATATTATTTATATACAAAAATACATTAATATGTACAAAAATGAAATATATTGAAGAAAAGGTATTTTTTAGTATAAAAAATAAAAAGGTAATATTTTTATATTTTTGTTCTAATTATTTAATAAAATAAAAGTGTATATATATATATATATATATATATATATATATATATATATATATATATATATATATATATATATATATATATATATATATATATATATATATATATATATATATATATATATATATATATATATATATATATATATATATATATATATATATATATATATATATATATATATATATATATATATATATATATATATATATATATATATATATATATATATATATATATATATATATATATATATATATATATATATATATATATATATATATATATATATATATATATATATATATATATATATATATATATATATATATATATATATATATATATATATATATATATATATATATATATATATATATATAAAATAAAATATTTACAAAAATAAAATCTATTCAAGAAAAATATTTTCAGTGTGAATAAAAATAAGAAATAAAAATAAAAGTATTATTTTCATTGTTTTTAAAATTAAACAAATAATGAAAAGTATTAAAATGTTTTAATGTTAGAAAAAATGGAATAATATGCTAAATAAATGTAAAAAAATGTGAAAATATTTTTAAGCATTTTTTATATTTGGGGATAAAATAATAAAATCAGAAATGAAATAAAAATGCAAAAATAACAAAATATAAAGAAATTGGGCCAGGGGGTGTGAAACTGAAAAGGGGAGTGTCAAAAGTGAGAAATAGCCAGGCCCAGCCCAGCTACTTCATCTTCTTCCTCCAGAACTATCAAATGCGCGTGCCTGGTTCCAACTTGAACATCCTGGAAACGTGATCTTTTGCCAAAACTCACAACATCAAACTTGTAGAGAATTTTAATACGATTCTAACCATATAAAGCATTAATCTTAACTCTCAAAGACCAGAGAGAATTTCTCTGGCCCTAAAATCTGACCTAACTTTTTCAGCATGTTCATGGATGAAATTCTCTTAGCACGCTTAATATAAATGAAAACTGAGCATATGTATGGCTTCATGGCAATGAGTACTACATCTTTCATTCACAAACCTAAGGCTAAATGTTCCTAATTAGAGAGATAGAAGTTTGAGAAATACCTGTTTCAATCAAGCTCGAGTATGGCAATGCAGCAACTTTCAGTGAGGCCTGAGGTTCTTTTGAGCTTGCTTGATGTTCCCTGGACCTTTCCCAATGCTTAGTTTGCTTTAAAATGGTCTGAATCTCTCTATGGAACTCAACCTGCAAAGCTTCAAAACAGAAATGGTGAACATTGTAAATGGAGTTACAATTGGCAATGGATGTTTGGTATAGTTTGAGTGAGTTAAATGGAAGGTATTGGAGCAAGTTTGAGGCCAAACGCACGAGTGGTTAGTGTGATGGATGTGAATCTGCAGGGAGTGCCCTATTTTGCAAGAAGAATGTGATTTGGTGTTTTGGAAGGCTTGAGGGCTCAACAAATCGTGTTTCTGGCTCAAGGCAATGCACAAAACTTGTTTGAAATGTTGGCAAGAGTTGATTATATCAGATGTGCAAGTTATGTCCTTTTGCATAATTACTTGGTTTTGAAGTAAAAAGTGAGAGTTGACAATGCTATGGTTGTACTGGCTTGTAACCTAGCTTCACAAAGTTATTGAACTTTTCCTGACATTAGGGAGCTTTGTTTGCAACAAAGGGCTTGGTGTATGGCTCAAGAAATGCAATTTGACATAAAGCATGCTTTATGTAAATGGAAGTGCTACCTTTATGCCCAAAATGGATTTATTCATTGTGCCAAGCTTTGTTGACCAGAATAAGACCAATGTCCAATGTATTTGCATTTAATTAAGGAGTGTGAATTGGTTTAGAGACCTGTAAATAAGTACAAAGCTAGTTTGGACAGATTTTGCAACTTGTATGAACATGTATTGGCCATGGATCAAAGTGAGTTTTTGCCAACTTCAAGCATTCGATTATCCCTAACCACAAATGTGTTTAAGGAGTTCTTGGACAATTTGGAAAGATTACAACATGTAATATAATCCATCTTTGAATTGCAACTTGAGAATTCAAGTGGAACTATGTGAAAAATGGCCAAGAAGATGGGTCAAAATCCTGCCTAAACTAGGGCAAAATTTCTCTAAGTTAAAAGTTTTGGGGACCCTTGTTCCAAAAATCATAACTTGAGATACAAGATTCTTTTGAGAAAACTTTATGAATAAAAGTTGTATAATTTGTGGAGTACTACAAATTTCATGTTGTAAGTTTTGTTTGAATCCACTTGCATCATGGTGAAAATGTGGGGCAAAGTTAGGAAAAATTAAGAAATTTTCATAACTTAGAAAAATTCTAAGTTATGAATTTTTTTTCAATTTCAAACCCTAATTTGCAATTTTGGGTTTCTTGGTGAACAAGTTTCATAATTTGACATATCTTGATAAAAAATGACCTTTGGAACTTGATTTTGACCAAAACGTCAAAGTTTGACTTTTTAGTGTACAGTCAAATTTTGATCAGTTAACTGAAAAATTCATCTGTCAACCTTATGCATTTGAGATCTTTTGAACTTGTTGAATAGGTCAAGATAATGTCGTTGAGTCGTTGAGTCCATGATTGAACTTGATTTGCCATTGGTTAGGACAAACAGTCAAAAATTGCCTTTGTACAGTCAAAACCCTAAAATGACCATTTTGCCCTTTTGGTGATCTGATCAAATTTCTGGTGGATTTGTGGTCCAAACTTGATCAAATGGTTCATATGAGTTCATAATGTTGATGCGGGTCAAAATTCATGAGGTTTGACTGTAAATTGGTCACATTTGACTTTTTCCCCAATACAGTTGATTTTTAGATCAACTGTCCAATTGACTGGGAAAAAATTTGATTCAAGGCTTGAAACTTGGTATGGACAAACTTATGAGTCCAACATGAAGTATGAAAGTCAATTTGGGCATTGTAGGTCAAAAAATCCCTGTGCAAACTCAAACCCTAATATAGGTCAACTGTGGAAGGAGGTGTCTTGAGCAGAGCAAACCCTAGCTTGATCTTGAGTTCCAAGAGCCTTGTGATGAGAAATGTTGATAAAATGAGAGGACAAATTTTGGGGTACAACAACATCCAATTTAAGAATTAAAGCATCGTCGTGTGAAAATAAATCACAATTGGAAGGTGCATCAAGCAAGCTCAAGGTGTCAGATAAAGACTCAAAATGTCGGATAAAAGTCATTGTATCAGATAAGGTTCCAACAGACAGATGAAACAAATATAGCAGAGAAATAATCCACATTACTCATGTGAAATAAGAATCGAGCCCAAACGGACTATAAACCTGTATCAAAACTAAGACGAGACAAAGGAAATATGGAATGGATGTTTGATCAATTAATTAAGAGTTGATTAACTTAATTAATTGAGTTAAAAAAATAGATTAGTAAGTTAATTCATTTTAATTAACTAAATCAACATCTAATTAATTAATTAAAGTGAAAAGATAAAGAAAGATGAAGGGTGAAATGTAGAGAAAATCAATTAGTTAAATATTGATTAAATTAATTAATAAAATTAAGAAAAATAGATTAGTACACTAATCCATTTTAATTAACAAACATCAATTAATTAAAACAATATAGAACTAATGGATTAAAATAAAAATAGAAATTAGAAATAGCATAGGATTACGAGGAGAAAGGTTCTTGAGAACCCTTGTAATCTTGCACAAATCAACAAGATATAAAATCAAAATAAAACTTGTATGAGGCACATGAATAATTCAAAAACCAGGCAATCAATCATTCAAGTATTTCAATTCACAAATGAACTAAAACCAAAGAAACTCATGTTATTATTCAATCAAATATTCAAAGAATAGAAAAATGATTTTGAAACAAGCTAAGATCAAACAAATCAAATCCAAACAACAACTAATACATATGAAACAACGTTCAAAAACTCAATTCAAACAAATTCAAGACCAAACAAAGTAAACTCAACCAAAGTCAAAAGATCTCTCAAATAAACCTAATTCATAATCAAATATCGATGCTCAAAAAATGCCCTCAAAATTTAAATAACATCAATTTCAAATTATGATTCAAATCCATTCTACAACATGAGAAATCATTTCGAACCGAACTTGAGTCAATTAAATTAGAAACCGGGCAGAAACTATTCTAATCCAATGATGCACAAAGATTCATTTCAAACGCTCAATTACGGACAAGAAACAATAATCATGCCACAATTCAAATCAAATCGCACAAATGTCATAATCGAGTTCTTCATTCAACTTTAACATGAAACACCATATTGCTATGCAAGCTTCCACCATTATCTCAATGCTCCAACATTCACATATAACACAAACCTGATAACTCTTTCTAACGTGATCTACCCTTTCTCTTATGATAACAAATCTTATCCACACTTAGGTTAAGCCCAAAGACCAAAAGCCCCCCTCGTGAAAATGATTTAGAGATATTAACAAAATTAAATAAGAACTAAATGATAAAAGACTAGTAAAAACTAAATAATCCTATTATAAAACTTAGACCATTATATCTTTTTGATATTTTATAATAATAATACTAAAAATAAAAAGTTACTTATTAATATCCTAAAAGCAAAAAAAAAAAAAAATAGACAAAACTTAAATCAAAAGTAAACTAAAATGTGCGTAAAATGCAAAGATGCAAATGAAATGCGTTTGAATATAATAATGCGAATGAGAAAAAAAACCAGGATAAAAATTTCGGGTACAATAATGGACAACAAATTTCACTTAAATTCTGGAATATACCTCACATTGTGAATAAGAAATTCATGATCGTCGAAAATTTTAAGTCTGGCCATATGAACCTTACAAGTCTTATTATCATCAAGGAAAACTACTCCACCTTGCTCCAGCTTCAAAGTTTTAAAGTATTCTATTCTTGGGCACATGTGATAAGAGCACCTAAATTTATGACCCAACTATCTTCAACCTCCAAACTCGACACTACTAGTGCATAAACACTCTCATAACTATCATAATCTAAGGCAACCACAACTTGAACAAAATCATCATTGTCCTTTCTCTTAGGATAATCCCTCTTAAAGTGACAGTTTCTATAATAATTAAAGCATTTTGCCTTTGATTTGCCAAATCTCTTTGATTTTCCAAATCTCTTTGATTTGGATATCCTTTTATGCCTACTTCCTCCTCTTGAGACACTAAAGCCTTCACCACTATCATCAATCTTCAAATCTTTCGCCTTTGAAAATTCTTTGGATTTCACCGTTGTTTGGACTTCATCCAAATTTTTGTTCAAGTTTATTTGGAACCGGGATGTCATATACCTCGAACATCCCCTGAGTGGACATCTCATTCACAAAAGAAGCTCAAACTTGACCGGATAATTTTTGGGATAAGATGGAAGAGTTCACCAAATTGAACGATATTGAAAAATAATATGATACGAAAAAGTTATAGGCATAACCAACCATAGATTTTAAGGATGACACATTTTAATTTTTATCATACAATGTGTTGTACCCCAAAATTTACCCTCTCTTTTCTCAAGGAATCACCCTGGATCCTCAAGTTTTCTCTCATCCAATTCCAAGCCTTGAATTATCAATTTTTCCAAGCAAATCATCCATAAGGGAAAAATGGTCATTTGTACGCTGAAAGGTCTAACTTTGACTTTTGGATCAAAATCAATTTTCAAGAATCATATTTCATCAAGACATATTGAAATGTGAAATTTGTTTCATCTAAAAATTCAAAAGTCAAATTTACTTTGGAAAAGTCAAAATTCTAAATACTTAGAATTTTTATAAAGTATGATACTTCAGAACTTCTGAGCCAGCCTCCATGCAAGTACAGTCAGAAGTTGCAAACATGGTTCAGAATATAGCCTTCAGTCAGAACATGGCTCTTCCGCCTCTACGCAAGCTCAGTCAGAGTTTTCTAGAGTAATTCAAAGAAGGCTAGGAAGCGTGCTGCACGCATTTCTAGAAAGTCTGAAAGCTCCTTCAGAACATGCTGGAGCCAGAAGATAAGAGGATCAAAAGATTGGATGCTACGCTAAAGCAGAACTTCTGATCCAAAACTAAGCCTTGGTGTAGAGTTTCACGTTGTATGATTTCTGGTTGTGATAAGTCTCATCATCATTTAATGCTCATTTAATGCTTACAACCACTTTCTGAGTCTTTATCCAAAGGATTTTCACCACGTGTACCTCTACTGTCTTGGGATAGCAACTTTGCTTTTGCTTTTCCTTAATTCCTGCTGACATCCACCATGCTTGCTTTAAAGACAAGGCAGCGCTTCAGCACATGAAGGCTATTTTCAACGCTTTGGTCAGAACTTGACCAAATCCCAAAAACCTTGCTTATACAACTTGCTGCAGACCTATGACCAACAGCTGGTTCAGCCTACGCCTGCATCCCATGATTAAACCAAACTAGCATACAAAAACTGTGATGAAAAATCAAAAGAACAGGATGCCAAAACAGGTTCAAATTCCACTTGTTTTCCCCCCAAATCACAGCAAATTCATCTATAAATACTTGGCTCCATCACACGTTCAAGGGGTTGGCTTTTGGAACGAGAGAACTACCAAGAGAGAAAAGGAAGTTGTGAAACCTTCATAAAAATCCAGATTTCTCATACATAAAAACAAACCTTTGTTCTTCCCTTTAAATCAAAGAACTTGGCATTTCCTGTTCCGTCACCCTTACTGACTCAGAACATCCAAAGGCAGCCACTCAAAGCTCCAAGCACGCTCCAGGTAAGTCTTTCTGACTTTACTTGCTTTTTATTCTGAACATCATTAACATGTAAATATCATAGTATTAATGTTGTACATATCATTGTATAAATAAAAAACTATGGATCAGAACTTCTAGAATAATGCTAGGCTCGAACTTAGGATTGGAAGTTCTATGATTTGTTGTGCTGTGATCATTCTGATTTGCTGAACTGAATAAATGGCTGATGTGCTGATTAAGAGTTGAAACGTAACACATAACTTCTATTTTTCACTCACTGTTAACACACATTGAACCTCTGATGCTTACATGTTGTTAACACAAAACAGAACTTATGAGTTCTCCTCACATGTCAAATACACTGAACTTCTGATTGTTTCCATCAACTGTTTTCAAACACACAGAGTTTATGACTTTCACATGCTGACAATGTACTGAACTGTTGACGTTTGCTCATTGTTTTTAGTGTAATACAAAACTTCTGACTTTTGGTTCACTGGATGAACACCATGCAGAGCCTCTATGTTTTCCCTTTAACATTTCTTGCAGGACCTCAGAGTTTACCAGTCCAGAACTTCTTATCCCACAGACGTCTCCTGCTGAGCCACAACGCTCTTAGCTTCAGAACTTCTGATCTTAGTTGTTCTTCTTGCAGCAGCACGCTGTTTCTATTTTGCATTTATTTTCCTTTTCATTTTTTTTATTAACATAAAAAACATAAAAATATTTTCTTTTAATTTATTTCCTTAAGACAAAAACATTTTCCAAATAAGTCTATTTCTTTCTTATATTATGCATTTCAATATGGTTGTAATAATAACTTAGAATTTAATTTTATTTGCAACCTCATTCATAAATATGTACCCCCATCCCCTAAATATTGTAATAGCATAGAATTTTATTTTCCGCAATTTACTGTTTTCCTTATACTATATAGTAATTAGGCGTGTATGGCAAGATAAAACCAACAAATAGACCATAAAAAATCAAAGACAAATGCATGTTGTGATACAGTGGGAGAACTGACTTTGGATTTTGCGTTTGTGTTTGCAAATGTTTCGGTTTAGCAAGAGTCGCCACCGACTTTTTATTTTATCCTAAGGAAAGGTTAAAAAGCACATAAAAGACCTTTGAGATGTTTTCTTGGGTTCGGGGAGTAGATTATAGAAAGGGAAGGTATTAGCACCCTTTCTATCCATGGTTATCCATGGGCTCTTAGTTACTTGTTTAGATAACTTGCTTTGCTTTTCAATTGTTTGAAATGGTGCTCTTCAATTGTTTGAAATGGTGCTTTGTGTATGGTTTTGAAAGATGTTTTGAAAAGAGGCCATCATTGTGGCAACCTTTGTAATGATTCTTGTTTGAATGTATACAAGGGTGTTTTTGTATTTTGAAAAGCTTTCAATGTTTGAAAGTAGGGTTTTGAAATTGTGTTGTGAAGTGTGTTTTGAAGATAGCAAGTGTTGTACCCCAAAATTTGCCCTCCCTTTCTTTAGGAAACCATCTTAGATTTTTCAAAATCCCCTGGAACAAATCCAAGTCCTGAGTTATCCTTTTGCCCAAGCAAGTCACTTACAAGAGCGAGATGATCTCACAAACTCCAACAACAATGCTTTCATCTTGAGGAAAATCAAATTCTAAATGCTTAGAATGTTTCTTTAAAATAAGTGTTTTTTGGAAAAATCAGCGCTTCAGAACTTCTGAATCCATTCCAGATGAAGACGGTCAGAAGTTGCAAGTTTAGGCTCAGGATGGTCAGAAGTTGTCTCTTCAGCAGCTACATCAGTTCAATCAGAAGTTGTAAACGTGGTTCAGAGTGTAAGCCTCAAACAGAACATACCCCTTCAGCAGTTACACAAGCTCAGTCAGAACTTGCTAAAGGAATGCAAGAGAAACATGAAAGTATAAAGGCTCCTTCAGAATAGGTTGAAATCAGAAGATGAAAGGTCAGAGGGATAGGTGTCACATTGATACAGAATCTCTAAGTCCAGATTGTCCAGAAGTAGATCCAAGGAACATACCAGAAAACCAGGAGAATCTCCAGAGCTTGCTAAGACAACAGGTAGCCAAGGCCAGAGCATGGTTTACACTGCTGATTCAACAACCAGAATGTTGGTATTGACAGGTCTTGTCACCATTTAATGCCCATTAATGCTTCCAACCACTCCTGAGCGTTCACGTGTGGCTTGGAAAATGCTTTTGCACAGATTCTGGCATGGGTCTTCACGCCACCGCCCATTTCAGAGGTCACTTCCCCCAATCTACGCCTGCTGCTGCTACCTAGGCTGAAAAATAGCTGTTATCACAACTTCCCAGGAATTTCTGTCAAAGAACAACTTCAAACTCTGTTGGCGCCTTAAATGTTCAAGGTATCCACAAGAACTTTGCCTATAAATAGAGAGCTTTCCCCACTGCAAAAGACGTTCAAAAAAGTTCAAGAAAAGAAACAGAAAAATTGCTAAGAGAGAAACCAAACTCCTAAGCAACACAACATTCTGAAACTCTGCCAAAATTTCCAGCCTTGTTTCATAACTTTAAGTTTCTCACCTTCAACTTCATCAAACACCCGGCCCTTTTCTGTAAACCAAAAACGTTCTTTCCAAACTTCTGACCCTATACACGTATACACCTTCACTTCCCCTTTTCCAAATCTGTCCAGAACACCACCAGAACCAAAAGCTAACTTTCACCCACCGTTTTCCAGAAAGTCAGGTAAGCACCTGCTGACCCTCACCACACTGTTAAGCATCATCAGCTGTGCATATTCAAGTAACATAATGTAAATATTCATGTCATTACTGTTTACGTTCTGAGGACTCTCATACCTCAGAACGTTCTGAGCCAGTTTAGGACTTGCCTGTGACCTTGGTGATTCTGACCTCTGAGACTTTTTGCTATTTTGCTGGATCTGTTCCAAATATGTTTTCTGTTTTGTGGAGTAACAACATGATTGCAGATGTTCTGATTAGTGCAGGAAAAAGCCAAGTGCTGACTTTGACGTTAGCACATCTGAAGCCTGTTTTGCTGTCAATAACATCAGAACCTCTGAGAGTTATTGCCTTTTCAGCAGAATCTGAACTTCTGGGTTCTCCACTAACAAACTTCTGTCTTGCAGCGCAGGGAAATCAGAACTTCTGGTTTCCCCACTAACAAGGTTCTGTTTTGCAGGTTCCAGAGTCAGAAGTTCTGACTCATCCAGTTTCACCAACAGGTTGATCATCTGACAGCGGATCTGGGTCAGAACTTCTGATGGCCTCCCAACAGCGCGCAGGCTCCCTCCCTCTCTCTATATATCTTGTTTTTTGCTATTTTCTTTTTTGTCTATTTTTCTCGTTGAACCCCCCATGTACAAATGTGTATCCCCCTCCCCTAATTGTTGTAATAGCGTAGGGTTTTACATTTCCGCTTCTTATTGCTAGTAATTAGGACGTGTATGACAAGATAAAATCAATGAAATAGAAAAACCTAATTCAAAGAAAAAACTCTTGTATGCAATAAAACACACTTGCACACTAACACCCCTAGGGTTATATCCACTTGTTGCCTCAAAATTGGGCCATATTGCATGTTAGGTCTCTTTGGGCAAAACAAACACAAAAAAATGATCATAGTCCCTCGATGACGCTTTCGAAAGTTGCCTAAAAAAAATGATCAAGTCCCTTAAGGAAAATGCCCAAAGATACTTGGCACCATTGCAATCATGGTCTAAACGATGACCCGCGCCCGTCCCTTTCACATCCTAACACAAGATTGTCCACCAAATACAATGGTGGAACAAAATTGTTAAAAGGGTTAAAAACATAACAAAACCTTTGAGAACTTTAGGGTAGATCGCTCTTAAGTACTTGCCAACTTGCAAAACCAAAACACTTGCCTAATTTCAAAATCACACATCACTACACTTTCAAAACAACTTTCAAAAACAAATGAAAACTTTTTAAAAGACATACGTCTTTGTATACATCCCCACATGGATCATTACAAAGATTGCCACCACATTGGCCTCTTTTTTCAAACATTTTCAAACCCACACACACAAGCACCATTTCAAACAATTGAAAAAGGCAAGTGATCTAAGCAAGTAACTAAGAGCCCATGGATAACCATGGATAGAAAGGGTGCTAATACCTTCCCTTTCTATAATCTACTCCCCGAACCCAAGAAAACATCTCAAAGGTTTTTGCTGTGCTTTTTAAACCTTTCCTTAGGATAAAATAAAAAGTCGGTGGCGACTCTTGCTCAACCGCACATTTGCGAAAACAAACGCAAAACTCATAGTCAGTTCTCCCACCGTATCACAGAACTGGCGACTCTGCTGGGGATTACTTTAAAAGTGGAGTAACCTTAGGGCTTAGATCACCCTCTTGCATGACTAATTGTTTGATTTGCTTGCTTTATACTTTGGCTCTATTGTTTGGGTTTACAATCCTCCACCCGGATTTTGGGAAACATTCATAGATAGCAATACGTTGTGGAAACTGTGCGGGGTATACCGACACGGTCTAAGCAATAGCTATATTAGTGCGACATATTTGTGAGTACCGGTAACCCTTGAGTTCAATCAAGGAGAGTACGGGGCCGCTGAGTGATGTCACTAAGCACTAATGACCTAGAACCTTACTTGACCATCTTGGCCTTTCATTAGGGGTAGTGAGATGACCGGCTTTGGTGCAGTCCAAAGTTGGTAGATACTCGATACTACACTCATTGAGGGTTGTTTTCTTGGAATATTTTGGTCGCTAGTTAAGTGGCTAAACCGAAACAATGAACATTGAAAACAATCCAATGATATTGAGCTCCTTAGAACCCGGTTACTATTTATAGGACAGGTTTTTAAGCCAACTACACTCAAGAGGGTACTTACCTATGAAACCCCATGCGAGCCTGAAACTAGGGTTTGGTGTGATTTGCTTGTACATATGTTTTGTGCATACATCATAAACATCATGAAGCATCATATGCATTTACTAAACCATTTCAAGGGTTTTGGATCTTCATCTTTGTTCTTGTTTTGCAGGACATGGAGATTCCTCGCAGAAATACCATTCAAGTCAACCTTGTGAGAATCTCTCCTCAACTCAAGGAGCTCGCCTCAAGAATTCCGGAAAATTCATCCTTCAGTGAAAGACATGGTAGACTGCTCAGCCTAGTCAACGCCAACATTGAAGAAGACATGATGAAAGTGCTATTCCAGTTCTTTGACCCTCTTCACCACTGTTTCACTTTCCCCGATTACCAGTTGGTACCCACTTTGGAGGAATTTTCTCAACTCTTGAGAATTCCTATCCTTAATCAACTACCCTTCAACGGTACGGAAAAGGAACCAAAGCCGGAAGATGTTGCTCGAGCATTACATCTACAACCATCCGACATCAAAGGGCATTGGGAAACCAGAAGCGGCGTCAAAGGATTCTTAGCCAAGTTCTTGTTTGAGAAGGCACAAGAATGTTGGAACTCATTGGACCTACAAGCCTTTGAAGAGATTGTGGCACTCCTTATCTATGGGTTGGTCTTGTTCCCAAATCCTGACCAATTGGTAGATGTCAACGCTGTCAAAATCTTCTTGTCTAGAAACCCAATACCAACATTGCTTGGGGACATCCTTCACTCATTTTACACACGAACAATGAGAAAGAGGGGTGTTCTCATGTGCTGTACTCCCCTCCTCGCAAGGTGGTTTATTTCGCACCTTCCACAATCTGTCTTGAAGAATGATCAAGGTACAAGGTGGTCCCAACGATTGATGGCTCTTACTCATTCTGATGTGCATTGGTGTTCTCGGTCCAGAGAAAATATCATCATTATCGATCGTTGCGGAGAATTCCCTAATGTTCCTTTACTTGGAATTAGAGGGGGTATCACCTACAATCCTTGCCTAGCTTTGAGGCAATTTGGATATGCCCGGAGGGATGGCCCTCATGATATGTTGATTCCTAGCTTAGTTTTTGACTTCGACAACGATGCGCAAGGACTTTGCCAAAGATTCATCCGAGCTTGGGGAAAACTCAACAAAGTTGATAGCAAGACTTTGGGACACAAGAACTCCATCCCTCTTGAACCTTATCTCAAATGGGTACGAGCCCGAGCCCAAAGATTGGTGATGCCTTATCCTCATATTCTCCCTGTGATTAAAGAGCCCGTCAATGAAAGAGAGGTTTCCTACACCATCCTACATCCAGACATGCCTACATCGTGGGAGGAGATGCAGAAAAGCTGGATTCAGCTCAAGGAAGAACGTAATACTTTTGAGGCCAGCTTCTACACCAGTGAGAAGAAGGTTCTAGAGCTTACCCGCCGACTCCATGAGCAAGAGGTCCTCAACACCTACATCGCACCAAAAAGGATGCACAATGTCTTTCTACCCTGAGAAATTATTTTGTAATTTTTGGCCCATGGGTCATTTATGTACTAACAAATCTTTTCTTATTAAAATGACGTGTGTTCTTTTTGTCTACAACAATTATGAATTTCCAAGAACCCTTGAATGCATTGCATAGATAGCATCTCATGCATCATGTGCATAACAGGTACCCCTTTTTCTACAGGTTGCTTAATCTTCTTCGCTGTTTATTTGGAACAGTCAGTCATCATGAATCCAGACTCGTCCAGTGAGCAAGCAATCAAGGCCCTTCAGGCCCAAAGTGCACAGTTTCAAGAGATGGTCCTAAGCCTAGCCCAGGGTCAGCAAGAGTTGAAGACTCTACTCCTGAAGAAGAAAAAGAAAAAGAGGACTGCGTTGTTCAACACCGGACGCAGATTCGGGAACACACTCCATAATGAAGCTGATCCAACTACTTCGTCTGCTGAGAAAAACTGTCCCCAAGGGGGAGGAGCTCCTAGTCCCGCAGTCTCCGACAACGAGACGGACTATAACGACGAACAATACCCACCTGCTGCTGACAGATACAAGCAATTGGAGGACCGCTTGAGCGCCATGGAAATTCAGAATGTGCCGGGACTAGATTTCGGAGATTTGGGGTTATCTTCTGGGGTAGTAATTCCACACAAGTTTAAGGCGCCTGCCTTCGCCAAGTATGATGGGGTCTCCTGCCCAAAGCTGCATCTGAGGTCGTACGTAAGGAAAATCCAACCTTACACGGCGGACAAGAACCTTTGGATTCACTTCTTCCAAGATAGCCTCTCGGGGTCGCAACTTGAATGGTTCTACCAGTTAGATGGAGCTAGCATCCGACACTGGGAAGATTTGGCAACCGCATTCTACAGGCAATACCAATACAATTCTGATCTCGCTCCTACGCGTACCCAACTTCAGGGTATGTCTCTAGGAACGGGTGAAGGGTTCAAAGAGTACGCTAAAAAATGGAGAGATTTGGCTGGCAGGGTGCAGCCTCCATTGACTGATCGGGAACTGGTTGATATGTTTCTAGGGACGTTGTCTGGTCCGTTTTTCAATCATTTGGTTGGTAACTCCTCGGCTGGGTTTACAGATTTGATACTGACGGGAGAAAGAATTGAAGCTGGCATCAGGTCAGGCAAGATACAAAAGGCTGCCTCCACAAGTGCTGAGAAGAGGCCGTTTAAGAAAGAAGCAAGCGCCGTCTACGGTCTTAGAAGACAAGTCAAGCCCGAAAGTCGCCAAGCCGTCAATGCTTTGGTCATCTCAAAACCTGTTGCTGCTCCTCAGCAGTACAATCAACAAAGAAGTGAAAGGCCCAAGAGGCAGTATACTCGGCTGAGTATGACCTTATCTCAAATTTTACCCCAACTGTTATCCACCAACCTGGTGACCCTCAAAGAAGCTCCTAAGGTCGTCAACACTGCGTCTCCTAAGTATAACCCAAATGCCCGGTGTGCTTATCATTCTGATAGTCCCGGGCACACTACTGATGATTGCTGGGCCTTGAGGAACAAAGTGCAAGATCTGATCGACGCAAAGGAAATTCAGTTTGAAGCCCCGGAGAGACCAAACGTTGTAACTGCTCCTATGCCCCAGCATAGGGTAAATGCCATTGAGGAAGAAATGTATGCTGTTTCGGTAGAGGAAGTTGTTACCCCTCTGAAGACTGTCAAGAAGAACCTACTGCGGGCCGGTTTATTTCCGGGTTGCAGTGAAGGTTGCCTGTTCTGTGCGGTTTCCCTATCTGGTTGTCCCTTGCTAAAGTTAGGTATCCAAAGCCTAATGGATAATAAGGAGATTTTGTTTCAGAAGTCTGTTGTTCAAGTAGTTCCGATAAGAGAAATTTCTGTGGTTACCATCTTCAAAAATCCAATCAAGGCTCCCCTGAAGAAGCCTGTTCAAATCATGACTGTTGCACCTGTGATTATTACTGTTCCGGGGCCTCTCCCCTACGTGTCTGATAAAGCTGTCCCTTGGCATTATGGGGCAGACGTATATGTGAATGGAATCAAACAGGAATTTGACACTGGCGCCAGTATCTGCAATATCACTGGTCCAGCCAAGGTCACCCGCAGTGGCAGGCTCTTCTCGCCTGACATTGCACCGCCCGCCATTCGAAGACCCCTCCTTATAAAACCTGCAAGTTTACCTGTTCCTGCTGCTGATCAAGTTGTTTCCCCTGCTGCCGAGTCCTCAAATGCTCGGGGCAAAGGGATTGAAGAAGAGCCTGCCCGGACGGAGGCACCAATACCCGTAAATGCTGAGGCCTCTCAACAAGAAATGGAGGAGATCCTGAAGATAATAAAGAAGAGTGACTTCAATGTTGTCGAGCAGCTGGGGCATACACCCTCCAAGATCTCCCTGCTCTCCTTATTGCTATGCTCTGAGGCCCATGCTAAAGCCTTGATTTCATTTCTCAAGACGGCCCATGTGCCACAAGAGACATCTGCAGTCCAATTCGCTGATTGTGTAGCAAATCTGACAGCAGACAACGGCTTGGGTTTTTCAGATGCTGACCTGACCGCGAAGGGAAGAGACCACAACGATGCCCTGCATGTCTCTATCGAATGCAGGGGCACTACTCTGGCGCATGTACTGGTGGATACTGGTTCTTCCTTGAATGTTCTACCGAAAAAGGCTTTAGACCGTTTGGATTATGAAGGCCTGGAACTGAAGCCCAGCAATATCATCGTCAGAGCCTTTGACGGTTCAAAAAGGATGGTTCATGGAGAGGTTAACATCCCTATTCGTGTGGGCTCTCAAGTATTTGACTCTACTTTTTATGTGATGGATATACGTCCATCGTACTCTTGTCTACTGGGTCGACCTTGGATCCATAAAGCCGGGGCAGTAACCTCTACTTTGCACCAGAAGCTGAAGTACCCTGTCAGGGGAAAGATTGTCACTGTGCAAGGAGAAGAGGAGTATATGGTGAGCCATTTGAATTCCTTCAGGTACATTGAGATGGATGGGGAGTTTATTGAAACCCCCTTTCAGCATTTCGAAGAGGTGCATCCAATTTCAGCAGCAGCAGAAACAACAGTCGAAGAGATTGTTTCCTTGAAGATGGCTTCCCTAAGGGATGCCCGGGCTGTGGTTCAGAAAGGCAATTGTGCAAACTGGGGTCAGCTTCCTGACTTCACTCAGAAGAACGACAAGTTTGGGCTGGGCTTCACTGCAGAGGCTCAGAGGGCCGTGTGCAAAGAGAAGATCAGAAAGGCTCCAGTGTTTATCTCCAGCTCAAGAGTGAACGCTATCGAGGAGGATGTAGAGGAAGCAGAGTTTGACAGTTGGATCTACCCGACTACCAGCGACGGACCAAGCAACTGGACGGCAAAGGATTTTACCCCTATCACATTTGTCACGCAGTAATTGATTTCTTTTAAATTCCAAATTTGTAACAGACAATATGCTAAAACTTTGTTAGCTCGGTGTCCTACCCGGGGCATCGTGGCTCCATTTGTGAGGGCTTTTTGTATGTCATTTCCATATATCATCAATCAAAACATTGGACGCTTGTTGCATTTCAAATCTTATGCTCTTTTTTCTTTCTGTGTTATATATATTGCAAAACAGCTATATTTACACACACTCACTTATACAGGTTTCAATCCACTCTGGATCTCACTGGTAACAGCTCTGCTACCGCCAGTTATGACTTCGAAAATCCGATCAACTTGGCCGAGGACGAAGGTGAAGATGATTGCGAAGTGCCTGGTGAACTCGCAAGACTGCTGCTCCAGGAAGAGAGGGCTATTCAGCCACATGAAGAGCCTGTGGAGACAATTAACCTGGGTACCGAGACGGATAGGAAAGAGGTCAAGATTGGTGCCAATCTAGAGCTCAGCGTGAAGCAACGATTGATCCAGATGCTACAAGACTACATGGAGATTTTTGCTTGGTCCTATGAAGACATGCCTGGTTTGGACGCCGACATTGTAGTTCACCACCTGCCAACCAAGGAAGATTACCCTCCGGTAAAGCAAAAAGCCCGACGGATGCGGCCAGAGATGTCTGAAAAGATCAAGGCCGAGGTTATGAAACAGTTTGATGCCGGATTCCTTGCAGTGACTTCTTACCCTCAGTGGGTTGCCAATGTGGTGCCAGTGCCAAAAAAGGACGGTAAAGTCAGAATGTGTGTCGACTACAGGGATCTGAACAGGGCCAGCCCCAAGGATGACTTCCCCTTACCTCACATCGATGTCCTTATTGACAATACAACTCAACACAAGTTGTTCTCCTTCATGGATGGTTTTTCAGGGTATAATCAGATCAAGATGGCTCCAGAAGATATGGAGAAGACTACCTTTGTGACTCAGTGGGGCACCTTCTGTTATAAGGTCATGCCATTCGGATTGA
This sequence comes from Vicia faba, assembly GCA_948472305.1. Lineage (NCBI taxonomy): Eukaryota > Viridiplantae > Streptophyta > Magnoliopsida > Fabales > Fabaceae > Vicia > Vicia faba. Next base: position 1,397,039,290 of record OX451736.1, on the reverse strand, counting down.
AAAATGCTGGGGCAACCTATCAGCGTGCCATGGTTGCTTTGTTTCATGATATGATCCATCATGAGATTGAGGTATACGTTGATGACATGATTGCAAGGTCTCAAAATGAGGAGGAGCACCTTGACCATCTGAGGAAGTTGTTTGACCGACTCAAGTTATACAAGCTAAGGTTGAATCCCAACAAATGCACCTTTGGGGTAAGGTCCGGAAAATTGCTAGGTTTCATTGTAAGTGATAAAGGTATTCAGGTGGACCCTGCCAAGGTAAAAGCCATACAAGAGATGCCGACTCCAAAAACAGAGAAAGAAGTCAGAGGCTTCCTGGGACGACTAAATTACATTGCCCGATTCATCTTGCATCTGACTGCTACTTGTGAGCCAATCTTCAAGCTGCTGAAGAAAGATCAAGTAGTACGCTGGAATGATGAATGTCAAGTTGCCTTTGAGAAGATAAAGGAATATCTCCAAGAGCCACCCATTCTTATGCCACCGGTGGAAGGAAGACCTCTGATACTATATTTGACAGTGCTTGACAATTCAATGGGGTGTGTGCTGGGACAGCATGACCAGTCTGGCCGAAAAGAGCACGCTATTTATTACTTGAGCAAAAAGTTTACCGACTGTGAGTCTCGTTACTCACTGCTTGAGAAAACTTGCTGCGCTCTTGTATGGGCTGCTCGCCGGCTGAGACAGTATATGCTGACTCACACTACCTTGTTGATTTCAAAAATGGATCCCATCAAGTACATATTTGAAAAGCCTGCTCTGTCCGGAAGAATAGCGAGGTGGCAAATGATCTTAACAGAATATGACATCCAGTATACAACTCAGAAAGCAATTAAGGGAAGTGTACTGGCAGATCATTTGGCACACCAGCCTGTGGACGATTACCAATCATTAAACTTTGATTTTCCGGACGAAGACATCATGGTAGTAACTGACTGTGAAGTACCTGGACCGGATGAAGGACCTGAGGAGGGATCCCGATGGTCTATGCACTTTGATGGAGCCTCCAATGCTTTGGGTAACGGCGTCGGCGCTGTAATCATATCCCCCAAAGGAACTCATACTCCACTCACCGCCCGATTATGTTTCAACTGCACCAACAACATGGCAGAATATGAGGCATGTATCATGGGTTTGCAAGCCGCAATCGACTTAAGGATCAAATTTCTAAATGTCTTCGGAGATTCCGCTCTCGTGATCAATCAGATCAAAGGCGAGTGGGATACGAAACATCCGAATCTTATCCCTTACAAGGAGTATGTGTTGACCTTGCTTCCCCACTTTGAAGAGATAACCTTCGAACACTTCCCAAGAGAGGAGAATCAGCTAGCAGACGCACTAGCTACGATGTCTTCAATGTTCAAAGTTAAATGGGACAATGAGGCTCCCCGAATCATCATCTGGAAGTTGGGTGAACCGGCATACTGCTGTGGGCTCGAGGCTGAGAAGGTGATTGAAAAACCCTGGTATCATGAGGTAAAGAGGTACTTGGAAGCTCAGGAATACCCTGAAGGTGCGTCTGTCAATGATAAAAAGTTCGTAAGGAGGTTTGCTGCAAAATTCTTCCTCAGCAACGACATTCTCTACAAGCGGAATCATGATTCAACTCTGCTACGTTGTGTGGATAAAACTGAAGCAAAGAAAATTATGACAGAATTACATGAGGGCACATTTGGAACACATTCCAGTGGACACACCATGGCCAAGAAAATCCTTCGGGCAGGATATTTCTGGTCCACAATGGAAGCTGATTGTTACCAACACTCCCGAACTTGTCATAAATGCCAGATCTATGCCGACAAGGTGCACATTCCTCCAGTTCCTCTGAACGTCCTGACTGCACCTTGGCCTTTTGCAATGTGGGGCATTGATATGATCGGCGAGATTAAACCTACAGCATCTAATGGACACCGCTTCATCCTGGTGGCGATCGATTACTTCACAAAGTGGGTTGAGGCAGCATCCTATGCCACAGTAACCAAGAGCGTCGTGGCACGTTTCATCCGGCATAACCTGATCTGTCGGTACGGTGTCCCAGAAAGAATCATTACGGACAACGGTACCAATCTCAATAATACGATGATCACTGAACTCTGTGAACAATTCAAAATACAGCACCGCAATTCTTCTCCCTACCGGCCGAAGATGAATGGGGCTGTAGAGGCAGCCAATAAAAATATCAAGAAAATTGTGCAGAAGATGACAGTGACCTATAAAGATTGGCACGAGATGTTACCGTTCGCTCTTCATGGGTACCGCACCTCAGCCAGAACGTCAACCGGGGCAACTCCCTTCTCTTTGGTCTATGGCATGGAGGCGGTCTTGCCAATTGAAGTTCAGATACCCTCTCTCCGGATAATGAAGGATGCAGACTTGAATGAAGATGATTGGATCCAGACTCGACTTGATCAATTAAATCTGATTGACGAAAAGAGGCTCACTGCTATCTGTCATGGTCAAACGTATCAAAAACGGATGATCAGGGCATTTAACAAGAAAGTCAGACCGCAAGAGTATCAAGTTGGGGACCTGGTAATCAAACGCATCATCCTTCCTCAAAGTGATCCCCGGGGCAAATGGACCCCTACTTACGAAGGGCCATTTGTGGTTAAACGTGTGTTCTCAGGAGGAGCCATGATCCTAACCACCATGGATGGTGACGACCTTCCTCACCCCGCCAATGCAGACATAGTGAAAAAATACTACGCATAAATAAAAGACCCGCTAGGTTGACATACCTAGGCAAAAATAAGGGCTTCCCGGCGAACCAAAAGGGTTCGGGCAAAAATAAGGGATGAAATGAAAAAAAATCTGTACACCCGGCAAGTCGAAAACCTGAAAAGGCGGCTTGGGCAAAAAAGGGTATCCCGGTGGACCGAAAACCTGAAAGGGCGGTCCAGGCAAAAGTTAGGGATGGAGCGTAACACTATGTCTCATTGGATCACATCGCATCCAGAATTCAGTATCCACTACCTGGCTCAGACGTCGGCATCGACCAATCAGCTTCATCTTCAACTAGGTAGCAAAGCGATGAGACGTTCGAAGACATAAAGGCAATAGCAGAGTTGGAACCCAGTGGGATCGTTCACATAGCTGTTTTATTTCCTTTTCAAAATTCTATGTTATTTGGCGGCGTCCTCTTACTAGGATGTCAGCCTCTTGTATAAAAAACGCCTATTCACAGGCAAAGTTCAAATCAATACAAATTCACTTGTCCATACAAATTACCATTGTTCTCTTCTTTCTGTTTGTCTTGCGAAGAACGTCCAATGTTCATTTTTTATATATGCATTTGACATTAAAATTGCTGATTCATAAATATTCACGTATGAGACAAAAAAAAATCAATTACAGGTGACATCGGACACAGGGCAATGTAAAGTTGTCTGATGAAGTCGGGTTGCTTTGTCCGCCAAGGTACCAAGGTAGATTCGACTGAAGAATGCGACTAAATCATCTCAACTCCCCGCAGAGTAAGACAAGATTCGGCAATACTTTCACCAAGCAGAGTTGATTCCCTATCGTTCCTGAAAAGGCACCACATTCTCCAGCGGAGTATAGGCATTCGTCAGCAAACATCCCCGGCAGTCTTGATCTAAGTTTGTTACCTGGCGAAATACGGACACCCCAGTAGGGCCGTTTACCAGCACAATTCCAAAAGTTTCCCCAGGAAAAGTTGGAATCCATCTCCCCAAGCGGTAAGCTTATCCCCGGTAGATTCTGGAAGCTTATCTCCCGCAGAGTACGGACGTCTCTCCCGAGCTTTATTCAGAGTTATTCCTCACGAGGGCTTATAACTGGGTTATCCTCGGCTAATCGCCACGGAAGATTATCCCCAGCAGAGTTTATCTTTCGACCCCCAGCAGAGTTTATCTTTCGACCCCCAGCGGAGTTTATCTTTCGATCCCCAGCGGAGTTTATCTTTGGTATCCCCAGCGGAGTTTATCTTTCAATCCCCAGCGGAGTTTATCTTTGGTATCCCCAGCGGAGTTTATCTTTCAATCCCCAGCGGAGTTTATCTTTGGTATTCCCAGCAGAGTTTATCTTTCGATCCCCAGCAGATTTTATCTTTGATAATCCCCAGCGGAGTCTATCATCATTATCCCCAACGGAATCCATCTTTAAAAGTCCTCAGCAGGCCTCTCATCAAAACTTCAGCAAAGTATCTCGGCCACAGGGCAACTCCCCAGCCGATCGTCAAAGATCTATTTTCCTAAGGCGAAGATACGTTCATAAGCATTTCACACTTTCATACATCTTACTTACATACATGATAAAGTGCATACAACACTATCTCATGTAGAACATCATGAAATCATGCATATCATACATCATGACATTGCGTACAACTTATGTTTTTGCCTTTTCAGGGAAAAAGACAATCCCAAAGACAGCTACCTTCAACTGTCACAAATTCCGGATTCAACGCCTGTATCTAGCCAGGGCATATCTGAGAGTGACCAGTTTCAGACTCGATTCCTGTATCTAGCCAGGGCACGTCTGAAAAGTCCGAAGATTCGATTCCTGTATCCAGCCAGGGCACATCTATCAACTGTCACATTTCCAGACTCGATTCCTGTATCTAGCCAGGGCACGTCTGAAAAGTTCAAAGATTCGATTCCTGTATCCAGCCAGGGCACATCTATCAAACTACAACATTTCCAGACTCGATTCCTGTATCTAGCCAGGGCACGTCTGAAAAGTTCAAAGATTCGATTCCTGTATCCAGCCAGGGCACATCTATCAACTGTCACGTTTTCAGACTCGATTCCTGTATCTAGCCAGGGCACGTCTGAAAAGTCTGAAGATTCGATTCCTGTATCCAGCCAGGGCACATCTATCAACTGTCACATTTCCAGACTCGATTCCTGTATCTAGCCAGGGCACGTCTGAAAAGTCCGAAGATTCGATTCCTGTATCCAGCCAGGGCACATCTATCAACTGTCACATTTCCAGACTCGATTCCTGTATCTAGCCAGGGCACGTCTGAAAAGTTCAAAGATTCGATTCCTGTATCCAGCCAGGGCACATCTATCAACTGTCACGTTTCCAGACTCGATTCCTGTATCTAGCCAGGGCACGTCTGAAGAGTCCGAAGATTCGATTCCTGTATCCAGCCAGGGCACATCTGTGAACAACCGATTGTAGATTCGATACCTGTATCCAGCCAGGGCACATCTGCATAAGGAGATTGAAGATCAAACACCGGTAACAAGCCAGGAAAACATCCGTCTTTCTCAAATATACAAATTTCTCGCTAAGGAATCTCTTATGCGATCGACACTTCCAAATGGCATCTATAAGCCCATTCCCGACAAGGTTCTGTCACCTCTCCAAATGGCATCTATAAGCCCATTCCCGACAAGGTTCTGTCACGTCTCCAGATGGCATCTATAAGCCCATCTCCCTATCTGTCACCTCTCCAAATGGCATCTATAAGCTCATTCATAACATCACATTGCTGATACTTCAACATGCGAGTGCAAATTTCAGGGCACTCTAGTGTCCAATCTTCTTTTACCTTCGAGTCGCGAAAGGCAAACTCGCCAATCTAACTCTTCAGGTTCAAGAAGATTGAACAAGGGCAACTGTTGTACCCCAAAATTCGCCCTCCCTTTCTTTAGGAAACCATCTTAGATTTTTCAAAATCCCCTGGAACAAATCCAAGTCCTGAGTTATCCTTTTGCCCAAGCAAGTCACTTACAAGAGCGAGATGATCTCACAAACTCCAACAACAATGCTTTCATCTTGAGGAAAATCAAATTCTAAATGCTTAGAATGTTTCTTTAAAATAAGTGTTTTTTGGAAAAATCAGCGCTTCAGAACTTCTGAATCCATTCCAGATGAAGACGGTCAGAAGTTGCAAGTTTAGGCTCAGGATGGTCAGAAGTTGTCTCTTCAGCAGCTACATCAGTTCAATCAGAAGTTGTAAACGTGGTTCAGAGTGTAAGCCTCAAACAGAACATACCCCTTCAGCAGTTACACAAGCTCAGTCAGAACTTGCTAAAGGAATGCAAGAGAAACATGAAAGTATAAAGGCTCCTTCAGAATAGGTTGAAATCAGAAGATGAAAGGTCAGAGGGATAGGTGTCACATTGATACAGAATCTCTAAGTCCAGATTGTCCAGAAGTAGATCCAAGGAACGTACCAGAAAACCAGGAGAATCTCCAGAGCTTGCTAAGACAACAGGTAGCCAAGGCCAGAGCATGGTTTACACTGCTGATTCAACAACCAGAATGTTGGTATTGACAGGTCTTGTCACCATTTAATGCCCATTAATGCTTCCAACCACTCCTGAGCGTTCACGTGTGGCTTGGAAAATGCTTTTGCACAGATTCTGGCATGGGTCTTCACGCCACCGCCCATTTCAGAGGTCACTTCCCCCAATCTACGCCTGCTGCTGCTACCTAGGCTGAAAAATAGCTGTTATCACAACTTCCCAGGAATTTCTGTCAAAGAACAACTTCAAACTCTGTTGGCGCCTTAAATGTTCAAGGTATCCACAAGAACTTTGCCTATAAATAGAGAGCTTTCCCCACTGCAAAAGACGTTCAAAAAAGTTCAAGAAAAGAAACAGAAAAATTGCTAAGAGAGAAACCAAACTCCTAAGCAACACAACATTCTGAAACTCTGCCAAAATTTCCAGCCTTGTTTCATAACTTTAAGTTTCTCACCTTCAACTTCATCAAACACCCGGCCCTTTTCTGTAAACCAAAAACGTTCTTTCCAAACTTCTGACCCTATACACGTATACACCTTCACTTCCCCTTTTCCAAATCTGTCCAGAACACCACCAGAACCAAAAGCTAACTTTCACCCACCGTTTTCCAGAAAGTCAGGTAAGCACCTGCTGACCCTCACCACACTGTTAAGCATCATCAGCTGTGCATATTCAAGTAACATAATGTAAATATTCATGTCATTACTGTTTACGTTCTGAGGACTCTCATACCTCAGAACGTTCTGAGCCAGTTTAGGACTTGCCTGTGACCTTGGTGATTCTGACCTCTGAGACTTTTTGCTATTTTGCTGGATCTGTTCCAAATATGTTTTCTGTTTTGTGGAGTAACAACAGGATTGCAGATGTTCTGATTAGTGCAGGAAAAAGCCAAGTGCTGACTTTGACGTTAGCACATCTGAAGCCTGTTTTGCTGTCAATAACATCAGAACCTCTGAGAGTTATTGCCTTTTCAGCAGAATCTGAACTTCTGGGTTCTCCACTAACAAACTTCTGTCTTGCAGCGCAGGGAAATCAGAACTTCTGGTTTCCCCACTAACAAGGTTCTGTTTTGCAGGTTCCAGAGTCAGAAGTTCTGACTCATCCAGTTTCACCAACAGGTTGATCATCTGACAGTGGATCTGGGTCAGAACTTCTGATGGCCTCCCAACAGCGCGCAGGCTCCCTCCCTCTCTCTATATATCTTGTTTTTTGCTATTTTCTTTTTTGTCTATTTTTCTCGTGGAACCCCCCATGTACAAATGTGTATCCCCCTCCCCTAATTGTTGTAATAGCGTAGGGTTTTACATTTCCGCTTCTTATTGCTAGTAATTAGGACGTGTATGACAAGATAAAATCAATGAAATAGAAAAACCTAATTCAAAGAAAAAACTCTTGTATGCAATAAAACACACTTGCACACTAACACCCCTAGGGTTATATCCACTTGTTGCCTCAAAATTGGGCCATATTGCATGTTAGGTCTCTTTGGGCAAAACAAACACAAAAAAATGATCATAGTCCCTCGATGACGCTTTCGAAAGTTGCCTAAAAAAAATGATCAAGTCCCTTAAGGAAAATGCCCAAAGATACTTGGCACCATTGCAATCATGGTCTAAACGATGACCCGCGCCCGTCCCTTTCACATCCTAACACAAGATTGTCCACCAAATACAATGGTGGAACAAAATTGTTAAAAGGGTTAAAAACATAACAAAACCTTTGAGAACTTTAGGGTAGATCGCTCTTAAGTACTTGCCAACTTGCAAAACCAAAACACTTGCCTAATTTCAAAATCACACATCACTACACTTTCAAAACAACTTTCAAAAACAAATGAAAACTTTTTAAAAGACATACGTCTTTGTATACATCCCCACATGGATCATTACAAAGATTGCCACCACATTGGCCTCTTTTTTCAAACATTTTCAAACCCACACACACAAGCACCATTTCAAACAATTGAAAAAGGCAAGTGATCTAAGCAAGTAACTAAGAGCCCATGGATAACCATGGATAGAAAGGGTGCTAATACCTTCCCTTTCTATAATCTACTCCCCGAACCCAAGAAAACATCTCAAAGGTTTTTGCTGTGCTTTTTAAACCTTTCCTTAGGATAAAATAAAAAGTCGATGGCGACTCTTGCTCAACCGCACATTTGCGAAAACAAACGCAAAACTCATAGTCAGTTCTCCCACCGTATCACAGCAAGGATGTTTTTTTGCAAGTTTTGATCAAGTAACTAAGAGTTATCTACCCCATTTTACTCAAAGATCTTTCTTATGTTTTTAACCCTTTTAACAGTGTTGCTTCACCATTGTATTTGATGAACAACCTTGTGTTAGGATGTTAAACGGGACAGGCGCGAGTTATCGTATAGACCATGATAGCAATTGTGTCAAGTATTTTTGGAAATTTTCTTGAGGGACTTGATCATTTTGTTTAGGCAACTCAGATAGCGTCATCGAGGGACTATGATCTTTTGTTTGTTTTTGTTTTGCCAAAGTACTTGTCATGCATACCATGGTCCATTTTTAAAGGCAACAAGTGGATTGTAACCCTAGGGGTGTAAGTGTGCATTGTGTTTATTTTACATGCATTTTTGTCTTTGATTAGGTCAAACTATTTGTTGATTTGAATTTTTGCATACAAACCCTAATTCTAATCATGGCATATTTGAAAGCGTAAAAGTGTGAGAATTTAAATTCTAAGCTATTACAACATGATATAGGGAGGGGGTACAAATTTGAATAGGGGATTATTTTTGCAAGAAATTAACCCTAAATTATTACAACCAAATTGAATTTGCAAGGCATAATATTTAAATGTATAACATTTAAATAAAATAAAACGTTAGATAAAATGTATTATGCAAAGAAGGTTTTTTATGTATGTAAAATATTTTCAATGGGAAGAAATGTAAAGAAATAAATAAAAAGTTGATTTTAATTATTTTTAGGGCAAAACCCTAATTCCTTAAAGAAATGGTATTATTTATTATTTATATACAAAAATGTATCAATATGTCCAAAAATAAAAATATATTAAAAAAAAGTATTTTTTAGTATAAAATATCAATAAAAATAAAAATATATTATTTTTGTGTTTTTATTCTATGCTTTTAATAAAATAAAGTATATATATATATATATATATATATATATATATATATATATATATATATATATATATATATATATATATATATATATATATATATATATATATATATATATATATATATATATATATATATATATATATATATATATATATATATATATATATATATATATATATATATATATATATATATATATATATATATATATATATATATATATATATATTAAATATATTAATTGTGTATAAAAATAAAATAAATTATTTACAAAAATGCAATATATTCAAGAAAATACTTTTGGTGTAAATAAAAAAGAAATGAAAATAATAGTATTATTTGCATTATTTTCAAGTTTAAATAAAATAATATATGTATTTAAATTGTTGTTTATATTAGAAAAAATTAAAATAAAATATCTAATAAATGAAAAAAAATTGTGAAAATATTTTTATAATATTTTTTATATTTGAAAATAAAATATTAAAGTCAGAAAAGAAATAAAAATACAAAAATGATGAAAATACAAAGAAATGGGCCAGGGGGTGCTGAAAGTAAGCTGGGAGGTGTCAAAAGCAAAGAAATCCAGGCCCAGCCCAGACTTCATCTTCAACCTCCAGAAGTTTGAAAAAACGCGCGTATGCCTGTACAAACTTGTATCTCCTGTATTTGTGATCTTTTGACAAACCTCAAAACATGAAACTTGTAGAGCATCAAATCACGAATCTAACCATATAAAAATCATGATCTAACTCTCAAAGACCAGAGAGAATTTCTCTGGCCCTAATTTCTAACCTAGTTTTTTCAGAAAGTTCATGGATGAAATTCTCCTAGCACAATTAATATAAATGAAAACTAAGCACATATATGGTTTCAGGGCAATGAATACAACATCTTTCATTCACAAACCTAAGTCTAAATGTTCCTAAATAGAGAGATAGAAGTCATGAAATACCTGTTTCAGTTTAGTTCGAGCTGGACAATGTAGCAACTTTCAATGGGGCCTGAGGTTCTTTTGAGCTTGCTTGATGTCCCCTGAACCTTTCCCAATGCTTAGTTTGTTTTGACGTGGCCTAAATCATACTACAGAACTCAACCTGCAAAGCTTGCAAACAAAAATGGTGATGGGTGTTAATGGAGTTACAACAACTTGTGAATGGTCTGGATAGCTTAGGTATATTGTTTGGAATGTGTTTGAAGTGATTTTGGACAAAAACGCACGAGGGGATTTGATTGTGGTTTGTGATTTGCAGAGCTGGCCCTGTTTTGCAAGAAAATGTGATTTTTGAGTATGAGGAGGTTTGAGAGGTCAAGGGCTCGTGCTTCTGACTTACAAGGGTGCGCAAAACTTGTTTCAAAACTTTGCTTGAGTTCAATATATCAGATGTGTGAGTTATGAGCTTTTTGCCATTTGACTTATTTTGAAGGCAAAGTTGGAAGTGAAGTGTGATAGGCCTGTACAGGCTATCTCCAAGCATGTACCAACTTCTTGTACCTTTGCCTAAGTTTGTGAAACTTGTTTGCTGCAAAGAAAGAAGTTCAAAGCTCAAGAAAGACAACTTTGCAAAAGTTATGCTTTATGAAAATGGAAGTGTGATCTTTATGCCTAAAATGGAATTATTCAATGTATAATGCTCCCTTGATCAGGACAATGCCTCTAACCAATGTATTTGCATTCAATTTTTGAGTGTTAAAGGGTTTAGAGACCTGTAATTATGTACTAAGCTAGTTTGGTCAGATTTTGGCAAGTGGTATGAACATGTATTGGCCATGGTTAGAAAATGAGTTTTTGCCAACTTCAAGCATTCGATTCTCCCTAACCACAAAGGTGTTTGAGGAGTTCTTGGACAATTTGGAAAGCTTGCAACATTTAATGTAATCCATCTTTGAAATGAAAACTGAAACTCCGAGTGGAACTATGTGAAAAATGGCCAAGAAGATGGGTCAAAATCCTGCCTAAACTAGGGCAAAATTTTTCTAAGTTAAAAGTTTTAGGGACCCTTGTTCCAAAAACCATAACTTGAGATCCAAGCTTCTTTTGAGAAAATTTTGTGAATAAAAGTTGTAGACGTTGTGATGGACTACAACTTTCATGTTGTAAGTTTTGTTTGAATCCATTTGCATCTTGGTGAAAAAATGGGACAAAGTTAGGAAAAAATAAGAAAATTTTATAACTTAGAAAATTTCTAAGTTATGAAAATTTTCCATTTTAAACCCTAATTTGCAATTTTGGGTTTCTTGATGAACAAGTTTCATAATTTGACATGTCTTGATGAAAAATGACCCTTGGCACTTGATTTTGACCAAAAAGTCAAAGTTTGACTTTTCAGTGTACAGTCAAATTTGATCAGTTGACTGAAAAATTCATCTGTCAATCTTATGCATTTGAGATCTTTTGAACTTGTTGAGTGGGTCAAGATGATGTTATTTAGTCCTTGAGTACATGGTTGAGCTTGATTTGCCAATGGGTAGGTCAAACAGTCAAAAATTGCCTTTGTATAATCAAAACCCTAAAAATGACCAGTTTGCCCTTTTGGTGTTCTGATCAAATTTCTTGTGAAATTGTGATACAAACTTGATCAAATGGTTCATATGAGTTCATAAGGTTGATGTGGGTCAAAATTCACGAGGTTTGACTGTCAATTGGCCACAGTTGACTTTTTCCCCAATACAGCTGATTTCTAGGTCAACTGTCCAATTGACTGGGCAAAAATTTGATTCAAGGCTTGAAACTTGGTATGGACAAACTTGTGAGTCCAACATGAAGTATTAAAGTCACTTTGGGCATTGTAGGTCAAAACATCCCTGTGCAAACTCAAACCCTAATTTAGGTCAACAGTCTAAGGAGGTGTCTTGAGCAGAGCAAACCCTAGCTTGATCTTGAGTTCCAAGAGTCTTGTGATGAGAAATGTTGATGAAATGACAGGGAAAATTTTGGGGTACAACAATTTCCTCTGTTCAATCTTCTTGAACCTGAAGAGTTAGATTGGAAAGCTTGCCTTTCGCGACTCGAGGGTAAAAGAGGATTGGACACTAGAGTGCCCGTAAATTTACACTCGTCAAAATATAGCTGAGGAAATGGGCTTAAAGATTCCATCCAAGAATATTTGTTGAATTTCAATGTTGTAGGTCAGAAGAATGAGCATCAAAATGGTATCCGTGTCTGGAATGCATTTGAACTGTATCTGAAGACTGAGTCTGTATGAGCAAAGGAATGGCGTCCGTGTATGGAGCGTATCCGAACTGTAACTGTATTTGAACTTTGAATGAATATAAGAATGACTTCCGTGTCTGGAGTGTATCTGTATTGTGTCTGAAGTTGAGATCTATATGAGTAGCAGAAAGACTTCTGTGTCTAAAGCGTATCTGAGACTGTAACTGGGATTTGAATAAGTGACAGAATGACTTCCGTGGCGACTGCACTGGGGAGAATCAAACTTCTGGTGTAAGGGCCAGAATGGCATCCGTGTTTGGAGTGTATATGAACTTGAAGTTGATAGTTGAATCTGAATGAGAGATAGAATGGCCGCCGTGTCTGGAGTGTATCTAGTCTGTATCGGATTGCTGAAGTATAAATGAGTAGTAGAATGACCGCAGTTTCTGGGGTGTAGTCGTACTGTATTTTGACTTGAAGTTACGAATGAGTAATAGAATGACCACCGTGTCTGGGGCGTATCTATACTGTATCAGGAAAATTGTTAACGATAGCCTTTTAATCTTATCCTGAAAAAGGGTAAAATGTTAGCTAAAACACAAAGTTATGTGGCATGATATGTATGATGCAATGAACTGTGTTTCATCCATGTTTATGATATATGAATGTAATGGATGGGCATGTAAGCTGAGTGGCCGTATTGTTGAGGAAAATAAATCCTTGATAGATAATGAAATCTTTGACTGCTGCTGGGGAAAGTAAATCCTTGACCGATGTTGAGGGTTCAAAACTCTTTGATGGCTGAAAATGAGAGATCTTTGCTGACTGCTTGAGGATTAAAGATTTCTGTTTGTTTGAGAAGGAGAAATCCTGGGACCACTACTGGAGATTGAAAATCCTTGGGGATCTGTGGGGATTAACAAGGCCTTTGACGACTTCTGCAGGGAATGAGAATCCTTCATGAATTTCCTGGGAAATAGGGAAAACTCTGAAAATCTCTACTGGGGAGTTAAAACCTGGGAGGCTTCTGCTTGGAGAAATGAGACCGAGAATCTTCGATCTTGCTGGGAGATAACTCTGTGGGGAGAATGTTTACTCGGCCGGTGAAATCAGGAGCTTGGGTTGTATGCCAAACTACTGGGGAAGCATCCTAGTTGGGGATAAGCCAAGAAGTTAACCATTATTTGCTTGGTTTTCAGACTTTTAAGATAGCCTGCTGGGGAAATTGGGGGAAGTTGAACAGTTCCCACTGGGGTTGATAGTTGGAAATTTGACTTCGTTGGGGAAGAAAGTTCAGAATATTCTGGCTCCACTGGGGATAAGTATTTCAGGGTTTTCGGGCTCCGCTGGGGATCTTGAAATTTAACTCCGCTGGGGACACATAATTTAAGACTTTGGCTTTGTTAAGGATCTAAACAATGTATTGCAGGAGATTTCTTCGGGAATAGCACAAAGATATCTTCCTACACCTTCAACCTATCAGTAATTATCCTTTCTCAATTTCGTTTTATTTGTAAGCAGTGATTATATTTAAATGCATATGCCTATTTAACAAAACTTTGTACGTTTTCAAATAAAAACATAAGTGTAGAAAAGAAAGAAAGGCAAGAAAATTTATGTATTTTGAACTATCTTTGTATTGACTTTTGTAAGTATCTTTGTACAAAGGAGACAGACATCCTAGTAAGAGAATGTTGTCGTAAAAATTGAAAAATTTTATACAAAAAAAAGATGGCTATGTGTAACAATTCCATGGGATTCCCATTCTGCTATAGCCTTCACAACTTTGAGTATCTTGTCCATTCGTTGCTTCGTCCGCTGATGATTGGATTGATCAAAAGCTTGGAGTTTGGTCGTGAAGAAATTGTTCTTAAAGTGATCCGACGAGACATAATCATACGCTTTAATTCCCTAACTTTTGCCTGGACCGCCCTTTCGGGTTTTCAATCCACCGGGAAACCCTTTTTTTCCCAAGTCGCCCTTTCGGGTTTTCAACTTGCCGGGTGTACAAATTTTTTTGTTTTATCCCTAATTTTTGCCTGAACCGCCCTTTCGGGTTTTCGATTCACCGGGATGCCCATTTTTGCCCAAGTCGCCCTTTTGGGTTTTCAACTTGTCGGGTCATTTTATGCGTAGTATCTTTTGACTATGTCTGCGTTCGCAGGGTGCGACAAATCGTCGCCGTCCATGGTGGTCAGAATCATTGCCCCACCAGAAAAGATGCTCTTGATCACAAATGGTCCTTCGTAAGTAGGAGTCCACTTGCCCCTGGGATCACTTTGTGGCAAGATGATCCGCTTGATTATAAGATCTCCGACTTGATATTCCTGACGCCTGACCTTTTTGTTGAAAGCCTTGATCATCCGTTTTTGATACGTCTGACCATGACAAACAACAGTAAGTCGCTTCTCGTCAATAAAATTAAGTTGATCAAGCCGGGTATGAATCCAATCGTCTTCACTCAAACCGGCATCCTTCATGATCCTCAAGGAATGAATCTGAACTTCCATAGGTAGAACAACTTCCATACCATATACCAATGAAAAGGGAGTTACCCCTGTTGAAGTACGTGCCGTGGTACAATATCCATGCAGAGCAAACGGTAACATCTCATGCCAGTCCTTGTAGGTGACTGTCATCTTTTGAATGATCTTCTTGATATTTTTGTTCGCGGCTTCAACAGCACCGTTCATCTTCGACCGATAGGGAGATAAATTATGATGATAAATCTTGAACTGTTCGCATAGAGCGGTGATCATAGTGTTGTTCAAATTTATACCGTTGTCCGTAATGATTCTGTCGGGGATACCATACCGGCATATGAGGTTCTGCTTGATGAAGCGAGCAACCACATTCTTTGTAACTGAGGCGTAGGAAGCTGCTTCGACCCACTTGGTGAAGTAGTCAATAGCCACCAGGATGAAGCGATGTCCATTGGATTCCGTAGGCTTGATCTCTCCAATCATGTCAATGCCCCACATTGCGAATGGCCAAGGAGCTGTCAAAACATTGAGAGGAACAAGAGGAATATGTACCTTGTCGGTATAGACTTGGCATTTGTGGCAAGTACGGGAATGTTGATGACAATCAGCTTCCATAGTAGACCAATAGTATCCTGCCCTTAGAATCTTCTTAGCCGTCGTATGTCCGCTCAAGTGGGTGCCAAATGTGCCACTATGTATTTCGGTCATGATCAACTCTGCTTCAACCTTGTCCACACAACAAAGTAGAACACAATCATGGCTGCGCTTATAAAGGATGTCGTTGCTTAGGAAGAACTTGGCAGCAAATCTCCTTAAGAACTTTTTGTCATTGACTGAAGCTCCTTCAGGGTATTCTCTAGTCTGGAGATACATTTTGATTTCATGAAACCAGGGTTGTTCCACTACTTCTTCGGTATTAATCTCATGACAGTGCGCAGGTTCATCCATTCGCTCGATGGTAATTTGGGGAGCCTCGTTATCCCAGTTGAGTTTAAACATGGAAGACATTGTAGCCACAACATCTGCTAGCTGATTTTCTTCTCTTGGGAAGTGCTCGAAAGTAATCTGCTCGAAATGAGGAAACAATGTCAAGACATGTTCTTTGTAAGGGATAAGATTAGGATGTTTGGTGTCCCACTCTCCTTTGACTTGACTGATAACCAAAGCCGAGTCCCCAAATACGACCAAAGATTTGATTCCCAAGTCTATAGTAGCCTTGAGACCAAATATTTAAGCTTCATATTCAGCCATGTTGTTGGTACAGCTGAAGCAAAGTCAGGCAGTGAAGGGTGTATGGCAACCTTCCGGAGAAATGAGTACCGCACTGATACCGTTGCCAAGTGCATTTGAAGCACCATCAAAGTACAGGGTCCATCGGGATCCTTGTTCAGGTCCGTCATACGGTCCGTTACCTTCAATGTTATCCAATGTCATGATGTCCTCGTCAGGGAAGTCGAATCTCATAGATTGGTAATCTTCGACGACTTGATGAGCTAGATGGTCAGCTAGTACACTCCCCTTTATAGCTTTTTGGGTAGTATACTGAATATCATACTCAGTCAGGATCATTTTCCATCTAGCGATTCTTCCAGATAAAGCAGGCTTCTCGAAGATATACTTGATCGGATCCATTTTGGAAATCAGCAAAGTGGTATGAGTCAACATATACTGCCTTAGCCGGCGAGCAACCCATACCAAAGCGCAGCAAGTTTTCTCGAGCAGTGAGTAGCGAGTCTCACAGTCGGTAAATTTTTTGCTAAGGTAATAAATGGCATGCTCTTTTCGGCCAGACTTGTCATGTTGGCCCAGTACGCACCCCATTGAGTTATCCAAAATAGTCAGATACATGATTAACAGCCTTCCTTCGACGGGTGGCATCAAAATAGGTGGTTCCAATAAATACTCCTTGATCTTATCAAAAGCAACTTGACAATCATTGTTCCATTCAAGTACCTGATCTTTCTTCAACAGTTTGAAGATTGGCTCACAGGTAGATGTTAGGTGAGAGATGAACCTTGCGATATAGTTTAAGCGTCCCAAGAATCCTCTGACCTCCTTTTCAGTGCGGGGGGCAGGCATTTCTTGTATAGCCTTTACTTTAGCTGGATCAACCTTAATGCCTTTGTTTCTGACAATAAATCCCAAAAGTTTACCAGACCTAACTCCAAAAGTGCACTTGCTTGGGTTTAATCTGAGCTTATATTCCTTCAACCTGGCAAACAGCTTTTGCAAATGATCAAGGTGTTCTTCTTCTGTCTGTGATCGAGCTATCATGTCGTCTACGTAAACTTCAATTTCATGATGTATCATATCATGAAACAAAGCTACCATGGCGCGTTGATAGGTTGCCCCTGCATTCTTCAGTCCGAATGGCATCACTTTGTAGCAGAAGGTACCCCATTGCGTGACAAAAGTAGTTTTCTCCATGTCCTCGGGGGCCATTTTGATCTGGTTGTATCCCGAGAATCCATCCATGAAGGAAAATACCTTGTGTTGAGCTGTGTTGTCAACCAAGATGTCGATATGTGGCAGTGGAAAATCATCCTTGGGGCTAGCCCTGTTTAAATCCCGATATTCCACACACATTCTGACTTTGCCGTCCTTCTTAGGCACGGGCACAATGTTAGCAACCCATTATGGATAGGAAGTAACAGCCAGAAAGCCAACGTTGAATTGATTCATTACCTCAGCTTTTATCTTCTCAGACATGTCGGGCCTCATTCGGCAGACCTTTTGCTTGATCGGTGGACAGTATTCTCTTGTAGGGAGATGGTGAACCACGATATCTGTGTCCAATCCTGGCATGTCTTCATAGAACCAGGCGATGATTTCAACATATTCGTTCAACAACTGCACTAAGCGCTCTTTGACACTTTCTTCCAGGTTGGCACCCACTTTTACCTCTTTCTTGTCTTCCTCTGTTCCCAAGTTGATGGTTTCTAGCAACTCTTCATGAGGCAGAATAACCCTCTCTTCTTGTTGCAAAAGTCTGGCTAACTCTCCCGGCACTTCACAATCTTCGTCAACTTCGTACTCAGCATGATTGACCAAGTCTTCAGAGTTACCGAAGGCTAA
Organism: Vicia faba; assembly: GCA_948472305.1. NCBI lineage: Eukaryota > Viridiplantae > Streptophyta > Magnoliopsida > Fabales > Fabaceae > Vicia > Vicia faba. The sequence continues at coordinate 1,397,021,231 of OX451736.1, read as the reverse complement.
AGCAGAATAGTCACCCATGGAATCCGGATTGGATGGGTACCTGCATTTGTGAGTGTGGGTGTGTGTAAGGGATAGCCATCCTTAAACAAAACAAAATGCAAAAGGAAAGAAAATGAACACAACAGTTTGTAGATGAAGACGTCCAATGATTCATTAAAACATGGCATATGATAATGAAGAAAATCAAGCCCTTACAAATGGACCTACATGCCCCGGGCAAGGCATGAGGTGAAAATAGTGTACGAATTGTTTAGTTATTACAGACCAAAAATAGGAAATTTTTCAAAGATAAATTTACTGGTTGATGAAGGTGATGGGAATAAAATCCTTTGCTTCCCAGTTGCTTAAACCCCCTTCGACGGTTGGAAAGATCCAATCTTTAAAGTGGTTCTCTTCATCTTCATCTTCTACAGCATTAATTCCATGGTAGGTGATTTAGACGGGTGGTCCTCCAGCCTTGGAGCAACGCATAGCCTTCTATCCTGCAGCAGTAAACCCTAATCTAAACTTGTCCGTCTTATGGGGAAAATCAGGCAGTTGCCCCCACACTGTGCTATTTCCTTCTTTAATTACCGCCTATGTGTCCTTGAGAGATACCATCATAGGCACATGCTTGGGAATGATAGGCACCTCAACCATTGTCTTCGCAACTGAAACCTCAGGAGACACTTCCTCAAAATGTTGGAAAGGCGTTTCGATGAACTCGCCATCCAACTCCACATAGCGGAAGGAGTTGAGGTGACTTATCATGTACTCTTCCTTGCCGTGCACCGTTATAATCTTACCCTTAACAGGATATTTCAGCATTTGGTGCAAAGAGGAGGTAACCGCTCCAGCATAATGGATCCACGGTCTTCCTAACAAACACGAATATGAAGGACGAATGTCCATCACATAAAAATTGGAGTTGAAAACTTCTGTGCCTACTTTGATAGGAATGTCAACCTCTCCGTGAACCATTCTTTTGGACCCATCAAAGGCCCTAACAACGATGTTACTACGTTTGAGGGTCAATCCTTCACAGTCTAAACGGTCCAACGCTTTCTTCGGCAACATATTCAAGGAAGAACCAGTATCAACTAAGACATGGACGAGGGTGGTTCCCCTGCATTCAACTGAGACATGTAGTGCATCGTTGTGTTTCCTTCCTTTGGGAGTCAAATCAGCATCGGAAAAGCCAAGACCATTATCAGCAGTAAGACTGGCCACGCACTCCTGAAACTGGTCAGCCGAAGTTTCTTGGGGCACGTGTGCCGTCTTTAAAAATTTGATTAAGGCCTTAGCATGGGCCTCAGAGCAGAGTAGAAGAGCCAACATGGATATTTTAGAAGGGTCTGCCCTAGCTGTTCCACGACGTCGAAATCGCTCCTTTTGATTATTTTCAAGATTTCCTCCATTTCTTTCTGGGTGGTTTCGGGGATTACCACTGTCTGAGCCTTCATCCTGACAGGCGCTTCTAGTATCCCCTTACCCTTATCGGTATTATCAACAGATGGTCTCACTTCAGGGGTAACCAATTCTTCAATGATCGGGTCTTGCACAGATGGCCTAACAGGCACAAAAGCTTTCGAGGGTCCGAAAACTGCTCGGGGGGGAGCAATCTCCGGAGAAAAAATCCGGCCGCTGCGGGTTATCTTGCTTATTCCCGCAATGTTCCCTATATCAGGGGTTTCCTCTTCAGAATTCTCTTGGACTGATTCAATCTGTTTGATGCCATGATAGAAGATTTCTCCTCCGTAGTTCCATGATATTGTCTTGCTAGATTGATACGGGACAGGCCCCGGCATGGTGATTTTTAAAGGTACAAATTCAGGATTAGGTGTAATCTTGACAGGCCTTTTGCAAGCCTTGGGAAGACTATCGGATATGGTTATTATTGCGATATCGTTGGTTGAAGTAGCAAAAGTAGCAGGAGTGACAGGAGTGAAAGTATCAACAAGGGTCTTCTGGAAGAGTATCTCTTGGGTATCCATCAGGCGTTGGATGCCTGACTTCAACATTGGGCAATCAGCTCGTATGTTTAAACAAAAGTAACAGTCCTTCCCACAGCCTGGGAATATCCCAGCTCTCATCAAATTCTCTTTAATCACTAGTAACGGAGTCAAAAGGTCAGCAACATCGGTAACATGAAGGTCTTCCATAACGACATGAACATTATGACCGTGCTTGGGCATCAGAGCAGATATCACGTTGGGCTTCTCAGGAGCATCAAATTCTACTTCCTTGGTGTCAATCAGGTCTTGGATTTTGTTCTTAAGCGCCCAACAATTATTGGTATCATGCCCCACGCTGTCAGAGTGGTAAGCACACTTGGCATTGGAGTGGTAGTATGGAGATGAGGTATTAGGGTTCTTTGGCGCTTCCTTCAAACTGGTAAGATTCAGCTTTAACAAATGAGGGAGTACTTGAGCTGGCGTCATGTTGATTCGGGTGAACTGCCGTTGTGGCCTTTCTACCCGTTGTTGATTAGGTCTTGACTGATTGCCGCGAGGTTGATCATTTGAAGAGTTTTGAATCATCACAGCCCCTACAGTTGGCCGGCGCTCGGTTCTTCCTTGATTTTTCTGAGAGTAAATAACATAGGCTTCCTTCTTAGCTGGGAAGGTTTTCTTAACAGCAGTGGACACAGAGGTATCTTTCTGAATCTTACCACTTTTAATACCGGCCTCGACCCTTTCGCCAGTTAAAATTAGTTCGGTGAATCCTGCGGAAGAACTCCCGATTAAATGATTGAAGAAAGGGCCAGATAGGGTCCCTAGAAACATGTCAACTAGCTCTCTATCCGACAATGGTGGCTGCACCCTTCCAGCCAGATTACGTCACTTCTGGGCATACTCTTTAAATCCTTCATTGGGAGCCATCCCCATACTTTGTAGCTGAGTACGAGTGGGCGCCAAATCAGTATTGTATTGGTATTGATGGTAGAAAGCAGTAGCTAAGTCTTCCCAATTGTGAACCTATGATCTCTCGAGTTGATAGAACCAATCCAATTGTGTGCCTGACAAACTGTCTTGAAAAAAGTGTATCCAGAGGTCTTTATCAGATGAGTGGGGTTGGATCTTTCTGACATAGGATCTCAGATGCATCTTTGGGCAGGGCAGACCGTCATACTTAGCAAATGTTGGTACTTTGAACTTGGGAGGAATGATGATCCCAACGACCAACCCTAGTTCTTCAAAATCTAAACCAGGTACCCTTTTCAACTCCATGGCTGCCAATCGATCCTCAAGATTTTTATATTTATCATTCGCCGGGGGATATTGCTGTTCGGAGTAGTCTTCGTCTTCTTCCTCCTCTTCCTCTTCAACTTCAGATTCAGAAGGTACCGCATCTCCTTTTCCTTTACCAGTCCCTTCATCAGACATTGAGGGGAACTCGAGAAATTTTCTAGCATTGCTTTCAAACCTTCTTCCCAAAGTGGCTACTCCGGGCCTCTTCTTCTTTTTCTCTTTATTTTTCTCCAACAGTGCTTTGAGGTCCTCTTGACCCTTTTCTAAGGTCATGAGGAGTTGCTGGAATTGAGAATTTTGTGCTTGCAGATCCTTAACCGTCTGCTCCAAATCCATCTTGCTGAAATAAACAGCAGAAAGATAAGGAAACCTGGTGTGAAAACCTGTTTATGCATATGATGAATGGTATGTTTTTCATGTAATGCATTCAAGGATTCAGAAATTCAAATTTGTTGTAAACAAAAAGGAACACACGTCATATTAAGAAGAAATTGTTAGTACATAAGTGCCCCATGGGCGAAATATTACAAAATTCTTAATGTAAAAAGACATTGCGCATCCTCTTTGATGCGATGTAAGTGTTGAGAGTTTCCTCCTCATGAAGTTGGCGGGTAAGCTCCAAAACCTTCTTCTCACTAGCATAGAAGCTGGCTTCAAAAGTATTCCGTTCTTCCTTGAGTTGGATCCAACTCTTTTGCATTTCTTCCCATGATGTTGGAATGTCAGGATGTAGGAGGGTGTATGGAACCTCTCCTTCCATAACAGGCTCTTTGATCAAGGGGAGAATGTGAGGATATGGCATCATGAGATTCTGGGCACGGGTTCGTACCCACTTGAGATAAGGCTCAAGGGGGATGGAATTCTTGTGCCCCAGTGTCTTACTATCCACTTTGTTGGGCATCCTCCAAGCTCTGATGAACCTTTGTCGAAGTCCTTGCGCATCGTTGTCGAAGTAAAAAACTAGGTCAGGAATCAGCATGTCATGAGGGCCATCCCTCCAAGCATATCCAAAATGTCTTAGATCTAAACAGGGGTTATAGGTAATGCCTCCCCTAATGCCAAGTAGTGGGACATTAGGGAATTCCCCACAACGATCAATGATGATGGCATTTTCTCTGGACCGAGAACACCAATGTACATCAGAATGTGTGAGGGTCATCAATCGTTGTGACCACCTTAAACCCTGCTCATTCTTCAAAACTGATTGTGGAAGGTGAGAAATAAACCACCTTGCTAGGAGAGGAGTACAACACATGATAACACCTCTTTTCCTCATTGTTCGTGTGTAAAATGAGTGTAGGATATCCCCAAGCAATGTAGGTACAGGATTCCGAGATATGAAAATTTTGACAGCATTCACATCTATAAGCTGATCAGGGTTTGGGAACAAGACCAACCCATAGATGAGAAGTGCTACAATCTCCTCAAAAGCTTGTAGATCAAGAGAATTCCAGCAGTCTTGCGCCTTCTCAAACAGAACCTTTTCCAAGAATCCCTTAACACCACTTCTGGTTTCCCAATGTCCCTTGATGTCAGATGGTTGCAAGTGTAATGCTTGAGCAACATCTTCAGGCTTTGGTTCTTTTTCCGTACCGTTGTAGGGTAGTTGATGAAGAATAAGAATTCTCAGGAGTTGAGAAAATTCCTCCAAAGTAGGTACTAGTTGGTAATCAGAGAATGTGAAACAGTGGTGTAGGGGGTTAAAGAACTGGAAGAGAACTTTCACCATGTCTTCTTCAATGTTGGAGTTGACCAAGTTGAGAAGTCTACCATGTCTTTCACTGAAGAGAGAATTCTCTGGAATCCTGGATGTAAGCTCCTTGAGTTGAGGAGGAATTCTCACAAGGTGGACTTGAATTATTTTCCTGCGAAGAAATTCCATGACCTACAAAACAAGAACAAAGATGAAGATCCAAACCCTTGAAATGGTTAGTGGATGCATATGATGCTTTATGATGTTCATGATGTATGCATAAACATATGCACAAGCAAGTCACACAAAACCCTAGTTTCAGGCTTGCATGAGGTTTCATAGGTAAATACCCTCTTGAGTTTAGTTAGCTCAAACCTGTCCTATAAATAGTAACCGGGTTCTAAGGAGCTCAATATCACTGAATTATTTTCTATGTTCATTGTTTTGGTTTAGCCACTTAACTAGCGACCAAAATATTCCAATAAAACAACCCTTAATGAGTGTTGTATCGAGTATCTACCAACTTTGGACTGCACCAAAGCCGGTCATCTCACTACCCCTAATAAAAGGCCAAGATGGTCAAGTAAGGTTCTAAGAGTTCATTAGTGCTTTATGACATCACTCAGCGGCCCCGTATTCTCTTTGATTGACTCAAAGGCTACCGGTACTCACAAATATGTCGCACTAATATAGCTATTGCTTCAACCATGTCGGTATACCCCGCACAGTTTCCATAATGTATTGCTATTTACCTATGAATGTTTCCCAAATCCGGGTAGAGGATTTCAAGCCCAAACAAGAGAACCAAATGTAAAGAAATCAAAGCAAACAATATAATCATGCAAAGGGTGATCTAAGCCCTAAGGTTACTCCACTTTTAAAATTCTCCCCAGCAGAGTCGCCAGTTCTCTGATACGGTGGGAGAAATGACTTGGGATTTTGCGTTTGCGTTTGTGTTTGCAAATGTTTCGGTTTAGCAAGAGTCGCCACCGACTTTTTATTTTATCCTAAGGAAAGGTCAAAAAGCATAGGAAAGACCTTTGAGATGTTTTCTTGGGTTCGGGGAGTAGATTATAGAAGGGAAGTATTAACACCCTTTCTACCCATGGTTATCCATGGGCTCTTAGTTACTTGTTTAGATCACTTGCTTTGCTTTTCAATTGTTTGAAATGGTGCTCTTCAATTGTTTGAAATGGTGCTTTGTGTGTGGTTTTGAAAGATGTTTTGAAAAGAGGCCATCATTGTGGCAACCTTTGTAATGATTCTTGTTTGAATGTATACAAAGGTGTTTTTGTCTTTCGAAAAGCTTTCAATGTTTGAAAGTAGGGTTTTGAAATTGTGTTGTGAAGTGTGTTTTGAAGATAGCTAGGATGTTTTTTTTCATGTTTTGATCAAGTAACTAAGAGTTATCTACCCTATTTTACTCAAAGATCTTTCTTATGTTTTTAACCCTTTTAACAGTGTTGCTTCACCATTGTATTTGGTGAACAACCTTGTGTTAGGATGTTAAACGGGACAGGCGCGGGGTCATCATTAGACCATGATAGCAACTGTGTAAAGTATTTTTGGCAATTTTCTTGAGGGACTTGATCATTTTGTTTAGGCAACTCAGATAGCGTCATCGAGGGACTATGATCTTTTGTTTGTTTTTGTTTTGCCAAAGTACTTGTCATGCATACCATGGTCCATTTTTGAAGGCAACAAGTGGATTGTAACCCTAGGGGTGCAAGTGTGCATTGTGTTTGTTTTACATGTATTTTTTTTCTTTGATTAGGTCAAACTATTTGTTGATTTGGATTTTTGCATACAAACCCTAATTCTAATCATGGCATATTTGAAAGTGTAAAACTGCGAGAATTTAAATTCTAAGCTATTACAACATGATATAGGGAGGGGGATACAAATTTGAATAGGGGATTATTTTTACAAGAAATTAAACCCTAAATTATTACAACCAAATTGAATTTGCAAGGCATAATATTTAAATGTACAATATTTAAATAAAATAAAACATTAGATAAAATGTATTATGCAAAGAAGGTTTTTTATGTATGTAAAATATTTTCAATGGGAAGAAATGTAAAGAAATAAATAAAAAGTTGATTTTAATTATTTTTAGGGCAAAACCCTAATTCCTTAAAGAAATGGTATTATTTATTATTTATTATTTATATACAAAAATGTATCAATATGTCCAAAAATAAAAGTATATTAAAAAAAAGTATTTTTTAGTATAAAATATCAATAAAAATAAAAATGTATTTTTTTTGTGTTTCTATTCTATGCTTTTAATAAAATAAAGTATATATATATATATATATATATATATATATATATATATATATATATATATATATATATATATATATATATATATATATATATATATATATATATATATATATATATATATATATATATATATATATATATATATATATATATATATATATATATATATATATATATATATATATATATATATATATATATATATATATATATATATATATATATATATATATATATATATATTATATATATATATATATATATATATATATATATATATATATATATATATATATATATATATATATATATATATATATATATATATATATATATATATATATATATATATATATATATATATATATATATATATATATATATATATATATATATATATATATATATATATATATATATATATATATATATATATATATATATATATATATATATATATATATATATATATATATATATATATATATATATATATTAAATATATAAGTGTGTATAAAAATAAAATAAATTATTTACAAAAATGCAATATATTCAAGAAAATATTTTTGGTGTAAATAAAAAAGAAATGAAAATAATAGTATTGTTTGCATTATTTTCAAGTTTAAATAAAATAATATATGTATTTTAAATTGTTGTTTATATTAGAAAAAATTAAAATAAAATATCTAATAAATGAAAAAAAATTGTGAAAATATTTTTAGAATATTTTTTATATTTGAAAATAAAATATTAAAGTCAGAAAAGAAATAAAAATACAAAAATGATGAAAATACAAAGAAATGGGCCAAGGGGTGATGAAAGTAAGCTGGGAGGTGTCAAAAGCAAAGAAATCCAGGCCCAGCCCAAACTTCATCTTCAACCTCCAGAAGTTTGAAAAAACGCGCGCATGCCTGTACAAACTTATATCTCCTGTATTTGTGATCTTTTGACAAAACTCAAAACATGAAACTTGTAGATCATCAAATCACGAATCTAACCATATAAAAAACTTGATCTAACTCTCAAAGACCAGAGAGAATTTCTCTGGCCCTAATTTCTAACCTAGTTTTTTCAGAAAGTTCATGGATGAAATTCTCCTAGCACGATTAATATAAATGAAAATTAAGCACATGTATGGTTTCAGGGCAATGAATACAACATCTTTCATTCACAAACCTAAGTCTAAATGTTCCTAAATAGAGAGATAGAAGTTCATGAAATACCTGTTTCAGTTGAGTTCGAGCTGAACAATGCAACAAGTTTCAATGGGGCCTGAGGTTCTTTTGATCTTGCTTGATGTCTCCCGAACCTTTCCCAATGCTTAGTTTGTTTTGAAAGTGGCCTGAATCGTGCTACAGAACTCAACCTGTAAAGCTTGCAAACAAAAATGGTGATGGGTGTTAATGGAGTTACAACAACTTGTGAATGGTCTGGATAGCTTAGGTATATTGTTTGGAATGTGTTTGAAGTGATTTTGGACAAAACACACGAGGGGATTTGATTGTGGCTTGTGATTTGCAGAACTGGCCCTGTTTTGCAAGAAAATGTGACTTTTGAGTATGAGGAGGTTTTAGAGGTCAAGGGCTCGTGCTTCTGACTTACAAGGGTATGCAAAACTTGTTTCAAAAACTTTGCTTGAGTTCAATATATCAGATGTGTGAGTTATGAGCTTTTTGCCATTTGACTTGTTTTGAAAGCAAAGTTGGAAGTGAAGTGTGATAGGCCTGTACAGGCTATCTCCAAGCATGCACCAACTTATTGTACCTTTGCCTAAGTTTGTGGAACTTGTTTGCTGCAAATAAAGAAGTTCAAAGCTCAAGAAAGACAACTTTGCAAAAGTTATGCTTTATGAAAATGGAAGTGTGATCTTTATGCCCAAAATGGAATTATTCAATGTACAATGCTCCCTTGATCAGGACAATGCCTCTAACCAATGTATTTGCATTAAATTTTTGAGTGTTGAAGGGTTTAGTGACTTGTAGTTATGTACTAAGCTAGTTTGGTCAGATTTTGGCAAGTGGTCTGAACATATATTGGCCATGGTTACAAAGTGAGTTTTTGCCAACTTCAAGCATTCGATTCTCCCTAACCACAAAGGTGTTTGAGGAGTTCTTGGACAATTTGGAAAGATTGAAACATGTAATATAATCCATCTTTGAAATGAAACTTGAAACTCCAAGTGGAACTATGTGAAAAATGGCCAAGAAGATGGGTCAAAATCCTACCTAAACTAGGGCAAAATTTTTCTAAGTTAAAAGTTTTAGGGTCCCTTGTTCCAAAAATCATAACTTGAGATCCAAGCTTCTTTTGAGAAAATTTTGTGAATCAAAGTTGTAGACTTTGTGATGGAATACAACTTTCATGTTGTAAGTTTTGTTTGAATCCATTTGCATCTTGGTGAAAAAATGGGACAAAGTTAGGAAAAAATAAGAAAATTTTATAACTTTGGAAATTTCTAAGTTATGAAATTTTTCCATTTTAAACCCTAATTTGCAATTTTGGGTTTCTTGATGAACAAGTTTCATAATTTGACATGTCTTGATGAAAAATGACCCTTGGCACTTGATTTTGACCAAAAAGTCAAAGTTTGACTTTTCAGTGTACAGTCAAATTTGATCAGTTGACTGAAAAATTCATCTGTCAATCTTATGCATTTGAAATCTTTTGAACTTGTTGAGTGGGTCAAGATGATGTCATTGAGTCCTTGAGTCCATGGTTGAGCTTGATTTTCCATTGGCTAGGTCAAACAGTCAAAAATTGCCTTTGTACAGTCAAAACCCTAAAAATTACCATTTTGCCCTTTTGGTGATCTGATCAAATTTCTTGTGGAATTGTGATCCAAACTTGATCAAATGGTTCATATGAGTTAATAAGGTTGATGTGGGTCAAAATTCACGAGGTTTGACTGTCAATTGGCCACAGTTGACTTTTTCCCCGATACAACTAATTTCTAGGTCAACTGTCCAATTGACTGGGCAAAAATTTGATTCAAGGCTTGAAACTTGGTATGGACAAACTTGTGAGTCCAACATGAAGTATGAAAGTCACTTTGGGCATTATAGGTCAAAACATCCCTGTGCAAACTCAAACCCTAATTTAGGTCAACAGTGCAAGGAGGTGTCTTGAGCAGAGCAAACCCTAGCTTGATCTTGAGTTCCAAGAGTCTTGTGATGAGAAATGTTGATGAAATGAGAGGGAAAATTTTGGGGTACAACACATGAAATCAAACACACTTTGCACACATGCACCCTTAGGGTAATCTCACTTTGCTGCCTATCGGAAAAATAGTCATGTCCCTCGAGCATGGGCGTTTTAGCAAAAGACCCTCTAGAAAAGATCGTAGTCCCTCGATGACCCTCGATGTTGCCTTCGGTAAACGATCTAGTCCCTAAAACGACATTGCTAAAACGTTCCATGGGTTGCCTTCTATGACTATACAAACGTCCCAACATCCGTCCCTTCACATCCAACGATGGGGCTTCTTACTAAATCAATGGTAAGATAGCAACATCTGAAGGAGGAGGAAAAGCACATCTAAGACCTTTTGAGTAGGTAGGTTCGCTCTCATTTACTCGCTTGCTCACAACAAAAACATTTTTTACACCAACACTCTCACTTTGAAACATTTTCAAAAGACAACACTTTGTACGCGTTCTTATAGAGACGAGAGCCATTACAAAGGAAACCCTTTTCAAAAATCACTTTCAAAAATATATCTCACAAACACCTCTTTGAACTATTTTCGAAACAAACACTTTGTATGCGTTCTTATAGAAACGAGAATCATTACAAAGTTACACTTTCAAAATATTTTCAAAACCCACATCACAAGCACACATTTCAAACAAAAGCAAGTGATCTAGCGAGTAACTAAGAGCCCATGGAAAACCATGGATGAAAAGGGTGCTAATACCTTCCCTTTTCATAATCTACCCCCCGAACTCAAAAACATCTCTAAAGGTCTTTCCTGTGCTTTTTTCACCTTTCCTTTTGGATAAAAGAAAAGTCAGTGGAGACTCTTGCTAAACCGCAACATTTATGAACACAAACGCAAAACCTCAAGTCAGTTCTCCCACCGTATCACACAATGCTTAATGGATGTAATGTTAATTTTTGTATTTTCATGGATGTAATCAAGATACATTTTGATGTATTTTAATGTAAATATATATAATATTACTTGTATAAACACTAGAGTTAAGGTTTTGATGTATTTGTATGTTATAAAACAAGTACTGACATTTTGTGTGTGGGAATCAGGGTAAATCGTGATTTTAATATCTGGATACTACCCTTGGTGTTGGAACAAGTTTAATTAGGAAACTATCCTTGAGTTTTGATGATAAAAAGTATACAATTTATAGAGAATAATTTTGTACTAATAGTTTTGTTAAGTGCCCAAATACTGATAAATAGACTCTAGACTAGCAAGCTCTGAACTCTGGACTAGTGAAATTCTAGACTCTGAATAAGCAAACTCTAAACTCCGCACATCAAACGCACTATGAACCAATATAGTATACAAGTATTTGTTTCTAACGAAAATCTAGCATCTGAATTACCAAGTCCACTCTTATGGAAGAATCTTATCCCGAATGACTGTGATATTTTAAGACTCGAAAGTCTCACTCTCTCCAAATCTAAAAGACTGGCTCTGAATTCTGATCAAGCTTCACCATATATTATTCGAAGCCTCTGATTTAAAAAGATAACTTTTGAAAGAAGATATTGAGGAAATAGTGCAAATAGTACAATATCAAATCCTGTCCACTCGTTGTTTCTACTCGTCCTATCCTCTCCCCCACTATGCTGTAAACACCAATCTACTATGGTACAATCAAACATCTTTATGCAAGGTGTGATATTAAGAATATTCCAACTTCACCCTCCAACATATCTATTCTACAACTATATAAAGAGGTCCTTTAAGCATGGAAAAAAGAAGAACTAAGAAGTGTATCAAATTTGTTAGCAAATATGAGAAACTACACAAAGAGGAAAACCATTGTTATTTTTAAAGCTTTATATATTTCATTCTTTGTTAGCAAATCTTGTTTACACTAAACAGTGTGTATCAACTTTCTTAGAAGCAACTTTGTAAACACAATCTTGTTTTCTTAACCTTAGGTTAATTTTTTTGAGGGACTAGTGTATAGTCATAATCCTTGAGAAGTCTTTGACTACATGTCATTGAGTTTGTAATCAAAGTTTTGATTAGTGGATTAAGTCCTTATTAAGAAGGCGAAATCACCTTGGTGGGAGAACTAAACTAACTTAGTTAAATGGAAACTAGGATAAAAATATTTGTGTTCTTTTATCATTGTTGTATTTGTGCTGTTTATGCTTGGGTGATCGATTTTTTTAAAAAAATTATTGAAACCCAATTCAAACTCCCTTTTGTGTTTCATTGAACCTTCACTTGATATTATTTGTTGTATCAAACAATTAACCCTGTTAGATAAAGATCCAGTTCTTGAAACACAATGGCAGGAGTTCCTCCACCTACTGTAAACAATGATAAAGATAACTACTCTGCTATACCTTCAATTTTTATGGTGACAAGTTTTATTATTGGAAGGATAAAATCAAAACTTTCTTCCTTGGTTTTAAAGATGATTTGTGGGACATGGTAACAGATGGTTACCCACACCCCTTAAATGCAAATGGTGTCAAAATGGAAAGAAGTTCCATGAATGATCAACAAAATAAGGACAACAAAATCATCATAGGTAAATCTATTCTATTGAATGCTATTTCATACACTGTATATGAAAAGATGACAAATAAATACTCGATAAATTCTATATTTGATTATCTTAGAATGACTCATGAAGAAAACAAACAAACCAATGATCTGGTCTTGATTCAAAAGTATGACTCCTTCAGAATGGAAGAAGAAGAAAACATTGAGGATATGTTCTCAAGGTTTCAGACTCTTGTTGTTGGCTTGAAAGTCTTGAGCAAAGGCTACACCACTACAGATCACATAAAGAAGATCATCAGAAGTCTACCGAAGAAATGAAGGTCAATGGTGACTACACTTATGGTGTCAAAGAATCTGGATATTATAAGTCTGGAAGAGCCTGTTAGCTCTCTATGTAACGCCCCAATTCTAACCCCGACAAATTATATAAATAAATCAGAGTTATAAAAATCATATCATGCAAACGAATCGGGATGCCACAAATTCTTCTATCAAAATTCATTGCATTCATCGTGGATATATAAAAATTTTAAAACATCGGATGAACCATCATCATAACATCTTTAGTTAATTAATTCAACATCTACGCAACGAAAATTCTTAATAACATCTCTGTCATCATTACAACAACTTTAAACGAACAAATACTAAATAATAATCAACTTAAAGTTCAACAACTGAATAATCAACAATCAAAAGCAACAAACGTTCATCCCCCGAGTGTTACATATCAGAGAAATGACACCGACTAGAAGTACTGAAGGTATACAACCTTCACTCTCGATTACCTGCGTGTTACCAATATAAGGGCAACATTCAAACAAAAGGGGTGAGATATCTAACAATATAATAAAGCGCATGATAATTAATATATTAAATTAGATCACATAACATCACCACTTCTCATCTCATAATCAATAATAATCACAACAATAATAAACATTCACCACATCAAAGCACACTTCTCTATGCAATCATATAATGCGACTCAATACTATGCAAATGCATGTGGTACCATTGGAGAAAAACTCCCATCTTAAAAATTTGCCAATTAATAGAGGCATCAACAAGGCATAAGCCTTCATCTTAATATTCGCAAATACAAGCCATCTCAACGAGCATAAGCTCCATCTCAAAATGCAATGTATGTGACACAATCATGAACTAATAACAACACCTCAATTAACAACATCTCAATACATCATCATCATTGGCCAAAGGCCTACATCTCAAAAGCATCTCAACATCTCTTCATCAAACATCATTTATTAATCAAACACAACTTAATTAATAAAATCTCATCAACAACTCAGCTGTACATTAATACAATAGTAATTCACACCGCTATTCTGTAATCTTACATCATTACTATCATTACTCCTGTTGTCACAAATCAAACAACAACCTATAAACATTTCATTCTCATCATTCTGCATAAAAACCAACATAACGATCAACACGGGAACTAACTCTAAATCCTAAATTGGCTACGAGGATTACACTTCCTATTCTTCATTTTAATCCTCTAGAATAAAGTTCATCGTGCTAGCTATTCAACGCTTCGAACGACATCCTAAAACTCAAGTTATAGCATTCTCAAACTGATTCTGCCAAAAACCAGACAACATGGATCGACGCATAACTCCTTGGATCGACGCGTACTGCACTGAATTTGCAACATAAGTCGACACATCCTCTCTTGGATCGACTCATTCTGAGTCTTACACACAACATGTATAGACACATGCTCCTATGGATCGACTCATCCCGAGTCTAAAAGCACTCATGTATCGACGCAAAACCTCTTCGTGTCGACTCATCCTAAGTCTTAAAACCTTCTTGTATCGATACATAGCATTTGATGTCGATGCATCCTATTACATCCTGCATAAATTCTGCGATTTCTCTGAATTTTTACTACGAGTTTCATATTTTAAGCCCTAAAAACTTAATCTAATCATAGATAAGCATCTCTTACAATTATCCTATAATTCTACATCAATTAAACAACATCGGGACATCATTATTCATCCATAATTCATCAATTTCCATCATACAATATCACATATATTCAATTCATGAACAAGACAACAATCACCTCTAACCCCACATACCAATCATCATGAACCCAATTATAGAGTCAGAACCCCACCCTTACCTTGGATTGAAGTTCGCTCTATAATCTTCCAGTTGAAACCTTATTCTGCCGTTTTCCTCTTTTTCCAGCAGCTTCACGTTCTTCTTCTCAATCCTTATTCTTCTACTGCCTCTTCTTTCTATTATTTCTAACAACAATAGAATAACCTATTATTATCTTAACTCCTTATTTGGCTTAAAACTAATACACCCCCTTATTACTTCTATTCCTTTAAAACAAGCCCACATCAATAATATTATACTTCTAATATTATTTCTCCACTAAATAAAATACTTAAACCCAATTAATCACAACACATATTCTCAAATATTCCAAAAATAATTTAATTAAATAATTAATTAAATTACAGGCGTTACAACTCTCCCTCACTTAAAATATTTTTGTCCTCGAAAATCTACCTCAATCAAACAACTCAGGGTAGGAGTCTCGCATCTTGCTCTCCAACTCCCAAGTCATGCTTTCTCCGGCAGCTCCTAGCCAAACCACTTTAACCAAAGCAATATCTTTGCCCCTCAGAGTCTTAGTTTCACGATCCGTGACCCCTACAGGCATCATTTCCACCGTAAGATTATCCTGTACTTGCACATCATCCACATGAATTACATGAGATGGATCTGAAATATACTTCCGGAGTTGCGACACATGAAACACATCATGCAAATTCAAAAGATTAGGCAGTAAAGCCACTCTATAAGCAACATTCCCCACTCTCTCCGAAATCTGATACAGTCCAATAAAACGAGAAGTGAGCTTCTTAGACTTCAATGCTTGCCCAACACCAGTCACAGGTGTAACTCTAAAAAACACATGATCACCAGCTTGAAATTCTAAATCCTTCCTTCGCTTGTCATGATAACTCTTCTGCCTACTTTGGGAAGCTTTCATCTTTTCTCGAATCAACATCACCTTCTCAGTAGTCTCACGAACAAGTTCAGGTCAAAGTACTACACTTTCACCAGATTCATGCCAACATAAAGGAGTTCTACATCTTCGACCATACAACGCTTCAAAAGGTGCCATCCTAATACTGGAATGGTAACTGTTATTATAAGTGAAATCTGTCAACGGAAGATAAGTATCCCACGAACCTCCCTACTCAAGAACACATGCCCTCAGCAAATCTTCCAACGATTGAATCGTCCGTTCAGTCTGACCATATGTCTGAGGATGATACGCTGAACTCAATCTCAACTTAGAATTAATGCTTCTTGCAAACTCTTCCAAAAATCAGAAGTAAATCTTGGATCTCTATCTGATACAATGCACAAAGGAACACCGTGTAGCTTCACAATCACACTAGTGTAAATCTCAGCCAACTTCGACACTAGAAAGCTGATGTTAATAGGAATAAAATGAGCTGACTTCGTAAGCCTATCAAAAATCACCCAAATCGAATCATGTCCTCTTAAAGTATTAGGCAACCCCGTCACAAAGTCCATTGAAATTCTATCCCATTTCCATTCTGGAACTTCTAACAGTTGCATCAACCCTGCAGGCTTCTGATGTTCAACTTTCGACTTCTGACAAGTCAAACATGCATACACAAATCGAGCCACATCACTCTTCATTCCAGGCCACGAAAACAAACCTTTCAAATATCGATACATCTTTGTAGCTCTTGGATGAATACTTAACTTACTTCTATGACTCTCCTCAAGTATCACCTTCTTCATCTCAGCATCATCAGGAATACAAATCCGGTTACAAAACTTCAACACACCCTGCGCATCTAACTTAAAATCACTATTCTCAGACTGATCAATCCCAACCATCAAATCTACCAGTTTAACATCCAACTTCTGAGCTTCTCTGATACTGTCTAGAAATTCATTATTAATCTTCAACATACCCAACTTAACACTCTGCGACGTAACCTCACAAACTAAGCTCATATCTCTGAACTGCTCAATCAATTCCAACTCTTTAACCATCATTGCTGACATATGTAAAGTCTTTCGACTTAACGCATCAACTACCACATTCGCTTTTCCTGGATGATAATTCAAACCGAAATCACAATCCTTTAACAATTCCAACCATCTTCGCTGCCTCATATTCAACTCCTTCTGATCGAATAAATACTTCAAACACTTATGGTCACTAAACACTTCAAATATAGAACCATAAAGATAATGCCTCCAAATCTTCAACACAAAAACAACTGTAGCAAGCTCTAAATCATGCGTAGGATAGTTCTTCTCATGAGTCCTTAACTGCCTTGACGCATAAGCTACTACCTTACCATTCTGCATATACACACCTCCTAAACCAATCTTAGAAGCATCACAAAACACCACAAAAGGCTCTCCTGGATTAGGCAACGTCAAAATCGGAGCCGATGTCAACCTCTTCTTCAATTATGTAAAACTCTCTTCGCACTGAACATCCCATATAAAAGCTCTACCTTTACAAGTCAACTTAGTCAACGGAAGTGCCAACTTAGAAAAACCTTCGATAAACCTTATATAATAACCAGCTAATCCCAAAAAGCTTATAATGTCAGTAGCTGACTTTGGAGTTTCCCATTGCAACACATCAACCTTCGATGGATATACAACAATGCCACTACCTGAAATCACATGACCAAGAAAACTAACCTCCTTTAACCAAAAATCACACTTGGACAACTTTGCATACAACTTCTTCTCTTTCAAAACTTGCAATACTACTCTTAAGTGTTCTGCATGCTCTTCTTCTGACTTAGAGTAAATCAAAATATCATCAATGAACACCACTACGAACCGATCCAAATAAGTATGAAAGATACGATTCATGTATTCCATGAATACTCCCGACACATTAGTAACACCGAAAGGCATCACTGAATACTCATAATGTCCATAACGCATTCTGAAAGCCGTCTTCTGGATATCTTCATCCTTCACTTTAATCTGATGGTAACCCGACCTCAAATCAATCTTACTAAACACACGAGCATCCACCAATTGATCCATTAAGTCATCTATTCTTGGAAGCAGATACTTGTTCTTAATCGTCACTTTATTCAACTGCCTATAATCAACACAAAGCCTCATACTTCCATCTTCTTCCTTACTAACAACACTGGAGCTCCCCACGGCGATACACTTGGTCTTATAAACTTCTTCTCAAGTAACTCCTCCAATTGCTTCTTTAACTCTGACAATTCAGATGCAGACATCCTGTATGGGGCCATAGACACAGGTTTGGTACCAGGTACAAGATCAATAGCAAATTCAACTTCCCTCTCCGGTGGTACATCAGGAATCTCATCAGGGAAAACATCAGGAAATTCACACACCACTTGTAATTCCTCAATTATAGCTTGAGTCTCTATAGATAGCGACGCCATCAACGAGAACATATGTGCTTCCTCTTGCATCAACTTTCTCAACTGTCTAGCAGACAACAAACCATCTTCTTCTGCTTCAGGAGTAGAAAACTTCATCGACTTGTCATAACAGTTAATATGAACGCAGTTATGCTCTAACCAGTTCATACCCAAAATCACATCCAAACCTCTTAATGGTAAACAAACCAAATCAACAGCAAAGTCTATGTCGAAGATCGACAAGGGACACTTCAAACACACAAAAGAAGTAGTCACCGACCCCTTGGCTGGAGTATCCATCGCATGAGCCATTTCTTCTAAAGAAGCAGCAAGTGCAACATCATTCCTTCCAGCCATCTCAACTTCTCACTACAACATAAACAAGGTTAGAACTCAAATTAACAATACTCGATTGTTAGACAACTACGACTAGACAACAAGGTCGGACCAACCTTTTTCTCTGATACCAACTTTGTAACACCCAAATACTACCCCGGCAAATTATATAAATAAATCAGAGTTATAAAAATCATATCATGCAAATGAATCGGGATGCCACAAATTCTTCTATCAAAATTCATTGCATTCATCGTGGATATATAACACTTTTAAAACATCGGATGAACCATCATTATAACATATTTAGTTAATTAGTTCAACATCTATGCAACAAAAATTCTTAATAACATCTCTGTCATCATTACAACAACTTTAAACCAACAAATACTAAATAATAGTCAACTTAAAGTTCAACAACTGAATAATCAACAATCAAAAGCAACAAGCGTTCATCCCCTCGAGTGTTACATATCAGAGCAATGATACCGACTCGAACTACTGAAGGTATACAACCTTCACTCTCGATTACCTTCACGTTACCAACATAAGGGAAACATTCAAACAGAAGGGGTGAGATATCTACCAATATAATAAAGCGCATGATAATTAATATATTAAATTAGATCACATAACATCACCACTTCTGATCTCATAATCAACAATAATCACAACAATAATACACATTCACCACATCAAAGCACACTTCTCTATGAAATCATATAATGCGACTCAATACTATGCAAATGCATGTGGCACCATTGAAGCAGAACTCCCATCTTAAAATTTTTCCAATTAATAGAGGCATCAACAAGGCATAAGCCTTCACCTCAATATTTGCCAATACAGGCCATCTCAACAAGCATAAGCTTCATCTCAAAATGCAATGTATGCGACACAATCATGAACGTAGTAACAACACCTCAATTAACAACATCTCAATACATCATCATCGCTGGCCAAAGGCCTACATCTCAAAAGCATATCAACATATCTTCATCAAACATCATTTATTCATCAAACATCATTTATTCATCAAACACAGCTTCATTAATAAAATATCATCAACAACTCAGCTGTACATTAATACGACAGTAATTCACACTACTATTCTGTAATCTTACATCATTACTATCATTACTCCTACTGTCACAAATCAAACAACAACCTATAAATATTTCATTCTCATCATTCTGCATAAAAACCAACATAATGATCAACATGGGAATTAACTCTAAATCCTAAATTGGCTACGAGGATTACACTTCCTATTCTTCATTTTAATCCTCTAGAATAAAGTTCATAACATTAGCTATTCAACGCTTCGAACGACATCTCAAACGGCATCCTAAAACTCAACTTACAACATTCTCAAACTGATTCTGCCAAAAACCAGGCAACATGGATCGACGCATAACTCCTTGGATCGACGCGTACTGCACTGAATTCGCAACATGAATCGACGCATCCTCTCTTGGATCGACTCATCCCGAGTCTTACACACAACATGTATCGACACATGCTCATATGGATTGACTCATCCTGAGTCTAAAAGAACTCATGTATCGACACAAAACCTCTTCGTGTCGACTCATCCTGAGTCTTAAAACCTTCTTGTATCGACACATAGCATTTGAGGTCGACACATCCTGTTACATCCTGCATAAATTCTGAGATTTCTCTGCATTTTCACTACGGGTTTCATATTTTAAGCCCTAAAAACTTAATCTAATCATATATAATTATCTCTTAAAATTACCCTATAATTCTACATCAATTAAACAACATCGGAACATCATTATTCATCCATAATTCATCAATTTCCATCATACAACATCACATACATTCAATTCATGAACAAGACAACAATCACCTCTAACCCCATATACCAGTCATCATGAACCCAATTATAGAGTCAGAACCTCACCTTTACCTTGGATTGAAGGTCGCTCTATAATCTTCCGGTCGAAACCTCGTTCTGCCATTTTCCTCTTTTTCCAGCAACTTCACGTTCTTCTTCTCAATCCTTATTCTTCTACTGCCTCTTCTTTCTATTCTTTCTAACAACAATAGAATAATCTATTATTCTCTTAACTCCTTATTGGGATTAAAACTAATACACCCCCTTATTACTTCTATTCCTTTAAAATAAGCCCACATCAATAATATTATACTTCTAATATTATTTCTCCACTTAAAAAAATACTTAAATCTAATTAATCACAACACATCTTCTCAAATATTCCAAGAATGATTTAATTAAATAATTAATTAAATTACGGGCGTTACACTCTACACTACAACAAATAATGCTTTTCATGACAAAGCTTTCACCTCTGCCATCGAGGTAAAACGCCAAGTGATCGGTCACCATTTTCATCATGTTTTTGTTACTGATCTGATGATAATCTAGGTATTCAGCATCCTTTTGTGTTGTGTTTTGCTTCTCTTTGAATGATTTCATATTTCTTGAGTTTCTCCGCATTTTATGTTTTTCTTTACGTTTATTTCAACTTATTTCTCGTATTATGCTTTGGTTGGTTGTTGCGACTGTTTCAGGTTCAGGGGAAGGATCTCAGGTACTCAGTACGAGAAAAGTCAAGGAATAAGAGGTATCAGAGAAGTTTCAACAAGTTATAGTAAGCCTGGCACGGCCACCCGTGTCACCTGACACAGGCCGTGTCAAGTAGAGGAACACATGAAGAGACAAAAGCCAGAGTTCCAACACGGCTACCCGTGTCACACGACACAGGCCGTGTCCACCATGTTGGGACTTAAAGACTCGTGGGGACTGGACAAGTGACCAACACGGTTGGCCGTGTCTCCTGACACAGGCCGTGTTGGTCCAAACGCTGAGTTTTTTTGATTTACTTATTTGACTCTTAGTGAGACCCAGAAGGGCGTTTTGGACGTTTCAGACTAGGAATATTTGATTCTGACTATGAGGCAGTTTTGACAACCAAACGAGAAACTTTTTGGAGATTATAAGAATTCTACGATAAAAAATGGAGTTTTCAAGGGATTCGGTGCACGAAGATTTTTCAAGAGCAATCGCGATTGAAGATCGACGGAATCCAATTATCTTGTAATGTCTAACCTTCTTATTGTAATTTCTTTGAATATTATGTGCGGGTAAACACCACAATGCTAGGGGGTGTCCCTGTTTTGCTATGTAATGACTATGAATTATTGATTTTCAATCCAATAGTTTCCTTTAATTTAATCGTTCAAAGTTTTTAATGCTTTCTTGATCGGACCAATTAGGATTGATCTAAGATTAACAATTAGGGTTGGACCGCCGTTGTTAAGGTTTTTTGATACGATTAAACTATATTAGATATCACCTAGGACTAGAGATACCATATAGTTACCACTGCAATCTTGATAATATTAAAGGCTTGGTAGCATCGTAATTTTCTAAGGACTTAGATATTAGGATGGTTGACCAAAGGTTTTCCCACTGAGGACAAGGCGGAAAACAACCTAAAGATCCGGTAGTTGCAGGTTATGAAATGGTTGATGAGATCAACAATCAGGGTCATTATAGGGAAAATCACACACTTACCCCTAGCATAATATTCATACTAGTAAAAAAGGTCATAATTTACATTATGTTATTTTAATTATTGTTAAGGTTAAATCTAAAACCAAAGCAAACATTAAGATTTTGTTCAATTGAACCATGCATTAAACTCGGTACTATACGCAGTCCTAGAGATCAATATCCGGGGTAATTCCCTCTTATTACTGCAAGGCAAAAATAGTTCACTTGCTATTTTCCCTATCAAGTTTTTGGCGCCGTTGCCCGGGACTCCCAAAATACAGAGTTAATTGTAGTTCAATTGAAATTTTATTGCTCTGCAATTAAAATTTTATTTTTCTGTTATATTTATTTTTTTATTATTACTAATTTCCTTTTGACGCAAAAACTGAAAGGACTTTTCACTCAAGGCGAAGACAAGCGAGATTAGCTAAATTGCCTTCCGAGAAAGAACTTAATTCAGTTCATTCAGTTTCCGAATCAGAACACCGTTTAGAGCATAAAGAGATAGATTCAGAATCAGAATATGAGAATATGGCCGGAAATCCACCTGAGAGACTACTTGG
This sequence comes from Vicia faba, assembly GCA_948472305.1. Taxonomy (NCBI): domain Eukaryota; kingdom Viridiplantae; phylum Streptophyta; class Magnoliopsida; order Fabales; family Fabaceae; genus Vicia; species Vicia faba. The sequence goes on along the minus strand of OX451736.1, from coordinate 1,396,998,401 downwards.
TGACTATGGTGGAACGAATGCACCGACTGGTCGACTAACTTTTGTGAACCAACCGATGAATGTACCAAATTTTTCAGCTGCATCCTAGCACTATCACTCATCTTGAGAGGAGATCCTTCTCTGGAAGGGTTAATGAGGATTCCAACAAGCATTTACAAAGGTTTCTAACAATGAGCACCACTTTGAAGATATATGGGCATACTGAGGAACATAAAAAGTTGTGGATGTTCCCGTTCACTTTAGCTGATGAGGCTGAAGAGTGGTTTTATTCTCTTCGGATGGTAACATTACTTCTTGGGAAAAGATGGAAAAAGAATTTCTGAATGAGTACTTCCCAACATCAGTATTCATGAGAAAAATATATGAGATCCTAAATTTCAAGCAGAAAAAGGGTGAGTCATTAGGGTATTCTTATAAAAGATTCAAAAGACTCCTAGTGGCTTATCCCACTTACAATTTGGATCAGACTAAGCAGATGCAAATGTTTGTGAATGACCTTAAAATCAAAACCAAACAGCTAATTGACACAGCAGCTGGTGGCTCATCTAATTTTTCAACAGCTACTGGTATCAAGAAGATAATTGAAACCATTGCTGCAAATGAACATACGGAGTTATATGACAGGGTTGCAAGCAAGCCTGAGGGAGTATTTGATTTAAAGTTGGAAGCCAACAAGCAGATAAAAATGGAAGAAATAGTTGTTGCAGAAGTGGAGAAGAAGCTTAAGACGATGAACATCAATACTCAACAAGTGGCTCAGATTCAACAAGGTCAAAATTCTATTTGTGAAATTTATGGTGGACCACACTTGACTGTGCATTGTCTTGCTACTGCTCAACAAATTGAAGACATCAAGTTCTTGAAATAAAATAATCCTTATTCTAACACCTACAATCCTGGGTGGAAGAATCATCCAAATTTTGCATGGAGAGATAAAAAAGGGAATGTTCAGCAGCAGGGGCAAGGCCAATATTAGAATCAACATCAACAATAACAACATCAAGTTCCGAAGAAAGTAGATTGGGAGTTAGCTATTGAAGGGATGTCAGCTCATGATATTCAGTTTCAAGAGGAGACAAGAAACAACCAGAACAACACTTCTGCCTCAATTAAAAATTTAGAAGTTCAGATGGGACAAATAGCATAACAGCTAGGGAATGCTCACCTGACACTCTTCCTAGTGGAACCGTTACAAATCCAAGAGAAAATCACATTGTGAATGCAATTGTGACTAGAATTGGTAAGTTAGCTGGAAAAGTCGAAAAAGTGGAAATAAAAGAGGAAGGTTTATTAGAAGTGGATCTAGAAATCAAAGATGATCCAAAGCAAGCTGAGGAAGTAGTGATACAACTATTTATTGATAAGGAAAAGTAGAAAGATCCTAAGTTAAAAATCATTCTCCCTTAGCCTACAAGAATACAGAAGAAAGATCTTAATGAGAAAAGTTTTGAGAAATACTTGGAATTGTTCAAGAAACTTGAGATTAACATTCCTTTTGATGAAGCTCTAGAACAAATGCCTATCTATGCTCAATTCATGAAAGACATCATATCCAAGAAGAATTCCATCGACACTGAGCCGATAATGCTAACTGAAACATGTAGTGCTATTTTGCAGGGTCTCAAAATTCCCGTGAAGAAAAAAGACAGAGGTGCGGTTACTATTCCTTGCACCGTTGGAAATAGATAATTCAAGAAGGCAGTTATAGATTTAGGTGCTAGTGTAAGCCTGATGCTACTTTCAATTTATAAAAAGCTTGAACTCGGTGAGGTGAAAGACACTAGTATGACACTTTAGTTTGCAGATCAGTCAATGAAAAGACCCTATGATATTACAACTGATGTTCTTGTGAAGATTGACAAGTTTGTGTTCCCTATTGATTTTATGGTTCTTGAAATGCCAGAAGATGAGGAAATCCCACTAATCTTGGGAAGACCTTTTCTAGAGACGGGAAGATGCATGATAGATATTAGGAAGGTACTATGACCCTCAAGGTCTATTATGAGAAGTAGAAAATTAATGTGAGAGACATCATGGAATTCAAAGATGAGGAAGATACAAGTAAAAACATTGAAATGTTAGACACAATGTTCATTCACTCAGTTCAAAGCAAAGTTCTTGAATTAACGTTGGAGAGAGTTCTTAGCTTATCAATTTTTGAAAGTCATGAGGAAATATATGAGAAAGAATTTGAAGTTCTAGCCATGTTTGAAGAATAACCTCTGTGGAATAGATCAAAACCACAACAGTGGGAAGATTTATGACCACCTCACTCTCCTGCAGAAAAATAAGAGGTGAAAAAAGGAATGGAGTTGAAACAACTTCCTGAAAATCTCAAGTATATCTTTCTTGACACTGAAGAGAAATGTCCAGCTATTATCAACTCTAGCCTAAAATAAGTTCAGGAAGACCAGCTCATCAAAGTGCTCGAGAAATGCAAGGGTGCTATCGGATGGGCCATTGAAGATTTGAAAGGTACTAGTCCCACAGTTTACCGATACAAGATATTGATGAAAGATAATCAGAAACCGGTTATCCAGCCTCAAAGAAGACTTAACCCTGCTATGAAAGAAGTTGTTCGAAAAGAGGTTGTGAAGTTGTTGGATGCGAGTCTTATTTACCCTATATCCGAAAGTGCATGGGTGAGTCCTGCTCATGTGGCACCTAAGAAGGGAGGAACAACTGTCATAAAAAATGAGAAGAATGAGTTGATTTCTACCAGAACTCTTATAGGTTGGCGAGTATGCATAAACTACCGAAGATTTAATACTGCTACAAGAAAGGACCACTTTCCTTTACCTTTCATTGACTAAATGTTGGAAAGGTTAGCTGGTCATGATTACTACTGTTTTATTGATGGGTATTCAAGATGTAATAAGATTGCAGTAACTCCAGAAGACCAAGAGAAGAATGCATTCACATGCCCTTATGGTATTTTTTCCTACCGGAGAATGCCATTTGGGTTGTGTAATGCACCTGCTACTTTTTAGAGATGTATCACATCCATATTCACTGACATGCTTGAAAAGCACATGGAAGTGTTTATGGATGATTTTTCGGTTTTCAGATCTTCTTTTGAGAATTGCTTGAATAACTTGTCTCTTGTGCTAGAAAGATGTCACCAGACCAATTTGATTCTCAATTGGTACAAGTGTCATTTCATGGTGCGTGAAGGTATAATGTTGAGTCACAAGGTTTCCCATAAGGGAATTGAAGTTGACAAAGCCAAAGTGATGTTGATAGCAAATTTACCCCCACCAGTGAATGAGAAAGGAATAAGAAGTTTCTTAGGACACGCGGGATTCTACTGTAAGTTCATAAGAGATTTGTCCAAGATTGTGAAGCCTCTGACTAGTCTGCTTGTGAAGGATACACCGTTTCTTTTTAATAAAAAGTGCGGTGAGGCCTTTAAAACTTTGAAAAATAAGCTGGTGTCTGCCCCTATAGTAATTTCTCCTGATTGGTCTCTACCATTTGAGATCATGTGTGACGCAAGTGATATAGTAGTAGGGGAAGTGCTAGGACAAAGAAGAGAAAAGCTCTTGCATGTGATATACTATGCAAGCCATGTGTTGAATCTAGCTCATATGAACTATGCAACCACTGAAAAGGAATTGTTATCAGTGGTGTATTCTTTTGAAAAATTTAGGTCCTACCTCTTAGTGTCAAAGGTAATTGCTTATACTGACCATGCTGATTTAAAATATCTTTTTTCTAAACATGAATCAAAACCAAGGTTGCTGAGGTGGATCTTACTCCTATAAGAGTTTGATCTAGAGATCCAGGACAAAAAGGGATGTGAAATCACTGTTGCTGATCACTTATCCTGGATGTCTCCGATAAAAGAAATAAAGGAGAAACACCCAATCAAAGATGAGTTTTTTGAGGAACGAATCCTAGCTGCGATTGGTGCTCCGTGGTTCGCTGACTATGCAAATTAGTTGGTAGGTGGAATAATACCTGATGATTTTGACTCTAACAAAAAGAAAAAGGTTTTGCATGATTGCAGGTTTTATTTGTGGGACGAACCATTCCTGTACAAAAAGGGAATAGAAGGATTGGTTCGAAGGTGTGTCCTAGAGGAAGAACAGAGAAATGTACTAAGAGCTTGTCATGACTCAGAATATGGGGGACATTTTAGTTGAGATAGAACAACTGCAAAAGTACTCCAATATGGTTTGTACTGGCCAACTCTATTTAAATATTCTTAGAGCATTGTAAAGGAATGTGACCGATGTTAGAGGACGATTAACATTTTAAAAAGGAACCACATGCCTCAGAATGCCATGTTAGAGGTAGAACTATTTAATGTGCGTGGAATAGACTTCATGGGACCGTTTCCACCCTATTTTGGAAAGAATTACATGTTGTTCATGGTCGACTATGTGTCAGAGTGGGTGGAAGCTGTCGCATTGCCCACAAATAATTCTAAAGTGGTTGTTGATTTCCTCAAAAATAACATTTTCTCTAGGTTTGGGGTACCAAGGGCTCTAAATAGTGATGAGGGTACTCACTTCTTAAACAAGCTGGTGGAGAATATGTTGAAGAAGTATGATGTGAAGCACAAGATTGCCACCCCATATTACCCTCAGACAAGTGGACAAGTTGAAGTGTCTAACAGGAAGATAAAGCTGATACTTTAAAAAACTGTTAGCTCTTCTCAGAAAGATTGGGATATAAAGCTGAAAGATGCACTATGGGCGTACAGAACTGCGTTCAAAGCCCATATAGGTATGTCTCCCTATCAACTGGTTTACGGTAAAGCATGCCATTTACCGCTCAAACTCGAGCATAAAGCCTTTTGGGTTAAAGCTGGCGAATCCCGAACTCTTCAACTTCATGAGTTAGAAGAGTTTAGGAATCAAGCTTATGAGAATGCCAAGATATATAAAGAATAAACAAAAGAAATGGCATGATCATAATATCATATGGAAGGAATTTTGGGAAGGAAAACTGGTGTTGTGTTCAATTCCAGGTTGAAGCTGTTTCCTGGAAAGTTAAAATCCAGATGGTCCGGACCGTTTGTGGTTCACAAAGTGTTTCCCCATGGAACAATAGAATTGAAAAATCAAGCTAATGGGGACACCTTTAAAGTGAATGGACAGAGATTAAAGCCTTATTACATTGGGAAAGTAGGTGGGTTGATTGATAATGTCCGTCTTACAGGGTAAGATGGACGACCGTCGAGCCATGCGGCGTTAAACGAAGCGCTTTGTGGGAGGCATCCCACGCATTTTAATTCTATCTTTCGTCTTTGTTTTGTATTATTTTTGTTGTATTTGAGTAGGTAATCATAGTGTCTTGCAAAGTAACCAAGTGCATAAAAAGGGAATTTACCGAGAGAGGAGAAAATTCTACCAAAGATAAAAATTTTCACGAAAACCAGACGTGCAACACGGTAGGCCGTGTCACCGGACACGGCCCGTGTCTTTCTCACTGAAGGAAAAGTGTGCAAGTGGAAAAATGGGAACACTCAGACGTGCAACATAGTAGACCGTGTCACCAAACATGGCCTGTGTCATTCCTACTGAAGCATTTTCATGAAAAACAAGATATTGGGAACTCAGGCGTGCGACACGGTCGACCGTGTCACTGGACATGGCCGGTGTTGGGTTTACAGAATTTGAAATTTTTTGTATTTCTTGTTTTTGTATGGACCCCATCTGGTTTTATAACACTTCTCCCAATATTCACACTTATTACTTCGATTCTCACTCTCTCTTCTACACAAAACCCTATTTTCTCCATAGCCTCCACCACAAAAAGCTTCAATTTTCACCATTAAAAAAGCTTAAAAAACCCCATCCACCTTCAGAAAAGCTTCTCCAAATTACCTCCTCTACCACATACCAGTAGCTTTTTACTAATTTATCAATTTCAGTTTTCTCTTCTTTTTCAGGTTCCCAAAATGCCCCAAAAAGGACTGATCGAGGAAAGGCAGTTGCAGAGCCATCAATGGCAAAGAGGAGAACCATTTGTGCACCCAATGCACACAATATCATTTTTGAAGATCCAGAACATGCTCGGAGGTATGCTGTGCTTCTCAAGCGAAAGTTGACACCGACAAGGTATATGTGCACTAAAACTCTTAAAGAATTAGGACTACATGATGAGATTGATAGGATGTTTCACAATTTAGGGATGCTAAAGTTCATGAACTATGAGGCGCCGACCCATGAGCATATTACTTTAGAATTTCTGAGCACTCTTGAGTTTAAACTAGAAAGACGGTGGGGCAGGTACCGTAAGAGTATTATGGTAATATGAAATTCCACCTTTATAATGCTGGTTGTGAAATGTCTGTTGAGGATTTAGCACAATGTCTCCATCTCCTACGTGTAGGACATGGAGCTGTGCCTGATACTTTTGCTGCAAGTGATTTTTAGACGGCCATTACAGGTTTTCCTAGGTACATTCCTAAAGGTGCGAAGGCACCATGGATACAAAACCCATGTTTCAGATACACCTAGAAAGAGTTAGCTTACACCTTGTTTGGGTTAGGTGATAGTACCAGAGTGGATGCCAAGAGAGAACTGTTCTTTTTATTTTCCCTTGTCCGTGATTCACTAGTGAATGTCGTTGATTTCGCGAATGATAACTTATGGGAGGTTGGGCGATCCATTTCTGGTGACATTTTGGTTGGCGGAATGATATCGCAAATTGTCGACTATTGTGGATACGGTGCAATATTGCCTGAAGAAGCACCAGTTGCTGCTTTGAGAAAAATTGACTTAAATTCTCTTATCCAACGAAGCATGATTGCAGTTAGGTGAGACTATTATGCTCTGATGAGTCGTAAGAGATGTCTTCTAAAGTTGTCTAACCCTGATAAAATTAGTATTGCTGATTATGATAACTGGTTATATGTTGTTGCTATCCCAGAAGAAGGGGATGGTGACCAAGCTGATGATTTTGTTGCAGGTAATGATATGGAGGAAGATGCTCTGGCTCAAGAGTAGTTTGTACTTGCCCAACAGGATCACAGGTCCTCTTCCATGTCTAATGATTAGTGGGCGTGGGTGCAAGCGAAGCTAGGAGATCTCTGTACGGAACAAGCCAGGCAAGGGGAAGAGCAAATCCACCAAGGGAATGCTATTGATGAGATGCATGCTATGATGCAACGCCCAATGTTGCACTTTCCACACCCTCCTCCTCCTCCTCCTCCTCCTCAGTGAGCACTGTGAGTCTCCTCCCCATATTTTGTTTTAAATAATTGAGGCCAATGTTTAGTTCAGATGTTGGGGGGATTTAGTTATTGCATTTACTTATTGTTTTGGTTTAGTATTTTATTTATTTTTATTTATTTTTTCTTTTTGCATTATTGTTTTTCTGTTTTGCATTGTTATTGAGTTAGTAGTGCAGGATCATGGTATTGTTGTCCAGACAGGTGATAAAAATAGGTGATAGTGGATTAGTAGATCATGTCATTTATTGTGGTTGTTGCGAACGACCCCTAGAAGTTGATACTGTCGAGTGAGTGATCAGACGTAACTATCATGAGCTGGACAACAAAGGTAACCTGTGCATCCCGAGCTGAGTGGAAAGTTACACTAAACTGAAAGGTATTACGGAATCTGTCAACATTACCCGACAATGTGAGGACAATAAAATCCAAACACGTATTGATTCATCATGAGAGCTAGTCAGGTATGTCTTTGTCACTCTGAGTTTGTGTGCGTTATAGTTGATTATAATTGCATTATCACACACACTGAGGCACGCTGTTACTGTTGTACCATTGAGCCTTTATAACCATCTCATTGTAATGTTTATCCATTGTTAACCCCATTGGGCCTGTATCTGGTTTTTGTTTATCACCGCTTATGATAACCCATGGCTAAACACTCCTTACCTTGCTCAGTTCAGTATTGTTTTCTTGAATTTGTGCTAAGCTCCAAGTTTGGGGTAGTGTTGTACCCCAAAATTTACCCTCTCATTTCTCAAGACATTTCCGACAAGATCTTCAATAACTCAAGCTTGCACAAGGTTTGACTAGGTTAAGACATCTCCTCAACAATGATACCTCAAATTAGGGTTTGAGTTTTCACAAGGACAATTGGACTTTTAATTCCCCATATGACTTTCATGGATCATTATGGACTTTCAAGATTGCTCATGTCAATTTTCAAGCCTTGTAGTTCAAGTTTACTCAGTCAATTGATCAAATGACCTAAAATGAATTGTATTGTGTAAAAAGTCAACTGTGGTCAACTTACAGTCAAACTTAAATATTTTTGGACCATATCAACATTTTTAACTCATATGTATCATTTGATCAAGTTTGGATCACAATTCCCCAAGAAAATTGTTCAAATCACTAAAAGGGCAAAATGGTCAAAAATTAGGGTTTTGACTATAGTTGACTGATCAAGAGTTTTTGACCTAATACATGACTTATGGGTTTGAAAAATGATATCAAGGATTCAAATGTATCATCTTGACCTAATGACATGATTCAATTCATTTCACAAGGCCATTTGATTGATAGTTGAAATTTGGTCAACTGATGAAAAATCAATAATACACTGGAAAGTCAAATTTTGACTTTTTGATCAAAATTAAGTTTCAAAGATCACATTTCATCAAGACATGTCAAATATGAAGCTTGATCATCAAGAAAATCAAAAAGTCAAATTTCATCTTGAAAAGTCAAAATTTCTAAGACTTAGAAATTTTTGTGTTTTATACATGCTTTTCTTCATGGCTTCATGCCAATTTTTCACCATGATGGAAGATGATTCAAGGAAAATTTTCAACATGAAAGTTGTATATCTTGATGAATTATACAAACTTGTATTAGAGGGCTCATTTCCAAAAATGCTTAGATTTTAAGTTATAAGGCCATAAAGTCATGAACTTTTTCTTAAAATACTTAGTGAAAATTTGACCTAGTTAGGCAGATTTTTGGTACCAACTTCATGATAACTTTTCACATATTTCCAATTGGATTCTTCAAAAATGGAAAACATGAAGGTTGTATAGGATGTAACAAGATTTCTAAAAATTCCAATAACTCATTGAGATCATGCTTGAGCTAAGATAATAGAAGAGATGAAGTTAGGGTTTAAATCTTGATTTACAAGACATAATTTATGAAGAACATTTGATCAAATCCACAAGCCATGGTGCATAATCTTGCTTTTCAGGCCTCAAACTTATGTTTCAATCCATAATTAATGGTTTACACAATTGATTGAGCCATTATCCAAGTGTTTAAAGCATTGTCCAAGTCAATTTTCCATTAATGGCACAAAGTTCACACTTCCATTTTGGAAAAGTTTACTTTAATCACAAACCACTCTCCTTGAGCTTTGCACTTGTTCTTTCTTCACACACAACATCTATAAGCCATAAGAAACATGTTTAAAGCTTCTAACCACTCTAGATAGCCTTGTACCATGTCTTGGAAAGATGTTTGTAAACTTTGCTTCAAAATCAAGAAACCTATCCATAACATGTGATTTTGAAATTTGATCAACGTATGCACTCCAAACCTCTTGATTATAAATAGAAGCACTATTTGTGAGCTAAGACACGAGATTACGAGCCCTATAAACCTCTCAAACTACCTCAAGCTAGAAGTTGCATAAAACCTCCATTTTTGTGTCATTTATGACTTTACACACTTATCTTCAAATCCACTTATGCGTTTCTTGGCCAAACCATTCACAAAGCTTATAATACACATATAGAGACCATCTGAATCCCTGTTTTCAAACTGTAACACCTCTATCACTATCTTCCATTTTCAAAAACAGTGGTCTGCATCTTGACTTCTCCAGGCCAGTTCAAGCACTCTCAGTTGAAGGTAACCATTGGAATAGTTTCCTATGGACTCAAGGAAGCTAACCTGATCATCACAGCAACTTGAAACAAGCTCAAACTCAAAACACGAATTTCATTTTCAAGGTGAGTTTTATGACTTTTGAACTTTTCATATAAGCATCATTTGGTTTCCATTTGTGAAGATAAAATGTAGATATCATATCCCTGAAACTAACTATGTCCTTAGAATTCATTTATGTTGCTTAAGTAGTGAGAATTTTGAACATGAACTTTCTAAAAAAATGAGGTTAGAATTGGTACTAGTTAAAATTCATGCTCATCTTTAAGCCATTGTTTAAGTTATTTACATTTCAGGAATCATGGTGATATTTCTAACAAGTTTGATGTTCACACTTTTGAGAATGATTGAGAAATGATTGAGTTGCAGAGGCTTTGGCTGACGCGAGGAAGAAGATGAAGTTTATCATTAGAACTGGTTTTGTAATATATATTTATGGTTTGATATAAGACACCAGATGTATAGCCACCCCAGTGGTAGAGCGCGTACGTATTATTGCTAAGGGCCTGGGTTCGAGCTCCAACGCTGCCCTTTTTCCAAATTTTTTCATTATTCTCCTCTTTTTGTCAAACAACAACGCGCATTGGGCCTTATACCATGGGACTTGCATCATTTTACTGTATCTAACCCCCACCCATTTCTGTTTGCAGCGCAACCCATTTGTTTTCTTTTTTTTCTAATAACAAAAATAAACTTGGGCCTAACAACAAAAAACTATTTTTATTTCATATACACCCTAAATCTTTTTTACACCCCCGTGACTTAAACTCTTATATTTTTATTTTATTTTTCTTTTTTCTTTTTATTTTTATTAATATTATTACTACTATTATTTTTATTAACAAAAACCCAAAAATATTTTATATTTTTATTATTTATATATTAGTTTATTTTTATTTTTATTTTTATTTCTTTTCTAAACTAAAAATTCCAAAATATATTTTTATTTATTATATTAATATACTTTTATTTTATCAAGACAAAAAGACCAAAAATACTTTCTTATTAAGTTTAATTTCTTTTCTTGAAGTTAAATAAAATTATTTAGAACTTAGGAATTTAATAATTCATTTTTCTATTCACTTTAGTTAGTTTAATTAAGAGTAAAACCTTTTCATAAAAACCAAACAAATTTTGTTTATTAATTCAATTTATTTTTTAGTTAAAATTAGGTTTGGTTTTCTTAAATCAAGTTAATTAATTTTCTTCTTAGTTTATTTAGGTTGAAAACCTTTTCATAACAAAAACTTAAACAAAAAAACATTTTCTTTTCTTTTCCATTTACCTTCTTTGTACATTATCATTATACTCCTTGTGCATTTTATTATTTGTTCAATATGGTTATAATAGTAAATTATGTTTTATTTACTTGCTTCCCCCATTTGTAAATTTGTATCCCCATCCCCAAATGATGTAATAATGTAGAATTTTACTTTTCCGCAATTTATCGCTTTCAATATAAATGTTAGTAATTAGAGTTTGTATGGTAAGACATAAAATAAATCATTAGAAAACCCTAATCTCAAAGACAAAATGCATGTAATCAAAAACACTTTGCACACTTGCACCTCTAGGGTTAATCCACACTTTTTGCCTCGAGTAAAGCAGTCACGTCCCTCGAACGTGGGATACTTTAGCAATGACCCTCGAATACAAGATCGTAGTCCCTCAATGACCCTTCAATGTTGCCTTCGGTAAACGATCTTAGAACCTTACGACAAATTGCTAAGGTATCCTACAATGTTGCCTTATATGACTATAAGATGAGCCACGCCTGTTCCTTCACATCCAATGATAGGGCTTCTTATCAATCAATGGTAAGGTAGAAATATCTAAAGGATGAGGAAATAAATAAAGACTTTTGAGTAGGTAGAACATTCTTAGTTGCTTGCTCACAATCATCTTCAAAATAAACATCTTTTCAAATACACCAACACATTTCCAAAGAAAATATTTTCAAAAATTAACACTTTGTATGCATTCTTATAGAGACGATAATCATTACAAAGTTCGACTAAATGAAGCAACTTTTCAAAAATAATTTCAAAACCCATCACAAACACATTTCAAACAAAGCATTTCAAAAGTGAGCTAGCAACAAAGAGCCTGTAGATAATCACGGATGAAAAAGGTTCTAACACATCCCCTTTTTATAACCTACCCCACGAACTCAAGAAAATTCTCAAAAAGCTCTTTGATGTTCTTTTCACCCTTTCATTTATTGGATAAAAGAAAAGTCAGTGGCGACTCTTGCTATCCGCAACAATTGCGATCAAACACAAAACACCAAGTCAGTTCTCCCACCGTATTACAGAATTGACGACTCTTCTAGGGATAATAAAAAAGTGGGGTTACCTTAGAGCTAGATCAAATTTAATTACTTTCATTGTTTGATTTGTTTGCTTTACATTTTGGCTCCTTGTTTGGGTTTGTATTGATCCTCTGCCTGGATCTGGGAACACCATTAGGTAAATAGAAAAAAATGTGGAGACTGTACAACATAGACCGATATGGTTGAGACAATAACTATGTTAGTGTGGCACATTTGTGGGTGTAACGCCCGTAATTTAATTAATTATTTAATTAAATTATTTTTAGAATATCTGTGATGATGTGTTATAATTAATTGGATTTATTTTATTAAGTGGAGAAATAATATTAGAGATATAATATTATGTGGTGAAATAATATTAGAAGTGTAATATTATTTAATGTGGGATTATTTTGAAGGAATAGAAGTAATAAGGGGGTGTATTGGTTTTAAGCCCAATAAGGAATAATAGAATACTAGGTTATTCTATTATTTGTTAGAAGGAATAGAAAGAAAGAAGTAGAAGAAAGAATAAGGATTTGGAAGAAAACATGCAAGCTGCTAGAACGTGGGAAACGACAAGAACGTGAATTCAACCCAGAAATTGTAGAGAGACCTTCAATCCAAGGTAAGGGTGGGGTTCTAACTCTATAATTGGGTTTATGATGATTGATATGTGGGGTTAGAGGTGATTGTTGTCTTGTTTGTGAATTGAGAATGTATGATTGATGTATGATTATGATTGATGAATCTTGATGAATAATGATGTATTGATATTATGTAATTACTGTAGAATTAGAAGGTAATTTATGGTGAAGAATTGTCGCGATTATATTAAGTTATGGGCTTTAAGTATGAATCTGTAGTGATGAACAGGGAAGAAGAGACGTAGAATTATTCCAGTGCTGAAAACGCAGAACAATTGCCATCATGAAAATGCAGAATATGCAAGAAGGATTGTGTGTTGCTGTTTTAGAATAATGAATCAATTAGGGAAGGCGTTAGGCGTATTGTTCCTGATCAGAGTGATAACAGGAAAAAGGAATTAAAATAATAGGGTTAATAAAAAGTAGCAGTTCTGACAGTAAGAGTATGTTGGCTAGAGTTGCGTTAGATTAGTGCAAGATAGAAGTTCTGATGTTATACGTATGTTAGTTAGAAATTACATTGCACTATTAAAGTATAGAGGTTCTGGTAGTAGAAGTGGCACAAGCCAAAAGATGTGGCTGATCAGAAGTTGTATCTGGTCAGAAGATGGATTAGTCAAAAGAGGTGATGGTCAGAAGTTGTATCTGGTCAGAGGTTTAGTGGTCAGAAGATGAGATGATCAGAAGTTGTATCTGGCCAGAGGTTGAGTGGTCAGAAGATGAGATGATCAGAGGTTGCATCTGATCAGAGGTTGCATTAGTCAAAAGTTATAGTAGTCAGAAGATTGTGTCTCCCAGAGGTTGCGTCATTAGAAGTTGTGTATTTATAAATAGCATTGGTTAGAGGTTGCATGGTTAGAAGTTGGATGACCTTTATGCTGTTTCGTGCAGAACGATGAACGTTAGATGCTAGAAGCTGTTGTTGAGCTATAACGGTAGGAATAATGACGGTCATGATGTTAGAGCTGCAGAATGACAGTGTTGATTTACTGTAGAATTAAATACGGCTGTGTTATTAATGAGAAGTTATTAATAAATAAATGATGTTTGATGAATTATTTTGATTATTTAAGATGTTTTTGAGATGATTATTTGAGATGTTCTTGAGATGATTATTGAAATGTTTTGAGGTGTTAATTTGAGATGTTTTGAGATGATAATTTGAGATGTTGTCAACTTAGGAGTTATCATTACATTCATGGTTGTGTCGCATACATTGCATTTTTGAGATGGAGCTTATGCTTGTTGAGATGGCCTGGATTGACAAATTTTGAGATGAAGGCTATGCCTTGTTGATGCCTCTATTAATTGGAAAATTTTTGAGATGGGAGTTCTGCTCCAATGGTACCACATGCATTTGCATAGTATTGAGTCACATTATATGATTTCATAAAGAAGTGTATTTTGATGTTGATGAATGTATATTATTGTTGAGATTGTCGTTGATTATGAGATGAGAAGTGATGATGTTGTTGATCTAATTTAATATATTAATTATCATGTGCTTTATTATATTGTTAGATATCTCACCCCTTCTGTTTAAATGTTGCCCCTATGTTGGTAACGTGCAGGTAATCAAGAGTGAAGGCTGTATACCTTTAATAGTTCAAGTCGGTGTCATTGCTCTGATATGTAACACTCAGGGGGATGAACGCTTGCTGTTTTGATTAATGATTTTTATTTATTGAATTTCAATTTGATTATCATTAAATATGAGATGATTCAAAGTTGCTGTTTTGTTAGAGATGTCATTAAGAATTCCGCTGCGTAGATGTTGAATTATTTTATTAAAGATGCTATGTTGATGGTTCATCCGATGTTTGAAAAAGTGTTATATATCCACGATGAATGCAATGAATTTGTTAGAAGAATTTGTGACGTCCCGATTCATTTGTATGATTGAAATTTTATAACTCTGATTTATTTAAGCACAATTGCTTGGGGTAGAATTGAGGTGTTACAAAGTTGGTATCAGAGCCTGGTTGGTCCGACCTTGTCGTCGAGTCGTAGTTGTCTAACAATCGAGTATTGTTATTTTGATGTTCTAATCGTTGTTTATATTGTAGTGAGAAGTTGAGATGGCTGGAAGGAATGATGCTGCTCTTGCTGCTGCTTTAGAAGCAATGGCTCATGCGATGGAAAATCAGCCGAATACTGACGGGAATGCTGGATCTCGTAGCTTGGCGACTTTCCAAAGAGAGAATCCGCCTACCTTCAAGGGAAAATATGATCCTGACGGAGCATTGGAATGGTTGAAAGAGATAGAGAGAATCTTTCGTGTGATGGATTTCACTCCAGCACAGAAGGTTCGTTATGGGACTCATATGCTAGCAGTCGAGGCTGATGACTGGTGGCTAGAGACTTGTCAGAAGTTGGAAGCTGCAGGTGAGAATGTCACTTGGGCTCGTAGGGAGTTTTTGAGAAAGTATTTTCCTGAAGATGTCCGTGGTAAGAAGGAAATTGAGTTCCTTGAGCTGAAGCAAGGAAGTAAGTCTGTTGTTGAGTATGCTGCCAAGTTTGCTGAGTTGGCCAAGTTTTATCCGCATTACGCTGAGGAAAATGCTGAATTTTCAAAGTGTATTAAATTTGAGAACGGGTTGCGCCCGAAGATTAAGAAAGTAGTTGGATATCAGAAAATCCATGTCTTTGCTGATTTGGTTGATAGCTGCAGGATTTATGAGGAGGACAATAATGCTCATTACAATATTATTAGTGAGAAGAGAAGTAGGCATCCACAGAATCATGGTAAGCCTTATGATGCCCCAGCTGGGAAGGGTAAGCAGAGAGTTGCTCATGGTCAGTGGACTAGTGGGGGAGATGCTCCTGCTGGTATGGTGTGTTTTAAGTGTGGGAAACCTGGACACAAGAGTAATGTGTGAACTACTGAAGTGAAGAGGTGTTTCCGTTGTGGCAAGAATAGACATGTTGTATCTGAGTGTGAGCACAAGAGTGTGGTTTGTTTCAACTGTAAAGAAGAAGGGCACATTGGTAGCCAGTGTCCGAAATCGAAGAGGGCTCAGTCAAGTGGTAAAGTGTTTGCTTTGGTTGAGGATCAGACAGCTGCCGAGGACAGACTTATCAGAGGTACATGTTTCATTAATAGTACTCCTTTAATTACTATTATTGATACTGGTGCTATGCATTTTTTTATTGCTGCTGATTATGTTGAAAGATTGGGTCTTGTGTTGTCTTCTTTGAATGGAGAAATGGTCGTCGATACTCCAGCCAAGGGGTTGGTGACTACTTTTTTTTTGTGTGCTAAGTGTCCATTGTCGATCTTCAACAGAGACTTTGTTGTTGATTTGGTTTGTTTACCGTTAAGAGGTTTGGATGTGATTTTGGGTATGAACTGGTTAGAGCATAACTGTGTTCATATTAACTGTCATGACAAGTATGTGAAGTTTTCTACTCCTGAAGAAGAGGAAGGTGGTTTGTTGTTGCTAGACAATTGAGAAAGTTGATGCAAGAGGAAGCGCAGATGTTTTCGTTGATGGCATCACTATCTGTAGAGACTCAAGCTGTAATTGAGGAATTGCAGGTGGTGTGTGAATTTCCTGAAGTTTTCCCTTATGAGATTCTTGATGTACCGCCAGAGAGGGAAGTTGAATTTGCAATTGATCTTGTACCTGGTACCAGACCTGTGTCTATGGCACTATACAGGATGTCTGCATCTGAATTGTCAGAGTTAAAGAAGCAATTGGAAGAGTTACTTGAGAAGAAGTTTGTAAGACCAAGTGTATCGCCGTGGGGTGCTCCAGTGTTGTTAGTAAAGAAGAAAGATGGAAGTATGAGGCTTTGTGTTGATTATAGACAGTTGAATAAGGTGACGATAAAGAACAAGTATCCACTTCCAAGAATAGATGACTTGATGTACCAATTGGTGGATGCCCGTGTGTTTAGTAAGATTGATCTGAGGTCGGGTTACCATCAGATTAAAGTGAAGGATGAAGATATTCAGAAGATGGCTTTCAGAACACGTTATGGACATTATGAGTATTCGGTGATGCCTTTCGGTGTTACTAATGCGCCGGGAGTATTCATGGAATATATGAATCATATTTTCATACTTATTTGGATCGGTTCGTAGTGGTGTTCATTGATGATATTTTGATTTACTCTAAGTCAGATGAAGAGCATTCTGAACATTTAAGAGTAGTATTGCAGATTTTGAAAGAGAAGTTGTTGTATGCAAAGCTGTCCAAGTGTGAATTTTGGTTAAAAGAGGTTAGTTTTCTTGGTCATGTGATTTCAGGTAGTGGCATTGCTGTAGATCCATCGAAGGTTGATGCTGTGTTGCAATGGGAAACTCCAAAGTTAGCTACTGAGATTAGAAGCTTCTTAGGATTAGCTGGTTATTATAGAAGGTTTATCGAAGGGTTTTCTAAGTTGTCACTCCCGTTGACTAAGTTGACTTGTAAAGGTAGAGAGTTTGTATGGGATGTTCAGTGCGAAGAAAGTTTTACATAATTGAAGAAGAGGTTGACGTCGACTCCGATTTTGACGTTGCCTAATCCAGAAGAGCCTTTTGTGGTATATTGTGATGCTTCTAAGATGGGTTTAGGAGGTGTGCTTATGCAGAATGGTAAGGTAGTTGCTTATGCGTCGAGGCAGTTGAGGACTCATGAGAAGAACTATCCTACGCATGATTTGGAGCTTGCTGCAGTTGTTTTTGCATTGAATATTTGGAGGCATTATCTTTATGGTTCTAGATTTGAAGTGATTAGTGACCATAAGAGTTTGAAGTATTTGTTTGATCAGAAAGAGCTGAATATGAGGCAACGAAGATGGTTGGAATATTTAAAGGATTATGATTTCGGTTTGAATTACCATCCAGGAAAAGGGAATGTGGTAGCTGATGCGTTGAGTCGAAAGACTTTACACATGTCAGCAATGATGATTAAAGAGTTGGAATTGATTGAGAAGTTCAGAGATATGAGCTTAGTTTGCGAGGTTACTCCGCAAAGTGTTATGTTGGGTATGTTGAAGATTAATAATGAATTTTTAGACAGTATCAGAGAAGCTCAGAAGTTGGATGTGAAACTGGTAGATTTGATGGTTGGGATTGACCAGTCTGAGAATAATGATTTTAAGCTATATGAGCAAGGTGTGTTGAAGTTTCGTAACCGGATTTGTATTCCTGATGATGCTGAGATGAAGAAGGTGATACTTGAAGAGAGTCATAGAAGTAAGTTGAGTATTCATCCAGGAGTTACGAAGATGTATCAAGATTTGAAAGGCTTGTTTTGGTGGCCGGGAATGAAGAGTGATGTGGCTCGGTTTGTGTATGCATGTTTGACTTGTCAGAAGTTGAAAGTTGAAAATCAGAAGCCTGCATGATTGATGCAACCGTTGGAAGTTCCAGAATGGAAATGGGATAGCATTTCAATGGACTTTGTGGCAGGGTTGCCAAATACTTTAAGAGGATATGATTCGATTTGGGTGATTGTCGATAGGACTACGAAGTCAGCTCATTTTATTCCTATTAACATCAGTTTTCCAATGTCGAAGTTGGCTGAGATTTATACTAGTGTGATTGTGAAGCTGCATGGTGTTCCTTTGTGCATTGTGTCAGATAGAGATCCAAGATTTACTTCTGATTTTTGGAAGAGTTTGCAAGAAGCGTTGGGTTCTAAGTTGAGGTTGAGTTCAACATATCATCCTCAGATAGATGGTCAGACTGAACGAATGATTCAATCATTGGAAGACTTGTTGAGGGCATGTGTTCTTGAGCAGGGAGGTTTGTGGGATACTTATCTTCCATTGATAGAGTTCACTTATAATAATAGTTACCATTCTAGTATTGGGATGGCACCTTTTGAAGCGTTGTATGGTCGAAGATGTAGAACTCCGTTATGTTGGCATGAATCTGGAGAAAGTGTAGTACTTGGACCTTAACTTGTTCGTGAGACTACCGATAAGGTGAATTTGATTCGAGAAAAGATGAAAGCTTCACAGAGTAGACAAAAGAGTTATCATGGCAAGCGAAGGAAGGATTTAGAATTCCAAGCTGGTGATCATGTGTTTTTGAGAGTTACACATGTGACTGGTGTTGGGCGAGCATTGAAGTCTAAGAAGCTCACTTCACGTTTTATTGGACTGTATCAGATTTCAGAGAGAGTGGGGAATGTTGCTTATAGAGTGGCTTTACCGCCTAATCTTTTGAATTTGCATGATGTGTTTCATGTGTCGCAACTTCAGAAGTATATTTCAGATCCATCTCATGTGATTCATATGGACGATGTGCAAGTACGGGATAATCTTACGGTGGAGACGATGCCTGTACGGATCGTGGATCATGAAATGAAGACTCTGAGGTGAAAAGAGATTGCCTTGGTTAAAGTGGTTTGATTAGGAGCTGCAGGAGAAAGCATGACTTGGGAGTTGGAGAGCAAGATGCGAGACTCCTATCCTGAATTGTTTGATTGAGGTAAATTTTTGTTGACAAAAATATTCTAAGTGGGGGAGAGTTGTAACACCCGTAATTTAATTAATTATTTAATTAAATTATTTTTGGAATATTTGTGATGATGTGTTATAATTAATTGGATTTATTTTATTAAGTGGAGAAATAATATTAGAGATATAATATTATGTGGTAAAATAATATTAGAAGTGTAATATTATTTAATGTGGGCTTATTTTGAAGGAATAGAAGTAATAAGGGGGTGTATTGGTTTTAAGCCCAATAAGGAATAATAGAATACTAGGTTATTCTATTATTTGTTAGAAGGAATAGAAAGAAAGAAGCAGTAGAAATAATAAGGATTTGGAAGAGAACGTGCAAGCTGCTAGAACGTGGGAAACGACAAGAACGTGAATTCAACCCAGAAATTGTAGATCGACCTTCAATCCAAGGTAAGGATGGGGTTCTAACTCTATAATTGGGTTTATGATGATTGATATGTGGGGTTACAGTTGATTGTTATCTTGTTTGTGATTTGAGAATGTATGATTGATGTATGATGAGGATTGATGAATCTTGATGAATAATGATGTATTGATATTATGTAATTGTTGTAGAATTAGAAGGTAATTTATGGTGAAGAATTCTCGCGATTAGATTAAGTTTAGGGCTTTAAGTATGAATCTCTAGTGATGAACAGGGAAGAAGAGACGTAGAATTATTACAGTGCTGAAAACGCAGAACAATTGCCATCATGAAAACGCAGAATATGCAGGAAGGGTTATGTGTTGCTATTTCAGAACAATGAATCAATTAGGGAAGTCGTTAGGCGTATTTTTCCTGATCAGAGTGATAACAGGAAAAAGGAATTAAAATAATAGCGTTAATAAAAAGTAGCAGTTCTGACAGTAAGAGTATGTTGGCTAGAGTTGCATTAGATTAGTGCAAGATAGAAGTTCTGATGTTATACGTATGTTAGTTAGAAATTAAGTTACACTATTAAAGTATAGAGGTTCTGGTAGAAGAAGTGGCACTAGCCAGAAGATGTGGCTGGTCAGAAGTTGTATCTGGTCAGAAGATGGATTAGTCAGAAGAGGTGATGGTCAGAAGTTCTATCTGGTCAGAGGTTGAGTGGTCAGAAGATGAGATGATCAGAAGTTGTATCTGGCCAGAGGTTGAGTGGTCAGAAGATGAGATGATCAGAGGTTACATCTGATCAGAGGTTGCATTAGTCAGAAGTTATAGTAGTCAGAAGATTGTGTCGCCCAGAGGTTGCGTCATTAGAAGTTGTGTATTTAGAAATAGCGTTGGTTAGAGGTTGCATGGTCAGAAGTTGGATGGCCTTTACACTGTTTCGTGCAGAACGATGAACGTTAGATGCTAGAAGCTGCTGTTGAGCTATAACGGTAGGAATAGTGACGGTCATGATGTTAGAGCTGCAGAATGACAGAATTGATTTACTGTAGAAATTAAATACGACTGTGTTATTAATAAGAAGTTATTAATAAAAAAATGATTTTTGATGAATTATTTTGATTATTTGAGATGTTTTTGAGATGATTATTTGAGATGTTCTTGAGATGATTATTGAGATGTTTTGAGGTGTTAAATTGAGTTGTTTTGAGATGATAATTTGAGATGTTGTCTGTTGTACCCCAAAATTTGCCCTCCCATATTTCTCAAAACATTTCAAGAAAAATTCACAAGTCCAACCCGGCGCGTCATATTCAGGTGTTCTTTCCCCAAGATATCTCTGATAACGTATTCTCAAATTCAGGTTCGGCTCAAGAGGTAATTCTTTAAAGAAGGTATCCGAATGTGTAAGTTTTCTTGAAGAAATATGGTGAAAAAGTGTGTTGAAAGTGCAGTTTTTACGTGCTAAAAAATTCATAACTTGAAGATCGTGGCTCGTTTTGAACCCGTTCCGGTGGCCAAAATTCCGTCTTGACATTATCTATGTTTTCATCTCTCACGGCTGGAAGCCAATTTCGATCAGAAGGTCTTCAAAAATGTGGATTTATCAAGTATTTTCATACAGAAAATTTGTGACAGAAGTTTATTTGCGTCATGTTCAGAAAATCATAACTTGGTCGATTTTCATCGTATCGAGCTGGTTCCTGCGCCAAAATTTCAAAAATTGAGTTGGCTACATTTTCACAGAAGGTATTGAGTTCAAACGGTATTCAAAAGGCCTTCGTTTTTTGCTCAGAGTGCGTGACACGCTGAAAATCCTGAATGCTGAATATTATTTCATCTGAGCTGAAACTTCGGAAATTCATAACTCGGTCAATTTTTATCGAATTTGACTCATATTTTTACACAAGGTCACTGACTCATAGATCTACAACTTTGCTTCAAAAGTCGAGACCGGATTATGCTCCGATCAATACCAGTTTTTTATTGAAGAACGTGTCAGAGTCGACACTGGAGCCCAAAATAAGTTTGTCTGAGCTGAAACTTCAAAAATTCATAACTAATTCACCGTTTATCCGATTGAGCCGATTTTCGGACAGAAGTTAGTTATCGATGTCGGCTACATTTTGTTTTCACATTTTCAACTTCAAAAATTGCACTTAAGTCCCTGCGATTTAGCCTGGAAAGTGACGAACTCAAGTGAACATTGGAGGCCCAATTGCACATTCAAAGCCCATTTTCTTTACCCTAATTTCCATTATATAATCACCTTCTTTTCACACAAACCAGAGAGGAGGAAAAGAGAGAAAAAACCTTGCCACAACACTGTTAGAATATCAAATTCTTTCAAGAACCCTAAAACCTTGAAATCCTTATTACAAATCCCTCTCTCACTACAAACAAGTCATCACAGTTACAAACCAACACCTCACTACTTCTTCAGTAAGGATAAGGCTGGCTTGATCTCCATAATCCAAAGGGCATAAAAACATTCAGGTCACTAATTTTCCAGTAAGGGTAAGATTGATTTGATCTCCATGATCAAAAGGGTATAATCATTCATACATGCCATATTGTGCCTAAACATTAAATTTCTTCATATATTGGCTTTATTTGCATTTTATGATTTTATTTAATGTGTTCATGAGATTCAATACTGCAGATTTAGACAGGATCCCATGCAGCCTCATTAAGGAACATTGAGGCCAAAAGCCAAATGGCCAAAAGCCAAAAGCCAAAAGCCAAAAGCCAAATGGCCAAAAGAACAACTTATGCATGACACCAATACATGGCGAGACAGACATCCTGAGAAGATTAAGGAACGTTGAGGCCAGAACACAAATGGCCAACGGCCAGAACACAAATGGCCAACAGCCAGAACACAAATGACCATGAAACCCAATCCAATGGCCAAAACAAAACAGTTTACACATGACGCCAATAGCTGTTTCACCCCTCCAATCAGGCTCGTATACTCCTAAACTCTCTCTCTATTTTTATTATTTTCCTTTAATTAATTAATCGTTATTCTTTTTATTAATCACTAACCAATTAACATTTTTTTCATAATAAAATTCAGAAAACTAACATTTTTAGTATTATTATTATTTAGTAATTTCACTATTAATTATTTTTTGTAAATAAATTCCAACAAATTAATTTAGTTTAATTAGGTTTAATTTTGTCTTTTTCATAATAAATAAAATAAATTAGAATTAGGTTTTACTAACTTTTGACTTTATTTTATTTTATTTTTATTTTTCATTAAAGACATTAAAAAACCAAAAATACTTTTTTCTTTTATTTAAATAATTAGTTTTAGGTTTAATATTTCATAAATACAAAAAACATAAAAACAATTTCTTTTCTTTAATTTAATAATCAATTAGCTTTTAATTTCAATTTAATTTCAAAAGGGTCCAACGCCCTCGAACGTTCTATTTTTATTCTTTTCGCACGTTATTCTATTTTCTTTCAAATATTATGTAACTGCTCAAGGCTTGTAATAGTAATTAGGTCTTTTACTTTCTGCATTTTTATTCAAACGGGTCTTTGTAATTTGGCGATGTATAGACCCGCGCCTTGTAATAGCGTAGGATTTTACTTTCCGCATTTAAATTCCCGCACTTTTAAATTCTAATTGCATGAAAGAATGTATGGCCTAAATTAAAAACAAGCGTAGATCACCATGATACATGTACAAGATAAAACATAACTGAAATAACACACAGATTCACACACCACTCTTAGGGTACGCCTCACTGTTGCCTTGCCCTCGAAACGTGGTCGTCGAGTATAGGACGTTTTAGTAAGTCCTTATGTCCATGACATGATCCAGTTGCCTCGAAACGGTTGCCTCAGAATTAAAAAGGATCAATGGCATAAGGGTAGCTTCTAAGGTGTCCTACTGTTGCTCTGGTGACCAGACTGTCCCTACAAACGAATTGACCCGAACACCTCCAACGGTGGTGCTACCTACCTCTCAATGGTGGGATAGCACTACCTTAAGGATATTTACACAGCCTAATTCCTTAGGGTAGGTGGATGACTCATGGATACTTGCTCTATTTCAAAAACAAATCAAAACTCTTTTCACACCGACACTTTCAAAAAGCTTTCCAAAACAATTTTTCAAACACTCTTGAGGACTGATACAAGAGTCGATCTGAAATCTTTAAACGAAACGTTTTCAAACTCACTCACAATTGAAAAGCAAACACTTTTGAAAACACAATGAGCAAGTATCTAAGAGCCCATGGATAACCATGGATAGAAAGGGTGCTAACACCTTCCCTTTCTATAAATCTACCTCCCGAACCGAGAAACTATCTCATAAGGAATTTTGCTGTGCTTTTGTCCTGTCCATGTTGGAGAAAATAAAAGACAGTGGCGACTCTTGCTTCCGCGACATTTCGCGAACCAGCGTTAAACAGTCAGTTCCAGATCCACCGATCACATTGTCAACTTGGGAGTTATCATTACATTCATGGTTGTGTCGCATATATTGCATTTTTGAGATGGAGCTTATGCTCGTTGAGATGGCCTGGATTGGCAAATTTTGAGATGAAGGCTATTCCTTGTTGATGCCTCTATTAATTGGCAAATTTTTGAGATGGGAGTTCTGCTCCAATGGTACCACATGCATTTGCATAGTATTGAGTCACATTATATGATTTCATAAAGAAGTGTATTTTGATGTTGATGAATGTATATTATTGTTGAGATTGTCGTTGATTATGAGATGAGAAGTGATGATGCTGTTGATCTAATTTAATATATTAATTATCATGCGCTTTATTATATTGTTAGATATCTCACCCCTTCTGTTTGAATGTTGCCCCTATGTTGGTAACGTGCAGGTAATCGAGAGTGAAGGCTGTATACCTTCAATAGTTCGAGTCGGTGTCTTTGCTCTGATATGTAACACTCGGGGGGGATGAATGCTTGCTGTTTTGATTGATGATTTTTAGTTGTTGAATTTCAATTTGATTATCATTAAATATGAGATGATTCAAAGTTGCTGTTTTGTTAGAGATGTCATTAAGAATTCCGCTGCGTAGATGTTGAATTATTTTATTAAAGATGCTATGTTAATGGTTTATCCGATGTTTGAAAAAGTGTTATATATCCACGATGAATGCAATGAATTTGTTAGAAGAATTTGTGACGTCCCGATTCATTTGTATGATTGAAATTTTATAACTCGGATTTATTTTGCACAATTGCTTAGGGTAGAATTAGGGTGTTACAGTGGGTACCGGTATCCCTTATGGAGAATTAAGGAGAATAAGGGGCCGCTGTGTGGTGTCATGAAGCACTAACGAACCTTAGAACCTTTTGTTGAACAACTTGGCCATTAGGAAGTAGTCATATAGCCAACTTTGGGGTAATCCGAAGTTGGTTGATACTCGATAATGCACTCATTAAGATTGTACTTTTGGGATATTTCGTTTGCCAAAAAAGAGGCTTGTGCTGAAACAATGCCTAATGAAGAAAGGTCAATGATATTGAGATCCCCTAGAGCCCGATTTCTTTCTAGGACAGGTTGAACCAACTAAACTTCAAGAGGGTACTTACCAATGAACCCATGCAAGCCAAAAACTTAAGAAATTATGTGCTTTTGTGTGTATGTGTTTACTTGTACATAACATCATAACATCATACCATTGCATTTGTACTAACCATTTCAAGGACTTTGGGATTTATCTTAGTGCTATTTTGAAGGACATGGCTTTCATGAGAAGAAAAACTATCTGAATCAACCTTGTGAGAATGCCTCCTCAACTTAAGGAGTCAACATCTTGGGTTCCAAATGGTTCTCTGTTCACCAATAAGTATGGCCGTCTCATCAACTTGGTTACCACAAACTTTGATGAGGATATGGTACATGTGCTTTTCTAATTCTTTGATCATAAGCACCATTGGTTTACATTTCCTGATTACCAATTAGTTCCTAATATGGATGAATTTTCTAAACTCTTGGGAGTGCCATTCTTGATCAATTACCCTTCACCGGTATTAAAAGATACCCAAGACCTGAGGAGATTGATCGAGCTTTATATTTGCAAAGGTCCGACGTTGTGGCAAATTGGGAAACAAGAAGTGGTGTTAAGGGGTTTTTAGCCATGTTTTTGTTTGAAAAGGCTCAACAATTTTTGGATGCTCGGAATTTACAAGCCTTTGAAGAGGTTTTGGCCCTTCTAATCTATGGGATGGTAATATTTCCTAACCTGGACCAACTCATAGATGTGAATGTGGTCAAAGTTTTTCTATCTCGTAACCCGATGCCTACCTTACTTGGAGATATCTTGCACTCTCTTCACACTAGCACCACGAAGAGAAGAGGAATTCTTATGTGTTGCACTCCTTTGTTGGCTAGGTGGTTTATTTCGCACCTACCTCGACCTGTTTTAAAGAATGATCAAGGCGTGAGATGGTCTAATAGGTTGATGTCACTCTTGCATTCGGATATCCATTAGTGTTCTCGATTGTTGGAGAATGTTATCATTATTGACCGTTATGGGGAATTCCCTAATGTCCCTCTACTTGGCATTAGGGGAGGTATCACTTATAATCCTTGTTTGGCTTTGAGACAGTTTGGGTATGCTAGGAAGGATGGTCCTCATGATGTACTTTTCCAAGGAATTGCATTTGACTATGAGAGCGATGTCCAAGGTTATTGTCAAAGATTCATACGAGCTTGGGGAATGGTGAAAAAAGTTGATAGAAAGACATTGGGGCATAAGAACTCCATTCCTTTGGAGCCTTATCTCAAGTGGGTGCGAGCTCATGCTCAAAACCTCATGATGCCATATGAAGCCATCCTACCTATCATCATGGAGCCTATTGTCAAAGGAGACATTCCCTACACCATTCTTCACCCTAAAATGTCTACTACTCTATAGGAGTTGCAAAGATCATAGATCCAACTTAAAGGGGAGCGTGACACCTTTGAAGCTCAATTCTATGCAAGCGAGAAGAAGGTTTTTGAGCTCACGAGACAACTTCATGAAGAGCGGAGTTTGAATGCCTACATTACACCAAAGAGGATGCGTTCATGGGAAGCTTGAGTCCCTTTTGTTCTAGGAGTTTACTTTGTATTATTTTTGCTTCTTCCATTGTAAGCCCAGGAGGCACCTTTTGTAATCATTTGAACTTATTAATCCAATTAATGTTTGTTCCTTATTTGTTTAAACAAATTTAAATCTTAAAAGTCCTTGAAAAAATTTGCGTTTGCATTACATGCATCATAACATAAACAAGTTTTCAACACAGGTTTCCTCATCTTTCTACTGTTTATTTCAGTAAGATGGATCTCGAGAAGACTGAAAGACTCGCTACACCAAATTCTCAATTTCAAGAAACCTTGCTCAACTTGGCCAAAGGGAAGCAAGAACTGATGTCACTTCTGGTTGCCAAGAAGAAGACTAAGAAGAAGGCTTTGGTCAACATGGGGAAAAGATTCAAGGGCCTTGTATGATAAGTTCAAGCGGTAGAAGAGTCATCCGAGGAAGATGAGAATCAGGATGAAGATGCAAGGAGCACCCGTGTTAGGGGTGGTAACAACCTAACTTCTAAGGATGAGGATTATTTTGATGAACAATATCCACCCACCAAAGACAAGTATAAACAACTGGAAGATATGTTAAAACTTGTGGAAATTCAAGCCGTGCCTGGCTTGGATTTTGGTGATTTGGGCTTGGTACCTGGGGTTGTTATCCCCCTCAAGTTCAAAATTCCAATCTTTGCTAAGTACAACAGAGTTTCCTGCCCAAAGCTTCATTTGATATCTTACATCCAAAAAATACAACCACATACTACTGCCAGAAAGCTCTAGGTACACTTCTTTCAAGAGAGTCTGTTTGGGATTCATTTAGAATGGTTTTACCAGTTGGAGGGTTCCAACATTCATACTTGGGAAGATCTGGCCACCTCTTTCTACCGTCAATATCAGTACAACGATGATTTGGCGCCGACTAGAGTACAATTACAAGGAATGACCATGGGTTCCAATGAAGGATTCAAAGAGTATGCTTAGAAATGGCGAGACATGGCAGGTAGGGTGTAGCCACCATTGACTGATAGGGAGTTGGTGGATATGTTCATGGGAACATTGACTGGACCATATTTCCCCTTACTAATTGGCATCTCATCATCCAGTTCCACTAAGTTAATCTTGATTGGTGAAAGGGTTAAGAGCGGTATTTAAAGTGGAAAAATTCCCATGGCATCCGCCTCTACATCCAATAATGTGAAGAAACCTTTTACCGACAAGAAGGAAACCAATGTCGTGTATGGGTCAAGGGGCCATATCAAGAAAGATCACCATCAATCTGTCAATGTTGTTTTGATCTCCAATCCACCCTATACTCAAAGAAAACCATAACAAGCCAACCATCAAAGACCTGAGGTTCCAAGAAGATATTTCACAAGGATTGACATGCCGTTATCTCAAGCCTTGCAACACCTGTTGAAGGCTAACTTGGTAACATTGCATGATCCACCATCAAATCCCAATGTTTCATCACCAAAGTACAATCCTAACGCCAAATGCTCTAATCACTCCAATAGCCCTGAACATGATACTGATCAATGTTGGGCTTTGAAATGCAAGATTCAAGACCTCATTGACACAAAACCATTAAGTTTGATCCTCATCCAACTCTGAATGTAATCACTGCACCAATGCCAAATCATGGCAAAGGTGTCAATGCAATTGAAGACACTGCTTTTGTTTTCTCTGTTGAAGACTTGACTACTCCACTAACCATTGTTAAAGAAAATTTGTTAAGAGATGGGGTTTTCCATGGTTGTTTAAAAGACTGTAATTGCTGTGCTCTATAAAAGAATGGATGCGAATGGATGAAAGAACTCCGGCCATAAAAAGTTTGACTGAAGAAGTTAAAGACATATCAATTATCACCATATCTAATAAACATATTAGGATCTCTTCAAAAGGTCCTATTAGGATTTCCAACGAACCAATGATTTCCCCTTTGATAATTACCGCACTAGGGACAATTCCCTATTCTTCCGATAAGGCAATAACTTGGAATTACGGCACCGAAGTATACTACCATGGTATTAAGTAAGACTCCTGGATTAATGAAGACAAGACTGCTGATATTACAAACATTGGTGGTTCTAGCAAGGTAACTAGAACGGGGAGAATCTTCTCTCTTGACATTTCACCTCCAACCACCACAACTACACCTGTTCGCATTACTATTGAAAAACCTAGTACTGATGCTAGGGGCAAAGAAAATATAACCAAGCCAGCTAGGATAGAGGCGCCTTCCAAAGACATTAATACTGAGGAACCCTCCACCCAAGAAATGGAGGAGATTTTGAAGATTATAAAGAAGAGTGATTTTAAGATAGTAGAACAGTTGGGGCAAACCCCCTGCAAGATCTCTATGCTGTCTTTATTACTTTGTTCTGATGCGCATGCTCAAGCATTAATCAAATTTTTGAAGAAAGCGCATGTTCCTCAAGAGACCACAACCGATCAGTTCGAAAATTGTGTGGGGAGCTTGACCGCCAATAATGGATTGGGATTTTCGGATGCTAATTTAACTCCAATCAGAAAAAATCACAATAAAGCTTTGCATATCTCCATTGAATGCAATGGAACCACTCTAGCCCATGTATTGGTTGATACTAGGTTCTCTCTGAATGTCTTGCCCAAAGGTGCCTTAGATCGGTTGGATTGCAATGGTTTGGTATTGAAGCCAAGTGACATAGTTGTAAGGGCTTTTGATGGATCTAAGAGGATGGTGCATGGAGAAGTCGATCTCCCCATTAAAGTTGGTTCACAAACTTTAAACTCAACTTTCTATGTGATGGACATCCGTCCTGTCTACTCTTGCCTACTTGGACGCCCCTGGATACATGAGGCTGGAGCAGTAACTTCTACACTTCATCAAAAACTGAAACGTCCGGTCAAGGGAAAGATTGTTACCATCTATGGTGAAGAAGAGTTTATGGTTATCCATCTGAATTAATTTAAATATGTTGAGATGGATGTTGAGTTCATAGAAACTCCTTGTCAAGCCTTCGAAGTGATTTCTCCCATGGTTGCTTCTGCCAAGGCCATTCCTAATGTTCCAAAAGCTATTAAAGATGTGCCGAGGTTGGTTTCCCTCAAAGAAGCTCATGCAGTGGTCAAAGATGGAAGCTGTACTATTTAGGGACAACTCCCTGACATTCCTTTCAAGTTAGATAAGGGTGGTTTAGGTTTTACCGCCAAAGCTCAAAAGGAGGTCATACGTGCTCGCATAGGAAACTCACCTCTTTGCATCAATAATCATGAAGTGAACGCTCTTGAAGACTCCAACAATGATTGTGATTTTAATAACTGGATCTCCCTGACTGCTGGTGAAGGAATCAATAACTAGCGTGCCAAGGATTTATTTCCCATCTCCTTCAACAAGGAGTAATTACTATTTACTGTTGTTTGTCAATTCAAGAACTTTTGTCTGTAATTTAATTCCAAACAATGACTTTAAGACACGTACCTTGCCGAACCATGGTCCATTTGTTAAGGGTTTGTTCATTTCATATGCCATATGATCATTTAATGAAAAACATTGGACCTTTTGCATTCAAATTTTGCGCTCATTGTCTTTCTTCTTCTTTATTGCATTTTCAAAACAGCCATGTATCTTACATGCACACACACATTTGCAGATCCTCATCCACTCCGGATCTCGTTGACAACGATTCCGCTATTGCCGTCTATGACTTTAAACATCTAATATACCAAGCCTAAGACGAAGGCGAAGAAGATTGTGAAATACCTGAGGAATTAGCCAGACTTATAATGCAAGAGGAGAATGCCATTCAACCACGTGAAGAGTCAGTTGAAGTGATTAACCTAGGTACCGAGGAAGACAAGAAAGAGGTCAAGATCGTTACCAACTTGGAAGATGGTATCAAAGGAAGATTGGTCCAGATGCTACATGACTATGTTGAAGTGTTTGCTTAGTCGTATGAATATATGCCAGGGCTAGATACTGACATAGTGGTTCATCGTCTACCAACAAAATAAGATTGCCCTCTGATTAAACAAAAAGCGCGTCGTATGCGGCCAAACATGTCTGAAAAGATAAAAGCTGAGGTAATGAAGCAATTCGATGCAGGTTTCCTGGCTGTCACATCATATCCTCAATGGGTTGCCAATATGGTCTCGGTGCCGAAGAAATATGGGAAGGTCCGTATGTGCGTAGACTATAGGGATTTGAATAGGGAAAGCCCCAAAGATGATTTCCCTCTACCATATATTGACGTCCTGGTCAACAACACTGCTCAACATAAAGTCTTCCCCTTCATGGATGGCTTCTCCGACTACAACCAAATCAAAATGGCTCCCAAAGACATGGAAAATACCACCTTTGTCACACAGTGGGGCACTTTGTGCTATAAGGTCATGCCTTTTGGTTTGAAGAATGCAGGAGAAACCTATCAACGAGCTATGGTAGCTCTATTTTATGATATGATCCATCATGAGATAGTAGTATACATTGATGATATGATTGCAAGGTTGCAAACAGAGGAACAACACCTTAATCATGTTCACAAGTTGTTTGAGAGGTTGAATAAATACAAGCTAAGGCTGAATCCCAATAAATGCACCTTCGGGGTAAGGTCGAGAAAGCTTCTAGGTTTTATTGTCAGTGGAAAAGGTATCGAGGTCGACCCTGATAAGGTCAAAGCCATTCAAGAAATGCCAGCTCCCCATTTTGAGAAGAAGGTCAGAGTTTTCTTAGGTCGACTCAACTATATTTCCCGGTTCATTTCTCACCCAACTGCTACTTGTGAGCCAATTGTTGTACCCCAAAATTTTCCCTCCCATATTTCTCAATACATTTCAAGTGAGGTCCTCAAATTGCTCAAGGAAGTCCAAGGGTTGAGTAGACAAACTCTCTCCTAAGGCAGTTTACCCCAAATCAGGGTTTCAATTTGCATCAAGATGTTTGAATCAAAAGGGTCCCAAATTCTCACCATCATCCTAATATGTTCACAAGATCATCCATGTCAAGTTTCAAGCCCTACAAAGAAAGTTTGCTCAGTCAATTGCTCAAAGGCCTGAAAATCGACTGTGCTAGGGCAAAAGTCAAATGTGTCCTACATACAGTCAAACTTCAATATTTTTTGTCAACATTCTCATTTTGAAGTATTATTCATCATTTTATCAAGGATTGATCATGGTTCATCAAGGATTGCTCATAATTTATCAAAACCCAAAAGTTGCTAAATTAGGGTTTTGTAGGAAAAGTCAACTCAACTTTGACCAAGCATAACTTTCTCATACTTTATAAAAAATGACCCATCCAAAGCTCATTTTAAGAGGATGTGATTCCCTACAATTAAGCTTCATCTCCCAAGTCCAAAATATGCACTCACAAGAAGATATGAATTTGGACATTATAGGTCATTTTGGAAAGTCAACAAAAACACCTTTTTTGTCAAAGCTTCATACATGAACATGGAAGACTCAATTGAGATGATACCAAAAGGGTTACTTAGAGGACATCTTAATATTTCTAAAAAGTCCAAAAACACATCTCTAGGGTCAAAACTGAAGGAGTTATTCATTGGTTAAGTTGACCCTTTTTGCAAAATTGCCAAAAGTCAAATGTGCCCAAAATTGCAATTTTTGTCAAATGGGTCCAACCTTTTGTGCTTGCATTGAGTTTGTAACATGGTCCACGACCCATGATCCTTCCCACTTGTCTCTATTTTATTTTTATAATTTATTTTAATATTTATTTCAATTAAATCAAATTAAATCAAAATAAAATCATGAAAATATCAAAACTAATCAAAGCTTGAGATTTTATGCATGTTTAGGTCTCTTATACAACTGGGAAGAGAATCAAATCGTGCAAGCTTCATTTGGACACAAAAAGATTGGATTTGTCTTGATTTGGAAGGATTGGCATAAGGATCAAATCATGATTCAATCACCTTAATTGAAAAAGATTTGAAGCAAGTTTGTAACCTAATTCATTCTAGGGTACATATAGAGCATGTGCAGACCAAAAACAAGGGGATTCAGAGGTGTGAAAAGAGAAGAACAACTTTCAAAAAAATCAAGAAAAGTTGCAATCTGATTTCTCAATTCCAGGCTTCTTCAAGCCATTCCAAGCATACCATTCGTTTGCTGGGCATCCAAGGACTCTATCCCAATCATTAGCAAGCATTTTCGTACCCAGATACGCGCTGTAAGTACCCCACGACCTCTATGATTTTTTGAAATCGTATCTCATAAATTTGACATTGTTAGCATGTTTTATGGACATATTCTGAATCCCTGAAACATTTGCAAGCTAATGATAATACTCAATTGCGTTTTTGTTAACCATACAGAAAGTTGCCATAGTTAGGGTTCTTGCTTAGTTTTTGGGGGTTTTGTGTACAGGAGCAATTGGCCCTAATGGAGGAGACCATTGTGATCAGCGGGTCAAACCCAGTTGATCCATGGTCTTGAATCTTATTTATATTGCTTGTATGCGGTTTCTGAATTGTACAGGGTTATAGCCACAACGCCATGTCTGTAGGTAAAGGTTCATATTTTTAAACGACAGATCCAGGGAAGAAGACGATGGCGTGTCACAACTTTATTGGTCGGTTTAAATTCTGGCGTGTTTATTCTGGCCAGAAGCCTGTAGTTCTGATCTATTTATTTGTTTCTATTGTATGGATAAACTAACACCCATCATAGTTGGCCAGCAGAAGGAAGTCAGAAGCTCATGATTCTGGATTCAATCCCAGGCGTGAGCTTTTGGCATATTTCCCCCCTTATATTCACCAGATCCAGCGCTTACACTTTCTGAGGATCATCTTCTAGACACATCAACCAGGACCAGATCAAGCATCCTCTGGTCATGATCTGCTAGATCCACCCGCTAGGAGCAGGCCCAGTACCATCAACCTCTGATCACCATCCTCTGAACCATCATCCTCTGATCACCATCCTCTGGACCATCATCCTCTGATCATCATCCTCTGATCAGAGCCGCTGACAGCAGGCCCTAGGGTTATTTATTTTTCATTTTTTACCTTTCTTTAGTTATTCTTTATTTATTTATTTTTATTATCAACACCAAAATCACCTTTTTACCAACAAAATACCAAAAAATCAATTGTCAAAAAATCTAGAATTAGGTTTTTCTTATTTATTATATCAAATTAACTTAATATTTAATTTTAGGGTAATTCTAACCTTTTCATAAATAATTAAAATCAATTAGACAATTAGGTTTTGTTCTTGATTATGTTTTTATTTCTTTGCATAAAATAACAAAATACAAAAATAGTTCAAATTAATAATTTTCTTAATTTAAATTAACTAGTAATTAGGTTTGTATTTATTCAATAAAAATCTTATTTTCTCAAAATAATAAAAAACAACAAAAATGATTTTTCTTTTAATTAGGTTTAGACGGGGTCAAAACCCTAATTTTTTCTCGTTCTCGATTCATCGCGCGCATTTATTATTTTTTACAATATTAATGTAACTGCTCATGGTATGTAATAGTTTAATTAGGACTTTTCGTTTATTTATCGTTTTACGGGTTTTTGGCTATGTAATTAATCCCCTTCCCCGAAGCCTTGTAATAGCGTAGTTTTATGCTCCGCATTTTAATTTTCGCAAAGTATTGACTGTTAGATGTATGATAATAGGATTGCATGACAAGATTGTATGTTAATTTTAAAATGGTTAGCAAACCCTAATGTGCAAAGATAATAACTGAAATCAAATCACTCGCACATGCGCACTCCTAGGGTATACTCTCACTTCGGTTGCCTTCGGTAAACGATCATTAAGTATAGGGTGTTTTAGTGGTTACCCTCTTGTCTAACAAAGATCAAAAGTCCCATTCGGAAATGTTGCCTCAGAAATGTTGCCTCGGAAAGGTCGCCTCAGAAATGTTGCCTCGAATATAATCTTAAGACATTAGGGTTATTACTAAGACTTCCTAACATTACTTTAGTGATCGTATGTCCCTTACGAATTGACCCTTACAACTCCAACGACGGTGCTACCTACTCACTAATAGTGGGATATCACTGTCTAAAGGAAACAAGAACATAAACATTCTTTTTTTCGAGTAGGTAAATGCTAGTAGGTAATTGCTCAAAATAAACTTTTCCACACTTATACTCTTTTTAAACAAAGTTTTCAAAAACACTTCGTAACACTCTTGAGGACTGGTACAAGGGTTAAAATGAAGTAAAACAAAAACTTTTCAAAATACACGAACACGGAAGAAATTTTTAAAATGATGAGCAAGTACCTAAGAGCCAGTAGAAAACTACAGATAGAAAGGGTGCTAATACCTTCCCTTTCTATAATCTACCCCCCATACTTAAAATCTCGAAAAAGGAATTTTTCTGTGATTTTTTCCTTTCCAGTTGGATAAAATAAAAGTC
This sequence comes from Vicia faba, assembly GCA_948472305.1. NCBI lineage: Eukaryota > Viridiplantae > Streptophyta > Magnoliopsida > Fabales > Fabaceae > Vicia > Vicia faba. Next base: position 1,396,963,344 of record OX451736.1, on the reverse strand, counting down.
GATGGCGACTCTTGCTTATCGCGATATTTTTCAAACACAAACGCAAAATGCACACAAGCATTTTCCTAAAAAAACAGTCCGGTTCTGCCACCGTATCGCAGAACTGACGACTCTGCTGGGGATTAATAAGTTGGGTATACCTTAGGATTAGTTCATCATAAATTGCTTCTCTTGTTTGTTTTGGTTGCTTTACTTTTAAGGGTTTTGTATTGGGAGTTACTATAGATACTAACCCAGATCTGGGGACATATTTTAGGTAAGTAGCAATAAACTGTAAGGGAACTGTACAACGTAGACCGATACGGTTGAAGTAGTAGCTACGTTGATGTGGCACATTGGTTGGTACAGGTATCCCTTGTGGAGAAACGAGGAGAATACGGGGCCTCTATGTGTGTCGTTAAGCATCAACTGACCTTAGAACCCATAATTGACCAACTTGGCCAGTAGGAAGTAGTGAGGTAGCCGGTCTCAGTGTAAAGCTGGGAACTGGTTGATACTCGATGCTACACTCATTGAGACCATACTCTCGAGATAGTTCCGGCCGCAAGAAAAGATTGCGTAAGCTGAAACCATGACCGATGCAGGATGGTCAATGATATTGAGAACCTCTAGAACTCGGTTACTATTCCTAGGACAGGTTAAAACCAACTGAACTTCAAGAGGGTAGTACCTAGACCTCATGCAAGCCTTAAACTTAAGGGATTTTGTGTGACTTGTTTTCCTTCACCATGTATGTTATTTGCTATACCTGTTGTATGTTTTACCATGACATCATGCATCATAACATAGCATGCATACTTCATTACACTAACCATTTCAAGGACCGATGGGATTTATCTTTATTCTGTTTTGTAGATTATGGCTTCCACACGCAGAAACACCATCCGAGTTAACTTTGTGCAAATACCTACTCAAATCAAAGAATTAGCCTCAAAAGTTTCCGAGACTTCTTCATTCATTAAGAGACATGGTCAGCTTCTTAGCTTGGTTACCTCAAAGTTTGATGAGAAGATGATGAGTGTGCTTTTCCAGTTCTTCGATCCTGTGCATCATTGCTTCACTTTTCCATATTATCAGCTAGTTCCCACTTTGGAAGAGTTTTCTCACTTATTGGGCATATCCATCCTTGAGCAGATGCCCTTCACAGGTTTGGAAGAGACTCCTAGACAAGAAAACATTGCTTCAACTCTACATTTGAAACGGGTTGATGTAGTATCTAATTGGGAGACACGAAGCGGGGTTGAAGGTTTCTTAGCCAAGTTTCTTATGGACCAAGCTCAGTTATTCTGGGATAACTTGGATTTCCAGGCTTTAGAAGACATCTTAGCTCTCCTTATCTACGGTTTGGTTCTCTTCCCGAATCCGGATTCTTTTGTGGATGTGAATGCGGTTAAGATCTTCCTGTCTCGTAATCCTGTGCCTACTCTGCTAGGTGATATCTTGCATGCCCTCTACACTCGTACTGTGCGAAGAAGAGGGACCCTCATGTGTTGCATGCCGCTGCTGGCAAGGTGGTTTATTTCGCACCTCCCCAAGTCTGTGCTGAAAAATGAAGAAGGTTTAGGATGGTCTTACAGGATAATGTCACTTTCCCATACAGACATTCTTTGGAGTTCCAAGGCCATGGAAAGCACTGCTGTCATTAATCGATGTGGGGGATACCCTAATGTCCCTTTTCTTGTAATCAGAGGGGGGTATAACCTATAATCCCTTCCTATCTCTACGACAATTCGGTCGTGCTCGGAGAGACGGTCCTCATGAGCTACTTCTTACAGATATTGCATTTGACTACAAGGAGGACGTTGAAGAGCATCGCCGAAGGTTTATACGAGCCTGGGGCATGGTGAAGAGATTTGACCCTCAAGAGCTAGGACCAAGGACTTCTCTCCCTATGCAGCCTTACCTCCAGTGGGTCCGAGCTCGTGCTCAGAAGCTTGGAATGCCTTATGAAGCTATGTTTCCAGTGATCATAGAGCCTACCAATGAAGAGTGCATTCCTTATACAGTCCTTTATCCCTGCATGCCCACTGATCTAGGGGCACTGAAGAGATCCTGGATTCAGCTGAAAGAGGAGAGGGATACCTACCGAGAAAAGTATCATGAGCAAGAAAGGAAGATCTTGAAGCTCTCCAGGCAACTCGAGAATCAAAGAACGATCAATGACTACGTCAACACGAAGGGGAAGCGTCCATCGGATTTCTGATTTTGCTTTGTTTCTAAGTTTAGATTTGTTTTCCATTTATTTCTTTGTAACACCTCAAAGGCATCGTTAAACATTTTTACAAGTTAATCTAGTAAAGTTTGTTTTATTTTTTGTTTTTCAAATTTAAATCTCCCAAAGTCTTTGAAATCATTACATACGCATCCCATTATCATGCACATCATTACAGGTACCGTTACAGGCTTCTCATCTTCTTCGCTTTTCATTTCAGCAGTTATGTCTTCCGATCAAGCTATCAAAGATCTTCAGGCACAAAATGCCCAGTTCCAAGAGATGTTCTTAAGCTTGGCTAAAGGGCAGGAGGATTTGAAAGCTCTCATCCTGAAAAAGAAAGATAAGAAGAAGAATAAGAAGGTCATTCTTCTGAGTATAGGTAAAAGGTTTGGGGATAGGTTGAAACAACAAGTTGATATGTCCCTTTCATCCAAGGAAGAGGAGAACCAAGAAGAAGAAAAGGACCCCAGTCCTGCCATTTCTGATAATGACACTGATTATGATGAAGAGCAATATCCTCCTGGTGAGGATAGGTACAAACAACTAGAAGACCGTCTGAGTACTATGGAGATTCAGAGGATCCCTGGTATAGATTTCGGAGAGCTAGGATTATTATCAGGAGTGGTGATCCCTCATAAGTTCAAAGCTCCAGTTTTTTCTAAGTACGATGGAGTGTCCTGTCCTCAACTCCATCTCCGCCCGTATGTCCGGAAAATTCAACCCCACACTACTGATAGGAATTTGTGGGTACATTTCTTCCAAGATAGTCTGTCAGGGACTCAGCTTGAATGGTTTTATCAGTTGGAAGGAGCCAATGTCCGAAATTGGGAGGACCTTGTTGCTGCTTTTTACAAGCAGTATCAGTATAACGCCGACCTTGCTCCCACTCGTACTCAGCTTCAGGGTATGTCTATGGGTGCAAGAGAAGGTTTTAAGGACTATGCTCAAAAGTGGAGATATTTGGCTGGAAGAGTCCAACCCCCTCTGTCTGATAGGGAGTTGTTTGACATGTTTCTGGGGACGCTATCGGGTCCATTTTTCAATCATCTGATCAGCAGTTCATCGTCTGGGTTTACTGAGTTAATTTTGACTGGGGAGAGAGTAGAAGCTGGTATCCGAAGTGGTAAGATACAGAAGGATACTTCATCAAGTACAATGAAGAAGCCTTTCACCGGTAAGAAATAAGCTAGTGCAGTTTACGGCCCAAGGGGGCACAGCAGACCTGAACACCGTCAAGCAGTGAATGCGGTAGTGATATCAAGACCCACCATTTCCCCACTATGCAACAATCAGCAAAGAATAGAGAGGATGCAAAGACAGTACACTCGGCTCAATATGATCTTGTCTCAAATTCTAGCACAATTATTAAAAACCAACCTGATAACTCTGAGGGAAGCCCCGAAGAATCCCAACACCACATCTCCGCTGTATAACCCGAACGCCCGCTGTGCCTATCACTCTAATAGCCCAGGTTATGATATAAACAACTGTTGGGCTTTGAAGAACAAAGTGCAAGATTTGATCGAAGCTAAAGAAATTGAGTTTGACACTCCGGAGAAGCCCAACGTCATGACAGCTCCCATGCCCAAACACGGTCATGGAGTAAATGCTATAGACGGTGATTTATTTGTGACCTCCGTGGAAGAAATTTCTACTCCTTTGATGACAGTTAAGAAGAATCTCTTGTTGGCCGGTTTATTTCCGGGCTGTGGCGAAGGTTTCCACATGTGTTCAATTCTGTCTGCTGGTTGCCACTCATTGAAATCAGGTGTTCAACGCCTGATGGATAACAAAGAGATCCTGTTCGAGTAGACTACGATTCTGTTGGTTCCAATTGAAGATGTTGCCATCATAACCATTTCCGCCAATCCTTCCAAGGCTTCCTCGAGAAAGCCTGTTAAGATTACATCCGTCCCAAGAGTTGCTCCGTTAATCATTACTGTCCCTGGTCCTATTCCGTACACTTCAGATAAGGCTGTCCCTTGGCACTATGGTGCAAATGGGTATTACCATGGAGTTAAACAAGAATTGAAGAATGAGGAAGCTGATGCTGATGTTAGCAATATTGTCGGGGCTAGCAAGGTCACCAGAAGCGGAAGACTCTTTTCTCCCGAGATTTCCCCTCCGACTGTTCACAAATCTGTTGTCATTCCATCCGCTAGTACATCAACTACCATTCCAGTGCCTATTCCAGTTATCACCCCCGTCGCCGAGCCATCTGGCACTCGGGGCAAAGAAATCATAGGTGAGCCTGCCCAAACGGAGCCACCTAAGAAGATCGTTGTAGAAACCTCTAAGCATGAGATAGAGGAAATCTGAAGATTATTAAGAAGAGAGACTACAACATAGTCGAGCAGCTGGGGCAGACCCCATCTAAAATCTCCATGTTGTCCTTGTTATTATGTTCTGAAGCCCATGCAAAGGCTTTAATTTCTTTCCCTAAAACTGCGCATGTGCCGCAGGAAACTTCTGTCGATCAATTCAAAGACCGTGTAGCTAGTTTGACTGCCGACAATGGGTTGGGTTTCTCAGACGCAGATCTGAATGCTAAAGGAAGAAATCACAATGATGCTCTGCACGTCTCGATCGAGTACAAGGGCACTACTATGGCCTATGTACTAGTGGATACAGAATCCTCTTTGAATGTTTTGCCAAAGAAAGCATTAGACCGTTTGGACTGTGAAGGTTTGATTCTGAAGCCGAGCAATATTGTGGTCAGGGCTTTCGACGGGTCAAAAAGGATGGTGCATGGGGAGGTGGACGTCCCTATTAAAGTTGGATCTCAGACTTTTGCATCTACTTTCTATGTGATGGATATCCAACCATCATATTCTTGCTTGTTGGGTCACCCGTGGATTCATAAGGCTGGGGCTGTGACTTCCACGCTCCATCAAATGTTGAAATATCCGTTAAAAGGGAAGATTATCACGGTACAAGGAGAAGAGGAGTATATGGTGAGCCATCTTAATTCCTTTTGCTATGTGGAGATGGATGGGGAGTTCATCGAAACCCCTTGTCAGAACTTTGAAGAGGTTCCCCAGACTTCGGCGTCGACTGAAGTTGCTACTGACAAACCTCTGTTGAAGATGGATTCCCTCAAGGATGCTAGGGCTGTAATTGAAAAAGGTGGGTGTGCAAATTGGGGTCAACTCCCTTATTTCATACACAAGACTGACAAGTTTGGTTTGGGCTTTACTGCAGAGGCTCAAAGGGCCGTTCGGCGCGCACGGATTGGAAGACCTCCTCTGCATATCAGTAATACGGGAGTTAATGCGATTGAAGATGGTGCAGAAGATTCGAACATTGATAGCTGGATCTACCCTACAACCAATGGAGGATTGAACAACTGGACGGAGAAAGACTTCATACCTGTTTCCTTTATTTCACAATAATTGACTTTTGTTTTGAATTTGTAATAAAAGGTTTGAAACTTTATGGCCCGATGCCTTGCCCGAGGCATCATGGCTTTGTTTGTGAGGGCTTATTAATTGTCATTTCATATATCATCAATAAAGCATTGGACATTTTTTGCATTACAAATTTTGCGCTCCTTGTTTTTCTTTTTTTTTCTCTGTTCCTCACTTTATCAAAACAGCTATGCTCTTACACACACTCACGTATCATAATGCAAATCCATATCCACTCTGGATCCCATTGATAACAACTATGCTACTGCCAGTTATGACTTCGAAAATCTGATCAACCAAGCCGAGGACGAAGGTGAGGATGATTGTGAAGTGCCTGGGGAACTTGCTAGACTGTTACTACAGGAAGAGAGGGCCATACGTCCTCATGAAGAGCCAGTGGAATCAATGAATTTAGGTACAGAGGAAGACAAGAAAGAGGTCAAGATAGGTGCAAATCTGGACCCTAGTGTTAAACAACGGTTGATACAGATGCTACGCGACTATGTTGAGATCTTCGCTTGGTCTTATGAAGATATGCCTGGTTTAGACACCGACATTGTGGTACACCGCCTGCCCACGAAGGAAGAATGCCCTCCGGTGAAGCAGAAGGTTCGCCGTATGCGCCCTGAGATGTCTGAGCAAATCAAAGCTGAGGTCAGGAAATAGTTTAACGCCGGATTTTTAGCTGTCACTTCTTAACCTCAGTGGGTTTCCAACATTGTTCCAGTACCCAAGAAGGATGGTAAGGTACTAATGTATGTAGACTATAGAGATCTGAACAGGGCAAGCCACAAAGACGATTTCCCACTTCCTCACATCGATGTTCTGGTCGACAACACCGTGCAACATAAAGTCTTCTCCTTTATGGATGGTTTTTCTGGTTACAATCAGATTAAGATGGCTCCCGAGGACATGGGGAAGACAACCTTTGTTACGCAGTGGGGCACCTTTTGCTACAAGGTCATGCCGTTCAGATTGAAGAATGCTGGGGAAACTTATCAGCGTGCCATGGTCGCTTTGTTCCACGACATGATTCATCATGAGATTGAGGTTTATGTTGATGACATGATTGCAAGGTCCCAAACTGAGGAAGAACACCTTGACCATCTCCAGAAGCTATTTGACAGGTTGAAGATGTACAAGCTGAGGTTAAACCCGAACAAGTGCACCTTTGGGGTAAGGTCTGGTAAGCTGTTAGGTTTCATCGTCAGTGATAAGGGTATTCAGGTGGACCCTGCAAAGGTGAAGGTTATACAGGATATGTCAGCTCCCCGAACAGAAAAGGAAGTTAGAGGATTTTTGGGACGTCTGAACTACATTTCCCGATTTATTTCATATCTGACTGCTACTTGTGAGCCAATCTTCAAGCTGCTGAAGAAAGATCAAGTGGTAAAATGGAATGATGAATGTCAGACCGCTTTCGAAAGGATCAAGAAATACCTCCAAGAGCCACCTATTCTGATGCCTCCAGTTGAATGAAGACCTTTGATCTTATACTTGACCGTACTAGATAATTCAATGGGGTGTGTGCTGGGGCAGCATGACGAGTCTGGCCGAAAAGATCACGCTATTTACTACCTTAGAAAAAAGTTTACCGACTGTGAGACCCGATACTCACTTCTCTAGAAAACTTGCTACGCTTTGGCACGGGCTGCTCGCTGGCTGAGACAGTATATGCTAACTCATACCACCTTACTGATATCAAAGATGAACCCAATCAAGTATATCTTCGAAAAGTCCGCCTTGTCCGGAAGAATAGCAAGATGGAAGATGATCTTAACTGAGTATGGCATCCAATACACAACCCAAAAGGCAATCAAGGGGAGTGTGTTGGCAGATCATTTGGCGCATCAGGCCGTGGATGACTACCAATCCATGAACTTTGAATTCCCGGATGAGAACATCATATTGGTGACTGACTGTGAGAAACCTGGACCGGATGAAGGACCCGAGGATGGATCCCGATGGTCTATGTATTTCGATGGAGCTTCAAATGCATTGGGTAATGGAATCGACACCGTGATCATATCTCCTGAGGTCTGTCATACTCCGTTCACCGCCTGATTATGTTTTAACTGCACCAACAATATGGAGGAGTATGAAGCGTGTATCCTGGGTCTTCGAGCTACTATTGACCTAAGGATTAAGTTCTTGAGTGTGTTCGGAGATTCCGCTTTAGTGATCAGTTAGATCAAAGTCGAGTGGGATATGAAGCATCCAAATATTATTCCTTACAAAGAGTATGTATTGACGCTGCTCCCGCACTTCGAGGAGATAACCTTTGAACATTTTCCAAGAGAGGAGAATCAGCTGGAGAATGCGCTAGCTACCATGTCTTCTATGTTCAAAGTCAGGTGGGATAATGAAGCTCCCCAAATTACCATCGAGAGGTTGGATGAACCCGCACATTGCTGTGACATTGAGACTGAAGAGGTAGCAGATAAGCCCTGGTTTCACGAGGTAAAGAGGTATCTTGAGGATCAAGAGTACCCCGAGGGCACATCTGTTAATGACAAGAAGTTTCTGAGAAGGTTCGCTGCGAATTTCTTCATCAGTAATGGGATTCTTTACAAGCGTAACCATGATTTAACCTTACTGCGATGTGTGGACAAAAGCGAGGCAAAAAGGATCATGGCAGAGTTACATGAGGGTACCTTCGGAACTCATTCCAGTGGACATACCATGGAAAAGAAGATCCTACGGGCAGGATATTATTGGTCCACTATGGAAGCCGATTGTTATCAGCATTCTCAGACCTGTCATAAGTGCCAAGTCTATGCTGATAAGGTGCACGTACCTCCAGTTCCTCTGAACGTCTTGACAACTCCTTGGCCTTTTGCAATGTGGAGCATCGATATGATTGGTGAGATCAGACCTACTGCGTCTAACGAGCATCTTTTCATTCTGGTAGCTATTGATTACTTTACAAAGTGGGTTGAAGCCGTTTCCTTTGCTACAATAACCAAGAACATCGTGACGCGGTTTATCTGACTTAATCTGATCTGTCGTTATGGTGTACCAGAGAGAATCATTACGGATAATGGTACAAATCTCAACAACACGATGATTACCGAGCTCTGCAAACAGTTTAAGATTCAGCATCAAAACTCTTCTCCTTACCCGCCAAAGATGAATGGGGTTGTTGAAGCAGCTAATAAGAACATCAAGAAGATTGTGCAGAAGATGATGGTGACATTAAAAGACTGGCACGAGATGATACCATTTGCCCTTCATGGGTACCGTATCTCAGCACGGACTTCGACAGGGGAAACACCATACTCTCTGGTGTATGGTATGGAAGCGGTCTTACCCATTGAGGTCCAGATACCTTCTCTCCGGATTATGAAGGATGCTGATTTGAGCGAAGACGATTGGATCCAGACCCGACTTGATCAGCTGAACCTAATCGACGAAAAGAGACTTACTTCTATTTGTCATGGTCAGACGTATCAAAAGCAAATGATCAAGGCATTTAACAAGAAAGTAAGACGACAAGAGTATCAAGTTGGGGATCTGGTGATCAAACACATTATACTGCCATAAGGTAATCCCAGGGGAAAATGGACCCCTACGTATGAAGGGCCATTTGTGGTTAAGAATATTTTCTCGGGAGGAGCTATGATTCTAACCACCATGGATGGTGACGACCTTCCTCACCCCGTAAATGCAGACATAGTGAAAAAAATACTATGCATAATCAAAGACCCACTAGGTCGACTTGCCTAGGCAAAAATAAGGGCTTCCCGGCGAACCAAAAGGTATCGGGCAAAAGTAAGGGATGAAAATGAAAAAAACTTTACACCCGGCAAGTCGAAAACCTGAAAAGGTGGCTTGGGTAAAAAAGGGTATCCCAGTGGATTGAAAATCCGAAAGGGCGGTCCAGGCAAAAATTAGGGATCAAAGCATAACACTATGTCTCATTGGATGATCTTGCAACCAGACTTCGGTATCGACTATCAAGTTCGGACGACGCCAATCAATTTGATCTACCTTCAACCAAGTAGCAAAGTGATGAGACGCTCGAAGATATAAGGGCAATAGCAGAGTTGGAACCCAGTGGGATTGTTTCAAATAACTGTTTTTATTTCTTTTTGTATAAATTCTGTTCGGCGGTGTTCTCTTACTAGGACGTCAGCCTCTTGTACAAAACGCCTATTACACGCCAACTTCAAAAATCAATACAATTCATTTTCACAAAGAAATTTCAAATTGTTTTTCTTTTTCTGTTTTATTTTGTAAGAACGTCCAATGTTTCATTTTGATATATGCATTTGACAATATTTGTTCATAAATATTTACATGCGAAACAAAAGACAATTACTCGTAATTCCAAGAATAAGGGCAAACAAGAAGTGTCTAAACCTTACAGTTGCTCTACCCACAAGGTACAGGGATATAGCCAGATTGAGAAAATGACTAAGGGCACATACACTCCCCGCAAAGTAGGAAGTGTCTGAAGACAATGGTGTTAGCTCTCCCCAGCCGAAGTTCATAATCATGAATAAATCGAAAAAATTCTCCCCAAGCAGAGTTCATCTATCACCAGCAAACAGAAGATTCTCCCCAATTAAACGTTACTATTCTGTTTACAGAAGCTATAACCCAAATGCCATCATACGATAAATTCCTAAAAGAAATATTGTCAAATAAGAAAAAAATTGTTGAAAACGAAACCGTTATGCTAACTGCCGAATGTAGCGCCATAATTCAAAATAACATGCCTCCAAAGCTAAAATATCCTGGTAGTTTCTCCATACCATGTGTAATTGGAAAGTCTGTCATAGACAAAGCTCTATGCGATTTAGGAGCAAGTGTTAGTCTAATGCCCTTATCTATTTGCGAGAAGATCAAACTAGGTGGCATGAGACCTACCAAGATGTCCCTACAACTAGCCGACAGATCAGTCAAATTCCCTGTTGGTATGCTAGAAAACATTCCTGTCCGAATAAGACAATTTTACATACCTACTGACTTTATAATAATGGACATAAAGGAAGATTCAAACATTCCCATCATATTAGGAAGGCCATTTTTAGCCACTGCAGGAGCCATTATTGACGTTAAGAAAGGAAAGCTTACCTTCGAGGTAGGAGAAGAAAAAGTATAATTCATTCTTTCCCAGTTCATCAAAGCCCCTGCTATAGATGACTCGTGCTTTTTCCTAGATATCATTGATGAATGTGTCAAAGAACTAGAAAGCCAAGAAGACACCTATTCAGGGATGTTGAAAATTCTGACACCAACTATCTTCAAGGACGATGACTGGAAACAAGAATATCAAGATGCCAACCTAAGTGAATGTTTCGCCTTAACACCCGATCCTACCCAAACTGATAAGAAAACTGGTATAGAACTTAAAACATTACCTGAAGATCTTAGGTATGAATTTTTAGATAAAGAACTCAAACCGCCAGTTATAGTCAATGCCAATTTAGGGAAGATCGAAACTGAAAAACTTCTTAATGTGTTAAGGAAGTATCCAACCGCGTTAGGATATAATATCAAATCTAAAAGGAATAAGCCTTTCTCTCTGTATGCACTGCATTATGCTAGAGGAGGACTGCAAGACTTCTAGAGAACATCAAAGACGAATAAATCATATCCTAAGTGAAGTCATTAAGAAAGAAGTGCAGAAACTACTAGAGGCAGGCATCATATACCTAATATCAGATAGCAACTAGGTCAGTCCAGTTCACGTAGTACCTAAAAAAGGAGGTGTTACTGTTATAACAAACACAAAAGGCGAATCGGTGGCACAACGTACCCAAACAGGATGGAGAATGTGTATTGATTACAGAAAACTAAATAAAGCTACGCGCAAGGACCATTTCCCATTACCGTTCATAGATCAAATGCTCGAGCGCTTAGCCAAACATTCCCATTTTTGGTATCTTGACGGATACTCAAGATTCTTCAAAATTCCCATTCATCTTGATGATCAAGAGAAAAATATGTTCACATCCCCATATGGTACCTTTGCATACCGAAGAATGCCATTTGGACTATGTAACGCACCTGCAACTTTCCAACGATGCATGATGGCGATTTTCGCAGACTTTTTGGACGGAATTATGGAAGTATTCATGGACGATTTTTCTGTTTGTGGAGAAAGTTTTGACGGATGTTTATCAAATCTTGAACTAGTACTGAAACGCTGTGTCAATGTCAACCTAGTGCTCAATTGGGAAAAATGTCACTTCCTGGTGAGACAAGGAATTATGTTGGGTCACATTGTATCAAACAGAGGGATTGAAGTCGATAAAGCAAAAACCGAGGTTATCAAAAACCTTCAACCACCCAAAACAGTTAGAGAAATAAGAAGTTTTCTAGGACACGCTGGTTTTTACCGATGTTTTATAAAAGATTTCTCTAAAATCACTAAGCCGCTAACTGAATTATTGATGAAAGAAGCCGAGTTTATTTTCGATGATAAATGCTTAAACGCATTTGAGACGCTTAAAGAAGCCTTAATTTCAACACCTATAATGCAACCTCCTGATTGGAACCTACCATTTGAAATAATATGCGATGCGAGCGATTATGCTGTAGGCGCAGTCCTAGGATAACGCAAGGATAAAAAGCTTCATTATATCTACTATGCAAGCAGAACACTCGATCCCGCACAAATGAATTACGCCACTACGGAGAAGGAACTCTTAGCTGTTGTATTCACATTGGACAAATTTCGTTCCTACTTAGTGGGTGCCAAAATCATTATTTACACGGATCATGTTGCGATCCGATACTTGCTAAGTAAGAAAGACGCCAAACCACGACTACTTAGATGGATCTTACTCCTACAAGAGTTTGACTTGGAAATAAAAGACAAAAGAGGGACTGAAAACGTGGTAGCAGACCATTTATCAAGATTAGATGGAATCCAAACCGAGAATGTTCCCATAAACGAAGATTTCCCATATGAACGCCTTATTGCTAAACTAGAGATAGCTCCTACCGACAATTTAGATCAACACAAAGAACATTTAACAACTGCGGTAGTAAAAGCCGTTTGTACCAACACCACATTATCGTGGTACGCTGATTTCGTTAACTACTTAGCCGCCGGTGTTTTACCACCCGATTTAACATACCAACAGCGGAAGAAATTCTTCCATGATCTTAAACACTACTTTTGGGATGAACCACTACTCTTTAAAAGAGGCGCCAATGGGATCTACCGTCGCTGTGTTCCTAACGACGAAATAGATGACGTCATTGCCCATTGCCATTCCGCCCCTTATGGTGGACACGCTAGTACATAGAAAACTTGTGCAAAAATACTTCAAGTTGGCTTCTTTTGGCCTACTTTATGTAAAGACATCTACGTAGCAATTCTGAACTTCGATAGATGTCAGCGCACAGGAAATATATCTAGACGTGACGAAATGCCGCAAAAAGGGATTCTCGAAGTAGAAATTTTTGATGTATGGGGAATTGATTTCATGGGACCATTCCCCGCATCTTTTGGAAATAAGTATATATTGGTAGCTGTTGACTACGTATCAAAATGGATTGAAGCAGTCGCTGCACCCACAAACGATACACGAGTAGTACTTAAACTATTCAAGCATGTTATCTTCCTACGATTCGGTATACCAATACTAGTAATCAGTGATGGCGGTTCCCATTTTATCTCTAGAATTTTCGAAAAACTACTTTCGAAATATGGCGTTAAACATCGCATAGCCACACCGTACCATCCTCAAACGAGTGGACAAGTGGAAGTGTCAAATAGGGAAATTAAACAAATCCTTGAGAAAACCGTAGCCACATCCAGAAAGGATTGGTCCTCCAAGCTAAATGATGCTCTTTGGGCATATAGGACAGCTTTTAAGACCCCTATCAGAACAACGCCGTTTAAATTAGTTTATGGAAAATCTTGTCATTTGCCAGTAGAATTAGAACATAAAGCTTACTGGGCCATTAAAACCCTTAACTTAAATTACAAGACTGCTGGCGAGAAACGAATATTAGATATCCATGAATTAGAAGAATTGCGTTTAGACGCTTATGAAAATGCTAGAATCTATAAGGAGAGAACAAAAAAATGGCATGATAAGCGTATCTCGTGGAAAGAATTTAAGGAAGGAGACATCGTACTCCTATTCAACTCTAGACTGAAATTCTTCTCGGGTAAATTACGTTCTAGATGGTCAGGACCATTCGAAATTAATAAAGTTTTCCCAAGTGGTGCGGTAGAAATTAAAGGAAATTCCATCGAACCATTTATAGTCAATGGCCAGCGCTTAAAGCATTATTTTAACGTCGGAAATCTAAACTATTCGGCTTATCTGCAGTTAAGTGAGCCAACTACCCCGATACCTAACTAAATAGGTACTATCTGTCGAGCCATCGACATAAAACAAAGGCGCTTCATGGGAGGCAGCCCATGTTTTCTATTAATTATTTTTGTTGTTTTAATATGTTTTTATTTTTTTTCTGTTATTTTAATCTTTAAAACTTTCATGTTGCATCCCTTACTCCTTTTTATTTTCTTTTTCTTTTATTTTTATTTCTATTTTAGACTTCTTTTTCTTTTTGATTAACTTCGGCATTTTAACCTGAAAATACTAACTTAGTTTTTCATACATTTATTAAACATTTTCAGGGTAATTCATTAGCTTTCTTATTTAGCTCCATGGCACGCATAAACTACATGAACATAACCCTGAGAGGTAGGAACTAGAAAAGGCGCTTTGAGGATCTAGCTGAGCGTGAGATGTGTCCTACCATTTATGCTGACGACCATGCTATGACTACTTTAGGCAATTGTGAGAGTGTCATTGTTATACCCCAAAATTTGCCCTCCCTTTCTTCAGGAAACCATCTTGAATTTTCAAAGTCCCTCTGAAACAAATCCAAGTCCTGAGTTATCCCTTTGCCCAAGCAAGTCGCTCACAAGAGCAAGATGATCTCACGAACTCCAGAAACAACACTTTTTATCTTGAGAAAAAAATCAAATTCTAAGTACTTAGAATGCTTCTCTAAAATAAGTGTTTTTAGAAAAATCAGCGCTTCAGAACTTCTGGACCCATCCCAGATGAAGACGGTCAGAAGTTGCAAGCTTGGCTCAGCATGGTCAGAAGTTGGCTCTTCAGCAGCTACATCAGTTCAATCAGAAGTTGTAAACGTGGTTCAGAATGTAAGCCTCAAACAGAACATGCCCCTTCAGCAGTTACACAAGCTCAGTCAGAATTTGCTAAAGGAATGCAAGAGAAGCAGGAAAGTCTGAAGGCTCCTTCAGAACAGGTTGAAATCAGAAGATGAAAGGTCAGAAGAATGGGTGTTACACTGATACAGAATCTCTAAGTCCAGATTGTCCAGAAGTAAATCCAAGGAACGTACCAGAAAACTAGGAGAATCTCCAGAGCTTACTAAGACAACAGGTAGACAAGGCCAGAGCATGGTTTACTATGCTGATTCAACGATGGTTTCCATTACCAGAACGTTGGTATTGACAGGTCTTGTCACCATTTAATGCCCATTAATGCTTCCAACCACTCCTGAGCATTCACGTGTGGCTTGGAAAACGCTTTTGCACAGATTCTGGCATGGGTCTTCACGCCACCGCCCACTTCAGAGGTCACTTCTCCCCAATCTACGCCTGCTGCTGCAACCTAGGCTGAAAGCTAGCTGTTATCACAACTTCCCAGGAATTTCTGTCAAAGAACAAATTCAAACTCTGTTGGCGCCTTTAATGTCCAAGGCATCCACAAGAACTTTGCCTATAAATAGAGAGCTTTCACCACTGCAAAAGGCGTTCAAGAAAAAAGAAACAGAAATTGCTAAGTGAGAAACAGAACTCTTAGCAACATAGTGTTCTGAAACTCTGCCAAAATCTCCAGTTTTGTTTCATAACTTTGAGTTTCTCACCCCCAAACTTCATCAAATATCCAGTTTTTTCTGTAAACCAAAAACACTTTTTCCAAACTTCTGACCCTGCATACGTATACACCTTTACTCCCCCTTTTCAAAATCTGTCCAGAACACCACCAGAACCAAAAGCTAAACTTTCATTCACCAACTTTTCCAAACAGTCAGGTAAGCACCTGCTGACCCTCATCACACTGTTAAGCATTATCAGCTGTGCATATTCAAGTAACATAATGTAAATATTCATGTTATTGCTGTTTATGTTCTGAGGACTTTCATACCTCAGAACGTTCTGAGCCAGTATAGGACTTGCCTGTGACCTTGGTGATTCTGACCTCTGAAACGTTTTTGCTATTTGCTGGATCTGTTCCAAATATGTTTCCTGTTTTGTGGAGTAACAACAGGATTGTAGATGTTCTGGTTAGTACAGGGAAAAGCCAAGTGCTGACTTTGACGTTAGCATATCTGAAGCCTGTTTTGCTGTCAATAATATCAGAACCTCTGAGAGTTATTGCCTTTTCAGCAGAATCAGAACTTCTGGTTTCTCCACTAACAAACTTCTGTCTTGCAGCGCAGGGAAATCAGAACTTCTGATTTCCCCACTAACAAGGTTCTGTTTTGCAGGTGATAGAGTCAGAAGTTCTGACTCATCCAGTTTCACTAACAGGTTGATCATCTGGCAGCGGATCTGGGTCAGAACTTCTGGTGACCTCCCAGCAGCGCGCGGGCTCCCTCTCTCTCTCTCTCTCTCTATATATCTTGTTTTTTTGCTATTTTCTTTTTTGTCTATTTTTCTCGTTGAACCCCCCATGTACAAATGTGTATCCCCCTCCCCTAATTGTTGTAATAGCGTAGGATTTTACATTTCCGCTTCTTATTGCTAGTAATTAGGACGTGTATGGCAAGATAAAATCAACGAAATAGAAAAACTTAATTCAAAGAAAAAACTCTTGTATGCAATAAAACACACTTGCACACTAACACCCCTAGGGTTACATCCACTTGTTGCCTTTCAAAAATTGGGCCATATTGCATGCTAGGTCTCTTTGGGCCAAACAAATAACTCAAATGATCATAGTCCCTCGATGACGCTTTTTTTTTGTGCCTAAAATGATCAAAATCCCTTAAAGAAAAATTGCCCAAAGATACTTGGCACCATTGCAATTATGGTCTAAACGACGACCCGCGCCTGTCCCTTTCACATCCTAACACAAGATTGTCCACTAAATACAATGGTGGAACAAAATTGTTAAAAGGGTTAAAAAACATAACAAAGATCTTTGAGAAATTTAGGGTAGATAACTCTTGATTACTTGTCAATTTGCAAAACAAAACACTTGCCTATTTTTTTCAAAACCACACATCAATACACTTTCAAAACAACTTCTAAAAACAATGAAAACCTTTTCAAAAGACATACACCTTTATATACATCCCAACATGGATCATTACAAAGGTTGCCACCACATTGGCCTCTTTTCAAAACATTTTCAAATCCACACACACAAAGCACCATTTCAAACGATTGAAAAGAAAGGCAAGTTGATCTATGCAAGTAACTAAGAGCCCATGGATAACCATGGATAGAAAGGATGCTAATACCTTCCCTTTCTATAATCAAGAAAACTGTTGTTCCGTTTGTTTCCGTTGAAGAAATATCTGTTGTCACAATTTACAATCCTGCCAAAGCTCCCGTGAAGAAACCAGTCCGAATTATGTCTGTTGCACCCATTACTATTACTGTTCCGGGACCTCTCCCCTATGAGTCTGATAAAGCGGTCCCATGGCATTATGGAGCCGACGTGTATGTGCTTGGGGTGAAGCAGGAGTTCAGCACCAATACCAGTATCAGTAACATCACTGGTCCCGCCAAGATTACTCGCAGTGGCAGGCTCTTCTCGCCTGACATTGCACCGCCAGTTATCCGAAAACCTCTCACCATCACACCCGCAAGTGTGCATGTTCCAATTCAAGTTCCTGTGTCTACTACTGCCGCCGGGTCCTCTGATACTCGGGGCAAAGAAGTTGCTACCGATTTGCCTGCCAGGACAGAGGCACCAAAAAAGACTGCTGTAGAAGCCTCCCAACAAGAAATGGAGGAAATTCTGAAAATCATCAAAAAGAGTGACTTTAACGTTGTTGAACAGTTGGGGAATACTCCCTCCAAAATCTCTATGCTATCATTGCTGCTATGCTCAGAGGCCCATGCAAAAGCCCTGATTTCATTTCTGAAAACGGCCCATGTGCCGCAAGAGACCTCCGCGGATCAATTCACGGACTGTGTGGCTAATTTGACAGCTGACAATGGCTTGGGGTTCTCGGATGCTGACCTCACCCCCAAAGGGAAAAATCACAATGATGCTCTGCATGTTTCCGTAGAATGCAGGGGCACTACTCTCGCACACGTGTTAGTAGATACCGACTCTTCCCTGAATGTTTTGCCTAAGAAGGCATTGGATCGCTTGGATTGTGAAGGTTTGGAATTGAAACCTAGCAACATCATTGTTAGAGCCTTCGACGGTTCTAAGAGGATGGTGCACGGTGAAGTAAACATTCCTATTCGTGTGGGTTCCGAAGTCTTCGACTCAACGTTCTATGTAATAGATATTCGTCCATCTTACTCCTGCTTATTGGGTCGACCCTGGATTCACAAGGCTGGGGCAGTAACCTCCACTCTACACCAAAAGCTCAAATATCCTGTCAAAGGGAAGATTGTTACCGTGCAGGGTGAGGAGGAATACATGGTTAGTCACTTGAATTCATTCCGGTATATCGAGATGGACGGGGAGTTTATCGAAACCCCCTTTCAACATTTTGAGGAGGTACCTCCAATTTTGGCATCAGCTGAAGCAGTAGTTGAAGAAGACTCTCCGTTGAAGATGGCATCCTTGAAGGATGCCCGGGCTATAATCGAGAAAGGCAATTGTGCGAACTGGGGTCAGCTTCCTGACTTCACTCAAAAGAACAACAAGTTTGGGTTGGGCTTTACTACAGAGGCTCATAGGGCTGTGCGCAAGGAAAAGATCAAAAAGACTCCAGTGTTTATCACCAGTCCAAGGGTGAATGCTATTGAGGAGGATGTAGAGGAAGCAGAGTTTGACAGTTGGATCTACCCGACTACCAGCAACGGACCAAGCAACTGGACGGCAAAGGATTTTACACCTATCACATTTGTCACGCAGTAATTATTTCTTTTGATTTTCAATTTGTAACAAACAATGTGTTAAAACTTTTATTGGCTCGGTGTCTTACCCGGGGCATCGTAGCTCCATTTGTGAGGGCTTTTTGTATGACATTTCCATATATCATCAATCAAAACATTGGACGTTTGTTGCATTTCAAATCTTGTGCTCTTTTCTTTCTGTGTTATATATTGCAAAACAGCTATATTTACACACACTCACTTATACAGGTTTCAATCCACTCTGGATCTCACTGGTAACAGCTCTGCTACCGCCAGTTATGACTTCGAGAATCCGATCAACTTGGCCGAGGACGAAGGTGAAGATGATTGTGAAGTGCTTGGTGAACTTGCAAGACTGCTACTCCAGGAATAGAGGGCTATTCAACCACATGAAGAGCCTGTGGAAACAGTTAACCTGGGTACTGAGACAGATAGGAAAGAGGTCAAAATTGGTGCCAATCTAGAGCTCAGCGTGAGGCAACGATTGATCCAGATGCTACATGATTACATGGAGGTATTTGCTTGGTCCTATGAAGACATGCCTGGTTTAGATGCCGACATTGTAGTCCATCACTTGCCTACCAAGGAAGACTGCCCTCCGGTAAAGCAAAAGGTTCGCCGCATGCGCCCAGAGATGTCTGAAAAGATCAAGGCCGAGGTTATGAAACAATTCGATGCCGGATTTCTAGCAGTAACTTCTTACCCTCAGTGGGTTGCCAATGTGGTGCCAGTGCCGAAGAAGGACGGTAAAGTCAGAATGTGTGTTGACTACAGGGATTTAAACAGGGCAAGCCCCAAGGATGATTTTCCTCTACCTCACATTAACGTTCTCGTTGACAATACTGCTCAACACAAGGTGTTCTCCTTCATGGATGGTTTTTCAGGGTATAATCAGATCAAGATGGCCCCGGAAGATATGGAAAAGACTACCTTTATGACTCAGTGGGGGACCTTCTGTTACAAAGTTATGCCATTCAGATTGAAAAACGCTGGGGCAACCTATCAACGTGCCATGGTTGCTTTATTTCATGATATGATCCATCACGAGATTGAGGTATACGTCGATGACATGATTGCAAGGTCTCAAACTGAGGAGGAGCACCTTGATCATCTGAAGAAGCTATTTGACCGACTGAAGTTATACAAACTGAGGTTGAACCCCAACAAATGCACCTTTGGGGTGAGGTCCGGAAAATTGCTAGGTTTCATTGTAAGTGATAAAGGTATTCAGGTGGACCCTGCCAAGGTAAAAGCCATACAAGAGATGCCAACTCCAAAGACAGAGAAAGAAGTCAGAGGCTTCCTAGGACGACTGAATTACATTGCCCGATTCATCTCACATCTGACTGCTACTTGTGAGCCAATCTTCAAATTACTGAAGAAAGATCAAGTAGTATGCTGGAACGATTAATGTCAGGCTGCCTTTGAAAAGATAAAGGAATATCTCCAAGAGCCACCCATTCTTATGCCGCCAGTGGAAGGAAGACCTCTGATACTATATTTGACAGTACTTGACAATTCAATGGGGTGCGTGCTGGAACAGCATGACAAGTCTGGCCGAAAAGAGCACGCTATTTATTACTTGAGCAAAACGTTTACCGACTGTGAGTCTCGTTACTCACTGCTTGAGAAAACTTGCTGCGCTCTAGTATGGGCTGCTCGCCGGCTGAGACAGTATATGCTGACTCACACTACTCTATTAATTTCAAAGATGGATCCCATCAAGTACATATTTGAAAAGTCCGCTCTGTCTGGAAGAATAGCGAGATGGCAAATGATCTTAACAGAATATGATATCCAGTATACAACTCAGAAAGCAATTAAAGGAAGTGTACTGGCAGATCATTTGGCACACCAACCTGTGGACGATTACCAATCATTGAACTTTGATTTTCCGGACGAAGACATCATGGTGGTAACTGACTGTGAAATACCTGGACCGGATGAAGGACCTGAGGAAGGATCCCGATGGTCTATGCATTTTGACGGAGCCTCCAATGCTTTGGGTAACGGCGTCGGCGCTGTAATCATATATCCCAAAGGAACGCATACTCCACTCACCGCCCGATTATGTTTCAACTGCACCAACAACATGGCAGAATATGAGGCATGTATCATGGGTCTACAAGCTGCAATCGACTTAAGGATCAAATTTCTGAGTGTCTTCGGAGATTCCGCTCTCGTGATCAATCAGATCAAAGGCGAGTGGGATACGAAACACCCAAATCTTATTCCTTACAAGGAGTATGTGTCAACCTTGCTTCCCCACTTTGAAGAGATAACTTTTGAGCATTTCCCAAGAGAGGAGAATCAGCTAGCGGACGCACTAGCTACGATGTCTTCAATGTTCAAGGTTAAATGGGACAATGAGACTCCCCAGATCATTATCTGGAAGTTGGATGAACCGGCATACTACTGCAACCTCGAGGCCAAGAAGGCAACTGAAAAACCCTGGTATCATGAGGTGAAGAGGTACTTGGAAGCTCAGGAATACCCTGAAGGTGCATCTGTCAATGACAAGAAGTTCATGAGGAGGTTTGCGGCAAAATTCTTCCTCAGTAACGGCATCCTCTACAAACGGAATCATGATTCAACTCTACTACGTTGTGTGGATAAGGCTGAAACAGAGAAAATCATGATAGAACTGCATGAAGGTACATTCGGAACACACTCCAATGGACACACCATGGCAAAGAAAATCCTTAGGGCAGGATATTTCTGGTCCACCATGGAAGCCGATTGCTACCAACACTCTCGAACTTGTCACAAATGCCAGATCTATGCTGACAAGGTGCATATTCCCCCAGTCCCTCTGAACGTCATAACGGCACCTTGGCCTTTTGCAATGTGGGGCATTGATATGATCGGTGAGATCCGACCGACGGCATCCAATGGGAATCGCTTCATCTTGGTAGTGATCGATTACTTCACAAAGTGGGTTGAGGCAGCTTCCTACGCGACGGTAACCAAGAGCATCATGGCACGTTTCATCCGGCATAATTTGATCTGTCGGTACGGTGTCCCGGAAAGAATCATCACGGACAATGGTACCAACCTCAATAACAAAATGATCACTGAACTCTGTGAACAATTCAAGATACAGCACCACAATTCTTCTCCCTACCGGCCGAAGATGAATGGGGCTGTAGAAGCGGCGAATAAGAATATTAAGAAAATTGTGCAGAAGATGACAGTGACTTATAAAGATTGGCACGAAATGTTACCATTTGCTCTTCATGGGTACCGTACCTCAGCAAGAACGTCAACCGGGGCAACTCCTTTCTCCTTGGTCTATGGCATGGAGGCAGTCTTGCCCATTGAAGTCCAGATACCTTCTCTCCGGATAATGAAAGATGCAGACTTAAATGAAGATGACTGGATCCAGACTCGACTTGATCAATTAAACCTGATTGACGAAAAGAGGCTCACCGCTATCTGTCATGGTCAGACGTATCAAAAACAAATGATCAGGGCATTTAACAAGAAGGTCAGACCACAAGAGTATCAGGTTGGAGACCTGGTAATCAAGCGCATCATCCTTCCTCAAAGTGATCCCCGGGGAAAATGGACCCCTACGTACGAAGGGCCATTTGTGGTGAAACATGTGTTCTCAGGGGGAGCCATGATCCTAACCACCATGGATGGTGACGACCTTCCTCACCCCGCCAATGCAGACATAGTGAAAAGATACTACGCATGAATAAAAGACCCGCTAGGTTGACATACCTAGGAAAAAATAAGGGCTTCCCGGCGAACCAAAAGGGTTCGGGCAAAAATAAGGGATGAAATGAAAAATCTGTACACCCGGCGAGTCGAAAACCTGAAAAGGCGGCTTGGGCAAAAAATGGGTATCCCGGTGGACTGAAAACCCGAAAGGGAGGTCCAGGCAAAAGTTAGGGATGAAGCGTAACACTATGACTCATTGGATCGCTTCACATCCAGAATTCGGTATCAACTATCTGGCTCAGATTTCGGCATCGACCAGTCAGCTTCATCTTCAACCAAGCAGCAAAGTGATGAGACGCTTGAAGACATAAAGGCGATAGCAGAGTTGGAACCCAGTGGGATTATTCACATAGCTGTTTTGTTTTCTTTTCAAAATTATAAACTCTATGTTATCCGGCAGCGTCCTCTTACTAGGATGTCAGCTTCTTGTACAAAAACGCCTATTCACAGGCAAAGTTCAAATCAATACAAATTCACTTGTCCATACAAGTTGCCATTGTTTTTTCCTTTTTCTAGAACGTCCAATGTTCATTTTTGATATATGCATTTGACATTAAATTGCTAATTTATAAATGTTTGCAAAAGATCAATTACAGGTGACATCAGAAACAAGGGCAATGTAAGGTTGTCTGATGCAGTCTGGTTGCTTTGTCCGCCAAGGTACCAAGGTAGATTCGACTGAGGAATATGACCAAATCATCTCAACGCCCCGCATAGTAAGATAAGATTCAACAATACTTTCCCCAAGCGGATTTGACTCCCCGTCAATCCTGAAAAGGCACAACTTTCCCCGGCAGGTCTTAAAGCTTATCCCCAGTAGATTCTGGAAGCTTGTTCCCTGCAGAATACAGACGTCTCTCCCGAGCTTTATTCAGAGTTATTCCTCACAAGGGCTTATAACTGGGTTATCCTCAGTTAATCGCCACGGAGGATCGCCCCCACCAAAGTTCTTTCAATCCCCAACGGAGTTTATCTTTCAATCCCCAGCGGAGTTTATCTTTGGTATTCCCCCAGCAGAGTTGACCTTTGGTGTTTCCCAGCGGAATTTTTATCCCCACCAGAATTCATCATTAAAGTCGTCCTTAGCAGGCCTCTCATCAAAACTTCGGCAAAATATCTCGGCCACAGGGCAACTCCCCGGCCGATCGTCAAAGATTTATTTTCCTAAGACAAAGTTACATTCATAAACATTTCACACTTTCATACATCTCGCTTACATACATGATAAAGTGCATACAAAACTATCTCATGTTGAACATCATGACATCATGCATATCATGCATCATGAAATTGCGTGTAACTTATGTTTTTGCCTTTTCAGGGAAAAAGACAATCCCAAAGACAACTACCTTCAACTGTCACAAATTCCAGATTCGATTCCTGTATCCAGCCAAGGCATATCTGTTGACCATATTTCCAGACTCGATTCCTGTATCTAGCCAGGGCACGTCTGAAGAGTTCGAAGATTCGATTCCTGTATCTAGCCAGGGCATATCTATCAACTACAATGTTTCCAGATTCGATTCCTGTATCCAGCCAGGGTATATCTGTTGACCACATTTCCAGACTCGATTCTTGTATCTAGCCAGGGCACGTCTGAAGAGTTCGAAGATTCGATTCTTGTATCTAGCCAGGGCATATCTATCAACTACAACGTTTCCAGATTCGATTCCTGTATCCAGCCAGGGCATATCTGCATAAGGAGATTGAAGATCAAACACCTGTAACAAGCCAGGAAAACATCTGCCTTTCTCAGATATATAAAGTTCTCACTAAGGAATCTCTTGTGCGATCAACACTTCCAAATGGCATATGTAAGCCCATTCCCGACAAAGTTCTGTCACATCTCCAGATGGCATCTATAAGCCCATCTCCCTATCCACCACCTCTCCAAATGGCATCTATAAGCCCATTCCCGCCATCACATTGCTGATACTCTACTATGCGAGTGCAAATTTCCGGGAACTCTGGTGTCTAATCTCCTTTTACCTTCGAGTCGCGAAAGGCAAACTTGCCAATCTAACTCTTCAGGTTAAAGAAGATTGAACAGGGG
Source organism: Vicia faba (assembly GCA_948472305.1). Classification (NCBI taxonomy): domain Eukaryota; kingdom Viridiplantae; phylum Streptophyta; class Magnoliopsida; order Fabales; family Fabaceae; genus Vicia; species Vicia faba. Next base: position 1,396,938,886 of record OX451736.1, on the reverse strand, counting down.
CAACTGTTATACCCCAAAATTTGCCCTCCCTTTCTTCAGGAAACCATCTTGAATTTTCAAAGTCCCTCTGAAACAAATCCAAGTCCTGAGTTATCCCTTTGCCCAAGCAAGTCGCTCACAAGAGCAAGATGATCTCACGGACTCCAGAAACAACACTTTTTATCTTGAGAAAAAAATAAAATTCTAAGTACTTAGAATTCTTCTCTAAAATAAGTGTTTTTAGAAAAATCAGCGCTTCAGAACTTCTGGACCCATCCCAGATGAAGACGGTCAGAAGTTGCAAGCTTGGCTCAGCGTGGTCAGAAGTTGGCTCTTCAGCAGCTACATCAGTTCAATCAGAAGTTGTAAACGTGGTTCAGAATGTAAGCCTCAAACAGAACATGCCCCTTCAGCAGTTACACAAGCTCAGTCAGAATTTGCTAAAGGAATGCAAGAGAAGCAGGAAAGTCTGAAGGCTCCTTCAGAACAGGTTGAAATCAGAAGATGAAAGGTCAGAAGAATGGGTGTTACACTGATACAGAATCTCTAAGTCCAGATTGTCCAGAAGTAAATCCAAGGAACGTACCAGAAAACTAGGAGAATCTCCAGAGCTTACTAAGACAACAGGTAGCCAAGGCCAGAGCATGGTTTACTATGCTGATTCAACGCTGGTTTCCATTACCAGAACGTTGGTATTGACAGGTCTTGTCACCATTTAATGCCCATTAATGCTTCCAACCACTCCTGAGCATTCACGTGTGGCTTGGAAAACGCTTTTGCACAGATTCTGGCATGGGTCTTCACGCCACCGCCCACTTCAGAGGTCACTTCTCCCCAATCTACGCCTGCTGCTGCAACCTAGGCTGAAAGCTAGCTGTTATCACAACTTCCCAGGAATTTCTGTCAAAGAACAAATTCAAACTCTGTTGGCGCCTTTAATGTCCAAGGCATCCACAAGAACTTTGCCTATAAATAGAGAGCTTTCACCACTTCAAAAGGCGTTCAAGAAAAAAGAAACAGAAATTGCTAAGTGAGAAACAGAACTCTTAGCAACATAGTGTTCTGAAACTCTGCCAAAATCTCCAGTTTTGTTTCATAACTTTGAGTTTCTCACCCCCAAACTTCATCAAATATCCAGTTTTTTCTGTAAACCAAAAACATTCTTTCCAAACTTCTGACCCTGCATACGTATACACCTTTACTCCCCCTTTTCAAAATCTGTCCAGAACACCACCAGAACCAAAAGCTAAACTTTCATTCACCAACTTTTCCAAACAGTCAGGTAAGCACCTGCTGACCCTCATGACACTGTTAAGCATCATCAGCTGTGCATATTCAAGTAACATAATGTAAATATTCATGTTATTGCTGTTTATGTTCTGAGGACTTTCATACCTCAGAACGTTCTGAGCCAGTATAGGACTTGCCTGTGACCTTGGTGATTCTGACCTCTGAAACATTTTTGCTATTTGCTGGATCTGTTCCAAATATGTTTCCTGTTTTGTGGAGTAACAACAGGATTGCAGATGTTCTGGTTAGTACAGGGAAAAGCCAAGTGCTGACTTTGACGTTAGCATATCTGAAGCCTGTTTTGCTGTCAATAATATCAGAACCTCTGAGAGTTATTGACTTTTCAGCAGAATCAGAACTTCTGGTTTCTCCACTAACAAACTTCTGTCTTGCAGCGCAGGGAAATCAGAACTTCTGATTTCCCCACTAACAAGGTTCTGTTTTGCAGGTGATAGAGTCAGAAGTTCTGACTCATCCAGTTTCACTAACAGGTTGATCATCTGGCAGCGGATCTGGGTCAGAACTTCTGGTGACCTCCCAGCAGCGCGCGGGCTCCCTCTCTCTCTCTCTATATATCTTGTTTTTTTGCTATTTTCTTTTTTGTCTATTTTTCTTGTTGAACCCCCCATGTACAAATGTGTATCCCCCTCCCCTAATTGTTGTAATAGCGTAGGATTTTACATTTCCGCTTCTTATTGCTAGTAATTAGGACGTGTATGGCAAGATAAAATCAATGAAATAGAAAAACCTAATTCAAAGAAAAAACTCTTGTATGCAATAAAACACACTTGCACACTAACACCCCTAGGGTTACATCCACTTGTTGCCTTTCAAAAATTGGGCCATATTGCATGCTAGGTCTCTTTGGGCAAAACAAATAACTCAAATGATCATAGTCCCTCGATGACACATTTTTTTTGTGCCTAAAATGATCAAAATCCCTTAAAGAAAAATTGCCCAAAGATACTTGGCACCATTGCAATTATGGTCTAAACGACGACCCGCGCCTGTCCCTTTCACATCCTAACACAAGATTGTCCACTAAATACAATGGTGGAAAAAAATTGTTAAAAGGGTTAAAAAACATAACAAAGATCTTTGAGAAATTTAGGGTAGATAACTCTTGATTACTTGTCAATTTACAAAACAAAACACTTGCCTATTTTTTTCAAAACCACACATCAATACACTTTCAAAACAAATTCTAAAAACAATGAAAACCTTTTCAAAAGACATACACCTTTATATACATCCCAACATGGATCATTACAAAGGTTGCCACCACATTGGCCTCTTTTCAAAACATTTTAAAATCCACACACACAAAGCACCATTTCAAACGATTGAAAAGAAAGGCAAGTTGATCTAAGCAAGTAACTAAGAGCCCATGGATAACCATGGATAGAAAGGGTGCTAATACCTTCCCTTTCTATAATCTACTCCCCGAACCCAAGAAAACATCTCAAAGGTTTTTGCTGTGCTTTTTAAACCTTTCCTTAGGATAAAATAAAAAGTCGGTGGCGACTCTTGCTCAACCGAAACATTTGCGAAAACAAACGCAAAACCTCTAGTCAGTTCTCCCACCGTATCACAGTCATGTATCTGCTACACCAAATAGGCTGGGACGTTGCTCTAATTCGGAGACGTTATTGTACCTACCGAAAGTTGACCCTTGAGTTATTGAGCACACTAAGCTGTCTACCCAATCATGGGTTAGGTTTCAACCGCGGGCTGATCACCTTCAGACTGTTTGACATGGACTACCGCTATAATCATAGGGAGTTTGCCAACCTGTTAGGATTCCCTAATGGCCCTGATGTTATCACCATGACCCAGGAAGACCTATTGATAGATACTGACCTTGATTTCTTGTGGGGTAGCATTGCTGGAAACAACCATCCTGAGCCATCTGACCTTTACTCGGAGTCCATCCACAACCCTGCTATCAGGTACTTCCATAAGATCGTTGCCCACACCCTTTTTGGAAAAGAGCAGAATGTTACATCAGTGTCCCGTGATGAGCTTTTCATCATGTACTATGCTTCTCAGAACCGTCCGGTAAATGGTGCCACCTATATGCTTGCTAATATGGAACGTATCATACAAACACCAAATGCCCCAATCCTCTTAGGTGGGTTAGTCACTATGATCTCCAATGCCATTAGACTCTGAAGGCCTATGTTAGGATCAACTCCGCACTATGGAATCAAGCCAATGAATATTGAATTTTGCTTCAACACTAGTTTTATAAGAAATCTTGGGCCAAATGAATTTGAGTTGCTAATTAACCATGAAACTGTCCACCAGTTTGTGCTCCAAAACCCTATCACTAGTGTCCACAATAGAGCAAACTGGCTTTTTGATATCCACCATCCTCCTACACCGCCTTCGTCTCCTTCCACTGTTGACATCTATGAAGTCCCCAATACCTCTCGAGATGCTGAAGATCCTGAAATACCACCTGGCTACCACCAGTTTCCCGACCCATGGGAGCAACATGTAGTTTCTACTGAGTCCACCTTCCAGGCTCCCGAGATACCACCACCACCTCCACCTACTGTTACCCTCGACTCTTTGAATGCATAAATAATGGGAATGCGGGGTGAGCTTACATCTCTACGTGTGGATTTCATTGCTTTTATGGATTTGGTGACGGACCAACTGGATTTCATGCACCAACATATGTTCCCTACTCGTCGTGGCTAGGAGTTGCCGTCGTTATGCTGATTTGTTCTTCTCCTGCTTTTTATATACACAGTGAGGACACTGTTTAGTTTAAGTGTGGGGGAGGAACCTAGTTTGATTTAGTATTTTATTATTATTCTGAGCAATTAAGTTATTATTTCCAAACAATTTTACTCGTTAATGAAATTTCAATTATTCATCAAGTTTCAATTCTATTGCCTTACTGCTATTATTTCATTTTTAACAAAGTTTATTCTTTACATACATGTTATTTCAATTTCAGTATATTTTTCATTTTTTATTAAATTTACTGTTCATATTTTCTGCAAAATTTTTGTCATACGACGTGTGTTGGAAATATTGTGTCTGTTTATTGTGCTAGGATACTGAGTTATAACATTGGAAATTAAAAGTGTTACGTTCATTTCATTAATATAATTAATTGAATGTGTGAAGCTCGTAACGCCCCCATGACGAGCGTAACACGAGTTTCACTGTGTTACGCCCGTCAGCCCAATGTGACGATCATCACGCGCGCCCAATAGCAGAATCTGCTATTACAGAGCCGTTCCACCTTTCCTCTCATTCCTCCATTCTTCCCAAAACTGTAACATACCCATTCAATTTTTCCCTAAACTTCCAACACTCTAACACTAAAAACTCCATCAACCCACTACTCAATCCACATTCCAAACCATTTTCACGATTACGCCCTTTTGCACGCACCATGGTGAATAATCAGCAAGTTCCCAATCTCACTTTCAGATCCGACGAGCAAGGCGAAACCCAATGACTCAAATTCCAGAAGTTCCAATGCCGTGGTCTCCAACCTACACAGTATGTTAACCTTATTGTTTGAGGAATTTGGGACTGCTAGACAGTGTCCGACAACTTTTGCAGAGCGTTAACTTATGGAACCTGTGCCGCAAATCGCAACCCATTTATGAAACTCTCACCTTTGAGTTTCTGAGTTCCTTTGCATACATCACTCCCCCTGGTGCCACGAACCAACTCTCAGGCGTGGCCAAATTTTGTATTTTTGGAGCATCAGCTGCCCAAAAAATTGAATGTGTGACGCTCGTAACGCCCCCATGACGAGTGTAACACGCGTTTCACCGTGTTACGTCCGTCAGCCCAATGTGACGACCGTCACGCGCGCCCAATAGCAGAATCTTCTATTACAGAGCCGTTCCACCTTTCCTCTCATTCCTCCATTCTTCCCAAAACCATAACATACCCATTCAATTTTTTCCCTAAACTTCCAACACTCTAACACTAAAAACTCCATCAACCCACTACTCAATCCACATTCCAAACCATTTTCACGATTACGCCCTTTTGCACGCACCATGGCCAATAATCAGCAAGTTCCCAATCTCACTTTCAGATCCGGCGAGCAAGGTGAAACCCAATGACTCAAATTCCAGAAGTTCCAACGCCGTGGTCTCCAACCTACACGGTATGTTGACCTTGATTGTTTGAGGAATTTGGGACTGCTAGATAGCGTCCGACAACTTTTGCAGAGCGTGAACTTATGGAACCTGTGCCGCGAACCGCAACCCATTTATGAAACTCTCACCTTTGAGTTTCTGAGTTCCTTTGCATACATCACTCCCCCTGGTGCCACGAACCAACTCTCAGGTGTGACCAAATTTTGTATGTTTTGCATTGAGCATCAGCTGCTCCAAACCGACATCGCACGACTGTTCGGTTTCTGTTCTGACGAAGGTGTCAACCTCCGGGTGCCAGATAATTTCGGCGAGGAAGCTTTTTAACTTATGGCACAGTATGACGAACATTCATGCTGGATCCTACGACCACCTCAACGCCACACATATTCATAATCCGGCTATCCGATACTTTCACCGCATCCTCTACAACACCATCTTCGCCCGTGACAGCAACCACAAGCTCAACTCCAAGGAGCTCTTCTTCATGCATTGCGCATTCACCGGCTAAAAGATCAACGCCGCCCCATTTTTACTGGCTCATATTCACTCTATTTGTGCTAGAGGCGGAAAACCCTTCTATTTCTGAGGGCTTGTCACTTCCCTTGCCATAGCCCTGAATTATGGTGCCGCTCTCGCAGATATGCCTTCTATGGCACTGGCTTTGCTGAATCTGGACCACTGCAAGGCCGCACACCTCATTTATGAGCGGGAAGATGGCCGATTCCATCATGTGATCAGAAATGTTGTTTATCAAAACATCACTTTGCCTTGCAGAGACCGAATCTATCCACAAAACAGAGCTAACTGGTTATTCGATCCTGCAGCTCCCGAGGGGCGTGTCCCTACTCATGAAGACCAGCCTAATGCCCCCGCAGACGAAATGCAAGAAGAGTTGGATAGTGCTCCCCCCATCCACAACATTCCAGGAGCTTCATCTGCACCACCTCCTATTACTCTTGAAGAAGTTCTCATCGCCATCCATCTGCAAAATCAAATGAGTGCCGCACTTGAAAGAAGACAACAGGAAAAATATGAGTATTTATGCACACAAAACACTCAGATCTTGACTGGACAGCGGAGCATGAATGAGAGGTTGGATGAAGCCCTGTCGGAACTCAACGCCTTAAGGTTGGACGTCAGCACCCTTGGCTACCAGGACACTGACACATAAGCCACTCCTACCAGGCCCTCTCACACCAGGAGTAGAGGACGTGGCCATCAGTAGTTTTCTTTATTTTATAAGTAGTTTACTCTTTCTGTTTCACTTCCTTTCTGTTTGTTTTTGTATTTGTATTTCCCTGCCTATATACCGCAACATTGAGGATAATGTCGGATTTAGTGTAGGAGAGATACCTTTCCATCTTCTATAAATAAGTAAATTTTTATGATATGTCTCAATTCAAATTCTTCGCTTTATTTAGCCATACCGAAATTTTTTATTTTATCTTTGCATTATCCCGACATACCTATTTTAACGAAATCCCAGTTGAGGAAGCCAAAAACGAATCAACAAGATCGATACGGTTATGACACCGTAGACTTCCTACTTACGCGATCCGTTTCAATAACCATTATACCTATATCTTGAGTTTTAGTTCTAAAGTAACCCCTAGTAGTTTATACTAGCAGTCATCCCCTTCTTAACACAAACCACGTGGAGAATCGATGAATATAAGTGTTTGATGCCTGATCAATGAAATATCCTTCTTATCCCGCTGCTAAAAGAAAACAAAATTTTGTGCACCAAAATATAAGGTCACATATAAGAGTTGAGAAAATAATGAAGGAATCCACTGTTGGTTGGTTCAGAGGTATCTGGTTCTGAACTTGGTAGGGCGTGCTACGACACGATCCCCCACAACCTCCAATATGGATAACATATGTAGGGGTTGCCACATTCGTGTACCAGACCCCGTGCTAAAGGATCAAAGTCACTAACCGGTTACTCCACTAACGTGCGTGCTAAGACAAAGGGCTTAATGTGATTGCACCAGAACGAAACCGGGTGAAATAGATACGAGGAACTCTGGGCAGAATTATAACGAAACTGTTGGATAGTTCGTTTGAAATGGAAGCCTACGACTAAGCTTATTGCTTGTGTCATTAGCATATCGTTAGTGTTTCACTCAAGTATCGGTCGAACTGACGAGGATTTCCCGTAATTGATTTAAAAAATCAAAGGTATGTCATGCATATGCGCTTGATAAAACTTGTCCGATCTTTCTAAATGGCTATTTGCTTTAGGACAAGCAAAGGTTTAAGTATGGGGGAATTTGATAACGAGAAATCGTATCATATAATCACTACATTTTTATCGATTTTCATAATACATTAAGTCGTTTAACTCCCGATTGTTCCGAGTTTTTGTGTCTTTTCACAGGTACAACATGTTTCAAATAAAATCAGTGAAAAAGGATCACATGAAGGAAGCTAACCAAGAATTAGAAGAAAAAGAACCAAATCTGCAAAGTCCGCAGATTTTGTAGCTGTGACGACCGTCACACACCATGACGAGCGTAACGCGCTCACAACTTGAAGGACACTTGTCACACATCATTGACGAACGTAACACGCTATTTAAGCGCATTACGACCGTCACCCCCCCAATGACGACCGTCACACGCTTAAAAGCAACGTTATGCATTACAAGAGACGTGGGCAACGTAGTGGACAGTTTTCTTCTCCTGCATTTGCTCAACTTCAGCAACTATCAATCCGAGTCTTCCTCCACTCAAGTTGTTCCTAAATTCTATCAACTGCAAAATCTTCTTCTATAAATATGAGGCAGCTCAATGGATCATGGTCGAAGAATTTTCTACAGAGCCAAACTTCTGCTTTTCTGCATTATTCTATTTTATTTGCTTTTGAACCATTTTATACCTACTGTAACTTTTAGTTTCTAGAATTAGTTTCCAAAGTGTTAGTTCTTCATCTAAGAATTAACACGGGCATAGATTTCAATTAATTGCAAGGAATTTGTACGCACTCAAGGTTACCACAGCAACATTATTTACAGGTTTTTTATGCAATTGATTTTTATTTATTCTTATGCTATGTCATTTATTTTTATGAATTAGATTTTAAGCTGCATAGTTACTAAATATATTATGTCTGGCTAAATTCATTTGTACCGGTATGTGACTCCTAAGCACCGAAAGAATTCAGTGATAACTTGGCTAAAAACATTTATAAATAATTTCTGGTTTCCAATTTCCATGTTTAATTTAACTACCCTTGTCACGAGAGTGAGAGGATAATTAACACGATTTTGCCACGAGAGTGGGAAATTAATTAAGGCAAGAACCTGCATGCGAGAGATGGGGTTCGACCCAAATAGTGGTAACGAAACATTAATTTTTAAATATACGAGAGTGTTTTAACAAATTAATTAAACTCACATTGTTTTCAAAAAGTGTTATTAAATTTAAAGTGCAACCACTAGGTTTAGTAGCATGACTTATTTCATGAACACGAGAGTGTATGTCTCAGGTTTTTAAACAATTCGTTTTTACCGAAATACTTTATATGCCAAGCGATTCACCGAATTCCCGAAGTCCGACTATCACATACCGGTATAGCTATTACTATTGTTTTTAATTAAACTATTTCCCCCCCTAAAACCAAATATTCATCGCTTAGTTAAACAATTGTAACATTAGATCGTATGCGATTGATCCTCAGTCTCTGTGGGTTTGATAATCATTTAAAACTAGAACGACTAAACTGTATACTTGCAGTTAGTATCCCAATAGACTCATAAAGTTCCAATCAGTTGTCTTGCCATGATATTCAACTTCAAAAGGGGTGGGTGCACCAAAACAAGGCACAATAACATTTACTCCCTCTTCAACATATTCAGTCATTTTAGATTCATCTCTGGAAAACATATCTTCATCTGAGGAGAAGAACTCATCCAAAGAGGCATACTCATCATCTGACTCTTCTTCAGCCAAACAAACCTCAATCTCATTAACCTCATGGTAATCATCCCTTTGGCCTGTAACCTTTATAGTTCTATTATCCAATAACAACTAAATACCTTTCCTTACAATTGAACATCCTTGGGAGTCCCGACAGCAAATTCGGCAAGATCCATACTGATGTTCTAACTGACCAGCCATGTGGCAGAAAGTAGCATGCAATTGTACAAGATCCTCATTCACATGTTCCACATCAAAGATTATGAACTCCCCAGGACATCCAGAAACCATGTTTACTTCCTCTTCATACTCTTCCCTAGGCCTGATTATATGGACGAGGCCTTCATCCATCATCTCCTGCAAATCAACCTTTATCTTGTCACAACCGTGTATATCTATACTGTAAATAGCACAACCGGCATGGTCATGCGTATAATAGCTAAATTCAGAGGTCTGTATGAATTTTTACCATATCTCCTCTAACCAATTTAATATCAAAAATCACGAAGTCTCCTGGACAACTGGCCACCATGTTCACAACATTTTCTCCTCCATGCTTTGGCAAAGGATTATCTTTCACATTAGGGCCAACATCTTTGAAGGACAAGATACCAGACTTCACCAATTTTTGTACTTTATTTTTCAAAGGATAGAAGTTCTCAACATTGTTCCCTGGTGCTCCCTGATGAAAAGAACATGTTTGGTCTGCCTTGTAATACCAAGGCAATGGTGATGGTATAGCGGGAGGTGGTCTGGTCTGAACCAACTTCTTTTGAATTAACGCTGGGAGTAGTTTTGTATAACTCATAGGGATGGGGTCATAACTCTCCCTTCTCTGATTATACCCTTGATTCCCCTGATGGGATGGTCTCTGATAAGCAACGATGGTTGGAGCCACACCAACAACTAGAGTTACTGAGGCGACCTGTTGATGACGCTGATAATTTCTTATAGGAGGATTAACCCTCCTCTCTTGCATAACAAAATTTGTATCTCCTTCCTTCTTTTTGGCAAACCCATAGGATGCCTTCTTTGTACTTTCAGAACTTTCACTTTTTGTTAAACGACCCTCTCTTACAGCCTCTTCCAAACGGATACCCATGCCCACCATTTCGGTAAAGTCACTTGGCACACTCGCTACCACCCTCTCATAGTAGAAAGCACCCAGAGTTTTCAGGAAAGTCTTTGTCATCTCCTTTTCTTCCATGGGAGGAATCACTTGGGCGACTGCCTCACGCTATCTTTGTGCATATTATTTGAATGATTCTCTGTCTTTCTGGACCATGGCCCTGGGTTGATCATGGTCAGGCGCCATGTCCACCCTGTATTTGTACTGCCTGATAAATGCTTCTCCCAAGTCGTTAAAAGTATGGATATTGACGTTGTCCAAACTCATATACCACTTCAATGCAGCACCAGTCAAACTATCTTGAAAAAAGTGAATCAACAGACGTTGATCATCAGTGTAGGTAAACATTATTCTTATATAAATCACAAGATGAGCACGAGGACAAGTGTTGCCCTTGTACTTATCGAATTCTGGGACTTTAAACTTTGTATGTATCTTGACATTCGGGACCAAGCATAAATCATTCACATTCTGCCTGAACAATTCCTTTCCCCTGAGGGCCTTCATCTCCCTCTGCATCTTGTCAAACTGATCTTGAAAATCATTCATTTGATCATAGAGACCCAAGACTTCACTTGGTGGAGGAAAAGGATGATACATATCATCATTAGCGAATGGGACCATATTCACCGAAGGAGGTGCAACAGGAGAAACATGCACCACAGGAGGTGCAGGAGTAACAATAGTCTGAACAACTGGAGTAACTTGAGGATCAAGATTGAAACCTTCAGGCACAAAGTTCTCAAGCATTCCCCATGTATAACCTTGAGGCATGCGATTCTGAACAACATCTGGAGTAGCAGACACAGGAACAACCAGAGCTTCAGTAGTAACCTTTTCCTATTGAGGTTGAACACTCGGTGGCTGATTCTGAGCAGCCACCAGAGATTCCATCAGAGCAGTGATATTGGCCATGCCGGCCTTCAGAGAAGAAACTTCCTCGCCCAACTCACGATTCTCTTGTTCTAAGTTGTCCATCTTCCTTCTGAAATTAGCTCGAGTATTGTAGTGGTGAGACAACTTGCTGAACGAAGTAAAGAAGCTTGGTAAGACACCTGGATATGCATAACAAATGCAAGAAATATGTGCAACATGATGCATGATATGCAATGCACATGATTTATTTTATTAATATTTCAAGGGACTTAAATATGTATAGACACATTGCAAATATCAAAGTAATAACACATTTGAAATACTGAAATTTTTTTATTATAATAACTTCAAAATGGATTACAAGTTTCAATAATCCCAAGTACAAGATGAAAATAAAGTCTAAAACCCTAAGAAGTAAAGCTGATAGAGATCACTCTATACGCTGGCACTTCCCTTTAAGCCTGGCAATCTGAGCCTTCAACCTCTGATTTTTTTTCTGCATATCTGGTGGCAACCTCCTTCCAATCACCTAAATTAGGAAGTGAGCAACTAGCATCTGGCTGAGGCTTAGGAGAAAATAAATCCCCTTTCCTCTCCATCATCTCTACAGCCCGACTCTCAAGAATCTCAATCAAGTCGTCTCTCTTCTTTAAATCTGCTCTATAGGAAATCTCTAAAGTTTGGCACTTATTCTTCAAAGCTTCCTTTTCTTGTTGCATCCTGAATAAAGCAAGTTGTAGCTCTTCCACATCATCCAATAAGGGAGGTGTAGTCTTCACAAACAAGTCATGCATATGTGCTTCCCGAGAATACGACATCTTCAACTGAATAACTCTCGTTTAGACCCACTAAAGATAAGGCTCCAAAGAAACAACCCCCTAGGTCCCAGATCTTTCCTACTCTTCTTATGAATGTGACGCCAGGCTTTCGAAATCTGCTCCCTAGCTTCCTTATGGTCTTCTCCCTCCTTCATTAAGAAACTACTCAAATTAATACTATTTGGTTTATCCCTCATCGGATAACCAAGCTGTCGTCGTGCAAGAACATGGTTATAGTTAATTCCTCCCTTTGTACCAAGAAGAGGTACATTGGGGAAACTACCACAACTATCAAAAATCTCTACATCATGGTAAGCCCTATGATACCAATCAATATCCTAGTGAGTAAGTGTCATGATCTTAGGAGCCCAACGAGGTTCCTTCCTGACATTCCAGAAAGCATCAGACTGAGGCATATGAGAAATAAACCACCGGTACAACAGAGGTGTGCAATAGATAATCATCCCCCCATGATAAGAATTCCGAAGATGAATAGGGTAATAAGCATCACCCAACAATGTAGGAACTGGGTTTCCAATCATGAAGATCCTGATAGCATTAATGGCAACAAACTTATCCACATTAGGAAAAAAAAAACAACCTGTAAGCAAGTAGAGAAAAGATAGCCTCAAAAGCGAATGTACTCTTTATCCTGGCAAAGTAACGAGCTTTCTCCAATAAGAACTGAGCTGGTAATCCTCTAATCCCTCCTTTAGTAGTCATATGGGCTTCAACCTCAGACTTCCCTAGATGGATCAAAGCAGCAATCTTGTGTGGTTTTGGCTCACCCTCCAAACCAGTAAAAGGAACATAATCGGTAATAGGTAAATCCAACAGATAAGAATACTCCTCTAGCGTAGGTGTTGTACCCCAAAATTTTCCCTCTCACTTATCAATAATTTTCTCACAAGATCTCATTGGGCTCAAGACTGCACTAGGGTTGATCAACTCAAGACACCTCCTTAAGCACTGATGATCAAAATTAGGATTTGAGATTGCACAAGGATATTTTAACTTTTAATGATTCATATGAATTTCATGGATCATTATGGAACCCCAAGATTACTCATGTCAAGTTTCAAGCCTTGGATCACACTTTTGCTCAGTCAATTGGGCAGTTGACCTAAAAATCAACTATATTGGGGAAAAAGTCAACCATGGCCAATTTACAGTAAAACTTCATAATTTTTTATCCATGTCAACATTTTAGACTCATATGTATCATTTGATCAAGTTTGGACCACAGCTCCTCAAGAAATTTGATCAAATCTCCAAAAAGGCAAAATGGTCAAAATTAGGGTTTTGACTGGGAAAGGGCAATTTCTGATTTTTGACCTAGAAAATGATCAATTGGTTTAAGGAATGATCTCAAGAGTCCAATTGCATAATTTTTACCTAATAATATGCCTTAAAACATTTCTCAAGTTCAAAGGATTGACAGATGATTTTCAGTCAACTAATCAAAAATCAACTATATATTGAAAAGTCAAACTTTGACTTTTTGGTCAAATTCAAATGCCAAAGATCACAATTCATCAAAACATGTCAAAATATGAAAATTATTCATCCAGAAATCAAAAATTCAAGATTTCATTTTGAAAAGTCAAAATTTCTAAACTTAGAAAATTTTCTAAGTGTTGAAAATTTCATGTTTTTCACAACTTTGAACAAATTTATCACCATGATGCAAAGTGATTCAAGAGAAACTTCCAACATGAAAGTTGTATATCTCCATGAAATACACAACTTTTCTTCACCAAACTTCTTCCAAAAGTTCTTTAATCTCAATTTATAATTTTAAGAACATGTGGTCATGAAACAAAACACTTAGTGAAATTTTGCCCTAATTTGGTCAGGATTTTGACCCAACTTCATGGCACTTTTTCATATAGTTCCAAGGGGAATCTTCAAAAGCAATTCAAATATGGATTGTAGAGAACATTATAAGATTTCCATAAATGTCCAAGGACTACTCAAGATCATTTTTTGAGTAGGGAGAATCGAAGATATGAAGTTAGGGTTTTATCACTTGAATTACAAGTCATTTTTGTGATGAACCAAATTAAAAATTCAAACTATGCTTCATAAAAACTACTCTGCAGGCCTCAAACTTGTTAGGCACTCCATAATTAATGGTTTACAAGGCTGTTAGAGGTCTCACTTTAATCATTCAATGCATGGACATGCTTTATATCCATTTTTGAAAGAAATGTTACATTGCCATTTTAATAAAGTGCTTTTTTGCACAAAACTTGTTCTTGAGCCTTGCACTTGTTCTCTTATGATCAAAAAAGTCCCATAACTCATAAGAAATGGTTTAGACACTTACAATCACCCAGTCCATGCTTGTACCTCCTCTTGAAACTTGTTTCCCACTTTTCTTCAAAATCAAGTAACCTAGCCAAAAGCTAAAAACTTGTACTTCTGATTGTCCAAAGCTCTCAAAAATTTTGTTTATACATACACTAACCATTGGCCACAAATAGACGAAGGCTCAAGCCCTGAAAAGACCTATATCCATTTTCATATTAACTGACTAAAAACTTAAAACTCATAACTCCCTCGTGCGTTTTCAAGCCTTTTGTTTCTAAAGCTTCTAAACATCATTTAGAACTGATCCCCCACCCTGTTACAGAATTGTAACACCATTAACACCATCGTCCATTTTCAAAAACAGAGCTTTGCACTTGGACTTCTCCAGAACTCCTCAGGCCCTTTCAGCTCAAGATAAGCACTCCATTAGCTTCCTGGGAACTTGAGGAAGCTAACCCAACCATTGTAGCTCCTTGAAAGCTGCTCAAACTTCAAACCGATACCCTCTTGCAAGGTAAGTTTTCTAACTTTGGAACTTCTCATACATGCATCATCAATGATTTATTTGTGAACAAAACATGTAGATATCATTGCCCTAAATCTAACCATGTTCATAGTTTCCATTAATTTTGCTTGAGCTTAGAGAATTTTAAGATTGAAGTTCTGAGATTTTTTAGGGTTCAGATTAGGGCCAATAAAATTCATGCTTATCTTTGATCTATGGTTTTAATGCTTTACATTTTTGAAACTGTGAGGAAATTTGCTACAAGTTTCATGTTTACAGTTTTCATTTTTGATGAGAAATGACCATGTTACAGTTGGTCTAGCTGGAGGTTGAAGATCAAGTAATCATGGGGCGTTTTATATCATATATTTATTGATTTGCTTATGTTAACAGATGTATAGCCACCCCAGTGGTAGAAGTGCGCGCCTGTAAACTTTGGGACCTGGGTTCGAGCCCCAGTGATACCCTTTTGATTTTTCCACATTTTTGCATTTTGACTTCCTCTTTTTTGCAAGGCGCTGGGCCTCCTCGGGCCCTTTTTAATTTTATTTTTTACTGGTTAACCCCCTGTTCCATTTACACACCCCTGACCCAGTTTATTTTATTTTCTTATTTTTATTTCATTTTATTTTCTTAAATATTTTTCCTAATATTAAAAAATCATAAAAAATACAAAATAATAGATTTACATTTTGACATAGTTTATTTATTTTTCTCACAAAAAAAAATTATTTTATTAATCACTTTATTTATTTTTATTTATTACCTTGTAAATTTAATTAAAACTAGGTTATTATTTATTTTCTTTTTACACCAATTGAAATATATTATTTTAATATAAAAATACCAAAATATTTTATAATACTATAAACTATTTTCAACACAAAAATACCAAAAAAATACTTTTCTTAAACTTATTTTCTTTTAATCAATTAATGAATTAGCGTTTTTATTAATTCCTATTCTTAGTAATTTAGGTTTACTTTTATTATTTTAATTAATTATTTTCCTTTAATTAGTTAGGTTAAAACAAAATACCTTTCCTAAAAAATCCAAGAATATCCATTTTCTTCACATTTGCATTCTTGTACACTTATTCATTTTATACATTATTTATTTCAATTCTTGTACAAATTCAAGTTGATTGTAATAGATTAATTAGATTTATATTCTTGCAATCCCCATTTACAATTTGTACACCCCTCCCACAAATGTTGTAATAGCGTAGTAACTTTAAATTCCACAATTTATCGTTTTATATATAACATGCTAGTAATTAGGGTTTGTATGGAAAGACTAAAACCAATACTTAGAAAACCCTAATTCAAGATAAAATCAAGCATGAAAACAATACACTTGCACACAAGCAACCCTAGGGTAAATCCGCTTGGTTGCCTTTACAAAATGGCCATATTACATATGCGAGGTATCTTAGAAAAAACAAGTAAAGTATAAGATCATAGTCCCTCGATGACGCTATCCAAGTTGCCTTTTAAATGATCTTAGTCCCTAAAAAAGAATGCTAAGATACCTTGCAACATTTCTAATCATATTTATACGATGAACCACGCCCGTCCCGTTTACATCCAATGATAGGGTTATTTACCAAATCAATGGTAAGATAACAATGTCAAAGGAAAAAGGAAAATGAACATGAAAGACTTTTAAGTAGGTAGAATGCTCCTAATTACTTGCTCAATTTCAAAACATCCTTGCTATTTTAAAAACAAACACCTACACTTTCAAAACCTCTTACAAAACTTGAAAACATTTTCAAAAGATCAACATCTTTGTATACATTCTTACGAGCGAGAATCATTACAAAGATTGCCTAAACTGGCCTCTTTAAAAAATACTTTGAAAAACCATACAAAGCACAATTTCAAACAAAAGCAAGTGATATAGCAAGTAACTAAGAGCCCATGGAAAACCATGGATGAAAAGGGTGTTAATACCTTCCCTTTTCATAATCTACTCCCGAACTCAAGAAATAATCTCAAAGGTCTTTCCTGTACTTTTTCACCTTTCCTTTTGGATAAAAGAAAAGTCGGTGGCGACTCTTGCTAATCGCAACATTTGCAATCAAATGCAAAACACCCAAGTCAGTTCTCCCACCTGGTTTTTGATGGGGCATCTAACGCACTCGGAAATGGTATTGGTGTTGTACTCATATCTCCTGAAGGATGTCATACTCCTTTTATGGTAAGACTCTGCTTCAAGTGTACAAATAACATGGCGGAATGCGAAGCGTGCATTTTTGGTCTCAAAGCTCCCATAGATTTGGGGATCAAATCCTTAAATGTATTCGGAGATTCAGCTTTGGTTATCAGCCAGATCAAAGGGGAATGGGACACCAAACACCCCAACCTTATCCCTTACAAAGAACATGTTTTGACATTGCTCCCACATTTTGAGAAGATTACCTTCGAGCATTTCCCGCAAGAAGAAAATCAGCTAGCAGACGCACTAGCCACAACGTCATCCATGTTTAAACTTAAATGGGACAATGAGGCTCCCCAGATCACCATTGAACAAAGGGATGAACCAGCTCACTGTCACGAGATTAATATTGAAGAAGTAGTGGACCAACCTTGGTTTCAGGAAGTCAAGAGGTATCTCGAGGTTCAAGAATATCCTGAAGGAGCTTCAGTCAATGATAAGAAGTTCTTAAGGAGATTCTCTGCTAAGTTCTTCCTTAGTAATGGAATTCTCTACAAACGAAACCATGACTCATTTTACTTTGTTGCGTAGATAAGGTCGAAGCTGAAAAGATCATGGATGATCTACATGAGGGCACTTTTGGCACCCATTCCATTGCATACGATGGCAAAGAAAATCTTACAGGCAGACAATTACTGGTCTACTATGGAAGAAGATTGCTATCAACACTCTCGAACCTACCACGAGTGTCAGATTTATGTTGACAAGGTGCACGTACCTCCGATTCCTCTGAATGTCTTGACGGCTCCTTGGCCCTTTGCTATGTGGGGCATCGATATGATTGGGGAAATCAAACCAACAGCCTCCAATGGACACCACTTCATCCTAGTGGCCATTGACTATTTTGCAAAGTGGGTTGAGGCAGCCTCTTTCGCTTCCGTTACCAAAAATGTTGTAGCCCGGCTCATTAAACAAAATCTCATCTGTTGGTATGTTATCCCGGAGAGGATCATCACAGACAATGGTATGAATCTAAATAATATTATGATCACCGCTCTATGCAATAAATTCAAGATCC
The DNA here is from genome assembly GCA_948472305.1 of Vicia faba. Taxonomy (NCBI): domain Eukaryota; kingdom Viridiplantae; phylum Streptophyta; class Magnoliopsida; order Fabales; family Fabaceae; genus Vicia; species Vicia faba. The sequence continues at coordinate 1,396,920,682 of OX451736.1, read as the reverse complement.
AGCATCACAATTCTTCCCCTTACCAGCCAAAGATGAATGGTGCTGTTGAAACCGCAAATAAGAACATTAAAAAGATCATATAGAAAATGAGAGTCACATTCAAAGACTAGCATGAGATGCTACCATTCGCTCTCCACGGGTATCGTACCATAACTCGCACATCGACCGGGGCAACACCCTACTCTTTGGTATATGGCATGGAGGCTTTCTTGCCTATTGAGGTCCATATCCCCTCTCTGAGAATTATGAAGGATACAGATCTGAATGAAGAAGATTGGATCCAGACTCGACTTGATCAACTGAACTTGATTGATGAGAAAAGGCTTACTACTGTTTGTCATGGTCAGATGTATCAAAAACGGATGATCAAGGCTTTAAAAAAAAGTTCAGACGCCAAGTGTATCAAGTCGGGGATTTGGTGATCAAACGCATCATACTGCCGCAAGGTGATCCCAGGGGAAAATGGACTCCTACATATGAAGGACCGTTTGTAATCAAAATCATATTCTCTGGTGGAGCAATGATCTTGACCACCATGTATGGCGACCTGCCGCACCCGGAGAATGCAGACATAATCAAAAGATACTACGCATAAGAGACCCGCTAGGTTGACACACCTAGGCAAAACAAGGGCATCCCGACTAACCAAAAAGGTTCGGACAAAAATTAGGGATAAAACAAAAAAATCTGTACACCCGGCAAGTGGAAAACTGGAAAGGGCGACTTGGGAAAAAAAGGGCATCCCGGTGGACTGAAAACCCGAAAGGGCGGTCCAGGAAAAAGTTAGGGAACTAAAGCGTATGACTATGTCTTGTTGAATCACCTTACGGACAACCTGGCAAAACTCAGAGGTTCTGATCAATTCAATCAACTTCGGACAAGGCAGCAAGTGGACAAGATGCTCAGAGACACGAAGGCTATAGCAGAATGGGGACCCAATGGGATTATTGCACATAGCTATCTTTTCTTTATATCAAATTCTCATTTTTTTACGACGGCATTCTCTTACTAGAATGTCTCTCTCATTGTACCAAAATACTTACTCAAAGTCAATACAAAGATATCCCTTTGAAAGTGCAAAATTATCGATTTTTCTTTACTCTTGTGTTTTGTTTACAAAAACGTCCAATGATTTGTTTTTGAACATATGCATTCGAACATAATTATTGTTTAAAAATAAACAAAACAGATAGACAATCACTAATGGCTTTAAGAGGTAGGGAAATCTCCCTAAGTTATTTCCATGAAATCCCCTACAGTGTGCAATTTAATCCCCAGCGGAACAAAGCTTCCAGTTATCAATCCCCAGTAGAAGTCATCCAATTTCTCAGGATTCCCCAACAAGATTTTACAAGCAGCACACATCATTTCCCTTACAACATAGTTTATTTCTCTAAACAGGAAATTCATCAACACTTCAACTTTACAACATGAAGACTTACACTCCATATCCTCAGCAGCAGTCAGGGATTTATTTTCCCAATCCAACAACATCGCAACAGATTAGCTCACATATGCATACATCACATCCATATATCATAAACATTGATAACACGAATGCATATATTACAATTTCATTACACCATGCATTTCATACAACAACATTGCATATTAGCTAACATTTTACCCTTTTCAGGATAAGGTTAATCAATAGCTACCATTGACAATGTTCAAAGGCTTTTCATATACAGTTCATATACACTCCAGGCACGGATGCCATTCTGATACTCATTCAGACTCAACTTTCAGATACAGTTCAGATACGCTCCAAACACGGATTCCATTCTGATACTTACAGATACAGTTCAGATATGCTCCCGACACGAATTCCATTTTGATACTCATTTAGATTCAACTTCCAGATACAGTTCATATACGCTCCATACACGAATGCCATTCTGATACTCATTCAGATTCAACTTTCAGATACGCTCCAAACACGGACGCCATTCTGATACTCTTTTAGATACAACTCAAATACGCTCCAGACATGGAGGCCATTCTGATACTCATTCAGTTTCAGCTTACAAATACTATTCAACAATAATTTCTGGATGGAATCTGTAAGCCCATCTCCGACAAGATTTCCATCATCCTTCCAAATGGAATCTGTAAGCCCATTCCTCTACCCTCAACCATCACATCACCGAGTGCAAATTTCTGGGCACTCTAGTGTCCAATCATCTTCCACCTTCGAGTCACGAATGGCAAAACTTGCCAATCTAACTCTTTAGGTTTAAGAAGATTGAACAGGGACAGTTGTTGTACCCCAAAATTTTCCCTATCACTTATCAAGAATTTTCTCACAATATCTCCTTCGGCTCAAGACTGCACTAGGGTTGATCAGCTCAAGACACCTCCTTAAGCACTGATGACCAAAATTAGGGTTTGAGATTGCACAAGGATATTTGAAATTTCAATGCTTCATATGACTTTCATGGATCATTATGTACCCCCAAGATTACTCATGTCAAGTTTCAAGCCTTGGATAACACTTTTGCTCAATCAATTGAGCAGTTGACCTAAAAATCAGTTGTATTGGGGAAAAAGTTAACCATGGCCAATTTACAGTCAAACTTCATAATTTTGAATCCACATAAACATTTTAGTCTCATATGTATCATTTGATAAAGTTTGGACCACAACTCCTCAAGAAATTTGATCAAATCTCCTAAAGGGCAAAATGGTAAAAATTAGGGTTATGACTAGGAAAGCGCAATTTCTGATTTTTGACCTAGCAAATGATCAATTGGTTTAAGGCATGATCTCAAGAGTCCAATTAAATCATTTTAACCTAATAATATGGCTCAAAACATTACTCAAGTTCAAAGGATTGACAGATGAATTTTCAGTCAACTGTATACTGAATAGTCAAACTTTAACTTTTTGGTCAAATTCAAATGCCAAAGATCACAAATCATCAAAACATGTAAAAATATTAAACTTATTCATCAAGAAATCAAAAAGTCAAGATTTCATTTTGAAAAGTCAAAATTTCTAAACTTAGAAATTTTTCTAAGTGTTGGAAATTTCATGTTTTTCACAACTTTGAACAAATTTTTCCCCGTGTGTTTTCAAGCCTTTTTGTTTCTAAAGCTTTTAAACATCATTTAGAAATGATCCCCCACCCTGTTACAGAACTGTAACACCATTAACACCATCCTCCATTTTCAAAAACAGAGCTTTGCACTTGGACTTCTCCAGAACTCCTCTGGCCCTTTCATCTCAAGCTAAGCACTCCATTAGCTTCGTGGGAACTTGAGGAAGCTAACCCAACCATTGGAGCTCCTTGAAAGCTGCTCAAAATTTAAACCCGATACCCTCTTGCAAGGTAAGTTTTCTAACATTAGAACTTCTCATGCAGGCATCATCAATGATTTATTTGTGAACAAAACATGTAGATATTATTGCCATAAAGCTAACCATGTTCATAGTTTCCATTAATTTTTCTTGAGCTTAGAGAATTTTAAGATTGAAGTTCTGAGATTTTTTAGGGTTTCGATTAGGGCCAATAAAATTCATGCTTATCTTTGATCTATGGTTTTAATGCTTTACATTTTTGAAACCGTGAGGAAATTTTCTACAAGTTTCATGTTTACAGTTTTCATTTTTGATGAGAAATGAACAAGTTACAGTTGGTCTGGCTGGAGGTTGAAGATGAAGTAATCATGACGTGTTTTGTATCATATATTTATTGATTTGCTTATGTTAACGGATGTATAGCCACCCCAGTGGTAGAAGCGCACGCCTATAACCTTTGAGACCTGGGTTTGAGCCCCAATGGTACCCTTTTGATTTTTTCCACATTTTTGCATTCCGACTTCCTCTTTTTTGCAGGGCGCTGGGCCTCCTTGGGCCCTTTTTGTTTTTATTATTTACTGGTTGACCCCCTGTTCCATTTACACACCCCTGGCCCAGTTTATTTTATTTTCTTATTTTTATTTCATTTTATTTTCTTAAATATTTTTCCTAATATTAAAAAATCATAAAAAATACAAAAAATAATGTATTTACATTTTGACATAGTTTATTTATTTTTCTCACACAAAAAAAATTATTTTATTAATCACTTTATTTATTTTTATTTATTACCTTGTAAATTTAATTAAAACTAGGTTATTATTTATTTTCTTTTTACACCAATTGAAATATATTATTTTAATATAAAAAGACCAAAATATTTTATAATACTATAAATTATTTTCAAGTCAAAAATACCAAAAAAATACTTTTCTTAAACTTATTTTCTTTTAATAGGGTTTTTATTAATTCCTTTTCTTAGTAAATTAGGTTTACTTTTATTATTTTAATTAATTATTTTCCTTTAATTAGTTAGGATAAAACAAAATACCTTTTCCTAAAAAATCCAAGAATATCCATTTTCTTCACATTTTGCATTCTTGTACACTTATTCATTTTATACATTATTTATTTCAATTATTGTACAAATTCAAGTTGGTTGTAATAGATTAATTAGGTTTATATTCTTGCAATCCCCATTTACAATTTGTACACCTCCTCCTACAAATGTTGTAATAGCGTAGTAACTTTAAATTCCGCAATTTATCGCTTTATATATAACATGCTAATGATTAGGGTTTGTATGGAAAGACTAAAACAAATACTTAGAAAACCCTAATTCAAGACATAATCAAGCATAAAAACAATACACTTGCACACAAGCACCCCTAGGGTAAATTCACTTGGTTGCCTTTACAAAATGACCATATTATGCATGCGAGGTATCTTAGCAAAAATAAGCAAAGTATAAGATCATAGTCCCTCGATGACGCTATCCAAGTTGCCTTTCAAATGATCTTAGTCCATAAAAAAAATTCTAAGATACCTTGAAACATTGCTAATCATGGTTATACGATGACCCACGCCCTTCCCGTTTACATCCAAAGATAGGGTTATTTACCAAATCAATGGTAAGATAACAATGTCAAAGGAAAAAGGAAAATGAACATGAAAGTCTTTTGAGTAGGTAGAATGCTCCTAATTACTTGCTCAATTTCAAAACATCCTTGCTATTTTCAAAACAAACACCTACACTTTCAAAACCTCTTACAAAACTTGAAAACATTTTCAAAAGATCGACATCTTTGTATACATTCTTACGAGTGAGAATCATTACAAAGATTGCCTAAACAATGGCCTCTTTACAAAATACTTTCAAAAACCATACAAAGCACAATTTCAAACAAAAGCAAGTAATCTAGCAAGTAACTAAGAGCCCATGGAAAACCATGGATGAAAAGGGTGCTAATACCTTCCCTTTTCATAATCTACCCCCCGAACTCAAGAAATAATCCCAAAGGTGTTTCGTGTTCTTTTTCACCTTTCATTTTGGATAAAAGAAAAGTCAGTGGCGACTCTTGCTAACCGCAACATTTGCGATCAAACGCAAAACACCCAAGTCAGTTCTCCCACCGTATCACAGTAGGCATCAACTGATAGACAGGGAGAGTAAAGAAATGATACATCGGATCATAGAACTGGACCAAGGTAGAGAGAATACCTCCTTCATCCTAAGCTTCATGAGAGGACTAATGGATCCATACTTCCTCCAAAAATCTGCAGAACACTCAATCTCGGGAATTAGACTGATCAACTCATCTATCTTAGGATCTTTGAAACTGTATTTTCTGGTCTTTCTTTTTCCAGAATCCATGGTCAAAAGGTACCTGAGATATTCACAAATGGTCAAATTTCAAGTCCCTTGAAATAAAATTTCTTCAAAAGATGCTTATGAGTGCATGGATGCATGTGGCAACAATCACACACAAGATCACAAACAAAGGGTTCATAGGTTCAATGTCACGAGCATGAGGTCGAAGGTACTACCCATAAGGTATGGTCTAAAAGTTATCACCTTCCGAACAAGGTTCTAGAGGTTCCCAGAGTCTACTTCCTTCCTTCGGGTATTACCAACTTCTCGATTAACTCGGTAATTAGTAATATTCTCAAGAAAAACTCGTCCGAGCGTAATATTGCTTGACAACTATTTCTGGATTACTCTGTTATAGCTTCCACACTACTCCTAAAAGGCCAAGATGAGTTAGGTATTCTACAGTCCTCAGCTTCAGCAGGCTCCCAGGTCAAAAGCAGTACGTCTTCCTAATAACTCGGTAAATGACGCTACAGTTAAAGGGGCCTCCACTGAGTGGGGGATCTCATGCCTCCTTTTTTGGGATTACTCCCTCAAAGTTAGCATGACTATACCGCCCGTCATATCTTAAAGTTTTCCCAAGTCCGGGTATAGGACTTATAAGTAATCATCAAGCACCCTGAAAACTAGGAAAATCCAGGAAAGCATATATACAACATATAATATATAACAAACAATAGCACATATAAAGATATAAATAAAGATAGGTTTAACCCACTTAGGGATGGATCAGCAAGAGGTCAATCTTTCCCTAGTGAAGTCGCCATTTTTTTCTGTAGCGGTAGAAATATTTAAGACTAAGTCATTGGATTGACTAGACTTACACAGATCAAAATAAAAATCGCCATCGTGCTTTATTGTTTCCAAAGAAATTGGAAAAAATCGAATAACCTAAAAATAGGGGGAAAGATTCTAGGTAAGGGGGTTGGTTATGCAAAGGGAAGGTATTAGAACCCTAAACATCTATGGTACTCCGCAGGAACCTCTTTGTAAAATCTGTATATTTTGGCTATAAAATATTGTATACAAAATAGATGGTGGAGGTGAGAAAAGAAGTATTTTTTTAATGATTTTTGCACCCGCAGCAGTTGTGAACCTTTAGTGCCTATGTGCCACCTCTTGTGCAATAGGGGATCAGGATACACGTAGTTCACCTTTTAAAAAATTTAAAACACAAGTGTGTTGGTTAATTTTATGAGATAAGACATCATCGTCATTGTTCATGGGGAAAACATACTTACTACCCACAATCACGAGAAAGGAGAATTTGTACCATCTCAAAATGGAGGATATGGCTTGGATTTTAAAATCAACAATGCCGCACTCAACACCCAAGTGGAAAATATCTCACTTCAGTACATATTGTAGAAGTATAGTTGTTTGCATCACTACAAGGATTGAAAAGAGTCTAATCTTTTGAGAAAAGTTTTAAAGTAAAAAGCCAAAGTGGCAAAATGGTTTGAAATGAGATTGATTGACTTTTAGTCTTCTCACAAAAAATGTCAAGGTATTATTTAAGTTGATTGAAGTTTATTTATGAAAAGGTTTTGAAAATGCACGGACCTAAGTTCAAGTTTATTATGAAAGTAGTTCAAGTTTAAAAACAAGAAGAGTTTTCAAAAGGAGAGAGAATATTTTTGAAATTAAAGAAGATAGGAGGAGAAGAAGAGACTATCCTAAAGCATAAGGTAAAAGCTAGGGAGAAGAACCATCTAACCAACAAGAAGCCAATACTTGACATTATGAGTCAAGATAGAATTCCCATTCTTTGGATTGAAACCAAGCAAGCAAAGATACTAGACCTCTTGAAAGAACCAAACTTCAAGTGCATTAAGTCTTCACAAAAAATGGGCAGAGTAACGGTTGTATATGGATGAATTCCAGATTACAAACAAAGTATGTAATCATAATAACCCGCACACAAAACAAACAAACAACCGAATGTCTTGAGGTAAACCTCAAGAACTCCAGACAAAATATCAATTAAGGTCACGAGGTCTCCAACATAGACCAAGGTTTCTAATCCTAAGTCCAAAAAGTCCAATACTCCATAATGCCAAGGATAGTAACCAAATAGTCCAAGTATCATTAAATTTTTTTTTATGGTTCATGTTGATTTTTAAGTGTCTTCAAAAGAAAAGAAAAGCTCAAGTGAGCAAAATAAAAATGACATAAAAGTAAATGCTCAAGTGAGCAAATATGAAAATAGCATGAAATGTAAATGCTAAAGTAAATGGTGCATAAAATAAAAGAGCATAAAATAAAAACACAAAATAAAGTCAATTATTAGTAATTAGTAGTTAGTTGGATGACCATCTTGAAACTTGTATTGGGAACTCATTAGAGGATTGGTAGAACCAAAGCCTCCACACAACAAGTTGCATTTTCTTTTTGTCAAGTATATCATCCATTTTGGTATCCTCAAAAGTAACATTTAATGATCAATGATGTTTAAGTGATCCGCGTTGACCAAAAGTAATGTAGATCCATTAGAGGATTGGTAGAACAAAAGCCTCCACACAATGAATCTCAAGGTTATTGGATCAAAGAGATCAAATTAACATACTTGGGCTTGCAAACATAGGTTTGGGCCACGAATAATCATTTATTCGAATCGGGACAAAATTTAGCGCTATGTTAAGCAATCATAAGTGGACTTATATAGAAGTTACACCTATTTTGAGGCCGGTCAATAGCAATCTATGCATAATTTGTTTTGAGACATGATATAGAGATCATGCTCCAATAACACTTAGTGCAATAAGAAAGGGATGAAATGAAGAAGGGTGAGAAAGAATATGTAAACCACATTTGAATTAAAATTTAATCAAACAATTATTAAAATCATTCATCCATTTTTATGGAGTTAGACTCAACACCATGGATCCAATGATATTAATAAAGTTCATGATAAAAAATTCAACCCAAGATCAGCTAGAAAATAATACAAAATAATATTACATTTAGTATATGCATTAAAAAGGGTTTAAAAATGTTTTAAAATAGAAATAAGAGAGAAAAAGATCAACTATGTTCAAATTAATCAAGAAAGATTAAGTAAGACCATAGAAAAATCAGAAATGAACTCAAATCTTTTTATAAAATTTTTGGGTAATTTTTTAAAGTCAGAAACTAATTTTAAAATCAAAAGAAATGAGTAATATAAACCAAAAATGATAAAAAATAACAAAGTCAGAAATAAAAAATAAATGAGGTCATCAATATTTGTCACAATATCATTGGATCATTCCATATTTTTTTAGAATTTAAAAATGTATAAAAGTATTTTTAAACATTTAAAACAATTCAAATAAAGTGAAAATTTATAAAAAATATCAAAACACAAAATAAAATTGTAAAAAAAAATAAAAATCAGAAAGAGAAAAATCAAAAATATTTTTCATAATTTTTTTCAGATTTTTTGGACTTAAAATGAATTTTCTATGATTTTTGGAAGTTTAAAACAATTTAAATATAAAAATCAGAAAATAAAATAAAGTCCAAAGAATGTGGACCAATGGATGAGAGTCAAAACACGTTAGTAAGCCAATCCAATGGATTAGACGCGCTGTGCATATCATGGTCATTAATGAGTAACACACATGATTATTAATTAAATCAGATATTTAAAAAATTCCAAATGGCATTGTTTCATAGGTTGAAGGATGACACATTGGTCATCTTCAACCTCCTGCCAGTCTCAAATCAAACTTGCTCAAACTGTAAAATTAGAGCACGACACCGGTACCATTCACTTCGTCTCATCAAGACGAAGGCAACTACACCTTCACGAAAAATTTATATAAACTGTAGCTCAAACAATTTGGAAGGAAAATTTTGAAAAGGAATTTGGAAATTCATGGCCAAAACATGTTTCCAGTTAAAAGAAAGTGTTGCAACTAGAACCAGGGCAATGAGAGCTTCACAATGATATCAAAGTTTGGAAGAATTGATGGAGAAATCTACCTATTGAAGTTCAGTTGCAGAGCTCTGTAAATGGACTTGGTCAGATCAATTCAGAAGGTTTCAAGGCTCAATTCTTCTTCTATTAGCTTTAGGGAAGATCAAGGAAGGAGAATTGATAGATAAAATGGATTGAAAAAGGCTTGAACAATGATTTCGAAGTTGCAGAAAAGTGAGTTATGGAGCGAGTTTGACAGGGTGATTTTGACTGTTCAAGCTTGAGAAAACGAATGGGATAGCTCATGTATTTATAGGAGAAGCAAATGGGATCAAAAGGAAGGGTGAATGATGCAATTTGGAGGGAATTCGTGTGGGTCTGCATCATGAAGAAAGTGTGACTTCTCTTTTGTCAAAAATCATCAAAAACGCGCGTTTTAATGCACTAATCCATTTGGGAAAGTTGGATAATCATGTTTAGACACAAAATGCATTCTAATTTGAGGGTTAGAAGTTGTAACATGAAGTTCAAATTCTGACTTGCGATGAAACTTCAATTCCAAGTTACCACTTTTGAAACAATTGCATTCTCAGCTCAATGGATCTTAAGGCATGGTTCTTGATGCTTTAGAAAGATGAGATTACAAGATTTGCAATGGGGAATAATGGAATCAAATGGATTTTTGAGCTGAAAGTTGCAACGAGTCAAAGTTGGGAAAAATAGGTTGACTTTCCATACTTAGAAATATTTCAAGTTTTTCTTCAAAAGTGAAGTATAATGTTTTGCATCCAAACATGGCCTTCCTCTTGGAATTTTATATTAACCAAAAAAGATGGCATGAAATAGACCTCTTGAATGACATTTTGAAACTTGAACCATTCAAAATCCTTCAAAATTGAGAGAGTTATGAATTGTTTAAGTTGGAAAAAAAATCATGAAATGACCTATAATATTTTGTATCCTTAAGGAATCCTCCATCTATTTTATCACTTTTCACATAAAAGAAGGAATAAATTTCAAATCCTCAAGATCATTATGGAAAAAGAGTGGGCTCAAGGTGATAAAAATTGACCAAGTTATGATCATTTGAAGTCACACATGGGAAGTTGGGGGGTTTATCTGGAGGACTTGTAATCTTTCTTCATCATCAAGTTTCTTCCACATGAAAGCTCCTTGAAACTTTTGAAGTGATTTGTTAATAACCCTTTGAATAGAAGGATGTTTTTGGAATCACTCAAAAATACCAAAATATGAGCAAGATATACTTCTTTGAAGTTCAAAACCCTAGCTCCTAGATCAAGAAAATGCTTTGAGGAACTTTGACAATTTTAAACAACCTTCTTGTACCAACACTTTTTATTTGTAGATAGGATTTGTTTAGGATGACAATGAGAACTAATAGAAACCAAAACCACTTCCATTTCTTGATAATTGAGAGAAATATGCACTTGTGACCAATGGGAACAAGGCCTTGCCCCACCATGACAACTTCTTCAATCATCCCCTTGTACTTTTGAATCAATCTTGATAACTTTGAAATATGGTGAACCAAAATAAACCTTTCCATGCCATTTATTCCAAAACAACTTCAATGGTGAGGTTTGAATTTCTCAAGTTTTATTGACTAGGGCATGGAAATAAACTCATGAACCCATGGATCAACTTGCTAAGCCACATTGCCTTTACCTACATTATTAATAAGTAAGACAAACCAACATTTCATTTTATTAATTAAAAGGAAAGTAAAAACAAAACATCCATGATCATAAAAGAGAAACAAGTCAAGGTGCTTGGTGATTCCTCAAAGAGAAAAGCTAAAGATAGGGAGGAGAACCAAAAGTCCTAATGTGATCTTGTTATGATTGAATCAATTTGATATGATGAAGGGGTCTTAGGGAAAAAAATTGGGGTACAACAGTATGCCTTAGTCACAAAGAACGTTGTAGCCAGATTTATCAAACATAACCTCATCCACCATTACGGTATCCCTGAAAGAATCATCACCGACAATGGAACTAATCTCAACAATGCTATGATTAGGAACTTTACACTTAGTTCAAAATAAAGCATCACATTTCTTCTCCTTACATACCTAAAATGAATGGCACAGTGGAAGCCGCCAATAAAAACATCAAGAATATTATGCAAAAGATGGTGGTGACCTACAAAGATTGGAATGAGATGTTACAATTTTCTCTTCATGGCTACCGTACTTTAGCTTGAACGTCAACCGGGGCAACTCCTTTCTCTTTAGTCTATGGCATGGAAGCTATCCTTCCTGTTGAAGTTCAGATCCCTTCCCTAAGAGTCATGAAAGAAGCAGAATTAGGCGAAGACGAATGGATTTAAACTAGGTTGGATCAGTTGAATTTTATTGATGAGAAGCGACTGTCTGCTGTTTGTCCTGTTCGAATGTATCAAAAGCGTATGATAAAGGCTATCAACAAAAATATCAAGCCTCAAGTGTATCAGACTGGCGACTTGGTAATAAAATGCATCATTCTTCCACAAGGCGATCCCATAGGAAAATAGACTCCCGCGTACGAAGGGCCATTTATTTTTAAGAAAGTTTTCTCTGGTGGTGCCATGATGCTGGATACTATGGACGACAAAGATTTTTCGCGTCCTATGAACGTGAACATAGTCAAAAAATACTATGCATAAAAGTGACCCGCTAGGTTGACATACCTAGGAAAAAATAAGGGCATCCCGGAGAACCAAAGAGGTTCAGGCAAAAGTTAGGGATATATACAAAAGATTGTACACCCGACAAGTTGAAATGGGTATCCTGGTGGACAAAAAAGCTGAAAGGGTGGTCCAGGAAAAAGTTAAGGATTAAAGCGTATGACTATGTCTTGTGGAGTCTATACGACAAGATTTATTATCAAGGTCCAATTTCAATGGTCCAAGATCATTTCAATCAACTTCTTTCAATGGAAAGGGATGATGTTCGAAGTTTGAACCCAATGAGATCACTTCCACATGGCTATTTATTCTTGTTTTAACTTTGTATTCTTTTCATTATTTCGATGATTTCCTCTTACTAGGATCTCTGTCTCCTCGTACAAAAATGACTATTTATAGGCAAAACATCTATACAAATATACTTTGAAGTGCAAACCTTTTGTTTTTCTGTTTTGAGTGCAAAAGTGTCCAATGACTAAAATTGAATGAACATATGCATATGAACATGATTAAAATGTTAACAAATGTATACATAAAAATAATAACAAGCATAACATATGCATATGAACATGATTAAAATGTTAACAAATGTATACATAAAAATAATAACAAGTATCTCCTTAAGGATTTGGGATATCCCCATAAAGTTACTGCAATAAAATTATCCCCACAGAAGCAAATCCATACATTCCTCATGCAGAGTTCTAATCTCTCGAAAACCCTCTCCCCAGCTGAGTTGATTTTAAGAAGAAGCCTTGAGGAGTTATGCATAAATAAAACACCTCCTCAGTAGGTCGTCAAATAGTCTCTTAAACATGGTTTTATTTCCCCAACAAAACTATAAATTCTCCAGTTTGAGTTTTCCTATCATACTATTACAAATCAAAGGACGGAACATCTTAATCCACAGAAGGGTCATTGAAATCCCTAACGGATTCATTACTATAAGTTACTGCGAATCCTAGAATCCGACCAGATAACAGTTAACTTTAATTTTTTGTGAAGCCTGGAAAATGACCAGATAACAGTTAATTTCATCTAAGTTGCTGCGAAGCCTAGAATCTGACCAGATAACAATTTAACTTCAATTTTCTACGAAGCCTGAAATCTAACCAGATAACAGTTAATTTCATCTAAGTTTCTGCGAAGCCTGGAATTTGACCAGATAACAGTTTAAATTCAATTTTCTATGAAGCCTGGAATACGACCAGATAACAGTTAATTTCATCCAAGTTGTTGCGAAGCCTGGAAACCGACCAAATAACAGTTTAAATTCAATCTTCTGCAAAGCCTGGAATCCGACCAGATAACAGTTAATTTCATCTAAGTTACTGCGAAGCTTGGAAATCGGCAAGATAAAAATTAATTTTAATTTTCTACGAAGCCTGGAATCCGACTAGATAATAGTTTAACTTTAATTTTCTACGATGCCTGGAACCCGACCAGATAACAGTTAAAATTCATCTAAGTTGTTACGAAGCCTGGAAACCGACCAAATAACAATTAACTTCAATTTTTTACGAAGCCTGGAATCCGGCTAGATAACAGTTTAATTTCATCTTCCCCAATAAGTTGATGCGAAGTCTGGAATCCAACCAGTTAACAATTAACTTCATTATCCCCAACAAGTTGCTATGTAGCATGGATTTCGACCAAATAACAACTAAGTTTCACTCTCCCAGTCAAGAGATAATTCCCAAGTAGAGCAATGGACAACTAGAACTCCTAAATTTCTATTCCCCAAGCAGAAATCAACATTCCCCGTAGTGTTTTCTCAAGCAAATTCAATGTTCCCAAGTGGAATTCTCCTCAGACAACAAAGCAGGAATTCCCAGCGGAAACATTCTAAACAAGGTTTGAAGATGCACATGCTCTTTATCCCCAACAGTAATCTGGGATTTAACTTTCCAAAACTCCCCAGCATTTGTCAAGGATTTGTTTTCCATACAAGGATACACTTCAAGAATATTTCATATTCATACATCATACTACATACATGACAAATGAATTTAACATAATATCATTTATTTTAAGAAAATCATTACGCCATGCATACATTTGCATGCAACTAACCCTCTTCTTTGTAGGAAAAGTAAGTCAACAAAAAAAATCCTCTCATAGATAGACTTACTTCTTCTAGTTAATGATAGGAAACCAAAAGGCCTCTTTTGGTTAGATTTGTTTCCCCAGTACAGTCACCATCACAAGGCCTCTTCTGGTTAGATTTATTTCTCCCAGTTAAAGACATGCAAAAGACATCTACAGTTTCAGTACAAATCGACCAAGGATTTATTCTGATACTTCTTCCAGTTTCTACCAACAAGTCACTCTGGATGGCATCTATAAGCCCATTTCCGACAAACTCTTTATCATTTCTCCAAATGGCATATTTAAGCCCATTCCCGACATAATCAACTAACACATCATCGAGTGTAAATTTCTTGGCAGTTTAGTGTTCAATCATATTTCACCTTCAAGTCACGAATGGAGGATCCGCCAATCTAACTCTTCAGGTTTAAGAATATTGAACAGGGGAAGCTGTTGTACCCCAAAATTTACCCTCTCATTTCTCAAGACATTTCCCACAAGATCTTCAATAGCTCAAGCTTGCACAAGGTTTGACTAGGTCAAGACATCTCCTGAACACTGATACCTCAAATTAGGGTTTGAGTTTTCACAAGGACAATTAGACTTTTAATTCCCCATACGACTTTCATGGATCATTATGGACCTTCAAGATTTCTCAGGTCAATTTTTAAGCCTTGTAGTTTAAGTTTACTCAGTCAATTGATCAGATGATCTAAAATCAACTATATTGGAAAAAAAGTCAACTATGGTCAACTTATAGTCAAACTTCAAGATTTTTGGCCGATATCAATATTTTAAACTCATATGTATCATTTGATCTAGTTTGGATCACAATTCCTCAAGAAAATTGTTCAAATCACCAAAAGGGCATAATGGTCAAAATTAGGGTTTTGACCGTAGTTGACTGATGAAGAGTTTTTGACGTAATACATGAATTATGGGTTTGAAACATGATATCAGGGATTCAAATGTATCATCTTGACCTAATGGCATGATTTAGTTTATTTCACAAGGCCATTTGATTGATAATTGAAATTTGGTCAACTGATGAAAAATCAACTATACATTGGAAAGTCAAACTTTGACTTTTTGATCAAAATCAAGTTTCAAAGATCACGTTTCATCCAGACATGTAAAAATATGAAGCTTAATCATCAAGAAAATCAAAAAGTCAAATTTCATCTTGAAAAATCAAAATTTCTAAGACTTAGAAATTTGTCTAAGTGTTTTATACATGCTTTTCTTCATGACATCATGCCAATTTTTCACCATGATTCAAGGAAAACTTTTAACACGGAAGTTGTAGATCTTGATGAATTCTAAAAACTTTTATTAGAGGGCTCGTGTCTAAAAAATGCGTAGATTTTGAGTTACAAGGCCATAAAGTCATGAATGTTTTCTTAAAACACTTATTGAAAATTTGACCTAGTTAGGCAGATTTTTGGTACCAACTTCATGATAACTTTTCACATAGTTCCAATTGGATTCTTCAAAAATGGAAAACATGAAGGTTGTAAAGGATGTTACAAGCTTTCTAAAAAGTCCAAGTACTCATTGAGATCATGCTTGAGCTAAGATAATCTAAGAGATGAAGTTAGGGTTTCATTCTTGATTGACAAGGCATAATTTGTGAAGAACATTTGATCAAATCCACAAGCCATGCTGCATAATCTTGCTTTACAGGCCTCAAACTTGTGTTTAACTCCATAATGGTTTACACAATTGATTGAGCTATTATCCAAGTGTTTGAAGCATTGTCCAAGTCAAATTTCCATTAATGGCACAAAGTTCACACTTCCATTTTGGAAAAGTTCACTTTAATTACAAAGCCCACTCTCCTTGAGCTTTGCACTTGTTCTTTCTACAAACGCACATCTAAAATCCATAATCAACATGTTTAAAAATTATAACCACTCTAGATAACCTTGTACCATGTCTTGGAAACATGTTTGTCAACTTTGCTTCAAAATCAAGAAACCTATCCATAACATGTGATTTTGAAATCTGATCAATGTATGCACTCCAAAACTCTTGCTTATAAATAGAAGCACTATTTATGATCTAAGACAAGATATTAGAGGCCCTCTAAATCTCTCAAACTCCCTCAAGCCAGAAGTTGCACAAAACCTCCATTTTGTGTCATTTGTGACTTTACACACTTATCTTCAAATCCACTTGTGCGTTTCTTGGCCAAATCATTCACAAAGCTTCTAATAGACATATAAAGACCATCCCAATCCCTATTTTTAAACTGTAACACCTCCAACACCATCTTCCATTTTAAAAAATAAAGGTCTGCATCTTGACTTCTCCAGGCTAGTTCAAGCACTCTTAGCTCAAGGTAACCATTGGAATAGCTTCTTAGGGACTCAAGGAAGCTGACCTGATCATTACAGTAACTTAAAACAAGCTCAAACTCAAAACACGAATTCCATTTTCAAGGTGAGTTTTATGACTTTTGAACTTTTCATATAGACATCATTTGGTTTCCATTTGTGAAGATAAAATGTAGATATCATAGCCCTGAAACTAAACATGTCCTTAGAATTCATTTATGTTGCTTAAGTAGTGAGAATTTTGAACATGAACTTTCTGAAAAAATTAGGTTAGAATTGGTACTAGTTAAAGTTCGTGCTCATCTTTGAGCCAATGTTTAATTTATTTACATTTATGGATTCATGGTAAAATTTCTAACAAGTTTGATGTTCACACTTTTGAGAATGGTTGAGAAATGATTGAGTTGCAGATGTTCTGGCTGGCGCGAGGAAGAAGATGAAGTTTATCATTAAACCTGGTTTTGTAATATATATTTATGGTTTGATATAAGACACCAGATATATAGCCACCTCAGTGGTAGAGCACACACGTATTATTGCTAAGGGCCTAGGTTCGAGCCCCAGCGCTGCCCTTTTTCCAATTTCTTTCATTATTCTCCTCTTTTTGTCAAACAACAGTGCGCACTGGGCCTTATACACTGGGCCTTGTATCATTTTGTTGTATCTGACCCCCCCTCCCCCCATTTTTGTTTGCAGCGCATCCCATTTGTTTTCTTTTTTTTTCTAATAACAAAAATAAACTTGGGCCTAACAAAAAAAACTGTTTTTATTTCATATACACCCTAAATCATTTTTACATCCCTTGACTTAAACTCTTATATTTTTGTTTTCTTTTTCTTTTTTCTTTTTATTTTTATTAATATTATTACTATTATTATTTTTATTAACAAAAACCCAAAAATATTTTATATTTTTATTATTTACATATTAGTTTATTTTTATTTTTATTTGTTTTCTAAACTAAAAATCCCAAAAAATATTTTTATTTATTATATTAATATATTTTTATTTTATCATGACAAAAAGACCAAAAATACTTTCTTCATAAGTTTAATTTATTTTCTTGAAGTTAAATAAAATTAATTAGAACTTAGGAATTTAATTAATTATTTTTCTATTCACTTTAGTTAGTTTAATTAAGAGTAAAAACTTTTCATAAAAACCTAAGAAATTTTGTTTATTAATTCAATTTCTTTTTTAGTTAAAATTAGGTTTGGTTTTCTTAAATCAAATTAATTAATTTTCTTCTTAGTTTATTTAGGTTGAAAACCTTTTCATAACAAAAACATAAACAAAAAAACATTTTCTTTTCTTTTTCCATTTACCTTCTTTGTACATTATCATTATACTCCTTGTGCATTTTATTATTAGTTCAATATGGTTATAATAGTAAATTAGATTTTATTTACTTGCTTCCCCCATTTGTAAATTTATATCCCCATCCCAAAATTATGTAATAGCGTAGAATTTTATTTTTCCGCAATTTATCGCTTTCAATA
Organism: Vicia faba; assembly: GCA_948472305.1. Lineage (NCBI taxonomy): Eukaryota > Viridiplantae > Streptophyta > Magnoliopsida > Fabales > Fabaceae > Vicia > Vicia faba. The sequence continues at coordinate 1,396,902,502 of OX451736.1, read as the reverse complement.
TAAATGTTAGTAATTAGGGTTTGTATGGCAAGACATAAAATCAATCATTAGAAAACCCTAATCTCAAAGACAAAATGCATGTAATCAAAAACACTTTGCATACTTGCACCTCTAGGGTTAATCCACACTTGTTGCCTCAGATAAAATAGTCATGTCCCTCGAACGTGGGATACTTTAACAATGACCCTTGAATACAAGATCGTAGTCCCTCGATGATCCTTCAATGTTACCTTCGATAAACGATCTTAGACCCTTACGAAAAATTGCTAAGGTATCCTACAATATTGCCTTCTATGATTATACGATGAGCCACGCCTGTCCCTTCACATCCAATGTTAGGGCTTCTTATTAATCAATGGTAAGGTAGCAATATCTAAAGGAGGAGGAAATGATCAAATACTTTTTGAGTAGTTAGAACGTTCTTAGTTGCTTGCTCACAACCATCTTAAAAAAAACATCTTTTCAAATACACCAACACATTTCCAAAGAAAATATTTTCAAAAGTCAACACTTTGTATGCATTCTTATAGAGGCGAGAATCATTACAAAATTCGCCTAAACGAAGACACTTTTCAAAAATACTTTCAAAACCCATTTCAAGCAAAGCATTTCAAAAGTGAGCTAGCAACTAAGAGCCCGTAGATAACTACAGATGAAAAGGGTGCTAACACATTCCCTTTTTATAACCTACCCCCCGAACTCAAGAAAAATTCTCAAAAAGGTCTTTCCTGTTCTTTTCACCCTTTCCTTTATTGGATGAAAGAAAAGTCGGTGGCGACTCTTGCTATCCGCAACAATTGTGATCAAACGCAAAACACCAAGTCATTTCTCCCACCGTATTACAGGTAGTAACACCTAGAGAAGATAGGTAAGTACAAAAAAAGAAGTCTTGAAGAAAAAAATTATTGAAAACACTTACCAAAAAGAAGAAACTCAGTTAAATTGCAAAGAAACGCTCAAAAGAAATACTTGAGTGAAACTGAAGAACCCAAAAAACTTGAAAAAGAGGTGTTTGAAAATCCCATTGGTTAAACCAGGCAAAAAGAAGCACAGAGAAGAGAAGGACAACACTGACGCTGAGCCCAAAACCCGTTGTTTTACATTTTCTGTTGTTTATCCTACCGTACCTAAGCCCCATTACAACCCGAAGATCTCAAAAAGTGTATGTTATGTGTATGTGAAATTAATTTAGAATGTATTCAAACTCCTGGGTTGATATTGCATATTTTGAACTATGAGTGAAAACATTAACCCTGAGAGACTTGGTGAGAGTGAAATATAGGTTGACAGGTGAAGTAATGTCTTGATGTTAAGGTGCGATGGAACACTTGATTCGGGAAAGCGAGGAACTTTGGAAAGAAAGTAATAGTATGTTGTAAAAGACCTCGATGGTATTGTCATAAGTTGATAATTTGGGATATCTGATTCTATTTGTCCTTAACATTGCTTTAGAACAAGCAATGAGATAAGTTTAGGGTTATGATCGGTCACCATTTTCATCATGTTTTTGTTACTTGTCTGATGATAACCCATGTATTCTGCATCATTTTGTGTCATATTTTGTTTCTCTTTGAATGATTTCATATTTCTTGAGTTTCTCCGTATTTTATATTTTCTTAAGTTTATTTCAAGTTATTTCTAGTTTTATGCTTTGGTTGGTTGTTGTGACTGTTTCAGTTTTAGGGGAAGGACCTCAGGTACTCGATACGAGAAAAGTCGAGGAATCAGAGGTCTCAGAGAAGTTTTAGCAAGTTACAGCAAGCCTGACACGGCCACCCGTGTTACCTGACACAGGCCGTGTCAGCTAGAGGAGCATATGAAGAGATAAAAGCCAGAGTTCCAACACGGCCACCCGTGTCACACGACACGGGCCGTGTACATAATGCTTGGACTTAAAGACTCGTGGGTATTGGACAGATGACCAATACAGTTGGCTGTGTCGTCTGATATGGGCCATGTTGGTCCAAACACTGGGTTTTTCAGATTTTCTTATTTGACTCTAAGTGAGACCCAGAAGGGCGTTTTTTACATTTCAGACCGGGAATATTTGATTATGACTATTTGAGGCAGTTTTGACAACCAAACGAGGAACTTTTTGGAGATTAGAAGAATTCTACGATAAAAATTAGAGTTTTCAAGGAATTAGGTGGACGGAGATTTTTCCAGAGCAATCGCGATTGAAGATCGATGAAATCCAATTATCTTGTAATGTCTAACTTTCTGGTTCTAATTTCTTTGAATATTATGTGTGGCTAAACCCCCCAATGCTAGGGGGTGTCTCTGTTTTGCTATGTAATGACTATGAATTATTGATTTTCAATCCAATAGTTTCCTTTCAATTTAATCGTTCAAAGTTTTTAATGCTTTCCTGATCGGACCAATTAGGATTGATCTACGATTAAAAATTAGGGTTGGATCGCCATTGTTAAGGTTTTTTTATATGATTAAACTATATTAGATATCACCTAGATCAAGGGATACCATATAGTTATCGGTGCAATCTTGATAATATTGAAGGCTTGGTAGCATCGTAATTTTCTAAGGACTTAGATATTAGGATGGTTGACTAAAGGTTTTCCCACCGAGGACTTTAGGGAATACAACCTAAAGATCCGATAGTTGCAGGTTATGAGTTGGTTGGTGAGATCAACAATTAGGGTTATTATAGGGCAAATCACACACTTACCCCTAGCATAATATTCATACTAGTAAAAAAGGTCATAATTTACATTATTTTATTTTCATTATTGTTAAGGTTAAATCTAAAACAAAAGAACACATTAAGATTTTATTCAATTGAACCATACATTAAACTCGGTACTATACGCAGTCCTCAAGATCGATATATGGGGGAAATTCCCTCCTATTACTGCAAGGAAAAATAGTTCACTTGCTATTTTCCCTATCACCAAGGCGCGTCATCTTTTATTATTTATAAAATAAAAATCCACAATTTCCTTGTGGTTTTAAAAGAACTGAGGGGAAAGACAAGTCAAGACACGCTTCGAATCCTAGCTATTGCAGTTTATAATTTTATTTATTTATAAGAGTAAACTAAATGATCTAACCCTTCGATTTTCAATATAACTGAGGGATAAAATAATCATATTTTTTTATAAAAACACTCGTTAAATTTTAACTTAATCCTTACTTATATGAAGTCTATCCAAACTCGCATGCATCATTCTTTGGGATGGATTGTAAGACAGAAAAAATCTTCAATATTCTTCTATCTAGAACAAAACATTTTTTCTACCCTTGCAATCTATCTCACATAATGGTGTTAATGTTTTTATTGTATTTTTGGAATAAACTTCCTATGATGGATTGCAGGTGCAAAAAAAATATTTTCCAATGTTTAGAACAAATAATTTTTTAGAAGATGGATACATTCAAACCATTGAGCTTAAAAAGCACGCACACAAGGGTATGCAACTAAATCTAGATTACAACAAAGATTTATTTTTTTCCAAGAATAACAACGACTATGATGACACCACATCTGTTGTAATAATGTATTTTAATATTCTTGCTTCAACTTACACAAAGAAGGGAGCTCAACCTTTGATTGATCGATATCAGCAAAGAAATTCATTCACAAGAAAAAGATTTGTTGTAAACCATTTATTTTAATATTTTGTGTAAACAATGTAATTGTGCGTGTATATATATATATATATATATATATATATATATATATATATATATATATATATATATATATATATATATATATATATATATATATATATATATATATATATATATATATATATATATATATATATATATATATAACAAATGTCATCTCAGTTTTTAAAAATAACCTAGGTGAAATCTGACATTTGTAAAATAGATTTTACCCTAATTCTAACTAATATGTAGTCGCGACAGATATAGGAAATATTTACCACTGTCCATTGCCATGAATTTTTTTGATCTAGAAACACTTAAGAACAAATCTCTGAAGACCATGAAATTTCTGAGGTTTCCGAAGACTATGAGATCTCTGAGGATTCCACCAAAGATCTGTTGTAAACAATTTATTTTCAATAACTCATTATAACAAAGATTTGTTTATCTCCACGAATTTGGACTTGTTGTAATATTGTGTTTTAAAATTCTTTGTAAATTATGTAAATTGAAAATTAATAATAATAAAAATTAATAATCTTTCACCTCGGATTTTCTAAAAACCGAAGGGATATTTTAGCGTTAATTTTGAGGATATTTGTCACCGTCCTTAATCAAATCTTTCCGTCCATTTTCATCACTATCAACGCTCAAGACACTTCCATTAGTGATCCACGTGAAACCTAAATAACCTCCATTATAAGAGCAATTTGAATGTCAAAAATTCATAATACAACATCATGAAGCGCTTGAAACTATCCTCCACTTTAAGATTTGTAAGAGTCCTGGTAATGAAGAGTTCTCTAAGATGAATTGCAAGAATAAAAAATTATTTGAGTTTAAGGTTTGTGTTGATAAATGTTTATTTGAACATAAAGTTATTTATTTATCTAACCCTTTTTTTGTTTATATCATAAACAAATACAAGAAAAAGCAATTGAAAACATATTGTTTCCAACAATTGATCTTTCCATAGATATCAAAGATTTGAAAATCCAACATATGGTCTTCATGGACAACTTTGATTTTTATTTTGATATTTTGTGGAAACAATATAACCAGTTTAATATTCTGGGTAAACATTGTATTTTGTAAACAAGTTACTTTATTAATTTTCTGTGTAAACAACGTAACCAGTTTAAACTTAAAAAAAACTAATAGTTTACCCCTCGATTTCATTGATAATCTGAGATACTTGAGGCACTATAATTATAAATAATAAAAATACAGGCGGTGTGAATCAAACTCATGCGCTATTAAAATATCCCTCAGTGTTTTAAACACCGAGGTGATAAGTCTTTACTTTTCATGACGACCTTATTTATCTTGCTTCAGATGTCAAGGTAAAATGCATTTTGCGTCCAACGTGACACAAGATTTTTGCAGTAGTGATAAGGATTCATGCGATTGAGCTAGAAAAGAACGAGCCTTAGAAGAAAGGAAAGTCACTGGCTTTGAAGTCTAACAGCAAGTCTGAAAAGACTAGAACTCTTCAAACTGAGGAAGAAGAATCTGAAGAAGATTCTAATGAAGAATATGAGGTGTCTCTGCTGTTCAGAAGATTTAAGTAACTCTGAAAGCAGAGACAAAAGAAGTTTAGAGGCTACATAAGAACATATGGATGTTCTAAGTCAACCTCTGAGCAGAAGAAGTATGGAGCTGACAAAGAAGTTATCTGTTATGAATGCAAAGAGAATGACTATTACAAGAATTAGTGTCCCGAACTCACCAAAGAAAAGCTAAATAACAAGTTCTTTAAAGATAAGAAGAAGATTCTAATGGCAACATGTGATGAATCTGATTGCATTTTTATGGTCAATAATGATCTAAAATTTATATAAATTTACCTCATATGTTGTTAACACAAACACTCCTTTTGAATTTAGGTTCACAAAGAACACATCTATTTTGTTTACTTTAACGACACGAGGCCTTTTTTTTTTTAATTTAGGTTCACAGAGAACACCTCTCGTATAGATCTAAAATCTAAACTGGAAAATCTCTTACACTATACTAACAATCAAAGAGTTACTAAGATTAAGTATCATTCACATACTATTGATAATGATTGAAAGATTACGTTTAATAAATTTGAGCGGAAGACAAATGCAAATGTAAGTGTTATGTGTAGTATATGTCATTGTTACACAACTAAGAGTCCAATTAAGGTGGATGTGACTCTTATAAGATCAACTAACGATATTTTAAAGATGATGACATACCATGAACCATCTAAGTTATGTTATGTTATGGATTATGTGTATGTGATAACAAATATCTATGTTAAAGTTATATTATAAATTCTATGTGTGTGATACCCAAAGGACGAGTCTATATTTCAATATCCGAACAAACCCTTAAGATAATATTGGATGTGTATTACGTGTATATGTAATAACAAATGGGTGAATTAAGATTTCAATATTCGAACAAACTCAAGAGATTTCAATCTCTAAACATATTTTCTCTCGTAGTTTGAGATCATAGTATTTGAAATACAAACAAAATAACAAATGGATCGACTAATTTTGGAGATCAACATAATATTCCTACTACACACGGAAAATCCTTAATATAAATCACATCACATAACTGATTCTAATCAAATTTTCAAATTTCCTTTTCAAAGATAATCATAGAAGGAAAGAATATAGTGGTATAGTTAGTTGGGAATCTATATTGTACCATTATTGATACAAAATACCGATAATAACACATTGGCAGATGCACAAATATTTTTCCTAACAAAGTAATGCACCTTTTCTACCAAATTTTTGAGTCAAAATCTTATAAAACACTCTTTGATTACTTACCAAAATTCTCATTTATAATGGTGGTTAACACTGTTAGTTTCTTCTTCCCATATTTTATTCTATTCCCACAAACATTAACAGTAATTATTCAATCAACAAAATAGTATTGAGAGGAAAATGTGGCAAGTCAACTTAAGTTTGATTGTTCTTACATATCCAAATCTTATTGCTAGCTACAAGTAGAATGATGAAAATTGATTCCAGACAAGAAGAACGGTTTTGGATAGAGCAGAGTTATTGGAGATTTGCTCTTTTATCAATTCGTGTACATCTCTTTCTACATTATTCAAATTTCATCTAGTCAGAGATTAACACCATTCATACATTTAGGACATTATGCTTTTTTTTTTTTAATAATTTAATTTAATAGTTGGAATTTCATTCCTTAAATATGAATAGTAAACTGTTGCCGATTTAAATCTGTATCCTATAATTTAATGTCATTGTAGAATTATCAACCGAACTCATTTGATAATAAAATATAAAAGAAAATTTTTGATAAAAATTAATATAGTTTTTTTTTCTAAATTGTAAATTTTTAATTTATTTTATAATTTAAAATTGAAATTTGAATCTAAGCTTCTTTTTTATTTTATTTTATAGAAATAAAATTTATATTTAAAATTTATCATAATGTAAATTCCAAAAAAAAAAAATACTCAAGATCAGTATTAATCTTACCGGTTGATCATAACCTGCAAATGACTTGAAGGATGATATCCGACTTGTTGAAATGTTTGAGGAAAAATGAGAGATTGTACTTGCAAGACACTAAGACGATCAAATAAGAATGGATGCAAAGAGATACAAGCAGAATATTAAGGTTTAAGGTTTGAATATTTGATACCTGACCCTCACATGTGTGAGGGTTTATATAATGCCTCTGACGCTTGACCATTGATCCCTATTTTTAGACCTAGATATGCGGGTCTGCAAAAATAAGTAACTGTCAATACTTGGTCAAAACGAACAAATATGTCCGTAACTAGCCGTTTGTTTGGAGGAGGTGGATTACGGACAGAAAGGCGCTCTGGATGTTTCTTGATTATCAGTTCGACTCGTGTCGGACAGACAGAGAGATAGCTGCTGGCTTGAACAGATGTGCACATTAGACATCATTGGTCGCGCCTCTTGTACCATGGATGACCAGGGATGTTGGGCCGGTGTTATTAGACCACGCTAAAGATAGAAATAGATTGAGTCAATTCTAGACATTAGACCAATCCAAAACAAACAACTATTATTAATTAGATTAAACTATTTAAACTTGAGACTTCACAATTAATCTCTGAGTTTTACATGATTATTATCATTTCATTAAAATATGTCAATAAAAATATGCTAATAAAAATACGTCATCCAGAATGACTGCAATGAATATAATTGTAACACTTGTAATCATAACTGTATCAACAACCGCAATTATAATTTAAAATCATATAGATGACCGTCGATATTATTAGGGTGAATACTTTATTTTGGAGTTTAAAACCTAAGACTTCCAGTTTTAGTGATTTTTGATGGTTATTATCACTTAGTTTAAGAGAAAAAATAACAATTGTACTAAAAAGAAGTCAATGAAACACGTCAATAAATTTTATATTCTAAATCCACTCTTATCTTAAAAAAATTCAATCAAAACATGCAGAAAAGTAGTCATAAGTTTGACTTAAAAAAGTAAAAGAAGAGAATAAAATAAAATGGGTAAAAACGAGTTGTCAAGTTCACAAATTTGGTGTGTTGCATGAACCCTGAACAAGTTAAAGGGAATGAATATTTTTCTCTCTAAAGAATCAAGAATCAGTGGGTGAAATAATGTAAGTTGGAGTTTCAGCTTTGACATTTTCATCTTATAAATACATTGACAAACATGAAGAACAATAACATAAACAATCAAACATGAAATGTGATTGTTAGAATTAATGCTCAAAAGTCTTGCATGAAGAGGCAGAGAGAGTATATTTGAGCCAGGATGACTTGCCGGCATCTACTGCAAATCTAAGGGTGTTGCTGGTGAGGAATCTAGGCTCATATTTGCTCTCTTTCCACTCATATGAGACTCATTCTAGAGCTTCAAATAAAGGGGAGACAAAGAAGAACTTCAACTAAACTTGCATGACTCTTTTACTGGTTTTTTCCATGATGATCCATTTTCTTTTCTTTGCTTGCAAACTCTGAACTTGTTGCTGGTAGGATTTACTGTCCAATTCAATAATATTCTCTCAACAAATTCACTCTCTTTTCTCTTTTTAGAATATTCTAGATGATCAAATCTTCTCTCTCCCTTATATTATGAGCCTATCATTTGTATCAATGACTTTCCACTTTGAAGCTAATACAGTGCAAGATGGACCTACAATGAAGAACATTTTCAAAATCTTTGTTAAACACATCTAACATCAAGCTTGATGTTTCATATTTCCTTTCTTTTAAGTAGTAAGTAACTTATTACTACTCCAAGGATAAGAAATATGAAACATCAAGCATACCGTAAGTATTAAGGTGAATTTCTTATTTTAAACGTCATAGTTTACTTTTAAAAATTTAGACCCGGCCTTAAAAATTAGGCCCTAGTCCCTTAAATTGACGGCTCTAAATAAGTTGAAGGAAATTCACCAACTTCTTAGTTATCTTACGAATCTTATTCCACCTTGACACCTCACTGTTAAGAATCACGTTTGATAATGAATAATCCCGCCTATGTGATGCGCCATTTATTAACAATAATAGTTATTCTTAAAAACCTTCTGCTTCTTAGATGTAAAATTATGAACACTAGAAAAACTGTTACGTTTTTTCTTCTTATAGTATTGACTTCAGCGTGAAAAATCGCATCACAATTAACATCAATGGTGCCACAATTATTATCAATTGCTCCACGATTAACATATCTTGCCCCAATACTATTTGTTAGCGGGTGATTGGGCGTTTGATCTCTCTGCGATATAGCTCCATCGCGTCACAATTTAGGAAAAGAATGATAGGAAATTAACGCACAATAACATATTAATACGCAGCAGAGAATATTTTTTTCAAATAACAACCTTGAGGATCAACAACAAATTATTAGATTTATATGGTATTTTGTGAGCTGTAACCAATTGTTATTTTTTAGTTTGTGAAAAACAGTTTAATCATGATAATGTGGAGGTGTATAAGTAGGCTCCTTATTGGTTAAGTGATTCTTTTAATTAAAATCTGAGTATCTGAAATCTGATTGGTGTGAGAAAAGTGTAGGCTTTGACCATTGATCCATAATGGGTAGGATTAAGGTTATATATATTATATGGCTACGGAATGAAAGAGAGCTGAAGGCTCCACAGCTTGTCCCATGATAGTTGTGAACAAGAGTTTGAGATACAGAGAAGATCCGGTCACTCATCTATTCAAGATTTCGAATTTAGGTGACAAGAACGACGACTCTTATTCCAAATCATGTCTACAATAAAAAAATATTGATGTTCTAATTTTATATAATTGATAAGTAATTTTTTCACTTATGTTTAGTATCATAACTTAATTATATGAGTTAGGACTCAAATATTTATCGTTAATATATGATCAAGGATTAAGGGTTCAAACTGTTTTGGTTCAATCATGAAGGATTGCTGCTATTAATTTTCAATCAATGGGGCTTCTGGATACTGTTCATGCTATATCTAATTTAACAAATTTATATCTATTTTGTTTTAGTGGCTGTAGAAATTAATTGATATATATATATATATATATATATATATATATATATATATATATATATATATATATATATATATATATATATATATATATATATATATATATATATATATATATATATATATATATATATATATATATATCTTTCTCTCATGAAATCAAAACAACTTTGTTGAAAACATAAAAATAACGTGACGGTGTTGAGAAATTAAGAAAGATTCTTGCAAGGAAATGTTTAGATATTTATAAATATATATAACATATAATACAAGTTAAGACATTTCTTTGTGATCAGAAATCATGAAACCTAGATTCAAAAACCAAGCTCACAAACCAAAGCCAACGGTTAACAATTAATTCTATCCGCGATAATGAGTAGAATGAAATTCACAATAATAGTGTCCTTTTGATAAAAATGTGAGCGTTCAGGTACAATGGTACCTTGACAATTTTTTATAGTAGTCAATAGTGTCATAAGCGGGAATTTGTTGAATAAACATTAAATGTGTTTGAAATAAATGATTTGTATTAAGTATGGTAGTAGGAAGGACAATAGTTTTATTAGTTATGATAGTAGCAGTTATGTTTTGAATTTATGTTTAGAATTGTATTAGTTTTATTTGGTCCTATAAAGGACCAAGTGTGTAATTTATTTTGTTAAGAGCAATATACAGAAGTTATTATACATAAGTCTGATCAGTAAATCTAACAATTTGGCATCAGAGCTCATGGCGAACATGATGAACCAAATGCCGTTACCACGACTAACGAAGTCAAACTATGAAAACTGGAGTATCCAAATGAAAGCTCTTCTTGGATCTCTAGACGCGTGGGAAGTGACCAATGATGGGTTTGAAGAACCAACTGAAGTTGGGGGATTTACAGCAGCTTAAACAAAGGCGTTGAAAGAGACGCGAGCGAAGGACAAAACAACATTATATATGTTGTTCAGGACTGTGGATGAATCAGGCTTCGAGAAGATTGCTAGTTCGACTACGTCAAAACAAGCGTGGGACACGTTAGAAAAGGTGTTCAAAGGAGAAGATAGAGTGAAGCAGGTTCGACTCCAAATGCTTCGTGGTGAATTGGAGAGGATACAGATGAAGGATACAGAAAATGTATCTGATTACATCACTCGTGTGCAGAAGGTGGTGAATCAACTCACAAGAAATGGAGAGACAGTAGCCGATGCAAGAGTTGTTGAAAAGATCTTAAGATCTTTAATAGACAAATTTGAAAATCTTGTATGTGCAATAGAAGAGTCGAAGGACCTTTCGACGCTCTCAATCGAAGAGCTCACTGGTTCGCTCGAAGCACATGAACAAAGAAAGATGAAGAAGAAAGAAGAAGCAGACGAAGAAGCAAACCAAACAAAAGAATCGAACAAAGATGAAAAGGTACTCTTTTCTCACAACTTTCGAGGAAGAGGACGTGGACGTGGAGGTCGTGATAGTGGTCGAAGTGGTAGAGGTAGCAACTTCGAAAGAGGAAATTCGAGCCAATAAAATTGGCGTGGCAGAGGACGTGGTCAAAGAGGTGGTCGTTCAAATTATTCAAATTTCGAATGCTACAAGTGTGGGAAGTATGGTCATTACGCGAAGGATTGCAACTCCTACAAATGTTACAACTGTGACAAAGTGGGACATCTTGCAAAAGACTGTCGAAATGAAAAGAAGAATGAAGAGACAACCAATCTAGCCTTGGAAGCTGAATCAAATGAAGGGTTTCTCCTGATGGCCCAAAATGAAATCAACACCAATGACAATATTTGGTATCTTGACTCACGAGCAAGTAATCACATGTGTGGTTACAAACACCTGTTTAAAGATATGAAGGGAATTGAAGATGGCAGTGTGTCTTTTGGAGATGCATCGAAAGTAAAGGTTGAAGGAAAGGGCACAATCAGCTACTTGCAGAAGGATGGCTTGATTGGATCAATCGAAGACGTTTACTATGTACCAGATCTTAAGACCAACATATTAAGTCTGGGACAACTCACAGAAAAAGGTGCTTCGATTCTGATGAAAGATCGAACACTTCAGTTGAAGGACAAAACAGGATATCTGATTGCCGCTGTCGAAATGGAAAGGAATCGAATGTATAAACTGAACCTGAGGAACATTCGAGAGAAATGTCTGCAGATCGAAGTGCAAGACAAAGCGTCACTATGGCACATGCGCTTTGGTCATCTACATCATGCTGGTCTGAGAAGGTTGGCGAAAAGGAACATGGTGCATGAATTACCAGACATGGAGTTCGAAGGAAAATTTTGTGAAGAATGTGTGCTCAGCAAACAAACAAGAACTTCATTTCAAAAGAAGGCAGAGTATCAAGCTAAACAGATACTCGAATTAATACATACTGACATATGTGGGCCAATCACTCCAGAATCCTTCAGTGGAAAAAGATACTTCATTTCCTTCATTGATGACTTCTCAAGAAAAACCTGGGTCTACTTCCTGAAAGAAAAATCTGAAGCATTAGAAGTATTCAAGAAATTCAAAGTAATGGTGGAGAAGGCAACAGACAGACACATCAAAGCAATTCGATCTGACAGAGGAGGAGAGTATACTTCGATGGCCTTTGTGAAGTACTGTGAAGAACAGGGCATAAGGAGATTCCTAACTGCACCATATTCACCTCAGCAAAATGGTGTGGCTGAAAGGAAAAATCGAACTATTTTTGACATGGTTCGATCAATGCTCAAAAGCAAGAACATGTTGAAAGAGTTCTGGGCAGAAGCAGTACAATGTGCTGTCTATATTCAGAATAGGTGTCCACATTCGAAGTTAGAAGACAAAACACCACAAGAAGCGTGGAGTGGACAGAAGCCAACAATCTCTCATCTCAAAGTATTTGGTAGCATAGCTTATGCACATGTACCAGACCAACGAAGAACAAAGCTTGAGGACAAAAGTCAGAAGTACATATTCATTGGATATGATGAGAAGACGAAAGGGTACAAGCTCTTCAATCCAATAAGCAAGAAAGTGATTGTGAGCAGAGACGTTCGACTGAACGAAGCCAGCAAGTGGGACTGGGACATTTCGACAGAGGTTGTTGACACAGTCGAAGAAACAACTGTAACTGTACCAACAAGTATTCCAGAAGAACATGAAGAAACAGAAGATGGAGATGAACCCCTACAACCCAGAATGAGAAGTTTGCAAGACTTGTATGATTCAACAAGTGAGGTGCATCTTGTGTGCCTTCTGGCAGATGCTGAAGACATCAGTGTTGAAGAAGCGTTAAGAGATGAGAAGTGGAAAAATGCCATGGACGAAGAGATTAGAGCAATCGAACGCAACAATACTTGGGAGTTGGTCGAATTACCAAAAGGAAGTCAACCCATTGGTGTAAAGTGGGTATTTAAGAAGAAGATGAATGCTCAAGGAGAAATCGAAAGATTCAAAGCAAGGCTGGTTGCGAAGGGATACAAGCAGAAAGTAGGAATTGACTATGACGAAGTGTTCGCGCCTGTTGCAAGAATGGAGACAATTCGACTACTCATCTCTCAAGCTGCTCAGTTCAAATGGCCAATATTTCAAATGGATGTCAAGACAACATTTTTGAATGGTGTGCTCGAAGAAGAAATTTATGTCGAACAACCACTTGGATATATGAGGACTGGAGAAGAGAAGAAGGTGCTGAAACTGAAGAAAGCATTGTATGGGCTGAAGCAAGCACCTAGGGCGTGGAACACACGTATTGACTCATATTTCAAGGAGAATGGATTCGAGCAATGTCCTTATGAACCAACCCTCTATGTGAAGAAAAATAGAAGTAATTTATTACTTGTTGATCTTTATGTAGATGATCTTATCTTTTTAGGCAATAATGTTCAGATGATCGAAGACTTCAAAGGCACCATGACAAGCGAATTCGAAATGACAGACTTAGGTCTGATGAGATTTTTTCTTGGTCTGGAGGTTCGACAGGAAGAAGATAGAATCTTCATATCACAAGAAAAGTATGCAAAGGATATCTTAGAAAAATATAAAATGAAAAATTGCAATCCAACTTCAACGCCAATGGAGCCAGGTATAAAGCTGTCGAAGTTTGATGGAGGAGAACGGGTCGAAGGAAGCAAATATCGAAGCTTGGTAGGTAGCCTTCGATATCTCACATGCACAAGGCCAGATATTTCACTAAGTGTTGGCATAGTGAGCAGATTCATGGAGGAGCCAGTACACACACATTGGAAGGCGCTGAAACGAATTCTAAGATACATCCAAGGAACAGTATCACTTGGGATGTTTTATTCAAAGACAGAAGACTACAAGCTAGTGGGTTATTCTGACAGTGACTGGTGTGGAGACATTGACGATCGAAAGAGCACTGCAGGATATGTGTTTTTCATGGGAAACACAACTTTCACTTGGCTATCGAAGAAGCATCCTATAGTGACACTTTCAACGTGTGAAGCAGAATATGTGGCAGCATCCTGGTGCGTCTGCCATGCAGTATGGCTCAGAAGGTTGATAAGCAAGATGGAGCTGAAACAAGAAGGTCCAACAATAATACAAGTGGACAATAAATCAACTATTGAATTGGCAAAGAACCCAGTGAATCATGAACGAAGCAAGCATATAGACGTTCGATTTCACTTCATTCGAGAACATGTGAAGGAGGGAAGCGTGGAACTAAGGCATGTGGCAAGCAGAAACCAAGCAGTTGATATCTTCACAAAACCACTATCAAAAGAAGTATTCGAAAGAGGCAAGAAGATGATTAGAATGCTAGATCGAAGAAGCATTTAAAGTCTAAAGAGGAGTTTTGTTGAATAAACATTAAATGTGTTTGAAATAAATGATTTGTATTAAGTATGGTAGTAGGAAGGGCAATAGTTTTATTAGTTATGATAGTAGCAGTTATGTTTTGAATTTATGTTTTAAATTGTATTAGTTTTATTTGGGTCTATAAAGGACCAAGTGTGTAACTTATTTTGTTAATAGCAATATACAGAAGTTATTATACAGAAGTCTGATCAGTAAATCTAACATAATTGACCTCTTAACAAACTTGTGAGGTTCCTGGAAACTAAGTTAGTCTGAAAAGGGACTATTCGCCCACTGAAACTTTATTGATGAACAAATGAAATGTATACACAAAGGAGAACTATCTTCTCTCACACTTGAATTCCAGCCAAAGTGCAATCTAAAGAGCAAAGCACTCAGATCACTAAACCTGGGTACAGTGGCAAGGCAAATCAATGAACTGTTCGTAGACATCAACCTTGAGGACGAGGTTAAGCAAGAGGATGGGAGTATTGTTAGGAACCACACTCAACCCATGTTAGTGTACTATAAGAAAAGAGGGAGAAGCACAAATTAGTCTTACACCTCTGAGGCATTTGTACTTTTTGTATTTTCTCTCGCCATTATTATAAGTAAATATTTTTTTTAGATCCATTGAATAATAAATGTATCTGGTCTTTTATGTAGACCAAATAAATTCATTACTCAATAAATCTAAAAAGAGAAAATTTGTTTATAAATAAGATCGGAGGGAGTATTGTTTAAGTTCATGATTGGTTCATGATTTTTTGGCAAGAGAAATTTGATTCCTATGCAACAACTTCTATAAATTATTGGTGTGATTACCATCAAAGTGAGATCACTCTTTTTAATTTATAAATCCTCTTTGTAGTTTAAAGAATGATTTTCAGTTATTACTATGATTGACTTCCCAAAGGAGGACAATTGTATGTACAAATTATTATTAATTAAGGGTATAACTATTGGAGGTATTTTGGTATAAGAAATTTATCTGCCTAAAGGAGATAGATTTCTAAATTCAATGTATGCTCACTTAGTAGCTTATTCTTGAAATTTGTGGATGTAGTTGTTGGAGGTACTTTGGTTTAGAGAATTTATCTACCCAAAGGAGACATGTTTTCAAACCCAATGTATGCTCATTAAGTAACTCATCTGAGATTATGAGCTTGGTTGTGATCTGGATTTACGTATTCCACCCAAAGGGGATTGCATGATATGTTGGCCTCTTAGTGATAGCTTATATTCATTGAAGCTATATCCCGCCTTTATTATTTGTTCTAATATATTCTGATTTTGTCCCAACAACAACCTTCTCCATGAACAACTGTTATGCTTCTATTGAGGTCTTGAATGAGTCTAATTATAAGAAATGGAAGCAAGACTTAGAGTTTTCATTAAGGATTGCTGATCTTGACATGGAATTGCGCAAAACCGAACTTGTGATTAATGCTTAGAATACACTTGAAGAGAAAGAAAACTTAAATAAGTGGGAGAGGAGTACCCAAATTAGCTTGTGTGCTATTAAGAAGATCATTTCTGACATCTAATTAGCGGATTACCTGAGAAAGAGAATGTTAAATAATATCTTACTACTATTGGACAGAGGTTTCAGGTAATTGATAATACTGAATCTGGATATTTACTGAAAAAACTCACGAAAAGGAAATATGATAACAATGTGGGTGTCAGGGAGTTCATTCTTAGAATGGTTCATGTCAAAACCAAACTGAAAAACCCATAACATTGATCTGAATAAGAATTTCATTGTGTCTCATGCCTTAAACTGCCTACCTTCTGAGATCACTTAAATTAAAATGGCCTATAATACTTTTAGTGATAAGTGGAGCCTCAATAATCTTATTACCATGTGTGTAGTTGAATAAGAGAAACTCAAGAAGGAAAGAAGTGATTTGGCCCTTCTGTCTGTTCATGATAAATTGCATTCTAGTAAGAATTTTAGGAAAATTAAGAAAAATATTGATAGTGCTTCTCATAGACATCCTGAGTTTAGGGAATCAGATTGGTTAACACCATAACATATGAGGTCCTAAGTCGATTTCTTTTAAGAAATCCTTTTGGTGCTTTTTGAGTACGGAAAAAGGGAATAAAAAAAACTAGTTGTCATACATTTAAAGCTTGGTTAGACAACAAGAACAAATCTGGAGGTGTTCCGAAACAAACAGAGAACAAATTTGAGGGAAAGCAAACTTAAGGTAGAAAATTATCTTGAAGTCATTGTAGAGCTAGTGGGAGATGTTAGCTTAGTTTTGGGAACTGATGTAGTTACCAAGAAATTGTAAGGTGATTGGCTACAAGTGGATATTCAAAACAAAGAAGGACTTAAAAGGTAAAATTGAAAGGTTTAAGGCAATATTTTATGGATAAGGGCTTCACAAAAAAAGAGAGGATTGATGTAACACCCTATTTCCTCATTGATAATTTAACCAAAATCAGAGTAAATTAATTCATAAAATAAAAAAAACATCAAAAATAGGATGTCACATCTTCGTACATATACACATGCTCATATAATAAGATACACAACACATAATCACATGTTCACCAAGTTTGATCTTCATTTCATTTACTCGCAGCAGAAAAACATCAACGAAAATTATTCTTAACTCTTTTACATGAGTTATAATTATCATAACTCAAACTTCAACATGCATCATAAAATAAATCAAACAAAGTGGAGTTTTACAATAGTTTACTCCCATCATAATAAAACAAATGCGAAACCCTTAAGTGTTACGTATCAATGTTGACACCGATTCAATCTACACAAAATGAGGCACTTCTTAACTAACCTCAACCTCGAGCTAGTTCGAATTATCTGCATGTTACCCACGTAGAGACAACATTCAAACAAAATGGGTGAGATATCACAATAATATAATAAGTTATATAATCATAAGTATATGACAGATATATCACACAAGATTCCAAGCTCAACAATCATCAATCATAATTCATAATGATTATACAAGTATATACATATTTATCATCACCCATGATACAACACATACCAACTATGCAACTCAAATTTATAGTTATATCAAGAATTCAATTAAATACAATGCAACTGACACTGATGCAAGATGCATGTGGTACCAATAGGAAAGAACCCTCATCGTGATAATTCCAACTTAGGGAAACAACATCATAACACCAATACATTCCATCGTTCGCTAATACAGGTCATCATTCGCCAATACAAGCCATCGTTCACCAATATAGGTCATCATTCATGAATGCATGCAACAATGAAATTCATATTGATTATTATACTCATCAATTCCATGCCAATATAGACCATTGTCATAATCATTATCATGCAATACATCGCGAAAAACAATCGAATTAATCATACAATATCATCTTACTCAATGACATCAATATGCATTACACTTCATAAAACATTAACACACAAGACATAAATATTCACTAAAATAATCATCATAAGATAGAAAATATTACATCACATCAACACCAAAATCCTCATTATTAATTCCACAACAACAACAATTCATCATTAAAAATAGGACATTTCCAATTAATCTCCTATATAAAACATTTGCATACATTTCACAAAACGACATAGTTTGGCAGTACAAAACACCCATCCACGCATCAAATAGTTGGAATTATAGTACTGAAAATATTTTTAAGAGAAATTAAATTAAACCATTGTTCCAACGATTCAAACTACGCGTCAATCAGATACCCAAAACTCAAGTTATGAATTTTTAAAGTTCTACAACATTTACCAACACCGACAACCTACAACAACAGACACTGACACCACAAAACATCATTATACACCAATTAAATTTAGTTCAAGAACTTGAAACCATTTTTACAAGAAAGTACATTATATTAACTTTCCAACGGTTCAAACGGAACCTAAAGTGGACTCACAGTTTAAAAGTTATAAACTTTTAAAAATTTCATTTTTTTTCAATTTACTCTCGGGGTAACCGATTACCCAATATGTGGTACCCGGATACACCCAGTCAAAATGACCAGAAACGTCGTTTCTTTCACGCGATAATTGGTTACCAATATACTGTAACAGATTCCCACTGTACCAGAGTACAAAAAAATCAGATTTTTATGTTACGAAAATCATCATTTTCCAACCTAAAACCCCTATTTTTCTATATCAAAATACATAATATAATTTATCACATTGTCATACTATATCTACTACATTCTAACTCAATTCACATCATCAATTTCATCAATTATACACAAATCAACGGATTAAATAAAAAATAATCTACATCCAAAACCTAACATTCAATATCATCATCTATCCACAATTATACCACCTATTAGAGAGTAGGAACCCCACCCTTACCTTAGATTGTAGATTCCTCAAACTTTAACAATGGTTCATCTCTTCCTAACTCTCCCTCTTTCTCGCTTCTTCTCTTCTCTTGTTTCTACGTTTGGTCAAAATAAGAATGCTCTTCTATTCCGCCTGTTTTTTACTTATCTAGCCTTTGGACCCCTAAATTATAAATCCCAACCTCGCCCTCACTTGTTCAACACAACGTTACCATCTTGCCATTCTTGTCTTACACTATTATTCTCCTCATATTATTATAAATAATAATTTTAAATATTATTATTAAAACCAATTTAACCTCAAATAATTGTTTAAACTCTAAATAATTATAAACTAACTAAATCCTCATATTACTCTTATTCACAAACTACTCATAGCACTGCATTCACCAATGCATCACCATACATCACATAACTCACCATAATTCATATATTCACCAATAACCACAAATATTCACACTAAATTAATTAAATAATTAATCTATATTTTTAGGATGTTACAATTGACTTTAATGAAACTTTTCTCCTGTTTCTACTAAAGACTCTTTTAGAATCATCATGACTCTTATAACATATTTTGACTTAGAATTGCATCAGAGGGATGTTAAGACTACTTTTCTGAATGGTGATCTTAATGAGGAGGTGTACATATAGCATCCTGAGAGTTTTGTGACAAGAGGTAATAAGAATTTGATTTGTAAATTGAAAAATTATATTCATGGTTTGAAACAGGCTTCTAGACAATGATACTTGAAATTTGATGAGGTGGTGACTTCCTTGGGCCTTGAAGAAAATAAAGTCAATCAGTGCATCTATCTTAAGTATCGCGGGAGAAAATTCATCTTTCTTGTGTTATATGTTGATGATATTTTGTTTTTCAGTAGTGATCTTGGTCTACTTCATGAGACCAAACTTATGCTGATCAAGTTCTTTGATATGAAAGAGCTTGGTGAAGCATCTTTTATGTTGTGAAATGAATTAAAAAGATATATATCACGTGGTGTGTTAAACAACAACAACGTATCTAGAGGAGGGGTGGATAGATATCCAATTTAAAAAATCCAGAAAATTTTGGTTTTAAAAAATGTTTATCAAAGAGTTTGAGCAGAAGAAATTTTGAAAATAAGTCGTTTATACGAAAGTTATTAGAAACTTGGATATACAAACTTAAGAACAAATACAGTATGGAATAAGAATGACAATTGAAATAATACGCTTGAATCACCTTACAGCTTATTTAACGTTTATAGCAAGTTACTAGTAAAGCTATTTCCAATGGAAATATTCAAGAGATCAAACAAAATCAATTTGTCAAACACATGGTGTGCAAGTGAATTTTCAGAATATTCTTTTAAGTTGTATTGATACATAAAAACACTTATAATCAAAATTGATTATAAGCAATATCAACACTTGATGTAAATAAAAAATAGTCTAGAAAATTTCCTACAATTCAATTGATAACACAATGCTATTTGAAAAATTGATTGATGAATATTAAAGAAAGTAAAAGCGATAAGAAAAGATACGCGATGATTTGAATTCACAGTTCCCCACTTTCGTCCTTGCGTGTGGGTACGCCTGCGCCTAATTCCAATGGACATAGGATAATTCTTACTATGCAAAAAAGTTGATACAAGAGGAGTGTTCAAGAGCAACTCTACAAACCCTAAGCTTGTTGATGATTCAACCCTTTTTCTTCCTTTGATCTTGAGAAAGATTGAGACACAATAGATCCCAATTGAGTTATCGATATTGCTACTCCTTTGCTCTTTTTATCTCCAAAGATTTCGCACACGAACAATCAAATTGTACCTATCACAAACACAAGACTTCAATTGTGATCCGCCTTTCTCTCACTTTTTCCAATTCGTTCTTTATCTCCAAATGATCCATTGCATTATTTATCTCCAAAGGAATTCACTTGGCCACAATCACCTCTCGAATGTCTTGCACGAAAAACCTCAAATCAACCAATAATCTTGGAGGACAAACCTGCAGTTTTCCGGATGAAGACCCCTACAAATATAAACCCAATATTATCGACAACACAAGAACCTAATCAGATGTTATCAAATCTCTCCTAGATGGCACCCCGACAAAGAATCTTTACAATGGTTTGTTAGTATGTATGCATAGGTTATAGGTTGAAAATGAAGAAAAAATGTAGGCTAATTTTATGGTATCATCAGGTTAGAGCGATGCATGAATGATGTATTTATAGTTGTGGAAGTTTATGTGTAAAAAGGAGTTTTTTCAGAATTAGAAAGAATTGGAAAATTAACTTGAACAAGAAGTATGTGTCGACCTATAAATCATATGTGTTGTACCCCAATTTTTGCCCCTAAGATCCCTTCATCATACCATATTGATTCAAACACAACAAGATCACATTAGGGCTTTTGGTCCTCCACCCTATATTTAGCTTTTCTCTTTGAGGAATCACCAAGAACTTTGACTTGTTTCCTTTTGTGGTCATGAATATTTTTGTCTTGATTTCTTCTCTTAATTAATAAAATGCAATGTTGGTTTGTCTTGCTTGTTACTCATATAGGTAAAGGCAATAAGATTCAACAAGTTTCTCCATGGGTTCAGGAGTTTATTTCCATGCCCTAGTCAATAAAGCTTGAGAAGTTCAAATCTCACCATTGGATTTTTTTTGGAAGGAATGGTATGGAAAGGTTATTTTGGTTCACCATATTTCAAGGTTATAAAATTTGATTCAAAAGTACAAGGGATTGATTGAAGAAGTTGTCATGCTTGGACAAGGCTTTGTTCCCATTGGTCACAAGTGCATATTTATCTCAATTCTCAAGATATGTAAGTGGTTTTGGTGGCTATGAGTTCTCATTTTCATCCTCAACAACTTCTATTTACAAAGCAAGGGTGTTGGTACAAGAAGTTTGTTCAAAATTGTCAAAGTTCCTCAAAGCATTTTCTTGATCTAGGAGCTAGTGTTTTGAACTTCAAAGAAGCATATCTTGCTCATATTTTAGTATTTTTGAGTGATTCCAAAGACATACTTATCTTCAAAGGGTTATAAACAAATTAATTCAAAAGTTCCAAGGAGTTTTCATGTGGAAGAAACTTGATGAAGAAGAAAGATTACAAGTCCTCCAGATGAATCCCCAATTTTCCATGTATGACTTCAAATGATCATAACTTGGTCAATTTTTATCACCTTGAGCCCATTATTTTTCCATAATGATCTTAAGGATGTGAATTATATGCTTTCTTTTATGTGCAGAGTGAGAAATGGATGGAAGTTGCCTTAAGGATACAAAAGATTATAGGTTATTTCATGATTTTTTTGCCAACTTCAACAATTCCTAACTCTCTCGGTTTTTGGAGATTTTGAATGGTTCAAGTCCCAAAATGTCATTAAAGAGGTCTATTTCGTGCCATCTTTTTTGGTCAAGAGCAAATTCCAGGAGGAAGGCCATGTTTGGATGCAAAACATTATAGGTCACGTTTGAAGAAAAATTTGAAATATTTCTAAGTATGGAAAGTCAACCCTTTTTCTCCAACTTTGACTCAATACAACTTTCAGCTCATGCATCCATTTGATCCCATTCTTTTTCCATTGAAAAGCTTGTAACCTCATCTTTCTAAAGCATCAAGAATCATGCCCTAAGACCCCTTGAGCTGAGAATGCCATTGGTCAGAAGTTGACGATTTGAAACTAAATTTTTCACCAAGTCAGAAGTTTGAAATCCTTGATTTGGCTTCTAAACACTTTGTTTCTGCGCGTTTTTGCTTCTGAACATGTTTAGTGAACTCCCAGAAGTGATTAGCATAGCAAAACACGCGTTTTGAATGAGTTTTGATAAAATTAGAAGTCACACATTTCTTGTTTGCAACTTCACACAATTTCCCTCCAAACTTCATCATTTCACACGCTTGGACATTCCATTTGATTTCCTATAAATAGAGGGTCATTCCCCATTCATTTCCTCAAGCTTGGATAGCCAGAATCACCCTGCCAAACTTGTTCCATAACTGAAAATTCAGCAACTTCTTAATCCACTCTCAAGCCTTTTTCAATCCAATTTTTTCATCAATTCACCCTCCTTGATCTTCCCTGAAGCTAACCATATAATAACATTCAAGAATCGTGCCCTATATTGCTCCATAGAAGTCCAGTTTCAGAGCTATGCAACTTAACTTCAATAGATAGATTACTTCATCAATTCTTCAAAACTTTGATATCATTGTGATGCTCTCATAGCCCTGGTTCTAGTCACAACACTTGATTTTTACTGGAAACACGTTTTGACCATGAAATTTTAAATCGCTTTTCAAAACTTTCCTTCCAAATTGCTTGAGCTACAGTTTATATAAATTTGTCGCGAATGTGTGGTTGTCTTCGTCTTGAAGAGACGAAGCGAATGGCATAGGTCTCATGCTCTTATTTTATAGATTGAGCAACCTGGTTTTTAGACTGGCTGGAGGTTGAAGATGACCAACGTGCCATCTTCCAACCAATGAAGGCATGTCATCTGTGTTTTTAAAAAATCTGATTTAATTAATGATCCTATGCATTATTCACTAAATTCCATAACATGCACAGTGCGCCAGGTCCACTTGATCTATTTACTAACGCGTTTTGACATTGATCAGATGACCCATATTTTTTTGGTTTTTATTTTCTTTTCTGATTTTTATATTAATTGTTTTAAACTTCCAAAAATAATAGAAAATTCATTTTTAGTCCAAAAAACCTGAAATAATTATGAAAAATATTTTTTATTATTCTCTTTCTGATTTTTATTTTTCACAATTTAATTTTGTGTTTTGGTATTTTTTATAAATTTTCACTTTATATGAATTGTCTTAAATGTTTAAAAATACTTTTATGCATTTTTAAATTCTGAAAAAATTATGGAATGATCCAATGATATTGTGACAAATATTGGCGACCTCACTTATTTTTTATTTCTGACTTTGGTATTTTTTATCATTTTTTGGTTTATTTTACTCATTTCTTTTAATTTTAAAAATAGTTTCTGACTTTAAAAAATTACCAAAAAATTTATAAAGAGTCATTTTCTGATTTTTTTATGGTCTTACTTTTTATTTTTTGATTAATTTGAACACAGTTGATATTTTTCTCTTTTATTTCTATTTTAAAACATATTTTTAAACCTTTTTTGTATATATTAAATGTAATATTATTTTGTGACTATTTTATGGCCGATCTTGGGTTAAATTTTTGATCATGAACTTTATTAACATCATTGGATCCATGGTGTTGAGTCTAACTCCACAAAAATGGATGAATGATTTTAATAATAGTTTGATTAAATTTAATTCAAAAGTGGTTTGTGTATTCTCTCCCACCCCTCTTCATCTCATCCCTTTCTTATTGCAGTAAGTGTTATTGGAGCATGATCTCTATATCATGTCTCAAAACAAATGGTGCATAGATTGCTATTGACCGACCTCAAAATAGGTGCGACTTCTATATAAGTCCACTTACGATTGCTTAACATTGCGCTAAATTTTGTCCCGATTCGAATAAATGATCATTCGTGGCCCATACTTATATTTGCAAGCCCAAGTATGTTAATTTGATCTCTTTGATCCAATAATCTTGAGATTCATTGTGTGGAGGCTTTGGTTCTACCAATCCTCTAATTGATCTACAACACCTTTGGTCAACACGGATCACTTAAACATCGTTGATCATTAAATAGTACTCATGAGGATTCCAAATGGATGATATGCTTGACAAAAAGCAAATGCAACTTGTTGTATGGAGGATTTGGTTCTACCAATCCTCTAATTAGTTTCAAATGCAAGTTTCAAGATGATCATCCAACTAACCACTAATCACTAATAATTGACTTTATCCTTTATTTTTATTATATGCCCCTTTTTTTTATGCACTATTTACTTTTAGCATTTACATTTCATGCCATTTTCATCTTTGCTCTTTTGAGTATTTACTTTCTTGTCATTTTTATTTTTGCTCAATTGAGCTTTACTTTTCTTTTTCAAAACACCTAATAATCAACATAAACCCTAAAAATCGTTAATGATACTTGGACTATTTGGTTACTATCCTTGGCATTATGGAGCATTGGACTTTTTGGACTTAGGATTAGGAACCTTGGCCTATGAGTGGAGACCTTGTGACCTTACCTGATTATTTTGTCTGGAGCTCTTGAGGTTTACCTCAAGGCATTGGGTTGTTTTTTGTTTTGCGTGTAGGTTATTGTGATTACACTCTTTGTTTGTAATATGGAATTCACCCGTATACAGCCGTTACTCTGCCCAATTTTTGTGAAGACTTAATACACTTGAAGTTTGGTTCTTTCAAGAGGTCTATTATCATTGGTTGTTTGGTTTTAATCCAAAGAATGAGAATTCTATCTTGATCATAGTGTCAAGTATTGGCTTCTTTTTGGTTAGATGGTTCCTATCCCTAGCTTTTACCTTATGCTTTTAGGATAGTCTCTTCTTCTCCTCCCATCTTCTTTAATTTCAAAAATCTTCTCCCTCCTTTTGAAAACTCCTCTTGCTTTTAAACTTGAACCACTTTCATAATAAACTTGGACTTAGGTCCATGCATTTTCAAAACTTTTTCATGAATAAACTTCATTCAACATTAATAATACCTTAAGATTTTTGTGAGAAGACTAAAAGTCAATCAATCTCGTTTCAAACCATTTTTCAAGTTTGGCTTTTATCTTTAAACTTTTCTCAAAAAGATTGGACTCTTTTCAATCTTTGTAGTGATGCGAACAACTATACTTCTACAATATATAGTGAAGAGAGATATTTTTCACTTGAGTGTTCAGTGAGGCATTGTTGATTTTAAAATCCAAGTCATATCCTCCACTTTGAGATGATGCAAATTCTCCTTTCTCATGATTGTGGGTAGTAGGTATGTTTTCCACACGGACAATGATGATGATGTCTTATCTCATAAAATTAACCAACACACTTACATTTTAAAATTTTAAAAAAAGAGGAACTACGTGTACCCTGATCCCCTATTGCACGGAAGGTGGTACGTAGGCACTAAAGGTTCGCAACCGCGGCGGGTGCAAAAAACCATAAAAATAGATTTCTTTTCTCACTTCCACCATCCATTTTTTATACAACATTTTTATAGCCAAAATATACATATTTTACAAAGAGGTTCATGCGAAGTACCATAGATTTTTAGGGTGCTAATACCTTCCCTTTGCATAACCAACCCCCTTACCTTGAATCTTTCCCCCTTTTTTGGGTTATTCGCTCTTTTCCCATTCCTTTGGAAATAATAAAGTGCGATGGCAATTTTATTTTAATTTGTACAAGTCTAGTCAATCCCATGACTTAGTCTTAAACATTTCCACCGCTAAAGAATCTGTCGACACATACTTCATTTTTGAACTGTATGTGTCAACCTGAAGGTTGAATATGTCGACCAAAAAAAGTTAATGGCTACATGCTTTAAAATAATAATGAATGTATCGACCTGAAGATCGTATTTGTTTACACAAAATTTAAATTTTTATGCAATTTCAGAAAAGCTTCAGTATGTGACGACCTTTATGATACATGTGTAGACCTAAACCAAGTCAAAGGCTAAATGCTTATTTACTGGGTTACTTGTGTAGACCTGAAATGTGTAGGTGTCGACACACGTAGTTCAATTTTATGCATAAATAAATTTTTACTGCATGCGATTATTTTCAACATTATTCCTAAACAACCTAAGACTTCTAATTGAAAAGGATTCCACACTAGACTCATAGATACCGTCGAATTATAGAAATGTTAGGTTCTCGTATTTTTGACATCATTCAAAATAGATATTTAGACAAGTTCCACTCACAAACTCCCTCTTTTTGATGATGGAAAAAATACGATGATGCACTTCGTATATTTGATTGACACTACCCCTAAAAACATGCTTTCAATCTTTATCATCGCATATTCCTTCCCCACCCTTTGACAATATCAAAAAGAGACAAAGCACACTATTAGAAGTATCTTATCTTTCAAACCACAACAGATGTATAAACCATACATAGGAAATTTTTGCATAGAGAAAGTGTACATATACATATACCATTTTATATGTTATAACACTATTTTAACGAAATAGATAAGAGATAAACAAAAGTATGGATATCCAAAACATAATTAAAACAAAGGTGCACACATTGTTTAAGCACACAAACGAGAATTAAAAAATACATGAAACCAAATAGCAAATTATTCTTCAAATGCAATGCTTGAAAGGAAATGAAATGAAAAGATGTAAAATTGAAATTATATGCAACACAATAGAGTCCATCAGGGAGATCATGACGCCTTTGATATGTTCGTCCACTTCTACGCATTTCTTCATATAATTCAGACGCTTCCTCACTCTACTGAACACCAATTATGTCAAGATGGTTGATTCTTCCTTGGATAACACCGCTTGACCTATTGATTTCATCATGAAAAGACTTAAACTATGAAGTAGCAGTCGAGACAAACAATTCAAAGTTGGTTTCTTGATTATCTAATCTTGCATTATTTTGAGTAGTCTAAAATTCAGTATGCCATTGCACTTTAGTTGTATGCCATTGCACTTCTTCTTCATAATGTTGATTATGTTGAATCTGCATGTTTTGGATCATAGTAAGGATCTCAGAATTATTACCACTATCAGATCCATACCTGTTATCACGCGAACCATAAACATAATCATAAGAACCCCCATCATAGCCTCTATAATTTTCTCCCTGCGCAGTCCAAGAAGTTTGTTGCTAATTTTCTGCCCAAGGTTGCTCGTAGCCATGTTGTTGGACATGAGTTGCATTCATCCAAATTTCATCTTTCTCATGATTTTCATCATCCATGTGAATATCTCTAGGAGGAGCGTCATTTATGTCTTCAGAACCTTCATCATTCCCTTGCTCATCACCAACATCACAGTATTCATTAGGATAATCATAATTGTAAATTCTCCACTTTGTCTGAAGAACATGGTAATAGTATGCTCTTCTTTCTTGATCCTAATGATATCCCAGATTAGTCGTGGTTCTTTTGGTGAATTCCAACAATTCACCTAGATACACAAATGGGAGTTTTAGAAAGCCAATATTGAAGAAATTGAGTATTTTTGCTATCATAGTTGGGTAGCTAAAATTGTCCCTTTGTTACATGTCTTGATAGAGAAAATGAAAGCAATAAAATAGTATGGCCAATATATATTAATCTAATTGAGAAGAACATGGCACTGGTTTGTCATACACAAGACATGTTGTAGGACGCGGAATGTGTGTGACAAACCAGTGCAATATTCAGGATAATCTCTTGAGGCAGCCCATAGTAATTGGTTCATTATTGTTGTTGTCTCTTAGAGCTTTCAAATTTTCATTGGAGTGCATTCTTCACTTGAAATTAGGATGAACGCTTGTGTCCCCAACCCTTGTTCATTTCCCATTCTAATTCCAGAAACAGTTTGCCACATATCGTTTGTAAAAGTGTAAATGTTACTTCCAATCGCAAAGGTGAATTTAGCCTTGTCCCTCTTGTGTAATCCCGCATAAAATATACGAATCAAATCTTTATTGTATTTTTGAATCAAATCCATGAAGCAGTTTATTCCTTGATGATTTAGCCCGCTAATAACCTCAGGAATATGAAGTTCTTCAGCTGTGCTCACTTTGTAGTAATTTTGTTTTACAACAATTTTTCCATAACATTTTTCTTCAAAGAATTCCATATTCTCTTCACTAACCAGATCAAACACAAATTCAGAATTGTTTGAGGAAGAACTGGCCTCCCCTTTACCTCATACAGCCCCTTTGCCTCTTGAAATTTTAGGTGACAAAAACTATTTCACCAAATCATACTTACCCAGAAGGTGTTTGACATAATTTCTCAACCAAATTAGTTGGAATTTGAGACAAATATGCTACCCTCACAAATGGAAATGATGTTATGATAAAGATAGATGCACAAAACAACAAGTTTACACACAATATATAGAACTTTATGAATTCAAGATGCATTGGATGTGTGTAGAAGGGCTAGAGACACAAAATAATGGGTTTTGAATTTTAGTCAATTTGGAATATTGAAGGAAATGAGTGATAATGAAGTGAGAAGGATATGTTTAATGACACAATTTATGTTGAGGGGAAAAGTTTATTTTGATGACAAAAGGAAGAATTTAGTTTAGGTTTATGAGACACATGTAAGAGAATGAAGATGGAAGATAAAATGGTGAGATTTTGAATACACGTGTTGACCGGTTCAGATTGCGTGTCGACACACACATTTATGTGCCGACCTATACTGAAATATTTGCACATCAACACTAGAAATTATTTTATGTGCCGACCTATTCAAGTTTTATGCTGACACATACTGAAACAAATTGAACAATTACAAAATATGAGTTTATGTGCTGACACATAAGATTTATGTGTTGGCCTATACTGGCTTAAAAATGACAAATGCTTGTTATACTCAAGATAGAGAAATTTTTTATACTTGAATGTTATAATGTATGCATGATAAATGTACAATACAAAAGTGTACATATATTAAAAAAACTCATAGAATAAAATTTTATCCAAGTCACTATAATCATTTAAATTGAAATAATCATGGATTCAATTAATTTTTTTGGAAGTGAACACAGAAACAAATGATATTCAACGTGCATTATATACTAATAGATATAAATTACTAGCTTACTATAAGAGAAAAAAAATTGAAACAAATACAACCTCACCGATCAACCGGAGTATGCACAAGCATTTCATGAGAAGCTCAAGAACATGAGCATTAACAAATGCTTAGCGTGCCATGAACAATATAAAACCAATGCTCCAATAATTTCATCTTCTCAAGATGATTTTAAGATCCTTTATCAAGTTATTTTCTTATTGATGATACTTGAGAACACATACATTCTTATTGCCACGAAGTCAAATAATTTTAAATTTGTCACCTACTAATTATCTTGATATATCTACACATGAATTCCCATAAACTCTTCACAGAAGCAATATAATTTTCCTGTAATTCTCAATAATAAAAAATAGGTACCCAATATAAGTTGGGTCCTTGAGGGTGAGTAACATAATTGTTGCACTTAGGAGACCATTTAGAAATGCCATTAGGAATTGAACATTTCCTAAGTTGGCATTTGGAAAGGGTATGTCCCTTGGTACAACGGTAGTGACAAGTTATGTTTCAAAATATATCTGTGATACGGTAGCAGAACCGACTGTTAATACTAGTTTGCATTTTTTGTTTGCAACTGTCGTGGTAAGATAGAGTCGCCACCAACTTTTATTTTATCCAATCAGGAAAAGGAAAAAGAACAGAAAAACCTTTTTTGAGATGTTTCTGAGTACGGGGGGTAGATTATAGAAAGGGAAGGTGTTAGCACCCTTTCTATCTGCGGTTTTCTACGGGCTCTTAGGTACTTTCTCATTTTGAAATTTCTTTTGTGTGCTTGCTTTGAAAAGTTTTGTTTTACTTCGTTTTAACCCTTGTTTCTGTCCTCAAGAGTGTTACGAAGTGGTTTTTGAAAACTGTTTGAAAAGTGTTGGTGTGAAAATGTTTTTGTTTGTTTGAGCAAGTACCTAGGAACTAATCTACCTACTCGAAAAAGGTCTGTTCTTTTTCCTTTTAGAAAATGTTATCCCATTATTGAGAAATAGGTAGCATCGTCGTTGGAGTTTTTTAGGGACATTCGAAGGGACAAATACGATCACAAAAATAATGTTAGGAAATGTTAGTAATCATCCCAAAGCCTTAAAGATCTTTTTCTGAGTCAACATCCGAATGGGTCATTTTAGATCTTTCGGGGCTAGAGGACAACCACTAACAAACCCTATACTTCATGACCGTTTACTGAAGGCAACCGGAGTGGAGTAAACTCTAGGAGTGAGCATGTGCGAGTGTAATTTTCAATTAATTTATCTTTGCACATTTAGGGTTTTCTACCGTATTAATTTTTAGTTTGTCTTTCCATACAATCCTATTAACATCTAGGCAGTTTATAATTGCGGAAAGTAATGTGCGGGAAAGTTAAAAGTCCTAGATATTACAGGGCTTTTGCAGATACATAATTATTTTTACCGAAAATAAAGATGCGCAATTGAAACCCTAATTACTATTACAAACTCGGAGCAGTTACAATAATAATAAAAAGGAAATTACAAAATGCGCGCGGCGAATTAAATGCAAGAATGAATTAAGAATCATAAAAATCTAATTGAAAAAATATTTGGTTATTTTTAAGAAAAGATTATGTTATGTACAAATTAACCCTAATTTCTAATTGTTTTAAATTACGAAAAAAGGAATTAAATTGCCCTAAATTAAATTAATCTAATTAATTAAGGAAATAAGATATTTTATGAAAAAAATGATTTTAATGTTTTTGTGATTTTTTGATTAAATGATAAAAAATGATTATTGTGTTATTTGGTAAAAAAAGAAAATAATTAACGAAATAATTATAATAAAGGAAATAAAATAAAAAAAATAGAAATTGGGCCTGTATTGTTGAGCAATTCAGGGGGTGTAGTACTGAATTTGTTTAGGCCCAAAAGTTGCGAAGCCCAGTCCCACGTTGATTATGTGCAGCCATGTTTGGAGGATGCATCATGGACTTCCCTTTGACTGAGCGTTGGACCTGGATTAGTGATGATCCAGTGGCTGGATGATTGGAGTGCATGATGGATGCCTTGATGCGTGGAGTATGGAACCTGTTGTCAAATATTAAGAAAATAAAGAAAACACTGGGGCCTGGGATCGAACCCAGGTCCTCCCACTCACACATACGCGCGCTTAATCAATTGAGCTACATGTCTTATTTGTCAATATAATAACAATAATATATATTATATAAAACAAAATAGATAAAACAAAAAAAATAAAAAACGTGCGTTTTATTCAAATAGGCCAATGGTGGTCAACCACGTTAGCTTCTTCTTCCCCTGTCCGTCGTTTTAAGTATGGTACCTTTACCTACAGACATCTTCCATGGCTATAGCACTTCAAGTTTCAAAAATTCACAGCAAGCATGATAAATCAATTGTGAGTACATAGATCAATTTGTCTTGATCTCACGAGCATCATGGTACCCCTTTCTTGGGCCAATTTAACCTGTATAGAAAAACCCTAAAACGGCCATGAAAACCCTAACAATGCAAACACCTATGCAAGCATCAAAGCTTCAATTAAATCGTCCAAACATGTTGCAAACATGACAACAAAGACAGATATACCATTAAAACATGTTCATGATGCAAGAATCATAGTAATCGAATTTGAAAAAAGAAGCAAACCGCGTGAGTGTTATGTGATGATTCTGGGCTTGTAGAAGCTTGCAAATGGTTGGGGAACGTTCTGGAGATATCCAGGAAACGATTGGTAGCCTTGTAAAGCTTTGAATTATCCTCTAGGGTAGAAACCGATCCACACCTTTTTGCCAAAATTTTGAGTTTTGTTCTCACCTTTCACGACCTTAATCCTTGTTTTTTTTTGCATTGAGTATGTTCAGCATATGTAGTGGACTGAATTAAGGCAACAAAAACACTTTGTATCTTTGATAATCATGGAGATTTGATTTGATTTTTCTCTTTAATGATATGTTTCCAAAACAAGCATAATCATGCCAATTTTGATTCAATTTGCTCTTGCACGATTTGATATGCTATGCCAGCTTGATTAGATTGTGATTCCTACAAAAATCATATCAAAACCAATCTTTTTATATTTTTTGCAATTTATTTGATTTAATTTAACTTTTAAATAATAAAAAATCAAAACAAATAAATAAATAAAGCAAAAAATATGTGGATGCTGATTTGGGTCGTGAACCATGTTTCCAACAAGATGCAATCATGAAATGCTAGGCCCATTTGACAAAAAAATGCATTTTTGAGCACATTTGACTTTTGGCAATTTTGCAAAAATGGTCAAATTTGACAAGACATATCTCCTCCAATTTTAACCCTAGGAAGGTGTTCTTGGACTTTTTAGAAAGCTTAGTATGTCCCCTAAACAACCATTTTGGTTTCATCTCAATTGGGTCTTCAATGTTCATGTAAGAAGCTTTGACCCAAAAGGTGTTTTTGTTGACTTTTCAAAAGGACCTATAATGTAGAAATTCATATCTTTTGACGAGTGCATATTTTGAACTTGGCTAAAGATGAATTGTAGGGAATTGCATCCTCTTCAAAATGAGCCTTGGATGGAAACTTTTTGATAAAGTATGAAGAAGTTATGCTTGGTTAATGTTTGGTTGGCTTTTCCTATGAAACCCTAATTTAGCAACTTTTGGGTTTTGATGAATTTGGGGCATTCCTTGAGGAATCATGATCAACCCTTGATCAAATGATGGATATCACTTCAAAATGTTGATGTTGAACAAAAATATTGAAGTTTGACTATATGTGGGCCATAATTGACTTTTGACCTGGTACAATTGATTTTCAAGCATCTGGGCAATTGACTGAGCAAACTTCTTGTGCAAGGCATGAAACTTGACATGGATGATCTTGAGAACATATTGGGACCATGGAAAGAATTTGGGACCTTTGGAGTTCCCAGACCCTGATGAAAATGGAAACCCTAGTTTGAGGTATATTGCCTTAGGAGAGAGTTTGTCTGGTCAACTCTTGGGCATCCTTGAGCCAGTTGGGGACCTCAATGGGCATGTGTTTAGTAAAATGAGAGGGAAAATTTTGGGGTACAACAACTTCCCCTGTTTAATCTTCTTAAACCTGAGGATGTAGATTGGTTGTCTGCCTTTCGTAATCTGAAGGTGGAAGATGATTGAACACTAGAGTGCCCAGAAATTTGCACTCGTCTGAGATGGTGCTGGACTGTGTAGGTAGTATCGGGAATAGGCTTACAGATGCCATTTTGAGGAGATGAAGGAAGGTCACCAGAGATGGGCTTAAAGATGCCATCCGGAAGATATGACGGAGAATCGTCGGAGATGGGCTTAAAGATGCCATCTAGAGGATGTTGATTTCCTGAGATATTCCTTTGATGAGAATTCCTGTTCCTGTCGTTAAGGAGGAATCTGCTGAGGAATGTTGGTCTCTGTCTTGGGAGAAATGGAACTTTAGGAACTTCATTTGTCTGTTACTCTACTGGGGAATGATCTCTTAGTCGAGGAGATGAAAATGAACTGCTATCTGGTCGTGCTCCAGGCCTTACAGTGATTTGTTGAGGATAATAAGACTGACTGCTATCTGGTTGTGCTCCAGGTTTTAAAATGACTTATTGGGGATATGAGATTAATCTTGCTATCTGGTCGTGCTCCAGGATTTGCAATCTAAAAAACTCTTATCTGGTCGTGCTCCAGGCTTCAAAAGGAATTAAGTGGTTATCTGGTCGCATCCGAGTTTCAACTTGAATTTAAGGCATACTAACATCCGGTCGTTTCCAGGCTTCAATAGTAATTGGCCGAGTAAACTTCTATCTAGTCGGATTCCAAGCTTCGCAGTACCTCATACTGTTATCTGGTCGTGCTCCAGGTTTCACAGTGTCTCTTGCCGCTATTTGGTCATGCTCCAGACTTCATAGCGTCTTATACCATTTTTTGGTCGTGCTCCAGGCTTCAGTAATTTGGGGAAATTAAGCTGTTATCTGGTCAGTTTCCGGGCTTCATAGCTTCTTAAACTGGAATAGAAATCTTAGTATCGATTTGACTGAACCAGGGAAAGGTCTCGAGTTGTCTTCAACTGGGAGAGAAATATTAGTATCTATTTGACTGAACCCGAGAGATGTCTCGGATTAACTTCAACTGGCATAAATATCAGGAGAATCTTAGCGGAGATTTGGCTGACCCAGACGAAAGTCATAAAACATCTTCAACTAGAATAAAAACCTTAGTGTCGGTTTGAATGAACCAGAGAAAATCTTGAAAAGTGTTGGAATATATTCAATTGTAATAGAAACCTTGGTGTCAGTTTGACTGAACCAGAGAGAACTTGTGAGAACTTGATTGCATCTTTCCCTGAAAGGTAAAAAGTTAGTCGTATGCAATGTCATGATGTATGAAATGTATTGAGTAATGATGTTCTCAAAATAAATGAGATTCTGCTGTATAATATGTATGCATATGCCATGATGTATGGATATGCAATGCTATTGTGATATTCTCTAGCTGGGGAAAATAAATCCTTGACTGCTGCTGGAGAGTATAAGGAGCTGAGTTCTTTGTTTCCGCTGGGGATAGTGACCGAAGATGATTAGCTGGGGATTTACATCCATTCTGCTTGAGAACATTATGCCGGAGGAGACTCTGTCTGAGAATAATCCCGCGGGGGAATGACTCTGTGGGGAAGAGAGATACTCTGTTGGAAGATCTGCTGATTTGGAGAAATAAACTCAGCTAGGGATGAACTTCCATTGCTGGAGAGAAGAGCTCTATTGGAGATTGAGCTTCCGCTGTCAGAGAAATAAACTCTGCTCGGGAGATGGCTTTATAAACTGCTCATGGTTATAAAACTCGACTGGGGAATGCAGATATCAGCTTTCTGAAGGAACATGCCGGGGAAGGAATTCCTGGTTGGGGATACAGAGGTTGGACTTTGGTTGTCCTTACTCTGTGGGGAATATAAGTATCACTAGCTTTTATGTGATAGTGACTTCGCTTCCAACTGTCTCTGCCCCTTGTACCATTCTGGAAAAAGTACATGTGGAGATTTTGTGGATGGATTTATGTCGTGATTGTACTTGAACATGTATTTAATGAGTGTCACAATGAGATCCGTCTTTGGATCGTATCTGAACTATACTTGAAACATGTGTGGAATGAGTGTCAGAATGACATCCGTCTCTGGATCGTATCTGAACTATACTTGAAACATGTGTCCAATGAGTGTCAGAATGACATCTGTCCCTGGATCGTATATGAACTGTTTCTAAAAGAGAAATCTGGAATAAGTACCAGGATAACATCCTTCTCTGGATCGTACCTGAACTATTTCTCAATGTCTGAAAATCTTGAATAGGTAGCAGAATGACATCCGTATCTGGATCGTATATGAACCGTTTCTCGATGTATGAAAATATTGAATAAGTAGCAGAATGACATCCGTATCTAGATCGTATCTGAACCGTTTCTCGATGTATGAAAATCTTGCATAAGTAGCAGAATGACATCCGTATCTGGGTCGTATCTGAACCGTTTCTCGATGTATGAAAATCTTGAATAAGTAGCTGAATGACATCTGTATCTGGATCGTATCTGAACCGTTTCTCGATTCTAGTGCTCTTGATGAATTCTGATCAAGGTATAAGTATTCCATTATAGACAGGTGACGGGACATAGTTGTACGTTTTAAATCCCTAACTTTTGCCTGCACCGCCCTTTCGGGTTTTTCAGTCCACCATGATACCTCTTTGCCCAAGCCACCTTTTCAGGTTTTCGACTTGTCGGGTGTACAAATTTTTTTTATGTATATCCCTACTTTTTCCCGAACCCTTTTGGTTCGCCAGGATTCCCTTATTTTTTCCTAGGTGTGTCAACCTAGCGGGTCTTTTTTTTGTGCATAGTATTTTCCGACTATGTCCATGCTTTCGGGATGTAGAGAGTTGTCACTGCCCATAGTGTTGTGTTATAGTACTGTCAAAAATGTTTTCTTGATGGCACATGATTCGTTGCTAGAATGCGTGCATAATGCCCCAAGTGATTCAGATGGAGATTTGCCCATGGTTATTTGGCACTTTTGGAGAGACTGCCACATGTGTGTTTAGACATCATGTCACGCCCCTTGCTTATGGAAGACCTGTTATTGGAAGTGTCTTTCCCGCTGAGGTGATTCTGTCCATTGAGAGGATGTATGTTCATTGAATATCCATTATGCAGATTTCTCTGCTGTCAAACAATTAGTCATATGCAAACAATGTCATTTAAAGAATGCAAAACTCATGTCTGTCTTGAAATTTTTTTGAAAATGTGTTTTGAGTAGTAAACCGAAATTTGCAAGAATGTGATATCAACTCAGGATTCATAACAAAGCCTACAGGAGTCAGGATACCTTTGTAACAGTATGCTCTCAAACTAACCCATGCTTCAGCTAGGACTTTTAAGGGTTATAACGTGGCCTGCTTCACGGTTCAAGAAACAAAGGATAAAGGCTCAAATTTTATTTGTACCCAACCCGCTCTTCGTGATGTTCTTCAGTCCTATGCTCAGTTAATTGCGCGTTTAGATCACGATTGAGTCTGGAATCTTTGCTCTGATACTTGATGATGATTCAGAAATTGAAAATTTGTTTTGAAAAGGCAGTCATTTTTGTAATCTTCTTTTTGTCGAGGATTTGTAGTAACCTCTTTTTTTTTTGTTTTCGTTATCCCTTCTTTTTCCTGAACTGTTTCTTTTGTGATTACAGTCATCGGGATGCCCCAATTCTTCTCTTAAGTCTCCTTCATAGGTTTTGCTTAATGGGATTTTATTTCGAGAGATAATGACTTCCTGTCTTGACGATTATACGGAACCATCATCACCTTTTGTTTTGGAAGGACGTCTTCGATGCCATTCATTGTGTACGAAGCGACAAATTGTGACTGAATGCGCCTCTGAATTAACTGAGAAAACTACCCTGCCTCAGGTTATGATTAAGGGTCTTAATTTGTGTGAAAAGAAAAACTCCTACTTCTTTGGCTCGAAGGGGTTGACTAGCGATTATCTTCCTTATAACTCCACTGTTTAGGATTTGAAACAACGCCTGTACATCGTCAGCGGGGTCTGTTCAAAAGCATATTGTACAGATTGTGGTATCATTTTCGTCATCCTCCCTCTAAGGCTTAGAGTTTTTAATCGAGAGTTGAATATCAAGAAAAGGAAGTATAGAGAAGTTTAAGCATAGTGAAAACAAATTAATTCAAGACAAACATGTATAATGCATTAATGAAATAACAAAGTTTTGACATGACAATAATTGTTCGAATAAGCAAATAAAATACAAATTGAGAATTTAATGAACAAAAATGTTTTCAATCCTAGCCATGTTTTGGCACGGGAGCAGTGATTGCGTTGGGAGTCTCTGGAGGGTCGAATTCAATCTCTTTGGCATCAATCATATCCTGAATTTTATTCTTCAGAGCCCAGAATCCATTTGTATCATGTCAAGGACTATCACAATCGTATGCACACCTTTCGCTGGGGTGGTAAGTAGGAGCAGAAGTATTGGGGTTTTGCAGAGGAGCCTTTAACGTAATCAACCCTGCCTTCAACATGTATTGTAACACTTGAGCTAGTGACATGTTAATTCTGGTGAACTGTCTCTTAGGCGTGACCTCTTTACACTGATTCCCCTGTTGGTGTCATTGCATAGGCGTAGGATTAGAGACCAGCATTGCCCCCACAAATTGATTGTGGTCGTCTGCCTTATTACGACCCTTCTGGCCATACACAACACTGGCTTCCCTCTTACCATCAAGTGGCTTCTTCTCAGCATTAGAAGATGCATCCTTCTGAATTTTTCCACTTCGGATTCCAGCTTCCACTCTTTATCCTGTTAAGATCAGTTCAGTAAAACCCGCTGATGAACTTCCAATCATATGGTTGAAGAATGGCCCAGTCAAAGTTCCCAAAAACATATCCACGAGCTCCCTGTCAGCCAAGGGAGGTTGAACTCTTCCAGCCAAATCTCTCCACTTCTGAGCATAATCCTTGAAACCCTCGTTTGAACCTATATACATATTTTGGAGTTGTGTACGGGTGGGAGCGAGGTCTGCATTATACTGATATTGCTTATAAAATGCAGCAACAAGGTCTTCCCAGTTACAAACATTGGCTCTTTCCAGCTGATAGAACCAATCCAGTTGTGTTCCAGACAACCTGTCTTGGAAGAAGTGAACCCACAAGGCTTTGCCAGTAGTATGAGGTTGTATCTTCCTCACATAGGAACGAAGATACATTTTAGGACAAAAGACCCCATCATACTTAGCAAATACCGGTGCCTTGAATTTTGGAGGGATGACAACCCCGAAGACCAGACCCAACTCTTTAAAATCCAGCCCAGGAACCTTCTGGATTTCCATAGCACTAAGACGCTCTTCTAACTGCATATACTTTTCATCAGCTGGAGGGTACTACTCCTCATTATAATCAGTTTCATTGTCAGACTCTTTAGGACTAGGGTCCTCTTCTCTGGCTTCACCCTCTTGATTCTCTCCCTCTTTAGATGAAGAAGCTAAATCAACAACCTGTCTTGGTGGCCCTCTAAACCTTCTGCTCATATGTGCCACACCGGATGTCCTCTTGGTCTTCTTAGTGTTCTTCTTAACAATCAGAGCCTTCAGCTCTTCCTGTCTTTTGGCCAGAGCCACAATCATTTGCTGGAACTGCGTCTTCTGAGTCTGAAGATCTTTCACAGTTTGTTCAAGAGCCATTGCTGAAATAAACAGCGGAGGAGATGAGAAACCTGTTATGAATCCTGTTATGCAATGATATGTATGATATGTATGCAATGTTTTCAAGGGTTCTTAAAGGCTCAAATTTGCTTAAACAAAAAGGAACAAACGCGAATTGTATTAGTAAACTTGAATTATTACAAAGAATGTATTTTGAGAGTACAATTAAGCAAAATAAAACAAAAAGAAGACTAGGTTTCCCATGAGCGCATCCTCTTTGGCACGATGTAGGCGTTGATATTCCTCTCTTCATGAAGTAGCCTAGTGAGTTCCAAGACCTTTTTCTCGCTGGCGTAGAATTAGACTTCAAACGTATCCCGCTCATCTTTAAGCTGAACCCAAGAATTTTGTAACTCTTTGTGATCAGTTGGCATGTCTGGATGAAGAACAAGATGAGGAGTGTCTCCCTCTATAACTAGTTCCATAATCATAGGTTGGATAATGCGATAAGGCATCGTAAGAGTTTGAGCGCGGGCTCGTGCCCATCTGAGATAAGGCTCGAGAGGTATGGAATTCTTATGCCCAAGTGGCTTGCTGTCAACCTTATGTACCATACTCCAAGCTTGTATGAACCTTTTGCGGTAACCCTGAACATCATTCTCATAGTTGAAGGCGATTCCTTGAATAAGTGTATCATGAGGACCATCCCTTCTTGCATAACCAAACTGTCGTAATGCTAAGAAAGGGTTATAAGTGATTCCTCCCCTAATGCCTAAGAGAGGGACATTAGGGAACTCACCACAGCGATCGATGATAGTAACATCTTCCAAGAATCGTGAACACCAATGAATGTCTGAATGCGTAAGGGACATCAGTCGATGATACCATCTTTTACCCTGTTCATTCTTCAAAGTAGATCTGGGTAGGTGCGAAATAAAACCACCTAGCCAATAGAGGAGTGCAACACTGGAGGGTCCCCCTTCTTTTTAGAGTGCGAGCATGCATAGAGTGTAGAATATCCCCGAGTAATCTAGGTACCGGATTCTGAGACAGAAAAACTTGGATTGTGCTCACATCTACGAGTTGATCCGCATTAGGGAACAATACCATCCCGTAGATAAGGAGCGCCATAAGCTCTTCAAAATCTTGTAGATCCAGGGTATCCCAAAAATAGTAAGCCTTTTCAAATAGAAATTTAACTGGAATTCCTTGAACACTCCCTCTGGTTTCCCAATTTATCACTATGTAGGACTGTTGTAAGGATAGAGCTTTAGCAATTTATTCAGGTTTGGGATGTCTTTCTGTACCGCTGAAAGGTAGCTGATCAAGAATGGGTATCCCTAATAACTGAGAAAATTCCTCCATAGTAGGCACTAACCGGTAATCCGAGAATGTGAAACAGTGATGTAGAGGATCGAAGAACTGAAATAGCACTTTCAACATTTCTTCGTCAGGTTTTGCAGTGACCAAGTTGAGCAACCGACCATGCTTTTCAGTGAAAGGAGAGCTTTCAGGAATCCTTACTGCCAAGTCCCTTAATTGGGGAGATACTTTCAATAGGTTAATATGAATAGTGTTCCTGCGGACGGATGCCATATCCTACAAAACAGAGCAAATATGAGCCCTAGAAACCCTTGAAACAATTAGTATGATATGCTATGGTATGATGTTTATAATGTCATGATAAATCACAGGTATAGCAAACACAGACAAACCACACCAAGTCCTTAGGTTTAAGGCCTGCTTGAGTTTTAAAGTCATACCCTCTTGAAGCTAGATTGGTTCAACCTGTCCTATAAATATGTAACTGGGTTCTAAAGGGATCTCAATATCACCGATTTTTCCCCCAAGCCTTGTTCAATCGACGATTGACTCGTAATCAAACAAAACTCAGAAGTCAAACCTCAATGAGTGTAGCATCGAGTATTTATCAACCTTGGGCATACACCAAAGCCGGCCATCTCACTACGCCCTACTGGACAAGTTGTGCAATTAAAGGTTCTAAGGTCAGTTGATGCTTTATGACACCACGCGGCGGCCCCGTACATCTCCCTGATTGACTCAAGGGTTATGGGTACCAACCAAAGGTCCACATTAATGTAGCTACTACTTCAACCGTGTTGGTATACCCCAACACAACTCCCTCATAGTTTATTTCTAATTACCTAAAAGGTGTTTCCTGATCCGGGTGTAGGATCAAATAACCCAAACAGTTCCCATAAATATAAAGTAAGCAATACAATCAAGATAAAGAAGGGTCGCCAGTTCTGTGATATGGTGGCAGAACCGACTGTTAATATTGGTTTGTGTTTTTTGTTTGCAAATGTCGCGGTAAGAAAGAGTCGCCACCGACTTTTATTTTATCCAATCAGGAAAAGGAAAAAGAACAGAAAAAACCTTTTTCGAGATGTTTCTGAGTACGGGGGGTAGATTATAGAAAGGGAAGGTGTTAGCACCCTTTCTATCTGAGGTTTTCCACGGGCTCTTAGGTACTTACTCATTTTGAAATTGCTTGTGTGTGCTTGCTTTGAAAAGTTTTGTTTTACTTCGTTTTAACCCTTGTTTCTGTCCTCAAGAGTGTTACAAAGTTCTTTTTGAAAACTGTTTGAAAAGTGTTGGAGTGAAAAAGTTTTTGTTTGTTTGAGCAAGTACCTAGGAACTAATCTACCTACTCGAAAAAGGTGTGTTCGTTTTCCTTTTAGACAA
This sequence comes from Vicia faba, assembly GCA_948472305.1. Taxonomy (NCBI): domain Eukaryota; kingdom Viridiplantae; phylum Streptophyta; class Magnoliopsida; order Fabales; family Fabaceae; genus Vicia; species Vicia faba. The sequence goes on along the minus strand of OX451736.1, from coordinate 1,396,860,183 downwards.
TACTATCCCATTATTGAGAAATAGGTAGCATCATCGTTGGAGTTTTTTAGGGACATTCGAAGGGACAAATACGATCACAAAAGCAATGTTAGGAAATGTTAGTAATCATCCTAAAGCCTTAAAGATCTTTTTCCGAGACAACATCTGAATGGGTCATTTTAGATCTTTTGGGGCTAGAGGACAACCACTAACAAACCCTATACTTCATTACCGTTTACCGAGTGCAACCGGAGTGGATTACACCCTAGGAGTGAGCATGTGGAAGTGTAATTTTCAGTTAATTTATCTTTGCACATTTAGGGTTTTCTACCGTATTAATTTTCAGTTTGTCTTTCCATACAATCCTATTAACATCTAGGCAGTTTATAATTTCGGAAAGTAAAGTGCGGGAAAGTTAAAAGTCCTAGCTATTTTAGGGCTTTTGCAGATACATAATTATTTTGACCAAAAATAAAGATGCTGAATTGAAACCCTAATTTCTATTACAAACTCGGAGCAGTTACAATAATAATAAAAAGGAAATTAAAAAATGCGCGCGGCGAAATAAATACGAGAATGAATTAAGAATCCTAAAAATCTAATTGAAAAAATATTTGGTTATTTTTAAGAAAAGATTAAGTTATGCACAAATTAACCCTAATTTCTAATTATTTTAAATTACGAAAAAAAGGAATTAAATTGCCCTAAATTAAATTAATCTAATTAATTAAGGAAATAAAATATTTTATGAAAAAAATGATTTTAATGTTTTTTTGATTTTTTGATTAAATGATAAAAAATGATTTTTGTGTTATTTGGTAAAAAAAGAAAATAATTAACAAAATAATTAAAATAAAGGAAATAAAATAAAAAGAAAAGAAATTGAGCATGTATTGTTGAGCAATTCAGGGGGTGTAGTACTGAATTTGTTTAGGCCCAAAAGTTGCTGAGCCCAGTCCCACATTGATTCTGTGCAGCCATGCTTGGAGGGTGCATCATGGACTTCCCTTTGACTGAGCGTTGGATCTGGATTAGTGATGATCCAGTGGATGGATGATTGGAGTGCATGATGGATGCCTTGATGCGTGTAGTATGGAACCTATTGTCAAATATTAAGAAAATAAAGAAAACGTTGGGGCCTGGGATCGAACCTAGGTCCTCCCACACCCACATACGCGCACTTAACCAACTGAGCTACATGTCGTATTTGTCAATATAATAACAACAATATATATTATATAAAACAAAATAGATAAAACAGAAAGAAAAAAAAAAACGCTCGTTTTATTCAAACAGGCCAATGGTGGTCAGCCATGTTAGCTTCTTCTTCCCCTGTCCGTCGTTTTAGGTATAGTACCTTTACCTACGGACATCTTCCATGGCTATAGCACTGCAAGTTTCAAAAATTCACAACAAGCATGATAAATCAATTGTGAGTACATAGATAAATTCGCTTGATCTCACGAGCACCATGGTACCCCTTTCTTGAGCCAATTTAACCTGTATAAAAAAGCCCAAAAATGGCCATGAAAACCCTAACAATGGCAAACACGTATACAAGCATCAAAGCTTTAATTAAATCGTCCAAACATGTTGCAAACATGACAACAAACACACACATACCATTAAAACATGTTCATGATGCAAGAATGATAGTAAACGAATTTGAAAAAAGAAGCAAAATGCGTGAGTGTTATGTGACGATTCTAGGCTTGTGGAAGCTTGCAAACGGTTGGGGAACATTCTGGAGATGTCCAGGAAGTGATTGGCAGCCTTGTAAAGCTTTGAATTGTCCTCTAGGGTAGAAACCGATCCACACCTTTTTGCCAAAATTTTGAGTTTTGTTCTCAGCTATCACGACCTTAATCCTTGTTTTTTTTTTGTATTGAGTATGTTCAGTATATGTAGTGGAACGAATTAGGGCAACAAAAACACTTTGTATCTTTGATAATCATGGAGATTTGATTTGATTTTTCTCTTGTATGATATGTTTCCAAAACAAGCATAATCATGCCAATTTTGATTCAATTTGCTCTTGCACGATTTGATATGCTATGTCAGCTTGATTAGATTGTGATTCCTACAAAAATCAGATCAAACCCAATCTTTTTATATTTTTTGCAACTTATTTGATTTAATTTAACTTTTAAATCATAAAAAATAAAAATAAAAAAATAAAAAAATAAATAAAATATGTGGATGCTGATTTGGGTCATGGACCATGTTTCCAAGAAGATGCAATCATGAAATTATAGGCCCATTTGACAAAAAAAAAGCACTTTTTAGCACATTTGACTTTTGGCAATTTTGCAAAAATGGTCATCTTTGACAAGGCATATCTCCTCCAATTTTAACCCTAGGAAGGTGTTCTTTGACTTTTTAGAAAGCTTAGGATGTCCCCTAAACAACCCTTTTGGTTTCATCTCAACTGGGTCTTCCTTGTTCATGTAAGAAGCTTTGACCCAAAAGGTGTTTTTGTTGACTTTTCAAAAGGACCTATAATGTAGAAATTCATATCTTTTGATGAGTGCATATTTTGAACTTGTGGGATGAAGATTAATTGCAGGGAATTACATCCTATTCAAAACGAGCCTTTGATGGAAAATTTTTGATAAAGTATGAAGAAGTTATGCTTGGTCAAAGTTTGGTTGACTTTTCCCATGAAACCCTAATTTAGAAACTTTTGGGTTTTGATGAATTCGGGGAATTCATTGAGGAATCATGATCAACCCTTGATCAAATGATGTATATGAATTCAAAATGTTAACGTTGACAAAAAATATTGAAGTTTAACTGTATGTGGGCCACAATTGACTTTTGACCTAGTAAAGTTGATTTTCAGGCATCTGGGCAATTGATTGAGCAGACTTCTTGTGCAAGGCATGAAACTTGACATGGATGATCTTGAGAACATATTGGGACCACATAAAGAATTTGGGACCTTTGGAGTTCCCACACCCTGATGAAAATGGAAACCCTAGTTTGAGGTACATTGCCTTAGGAGAGAGTTTGTCTGGTCAACTCTTGGGCATCCTTGAGCCAGTTGAGGACCTCAATGGGAATGTGTTGAGTAAAATGAGAGGGAAATTTTGGGGTACAACAATATCACTTTTGCCTTTTAAGTTATTTTCAACAAATTTGTATTTAGAATATGGCAGATTTAAAGGTTTTGTTAACTTTGTTGGGTCTATAGAAAAATTAACCTTTGATTGTTGAGTCTTGGTTATTTTGGCCTTAAGAGTCCTAACTTCTTTTTGCCAAATGTAACAAGTATCACAACCAAAATTAAACAGATTTTCATCCATCATATTTTTAACTTTATGAGTGCCTACTTGAGAGGTTTTTAGAGCTTCCATTTTATTTTCTGTTTCTAAAATTTTGGCTTCTAAGTGAGAGAAGATTTTTCTATTTGAAGCCAAATTTTTAAAATATTCAACAACTTCTCTATGTAGGTTTTTAAAAGCTTTAAGTAAATCAAGATGATACATTCCATTAACATATTTATTTTGGGAAGAGTTTACCTTGTGCTTCTTACGTTTTTGATGATGATTAGAGAGATGAGTCTCATCACTTCTAGATGCTTTGAGTCCTTTTTTCTCATCTTTATGATAATGGCCGAAGAGGAATACTTTATCATACTTAGAAGGTTTGTGTTCCTTATTTCTTTTATCATTGAAGTGAGTTGAAAAGCATAAATTTTCCAAATCATCATCATCATCATTAGATTTCTCCTCGCTTGAAGATTTAATGTATCTTTCCCAAGCCACGTAGACCTTCCTAGGTTTGTCATGACTCTTGTGTTGATTCCTCTTTTTCTTTTCGTCAAGCTTGAAGCCTTTCTTTTTGTATTTTTCTTCCTTAGAAGATGTAGATTTTCCTTTAGGCTCAATGCTTCTTTTGTTGATACTCTTTTAATTTCTCTTTTTTAAGTGCTTGTGATACCTTTTGAAAAATAATCTCATCTTTTCGTCTTCTGAATCATAGTTGTTACCAACATCTCTGCCATAATAATGCCCGTCCTTTGAGAACTTTAAACTTGAATCCACGAGAGCTTTTGACTTCAATCCTTCCTCCTTATTAGTGTCCTTCTCTCTATTCTTCTTTTTCTCAAGTTTTTTTCATACTTCTCTAAGGATTTGAGTTCTTGCTCATGTTCTTCTAACTTTCCAAACAAGGTGATGAGATCAAGCGTTTCAAGATTATTGGCTTCCTTGATCGCGGTAACTTTTGGTTTCCAATCCATTGTATGACATCTCAAAACCTTATTAGTAGAAATAGAATTTAAAATAGGATTACCTAGTAAATTTAAACGATTAATAAGTTGCGAGAACCGTGTTTGCATTTGAGAATGGTTTCACTAGGCTTCATGCGAAAGATTTAAAACTCTTGATTAAGTGTATTAATCCTAGATTGTTTGACCTTATTAGTTCCCTCATAGGTAACTTGTAGAGCATCCCACATAGCTTTAGTGGTTTGACAATGATAAATGCGATAAAACTCATCAACTCCAAGAGTGGATATGATAATATTTTTCGCTTTCCAATCGCTTGCCCACTTCTTATTATCAACATATGTCACCGGTGTTGGACCTTTTGGAATGGCTACCCAAACACCTTTGTCATATGATTTGATATGAATTTGCATACAAACTTTCCAATAACTATAATTTTCTCCCGTGAAAATTGGGGCTCTTTTATAATCCCCTTTAGGTTCATAAGCCATTTTCTAAGGAGTGTCGATGCCGGAATGAACTAGGATCTTAATACCACTTGTTAGATAACGACAATTCATCTAGAGGGGGGGGGGGGGGGGGGGGCTGAATAGATACCTAATTTAAAAAATCCAGAAAATTCTGGTTTTGAAAAATGTTTATCAAAGAGTTTGAGCAGAAGAACTTTTGAAAATAATTCGTCAATACAAACGTTATTGGAAACTCAGATATACAAAATTAAGAACAAATAGAGTATGGAATAAGAATGACAATCGAATTAATATACTTGAATCACTTTACAACTTATTTAACGTTTATAGCAAGTTACTAGTAAAGCTATTACCAATGGAAATATTTAAGAGAATAAACAAAACCAATTTGTCAAACACTTAGTGTGAAAGTGAATTTTCAGAATTTTCCTTTATGTTGTATTGATACACAAAAGCACTTATAATAAGAAGTGATTATAAGCAATATCAACACTTAATGTAAATAAAAAACAGTCTGGAAAATTTCCTATAATTCAATTGATAAAGAAATTATATTTGACAAAATGATTGATGAATATTAAAGCAATTAAAAGCGATAAGAAAAGAGACGCGAGGATTTGTCTTCACAGTTCCCCACTTTCATCCTCGGGTATGGATACGTCTGCGCCTAATTCCGATAGAATTAGGATAATTCTTACTATGCAAAAAAGTTGATACAAGAGAAGTGTTTAAGAGAAACTCCACAAACCCTAAGCTTGTTGTTGATTTAACTTCTTCTCTTCCTTTGATCTTGATAAATACAGAGACACAATAGATCCCAATTGAGTTGTCGATATTTCTACTCCTTTGTGCATTTTATCTCCAATGTTTTTGCGCACGAACGATCAAATTGTACCTATTGAAAACACAAGACCTCAATTGTGATCCACATTTCTTTCTCTAATTCCTTTGCATTATTTATCTCCAAAGGATCCTGTAACACGGTGGGAGAACTGTCTTGGTTATTTTTCATTTTATCGTAATTGTTGCGGATAACAAGAGTCGCCACCGACTTTTCTTTTATCCAATAAAGGAAAGGGTGAAAAGAACAGGAAAGACCTTTGAGATTATTTCTTGAGTTCGGGGGGTAGGTTATGAAAAGGGAAGCTGTTAGAACCCTTATCATCCGTAGTTATCTACGGGCTCTTAGTTGCTTGCTAGATCACTTGCTTTTGTTTAAAAATGTGCTTATGGTGTAGGTTTTGAAAGTATTTTGAAAACTTCTTTGTAATGGTTCTTGTTTCTATAAGAATGCGTATAAAGTTTTCTTTTGAAAATAGTTCAAAGAGGTGTTTGTGGAATGTGTTTTTGAAAAGTTTCTTTGTAATGGTTCTCGTCTCTATAAAAACGCGTACAAAAAGCTTTATCTTTTGAAAATGTTTAAAGATGAAAGTGTTGGTGTATAAAATGTTTTGTTGTGAGCAAGCGAGCAACTAGGAGCATCCTACCTACTCAAAAGGTCTAATTTTCTTTTCCTCCTCCTTTAGGTGTTGTAATCTTACCATTGTTTTGGTAAGAAGCCCCATCGTTGGATGTGAAGGGATAGGCGCGGGTCAATCGTATAGTCATAGAAGGAAACTTGTGATACACTTTAGCAAATTTCGTAAGGGACTAGATCATTTTACGGAAGGCAACATCGAGGGACTACAATCTTTTTTTATCGAAGAGTCTTTGCTAAAGCGTCCCATATTCGAGGGACATGATTGTGTTTCCGAGGAAACAAGCGAGGTTATCCTAGAGGTGCATGTGTGAAAAGTGTGTTCGTTTCAAGTTAATTTGTATTTTATTAGGGTTATCTAGTGGTTGTTTTTATCTTGCCATACACACCCTATCTTACTAGCAATTATATGAAAAGCGGTAAACTTGCGGAAATTAAAATCCTACGCTACTACACCATTAGGGGGATGGGGATACAATTTGCAAATGGGGATGAAATAAGTGTCTAATTATTACAACCATATCGAATAAGTGGATAGTAATGGAGTATTTATGTATATAATACAGAAACAGTGTAAAAAGAGATAAAAATAGCATTTTGAACAATTATGTGTCGACACATACTGTTATGCATCGACACATAACTTTCCTTGCCCCTGCCAAACCAAATCAACTCAGTATGAGTCGATGTATAATGGGATGTATCGACTCATTTCCTGCTTGTGTCGACACATACACGTTTTGTGTCGACTCATGCACTTTCCATCTTTCTGTTTTAGGCCCTGGATAACAGTATGAGTCGATGCATACGACCATGCGTCGACTCATACCCTGTTTTTCACTTAGAATGAGTCAACCCATGTGGGTATGTATCGACCCATGTTACAGTTTTTTGCCTCTATCACCATTCTTTTGCATGTGTCAGTCAGTTTTCAACATATAAATGATAAAAATGAACACTAAGGAAATGATTAACTTCAAGAGTAATGATTACTTCATCTTATCCTCAGAAATAAACCAACAATGATGTATGGAAAATGCAAGGTTGAAATGACTTACCTTGCAACTACACTTTCAGTTTTGAGTCTGAAACCCTTCAAGATGCTGTGTGGACTTTAATGAAACTTCAGGAAGCTTCTAGACTTTCCTTTTTGTTAAAGGTTGTTGAATCAACTCCCAACAGTCAAGTTTATGTAGTATTGTCTTTTGTTTAGAATTTGAGAATAAGAGCACTACATAAACTGTTCTTGAGCTTGAGCAATATCTATATGATATGAAGTGTTTTGAGGATTTATGGGAGGGTTAGCAAGGTTGTATAATAGTGGATTGTGGATCTTTTCTGTTTTGATGAGTCCAAACAGAGTTGAAGATGAGCAGAGCTTTTATGGATGAACTGAGTTTTATGAATGAGCTGATTTTAACAAAAATTCTGTTTTTTCTTTTCTCTCCTTTTTATCTCTAAAAAAAAAATCCCTCCTCTTGTCTTATGAATCAGTACCTTTTGTAGCCCCTTAACTGAGGTTTAGGAGGGAAACAAAATAAGTTGTTTTGAACTATTTTTGCCTACTGCTTTGATGCTTTTTCCACACAATTTTCTTTTGCCATTTTGGTAGAACTTTTTGGCTGTTATGATGCAGGTTGGAGTAGACTGCATAGAGCAGTTTTGGATTGGTTTTTTTGGACTGTATAGGGCAACATATACAGGTTTTGTGACAGGTTTGTGGTGCAGCATAACACAAGGTTTTGTAGGACAGCAAATCAACAGTTTTTTTGGAGTGTTGTGGCAATGCATAGAAGTAACATATCATTTTGTTCAGCCATAATTTAGACATCATAGTTTGCAGCATGAAACAAGTTTGATTTGTGGAGCAATTTATGCACATTGTATCAAAGATAAAGCATTGTAGAAAGGTTTTAAGTCAAAGGAAAAAGTCCAAGAAATACAAAGTTTAGGATTTCTAAACTTGTAGAAATGCCACTTTGTAATAACTTGAATTATTTTTAATTGTAGTGACAAGTTGTCATGAAGCAACAAACTTAACTTAGAAAAATTTCCAAGTCTTGAAAAAGTTGGATTTTTGACTTTCTTGATTTTTGATGATCAAATTTCATATTTTGGATGTCTTGATGAAATATGATTTTTAGGACTTAATTTTTGGTCAAAAAGTCAAAGTTTGACTTTTTTTAGAGTACAATCGACTTTTCCCACCAGCTGACCGAATTTTTTCTATCAATCCACTGATCTTAGGAGATGAATTATAAAGTGAAATTAGGTCAAAAATGACGCGCTCAGATCCTTGTGATCATACTTCCAACCAATAACCCAGGTATGAGGTCAAAAATCAGAGTTCGGTAATTTTCAGTAAAAACCCTAATTTTGCCCATTTTGTCCTTCTGAATGTCTTTCTTGGGAAATTATAGTCCAAGACTTGAAACTTGATAGAAGCAAGCCTGAGAGTCTAGGATGATCCTTTGAGAAATGAGAGGGTAAATTTGGGGGTACAACAGCTGCCCCTGTTCAATCTTCTTAAACTTGAAAAGTGAGATCGGCATGTTTGTCGTTCGTTGCTTGAAAGTGGAAGATGATTGAACACTAGAGTGCCCAATAATTTGCACTCGATGGTGTGTTGGTTGATTGTGTAGGGAATGGGCTTAAAGATGCCATTTGGAGAAATGATGGAGAGTTGTCAGAGATGGGCTTATAGATGCCATCCAAAGGTGTTTGTTGACAGAAATTAGACTAAGTCTGAATTTGACTTCAACTGGGAAAAGTAAATCTTTGGTGGATTTAAACTGAAACTAGAAGAAGTCTTGAATATTGTTTGACTTGAAAGAATCAGAATAAATCTTGGAGCGATTTATCTGAACCAGAGAAAATATCTATTTGGAAAGTATTAGGATAAACCATTGAGAGGTTTAAACTGAACCAAAAGAGGTCTAGAGAAGAATCAGAATAAATCTTGGGGTGATTTATCTGAACTGGAGAAGATGTCTGCGGGAAAGAATCAGAATAAACCATTGAGAGGTTTAAAGCTGAACCAGCAGGGGTCTGGAGAAGAATCAAAATAAATCTTGGAGTGACTTATTTGAACCAGCGAAGATGTCGGTGGGAAAGAATTAGGATAAATCATTGAGAGATTTAAACTAAACCAGCAGGGGTCTGGAAAAGAATCAGAATAATCTTGGGGCAATTTATCTGAACCGGAGAAGATGTCTGCGGGAAAGAATCAGAATAAACCGTTGAGAGGTTTAAAACTGAACCAACAGGGGTCTGGAGAAGAATCAGAATAAATCTTGGAGCGACTTATCTGAACCGGAGAAGATGTCTGCGGGGAAGAATCAGAATAAACCGTTGAAAGATTTAAACTGAACCAGCACGGGTCTAAAGGGGAGTAGTTGTCATGTAGATAGTCAATTTAGTCCTATTTCAAGAATTGGTCTACGATTGATTTGTTCATAGATATTTGTCTTGTCTCGTTGAAAATTAGATAATAATTTTCTGTTGATTGATCTTTCTTGAAAAAGGTAAAGAGTTAGTGATATGTAATGCCATGATGCATGAAATGCATAGTTTAATGCATTTGTGTCATCGATGTTTGTGATGTATGAATGTAATGTATGCGCATGTAAGCTGTTCTGCTGCAGTGATGTTGGATTAGGGAAAATAAATCCCTGACTGTTGTTGGGGATGTGGGGTGTAACTCTTCATACTTTGTTGAAATTGAAGTGTTGATGGATGGGTTTCCATAATTAGAGAAATAAAATTTGTTGGGGAAGGGAAACTCGTGCATTGCTTGTGGACTTCGTGAAATCCTACTGGGGAATCCTGAGAAGCCGGGCGACTTTCACTGGGGAATCTTTGGAACGGTAGCTGGAAGTTTTTCTCCGTCAGGAATGTAAGAGCACCTGATACCATTAGGCTACATACTGGAGATACGTTAGTGATCATATTGTAGGATGTCCTTGCTTCCGCTCTTGCTAGAAAAAGTACCTGCGGGGATTTTATGGAATGGCCTATAGATATTATCCTATCTCTTAAAGCCATTAGTAATTTTCTTTATATTTTCTGTTCACCCTTTTTTTCTCATTTGTAAACAGTAATCATATTTAAATTCACATGTTCAAAAATAATCATCGGACGTTTTTGCAAACAAGTCAGGAAAAAAAAACCAGATAGTTTTGCACTTTTAAAGGGATATCTTTATATTAACTTGAATAAGTATTTTTGTACAAAGAGACGAATATCCTAGTAAGGGAACGTCGTCGTAGAAAATGAAAATTAATACAAAGAAAAGATAGCTATGTGAAATAATCCCATGGGGTTCCCAATCTGCCATAGCCTTCATGTCTCTGAGCGTCTCATCCACTTGCTACTTTGTGCGAAGCTGATTGGATTAATTAGAACCGTTTGAGTTTGTCAGTCGATACTAAAGGTTGTCTGTAAGGTGATCCAACGAGACATATTCATACGCTTTCAATCCCTAACTTTTTCCTGGACCGCCCTTTTGGGTTTTCAGTCCACCGAGATACCCTTTTTGTGCAAACTGCCCTTTCAGGTTTTCAGGTTGCCGGGTGTATGGATTTTTTGGTATTTTATCCCTAATTTTTTCCCGAACCCCTTTTGGTTCGCCGAGATGCCCTAATTTTTTTCTTAGGCCAGTCGACCTAGCGGGTTTTTATTCATGCGTAGTATCTTTTGACTATGTCTGTGTTTACAGGATGCGGAAGGTCGTCGCCATCCATAGTGGTTAAGATCATTGCTCCACTAGAGAATGTGTTTTTGATCACAAATGGTCCTTCATATGTAGGAGTCCATTTGTCCTTGGGATCACCTTGTGGAAATATGATACGCTTGATTACCAAGTCACCAACCCGATATACCTGACGTCTAACCTTCTTGTTAAAAGCTTTGATCATATGTTTTTGGTACATCTGGCCATGACAGACAGTTGCAAGCCTCTTCTCATCAATCAAGTTCAACTGGTTAAGCCGAGTTTGAATCCATTCATATTCATTCAACCCTGCATCTTCTATGATTCTCAGAGAAGGTATTTGAACTTCAATTGGTAGGACAACCTCCATACCATATACCAAAGAGAAAGGAGTTTCCCCTGTTGACGTGCGTGCCGTGGTACGGTAACCATGGAGAGCAAATGGTAACATCTCATGCAAGTCCTTGTAGGACACTATCATTTTTTGTATGATCTTCTTGATGTTTTTATTTGAGGCTTCTACAACGCCATTCATCTTCGGCCAGTAAGGAGAAGAATTATGGTGCTGGATCTTGAATTGCACGCATAATGCGGTAATAATAGTATTGTTGAGATTGATACCATTATCTGTGATGATTCTCTCTGGGGTACCATATCGACATGTGAGATTCTGTTTGATGAATCGGGCCACAACGTTCTTGGTAATAGAAGCGAATGAAGCTTCCTCAACCCACTTCATGAAGTAATCAATGGCAACCAAGATGAAGCGGTGTCCATTAGAAGTTATCGGTTTGATCTCTCCGATCATGTCAATGCCCCACATTGCGAAGGGCCAAGGAGCAGTCAGGATGTTTAGGGGAACTGGAGGCACATGTACTTTTTCAGCATAGATCTGACACTTGTGACAAGTTTGTGAATGTTGATAACAATCCGCTTCCATGGTGGACCAGTAGTATCCTGCCCGTAATATCTTTTAAGCCATCGCGTGTCCAATAGAATGAGTGCCAAAGGTGCCTTCATGTAAATCAGTCATTATCTTTTCTGCCTCACTCTGGTCTATGCAACAAAGCAAAGTAGAGTCGTGGTTGCGTTTATAGAGGATTCTGTTACTGAGGAAGAATTTAGCAGAAAATCTTCTCAAGAACTTCTTATCTCTGACTGAAGCTCCCTCCGGATACTCTTGGACCTCGAGACACCTCTTAACTTCATGGAACCAAGGTTTGTCCACTACTTCTTCAATATCGATCTCGTGAGAGTAAGATGGTTCATCCATCCGCTCAATGGTGATCTGGGGAGCCTCGTTATCCCACCTGATTTTAAACATGGATAACAAAGTGGCTAGCGCGTCCGCTAGTTGGTTTTCCTCTCGTGGGAAATGCTCAAAGGTAATTTCCTAAAAATGTGGGATTAATGTAAACACATGTTCTTTGTAAGGGATAAGATTAAGGTGCTTCGTGTCCCATTCTCCTTTAATCTTACTGATGACTAAGGCTGAATCTCCAAATACCTTTAAGGACTTGGTTCCCAAATCTATGGCGGCTTTGAGACCCATAATACATGCTTCATATTCCGCCATATTATTGGTACAGTTGAAACAAAGTCTTGCAGTGAAGGGAGTATGACATCCTTCAGGGGATATGATCACAACGCCTATGCCATTGCCGAGTGTGTTGGAAGCTTCGTCAAAAACCAAGGTCCATCGGGATCCTTGTTCAGGTCCGTCATATGGTCTGAGTTCTTCACAATTGTTTACCAACATGATGTCTTCATCTGGGAACTCGAATTTCATGGACTGGTAGTCATCCACAGCCTGATGAGAAAGGTGATCGGTTAGCACACTGCCCTTTATTGCTTTTTGGGTAGTGTATTGAATGTCGTATTCAGTCAATATCATCTGCCATCTTGCTATTCTTCCAGAGAGGGCGGGCTTCTCGAATATATATTTAATTGGATCCATTTTGGATATCAAGAAGGTAGTATGGGTCAACATATATTGTCTTAGTTGGCGAGCAGCCCATGTTAGAGTGCAACAAGTTTTCTCGAGTAGTGAATATTTGGTTTCACAGTCGGTAAACTTTTTTCTCAAGTAGTATATTGCATGCTCTTTTCGGCCAGACTCGTCATGCTGCCCCAGCACACACCCCATTGAATTTTCCAAGACAGTTAGATACATGATTAAAGTTCTTCCATCAACTAGCGACATCAAAACAGGAGGCTCTTGAAGGTACTCTTTGATCCTGTCGAAGGCATCCTGGAATTCGTCGTTCCAATCCAACACTTGATCTTTCTTCAGTAATTTGAAGATTAGTTCACAAGTAGCGGTTAGGTGAGAAATGAATCTGGCGATGTATTTTAGCTGTCCTAAGAATCCACTGACTTCCTTCTCGGTGTGAGGAACATGCATTTCTTATATTTCTTTTACCTTTGCAAGGTCCACTTCGATACCTTTACCGCTGACAATGAAGCCTAGGATTTTACCGGACCTCACTCCAAATGTGCATTTACTCGGGTTCAACCTTAGTTTGTATTTCTTCAGTCTTTCAAACAGTTTCTGCAAATGGTCAAGGTATTCCTCTTCAGTTTGATATCTGGCTATCATTTCATCCACGTATACCTCTATCTCGTGATGGATCATATTATGAAACAGAGCTACCATGGCGCACTGATAAGTTTCCCCAGCGTTCTTCAACCCGAATGGCATCACATTGTAACAGAACGTGCCCTACTGTGTTACGAAGGTCGTTTTCTCCATGTCCTCGGGTGCCATCTTGATTTGATTGTACCCGGAGAAACCATCCATGAAGGAGAATACTTTATGTTGTGCGGTGTTGTCAACCATAATATCGATATGGGGAAGCGGGAAATCATCTTTAGGGCTTGCCCTATTCAAATCTCTATAATCCACACACATGCGTACTTTACCGTTCTTTTTAGGAACTGGAACAACATTGGAGACCCATTATGGATAGGAGGTGACAACTAGGAATCCGATGTTGAACTGTTTCATGACTTCAGTTTTGATCCTCTCTGACATTTCTGGCCGCATGCGACAGATTTTTTGTTTTTCCGGAGGGAAATCTTCTTTTTTCGGAAGACGATGGACCACGATATCAGCGTCAAGTCCTGGCATGTCTTCGTATGACAAGGAAAAAACCTCAACATAGTCATGAAGTAACTGAGTTAAGCGCTTCTTGGCACTAGGTTCTAGATTGGCACCTACCTTGACTTCTTTCTTGTCCTCTTCGGTACCTAAGTTAACTGTGTCAACCGACTCTTTGTGGGGTTGTATAGTCCTTTCTTCCTATTGTAGTAACCTGGCTAGTTCCCATGGAACCTCACAATCTTCCTCACCTTCATCTTCGGATTGGTAGATCTTATTTTCAAAGTCATAATAGGCCATAGCAGAATCGTTACCCATGGGATCTTGAGTGGATGTGGATCTGCATTTTGATATGTGAGTGTGTGTAAGAGCATAGCTATATTTGAAAAAAATAAAAATATAGAAAGATAATAACAAAGAGCTTAAAATTTTCATGCAAAAAACTTCCATGATTTATTGATGACATATGAAAATGAAGTAACAACCCTCACAAATGGACCGTTGTGCCTTAGGTAAGACATAAGGTTTTAAAGTCTAAATTGTTTAATTATTACAAGTCCAACAAAAATTTAAAGACAATTACTATTGGATAAAAGTAATAGGGACAAAATTCTTTGGCTTCCCAGTTGTTGAGTCCTCCACTGATAGTTGGAAAAATCCATTCTTCCAGGTCACAACTGTCATCACTATCTTCCACTGTGTTGACTCCATGGTTGCTGATCCACAAAGGTGGTCCCCTGACACAAGCACGACGAACAACTTTTTGGGCTCCTGAAGTAAAACCCAAACCAAATTTGTCATATTTTTAGGGAATATCTGGGAGTTGGCTCCAAATGGTACACCCACCTTCTTCGACTACTTCCTTGGCATCTTTCAGAGAAGCCATCTTCAGTGGAGGTCTGGTAATCTTCGGGACTTTGGAAACAATCTTGGTTGCCGCAATTGTTTGTGGGACTTCCTCGAAATGCTAACACGGAGTTTCAATGAATTCACCATCCATTTCCACATATCTGAAGGAGTTCGGGTGACTGACCATATATTCCTTCTCTCCATGGACAGTGATGATTTTCCCCTTGATTGGGTACTTCAACATCTGATGTAATGTAGAGGTGACAACACTAGTGCCATGAATCCAAGGTCGGCCCAATAAACAGGAATAGGAAGGGAGGATATCCATCACATAGAAAGTTGAATCAAAGGTCTGGGTTCCAACTTTGATAGGGATGTCCACCTCCCTGTGCACCATTCTCTTCGAACCATCGAAGGCCCTTACCACTATATTGCTGGGTTTTAAAGTCAGACCTTCACAGTCTAATCTATCCAGAGCCTTCTTAGACAGCACATTCAATGATGTACCAGTATCTACCAGGACATGGGACAAAGTAGTTCCCCTGCATTCGACAGAGACATGCAACACCTCATTGTGTTTCCTCCATCTAGATGTCATATCAGCATCAGAAAAGCCCAAACCATTATCAGCTGTCAAACTAGACACACAATCTTCGAATTGGTCAGTAGAGGTTTCCTGTGGCACATGGGAAGTTTTAAGAAATTTCACCAAGGCCTTCGCATGAGCTTCGGAGCACAACAGTAAAGCTAGCATAGAAATCTAATAAGGAGTTTGCCCTAATTGTTCGACTACATTGTAGTAGCTTCTCTTTATAATTTTCAAAATTTCTTCCATCTCCTTTTTGGAAGCCTCTGGGATAGATACTGACTGCGCCTTCATCCGGACAGGCTCAACCAAAATGTCTTTGCCCCGAGTCTCGGTCGACTCGGTGATAGGGGTGTCAGCAGGGGTAACCACAGGAACTGTAGTAGTAATATCAGCAGGAACAAAAGCAGGAATGATCACAGGACCGGTAATAACTCTTTGAGGAGCAATCTCAGGGGAGAACACTATTCCACTTCTGGTTATTTTGCTGGTTCCCACAATGTTGCTAATGTCAGGGTCAGCCTTCTCAAAAACTGGGTCTTCAACAGCCAGCCATTCTTGCTTGATGCCGTGGTAGTAGACGTCACCCCCATAGTTCCAGAGAACAGTTTTGTCTGAGGAGTACGGGATTGGCCCTGGCATAGTAATTATCAGTGGATTCACCTTCAGAACAGATGTAATCCTAACGGGTCTTTTGGTGGAGACCCTGGGAGGATTGGCGGAAATTGTTATTATTGAGACATCCTTGTAAGAAATGGTTGGAATGGGAGTCTTTTCAAACAAAATCTCTTTTTCATTTATCAGTCGTTGGACACCTGCCTTTAATAAATGACAACCAGTCGGTAGAGATAAACAGAGGTGGCAGCCTTTACCACAGCCCGAAAATAAACCGGCCTTCAACAGGTTCCTTTTGACGGTTAGGAGGGGAGTAACAAGTTCATCAACAACAGTAACAAACATATCATCTTCAACAACATTAACACCACGACCGTGCCAGGGCATAGGAGCAGTGATGACATTTGGGATCTCAGTAGCGTCAAATTCAATTTCCTCTGCCTCGAGAAGGTCTTGCACCTTGTTTTTCAAAGCCCAGCAGTCATTTGTATCATGACCTAGACTTTCTGAATGGTAAGAACAACGAGCATTTGGGTTATAACAGGGAGAGGCAGTGTTGGGATTCTTCAGAGCTTCCCGCAAGGTTACCAGATTAGATTTCAACAAATGCGGCAAGACTTGAGACAATGTCATATTTATCTGGGTAAATTGTCTTATCGGCCTTTCCGTTCTAGACTGATTGTTCCTTTATTGAGTAGGTGCAGGCTTAGAGATCATGACAGCCCCTACCGTTGGACGGTGTTCAGTTCTGTCCCTATTCGTATGGTCATATGCAACACTAACTTCCTTCTTTCTGGTAAAGGGCTTCTTTATTACGCTTGAAGATTCATCTCTTTGAATTTTTCCACTTTTTATACCTTCTTCTACCCGTTCACCGGTCATGATTAATTCGGTAAACCCAACCGAGGAGCTTCCGATCAGGTGTTTGAACAATGGACCAGATAGCGTGCCTAAGAACAAATCCTTTAATTCTATGTCAGATAGAGGGGGTTGGACCCTTCCCGCGAGATCTCGCCATTTTCGAGCATAGGTCTTGAAACCTTCACCTGTACCCATAGACATGCCTTGCAACTGTGTCCGTGTTGGAGCTAAGTCAACATTATACTGGTATTTCTTGTAAAAAGCGGCCGCCAAATCTTCTTAATTGCGGATGTTGGTCCCCTCCAACTGATAAAACTAATCCAACTGCGTCCCTGACAAGCTTACTTGGAAGAAATGCACCCATAGATTCCTATCCATAGTATGGGGTTGAATTTTCCTGACGTATGATCTCAAATGCAGCTTTGGACAAGAGACACCGTCATATTTAGAGAAAGTGGGGACCTTGAATTTTTGCGGTATGACAACCCCTGAGACAAGTCCTAGCTCCTCAAAATCCAACCCGGGTACCTTCTAGATCTCCATAGCATTGAGGCGATCTTCCAACTATTTGTATTTGTCGTCAGCTGGAGGATACTGCTCTTCAGAGTAGTCAACCTTTTCTTCCTCTTCAGATTCTGGAGGGTCAATCACTTCCTTGTTTTTCCCTTCTTGATTATACCTTTCACCCGATGATATTGCGAAGTCTAGAGTCCGTCTGGCTGGTCCTTTGAACCTTCTTCCCAGATTCAAAACACCGGTTAATTTCTTCGCTTTCTTCTTCTTTTCTTTGATCAGCAGAGTTTTCAACTCATCTTGTCCTTTTGCCAGAGTCAAGAACATTTGTTGAAACTGGGCTTTCTGCGCCTGGAGATCTTTTACTAAATTCCTGTGGTAAGAAACTTGTTTGTGTTATGATGAATGAAAATGCATATGCGAATGATTTCAAGGAAATTAGAGATTTAAATTTGTTTGGGGAAAAAAAGGAAACACACATTATATTAATAAATCCAAGTTTGAGTACAACATGCCTCTTTAGGCTTACAATGAAAGAAATAAAATACGAAACTCCTAAGACAAAAAAGTTGTACACGTCCTCTTTGGTGCGATGTAGGCATTCAGACTCCGCTCTTCATGAAGTTGCTTGGTGAGTTCTAGAACTTTCTTCTCGCTGGCCTAGAATTGGGATTCAAAAGTGTCTCGCTCTTCTTTAAGTTGTATCCAATCCCTTTGTAAGTCTTCGAGAGAGGTGGGCATGTTAGGATGAAGGACAGTGTATGGGACATCTCCTTCAACAACAGTGTGATCGGTGGAAATAGAACTGACTGTTTTGGAATGCTGGTTCGTGTTTGCGTTTGTTTTCGCAAAATGTCGCGGTAAGCAAGAGTCGCCACCGTCTTTTATTTTCTCCAACAAGGAAAGGACAAAAGTACAGCAAAATTCCTTTTCGAGATGTTTCTCGGGTTCGGGAGGTAGATTATAGAAAGGGAAGGTGTTAGCACCCTTTCTATCTGTGGTTATCCACGGGCTCTTAGGTACTTGCTCACTATGTTTTCAAAAAAGTTTTGCTTTTCTTGTGTTTGTGGGTTTTGAAAAGAGTTTTGTTTGAAAACTTCGATTTAACTCTTGTATCTGTCCTCAAGAGTGTATGAAGTGTTGTTTGAAAACTTTTGTTTGAAAAGTGTAAGTGCGAAAAGTATTTTTATTTTGAAAGAGCAAGTACCTGAGAACCTCTACCTACTCAAAAGAAACTAAGCTGTGTAAATGTCCTTTAGACAGTACTATCCCACTATTGGGAAGTAGGTAGCACCGTCGTTGGAGTTTTCGGGTCAATTCGATGTTAGGGACGTGTAGTCACTAAAGCAATGGTAGGACACCTTAGTGGTAACCCTAATGTCCTAGATCATTTTTTATCGAGGCAACCGTTTCGAGGAAACTTTGATCTTTAGACAGGAGGGCGACCTCTAAAACTTCCTATACTCAATGACCACGTCGAGGCAACCAAGTGAGGCGTACCCTAAGAGTGGCATGTGCGAGTGTGTCGGGTTTAAGTTAGGTTATCTTTGTACATGTTATGGTGAGCTACGATTGATTTTTATTTAAGAGAGATCTTGTCATGCATAGCCTAGTTAGCATACATCTAGCAGTTAATGGTTGCAGAAAATAAAACTAAACTATTACAAGGCGTCGGGTATTTACATCGCCAAAAACAAACCCTTGAAAAAGTAAATGCGGAAAATTAAATAAAACGATAAAAGAGGGGTCCTAATTAAAGCTATTACATCCTCGGAGAAATTACATAATATGGACAAAAATAATAGGAATCAAAAATCACACGCGCGAGAAAAATTGAATCGGAGAGTTTTTAGGGTTTTGACCCTTTTTTTGAGAAAGAAAGAGATTTTTTTGTTATTTTTGTGTATTTAATTAAACCTAAACTAATTAATTAATTAAATAAAAAGTATTTTTTTGGTTTTTTAGAATACTTAAGGAAATAAAAATAAAAGGATTAAATAAAATTAAAACCTAATTCTACACCAATTTTTATTTGTTGCAAAAAATATTATTATTATTATTATGCCTAATTAAAACTAAACAAATTATATTAACATTTATTTACAAAATAAGCTAATTAAATTTAATAAAGAAAAATATGATATTTTTATGCTTTCTGATTTTTATTATGAAAATATTAATTTGGTTAATTAAGTAATAATAATAATAATAATTAATAATAGTAAAAAACAATTTAAATAAAAAATATAAAAGAAGAAAAAGAAATAAACCCAGGGGGGTGTTGGGCCCAAGAGGAGGTAGAGTCAGCAATTCTTGGCCCATTATGCTTCCAGCCTGTTTGACTTTCTGAGTTGTCCACACGTATGTTGACCAGGAAGTATGATGAGGACTCAGCTTTGGCCATTGGATCTTGGCCTGAAGCCACTTGGCGTACTGAGATTTGAGGTGCATGGGGGACTACCTTTTGAAATCTGCATGTGAATATATGAAGAAAAATGGAATAAATGTTTTGGGGGACCTGGGATTCAAACCCAGGTCCCAAGGCTCATTGGCCAGCGTCCCTGCCACTACACCACATGCATCTTTTTATTATTTGGATAATAAGCAATCATTATATATTAAACAATCAACATGCTGTAAAATAAAAAAAACAAAACGCGCGCTTTTCAAATTGGCCAACCATATGCTAACACATCATCATCTTCAACCTTCGTTCTGTGTAAATAACATCAGATAGCGGGGGTTTTTAACCTCCACTACCTCCTGCAAGGAAAAATAGCGAATAGAAATATAGCAAACATAAATATTTCGCGAGGTATGGGTTATGATCGTCTTGGCCTCACGATTTCAACCATGTATCCCATTGGTCCTAAATTTTCCTGGATTGAAAAGCCCTATTTGAAAGCTTGAAAACCCTAGAAATCCAATCATGGCATCTTTCGATTCTGGGCACTATGGTTCAATTCAACCATTCCATTAGCTTTGTATGATCTCTAGCAATGCAAATCAGTCACAAAAACATGTTAAATGTGCATGAATTAAGAGATACGATTATGAATCAAAAGTGAAAACCGTGGGACTGTATGTCGTGATTCCTTGAGCTTTGATGCTTGAATTTGATTGCAAATCGTTCCTGGTACCTCCTGCAATGTGTTTGGATGGATGAGGCGCCTTGAATTGGCCTAGAATGCAAGAACAGGTTTTTAGTTTTCTTGAAAATTCTTGAAATTGTATGGTCGTTTCTGCAGCTTTTCAATCGTGTCCTAGGTCATGGTTTACTTGCATACATATAGGAGAAACAAATTAGGTCAAAGTTTTGGATCCAATCCATGTGCATTGAAGATTAAATCCTTGATTGATAAATCAAATATTCTTGATTTTTCATGATTGAACAATGTTGCCAGAATTGGATTTTTTGTATCTTTTTGATTGTGCACGAATTGGTCAGCATATTTTATCATATTTGGTTCACAAATTGATTTAAAAATCAAATCTTGTATTTTCTTATGATTTAAATTAATTAAATGAATTAATATTAATTAAAAATCCATTTAATCAATAAATTTAAGAAAATAAATCCAATTTATCTTGGTGGGTCATGCATAGGTCATGGGTGAAGTTTCAAGAAAAGATTTCAGGCCCATTAGCAAAAGGAAGGTGTTTTCAGCAAATTTGACTTTTGCAAATTCATGAAAATTTCCCAACTTCTCCAATGCACAACTTGCTCAATTTTGATCATATGACCATGTTCTTGGACATTTTGGAAATCCTTTGAAGTCCTCTAACCAATGCTTTTGGTCCCATGTCATTTGGATTTATGAATCTCAAGTTATGGCCTTTGACTCAAAGTGTACTTTTGTTGACTTTTGAAATTGACCTATAATGTAAAAATTTGTAACTTCTTGTGAGTGCATTTCTTGATTTTGGAGTGTGAAGATGGATTGTAGGAGATTGCATCCTCTTCAAAATGAGATTTGGATGGAATTTTTCTGATGAACCCTGAAAGAGTTATGCCCTTGTCAAAGTACAGTTGACTTTTCTACTGTCCAAAAATAGTAACTTTTGCATCATGATGATTTTTGAGCTGTTCTTGTGAGATCATGATCAAGACTTGATCAAATGATGATTGTGAACTCAAAATAATATGTTGACCAAAAATTCTGACTTTTGACTGCAAAATGGCCATTTTGCCCATTGCAGTTGACTGTAGACCAAATGGAGCTTTTGACTGTGCAAATTGGCACTGTGAGTCTTCAAACTTGGCATGTAGATGCTTGAGAATGTATATAGGCCTATAAGACTTGATTGAACCATTGAGAGCCCCAAATTCCTTGAAAGAACCAAAACCCTAATTTTGAATTGACTGCCTAAAGAGGTGTTTTGATTGTACAACCCTTGAGCAATCCTGAACCATTTGGAGATGATTCTTAACATGTCTTGAGGAATATGGGAGCGCAAATTTTGGGGTACAACAGTTGCCCCTGTTCAATCTTCTTAAACCTGGGGATGTAGATTGGCTTGCGTGCCTTTCGTGATCCGAAGGTGGAAGATGATTGAACACTAAAGTGCCCAGAAATTTGCACTCGCATGGTGTAGTATCAGTAATGTGATGTCGGGAATGGGCTTACAGATGCCATTTGGAGAGATGATGGATAGGAGGATGGGCTTATAGATGCCACCTGGAGATTGTTGGTAGGTATTTTTGTCTTTGTTGACGATTTGTCTTCATTGACGAGTTGTCTTCATTGACGGGTTGTCTCTATTGACGGGTTGTCTTCATTGACGGGTTGTCTCTATTGACAGGTTTACATCGGAAAAATCTTTAGGGATCGACTTAGCTGATTTTGTCTCCATTGACTGTGTTCGGATCAGAAAAATCTTTAGGAATCGATTTAACTGGTTTTGTCTCCTTTGACTGAATTAGCATCAGAAAAATCTTTAGGAATCGATTTAACTGGTTTTGTCTCCATTGACTGACTTGGATCAGAAAAATCTTTAGGAATTGATTTAACTGATTTTGTCTCCATTGACTGGCTTCAGAAAAATCTTTAGGAATCGATTTAACTGATTTTGTCTCCATTGACTGGCTTCAGAAAAATCTTTAGGAATCTATTTAACTGGTTTTGTCTCCATTGACTGGATTAGCATCACAAAAATCTTTAGGAATCGATTTAACTGGTTTTGTCTCCATTGACATAATTTGAGAATCTAACTGCATCTTTCCAGAAAGGTAAAGGTCAGTCATATGCAATGCATGATATGGATCAAGCAATGATGTTCTCAACATAAATGAGATCGTATGATATGATGCGTATGTGCATGTATCATGATGTATGAAAATGTGGTGTTTTAGATGGGGAAAATAAATCCCGGATAGCTGCTGGAGAATGATGTTGAATTCTTCGCTTCCACTGGGGATGATGAACGAAGATGATAAACTTGCAAGAGAGGATGACTCCATTGGGGAATAAACTGGTGAAGAGATTACTCTGCGGGGAATTACTCTGTGGGGAGGAGATGCTTTGCTGAGATTTTAATGATAACTCCGCTGGGGATTCCTTTGATAAGCTCCATTGGGGATTTTGATGATGAACTCCGCTGGGGATAGAAAGAACTTCACTGAGGATGATCTTTCCGTTGCAACTTGCTGAGGATAACCCAGTTAGACTCTTGTGGGGATAACCTTCTGAATATGGCTGGGGAGATACATTTGTACTCTGCAGGGGACAAGCTTCCAGAATCTACTGGGGAAGATGATTCAACTCTGGCGGGGAAGCTTTTTCAGACTGCGCTGGGAAATGGCTCCACTGGGGGTATCTTGTATTCCGCCGGGGAACATTCTTATATTTCGTTGAGGAATATTAAGACTGCCGGGGATGCTTGCTGAGGAATATCCGTATACTCCGCTGGGGAATATTAAGACCTACTGGGGATACCCAACCTTTTGGGGCTGATGGTAGACCAACTCTACTTGGGTAGAGTATTTGATGATTTGTTCGTAGTTGCAAGTCTCAGTGGGGAGAGCTACCATTACTGTCTTACTCTTGGGGAGTGAAGGTATCTTGGTCATATTCTTCAGCCGAACCTACCTTGGTACCTTGGTGGACAGAGCAACTAGATCGCTTAGACAATTCTTATTGCCCCTACTTCCGATGTCACCCGTAATTAGTCCTTTGTTTCTCATGCAAGTATTTATGAACAACAATTAATGTCAAATGCATATATCAAAAATGAACATTGGACGTTCTTTACAAAACAAAACAGATAAAGGAAAAAACAATTTGCAATTTGTCTGAAAAAATGAACTTGTATTGATTTTGAGGTTTGCTTGAAAATAGGCGTTTTGTACAAGAGACTGACGTCCTAGTAAGAGAACGCCGCCGTGCAAATAGGATTTATACAATTTGTGCAAAGAAAACAAAACATATATGTGAATAATCCCACTGGGTTCCAACTCTGCTATCGCCTTTATGTCTTCAAACATCTCATCACTTTGCTGCTTAGTTGGAGATGAATCTGATTGATTGGTGCCGTCCGAGCCTGATAGTCGATACCAAAGTCTGGATGCAGGGTGATCCAATGATACATAGTATTACGCTTATCCCTAACTTTTGCCTGGACCGCCCTTTCGGGTTTTCGGTCCACCGGGATACCCATTTTTTCCCAAGCCGCCTTTTCAGGTTTTCGACTTGCCGGGTGTATAGATTTTTATTTTCACCCCTTATTTTTGCCCGAACCCTTTTG
The DNA here is from genome assembly GCA_948472305.1 of Vicia faba. Lineage (NCBI taxonomy): Eukaryota > Viridiplantae > Streptophyta > Magnoliopsida > Fabales > Fabaceae > Vicia > Vicia faba. The sequence goes on along the minus strand of OX451736.1, from coordinate 1,396,836,047 downwards.
GTTCGCCGGGAAGCCCTTATTTTTGCCTAGGCCAGTTGACCTAGCGGGTCTTTAATCATGCGTAGTATCTTTTTACTATGTCTGCATTGGCGGGGTGAGGAAGGTCGTCACCATTCATGGTGGTCAGAATCATCGCTCCTCCTGAGAAGATGTTCTTAACCACAAATGGCCCTTCGTACGTAGGGGTCCATTTGCCCTTGGGATCACCTTGAAGTAGAATGATGCGCTTGATTACCAGGTCCCCAACTTGATACTCTTGTCGTCTGACTTTCTTGTTAAATGCCTTGATCATCCATTTTTGGTACGTCTGACCATGACAAATAGCAGTTAGTCTCTTTTCGTCGATTAGGTTTAGTTGATCAAGCCGGGCCTGGATCCAGTCGTCTTCACTTAAACCTGCATCCTTCATGATTCGGAGAGAGGGTATCTGAACTTCAATGGGCAGGACTGCCTCCATGCCGTATACCAAGGAGTAGGGTGTTGCCCCTGTTGATGTCCGTGCTGAGGTACGGTACCCATAAAGAGCAAATGGTAACATCTCGTGCCAATCTTTGTAGGTCACTGTCATCTTCTGCACAATCTTCTTAATGTTCTTATTAGCTGCTTCTACATCCCCATTCATCTTCGGCCGGTAGGGGGAAGAGTTGTGGTGCTGTATCTTGAATTGCTCGCAGAGCTCAGTGATCATCTTGTTGTTAAGATTGGTACCATTATCCGTAATGATCCTCTCCGGTACACCATATCGACAGATCAGGTTGTGCCGAATGAATCGTGCCACGACGTTCTTGGTTACGGTGGCAAAGGAAGCTGCTTCAACCCACTTCGTAAAGTAATCAATTGCTACCAGGATGAAACGATGCCCGTTGGATGCTGTAGGTCTGATCTCGCCGATCATATCAATGCCCCACATTGCAAAAGGCCAAGGTGTTGTCAAGACGTTCAAAGGAACTGGAGGAATGTGCCTCTTATCAGCATAGATCTGGCATTTGTGACATGTCCGAGAATGCTGATAACAGTCGGCTTCCATTGTGGACCATTAATATCCTGCCCGAAGGATTTTCTTTGCCATGGTATGTCCACTGGAATGCGTTCCGAAGGTACCTTCATGCAGCTCCGCCATGATCCTTTCTGCTTCAGTTTTATCCACACAACGCAGTAAGGTTGAATCGTGGTTACGTTTGTAAAGAATGCCATTGCTGATGAAGAACTTTGCCGCGAACCTTCTCAGAAACTTCTTGTCATTAACAGATGCATCCTCGGGGTATTCTTGAGCTTCAAGGTACCTCTTTACTTCATGATACAAAGGCTTTTCTATTACCTCTTCGGTCTCAAGATCACAGCAATGTGCAGGTTCATCGAATTTCCAAATAATGATCCGGGGAGCCTCGTTGTCCCATTTGACTTTGAACATAGAAGACATCGTAGCTAGCGCGTCCGCCAACTGATTCTCCTCTCTTGGGAAGTGTTCAAAGGTTATCTCCTCGAAATGGGGAAGCAACGTCAACACATACTCTTTGTAAGGAATAAGATTTGGGTGTTTCGTATCCCACTCGCCTTTGATCTGACTGATCACTAGAGCGGAATCTCCGAAGACACTCAGAAACTTGATCCTTAGGTCAATTGCAGCTCGAAGACCCATGATGCATGCTTTATACTCCGCCATGTTGTTGGTGCAGTTGAAACATAGCCGGGCGGTAAGTGGAGTATGTGAGCCTTTAGGAGATATGATCACAGCGCCAATACTGTTACCCAAAGCGTTTGAGGCTCCGTCAAAGTGCATAGACCATCGGGATCCTTCCTCAGGTCCTTCATCCGGTCCAAGTATCTCGTAATCAGTTACTACCATGATATTCTCGTCTGGAAATTCAAAGCTCATGGACTGGTAATCATCCACTGCCTGATGTGCCAAATGGTCTGCCAACACACTTCCCTTGATTGCTTTTTGGGTTGTGTACTGGATGTCATATTCAGTCAAGATCATCTGCCATCTTGCTATTCTTCCGGACAAGGCAGGCCTTTCGAAGATATACTTGATTGGATCCATTTTTGAAATCAATAGAGTAGTGTGAGTCAGCATATACTGTCTCAGTCGGCGAGCAGCCCATACCAAAGCGCATCAAGTTTTCTCGAGCAGTGAGTATCGGGTCTCACAGTTGGTAAACTTTTTTCTAAGGTAATAAACAGCGTGCTCTTTTTGGCCAGACTCGTCATGCTGACCCAGCACACATCCCATTGAGTTGTCCAGTACTGTCAAGTATAAGATTAGAGGTCTCCCTTCAACCGGTGGCATAAGAATGGGTGGCTCTTAGAGATACTCTTTGATTCTTTCGAAAGTGGCCTGACATTCATGATTCCAACGTACTACTTGATCTTTCTTCAGTAGCTTGAAGATTGGTTCACAAGTAGCAGTTAGGTGCAAGATGAATCGGGTGATGTAGTTCAGTCGTCCCAGAAAGCCTCTGACTTCTTTCTCTGTCTTGGGAACTGGCATATCTTGTATGGATTTCACTTTGGCAGGGTCCACTTGAATACCTTTGTCGCTTACGACGAAACCTAGTAGTTTTCCAGATCTTACCCCGAAGGTGAACTTGTTCGGATTTAATCTCAGCTAGTACAACTTCAACCGGTCAAACAACTTTTGTAGATGGTCAAAGTGTTCCTCCTCAGTTTGGGACCTTGCAATCATATCGTCAACGTATACTTCAATCTCATGATGGATCATATCATGAAACAGAGCAACCATGGCACGCTGATACGTTGCCCCAACATTTTTCAACCCAAAAGGCATGACCTTGTAACAAAAGGTGCCCCACTGAGTAACAAAGGTGGTCTTCTCCATGTCTTCGGGAGCCATCTTTATCTGATTATAACCGAAGAAAACATCCATGAAGGAGAATACCTTATGTTGAGCGGTGTTGTCAACCAGAACGTCGATGTAAGGCAGAGGGAAATCATCCTTATGGCTCGCCCTGTTCAAATCCCTGTAGTCAACATACATTCAGACCTTACCATCTTTCTTCTGCACTGGAACCACATTGGCAACCCACTGAGGGTAAGAAGTTACTGCTAGAAAACCGACGTCAAATTGTTTCATAACCTCAGCTTTGATTTTCTCGGACATCTCTGGACGCATACGGCGAACCTTCTGTTTTACCGGAGGGAATTCTTCCTTGGTAGGCAGGTGATGAACCACAATGTCGGTGTCCAACCCAGGCATATCTTCGTAAAACCAGGCAAAGATTTCCACGTAGTCATGCAGCATCTGATTCAACCGTTGTTTCACACTAAGCTCCAGATTTGTACCGATCTTGACTTCCTTTTTGTCTATCTCAGTACCTAGATTCACTGTTTCCACTGGCTCTTCATGTGGCTGAATGGCCCTCTCTTCCTGAAGTATCAGTCTTGCAAGCTCACCAGGCACTTCGCAATCATCTTCACCTTCGTCTTCGGCTAGGTTGATCGGATTTTCGAAGTCATAACTGGCAGTAGCAGAGTCGTTACCAGTGAGATCCGGAGTGGATTGGGACCTGTATATGTGAGTGTGTGTAAATAGCTGTTTTGCAATATATAATAAAGAAAGACAAGGAGCGCAAGATTTGAAATGCAAAAAATGTCCAATGCTTTTATTAATGATATATGAAAATGACACACAAAAGCCCTCACAAATGAAGCCACGGTGCCCCGGGTAAGACATCGGGCCATAAAGTTTTGCCATATTGTCTGTTACAAATTTAAAACAAAGGAGTTCATTACTGAGTAACAAAAGTAATAAGGATGAAGTCTTTCGCTGTCCAGTTGTTTGGTCCACCGTTGGTCGTAGGGTAGATCCAGCTGTCGAATTCAGATTCCTCCATGTCATCTTCGATGGCATTTACCCCCGAGTTGCTGATGAACACATGAGGTCTTCCAATCCTTGCACTACGAACAACCCTTTGAGCTTCTGCAGTGAAACCCAAACCAAACTTGTCAGTCTTCTGAGTGAAATCAGGAAGTCGTCCCCAGTTTGCATACTCACCCTTCTCAATAACAGCCCAGGCGTCCTTTAAGGAAGCCATCTTCAAAGGAGAATCTTCAACCACTGTCTCAGCTGATGCCATTGTCTGAGGAACCTCTTCAAAGTGTTGGAATGGGGTTTCAATGAACTCCCCATCCATCTCTATGTACCGGAACGAGTTGAGGTGGATGACCATGTACTCTTCCTCCCCCTGTACTGTCACAATCTTACCTTTGACCGGACATTTCAGCTTCTGATGGAGTGTGGAGGTCACAGCTCCCTCTTTATGGATCCATGGATGACCCAGCAAACAAGAATAGGACGGTCGAATATCCATCATGTAGAATGTAGAATCGAAGACCTGAGAACCAACTCTAATTGGAATATCAACTTCGCCATGCACCATCCTTTTAGACCCATCAAAGGCCCGGACAACAATGTTACTTGGCTTTAGTTCCAACCCTTCGCAATCCAACCTGTCTAGAGCTTTCTTGGGCAAGACGTTTAATGAGGAACCAGTGTCAACCAACACATGTGCAAGAGTAGTGCCCCTGCATTCAATGAAGACATGCAGGGCATCATTATAGTTCTTCCCTTTAGCAGTCAAGTCGGCGTTCGAGAAACCCAAGCCATTATCAGCAGTTAAGTTGGCCACACAATCGGTAAACTGATCAGCTGATGTCTCTTGTGGCACGTGGGCTATCTTCAGGAAGGTAATCAGGGCCTTGGCATGGGCCTCTGAACACAACAACAGTGATAACATAGAAATCTTGGAGGGGGTTTTCCCCAGTTGCTCGACTATATTATAATCACTCTTCTTGATAATCTTAAGAATCTCTTCCATCTCCTGCTTGGAAGCTTCAACATTGATGGTCTTTGGTGCCTCCGTCTGGGAAGGCATATCAGTGGCGATCCCTTTGCCCCGAGCGTCAGATGACTCGGCAACAGGGTTAGAACTAAGAACTTGATTAGGAGGGGAAGTAGGCACACTTGCAGGTGTGATGACAATAGGTCTCTGGATATTTGGTGGCGCAATATCAGGTGAGAAAAGTCTACCACTACGGGTGACTTTAGCAGGCCCGGTAATGTTGTTGATGCCGGTATTAGTATCAAACTCTTGCTTAACTCCAAGAACATAAACGTCTGCCCCATAGTGCCAAGGGATAGCTTTGTCGGATGTATAGGGGATAGGCCCCGGAACAGTGATGATTATAGGTGCAATCTTCTGAACAGGCGTAATTCTGACAGGCTTCCTCGAGGGAGCCTTGGGAGAATTGTTGAAAATGGTAACAATGGAAACTTCTTCAGTAGGGGTGGCAGGAACAACAATCTTCTCAAACAGGATCTCTTTATTATCCATCAGGTTTTGGATTCCTGACTACAAAGATGGACAACCAGTAGGTGAAACATAACATAGATGGCAACCTTTACTACATCCCAGAAATAAACCGGCTAGCAACAGGTTCCTCTTGACGGTCATCAGCGGGGTAACAATATCATTCACAGAGGCTACAAACAAGTCTTCCTCTACAGCATTTACTCCATGTTTGGGCATGGGAGCAGTCACAACATTAGGCCTCTCGGGCGCCTCAAACTCAATCTCTTTTGCATCGATTAGGTCCTGAACCTTATTCTTCAAAGTCCAACAATCATCCGTATTATGCCCTGGGCTCTCAGAATGATAAGCGCAGCGGGCGTTGGGGTTATACTTTGAAGATGTAGTATTCGGATTCTTTGGGGCTTCCCTTAGAGTCACCAAATTGGTCTTCAGCAACTGTGGCAATATCTGGGACAAGGTCATGCTGAGACGAGTGAATTGCCTTCTAGGTCTCTCACCCCTTTGTTGGTTGTGATGCTGAGGAGCACCAGCAGGTTTTGAAATGACCACCGTGTTGACAGCTTGGCGGTGTTCAGATCTATTTGGTCTCCTTGAACCATAGATAGCACTGGATTCTTTCTTGAATGGCTTCTTCTCGGTGCTCGATGAGGCAACCTTCTATATCTTCCCTGCCTTGATACCAGCTTCGATCCTCTCACCAGTCAAGATAAGGTCTGTAAACCCAGCTGAAGAGTTTCCAATCAAATGGTTAAAGAATGGACCAGACAGGGTCCCCAGGAACATATCAACAAGTTCACGATCAGTTAAAGGTGGTTGCACCCTTCCGGCAAGGTCTCTCCACTTTTGAGCATACTCTTTAAATCCTTCACCCGTCCCTATTGACATACCCTGGAGTTGGGTACGCGTAGGAGCGAGGTCGGAATTATATTGATACTGCTTGTAGAACGCAGTAGCCAAATCCTCCCAGTTACGGATACTGGCTCCATCCAGCTGATAGAACCACTCAAGTTGAGTCCCTGAAAGACTGTCCTGGAAGAAATGGATCCACAAATTCTTATCGGCTGTGTAAGGCTGGATCTTCCTTACATATGACCGGAGGTGCAGCTTTGGGCAGGAGGCTCCGTCATATTTGGCAAAGGCAGGTGCCTTGAATTTATGGGGAATCACCACCCCAGAGGATAGACCTAGGTCTCCAAAGTCCAGCCCGAGCACGTTCTGTATCTCCATAGCGCTCAAGCGGTCCTCCAATTGTTTGTACCTATCCTCAGCAGGAGGCTACTGTTCTTCATCATAATCCGTCTCGTTGTCGGAGACTACGGGGCTAGGAACCCTTCTCTCTTGTAGGTTGTCTTTCCCTACAGAGGAGGTGGTCATATCAACCTCATTTTGCAGTCCATTTCCAAACCTGCGTCCAGTGTTGAACAAGACGGTCCTCTTCTTTTTCTTCTTCCTCTCTTTCAGAATCAGAGTCTTCAAATCCTGTTGACCCTGGGCTAGGCTCATAACCAACTCTTGGAACTGGGCATTCTGGGCCTGGAGGGCTTTGATAGCTTGTTCAGTGGAAGGTTAAGTAGACATGATGATTGCTGAAATAAACAGCGAAGAAGATAAGTGACCTGTAAAAGGGGTACCTGTTATGCATATGATGAAATGAAATGCGTATGATTTATGTTTTCAAAGACAATCAGGATTCACATTTGTAGACAAAAAGGAAACACACTTTATTAGATTTAACTTCGGAATTTAAATTGTTCAACAAATTGCCCTTAGGCGTTACAAGAATGGAAATACTGAAAAGTAAATAAAACCATAAAAGAAATCCTCAAAGGTCCATCAATGTTCCCATGGCCTCTTCTTCTCAGTGCGGATATAATCATTCAGGATCCGTTCGTTCTCCAATTGCTTCATCAGCTTCTGGATCTTCTGTTCTTGTTCATTGAACCTTTCCCGATAAGAATCCCGTTCTTCCTGCAGTTGCACCCAAGACCTCTTCAGTGTGCCAACATCAGTGGGCGTATGAGGATAAAGAGTAGTTGGAGGAACCCCGTCTTTATCAGCAATTTCAAGAGTAATAGGCCTGACAGCTTCGTATGGCATACCTAACCTCTGGGAACGGATGTGGACCCATCTGAAATATGACTCCATTGGCAGAGAAGTTTTTGGTCCCAACTCATATGGGTCAGCTTTGTGAACTCTGTCCCAAGCCCTGATGAATCTACGACGTAGCTCGTCACTATCTACCTGAAAATCAAAGACGATATGAGGTATCAACATCTCGTGAGGCCCTTCTCTTTTGGCTCTTCCAAAATGACGGAGAGCTAAGCATGGGTTATAAGAGATTCCTCCATGGGTTCCGATCAATGGAACATTAGGATACTCTCCACAACGATCAATAACGGCCACTTCATCTAAGCCTCTGAGAGTCCAAATAATGTCATTATCGGTAAGAGACATTATCCTATGAGCCCAGCCCCTTCCTTCTTTGTTCTTCAACAAGAACATAGGGAGGTGCGAAATAAACCACCTCGCTAATAAAGAAGCACAGCACATCAAAGTTCCCCGCTTTCAGGCGGTACGAGCATAGAGCTGATGAAGGATATCACCCAAGAGAGTGGGTACAGGATTCCGAGAGATGAAGATCCTTATGGCATTAACATCAACAAAGGTGTCAGGATTTGGAAATAATACCAGACCATAGAATAAGAGAGCCAGAATGTCCTCGTATGCTTTGAAGTCTAAGTCATTCCAGAAACAATTAGCTTTGCCAACCAGAAACTTAGCCAAAAAGCCCTTAACTCCACTTATAGTCTCCCAGTTAGCCATTACCTCCTCTTTGGTCAAGTGAAGGGCTGCAATAATCTCTTCAGGCCTGAGAGTCTTTTCCCAACCAGTAAAGGGAGTCTGCTCTAAAACAGAGATACCAAGCAACTCAGAGAATTCTTCCAGGGTAGGGACCAGCTGGAAGTCTTGAAAGGTGAAGCAATGGCATAGCGGATCATAAAACTGGACTAGGACACTCATCAGTTGTTGGTCCGACTTTGAGGTGACTAAACCAAGACGAGAACCATGCCTCTTGATGAAGGAAGTAGTGGTTGGAATCCTGTCAACCAATTCTTTAAGCAAAGTAGGTAGTTGAACAAAGTTGAGCCGGATAGTATTCCTACGCATGGGCATCATGATGTCCTACAAAACAGAGCAAAGATGAAACCTTCTTATATTTGAAAAGGGTTAGTCCTTATGCAGGATGCATGCAATGTTATGATGTTATGATGTTATGATAAAGGCACACCATAATTATTCACAAAAGGAAAACATGGTAAAGGCACACAAGTCACACAAAAGAGCCCTTAGATTTCAGGCTGGCATGAAGTTTAGGTACTACCCTCTTTCAGTTTCAGTTGGTTAAGACCTGTCCTACAAATAGTAACCGGGTTCTAGAGGATCTCAATATCACTGACTACCCTCAATCGGTCATAATTCCAGTTTGGTAACCTTTTCTTGCGGCCGGAACCATCGCGAGAGTTTAGTCTCAATGAGCGTAGCATACTGCTACTGTTCTATGGACAAGTTGGTCAATTTAAGGTTCTAAGGTCAGTTGGTGCCTAATGACTCCTCAGAAGACCCATATTCTTCTCGTTCCAACACAAGGGATAACGGTACAGACCAAGGTATCACACCAACGTAGCTACTGCTTCATCCGTGTCGGTCTACGCCAGACAGATCCCTCACAGTTTATTGCTACTTACCTAAAAAGGGTACCCCCAGATCCAGGTTAGGATCTATAAAACTCCAATACAAGCCCACAAATTTTAAAGCATACAAGGCATACAAGTGAAAACACAAGTGATCTAATCCTAAGGTACACCTCACTTATAAAGTCCCCAGCAGAGTCGCCAGTTCTGTGATCGGTGGAAATAGAACTGACTGTTTTGGAATGCTGGTTCGCGTTTGCGTTTGTTTTTGCAAAATGTCGCGGTAAGCAAGAGTCGCCACCGTCTTTTATTTTCTCCAACAAGGAAAGGACAAAAGCACAGCAAAATTCCTTTTCGAGATGTTTCTCGGGTTCGGGAGGTAGATTATAGAAAGGGAAGGTGTTAGCACCCTTTCTATCCGTGGTTATCCACGGGCTCTTAGGTACTTGCTCACTATGTTTTCAAAAAAGTTTTGCTTTTCTTGTTTTTGTGGGTTTTGAAAAGAGTTTTGTTTGAAAACTTCGATTTAACTCTTGTATCTATCCTCAAGAGTGTATGAAGTGTTGTTTGAAAACTTTTGTTTGAAAAGTGTAAGTGCGAAAAGTATTTTTATTTTGAAAGAGCAAGTACCTGAGAACCTCTACCTACTCAAAAGAAATTAAGCTGTGTAAATGTCCTTTAGACAGTACTATCCCACTATTGGGAAGTAGGTAGCACCGTCGTTGGAGTTTTCGGGTCAATTCGATGTTAGGGACGTGTGGTCACTAAAGCAATAGTGGGACGCCTTAGTGGTAACCCTAATGTCCTAGATCATTTTTTATCCAGGCAACCGTTTCGAGGAAACTTTGATCTTTAGACAGGAGGGCGACCTCTAAAACTTCCTATACTCAATGACCACGTCGAGGCAACCAAGTGAGGCGTACCCTAAGAGTGGCATGTGCGAGTGTGTCGGGTTTCAGTTAGGTTATCTTTGTACATGTTATGGTGAGCTACGATTGATTTTTATTTAAGAGAGATCTTGTCATGCATAGCCTAGTTAGCATACATCTAGCAGTTAATGGTTGCAGAAAATAAAACTAAACTATTACAAGGCGTCGGGTATTTACATCGCCAAAAACAAAGCCTTGAAAAAGTAAATGCGGAAAATTAAATAAAACGATAAAAGAGGGGTCCTAATTAAAGATATTACATCCTCGGAGCAATTACATAATATGGACAAAAATAATAGGAATCAAAAATCACACGCGCGAGAAAAATTGAATCGGAGAGTTTTTAGGGTTTTGACCCTTTTTTTGAGAAAGAAAGAGATTTTTTTGTTATTTTTGTGTATTTAATTAAACCTAAACTAATTAATTAACTAAATAAAAAGTATTTTTTTGGTTTTTTAGAATACTTAAGGAAATAAAAATAAAAGGATTAAATAAAATTAAAACCTAATTCTACACCAATTTTTATTTGTTGCAAAAAATATTATTATTATTATGCCTAATTAAAACTAAACAAATTATATTAACATTTATTTACAAAATAAGCTAATTAAATTTAATAAAGAAAAATATGATATTTTTATGCTTTCTGATTTTTATTATGAAAATATTAATTTGGTTAATTAAGTAATAATAATAATAATAATAATTAATAATAGTAAAAAACTATTTAAATAAAAAATATAAAAGACGAAAAAGAAATAAACCCAGAGGGGTGTTGGGCCCAAGAGGAGGTAGAGTCAGCAATTCTTGGCCCATTATGCTTCCAGCCTGTTTGACTTTCTGAGTTGTCCACACGTATGTTGACCAGGAAGTATGGTGAGGTCTCAGCTTTGGCCATTGGATCTTGGCCTGAAGCCACTTGGCGTACTGAGATTTGAGGTGCATGGGGGACTACCTTTTGAAATCTGCATGTGAATATATGAAGATAAATGGAATAAATGTTTTGGGGGACCTGGGATTCGAACCCAGGTCCCAAGGCTCATTGGCCAACGTCCCTGCCACTACACCACATGCATCTTTTTATTATTTGGATAATAAGCAATCATTATATATTAAACAATCAACATGCTATAAAATAAAAAAAAACAAAACGCGCGGTTTTCAAATTGGCCAACCATATGCCAACACATCATCATCTTTAACCTTCGTTCTGTGTAAATAACATCAGATAGCGGGGGTTTTTAACCTCCACTACCTCCTGCAAGGAAAAATAGCGAATAGGAATATAGCAAACATAAATATTTCGCGAGGTATGGGTTATGATCGTCTTGGCCTCACGATTTCAACCATGTATCCCATTGGTCCTAATTTTTCTTGGATTGAAAAGCCCTATTTGAAAGCTTGAAAACCCTAGAAATTCAATCATGGCATCTTTCGATTCTGGGCACTATGGTTCAATTCAACCATTCCATTAGCTTTGTATGATCTCTAGCAATGCAAATCAGTCACAAAAACATGTTAAATGCGCATGAATTAAGAGATACGATTATGAATCAAAAGTGAAAACCGTGGGACTGTATGTCGTGATTCCTTGAGCTTTGATGCTTGAATTTGATTGCAAATCGTTCCTGGTACCTCCTGCAATGTGTTTGGATGGATGAGGCGCCTTGAATTGGCCTAGAATGCAATAACAGGTTTTTAGTTTTCTTGAAAATTCTTGAAATTGTATGGTCGTTTCTGTAGCTTTTCAATCGTGTCCTAGGTCATGGTTTACTTGCATACATATATGAGAAACAAATTAGGTCAAAGTTTTGGATCCAATCCATGTGCATTGAAGATTAAATCCTTGATTGATAAATAAAATATTCTTGATTTTTCATGATTGAACAATGTTGCCAAAATTGTATTTTTTGTATCTTTTTGATTGTGCACGAATTGGTCAGCATATTTTGATCATATTTGGTTCACAAATTGATTTAAAAATCAAATCTTGTATTTTCTTATGATTTAAATTAATTAAATGAATTAATATTAATTAAAAATCCATTTAATCAATAAATTTAAGAAAATAAATCCAATTTATCTTGGTGGGTCGTGCATAGGTCATGGGTGAAGTTTCAAGAAGAGATTTGAGGCCCATTAGCAAAAGGAAGGTATTTTGAGCAAAGTTGACTTTTGCAAATTCATGAAAATTTCCCAACTTCTCCAATGCACAACTTGCTCAATTTTGATCATATGACCATGTTCTTGGACATTTTGGAAAGCCTTTGAAGTCCTCTAACCAATTCTTTTGGTCCCATGTCAGTTGGATTTACCAATATCAAGTTATGGCCTTTGACTCAAAGTGTACTTTTGTTGACTTTTGAAATTGATCTATAATGTAAAAATTTGTAACTTCTTGTGAGTGCATTTCTAGATTTTGGAGTGTGAAGATGGATTGTAGGAGATTGCATCCTCTTCAAAATGAGATTTGGATGGAATTTTTCTGATGAACCATGAAAGAGTTATGCCCTTGTCAAAGTACAGTTGACTTTTCTGCTGTCCAAAAATAGTAACTATTGCATCTTGATGATTTTTGAGCTGTTCTTGTGAGATCATGATCAAGACTTGATCAAATGATGATTGTGAACTCAAAATAAGATGTTGACCAAAAATTCTAACTTTTGACTGCAAAATGACCATTTTGCCCCTTGCAGTTGACTGTAGACCAAATGGAGCTTTTGATTGTGCAAATTGGCACTGTGAGTCTTGAAACTTGGCATGTATATGCTTGAGAATGTATATAGGCCTATAAGACTTGATTGAACCATTGAGAGCCCCAAATTCCTTGAAAGAACCAAAACCCTAATTTTGAATTGACTGCCTAAAGAGGTGTTTTGACTGTACAACCCTTGAGCAATCCTGAACCATTTGGAGATGATTCTTAACATGTCTTGAGGAATATGGGAGGGCAAATTTTGGGGTACAACAAACAGGATCTATGATAACTGGGAGAATGGAGGGGTAAGGCATTGCGAGACTCTGAGCGCGAGCCCGTACCCACCTAAGGTAAGGCTCAAGGGGAATGGAATTATTGTGCCCCAATGTCCTACTGTCCACCTTGCTTACCATCCTCCAGGATCGTATAAACCTCCAACGATAGTCTTGATTGTAACTTTCATAGTTGAACACTACACCTTGGACGAGCGCGTCGTGTGGACCATCTCTTCGTGCGTACCCAAACTGTCATAGAGATAAGCAAGGGTTATAAGTGATGCATCCCCTAATGCCAAGCAGAGGAACATTAGGGAATTCCCCATAATGATCGATGATAGTAATGTCCTCCAAGGATCGAGAACACCAGTAGATATCTGAATGTCTGAGTGACATCAGCCTGTTGGACCACCTCAAACCTTGCTCATTCTTCACAACAGATCAGGGAAGATGTGAAACAAACCATTGATCCAACAGAGGAGTACAACACGTGAGGGTTCCTCTTCTTCTCATGGTGCGAGTGTGGAGAGAGTGCAGGACATCTCCCAACAAAGTAGGCACTGGATTGTGAGAAAAATATTTTAACAGCATTCACATCTATAAGTTGGTCAGGATTTGGAAATAGTACCAACCCATAGATGAGAAGAGGAAAAATTTCTTTGAAAGCTTGTAAATCCAAGTTGTTCCAACAGTCTTGAGCTTTTTCTAGTAAGAACTTGGCCAGGAACCCTTTGACACCACTTCTTGTTTCCCAATTAGCCGTGACGTTGGATTGTTGCAAGTGTAAAGCTCAGGCAACCTATTCAAGGCTTGGGTCTCTTTCGGTAATGTTGAAAGGTAGTTGATCGAGGATAGGAATTCCCAAGAGCTGAGATAACTCTTCCATAGTTGGTACAAGCTGATAATCGGGGAAGGTAAAGCAATGGTGCAACGAGTTAAAGAACTGGAAAAGCACCTTCATCATGTCTTCATCAAAGCTCGAGGTAACCAAGTTGAGAAGTCGTCCATGTATTTTGGTAAACGGAGAATTCTCAGGGACCCTTGACGCTAAATCCTTGAGCTGAAAAGGTACTCGTACAAGGTTGACTTGGATTGTGTTCCTGTGAGTGGTAGTCATATCCTACAAAACAGAACAAAGATGAATCTCAAAATCCTTTAAATGGTTAGTTTAAAATGCTACAACATGATGTCATGATGTTATGTACAAGCATATGCACAGGTTAAATAAAACCAATCCTTAGGATTAGGCTTGCATGGAGTCTCATAGGTAAGTACCCTCTTGAAGCTTAGTTGGCTAAACCTGTCCTAGTTAATAGTAATTGGGTTCTAAGGGATCTCAATATCATTGATTTGTCTTCTCAGGCATTGTTTCTACACAAGCCTCTTTCACGGAGACCGAAATATCCCAAAAAGCCAAACCTCAATGAGTGTAGTATCGAGTATCTACCAACTTCGGACTGCACCAAAGTCGGTCATCTCACTATGTCCTAATGGCCGAGTTGGTCAAGTAAAGGTTCTAAAAGTCAATTAGTGCTTCGTGACATCACTCAGCGGCCCCGTATTCTCCTTGACTACTCAAGGGCTACCGGTACCCACAAATATGTCACACTAACATAGCTATTTCTTAGACCATGTCAGTATACCCCACACAGTTTCCACAATGTATTGCTACATACCTACAAGGTATCCCAAATCTGAGTAGAGGATTTAAGCCCAAACAAAGAACCAATATTAAAGCATACAAGTCAAACAAAGAAAGCAAGTAAAGGTGATCTAGCCCTAAGGTAACCCCACTTTTTATTTCTCCCCAGCAGAGTCGCCAGTTCTGTAACACAGTGGGAGAACTGACTTGGTTATTTTGCGTGTTATCACAATTGTTGCAGATAGCAAGAGTCGCCACCTACATTTCTTTTATCCAATAAAGGAAAGGGTGAAAAGAACATGAAAGACCTTTGAGATTATTTCTTGAGTTAGGGGGGTAGGTTATGAAAAGGGAAGGTGTTAGCACCCTTTTCATCCGTAGTTATCTACGGGCTCTTAGTTTCTTTCTAGATCACTTGCTTTTGTTTGAAAATGTGCTTGTGGTGTGGGTTTTGAAAGTATTTTGAAAATGTCTTTGTAATAGTTCTCGTTTCTATAAGGGGGGGGGGGGGTGGTGGTGGTGAATAGATACCTAATTTAAAAAATCCAGAAAATTCTGGTTTTGAAAAATGTTTATCAAAGAGTTTGAGCAGAAGAACTTTTGAAAATAATTCGTCAATACAAACGTTATCGGAAACTCAGATATACAAAATTAAGAACAAATAGAGTATGGAATAAGAATGACAATTGAATTAATATACTTGAATCACTTTACAACTTATTTAACGTTTATAGCAAGTTACTAGTAAAGTTATTTCCAATGGAAATATTTAAGAGAATAAACAAAACTAATTTGTCAAACACTTAGTGTGAAAGTGAATTTTCAGAATTTTCCTTTATGTTGTATTGATACACAAAAGCACTTATAATAAGAAGTGATTATAAGCAATATCAACACTTAATGTAAATACAAAACAGTCTGGAAAATTTCCTATAATTCAATTGATAAAGCAATTATATTTGACAAAATGATTGATGAATATTAAAGCAAGTAAAAGCGATAAGAAAAGAGACGCGAGGATTTGTCTTCACAGTTCCCCACTTTCATCCTCGGGTATGGATACGTCTGCGCCTAATTCCGATAGAATTAGGATAATTCTTACTATGCAAAAAAGTTGATACAAGAGAAGTGTTTAAGAGAAACTCCACAAACCCTAAGCTTGTTGTTGATTTAACTTCTTATCTTCCTTTGATCTTGATAAATACAGATACACAATAGATCCCAATTGAGTTGTCAATATTTCTACTCCTTTGCGCATTTTATCTCCAATGTTTTTGCGCACGAACGATCAAATTGTACCTATTTCAAACACAAGACCTCAATTGTGATCCTCCTTTATTTCTCTAATTCCTTTGCATTCTTTATCTCCAAAGGATCCTGTAACACGGTGAGAGAACTGACTTGGTTGTTTTTCATTTTATCCCAATTGTTGCGGATAACAAGAGTCGCCACCGACTTTTCTTTTATCCAATAAAGGAAAGGGTGAAAAGAACAGGAAAGACCTTTGAGATTATTTCTTGAGTTCGGGGGGTAGGTTATGAAAAGGGAAGCTGTTAGAACCCTTTTCATCCTTAGTTATCTACGGGCTCTTAGTTGCTTGCTAGATCACTTGCTTTTGTTTAAAAATGTGCTTATGGTGTAGGTTTTGAAAGTATTTTGAAAACTTCTTTGTAATGGTTCTTGTTTCTATAAGAATGCGTATAAAGTTTTCTTTTGAAAATAGTTCAAAGAGGTGTTTGTGGAATGTGTTTTTGAAAAGTTTCTTTGTAATGGTTCTCGTCTCTATAAAAACGCGTACAAAAAGCTTTATCTTTTGAAAATGTTTAAAGATGAAAGTGTTGGTGTATAAAATGTTTTGTTGTGAGCAAGCGAGCAACTAGGAGCATCCTACCTACTCAAAAGGTCTAATTTTCTTTTCCTCCTCCTTTAGGTGTTGTAATCTTACCATTGTTTTGGTAAGAAGCCCCATCGTTGGATGTGAAGGGACAGGCGCGGGTCAATCGTATAGTCATAGAAGGAAACTTGTGATACGCTTTAGCAAATTTCGTAAGGGACTAGATCGTTTTACCGAAGGCAATATCGAGGGACTACAATCTTTTTTTATCGAAGAGACTTTGCTAAAGCGTCCCATATTCGAGGGACATGACTGTGTTTCCGAGGAAACAAGCGAGGTTATCCTAGAGGTGCATGTGAGAAAAGTGTGTTCATTTCAAGTTAATTTGTATTTGATTAGGGTTATCTAGCGGTTGTTTTTATCTTGCCATACACACCCTATCTTACTAGCAATTATATGAAAAGCGGTAAACTTGCGGAAATTAAAATCCTACGCTACTACACCATTAGGGGGATGGGGATACAATTTGCAAATGGGGATGAAATAAGTGTCTAATTATTACAACCATATCAAATAAGTGGATAGTAATGGAGTATATATGTATATAATACAGAAACAGTGTAAAAAGAGAGAAAAATAGCATTTTGAACTATTATGTGTCGACACATACTGTTATGCATTGACACATAACTTTCCTTGCCCCTGCCAAACCAAATCAACTCAGTATGAGTCGACGTATAATGGGATGTATCGACTCATTTCCTGCTTGTGTCGACACATACACGTTTTGTGTCGACTCATGCACTTTCCATCTTTATGTTTTAGGCCCTGGATAACAGTATGAGTCGATGCATACGACCATGCGTCGACTCATACCCTATTTTTCACTTAGAATGAGTCAGCCCATGTGGGTATGTATCGACCCATGTTACATTTTTTTGCCTCTATCACCATTCTTTTGCATGTCTCAGTCAGTTTTCAACATATAAATGATAAAAATGAACAGTAAGGAAATGATTAACTTCTTGAGTAATGATTACTTCATCTTATCCTCAGAAATAAACCAACAATGATGTATGGAAAATGCAAGGTTGAGATGACTTACCTTGCAACTATACTTTTGGTTTTGAGTCTGAAACCCTTCAAGATGGTGTGTGTACTTTAATGAAACTTCAGGAAGCTGCTAGACTTTCCTTTTTGTTGAAGGTTGTTGAATCAACTCCCAACAATCAAGTTTATGTAGTATTGTCTTTTGTTTAGAATTTGAGAATAAGAGCACTACATAAACTATTCTTGAGCTTGAGCAGTATCTATATGATATGAAGTGTTTTGAGGATTTATGGGAGGGTTAGCAAGGTTGTATAATAGTGGATTGTGGATCTTTTCTGTTTTGATGAGTCCAAACAGAGTTGAAGATAAGCAGAGCTTTTATGGATGAACCGAGTTTTATGAATGAGCTGATTTTAACAAAAAATCTGTTTTTTCTTTTCTCTCCTTTTTCTCTCCAAAAAAAATCCCTCCTCCTGTCTTATGAATCAGTACCTTTTGTAGCCCCTTCACCGAGGTTTAGGAGGGAAACAAAATAAGTTGTTTTAAACTATTTTTGCCTACTGCTTTGATGCTTTTTCCACACAATTTTCTTTTGCCATTTTGGTAGAACTTTTTGGCTGTTATGATGCAGGTTGGAGTAGACTGCATATAGCAGTTTTGGATTGTTTTTTTGGACTGTATAGGGAAGCATATACAGGTTTTATGACAGGTTTGTGGTTCAGCATAGCACAAGGTTTTGTAGGACAACAAATCAACAGTTTTTTTGGAGTGTTGTGGCAATGCATAAAAGTAACATATCATTTTGTTCAGCCATAATTTAGACATCATAGTTTGCAGCATGAAACAAGTTTTATTTGTGGAGCAATTTATGCACATTGTATCAAAGACAAAGCATTGTAGAAAGGTTTTAAGTCAAAGGAAAAAGTCCAAGCAATACAAAGTTTAGGATTTGTAAACTTGTAGAAATGCCACTTTGTAATAACTTGGATTATTTTTAATTGTAGTGACAAGTTGTCATGAAGCAACGAACTTAACTTAGAAAAATTTCCAAGTCTTGCAGAAGTTGGATTTTTGACTTTCTTGATTTTTGATGATCAAATTTCATATTTTGGATGTCTTGATGAAATATGATTTTTAGGACTCAATTTTTGGTCAAAAAGTCAAAGTTTGACTTTTTTTAGAGTACAATTGACTTTTCCCACCAGCTGACCGAATTTTTTCTATCAATCCACTGATCTTAGGAGATGAATTATAAAGTGAAATTAGGTCAAAAATGACGCGCTCAGATCCTTGTGATCATACTTCCAACCAATAACCCAGGTATGAGGTCAAAAATCAGAGTTCGGTAATTTTCAGTAAAAACCCTAATTTTGCCCATTTTGTCCTTGTGAATGTCTTTCTTGGGAAATTATAGTCCAAGACTTGAAACTTGATAGAAGCAAACCTGAGAGTCTAGGATGATCCTTTGAGAAATGAGAGGGAAAATTTTGGGGTACAACAACTGCCCCTGTTCAATCTTCTTAAACTTGAAAAGTGAGATCGACATGTTTGTCGTTCTTTGCTTAAAAGTGGAAGATGATTGAACACTAGAATGCCCAGTAATTTGCACTCGATGGTGTGTTGGTTGATTGTGTAGGGAATGGGCTTAAAGACGCCATTTGGAGAAATGATGGAGAGTTGTCGGAGATGGGCTTATAGATGCCATCCAAAGGTGATTGTTGACAGAAATTAGACTAAGTCTGAATTTGACTTCAACTGGGAAAAGAATCAGAGTAAATCTTTGGTCGATTTAAACTGAAACTAGAAGAAGTCTTGAATATTGTTTAACTTGAAAGAATCAGAATAAATCTTGGAGCGATTTATCTGAACCAGAGAAAATATCTATTTGGAAAGTATCAGGATAAACCGTTGAGAGGTTTAAACTGAACCAAAAGAGGTCTAGAGAAGAATCAGAATAAATCTTGGGGCGATTTATCTGAACTGGAGAAGATGTCTGCGGGAAAGAATCAGAATAAACCTTTGAGAGGTTTAAAACTGAACCAGTAGGGGTCTGGAGAAGAATCAAAATAAATCTTGGAGTGACTTATTTGAACCAGAGAAGATGTCAGTGGGAAAGAATTAGGATAAATCGTTGAGAGATTTAAACTAAACCAGCAGGGGTCTGGAAAAGAATCAGAATAATCTTGGGGAAATTTATCTGAACCGGAGAAGATGTCTGCGGGAAAGAATCATAATAAACCGTTGAGAGGTTTAAAACTGAACCAATAGGGGTCTGGAGAAGAATCAGAATAAATCATGGAGCAACTTATCTGAACCGGAGAAGATGTCTGTGAGGAAGAATCAGAATAAACCGTTGAAAGATTTAAACTGAACCAGCAGGGGTCTAAAGGGGAGTAGTTGTCATGTAGATAGTCAATTTAGTCATATTTCGAGAATTGATCTACGATTGATTTGTTCATAGATATTTGTCTTGTCTCGTTGAAAATTAGATAATAATTTTCTGTTGATTGATCTTTCCTGAAAAAGGTAAAGAGTTAGTGATATGTAATGCCATGATGCATGAAATGCATAGTTCAATGCATTTGTGTCATCGATGTTTGTGATGTATGAATGTAATGTATGCGCATGTAAGCTGTTCTGCTGCAGTGTTGTTGGATTAGGGAAAATAAATCCCTGACTGTTGTTGGGGATGTGGGGTGTAAATCTTCATACTTTGTTGAAATTGAAGTGTTGATGGATGGGTTTCCATAATTAGAGAAATAAAATCTGTTGGGGAAGGGAAACATAGTGCGTTGCATGTGGACTTCGTGAAATCCTACTGGGGAATCCTGAGAAGCTGGGCGACTTTCACTGGGGAATCTTTGGAACGGTAGCTGGAAGTTTTTCTCCGTCGGGAATGTAAGAGCACCTGATACCATTAGGCTACATACTGGAGATACGTTAGTGATCATATTGTAGGATGTCCTTGCTTCCGCTCTTTCTAGAAAAAGTACATGCGGGGATTTTATGGAATGGCCTATAGATATTATCCTATCTCTTAAAGCCATTAGTAATTGTCTTTCTATTTTCTGTTCGCCTTTTTTTTTCTCATTTGTAAACAATAATCACATTTAAATTCACATGTTAAAAAATAATCATCGGACGTTTTTGCAAACAAGTCAGGAAAATAAAAAAAAACAGATAGTTTTGAACTTTTAAAGGGATATCTTTGTATTAACTTGAATAAGTATTTTTGTACAAAGAGACGAATATCCTAGTAAGGGAATGTCGACGTAGAAAATGAAAATTGATACAAAGAAAAATAGCTATGTGAAATAATCCCATGGGGTTCCCAATCTGCCATAGCCTTCATGTCTCTGAGCGTCTCATCCACTTGCTACTTTGTGCGAAGTTGATTGGATTAATTAAAACCGTTTGAGTTTGTCAGTCGATACTAAAGGTTGTCTGTAAGGTGATCCAACGGGACATATTCATACGCTTTCAATCCCTAACTTTTTCCTGGACCGCCCTTTTGGGTTTTCAGTCCACCGGGATACCCTTTTTGCGCAAACTGCCCTTTCAGGTTTTCAGCTTGTCGGGTGTATGTATTTTTTTGTATTTTATCCATAATTTTTTCCTAAATCCCTTTTGGTTCGCCGAGATGCCCTAATTTTTTCCTAGGCCAGTCGACCTAGCGTGTTTTTATTAATGCGTAGTATCTTTTGACTATGTCCGTGTTTACAGGATGCGGAAGTTCGTCGCCATCCATAGTGGTTAAGATCATTGCTCCACCAGAGAATGTGTTTTTGATCACAAATGGTCCTTCATATGTAGGAGTCCATTTGTCCCTGGGATCACCTTGTGGAAATATGATACGCTTGATTACCAAGTCACCAACCCGATATACCTGACGTCTAACCTTCTTGTTAAAAGCTTTGATCATATGTTTTTGGTACATTTGGCCATGACAGACAGTTGCAAGCCTCTTCTCATCAATCAAGTTCAACTGGTCAAGCCGAGTTTGAATCCATTCATCTTCATTCAACCCTGCATCTTCTATGATTCTCATAGAAGGTATTTGAACTTCAATTGGTAGGACAACCTCCATACCGTATACCAAAGAGAAAGGAGTTTCCCCTGTTGACGTGCGCGCCGTGGTATGGTAACCATGGAGAGCAAATGGTAACATCTCATGCAAGTCCTTATAGGACACTACCATTTTTTGTATGATCTTCTTGATGTTTTTATTTGCGGCTTCTACAACGCCATTCATCTTCGGCCGGTAAGGAGAAGAGTTATGGTGCTGGATCTTGAATTGAACGCATAGTGCGGTAATAATAGTATTGTTGAGATTGATACCATTATCTGTGATGATTCTCTCTGGGGTACCATATCGACATGTGAGATTCTGTTTGATGAATCAGGCCACAACGTTCTTGGTAACAGAAGCGAATGAAGCTGCCTCAACCCACTTCATGAAGTAATCAATGGCAACCAAGATGAAGCGGTGTCCATTAGAAGATATGGGTTTGATCTCTCTGATCATGTCAATGCCCCACATTGCGAAGGGCCAAGGAGCAGTCAGGATGTTTAGGGGAACTGGAGGCACATGTACTTTTTCAGCATAGATCTGGAACTTGTGACAAGTTTGTGAATGTTGATAACAATCCGCTTCCATGGTGGACCAATAGTATCATGCCCGTAAGATCTTTTAAGCCATCGCGTGTCCACTAGAATGAGTGCCAAAGGTGCCTTCATGTAAATCAGTCATTATCTTTTCTGCCTCACTCTGGTCTATGCAACGAAGCAAAGTAGAGTCGTGGTTGCGTTTATAGAGGATTCTGTTACTGAGGAAGAATTTAGCAGAAAATCTTCTCAAGAACTTCTTATCATTGACTGAAGCTCCCTCCGGATACTCTTGGACCTCGAGACACCTCTTAACTTCATGGAACCAAGGTTTGTCCACTACTTCTTCAGTATCGATCTCGTGAGAGTAAGATGGTTCATCCATCGGCTCAATGGTGATCTGGGGAGCCTCGTTATCCCACCTGATTTTAAACATGGATAACAAAGTGGCTAGCGCGTCCGCTAGTTGGTTTTCCTCTCGTGGAAAATTCTCAAAGGTAATTTCCTCAAAATGTGGGATTAATGTAAACACATGTTCTTTGTAAGGGATGAGATTAGGGTGCTTCGTGTCCCATTCTCCTTTGATCTTACTGATGACTAAGGCTGAATCTCCAAATACCTTTAAGGACTTGATTCCCAAATCTATGGCGGCTTTGAGACCCATAATACATGCTTCATATTCCGCCATAATATTGGTACAGTTGAAACAAAGTCTTGCAGTGAAGGGAGTATGACATCCTTCAGGGGATATGATCACAGCGCCTATGCCATTGCCGAGTGTGTTGGAAGCTTCGTCAAAAACCAAGGTCCATCGGGATCCTTGTTCAGGTCCGTCATATGGTCTGAGTTCTTCACAATTGTTTACCAACATGATGTCTTCATCTGGGAACTCGAATTTCATGGACTAGTAGTTATCCACAACCTGATGAGCAAGGTGATCGGCTAGCACACTGCCCTTTATTGCTTTTTGGGTAGTGTATTGAATGTCGTATTCAGTCAATATCATCTGCCATCTTGCTATTCTTCCAAAGAGGGTGGGCTTCTCGAATATATATTTAATTGGATCCATTTTGGATATCAAGAAGGTAGTATGGGTCAACATATATTGTCTTAGTCGGCGAGCAGCCCATGCCAGAGCGCAACAAGTTTTCTTGAGTAGTGAATATCTGGTTTCACAGTCGGTAAACTTTTTACTCAGGTATTATATTGCATGCTCTTTTTGGCCAGACTCGTCATGCTGCCCCATCACACACCCCATTGAATTTTCCAAGACAGTTAGATACATGATTAAAGTTCTTCCCTCGACTAGCGGCATCAAAAAAGGAGGCTCTTAAAGGTACTCTTTGATCCTATCGAAGGCATCCTGACAGTCGTCGTTCCAATCCAAAACTTGATCTTTCTTCAGTAATTTGAAGATTGGTTCACAAGTAGCGGTTAGGTGAGAAATGAATCTGGCGATGTAGTTTAGCTGTCCTAAGAATCCACTGACTTCCTTCTAGGTGCGAGGAACAAGCATTTCTTATATTGCTTTTACCTTTACAGGGTCCACTTCGATACCTTTACCGCTGACAATGAAGCCTAGGATTTTACCGGACCTCACTCCAAATGTGCATATACTCGGGTTCAACCTTAGTTTGTATTTCTTTAGTCTTTCAAACAGTTTCTGCAAATGGTCAAGGTGTTCCTCTTCAGTTTGATATCTGGCTATCATGTCATCCACGTAGACCTCTATCTCGTGATAGATCATATCGTGAAACAGAGCTACCATGGCGTGTTGATAAGTTTCCCCAGCGTTCTTCAATCCGAATGGCATCACTTTGTAACAGAACGTGCCCCACTGTGTGATGAAGGTCGTTTTCTCCATGTCCTCGGGTGCCATTTTGATTTGATTGTACCCAGAGAAACCATCCATGAAGGATAATACTTTATGTTGTGCAGTGTTGTCAACCATAATATCGATATAGGGAAGCGGGAAATCATCTTTAGGGCTTGCCCTATTCAAATCTTTGTAATCCATACACATGCGTACTTTACCGTCCTTTTTAGGCACTGGAACAACATTGGAGACCCATTATGGATAGGAGGTGACAACTAGGAATCTGATGTTGAACTGTTTCATGACTTCAGTTTTGATCCTCTCTGACATTTCTGGCCGCATGCGACAGAATTTCTGTTTTTCCGGAGGGAAATCTTCTTTTTTCGGAAGACGATGGACCACGATATCAGCGTCAAGTCCTGGAATGTCTTCGTATGACAAGGAAAAAACCTCAACATAGTCATGAAGTAACTGAGTTAAGCGCTTCTTGGCACTAGGTTCTAGATTGGCACCTACCTTGACTTCTTTCTTATCCTCTTCGGTACCTAAGTTAACTGTGTCAACCGACTCTTTGTGGGGCTGTATAGTCCTTTCTTCCTGTTGTAGTAACCTGGCTAGTTCACATGGAACCTCACAATCTTCCTCACCTTCGTCTTCGGCTTGGTAGATCGTATTTTCAAAGTCACAATATGCCATAGCAGAATCGTTACCCATGGGATCCTGAGTGGATGTGGATCTGCATTTTGATATGTGAGTGTGTGTAAGAGCATAGCTATCTTCGAAAAAAATAAAAATATAGAAATATAAGAATAAAGAGCTTAAAATTTTCATGCAAAAACGTCCATGATTTATTGATGACATATGAAAATGAAGTAACAACCCTCACAAATGGACCGTTGTGCCTCAGGTAAGACACAAGGTTTTAAAGTCTAAATTGTTTAATTATTACAAGTCCGACAAAAATTTAAAGACAATTACTATTGGATAAAAGTAATAGGGACAAAATTCTTTAGCTTCCCAGTTGTTGAGTCCTCCGCTGATAGTTGGAAAAATCCATTCTTCCAGGTCACAACTGACATCACTATCTTCCACTGTGTTGACTCCATGGTTGCTGATCCACAAAGGTGGTCCCCTCACACGAGCACGACGAACAACTTTTTGGGATCCTGAAGTAAAACCCAAACCAAATTTGTCATATTTTTAGGGAATATTCGGGAGTTGGCTCCAAATGGTACACCCACCTTCTTCGACTACTGTCTTGGCATCTTTCAGAGAAGCCATCTTCAGTGGAGGTCTGGTAATCTTCGGGACTTTGGAAATAGTCTTGGTTGCCGCAATTGTTTGTGGGACTTCCTCGAAATGCTAACACGGAGTTTCAATGAATTCACCATCCATTTCAACATATCTGAAGGAGTTCAGGTGACTGACCATATATTCCTTCTCTCCATGGACAGTGATGATTTTTCCCTTGATTGGGTACTTCAACATCTGATGTAATGTAGAGGTGACAACACCAGCGCCATGAATCCAAGGTCGGCCCAATAAACAGGAATAGGAAGGGAGGATATCCATCACATAGAAAGTTGAATCAAAGGTCTGGGTTCCAACTTTGATAGGGATGTCCACCTCCCTCTGCACCATTCTCTTCGAACCATCGAAGGCCCTTACCACTATATTGCTGGGTTTTAAAGTCAGACCTTCACAGTCTAATCTATCTAGAGCCTTCTTAGACAACACATTCAATGATGTACCAGTATCTACCAGGACATGGGCCAAAGTAGTTCCCCTGCATTCGACAGAGACATGCAACGCCTTATTGTGTTTCCTCCATCTAGATGTCAGATCAGCATCAGAAAAGCCCAAACCGTTATCAGCTGTCAAACTAGCCACACAATCTTCGAATTGGTCAGTAGAGGTTTCCTGTGGCACATGGGAAGTTTTAAGAAATTTCACCAAGGCCTTCGCATGAGCTTCGGAGCACAACAATAAAGCTAGCATAGAAATCTAATAAGGGGTCTGCCTTAATTGTTCGACTACATTGTAGTAGCTTCTCTTTATGATTTTCAAAATTTCTTCCATCTCCTTTTTGGAAGCCTCTGGGATAGATACTGACTGCGCCTTCATCTGGACAGGCTCAACCAAAATGTCTTTGCCCCGAGTCTCGGTCGACTCGGTGATAAGGGTGTCAGCAGGGGTAACCACATTAACTGTAGTAGTAATATCAGCAGGAACAAAAGCAGGAATGATCACAGGACCGGTAACAACTTTCTGAGGAGAAATCTCAAGGGAGAACACTATTCCACTTCTGGTTATTTTGCTGGTTCCCATAACGTTGCTAATGTCAGGGTCAGCCTTCTCAAAAACTGGGTCTTCAACAGCCAGCCATTCTTGCTTGATGCCATGGTAGTAGACGTCACCCCCATAGTTCCAGGGAACAGTTTTGTCTGAGGAGTACGGGATTGGCCCTGTCATAGTAATTATCAGTGGATTCACCTTCAGAACAGATGTAATCCTAACGGGTCTTTTGGTGGAGACCCTGGGAGGATTGGCGGAAATTGTTATTATTGAGACATCCTTGTAAGAAATGGTTGGAATGGGAGTCTTTTCAAACAAAATCTCTTTTTCATCCATCAGTCGTTGGACACCTGCCTTTAATAAATGACAACCAGTCGGTAGAGATAAACAGAGGTGGCAGCCTTTACCACAGCCCGAAAATAAACCGGCCTTCAACAGGTTCCTTTTGACGGTTAGGAGGGAAGTAACAAGTTCATCAACAACAGTAACAAACATATCATCTTCAACAATGTTAACACCACGGCCGTGCCTGGGCATAGGAGCAGTGATAACATTTGGGATCTCAGTAGCGTCAAATTCAATTTCCTCTGCCTCGAGAAGGTCTTGCACCTTGTTTTTCAAAGCCCAGCAGTCATTTGTATCATGACCTAGACTTTCTGAATGGTAAGAACAACGAGCATTTGGGTTATAACAGGGAGAGGCAGTGTTGGGATTCTTTAGAGCTTCCCGCAAGGTTACCAGATTAGATTTCAACAAATGCGGCAAGACTTGAGACAGTGTCATATTTATCTGGGTAAATTGTCTTATCGGCCTTTCCGTTCTAGACTGATTGTTCCTTTATTGAGTAGGTGCAGGCTTAGAGATCATGTCAGCCCCTACCGTTGGATGGCGTTCAGTTCTGTCCCGATTCCTATGGTCATATGCAACACTAACTTCCTTCTTTCTGGTAAAGGGCTTCTTTATTACGCTCGAAGATTCATCTCTTTGAATTTTGCCACTTTTTATACCTTCTTCTACCCGTTCACCGGTCATGATTAATTCGGTAAACCCAACCGAGGAGCTTCCGATCAGGTGTTTGAACAATGGACCAGATAGCGTGCCTAAGAACATATCCTTTAATTCTATGTTAGATAGAGGGGGTTGGACCCTTCCCGCGAGATCTCGTCATTTTTGAGCATAGGTCTTGAAACCTTCACCTGTACCCATAGACATGCCTTGCAACTTTTTCCGTGTTGGAGCTAAGTCAACATTATACTGGTATTTCTTGTAAAAAGCGGCCGCCAAATCTTCTGAATTGCGGATGTTGGTCCCCTCCAACTGATAGAACCAATCCAACTGCGTCCCTGACAAGCTTACTTGGAAGAAATGCACCCATAGATTCCTATCCATAGTATGGGGTTGAATTTTCCTGACGTATGATCTCAAACGCAGCTTTGGACAAGAGACACCGTCATATTTAGAGAAAGTGGGGACCTTGAATTTCTGCGGTATGACAACCCCTGAGACAAGTCCTAGCTCCTCAAAATCCAACCAGGGTACCTTCTGGATCTCCATAGCATTGAGGCGATCTTCCAACTATTTGTATTTGTCGTCAGCTGGAGGATACTGCTCTTCAGAGTAGTCAACCTCTTCTTCCTCTTCAGATTCTGGAGGGTCAGTCACTTCCTTGTTTTTCCCTTCTTGATTATACCTTTCACCCGATGATGTTGCGAAGTCTAGAGTCCATCTGGCTGGTCCTTTGAACCTTCTTCCCATATTCAAAACACCGGTTAATTTCTTCGCTTTCTTCTTCTTTTCTTTGATTAGTAGAGTTTTCAACTCATCTTGTCCTTTTGCCAGAGTCAAGAACATTTGTTAAAACTGGGCGTTCTGCGCCTGGAGATCTTTTACTAAATGCCTGTGGTAAGAAACCTGTTTGTGTTATGATGAATGAAAATGCATATGCGAATGATTTCAAGGAAATTAGAGATTTAAATTTGTTTGGAAAAAAAAAGGAAACACACGTTATATTAATAAATCCAAGTTTGAGTACATCATGCCTCTTTGGGCTTACAATGAAAGAAATAAAATACGAAACTCCTAAGACAAAAAAGTTGAACACGTCCTCTTTGGTGC
Organism: Vicia faba; assembly: GCA_948472305.1. Lineage (NCBI taxonomy): Eukaryota > Viridiplantae > Streptophyta > Magnoliopsida > Fabales > Fabaceae > Vicia > Vicia faba. The sequence goes on along the minus strand of OX451736.1, from coordinate 1,396,807,763 downwards.
GATGTAGGCATTCAGACTCCGCTCTTCATGAAGCTGCTTGGTGAGTTCAAGAACTTTCTTCTCGCTGGCCTAGAATTGGGATTCAAAAGTGTCTCGCTCTTCTTTAAGCTGTATCCAATCCCTTTGTAAGTCTTCGAGAGAGGTGGGCATGTTAGGATGAAGGACAGTGTATGGGACATCTCCTTCAACAACAGGCTCTATGATAACTGGGAGAATGGAGGGGTAAGGCGTTGCGAGACTCTGAGCACGAGCCCGTACCCACCTAAGGTAAGGCTCAAGGGGAATGGAATTATTGTGCCCCAATGTCCTACTATCCACCTTTCTTTCCATCCTCCAGGATCGTATAAACCTCCGACGGTAGTCTTGATTGTCACTTTCATAGTTGAACACTACACCTTGGATGAGCGCGTCGTGTGGACCATCTCTTTGTGCGTACCCAAACTGTCATAGAGATAAGCAAGGGTTATAAGTGATGCCTCCCCTAATGCCAAGCAGGGGAACATTAGGGAATTCCCCATAATGATCGATGATAGTAATGTCCTCCAAGGATCGAGAACACCAGTAGATATCTGAATGTCTGAGTGACATCAGCCTGTTGGACCACCTCAAACCTTGCTCATTCTTCACAACAGATCGGGGAAGATGTGAAACAAACCATTGAGCCAACAGAGGAGTACAACACATGAGGGTTCCTCTTCTCCTCATGGTGCGAGTGTGGAGAGAGTGCAGGACATCTCCCAACAAAGTAGGCACTGGATTGTGAGAAAAAGATTTTGACAGCATTCACATCTATAAGTTGGTCAGGATTTGGAAATAGTACCAACCCATAGATGAGAAGAGCCAAAATTTCTTCGAAAGCTTGTAAATCCAAGTTGTTCTAACAGTCTTGAGCTTTTTCCAGTAAGAACTTGGCCAGGAACCCTTTGACACCACTTCTTGTTTCCCAATTAGCCGTGACGTTGGATTGTTGCAAGTGTAAAGCTCGGGAAACCTATTCAAGGCTTGGGTCTCTTTCGGTAATGTTGAAAGGTAGTTGATCGAGGATAAGAATTCCCAAGGGCTGAGATAACTCTTCCATAGTTGGTACAAGCTGGTAATCGGGGAAGGTAAAGCAATGGTGCAACGAGTTAAAGAACTGGAAGCACCTTCATCATGTCTTCATCAAAGCTCGAGGTAACCAAGTTAAGAAGTCGTCCATGTATTTTGGTGAACGGAGAATTCTCAGGGACCCTTGACGCTAAATCCTTGAGCTGAAAAGGTACTCGTACAAGGTTGACTTGGATTGTGTTCCTGCGAGTGGTAGTCATATCCTACAAAACAGAACAAAGATGAATCTCAAAATCCTTTAAATGGTTAGTTTAAAATGCTATGACATGATGTCATGATGTTATGTACAAGCATATGCACAAGTTAAATAAAACCAATCCTTAGGCTTAGGCTTGCATGGAGTCTCATAGGTAAGTACCCTCTTGAAGTTTAGTTGGCTAAACCTGTCCTAGTTAATAGTAACTGGGTTCTAAGGGATCTCAATATCACTGATTTGTCTTCTCGGGCATTGTTTCAACACAAGCCTCTTTCACAGAGACCGAAATATCCCAAAAAGCCAAACCTCAATGAGTGTAGTATCGAGTATCTACCATCTTCGGACTGCACCAAAGTCGGTCATCTCACTATGTCCTAATGGCCGAGTTGGTCAAGTAAAGGTTCTAAAAGTCAATTAGTGCTTCGTGACATCACTCAGCGGCCCCTTATTCTCCTTGACTACTCAAGGGCTACCGGTACCCACAAATATGTCACACTAACATAGCTATTGCTTAGACCATGTCAGTATACCCCACACAGTTTCCACAACGTATTGCTACATACCTACAAGGTATCCCAAATCTGAGTAGAGGATTTAAGCCCAAACAAAGAACCAATATTAAAGCATACAAGTCAAACAAAGAAAGCAAGTAAAGGTGATCTAGCCCTAAGGTAACCCCACTTTTTATTTCTCCCCAGCAGAGTCGCCAGTTCTGTAACACGGTTGGAGAACTGACTTGGTTATTTTGCGTGTTATCACAATTGTTGCAGATAGCAAGAGTCGCCACCGACGTTTCTTTTATCCAATAAAGGAAAGGGTGAAAAGAACATGAAAGACCTTTGAGATTATTTCTTGAGTTAGGGGGGTAGGTTATGAAAAGGGAAGGTGTTAGAACCCTTTTCATCCGTAGTTATCTACGGGCTCTTAGTTTCTTTCTAGACCACTTGCTTTTGTTTGAAAATGTGCTTGTGGTGTGGGTTTTGAATGTATTTTGAAAACGTCTTTGTAATAGTTCTCGTTTCTATAAGAACGCGTACAAAGTTTTATTTTGAAAATAGTTCAAAGAGGTGTTTATGGAATGTGTTTTTTAAAGTGATTTTGAAAAGTTTCTTTGTAATGGTTCTCGTCTCTATTAAAATGGGTACAAAAAGCTTTATCTTTTGAAAATGTTTCAAGATGAAAGTGTTGGTGTATAAAATGTTTTGTTGTGAGCAAGCGAGCAACTAGGAGCATCCTACCTACTCAAAAGGTCTAATTTTATTTTCTTCCTCCTTTAGATGTTGCTATCTTACCATTGTTTTGGTAAGAAGCCCCATCGTTGGATGTGAAAGGACAGGCGCGAGTCAATCGTACAATAATAGAAGGCAACTTGTGAGACGCTTTAGCAATTTTTGTAAGGGACAAGATTGTTTTACCGAAGGCAACATCGAGGGACATCGAGGGACTACAATCTTTTTTATCGAAGGGTCTTTGCTATAGCATCCCATATTCGAGGGACATGAATGTGTTTCCGAGGCAACAAGCGAGGTTACCCTAGAGGTGCGCGTGTGAAAAGTGTGTTCGATTCAAGTTAATTTGTCTTTGATTCAGGTTACCTAGCCGTTGTTTTTATCTTGCCATACGCACCCTGTCTTACTAGTAATTATATGAAAAGCGGTAAACTTGCGGAAATTAAAATCCTACGCTATTACACCATTAGGGGGATGGGGATACAGTTTGCAAATGGGGATGAAATAAGTGTCTAATTATTACAACCATATCGAATAAGTGGATAGTAATGGAGTATATATGTATATAATACAGAAACAATGTAAAAAGAGACAAAAACATCATTTTGAACTATCATGTGTCGACACATGTTGTTATGCATCAACACATAACTTTCCTTTCCCCTGCCAAACCAAATCAACTCAGTATGATTTGACGCATAATATGATGTATCGACTCATTTCCTGCTTCTGTCGACACATACATGTTTTGTGTCGACTCATGCACTTCCCATCGTTCTGTTTTAAGCCCTGGATAGCAGTATGAGTCGATGCATACGACCATGTGTCGACTCATACCCTTCTTTTTTCACTTAGAATGAATTGACCCATGTGGGTATGTATTGACCCATGTTACAGTTTTTATGCCTCTATCACCATTCTTTTGCATGTGTCAGTCAGTTTTCAACATATAAATGATAAAACTGAACAGTAAGGAAATGATTAACTTCAAGAGTAATGATTACTTCATCTTATCCTCAGAAATAAACCAACAATGATGTATGGAAAATGCAAGGTTAAGATGACTTACCTTGCAACTGCACTTTCGGTTTTAAGTTTGAAACCCTTCAAGATGTTGTGTGGACTTTAATGAAACTCCAGGAAGCTGCTAGACATTTCTTTGTGTTAAAGGTTGTTGAATCAACTCCCAACAATCAAGTTTATGTAGTACTGTCATTTGTTTAGAAGTTGAGAATAAGAGCACTACATAAACTGTTCTTGAGCTTGAGCAATATCTATATGATATAAAGTGTTTTGAGGATTTATGGGAGGGTTAGCAAGGTTGTATAATAGTGGGTTGTGGATCTTTTCTTTTTTGATGAGTCCAAACAGAGTTGAAGATGAGCAGAGCTTTTATGGATGAACTGGTTTTTTATGAATGAGCCGATTTTAACAAAAATTCTGTTTTTTCTTTTCTCTCCTTTTTTTCTCCAAAAAAATCCCTCCTCTTGTCTTATGAATCAGTCCCTTTTATAGCCCCTTAACTGAGGTTTAGGAGGGAAACAAAATAATCTGTTTTAAACTACTTTTTCCTACTGCTTTGATGCTTTTTCCACACAATTTTCTTTTGCCATTTTGGTGCAATTTTGTGGCTGTTATGTTACAGGTTGGAGCAAACTGTATAGAGCAGTTTTTGGACTGTATAGGGCAGCATATATAGGTTTTGTGACAGGTTTGTGGTGCAACATAGCACAAGGTTTTGTAGGACAACAAATGAACAATTTTTTTGGAGTCTTGTGGCAATGCATAGAAGTAACATATCATTTTGTTCATCCATAATTTAGACATCATAGTTTGCAGCATGAAATAAGTTTGGTTTATGGAGCAATTTATGCATATTGTATCAAAGACAAAGCATTGTAGCAAGGTTTTGAGTCAAAGGAAAAAGTCCAAGAAAATACTAAGTTTAGGATTTGTAAACTTATAGAAATTCCACTTTGTAATAACTTGGATTATTTTTAATTGTAATGACAAGATGTCATGAAGCAACGAACTTAACTTAGAAAATTTTCCAAGTCTTGCAAAAGTTGGATTTTTAACTTTCTTGATTTTTGATGATCAAATTTCATATTTTGGATGTCTTGCTGAAATATGATTTTTGGGACTCAATTTTTGGTCAAAAAGTCAAAGTTTGACTTTTTTTAGAGTACAATTGACTTTTCCCACCAACTGACCGAATTTTGTCTATCAATCCACTAATCTCAGGAGATGAATTAAAAAATGCAATTAGGTCAAAAATGACATTCTCGGATCCTTGTGATCATACTTCCAACCAATAACCCAGGTATTAGGTCAAAAATCAGAGTTCGGTCATTTTCAGTAAAAACCCTAATTTCGCCCATTTTGTCCTTGTGAATGTCTTTCTTGGGAAATTGTAGTCCAAGACTTGAAACTTGACATAAGCAAGCTTGAGAGTCTAGGAGGATCCTTTGAGAAATGAGAGGGAAAATTTTGTGGTACAACAGATCCCTTGTGTTCTTTATTTCCAAAGAACTTCACTTGGCCACATTAACCTCTCAAATGTCTTGCACGAAAACCCCAAAATCTACCAATGATTTTGGAGGACAAACCCATGATTTTTCCTAATGCAGACCCCTATAAATCTGAACCCAATATTCTCGGCTACACAAGAATCGTTACAATGGTTTGTTAGTGTGTATGCATAGGTTAGAGGTTGAAGATGAAGAGAAAATGTATGCTAATTTTATGGTATCATCAAGTTAGAAATGCATGAATGATGTGTTTATAATTGTGGAAGTTTATGTGTAAAAAGGAGTTTTTTCAGAATTTGAAAGAATTGAAAGATTGACTTGAACAAGCAGTATGTGTCAACCTATAAATCATACGTTTTGACACATACTTTTATTTTTCAACTGTATGTGTTGACTTGAAGGTTGAATGTGTCTACTGAAACAAGTCAGTGGCTACATGCTTTAAAACAATAGTGAATGTGTCGACCTAAAGATCATATGTGTAGACACATAAAATAAGTTTTTCTGCAATTTCAGAAAAGCTTCAGTATGTGTCGACCTGTATGATGCATGTGTCAACCTAAACCAAGTCAGAGGCTAAATGCTTATTTAATGAGTTACATGTGTCAACCTGAAATGTGTATGTGTCAACACATGTAATTCAATTTTGTGCAAAAAAAACTTTTTAATGCATGAGACTATTTTCAATATTATTTCTAAACAACGCAAGACTTCTAAATGAAAAGGATGCCACACTAGAGGCTTATACAGAAATGCTATGTTCTCTTAACTTTGGCATAATTCAAAACACATATAGAAACAAGTTCCACTCACATGGTGTAATTGATCTGTCACATAAGGCTTATATTGAGAGAGTCCTAAAGAGGTTCAATATGCATAACTGTAAGCCAGGGGATGTTCTAGTTTCTAAAGGTGACAAATTTAGTAAATATCAATGTCCTAAAAATGAGATTAAGTGGGCAAAAATGAAGGGAAAACTTATTGATAATGCATTGGGAAGATTGTTGTATGCTCAAGTGAACATTAGGCCTGACATTGCTCTTATAGTTGGCATCTTGGGATGATACCAATCGAATCCTAGCAATGATCATTGGATTACTGCTAAGAAAGTTTTGAGATATTTGCAGAGAACTAAAGAGTATATGCTTGTTTTTAGGAGAGTTGACAACTTGGGAATAGTTGGGTATATTGAATTTGATTTTGCTAGGTGTGTTGATGATAGGAAATCTACTTATGGTTATATTTTTATGCTGGATAAAGGTGATATTCCTTGGAAGAGTAAAAATCAAACTCTTGTTGCCTCTTCTACCATGTAGGCAGAGTTTGTTGCTTGTTATGCTGCTACCATTCATGCTGTTTGATTGAGGAATTTAGTGACTTTACTTCGTATTTTTGATTCCATTGTTAAGACACTAAAGCTTTATTGTGATAACAGTGCAATTGTATTCTAATCTAAGAATAATATAACTTTTAGTGGTTATAAGCATTTGTAATTTAAGTTTTTGATAGTTAGATATCTTGTAAAGAAAAATGACACTGCTGTTGAGTACATTGGTATTGATTTCATACTATTTGATCCCCTAACTAAGGGACTTAGGCCCATTGTGTTAAAAAACAATGTTGAGAGCAAAGGCATTATGAGTTCTTTTGATGTACTTCGTTAGTGGGAGTTTGTTCTTTATGCCATTTTCTTATCATGTTACTTTTTATTTTGGACACTTTAAGTGTTAGATTGTCAAAGTACTTTCTATTTTGAGCAATTTTACAAGGATTATTATTATTATTATTATTACTATTATTATTATTATCAGTGTTATTATTATTATTGTTATTATTATTATTATTGTTTGTCATTGTTTATTTATATGTCAACTGTTAAAATTGGGACTCGGCGTTATTGGGACCTCCATGCCTATGGTCGACACCAGTTTGGAGTTCGAGGCATGGTTTAATTGAGCTCGGCATCTTCGGGACCTCTACACCGGTGGTTGATGCCATATTAGAGTTGAGTTATCATTTTAAGCTCGACATTGTAAGGACCATTATGCCGGTGGTTGACGCTATATTGGAGCTGAGGCATTATGGTTTATTAAGGATTGATAAAGACAATAATAATTTGGTTGTTGGATCACATTGGCATTGCTATTTTCTTGCCACACTTCACACTGATGACTAGTTGACAGAGTCCATAGTATCTGTAACCATGGAAGGTTTTATGTTAATGAAGGATATAATAATCTCCATGATTCAATACAAATTAACTTTTGTTGAATGGAGTTATATTCATATATTGCACTTGAAACCATGCATTTCTTAAAATGCGGCTGCATTTTAAGAAATTAGTCATTAACCCGAGAGTCTTTTTCAAATGTGTTTTAAAATTTAAAATTACACAATTGATTTTGCCCAAGTGGGAGAATGTTAGATTTATCTGATATTTTGTGGGCTGCAATAAATTTTTATTTTTTAGTTTGTGAAAAATGGTCTAATAGTGATTCTGCTAGAGGTGTATAAGTAGCCTCCTTATTGGTTAAGTGATCCTTTTAATTAAAGCCTGAGTATCTGAAACCTTATTGGTATGGGCAAAAGTGTGTGTTTTAACCCTTGGCCCATAATGGGTAGGTACTATGCTTATATATATTATATGGTTAGGTCCCCTCTGTAATCACGAAATCAGAAAGAGAACTGAAGGCTCCACAACTTGCCCCTTTAATAGGTTTGAATGAGAGTGTGAGATACAGAGGAAGATCGGGTCACTCATCTTTTAAGGATTCCGAATCAAGGAGAAAAGACTGGTAACCCTTAATCCCAAATCATGTATACAACAAGTAAGTATTAATGCTCTAATTTCATATAATTGACCAGTCTTTTTTGTGCTTACACAGATAAATGACAACAAATAGAACAAATAAAGACACAAGAGGTTACCCTGAATATTACACTGGTTTGTCACACATATCTCGCGTCCTACAACATGTCTTCTATATGACAAACCAGTGCAATGTTTGGGGTAATTTGTTGAGACAGCCTGTAGTAATTGGTTCATTATTGTTGTTGTGTCTTAGAGCTTTAAAATTTTCTTTGGAGTGCAGTCACCACTTTAAATTAGGATGAATGCTTGAGTCCCTAACCCTTGGTTCATTTGCCATTGTAATTCTAGAAATAGTTCGCAAAATATCGTTTGTAAAAGTGTAAATGTTACTTCCAATCTCAAAGGTTAATTTAGCCTTGTCCCTCTTGCGTAATCCCGCATACAATATGAGAATCAAATCCTAATTGTATTGTTGAATAAACTCCAAAAAGTAGTTTATTCCTTGATGATTTAGCTTGCTAATAACCTTAGGAATATGAAGTTCTTCAGCTGTGCTCGCTCTATAGTAATGTTGTTTTGCAACAATTATTCCACAACATTTTTCTTCAAAGAATTCCATATTCTCTTCACTAACCAGATCAAACACAGATTTGTAAGTGTTTGAGGAAGAACCAGCCTTCCCTTTACCTTTTCCAGCCCCTTTGCCTCTTGAATTTTTAGGTGCCAAAAACAATTTCACTAGACCATACTTTCCCAAAAGGTGTTTGCATTAATTCCCTAACCAAATCAGTTGGTTTTTGAGACAAATATGCTACCCTCACAAATGGAAATGATGTTATGGTAGAGATAAATGCACAGAACAATAAGTTTACACACAATATATAGAACTTTATGAATTCGAGATGCAATGGATGTGTGTATAAGGGCTAGAGACAAAAAATAACGGGTTTTGAATTTTATTCAATTTAGAATATTGAAGGAAATGAGTGATAATGAAGTGAGAAGGATAGGTTTAATGACACAATTTTCTATTGAGGGGAAAAGTTTGAACGAAAATTTTGTTGAGAGAAGGAAGAATTTAGTTTAGGTTTATGAGACACATGTAAGTGAATGAAGATGGAAGATAAAATGGTGATATTTTGAATACACGTGTCGACCAGTTTAGATTGCGTGTTGACACACACGTATTATGTGCCGACCTATACTGAAATATTTGCACATCAGCACTAGATATTATTTTATGTGTCGACCTATTCAAGTTTTGTGCCGACACATACTGAATCAAATTGAACAATTATAAAATATGAGTTTATGTGCCGACAAATAAGATTTATGTGCTGACCTATACTGGCTTAAAAATGACAAATTCTTGTTAGACTCAAGATAGAGAAGTTTGTTATACTTGCATGTTATAATGTATGCATGATCATTGTACAATACAAAAGTGCAAATATATTACAATAAAAACACACACATAGAATACAATTTTATCCATGTCACTATAATCATGTAAATTAAAATAATCACGGATTCAATTGAATTTTTTGGAAGTGAACATAGGAACAATAGATATTCAACGTGCATTATATACTAATAAATATAAAATGATAAACAAGATAGCTTACTATAAGATAAGAAAAATTGAAACAATACAATCTCACCGATCAACCGGAGTATGCACAAGCATTTCATGAGAAGCTCACGAACATGAGCATTAACAAATGCTTAACGTGCCATGAACAAAATAAAACCAATGCTCCAATAATTGCATCTTCTCAAGATGTTTTTAAGATCCTTTATCAAGTGAGTTTATTTTTTATTATACTTGAGAACAAATACATTCTTCTTGCCACGAAGTCAAAGAATTTTAAATGTGTCACCTACTAATTATCTTGATGTTATTACACATGAAGCCCCATAAATTCTTCACAGAATCAAGACAATTTTCCTGCAATTCTCAACAATAAAAACTAGGTACCCAATCTAAGTTGGGTCCTTGAGGGTGAGTAACATAATTTTTTCACTTAAGAGACCATTTAGAAATGCCATTAGTAATTCAATGTTTCCTAAGTTCGTATTTGGCAACGGTATGTCCCTTGGTACAACAATAGTGATAAGTTATGTTTTGAAAGATATCACTTTTTTCCTTTCAATTTCTTTTCAACAAAGTTATATTTAGCATATGACCGATTTAAAGGTTTGTTGAACTTTGTTGGGTCTATAGAAAATTAACCTTTGGTTGTTGAGCCTTGGTTAGTTTGGCCTTAAGACTCCTAACTTATTTTTGCCAAATGTAACAAGTATCACAACCAAAATTAAATGGATTTTCATCCATCTTATTTTTTACTTTATAAGTAACTACTAGAGATTTTTTTTAGAGCTTCCATATTATTTTCTATTTCTAAAATTTTGCCTTCTAAGTGAGAAATGATTTTTCTATTTGAAGCCAACTTTTTAAAAGATTCAACAACTTCTCTATGTAGGTTTTCAAAAGCTTTAAGTAAATCAAGATGATACATTCCATTAACATCTTTATTTGAGGAAGAGTTTACCTTACCCTTCTTACCTTTTTGATGATGATTAGAGAGATGAGTCTCATCACTTCTAGATGCTTTGAGTCCTTTTTTCTCATCTTTATGATAATGGCCGGAGAGGCATACTTTATAATACTTGGAAAGTTTGTGTTTCTTATTTCTTCTATCATTGAAGTGAGTTGAAAATCATACATTTTACAAATCATCATCATCATTAGATTTCTCGTCTCTTGAAGATTCTATGTCACTTCTCCAAGCCACATAGACCTTCCTAGGTTTGTCATGACTCTTGCGTTGATTCCTCTTTTTCTTTTCGTCAAGGCAGAAGCCTTTCTTTTTGGATTTTTCTTCCTTAGAAGATGTATATTTTCCTTTAGACTAAATGCTTCTTTTGTGGAGACTCTTTTCACTTCTCTTTTTCAAGTACTTGTGATACCTTTTGACAAATAAACTCATCTTTTCGTCTTCTTAATCATAGTTGATACCAACATCTCTATCTTAATAATGATCGTCCTTTGATAGATTTAAACTTGAAGCCACAAGAGCTTTCGACTTTAATCCTTCCTCCTTATTAGTGTCTTTGTCTTTATTCTTCTTTTTCTCAAGCTTTTTTTCATATTTCTCTAAGAAATTGACTTCTTGCTCGTGTTCTTATAACTTTCCAAACAAGGTGGTGAGATCAAGTGTTGCAAGATTATTGGTGTTTTACCCAAAAAATTTCCCTCCCATTTTCTTCAAAAAACATGCTCATAAAGGTCTCAAATACTCAAAGCTACTCAAGAGTTGACTGGTTAAACCTCCTGCTAAGCAAGGGTATACAACTAGGGTTTTTGTGCTTCTCAAGTAATATTGGGTTTCAAGGGTCTCAAATGACTTTCATGGTTCATCATGGGTCCTCAATAATGCTCATGTCAAGCTTCAAGTCTTGCATCACATGTTTGCTTAGTCAATGGCTCAGAAGATTGAAAGTCAACTGTATTAGGTAAAAAGTCATCTATGGTCAACATACAGTCAAACTTCAAGATTTTTTTTGTCAACATCAACATTTTGAGGTGATATTCATAATTTTATCAAGGTTTGATCATGATTCCTCAAGGAAAGCCCTCAAATCATCAAAGGTTAAAAATTGCCAAATTAGGGTTTTGATTGAAGATTACTGATCATTGACTTCTGGCCTAGTGCATGACCTAATGGCTTAAAGCATGATCTCAAGGACTCAAATAAAATATATTGATCTAATTACATGGCTCAAGACATATCCAAAGATACAAGTGATTTATAGTTGAAGAATCGAATCAATTGATAAAAAGTCAACAATCACACAAAAGTCAAACTTTGACTTTTTGGTCAACATTGGAATTCAAAAATCAAGAATCATCAAAACATTAAAAATTATCAAGTTTAATAATCAATAATTACAAAGATCAAGAAATTCAACAAAAGTCAAAGTTGGAAGATTTTCAAGTACTTAGGAAAAATTCAAGTATTTTGTGCTTAGAAAACCCTAACTTCACAAGCAAGTTTCCTCAAGATACAAGCTGATTCAAGGAAAACTTTCAACATGAGAGTTGTAGGGATTAATGAATTATACAACTTTGTTAATGTGAGATGATCCTCAAAAAGTGCTTGGATTAAGAGATATGGGCCCGTGAAGTTCTGATATTTTTACCCAACACTTAGAAATATTTTGGATCAGCTTTTTATCTCAACTTCTTGGCCTATTTTCACCTATATCCATTTTGAATTAGCCAAAGTGGTTAACATGAAAGTTGTAGATCTTGTTCTAATATTTTCAAAATGTTCAAGATCAAGAAAGATCACGTTTGAACTGAGAGTTTTGAAGAATTGAAGTTGGACATTTCTAATTGATTTAAAGGTCATTTCTTTGGTGGCTATAAGATCAAATCTCATAACCATGCCTAGATATCTCACTTTACAGGCCTCTAGACCCATAAATATCTCCATAATAAGTTGATTTCACTCTTTTGGGCTATTATCCAATTGACTTAAGCCTTATCTAAGTGATTATTCCATTAATGGTACAAAGTTGACACTTCCATTTTGGAAAAGCAAGCTTTACAACAAAGTCAATGCATTAAGCTCCTAAATTGTTTCCCTCTGATCACACTAATAGGAAAGTGAAGAAGAAAACCCTCTGCATCCAACAACTATAGATCACTCTTGTACTTCTCCATTGGAACCACAATTTTCACATAACTTGACATTTGAAATCCAACCAAGCCATAACTTAATAACTTGAAAATTTGTCCATCTCATTACCTCTGAGTTTTATCTATAAATAGAGAGCTCATTTGCAATCCATGAGGAATGGATAAGCCCTCAAACCCTTTCAAACTCTCCCAAATCTGAATTGGCCTTAAAAACTCCATTTTTGAGCTTTGAAGTCCAAATATTCGAATCTCTCAAACCTTGCAGCTTTTGTCCAAACAAATCATCGAAACACTTCATATACATCACATAGAAGTGATTCAAACACTTGTTTCACTTATGTAACTCCATTATCATCATTCACCATTTTGAATTTCCATCCTTGCAACTTGACTTGGACAGAGCATTCCAGCCACTCTCAAAGCAAAGTATGGATTGCAATACATTCACCAAGGTCCCAGTAAGATAAAGCAATCATCATTTTACTTCTGGAAGTGCTTGAAGAAGCGTTGGAATTTCTCCAACTTGGTACATTTTTCAAACTTTTAAATACTTATTTAAGCATCATTTGCATATACATTCTAAAGGAAAAATGTAGATATCATGTCTATGAAGCTAACCATGTCCTTAAATATCATTTTAATTGACTGTGTGATGAGAATTTTGGAACTGAAGTTTTTGAACCGTTAGGGTTTCAATTTGGTACTGAGAAAAATTTGTTTCAATCTTTAATCTATAACTTCTAAAAATTATATGGTTGAATTCCTTGTCAAAAATCAAGCAAGTTTGGTCTTTACAACTTTCAATTTGGTTGAGAAAAGAAGATTTTCAAAAATCATCCATGGAGGTTTGTTGTTATACAGCACGCGAAGAGGAAGAAGATGGTGATCTAGCCATTTCAAATTTTAAAAACAAGTTTATTATATATTTGTTAGTTGTGGTTTTAATACGGGATGAAACAACTGTCCCAAAGGTAGGAGGAAGCGTGCAAAGGCTTTGGTGTGCTAGGGCAGGGGTTCGATCTCTTCCTCTGGCATTTTATTTTCTAACATATGTTTACATATCCCATACAAACAAGCCCAACGTTCGCACCATGCATCTCCAGTCTTTGACCATCATATCTCATCAAAGACAGATCCAACGCACCAAACGCACACCCCGTGATGCACCTTCTGAAAGCCACCCTCACTGGATCCAGTGCAAACCTGGGCTTTGTCCAGTTTGGGCCTATATTTTTGCTTCTTTCTTACCACATTTTACGTGTTTGCAGACCCATTTTATTTTTATTTATTTTGTTTTAATTAATATTTTCTTTTTTTTAATCAGTTTTTATTTTAATCAACAAAAATCATAAAATCATAAAATCATAAAATCATAAAGAAATTAGATTTAGGTTTTTGGTTAACTAATTTATTTTTTGACAAATAAAAATTAACTAACTTAATCATATTTTGGTTTCATTTATTAATTAACTAATAAATTAATTAGAATTAGATTTTATTTTTAGTTTACATTTTAAATCCTTTTCTAAACAAAAAAAAACAAAAATATTTTCTTATATGCTTAGAATTGTTTAGGGTTTTTAATATCCTTTCCCTTTTCAATCTCCGTGCGTTTATTTGCTTTTCTCCTTATTATCATTATGTAACTACCAATGGTATGTAATATATAATTAGGACTTCTTTACATTTTCCCATATTTTGAGGTTTGTAATTCCCCATCCTCGAAGCGTTGTAATAACGTAGATTATTTTACCGCATTTTTTACTTTCCGCAATTATGTATGAATATATGTATATATTTAACTGTATAGCAATTAGGCGTGCATGGCAAGATATAAAAAAAATGTTAGAAAACCTAATCTCAAGACAAATACTTGAGATCAAAACACTTTGCACACACACACACCTCTAGGGTGACCCTCACTTGTTACCTCGGATTTAAACAGTCATGTCCCTCGAACGCGGGACGCTTTAGCAATGACCCTCGATTAAAAGATCGTAGTCCCTCAATGACCCTTTGATGTTGCCTTCGATAAACGATATTAGACTTTTACGACAATTGCTAAAGTGTCCTACAAGTTGCATTCTATGATTGTACGATGACCCGCGCCTGTCCCTCACATCCAACGATAGGGCTTTCTACTAACTAATGGTAGGGTATCACCATCTAAAGGAGGAGGAAAAGAACAAATACTTTATGAGTAGGTAGAATGCTTGTAGTCGCTTTCTTACAATATTTTCAAAACAAAACATCTTTTCACTTTCTTTCACAAATATTTTCAAAACAAACATTTTGTATACATTCTCAACGATACGAAAATCATTACAAAATTTTCGCACTTAGGCATTTTCAACATATTTTCAAACATACACAAGCACAAAGCATTTTCAAAAAAGTGATCTAGCTATTAAGAGCCCATATAAAACTACGGATGAAAAGGGTGATAACACCTTCCCTTTTCATAACCTACCCCCTTACTCAGAAAATTCTCAAAAGGTCTTTCTTGTTCTTTTCACCCTTTCCTTTATTGGATAAAAGAAAAGTCGGTGGCGACTCTTGCTATCCGCAACATTTGTGATAAAACAAAAAACCCAAAAGTCAGTTCTCCCACCGTATTACAGAACTGGCGACTCTGTTGGGAAAAAAACTAAAAGTGGGGTTACCTTAAGAGCTAGATCACCTTTATTGCTTTACTTGTTCGCCTTGTATGCTTTATATTTCGAGATATGCTTGGGTTTATTTCTTGTATAGATCCTATACCCGGATCTGGGGGCATTTTAGGTAAGTAGAAATAGATCATGAAACTGTACCTCATAGACCGATATGATTGAAACGATGGCTCTATTAGTGCGACATAGTAGTTGGTGTCGGTGTCCCTTGAGTCAGTCAAGGAGAATGTTGGGCTTCCGCATGGCGTCAAAAGCACTAACTGACCTTAGAAACATAGTTAACACAACTTATCCATTAGAAAGTAGTGAGATGGCCGACTTTGGTGCAAACTGAAGTTGGTTGATACTCGATGCTACACTCTTTGAGATTGGACTCTTGGGATATTTCGGCCGCAATTCAGATGCTTGAGCTGAAACAATGCCTGAGAGAAAGATCAGTAACTTGAGATTCCTAGAACCCGATTACTTATTTTAGGACATGTTGAGCCAACTAAAACTTTAAGAGGATACTTATCTACAAACTCCATGCAAGCTTAAATTTAAGGCCTTGTGTGTTTTGTTTGTGTATGATTAATTGTTCGAACATGACATCATAACATCATGACATCATACCATATCATTTTCACTAACCATTTCAAGGACCAAGGGATTTATCTTTGTTCCTTGTTGTAGGTTATGGCATCCTCTCATAGAAATACTATCCGAATCAGTTTTGTGAGGATACCTTCTCAACTTAAGGAGTTAGTCTTAAAAGTTCCTGAAAGCTATCAATTCGATAAGAGGCATGGTTATCTACTCAGTTTGGTGACCCCAGGTTTTGAAGAAGACATGATAAGTGTTTTATTCCAGTTCTTTGATCCCGCACATCACTGTTTCACCTTTCTGGATTATCAGTTGGTACCCACAATGGAAGAGTTCTCTAAGCTATTGGGAATACCTGTTCTTGATCAGACACATTTCACCGATTTAGATAAAGATCCACAAACTGAAGAAATTGCAGCATCCTTACATCTGAAGCGGTCCGACATTGTATCTAATTGGGAAACAAGAAGTGGACTCAAGGGTTTTCTTGCTAAATTTTTGTTAGAGAAGGCTCGGCTGTTTCTGGATGCTATGAGTTTTCAGGATTTCGAGGAAATATTGGCTTTGTTGATATATGGTTTGGTGCTATTCCCTAATCTAGACCAACTCATAGATGTGAACACCATCAAAATATTTCTTTCTCGTAACCTTATGCCTACTTTGCTCGAAGACATTTTGCATTCTCTTCACACTCGTACTATGAGGAAGCGAGGGACTCTTATGTGTTGCATACCTTTTCTATCCAGGTGGTTTACTTCTCACCTTCCCCAATCAGTAATGAAGAATGAACAAGGTTTGAGGTGGTCTCAAAGGATGATACCGCTCTCTCATTCAGATATCTATTGGTGTTCCCGATCTTTGAAAGATGTTACTATCATTAACCGCTGCGGGGAATTCCCTAATGTTCCACTCCTTGGCATTAGGGGAGGTATTACCTACAACCCTTCTCTAGCTTTACACCAGTTTGGTTATGCTCGAAGAGATGATCCTCATGACATGCTTATCCAGAGTATTGTATTTGATTACAAGAACAATTTTCAAGGTTATCATTAAAGGTTTATACGTGCTTGGTGCATGGTAAACAAGATTGATAGCAAGACTTTAAGACAAAATAATTCCATCCCTTTGGATCCCTATCTCAAATGGGTACGAGCTCACGCTCAAAACCTCCTTATTCCATATCCAGCTGTTCTACGGGTGATCATAGAGCCTGTTATCGAAGGGGATGTTTCTCGCACCATCCTCCATCCAGACATGCCCACTGACCTTGAAGAATTACAGAAGTCCTGGATTCTACTTAAGGAAGAATGGGACACATTTAAGTCTCAGTTCATTGCAAGTGAGAAGAAAGTGTTGGAGCTCACAAAGAAACTTCACGAGGAGCAAAGCCTTAATGCATACATCGACACAAAGAGGAAGCGTCCGTGGGAGACTCGAGTCTTAGGTTTTAGAAGTTTATATTGTTGTCTCTTTGAGACCATTTTTTTCCATTGTAAGCCTAAGAGGAAATTGTAATATTGAACTTACTAATAAAAATATTTGCTTTTGTTTCCTCTCAATTAGTAAATTTAAATCTCCTAAGTTCCTTGAAAACATCGCATCCACATATCATGCATCATTTAATAAACAGGTTTTCTAATACAGGTCTTCTCATCTACTTACTGTTTATTTCAGTATAAGATGGCCCTCTAACAAACTGTCAAGGATCCGCAGGCTCAGTATGCATAATTTCAAGAGACTCTTTTGAATCTGGCCAAAGGGTAACAAGAGATGATGGCGCTCCTCGCCAAGAAAAAGAAGACTAAGAAGCAGGCTATTATCCTCAATATGGGGAGAAGATTCAAAGGTCCTACTTAACTAGTTCAAGTGGATGATGTTTTCTTTGAGGAAGACGACAACCAAGAGGAGGATGGCAGAAGTGTCAGGGGTGAAGGTAGAAATAACCAGGGTTTTGAGAATATTCCTGAATATGAAGACTACTCCAACGAACAGTACCCTCCTACAGATGACAAGTACAAGAAGTTAGAAGACCGTCTCAAAGCTATGGAAACCCAGAAAGTTCCTAGATTGGATTTTGGAGAGCTACGTATGATCCCAGGGGTGGTCATCCCTAAGAAATTCAAGGTCTCTATCTTTGCTAAATATGATGGGGGTCTCTTGTCCCAAACATAATCTGAGCTCGTATGTTCGAAAAATATAACCTCATACTACTGACAGGAAATTATGGGTCCATTTCTTTCAAGAAAGTTTGTCCGGTACTCAACTTGAATGGTTCTACCAGCTGGAAGGAACCAACATTCACACTTGGCTGCTACTTTTTACAAGCAGTATCAATATAATGCTGACCTTGTACCAACTCGCGTACAATTTCAAAACATGTCCATGGGCTCGAACGAAGGGTTCAAGGAGTATTCCCAAAATTGGAGAGACTTAGCTGGAATGGTCCAACCTCCCTTGTCTAATCGGGAATTAGTTGATATCTTCATGGGTACTCTGACGGGTCCATTCTTTAATCATCTGATTGGGAGTTCTTAATCTAGCTTTACCGAGCTAATTATGACAAGAGAAATAGTTGAAAGGGGTATTAAGAGTGGGAAGATTCCAATGGCTTCAACTTCTAAAGTTGTGAAGAAGCCATTCGGTGGTAAAAAAAGAAATTAATGTTGTATATGGCTAGAAGAGTCATAGTAAAAATGACCACCATCAGTCTGTGGGAGCAGTGTTGATCTCTAATCCAGCGCCTATTCAACAATCACAACAGGGCAACTGTCGAAGTCCAGACGCTGCATCAAGGAAAATTACCAAGATCGACATGTCTTTATCTCAGGCATTACAACATTTGTTAAACGCTGAACTCATTTCACTACGGGATCCTCCTCAGAATCCCAACACATCCTTTCCAAAGTACAACCCAAATGCGAGGTGTGCCTATCATTCGAACAGTCCTGGGCACAACACCAACAACTGTTAGGCCCTGAAAAGCAAGATTCAGGATATGATCAATAATAAGGAAATTGATTTTGATCCTATGGAGACTCCGAACGTGATTACTTCACCAATACCTAAGCCTGACAAAGGCATAAGTGCTATTGAATATGTTTTGTATGTTGCCTCTGTAAGTGATGTGGTTACTCCTCTCTCAATAATCAAGGAGTATTTGCTACAAGTCGGTTTATTTCCTGGTTTTGTTAAAGAATGTTATTGATGTGCAGTTCAACCCAATGGTTGCGGGTTACTGAAGGAAGGCGTTCAACGCCTGACGGATGAACATGTAATTTTGATTGAGAAAGTTTTGTATGCTAAGAATTTGTGCCAAGATTTGTCTGTCATATCTGGTACTCCTTTCAAGATCACTTCCAAGGGTACTGTAAGGATTACTGCCAATCCAAAAGCTGCTCCTTTAATCCTTACAACACCTGGGCCCATCCCATATTCCTCGGAGAAGGCTATTCCATGGAATTACGGGTCTGACATCTATTATCACAGCGTTAAACAAGATTTGTTTGACGAAGATGATGAAAAGGTTGATCTCAATAATGACAATATTGTCGGGCCATCAAAATTACTAGAAGCAGATGAATTTTCTCCCCGGAAATCTCTCCACATGTTCAAGTCACAATTACCAAGACAGATGCTGAGGCTCGGGGTAAAGAGCCAATGATAGAGCCTTCCCACATAGAGGCGCCAAAAGAAGCTACATTCAAGGACACCTCTGAACAAGAGTTGGAAGAGGTTTTGAAAATCATCCACAAGAGCGACTATAAAATTGTTGAATAGCTGGGGCAGACACCATCCAAAATCTCCATTCCATCTTTACTAATGTGTTCTGAAGCCCATGCACAGTCTTTAGTAAAATTCTTAAAGACTGCTCATGTGCCACAAGAAATTTCGCCTGATCAATTTGGAAGTTACGTAGTCAGTTTAACAACTAATAATGGATTAGGCTTCTTCGATGCTGACCTGACTCCAGAGGGGAGAAATCATAATAGGGCCCTGTATGTCTCCATTGAATGCAGGGGAGCTACGTTGGCTCATGTGTTAATTGATACTGGCTCTTCTCTAGATGTTCTGCCAAAGAGAGCTCTCGACAGAATAGATTGCGAAGGGGTTGTGCTGAAACCCAGTGACATTATAGTTCGGTCCTTTGACGGGTCCAAAATAATGGTACATGGATAAGTGGATCTTCCTATAAAAGTGGGTTCACATATATTTGAATCCATGTTCTATGTAATGGACATACGACCAGCTTATTCTTGTCTATTAGGATGCCCCTGGATCCATGGGGCCGTCGTTGTTACCTCTAGCTTACACCAGAAATTAATGTATCATGTGAAAGGGAATATTGTTATTGTCTGCGGAGAAGAGGAGTACATGGTCAGCCATCTGAATTCATTCTGGTATGTAGAAATGGACGGTGAATTCATTGAGACTCCCTGCCAAGCTTTTGAAGTAATTTCCCCTGCTGCTATTAAAGATGATTCTTCCATTCCAAACACAACTAGGGTTCCGTACAAAATGTCTTCCTAGAAAGATGGTTGTACTATTTGGGGCCAGCTTCCTAATATCTCTTACAAATCTGATAAGTTTAGTTTGGGCTTTACTGCAGAGGGTCAAAGGGTTGTTCTTCGCGCTCGAGCTGGAAGACCTCTGTTCCGTATCAACAACAACAAAATCAATGTTATAGAAGACGCTGATAGTGATTATGATTTTGACAGCTGGATATTCCCTACCATTGGTAATGGACTCAATAATTGGAAAGCAGAAGACATTATCTCTATCTCCTTTAGTCAGGAGTAATAGCTATTTCATTTTTATCGCTTTAAGAAGTTAGGTTATGTAATTTCTTTTAAAACAATGACTTTGAACCTTGTGTCTTGCCCGGGGAACAATGGTTCATTTGTTAAGGGTCATCATTTCATAAGTCATATTTTCATTTAATAAAACATTGGACGTTTTGCATTCAATTTTTTGCGCTCTCTGTCTTTCTTTTACTTTACTTCACTTTCAAATATTTATGCATTTTTACACACGCCCACACACTACATTGCAAATCCCCATCCACTCTGGATCTCGTTGATAACAGTCCTGCTATTGCTGCTTATGACTTTGAAAATCGACCTACCAAGCCGGGAACAAAGGTGAGGAAGATTATGAAATACTTGGAGAACTCGCCAGACTCTTAATACAAGAAGAAAAGGCTATCCAACAACATGAAGAGCCATTCGAAGTTGTAAATTTGGGTACCGAAACAAACAGAAAAGAGGTCAATATAGGAACCAACTTAGAGGGAAGTGTCAAGAATAGATTGATTCAGATGTTTCACGGCTATGTTGAGATATTTTCTTGGTCATACGAAGACATGCCAGGGCTCGATATTGATATTTAAGTTCACCGTCTACCGGTGAAAGAAGGTTGTGCTCTGATTAAACAAAATGTTCATCGCATGCATCCTGAGATGTCAGAGAAGATCAAGGCCGAGGTTATGAAGCAATTCAATGCAGATTTCTTAACAGTGACGTCATATCCTTAATGGGTTGCTAATGTTGTTCCGATACCAAAGAAAGATGGCAAGTTACGTATGTGTGTAGATTACAGGGATCCGAACAAGGAGAGCCCCAAAGATGACTTGCCGCTGCCACATATTGACGTCTTGGTCGATAATACCGCTCAGTACAAGGTACTCTCCTTCATGGATGGTTTCTTGGGTTATAATTAGATCAAGACGAAGCCTAAAGATATGGATAAAACTACCTTCGTCACACAGTGGGGCACTTTCTGTTATAAGGTCATGCCTTTTGGGTTGAAGAACGTCGGGAGAACTTATCAGCGTGCCATGGTAGCTTTATTCCATGACATGATTCATCATGAGATAGAAGTTTACGTCGATGTTATGATAGCTAGATCAGAGACTGAAGAAGATCATCTTAATCATCTACATAAATTATTTGAGAGATTTAAGAAATACAAGCTGATGTTGAATCTGAATAAATGCACCTTTGGGGAGAGGTTTGGAAAACTCCTAGGTTTCGTCGTCATTGGCAAAGGTATTGAAGTTGATTCTGCAAAATTTAAAGCTATTCAAGAAATGTCAGCTCTCCGTACTGAGAAAGAGGTCATAGGTTTCTTAGGACGACTGAATTACATTGCTCGATTCATTTCTCATTTGACTGCTACCTATGACCCAATCTTCAAGCTGCTGAAGAAAGATCAAGTAGTGAAGTGGAACGGCGACTGCCAAATAGGCTTTGATAAAATCAAGGAGTACCTATAAGAACCTCCAATTCTGATGCCACCAGTTGAAGGAAGACCTTTAATCATGTACCTAATAGTGTTATAGAATTCAATGGGGTGTGTACTGGGGAAACATGACGAGTCTAGTCGAAAAGAGCATGCAATATAATACCTTAGCAAAGAGTTTACCGACTGTAAAACAAGATATTCACTCGTCGAGAAAACTTACAGCGCTTTGGCATGGGATGCTCGCCGACTAAGACAATATATGTTGACTCATACTACTCTATTGATCTCTAAAATGGATCCCATAAAATACATATTTGATAATTCGACTCTCTCCGGAAGAATAACCCGATGGTAAATGGTCTTAACAGAATACGACATTCAGTACACCACTCAAAAATCAATCAAAGGAAGTGTACTGGCAGATCATTTGGAACATCAAGATGTAGACGACTATCAATCTATGAATTTCAAATTCCCAGATGAGAATATTATGCTAGTTATGGGTTGTGAAAACCTTGGACCGTATGAAGGACCTGAGCTAAGATCCCGATGGAATATAATTTTGGATGGAGCTTCTAACACGCTTGGCAACGAGATCGGTACTATAATTATCTCTCTCTAGGGTTGTCATACGCCCTTAACTACCAGACTTTGCTTTGACTGCACCAATAATATGGATGAATATGAAGCATGCATCATGGGTATTAAAGATTCTATTGACCTGAGAATCAAGTTCCTGAGCGTATATGGGGTTTCATCCTTAGTAATTAGTCAGGTCAAGGGAGAATGGGATACGAAGCATCCAAATCTTATCCCTTACCGAGAACATGTGCTAACTTTGATTCCGTACTTCAAAGAGACTACTTTTGAGCATATCCCAAGAGAAGAGAATCAGTTGGTGAACATATTAGCTACCATGTCATCCATGTTCAAGGTCATATGGGATAATGAGGCTCCCAAAGTTACCATTGAAAGAATCGATGAACTGACACATTGCTACGAAATTGATACTGATGGAGTAGAAGAAAAACCTTGGTTCCATGAAATGAAAAGGTACCTTGAAGCTCATAAATACCCTGACAGGGCATCAATTAATGAAAAGAAATTCCTACTGAGGTTCTCGTGTAATTTCTTCTCGAGCAATGGAATTTTGTACAAGCGTAATCATGATTCAACTCTGCTTTGTTGTATAGACAAGAAGGAAGCAGAGAAAGTTATGAAGGATAGGCACGAAGGAAACTTTAGTACTCACTCCAGCAGATATGCTATGGCTAAAAATATTATGAGAGTGGGTTACTATTGGTCTACTATGGAAACTGATTGTCACCACCACTCGAGGACTTGTCATAAGTGCCAGATCTATACTGATAAGGTTCATGTGCCTCTGGTTCCTCTGAATGTTTTAACTGCTCCGTAGACATTCACAATATGGAGCATTATATGATCAGAGAAATCAATCCTACTGCTTCTAATGGACATCAATTCATCCTCTTCGCCTTTGACTACTTTACAAAATGGGTTAAAGCAACCTCGTTCGCCTCTGTTACCAAGAATGTGGTCGCCCGGTTCATAAAACATAACCTTATCTATCGGTATGGAATCCCCGAGAGAATCATCATGAACAATGGAACCAACCTCAATGTTGTACCCCAAAATTTGCCCTCCCATTTTACTCCAGACATGCTCATTGAGGTTCCCAATTGCTCAAGGATGACCAAGAATTGACCAGACGAATTCTCCTCCTAAGAAATGAACCTCTAGCTATGGTTTCACTTTTCACAAAGAATTATTGGTTTCAAAGACCTCAAGTGATTTCCATGGTCCCTAATGTGTCTCCAAGAATGTCCATGACAAATTTCATGCCTTACACTACAAGTTTGCTCAGTCAATTGCTCAAGTGTTTGAAAATTAACTATACTAGGTCAAAAGTCAACTGTGGCCTATATACAATCAAAATTCAAGGTTGTTTGGTCAAAATCAACATTTCTAAGGGATATCCATCATTTGATCAAGGGTTGGTCATGATTCCTCAAGATATGCTCCTAATCTATCAAAAGTCAAGAATTGCTAAATTAGGGTTTTTATAGGAAAAGTCAATTGAACTTTGACAAGGCATAACTTTCACATACTTCATCAATTTTGCCTCAACCAAAGCTCATTTTAAAGATAATCCAATTAACTATAGCTTCTATTTTTCCCTTAAGTCCAAGAAATGCACCATTTGAAAGATACAAGCTCATACATTACAGGTCATTTTAGAAAGTCAACAAAAGACACTTTTTGTCAAGACCATTTACATCAAGATAAAGTCTTCAAATGCAAAATTGATCAAACTAGGGATTGATGTAGACATCTCGGGCTTTCCAAAAAGTCAAATATCATCATCATGAGATAAAAATTGAGCAAGTTATGGGTTGCTCAAGTTGGGAAAATTTGAGAAATTTCAAAGATGGTGCATTGAGCAAATTGGAACTTTTGTGTAAATGGCCTAACTTCTTGGACTTCAAACATTCTCATGACCTTATAGGGGACCTCTAATCTCATTTTTGCATGGCCTTACAATTTTTATCTATTTTTTTCATATTTATTTTGATTTATTTCAAATAAATATAAAATAATTTGTACAAAATGTTTAGAGATGGGCCTTGGCCTTTGGGCTGGTGTTTTGACTTGTCGTGAAGCTCATATATCCGTACAAAACTTATGCAAAATTTTCAGGTTCATGCAACCTACGAAAATGGCAAGAATATAACATAAATGGATAATTTTCAAATTCTTGATTTTGTTTTAAAGGCCATGTTAAAGACCTGATTCTTGCCATGTTTACCAAGCTTCACATTCCTCTATATAAAGAAAACACAATGCAAGCCTAAGACACGCATACACAGCCTGAAAAAAGCTCCATCAATTTCAAAAAAATCTTCCAAAGTTGTGAAATCCAAAAAACACATTTCCAGCCTTACTCAGTCCAAACGAAGGATTCAAACAGATCCCCGAGGCTTCCAGGAACTCAACCCAATCCTCGAGCAAGAGGTTCCACGTCCAGATCAAGAAGATCATTATCCATCTGTTTGGTATTTTTGATAATCTCAAACTTTTTCTATATGTAATATAAATGGTTTTCATGTGCATACATATGTTCACATTGATGTTTGTGAATGTTTAGAGCCATTACATGCGAGGTTTGGCGGGAGGATGGAGTTTTTCCATTGTTAGGGAAAAACTCCAGTCGAGGTTCGTTCTTAATGATAAATGATGTTTCAGATCAAACTAACACCATGGTTGAATTCACATCCTCAGATTTAGGGGGGTTGGTTCAATTTCTAGCTTGGAATCGTGTTATTTTGCAGGTTAGGGATTTGAGGTGGCCGGAGAAGAAGGAAGTCAACCACCATGGATAGTGGTTTGACCCTCCCTGAGCCAACGTGTCCAGCCTTTTGTTTCTGATTTGTTCATTCAAAATATTTGGACCCCACAGTGCGCGCGTGTTCTGCTGACTCGGCTATATGATTTGTTTTCACATTATATTGTTTTTTTCTTATTTTATATAATGAATAAACAGGACGGCACAATGGAAAGGCAGTGTGTGATAGGGTGTTCATGTTCAAGGGCAAGGGTTCGATCCCTTCTTCTTGTATTTTACATTTTTCTAACATTTTCTTACAGGATACAATGCATTGCATCCCAACGCGCACATTCTGTGTTATCATTTCATCACTATCAGATACGTGCAGCACCGAATCTGATGTTCCAGAACACATGTCCATATTGAAACCTCAAGAAACCAACCACATTGAATTACTCGCTGGTAGTGGGAATACTGGATTGAGCCTAAACAAACTCAGGTGTATACCACCCTTTTCACTTTAGCACCAGGCCCATTTAATTTCTTTTCTTTACTTTATTTTAATTATTTTTTGCCTTATGTTTTAAAAATCATTTTTATTTAATTAAAGATCAGAAAAATAATAATAATAGAATTTAGGATTTTTCTAATTAATTTTAATTTTGTAAATTAATTAAGTTAATTATTTTGACCTTATTTTATTATTTAAAAATAATTAGAACTAGGTTCATTTTAATTCAAATTTTTCTCAAAAAAAAATGCCAAAAAATGTTAGGTTTGTTTAGATTTAATTTTGGTTAATAATTTTCTTTTCCTTTTATTTTATTTTAATTAATTGAGCTTTAATTTAATTTAATATCTTCCCAAATTAACAAAAACAACAAAAAGATTTTTCTTATTTTACTTAGAACTTTTTTAGGGTTTTAGACATCCTTTTGACTCGCGCACGTTATTATTCTCTATATCTTATTTTTCCAAATTATTGTAATTGCTCACTCTGATACGGTGGGAGAACTGACTTGAGGTTTTGCGTGTGTGTTCGCAAATGTTGCGGTTTAGCAAGAGTCGCCACCAACTTTTCTTTTATCCAAAAGGAAAGGTGAAAAAGCACAGGAAAGACCTTTAGAGATGTTTTTGAGTTTGGGGGGTAGATTATGAAAAAGGAAGGTATTAGCACCCTTTTCATCCATGGTGTTCCATGGGCTCTTAGTTACTCGCTAGATCACTTGCTTTTGTTTGAAAATGTGCTTTGTGTGGTTTTTGAAAGTATTTTGAAAAGGTGCCATCGTTTAGGCAAACTTTGCAATGATTCCCGTTCGTAAGAATGTATGCAAAGTGTTGAGCTTTTGAAAATATTTCAATGTTTGGAAAGTGTTTTGAAGTTGTTTTGAAAGTGTATGTGATTGTTTTTTTTTTTGAAAATAGCAAGGATGTTTATTTTGAAATTGAGCAAGTAACTAAAAGTAATCTACCTACTCAAAAGGTCTTATATGTGCTATTCCTCTTCCTTTAAACGTTGATATCTTACCATTTATTTGGAAAGAAGCCCCATCGTTGGATGTGAAGGGACGGGCATTGGGTCATCGTATGACCATGATAGCAATGTTGTGAGATGATTTAACACTTTTCTTTAGGGACTAAGATCATTCTGAAAAGGTAACATTGATAGCGTCATCGAGGGACTATGATCTTGTATTTTTCGATTTGTTTATGCTAAGACATCCCACATGCATAACATGGCCATTTTTGTAAGGCAACAAGTGGAATAACCCTAGGGGTGCTAGTGTGCAAGTGTATTTGATTGCATTGATAATTTGTCTTGAATTAGGGTTTTCTAAACATTGGTTTTAGTCTTGTCATACATACCCTAATTACTAACAATTTATGAAAGCAATAAAAGTACAAAAAATAAAGATTCTACACTATTACAAACATTAGGGGGATGGGTTGTACAAACTTCAGATGGGGGTTGGAAATTAAATCCTAGGTTACTATTACAACCATATCTAATAGGTAAGAATGTACAGGAAATGTAAAAATGTTTGTCTGTTTAAAAAAGGAAAATAACTTTTGTTTAAGAAAATATTTTGTCTCTCTTTTTTTGTTAAAATAAAATATAACATGCAAATATAAAATATTTTTTGTGTTTTTTGATTAATAATAAAAAATAATATGATGGAAAAATAAATAAAAGAGAAAGAAAACATAATCAGCGCAAAATGCTGAAAATAGAAGATGTCAGAAGTTCTGACTCTGACTTGCTGCACAAACAGAAACAACGTTAGTAGTAATATGGAAGCTCAGAAGTTCTGGATCTTCTGAGAACTCAGAAGTTTTCAGAAGTTCTGACACAATTGTCAGAACTTTGCCTCTCTTCATGCGAGTCAGAACATCTGCAACTTAGTTAATTCTTAGCAGAACAGAAGTTGCATACATAGTAATTATGATAAATTTGATGAAATATCAGAAGCACAAATCAGAAGCAACATGTATTTGTTAATTCTAACTGAGTCCTAATTTCTTTATGAAACTCTGAATAGGGATTTCTTCTACTTAGGCAGGCAGATGTATGAATTTTCAGGATATATACATCATCAGGATCAGAATATCTACATTATGTTGAATAAGAAAAATCTGACAATGCTTAATCAGTATGATGAGAGTCAGCAGAAAACTTACCTTGCAGCTGGAAAAGATTCTGTGAACTGGAGGTTGGTCTTGAATTCTGGTGATGTTCTGTGCAACTTCTTCACGTACTCAGCAGGATGGAAGTTTGCAACTTCTGGAAAAGCCAAGGGGTGATATTTTGACTTCTTTGAGATGGAAGTGAATTGAGAGTGTATGGCAATAGGAATAAAGAATTTAAGGTAGCTTCTAATGTGTGAATCAGCAACTGCGTGGATGGATTTAGTCAAGAACACTTAAGAAAAAAATGGAGTTTGAATGTAAGGAATCAATGCTAAGATTTTGGTATTTTGTGTTTATAGTTTCCTGTGTTCTTGGAATTTTTGCAGTGGTTCAAAGCTTTCTTTCTCAATTTTCTCGCCTCTTTCACAAATTTTTCTGGACCCTTTCTCAGTGGCCAATGGTGTTGTATTTATAGGCAATGTTTTTGTAGTTTGGAGATGTCAAGTGGTGCTAACATCATGTGCTAGAAGCTGACTTACTCTTGAAGTAAGCTTAACTAGTATGTTCAATGCATCAAGTGGGGTGGTTAGTAGCGCCTAAGATGGATTTGGCAGCGTGAATTAAGGAAAAGTAGAAGCAGTGCCTGGCCTAGTATACTTTTGCACAAAAGTTTGTCTTCCCAAGACAGTAGGGGTACACGTGGGGGAAATCCTTTGGATAAAAACTCAAAGGCGGTTGTGAGCATTAAATAAGTTCCCATGTGAAACTCTGCACCTTTGCTTAACTCTAGATTAGAAGTTCTGCTTCAGTGTAGCATCCAATCTTCTGATCCTCTTATCTTCTGGCTTCAGCATGTTCTTAAGGACCCTTCAGACTTTCCAGTAAGCTTGCAGCATGATTTGCTATCTTCTTTGATTTACCTTGGCAAAACTCTAACTGAACCTTAGTGAACATTGGCCCAGAAGTTCTGACTAAAATCTATCTTGAGAATATCCAGAATTTGCTGAGTGTGAACATTGGCTCAGAAGTTCTGAAATTGTCATATTTCTCAAACACTTAGAAAAACTTTCTAAGTATTTAGAATTTGATTCTTCCAAAGTAAAATTTGACTTTTGAAATGCTTGATGAAACAAACTTCATATTCCAACATGTCTTGATGAAATATGATTTTTGAGATTTGATTTTGATCCAAAAGTCAAAGTTAGACTTCTCAGTGTGCAAATGACCGTTTTTCCCTTGTGAGTGATTTTCTTTGAAAAATTGATAATTCAAGGCTTGGAATTGGATGAGAAAAAACTTGAGGATCCAGGGTGATCCCTTGAGAAATGAGAGGGCAAATTTTGGGGTACAACAGCTGCCCCTGTTCAAACTTCTTGAACCTGAAGAGTTAGAGTGGAGGATCCGCCATTCGTGACTTGAAGGTGAAGGATGTTTGAACACTAGAGTGCCCACAAATTTTCACTTGAAGATGGATGGTGAATGGGCTTATAGATGTCATTTGGAGGAATGTTGGTAAACGCTGGAAGAAGTATCATCACAAATATCTTGTTGATTCATACTAAACTTGATGTTTTACCTGTGAGAAAAAGGGTTAGTAAAATGCAGATGCTTGCATGATGTTCACCAGATGTGGTATCATGCTAAATGCATTGGTATGTACATGCTATGATGTATGAATGTGAAATGTGTGTTTTCGTCCGGCAAAATAAATCCCTGACTACTGCTGAGGAAATCTTCGGAGGTTGAATCCCTGATTGCCTGTTGGAAATGAAAAATATGCATATCTTCAAATTTTATTGAAGAGATGCTTTTGCTGGGGAACATCACTCAAATATCAGTTGTTATCTGGTCGGATCCAGGCTTCACAGTTGTTGAGGATGAGGTAGTTGGTTGCTATCTGGTCGGATCCAGGTTTCATGGAAACTTACTGGAAGAAGAGATGAATTAACTGTTATCTGGTCGGATCCAGGCTTTGCAGAAAATTCCTTGAAATTGAATAGTCATCTGGTCGGGCCACAGTTTCATAACAACTTGCTGGGGATGCGGAGGTTAACTGTTATTTGGTCGGATCCAGGCTTCACAGTAACTTACCAGAGGAAAGGATGAATTCACTGCTATCTGGTCGGATCCAGGCTTTGGAAAAAATTTCTTGAAATTGAATAGCCATCTGGTCGGATGCAGGTTTCACAACAACTTGCTGGGGATGTAGAGGTTAATTATTATCTGGTCGGATCTAGGCTTCACAGTAACTTACCGGAGGAAAGGATGAATTCACTACTATCTGGTCAGATCCAGGCTTTGTAGAAAATTTCTTGAAATTGAATAGTCATCTGGTCGGGTCCAGGTTTCATGGTCTTTTGGGAAACTGTACTATCGTCTGGTCGAGTCCAGGTTTCATAGTTTCTTTCAGGGAATCATAGTTAATTGTTATCTGGTCGGGTCCAGGTTTCACAATATACTGTTTGAAAACTGTTATCTGGTCGGGTCCAGGCTTTGCAGATTTCTTTGATGAAGTCAATTGTTATCTGGTCGGGTCCAGGCTTTACAATAAACTGTTTGAAAATTGTTATCTGGTCGGGTCCAGGCTTTACAATAAACTATTTGAAAACTGTTATCTGGTCAGGTCCAGGCTTTGTAGATTTCTTTGATGAGGTCAATTGTTATCTGGTCGAGTCCAGGCTTCACAATAGAATGCTTGGGAGTTTAGTTGTTGTCTGGTCGATTTCCAGGTTTCACAACGAATCTCTGAGGGTGATTACTATCTGGTCGGATCCAGGCTTCACAACGACTTTCTTGAATGGACATAAATGAGGACTGATATCTAGTCGAGTCCAGGTTTCTCAGCCATTTGTTGGGGATAGAGAGACCATTCTACTGGGGCAAAGAAATTAAAACTTGGTTGGATTGAGTTCAGGTTCTTCTATATATTTGAAGAGTTAGGCTATTATCTGGTCGGGTCCAGGTTTCATAGCCTTTTGAGATCATCTGTTATCTGGTCGGGTCCAGGTTTCAGTAACTCAAGAAGTCAAACTGTTATCTCGTCGGGTCCAGGCTTCAGTAATTGAAAGAAGTCAAACTGTTATTTGGTCGGGTCTAGGCTTCAGTAATAACTTTAAAATTGTGCTAATATCTGGTCAGATCTAGGCTTCATAGCATTTCTTTGTAATAATAAAGGCTTTGTTGAAGGATTTATTTGGGATTAGGGGTTGTGGCCCTGTGATTTGTAGTCATTTGAAATGGAAATTCAGACTGGAGAGTATAGACTCAGTCAGGTAAGGAAGACTCAGCTTGGGGATGATGGGCTCAGCCGGAGAAGATACACTCAGCTGGGAAATTTGGACTCCACTGGGGAATTTGGATTCCGTTTGGAGATAAAAGCCTTGGTTGGAGAAAATATACTCAGTTGGGGCTGATGGGCTCATCTGGGCGATGATGGGCTCATCTGGGGAAGATATGCTCAGTTGGAGAAGACGTACTCAGCTGGGTAATTTGGACTCAGCTAGGGAACTTGTGGTGTCTTGATTGTTGTATGTTTGAGAAATTTGCACTTGGCTGGGGAAATAACTTTGTTGGGAAAATAAACCCTGTTGAGGAAGTGAAATTCCTTTAGGAATAGATCCTTGAGGCTTCAATCTTGTAAAATTGACTTAGCTGGGGAGAAAGTTGCCAAGAGATTGAGACTCTGGCCAGGAATTATCCCATGTAAAGAGATTTTGTGGGAAACTCTGTTGGGGAAAGGTTTATTGTCACCATCCCTATGAGGGATAATGACGATGAGATAACTTTGTGGGGCTATTTCATATACATTAAAGGGATGCTAACTGATGTTGTGCGCTGATGCTCTGTTGTTGATGTTGCTGCTTAGTAGGGCGCATGTGCCAAATAGTTTTAATTATGTTCATATGCATATGTTTATTCAATTTTAGTCATTGGACAAATTTGCATTCAAAACAAAGACAAAACAATTTGCACTTCAAAGTGTATTTGTATTGAAATTTTGCCCATGAATATGCATTTTTGTACATAGAGACAGAGATCCTAGTAAGAGGAAATCGCCAAAAAGGAAAACAAAATTGAGAATGAAAACAAAAAGCCATGTGAAATGATCTCATTGCTTCTCAGCTCTACTATTGCCCCAATGTCTTCGAACATCCTTTGCCGTTGATCAAAATTGATTGAATTGATCTTGGACCATTTGAACTTGGACCTTGGTGATAACATTAACTGCATTGACTCCACGGGATATAGTCGTACGCTTTTAATCCTTAATTTTTTCCCGAACCGCCCTTTCGGGTTTTCGGTCCACTAGGATACCCTTTTTTTCCCAAGTCGCCTTTTCAGGTTTTCAACTTTCCGGGTGTACAATCTTTTGCATATATCCCTAATTTTTGCCCAAACCTTTTGGTTTGCCGGGATGCCCTTATTTTGCTCAGGTGCATCAACCTAACGGGTCTCTTATGCGTAGTATTTTTTAACTATGTCCGCGTTTAAAGGGTGTGGGAAATCTTCACTGTCTATGGTGGTCAGTATCATGGCACTGCTAGAGAAAACTCTCTTGACAACAAATGGCCCTTCGTAGGTGGGGATCCATTTTCCTCTAGGGTCACCTTGTGGTAAAATGATGCGTTTTATCACCAGGTCACCAACTTGGTATACTCGAGGCTTGACCTTTTTGTTGAAAGCCTTGATCATCTGTTTTGGATACGTATGACCATGGCACATAGCAGCTAATCGTTTTTCATCGATCAAGTTCAGCTGATCCAATCTCGTTTGAATCCACTCGTCTTTGCCTAGGCCTGCCTCGATCGTAATTTCTCGAACGTGATCTCCTCGAAGTGAGGAATAAGGGATAGCACAAGTTCCTTGTACGAGATAAGATTAGGGTGTTTAGTGTCCCAATCTCCTTTTACTTGGCTGATCATTAGGGCGGAGTCTCCGAACACATTCAAATGCTGGATCCTTAAGTCAATAGCAACTTTTAAACCTAAGATGCATGCTTCGTATTCGGCCATGTTTTTTGTGCAATTGAAGCATAATATGGCCGTGAAAGGAGTGTGGATACCTTCGGGAGAGATGATCACAACACCAATTCTGTTACCTAAGGCATTGGAAGCCCCATCGAATACCATAGTCCATCACGATCCTTGTTCAGGTCTGTCATATGGTCTAAGTTTCGCACAGTAGGTTACCAGCATAATATTCTCGTCAGGGAAGTCGAAGTTCATTGACGGATAATCATCCACATCTTGATGGGCCAAATGATCTTCTAGTACACTTCCTTTAATGGCTTTTTGATTTGTGTATTGAATGTCGTACTCAGTCAAAATCATTTTCCATCTGGCTATTCGTCCAGAAAGGGCAGGTTTCTCGAAGATATACTTGATTGGATCCATCTTAGAAATTAATAGAGTGGTATGAGTCAACATGTATTGTCTTAGCCGACGATCAGCGCACGCTAAAGCACAACAAGTTTTCTCGAGCAGTGAATACCTGGTTTCGCAGTCGGTAAACTTTTTACTTAGGTAGTAAATTGCGTGCTCTTTTCGGCCAGACTCGTCATGTTGGCCCAAAACACACCCCATAGAATTCTCTAGTACTGTCAAGTACATGATCAGGGGTCTTCCTTCAACTGGAGGCATGAGAATAAGAGGTTATTGTAGGTATTCTTTGATTTTGTCAAAAGCAATTTGGCATTCATCGTTCCACCTGACTACCTGATCTTTCTTCAAGAGTTTGAAGAGTGTCTCACAAGTAGCAGTTAAGTGTGATATGAAACGGGCAATGCAATTGAGACGTCCCAAGAATCCTCTGACTTCTTTTTCAGAATGAGGGACTGGCATTTCTTGGATGGCCTTTATCTTGACGGGATCGACTTCAATGCCTTTATTGCTGACAACAAAACCTAGAAGCTTTCCAGAGCGTGCTCCAAATGTGCATTTGTTAGGGTTTAACCTTAGCTTGTACTTCTTCAGTCTCTCGAATAGTTTGTGCAAGTGATCGAGATGTTCTTCTTTGGTTTGGGACCTGGCAATCATATCATCCACATATACCTCTATCTCATGATGAATCATGTCATGAAATAAAGCCACCATAGCCCTTTGATATGTTGCCCCTGCGTTTTTTAATCTGAAGGGCATGACTTTGTAGCAGAAGGTGCCCTATTGTGTAACGAAAGTAGTTTTCTCCATATCTTCGGGAGCCATCTTTATTCAATTATAGCCTGAGAAGCCATCCATGAATGAGAAGACCTTATGCTGAGCAGTATTATCGACTAAGACATTAATGTGTGGTAGAGGGAAATCATCCTTGGGGCTTGCCCTATTCAGATCCCTATAGTCTACGCACATGCGAACTTTCCCGTCTTTCTTTGGCACTGGCACTATATTGGCCACCCAATTTAGGATAGGATGTTACAGCTAGGAACCTTGCATCAAACTGTTTCATTACTTCGGCTTTGATCTTTTCAGACATATCAGGCCTCATGTGACGAACTTTTTGTTTAACAGGAGGACAGTCTTCTTTAGTTGGTAGACGATGAACCATGATGTCGGTATCTAATCCAAGCATATCTTCATACGACCAAGCAAATACTTCCATATAATCGCGCAACATCTGAACCAAACGGCTCCTAACACTGCTTTCCAAATTAGCGCCAATCCTAATTTCCTTCTTATCTGACTCAGTACCCAAGTTGATAGTCTCAACTGACTCTTCATGTGGTTGAACAACTTTTTCTTCTTGGAATAGAAGTCTAGCTAGTTCTCCTGGTATGTCATAATCTTCCTCACCTTCATCTTCGGCTTGGTTGATAGGATATTCAAAGTCATAGTTGGCAATAGTAAAGTCATTGGCAATAGGATCCAGAGTGGATGTAGACCTGCAAGAGGGTGTGTGTGTGCATGTAAGATAAATGGCTATTTGTTGGAAATGTATTTGAATGAAAAGAAAGACAATCAACACAAATATTTTAATGCAAAAGAGTCCAATGTGCTTAATGATCATATGATTTGATGAACATAAATAAAACCCTTTACAAAAGGACCAAAGTGACCCGGGCAAGGCACATGGCTTAAAAGTCGTTGTTTGGAGATAATATTACAGACATAGAGTTCATGAATTGACAGAAAAAGTAAACAGTAATTACTCCTCAATGAAAGAAACATGAGTGAAATCCTTTGCATGCCAATTGTTGAGCTTCCCTTCGGTTGTTGGGTAGATCTAGTCTTCAAAATCACAGTCATCATCGGAGTCTTCTACAGCATTCACTT
Organism: Vicia faba; assembly: GCA_948472305.1. Lineage (NCBI taxonomy): Eukaryota > Viridiplantae > Streptophyta > Magnoliopsida > Fabales > Fabaceae > Vicia > Vicia faba. The sequence continues at coordinate 1,396,772,450 of OX451736.1, read as the reverse complement.
CATGATTTTTGAGGTGGAGAGGTGGCCTTTCGGTACGAGCACCTCTAATTTCTTTCTGAGCTTTGGAGGTGAAACCTAACCCAAACTTGTCTGTCTTGAACGGGATATCGAGGAGTTGACCCCACATCTCATTGTTTCCTTCTTCTACCACAACACGGGCATCCTTAAGAGAAACCATCTTGGGGATAACTTTATCAGCTCTTGGAGTGTCGGAGGAGATTTTGGTGGCGGCCACAACTTCAAATGTCTGGCAAGGAGTTTCTATGAATTCGCCATCCATTTCTACGTACTTGAAAGAATTGAGATGGCTTACCATAAATTCTTCTTCACTGCAAACAGTGACAACCTTCCCTTGAACGGGATATTTTAACTTCTGGTGCAGAGTAGAAGTGACCGCACCTACCCCATGGATCCATGGGCGCCTAAGCAAGCAAGAATATGCAGGCCGTATGTCCATTATATAGAATGTAGAGTTGAAAATCTGCGAACCAACCTTAATTGGGAGATCCACCTCTCCATGAACCATCCTTTTCGACCCATCAAATGCCCTCACAACAATATCACTTGGATTAAAAACCAAACCTTCACAGTCTATCCGATCTAAAGCGCCTTTAGGTAACACATTTAAAGATGAGCCTGTGTCCACCAAAACATGTGCCAGAGTGGTCCCCTTACATTCAACAGAAACATGCAATTCTTTATTATGATTCTTTCCCATGGGAGTTAAATATGCATCAGAGAACCCCATACCATTGTCAACTGTCAGACTTGCTACGCAGTTCTCGAATTGGTCAGCTGTGGTTTCTTGAGGCACATGAGCCCTTTTCAAGAACTTAATCAAAGCTTATGCATGGGCGTCGGAACATAGCAATAACGACAACATTGATATTTTAGAAGGGGTTCACCCCAACTTCTCTACTATTTTGAAGTCGCTTTTCTTGATGATTTTCATAATCTCCTCCATCTCTCAAGTGGATGGTTCTCCCATAACAGACTTTTTAGCAGATGCCTCTTCCCTAGCAGGCTCTCTTTCTTTCTCTTTCCCTTTAGCACCGACACTAGTATTGCCATTGGTTATGCGGATTGGGACTGTGGTAGTGGTTGGTGGTGAGATAACAGGGGAAAAGACCCTTCCTGTTCTTGTGACTTTACTAGAACCAATAATATTTGTAACACCAGCTTCATTATCGTCAATCCAAGAATCTTGTTTTTCTCGATGGTAATAAACTTCGGCACCGTAATTCCATGGTACCGCTTTATCAGAGGTGTATGGAACAATTCCGACATCAATGATTATGAGAGGAGCAATGATTGGTTCGTTCGAAATCCTGATAGGACCTTTGGATGAGATCCTAAGAGGTTTGTTTGAAATTGTTATGATGGCCAAATATTCAGCTTTGTCGATTGAATTCTCGATGGTGGGAATCTTTTCGAATAGGATTTTGCGACCATCCATTAGGCGTTGTATACCTTTCTTCAATTCCTCAACCCATTGGGTTGTCTCATACAACACACGCAATATTTTTCACAGCCAGGGAAAATCCAAACTTTCAACAGATTGCTCTTGATTACATTCCACAGAGTATTTAATTCATCAACAGAGACAATGAAAATTGTATCTTCGACAACATTAACGCCTTTGTCATGCTTCGACATTGGAGCGGTAATTACATTTGGCGTCGGAGGAGGATCAAATTCGATAGTCTTGTTGTCAATTAAATCCTGGATTTTGTTTTACAAGGCCAAACATTTATCAGTCTCATGCCCGGGGCTGTTTGAATGGTAAGCACATTTTGCATTCGGATTATATCTTGGCGACGAGGTGTCAGGGTTGGCGGGAGGATCCCACAATGTCACTAAATTAGCCTTGAGCAAATGTTGAAGGGCTTGAGATAATGACATGCCTATCCTTGTAAATTGTCTTCTCGGAGCTTCAACACGTTGATGATTTGCGGATGGTCTTGGAGTGGGAGCTGGATTGGAGATTCGGACAACATTGACAGACGGATGATTATTCTTCTTGGTGTGGGACTTTGCCCCATACACAACATTAACTTCTTTCTTCGCAGCAAAAGGTTTCTTGACAGGATTGGGAGTGGAGGTAGATGCCACAGAGATCATTCCTATTTTAATGCCACTTTCAACTCTTTCACCAGTTAAGATTAATTCAGTGAAACCAGAAGAAGAGCAGCCAACCAATAGATTAAAGAAAGGACCAAATAATGTGCTCATGAACATGTCATTATGTTCCCTATAAGTCAAGGGAGGTTGGACCCTACTAGCAAGGTCTCTCCTCTTCTGCGCATATTACTTAAATCCCTCATTTTCCCCATGGTGATACCTTGCAATTGAACCCTTGTCGGTGCCAAGTCGGCATTGTACTGATATTGATGGTAGAAGGCAGTAGCTAGAACCTCCCAAGTATTGATGCAAGAGCCATCCAACTGATAAAACCATTCAAGTTGTGTTCCAGCAAGTCTCTCTTGGAAAAAGTAGACCCAGAGTTTTTTATCAGCAATGTGCGGTTGTATCTTGCGCACATAGGACTTCAAATGGAGTTTTGGGCAAGAAACCCCATCGTATTTTTCAAAGGTTGGTATTTTTAACTTGTTGGGAATGACCACCCCAGAGATTAAGCCCAAATCGTCAAAATTTAAACCATGAATAGCTTGGATTTCAACCGCTTTCAACCTGTCTTCTAACTGCTTGTATTTGATGTCTGCGGGTGGATATTATTCATTGAAATAATCATCATCCAATTCTTGGTCATTGATACAGTCAGCCTGAGTACTTTTGACCTCACTAATCTGGTTTTCATCCTCTTCGGATGAATCTTCCTCTACTGGAATTTGACGGATTGTCTCTTTGAACCTTTTACCCATGTTGAGTAGAGCTTTCTTCTTTGGATTTTTCTTAGCAGCCAACAAGGCCATCATATCCTGTTGCCACTTGGTCAGGGCGAGTAAAGCTTCCTGAAATTGAGAATTCTGGGCCTGGAGTTCCGTCACAATTTTCTCTAGATCCATCTTTCTGAAATAAACAACTGAGAGATAAGGAAACCTGTTATGCAGAAACCTGTCGTGTCATAATGCATGAATATGCAATATGGAAATGATTTCAAGAATTTAAATTTGTATAGACAAAGAGTGAACAAGCGTTAACTTGCATTAAAGAGTTCTGATTTGAGTACAAACATGCCTCTTGGGCTTATATAAAAAAAAATAAACATAAAGTAAACTCTTAAGACAGAAAAGTTATGCGCATCCTCTTTGGCGTAATGTAGGTGTTTAAACTCTTTTCTTCATGAAGCTCCCTTGTAAGCTCTAATATCTTCTTCTCGCTCTCATAGAACTTAGCTTCAAAGGTGTCTCGTTCTCCTTTTAACTGAATCCAAGCGTTTTTCAAATCTTCAAGAGAAGTAGGCATATCAGGATAGAGGATAGTATGTGGAACGTCTCCCTCAACTACTGGCTCCATGATAACAGGTAAGACGGCTTCATAAGGCATCTTAAGACTTTGAGCGCGAGCCCTCACCCATTTAAGATAAGGTTCCAAAGGAATGGAATTCATACGCCCCAACGTCTTGTTTTCAATTTTGTTAACCATACCCCAAGCTCGTATAAATCTTTGGCGGTAACCTAGGGTATTGCTTTCGTAGTCAAACACAATTCCTTGGATGAGTACCTCATGAGGGCCATCTCCCCTAGCGTATCCAAATTATCGCAAAGATAAACAAGGGTTGTAAGTAATGCATAACCTAATGCCAAGTAGAGGGACATTGGGGAATTCCCCACAACAATCAATGATGGTGATGTCTTCCAAAGAGCGATAATACCAACGAATATCAGCATGTGAAAGTGACATCAATCTTTGAGACCACCTCATACCTTGTGCATTCTTCACCACAAATCGAGTTAGGTGCGAAATAAACCACCTAACCAAAAGAGGAGTGCAACACATCAAAGTTCCTCTTTTCTTCATAGTGCGAGAGTGAAGAGAATGCAAGATGTCTCCAAGCAATGTAGGCACCAGATTACGAGATATGAAAACTTTGATCGCATTTACATCTATAAATTGGTCAGGATTTGGAAATAGTACCAACCCATAGATGAGAAGAGTCAAAATTTCCTCCAAGGCTTGTAGATCCAAGGTACTCCAACACTCTTGAGCCTTCTCCAACAAAAACTTTGCTAAGAACCCCTTGACACCACTCCTTGTTACCCAATTTGCTATTATGTCAGATGGTTGCAAATGTAGAGCTCGAGCAATTTCCTCAGGTTTAGGGTCTCTTTCAATACCATTGAAAGGTAACCGATCAAGAATAGGGGTTCCCATGAGTTGAGAAAATTCTTCTAAAGTGGGCACAAGTTGGTAATCGGGAAAAGTGAAGCAATGATGCACAGGGTCGAAGAATTGGACAAGCACCTTTACCATATCTTCTTCAAAACTTGAGGTAACCAAACTGAGGAGTCAACCATGTCTTTTGGTGAACGGAGAATCTTCAGGGACCCTTGATACTAAATTCTTGAGTTGTAGAGGTATCCTCACGAGACTGACTTGGATAGTGCTCCTACGAGTGGATGCCATGTCCTACAAAACAGAACAAGATGAATTCCAAAAATCCTTGAAATGGTTAGTGAGGATGCTATGGTATGATGTCATGATGCTATGTAAAAATATGCGAGGTAAGCAAATTTATATTCACACAAAGCAAACAAATCCTTAGCTTTAGGCTTGCATGGAGTTTGTAGGTAAGTACCCTCTTGAAGTTTAGTTGGCTCAACCTGTCCTAGTTAATAGTAACCGGGTTCAAAGGGATCTCAATATCACTGGTATTTCCCCCAAGTTTCGTTCAATAAGCGATTGACTCGCAACCAAACAAAAATCAAGAGTCAAACCTCAATGAGTGTAGCATCGAGTATCAACCAACTCTGGACTGCACGAAAGCCGGTTATCTCGCTACTTCCTAATGGCCAAGTTGGTCAAGTAAGGTTTTAAGGTCAGTTGATACTTTACGACACCACGCAGCGGCCCCGTACTCTACTTGACTGACTCAAGGGTTACCGGTACCAACCAAAGTGCTACATCAATGTAGCTACTACTTCAACCATGTCGGTATACCCCGCACATTTCCCTCACAGTTTATTGCTACTTACCTAAAAGGTGTCCCCAAATCCGGGTGTAGGATTTAAAACAAACCCAAACAAGGAACCATAATGTAAAGCAAACAAATCAAACAATCTAAGAAAGTAAATGTGATCCAACTCTAAGGTAACCCCACTTTTAGAAATACAATATTCTCCCCAGCAGAGTCGCCAGTTCTGTGATATGGTGGGAGAATTGAATTGAGGTTTTGCCTGTGTGTTTGCAAATGTTTCGGTTTAGCAAGAGTCTCCACCGACTTTTCTTTTACCCAAAAGGAAAGGTGAAAAAGCACAGAAAATACCTTTAGAAATGTTTTTGAGTTCGGGGGGTAGATTATGAAAAGGAAAGGTATTAGCACCCTTTTCATCCATGGTTTTCCATGGGCTCTTAGTTACTCACTAGATCACTTGATTTTGTTTGAAAATGTGCTTTGTATGGTTATTGAAATTATTTTGAAAAGGTGTCATCGTTTAGGCAAAATTTGCAATGATTCTCGTTCGTAAGAATGTATGCAAAGTGTTGAGCTTTTGAAAATATTTCAATGTTTGGAAAGTGTTTTGAAGTTGTTTTGAAAGTGTATGTGATTGTTTTTCTTTGAAAATAGCAAGGATGTTTATTTTGAAATTGAGAAAGTAACTAAAAGTAATCTACCTACTCAAAAGGTCTTAGATGTGCTTTTCCTATTCCTTTAGATGTTGCTATCTTACCATTGATTTGAAAAGAAGCCCCATCGTTGGATGTGAAGGGACGTGCATTGGGTCATCGTATGACCATGATAGAAATGTTGTGAGATGACTTAAAACTTTTCTTTAGGGACTAAGATCATTTTGAAAAGGCAACATTAATAGCGTCATCGAGGGACTATGATCTTATATTTTTCAATTTGTTTATTCTAAGACATCCCACATGCATAACATGGCCATTTTTGTAAGGCAACAAGTGGAATAACCCTAGGGGTGCTAGTGTTCAAGTTTATTTGATTGCATGCATAATTTGTCTTGAATTAGGGTTTTCTAAACATTGGTTTTAGTCTTGTCATACATATCCTAATTACTAACAATTTATGAAAGCAATAAAAGTAAAGAAAGTAAAGATTCTACGCTATTACAAACATTAGGGGGATGGGGTGTACAAACTTCAGATGGGGGTTGCAAATTAAATCCTAGGTTACTATTACAACCATATTGAATAGGTAAGAATGTACAGGAAATGTAAAATGTTTGTCTGTTTAAAAAAGGAAAATAACTTTTGTTTAAGAAAATATTTTGTCTCTCTTTTTTTGTTAAAAGAAAATATAACATGCAAATATAAAATATTTTTTGTGTTTTTTGATTAATAATAAAAAATAATATGATGGCAAAATAAATAAAAGAGAAAGAAAACATAATCAGCGCAAAATGTTGAAAATAGAAGAGGTCAGAAGTTCTGACTATGACTTGCTGCACAAACAGAAACAACGTTAGTAGTAATATGGAAGCTCAGAAGTTCTGGATCTTTTGAGAACTCAGAAGTTTTTAGAAGTTCTGACGCAACTGTCAGAACTTTGCCTCTCTCTATGCCAGTCAAAACATCTGCAACTTAGTTATTTCTTAACAGAACAGAAGTTGCATACATAGTAATTATGACAAATTTCATGAAATATCAGAAGCACAAATCAGAAGCAACATTTATTTGTTAATTCTAACTTTGAGTCCTAATTTATTTATGAAACTTTGAATAGGGATTTATTCTACTTAGGCAGGCTGATGTATGAATTTTCAGGATATATACATCATCAGGATCAGAATATTACATTGTGACAAATAAGCAAAATCTGACAATGCTTAATCAGTATGATGAGAGTCAGCAGAAAACTTACCTTGCAGCTGGAAAGGATTATGTGAACTGGAGGTTGGTCTTGAATTCTGGTGATGTTCTGAGCAACTTCTTCACGTACTCAGCATGATGGATGTTTGCAACTTCTGGAATTGCCAAGGGGTGATATTCTGCTTCTTTGAGATGGAAGTGAATAGAGAGTGTATGGAAATAGGAATACAGAAGTTAAGGTAGCTTCTAATGTGTGAATCAGCAACTGCGTGGATGGCTTTAGTCAAGAACACTTGAGGAAAAAATTGAGTTTGAATGTAAGGAATCAATGCTAAGATTTTGGTATTTTGTGTTTATAGTTTCCTGTGTTCTTGGAATTTTTGCAGTGGTTCAAAGCTTTCTTTCTCAATTTTCTCACCTCTTTCACAAATTTTTCTGGACCCTTTTCAGTGGCCAATGGTGTTCTATTTATAGGAAAAGTTTTTGTAGTTTGGAGATGTCAAGTGGTGCTAACATCATGTGCTAGAAGCTAACTTACTCTTGAAGTAAGCTTAACCAGTATGTTCAATGCATCAAGTGGGGTGGTTAGTAGCGCCTAAGCTGGATTTGGCAGCGTGAATTAAGGAAAAGTAGAAGCAGCGCCTGGCCTAGTATACTTTTGCACAAAAGTTTGTCTTCCCAAGACAGTAGGGGTACACGTGGGGGAAATCCTTTGGATAAAAACTCAGAGGCGGTTGTGAGCATTAAATAAGTTCCCATGTGAAACTCTGCACCTTTTCTTAACTCTGGATTAGAAGTTCTTCTTCAGCGTAGTATCCAATCTTGTGATCCACTTATCTTTTGGCTTCAGCATGTTCTGAAGGACCCTTCAGAGTTTCCAGTAAGCTTGCAGCACACTTTGTAATCTTCTTTGATTTACCTTGGCAAAACTCTGACTGAACCTTTGTAAACACTGGCCCAAAAGTTCTGACTAAACTCTGTCTTGAGAATATCCAGAATTTGCTGAGTGTGAACACTGGCTTAGAAGTTCTGAAATTGTCATCTTTCTCAAACACTTAGAAAATTTTTCTAAGTATTTAGAATTTTATTCTTCCAAAGTAAAATTTGACTTTTGAAACTATTGATGAAACAAACTTCATATTCCAACATGTCTTGATGAAATATGATTTTTTAGATTTGATTTTGATCCAAAAGTCAAAGTTAGACTTCTCAGTGTGCAAATGACCGTTTTGCCCTTGTGACTAATTTTCTTTGAAAAATTGATAATTCAAGGCTTGGAATTGGATGAGAAAAAACTTGAGGATCCAGGGTGATCCCTTGAGAAATGAGAGGGCAAATTTCGGGGTACAACACTCACAGTCTGTAATAGATTAATTTAGGATTTTTCTTTATTGCTTTATCCCCAAGTTTGGACATGTAATAATCCCCCTCCCCGAAGCTTTGTAAAAGTGTAAGATTTACAATTCCCGCATTTTATTTACTGCATATATTAAATGCTACACTAATAGGATTGTATGTCAAGAATAAAATTAAACATTAACAAACCTAATACAAAAGACAATGAAATAATTGAATACAACACATTTGCACATATACACCTCTAGGGCATTCCCACTTTGGTTGCCTTCAGAAAATAAAACAGTCATGTCCCTCGAAAGTAGGGATGCTTTAGCAAAGACCCTCGAATGAAAAGATCATAGTCCCTTGATGACCTTTCAGTGTTGCCTTCTGGAAAATGATCTAGTCTCTTAAACAAAATTGCTAAATTGTCTTTATATGTCGCCTTTGTGACTGTATGATGACCCACGAACGTCCCTCATACATCCAAACGACTATGATTACCTACTCACTCATAGTAGGCTAGTCGTGTCTAAAGGAAAGTAGGAAAAAGAACAAACCTTTCGAGTGAATGTAGATAGCTATTAGATGCTTGCTCAAAAACAAACTTTCACACTTACACAAAAAATAACTTTTAAAAACATTTTCAAATGCTTTATCAACACTCTTGAGGATTGATACAAGAGTTATCATTAAGAAAATCTCCACACTAAGGAATTTTTAAAATACTTTTCAGAAACACACAAAAAGTACAAGGTATTTTTCAAATGAGCGAAGCATCTAAGAGCCCGTAGAAAACTACAGATGGAAAGTGTGCTAACACATTCCCTTTCTATAATCTACCCTCCTTACTCAGAAAATTCTCGAAAAGGTCTTTTTCTATTCTTTACACCCTTTCCTTTGTTGGATAAAAGAAAAGTCAGTGGCGACTCTTGCTTACCGCAACTTTCACAAACACAAACGCAAAACCAGTATAATAGTCGGTTCTGCCACCGTATCACAGAACTGAAGACTCTGCTGGGGAATTTTAAAAGGGGGGTTACCTTAGAGCTTAGGTCATATTTAATGTTCTTTCCTTGTATGCTTTCATTGTTTTATCTTTAAGGGTTTTTGCTTGGGTTTACTTGTAAAGATCTTACACCCGGATCTGGGGCACCTTTTAGGTATGTAGCAATAGATCGTGGGGACTACGCAGGGTATACCGACACGGTTGAAACAATAGCTATATTGATGTGACATATTTGTTTGTACTGGTAGCCCTTGAGTAGTCAAGGAGAATATGGGGCCCTGTGTGGTACCATGAAGCATCAACTGACCTTAGAACCTTTAATTGAACAACTTGGCCATTAGGAAGTAGTGAGATAGCCGAATTTGGTGCAGTCCGAAGATGGTTGATACTCGATACTACGCTTATTGAGATCTGACTTTTGGGATATTTCGGTCGCCAATAAAGAGGCTTGCGCTGAAACAATTCCCGGTGAAGAAAGATCAATGATATTGAGATTCCCTAGAACCCGGTTACTATCAATAGGACAGGTTGAACCAACTAAACTTCAAGAGAGTACTTTCCTATGGAATCCATGAAAGCCTAAACCTAAGGCTACTTATTTGATTTGTTTTCTTTCATTGCCTAACAACTTGAACTCATTGCAGGGCTTTATTTGTACTCCTCGCAGGACTTGTTTGTAGTCATTATCCAATAACTTGGATTTCCCGCAAGAAATACTTGTCTTCATCACCCTACATTTTTGTTGATGCATAGCATACACATCATAGCATCATACTATAGCATTTCCTTAACCATTTCAAGGATATCAAGGGCCTGTGATGCAGGTTAGACGTGGTCGCCCGGTTCATAAAACATAACCTTATCTATCAGTATGGAATCCCCGAGAGAATCATCATGAACAATGGAACCAACCTCAATGTTGTACCCCAAAATTTTCCCTCCCATTTCACTCCAGACATGCTCATTGAGGTTCCCAATTGCTCAAGGATGACCAAGAATTGACCAGACAAATTCTCCTCCTAAGCAATGAACCTCTAGCTAGGGTTTCACTTTTCACAAATAATTTTGGGTTGCAAAGACCTCAATTCATTTTAATGGTCCCTAATATGTCTCTAATAATTTCCATGACAAATTTCACGCCTTACACTACAATTTTGTTCAGTCAATTGCTCAAATGTTTGGAAATCAATTGTATTAGGTCAAAAGTCAACTATGGCCTATATACAGTCAAACTTCAAGGTTTTTTTGGTTAACATCAACATTTTGAAGTGTTATACATCATTTTATCAAGGGTTGATCATTATTACTCAAGAAATGCTCCTAATCTATCAAAAGTCAAGAATTGCTAAATTAGGGTTTCTATAGGAAAAGTCAACTGAACTTTGACCAGGCATAACTTTCACATACTTAATCCATTTTTCCATAACCAAAGATAATTTTGAATAGGATCCAATTCCATACAACTTATCTTTTTCCCTCAAGTCCAAGAAATGCACCATTTGAAAGATACAAGTTCGTACATTACAGGTCATTTTCAAAAAGTCAACAAAAGACACTTTTTGTCAAGACCATTTACATCAAGATAAATTCTTCAAATGCAAAATTGATCAAAAGAGGAATTGAAGTAGACATCCTGGAATTTCCAAAAAGTCCTATATCATCATCATGATATAAATATTGAGCAAGTTATGGGTTGCTCAAGTAGGGAAAATTTGAGAAAGTTCAAAGATGGTGCATTAAGAAAATTTGAACTTTTGGGTTAATGGCCTAACTTCTTGGACTTCAAACATTCTCATGACCTTATATGGGACTTCTAATCTCATTTTTGCATGGCCTTACAATTTTTATCTATTTTGTTCATATTTATTTTAATTTATTCCAATTAAATATAAAATAAATTGTACAAAATGTTTAGAGATGGGCCTTGGTCTTTGGGCTAGTGTTTTGACTTGTCTTGAAGCCCATATATTCGTACAAAACCAATGCAAAATGTACAAGTTCATGCAACCTATGAAAATGGCAAGAATATAACATAAATGGATAACTTTCAAATTCTTGATTTTGTTTTAAAGGCCATGTTAAAGACTTGATTCTTGCCATGTTTACCAAGCTTCACATTCCTTTATATAAAGAAAACACAATGCAAGCCCAAGACACGCATACGCATCCTGAGAAAAGCTCCATAAATTACAAAAAAAATCTTGCAAAGTTGTGAAATCCAAAAAACGCATTTCCAGCCTTCCTCAGTCCAAACGAAGGATTCAAACACATCCCTGAGGCTTCCAGGAACTCAACCCAATCCTCGAGAAAGCGGTTACACGTCCAGATCAAGCAGATCATTATTCTTCCGTTTGGTATTTTTGATAATCTCAAACTTTTTCTATATGTAATATAAATGATTTTCATGTGCATACATATGTTCACATTGATGTTTGTGAATGTTTAGAGCCATTACATGCGAGGTTTGGCGTGAGGATGGAGTTTTTCCATTGTTAGGGAAAAACTCCAGTCGAGGTTCATTCTTAATGGTGCAAGACATTTCAGATCAAACTAACACCATGGTTGAATTCGCAGACTCTGATTTAGGGGGGTAGGTTCAATTTCTGGCTTGGAATCATGTTATTTTGCAAGTTAAGGATTTGAGGTGGCTGGAGAAGAAGGAGGTCAACCACCATGGACGGTGGTTTGATCCTCCCGGAGCCAACGTGTCCTACCTTTTATTTCTGATTCGTTCATTCAAAATATTTGGACCCCACAGTGCGTGCGTGTTCTGCTGACTCAACTATATGATCTGTTTTCACATTATATTGTTTTTTTCTTATTTTATGTAACGAATAAACAGGATGGCAAGATGGCAAGGCAGTGTGTGATAAGGTGTTCATGTGCAAGGGCAGGGGTTCGATCCCTACCTCTTGCATTTTACATTTTTATAACATTTTCTTACAGGATCTAATGCATTGCATCCTAACACGCACATCCTGTGTTATCACTTCATCACTATCAGATACGTGCAGCACCAGATCTGACGTTCCAGATCACGTGTCCATATTGAAACCTCAAGAAAACAACCACATTGAATTATGCGCTGGTAGTGGGCTTACTGGATTGGGCCTAAACAAATTAAGGCGTATATCCCCCTTTTCACTTTAGCACCAGGCCCAATTATTTTCTTTTCTTTATTTTATTTTAATTATTTTTTGCCTTATGTTTTAAAAATCATTTTTATTTAATTAAAAATTAGAAAAATAATAATAATAATAAAATTTAGGATTTTTCTAATTAATTTTAGTTTTGTAAATTAATTAAGTTAATTATTTTGACCTTATTTTTTTATTTAAAAATATTAGAACTAGGTTCATTTTAATTCAAATTTTTCTCAAACAAAAATGCCAAAAAAATGTTAGGTTTGTTTAGATTTAATTTTGATTAATAATTTTCTTTTCCTTTTATTTTATTTTAATTAATTGAGCTTTAATTTGATTTAATATCTTCCCAAATAAACAAAAATAATAAAAATATTTTCTTATTTTATTTAGAACTTTTTTAGGGTTTTAGACGTTCCTTTCGACTCGCGCGCGTTATTATTTTCTATATATTATTTTTCCAAATTATTGTAACTGCTCACAGTCTGTAATAGCTTAATTTAAGATTTTTCTTTATTGCTTTATCCCCAAGTTTGGACATGTAATAATCCCCCTCCCCGGAGCTTTGTAATAGCGTAGGATTTACAATTCTCGCATTTTATTTACTGCATATATTAACTGCTAGACTAATAGGATTGTATGTCAAGAATAAAATTAAACGTTAGCAAACCTAATACGAAAGACAAAAAAATAATTGAATACAACACATTTGCACATATACAACTCTAGGGTATTCCCACTTTGGTTGCCTTCGGAAAACAAAACAGTCATGTCCCTTGAAAGTAGGGATGCTTTAGAAAAGACCCTCGATCAAAAGATCATAGTCCCTCAATGACCCTTCGGTGTTGCCTTTCGGTAAATGATCTAGTCCCTTAAACAAAATTGCTAAAGCGTCTCTATATGTTGCCTTTGTGATTGTACGATGACCCGCGAACATCCCTCATACATCCTAACGACTATGGCTACCTACTCACTAATAGTAAGCTAGTCTTGTCTAAAGGAAAGGAGGAAAAAGAACAAACCTTTCGAGTAAATGTAGATAGCTATTAGATGCTTGCTCAAAAACAAACTTTCACACTTACACAAAAATAACTTTTAAAAACATTTTCAAATGCTTTATCAACACTCTTGAGGACTGATACTAGAGTTATTATAAAGCAAATCGCCGCACTAAGGCATTTTCAAAATACTTTTCAAAACCACACAAAAAGCACAAGGTATTTTTCAAATGAGCTAAGCATCTATGAGCCCGTAGAACACTACGGATGGAAAGGGTGCTAACACCTTCCCTTTCCATAATATACCCCCCTTACTCAGAAAATTCTCGAAAAGATATTTTTCTATTCTTTTCACCCTTTCCTTTGTTGGATAAAAGAAAAGTCGATGGCGACTCTTTCTTACTGCAACATTTGCCAACACAAATGCAAAACCAGTATAACAGTTAGTTCTGCCACCATATCACACTCAACAACACTATGATCACTGAACTCTACACGCAGTTCACGATCAAGCACCACAACTCTTCTCCGTATCGACCAAAGATGAATGGCCTAGTGGAAGCCACCAATAAGAATATTAAGAAGATCATACAGAAGATGGTCATGACTTACAAAGACTGGCACGAGATGTTACCATTTTCTCTTCACGGCTATCACACTTCAGCGTGAACATCAACTGGGGAAACCTCAATCTCTCTGGTCTATGGTATGGAAGTTGTCCTACCTGTCGAAGTTCAAATTCCTTTTCTGAGGATTATGAAGGATGCAGACTTAAACAAAGACGAGTGGATTCAGGCCAGGCTAGACCAGTTGAATCTGATTGACGAAAAGAGGCTTTTGGCTGTCTGTCACGATCAGATGTATCAGAAACATATGATTAAGGCATTCAACAAGAAAATCAAACATCAAGTATATCAGGCTGGTGACTTGGTAATAAAGCGCATCATTCTACCGTATGGTGATCCCAGGGGAAAATGGACTCCCACCTACGGAGGGCCATTTGTTGTCAAGAAAGTATTTTCGGGCGGTGCTATGATACTAACCACGACGGACGATGAAGATTTCCCGGACCCTGTGAACGTGAATATAGTTAAAAGATGCTACGCATGAAAATGAACCGCTAGGTTGATTGGACTAGGAAAAAATAAGGGAATCCCGGTGAACCAAAAGGGTTCATGCAAAAATTAGGGATATATTTAAAAGATTGTACACCCGGAAATCGAAAACCTGAAAAGGCGGTTTGGGAAAAAAGGGTATCCTGGTGGACTGAAAACCCGAAAGGGAGGTCCAAAAAAAATTAAGGATTAAAGCGTACGACTATGTCCCGTTGGATCACTTACAACAAGCTTTATTACCAAAGTCAAAATTCAAATGGTACAGATCGATTCAATTAACTTCTTCCGACAACAAGGGATGAGATGTTCGAAGACATAGGGGAAATAATGGAGTTGGAACCCAACGAGATCATTTCCACATAGCTATATGTTTTATTTTCACTTTAAACTCTTTTCATTTCATGACAATTTCCTCTTACTAGGATCCATGCCTCATTGTACAAAATCGCCTGTTTATGGGAAAACTATCAATACAAATACACCCTAAAATTCAAACTTTTATTTATTTTTTATTTTTTCTGTCTTGTTTGAAAAAACGTCCAATGACTAAAATTGAATGAACATATGCATATGAACATGATTAAATGTTAACAAATATATGCATAAGAACATGAATAAGCATTTACTCAAGAATCTAGGAGTTGGGATGACATTCGAGCTGTCCACAAATCCCCACAGAGCCATTCCCATGGGATTATCCCCACAGAGTAGTCTTCACAAAAATAATATTCAACAAAGATATATCCCCCCACAAAATAGGATACCCTGATCATAATCACCAGTCGAACCCCCTAGCGGGTAAAAGAATATGATATTTTTCTCGACAATATCACCCACCTACCGAGTTTCAATCAGTACAATTCATGGAAGTTCTCTTCCCCAGCCGATTTTATTCCCCCAAAACTATAAAAAAAACCTGCAGATTTCTTCTCTCCAGCACAACTCATTTCCTCAACAAGGGGTTTTCCTCAGAAGAGTATTTCTCTGTCAACAAGGTTGATTCCCCCAACAGGGTTTATTTCCCTAATAGATTACAATCTCCCCAGATTGAGTCTATTCCTCAGATGGCTATGAATCACCAGAAAAATTTCTCTCCCCAGATTGAGTCTATTCCTCAGATGGCTATGAATCACCAGAAAAATTTCTCTCCCCAGTGAAGTCACCACTATCCCCAGAGTGTTGCTACAGAACCCGAAACTGGACCATATATCAGTACTTTATCCTACCCAGACGAGTCAGAAGGTTATCCTTCTATTTTATCCCCAGTCAGAGTTTATGAGTTAAACTCCCAGTAGAGCGATGAACGACTAATGTTCCTAAACTCTTCTCCCCAAATAGAAGTCAACATTTTCCAGCGGAATTTCCTTAAAAAGTAAGCAGGAATCCTCAGAAGAAGCATTCTAGACAAGGTTGAAGATTACACATGTTCTTCATCCCCAGCACCAGTCATTGATTCATTTTCCCCAGCAAGATGTCATACGAAACTGTTGATACACTTCCAAGAACATTTCACATTCATACATCATTTACCAATATCATAGCATATGCATACGAAACGCATATAGCACAATCTCATTTATTTTGAGAACATCATTACGCAATGCATTTCATACATCATGACATTGCATACCGCTCTAACTCTTTACCTTTTCAGGAAAGATCAATCAACAAATAAACATCATCAAATACTTATATGAACCAAGAATCTTCTACAAAGCTACATTTGACAAAGGGATATTTAAGAAATTTCCTCATAGGGTCATTCCCAAAAAGACATCTTCTGGCTCAAATTAAATCAAGCATAAATTTATTTTGATACTTCTTCTAGTAGACATTTTCTGGCTCCTAGTAAATCAACCATACATTTATTCTGATACTTCTTCCAGTTAAAGACAGGCATAGACATCTTCTGGCTTAGATTAAATCAACCATAGATTTATTCTGATACTTCTTCCAGTAGAAGTTTTCTGGCTCAGATTAAATCAACCATAGATTTATTCTGATACTTCTCCCAGTTAAAGACAGACGCAGACATCTTCTGGATCAAATTAAATCGACCATATATTTATTCTGATACATATCCCAGTAGACATTTTTTGGTTCAGATTAAATCAAACATAGATTTATTCTGATACTTCTCCGAGTTAAAGATGGACGCAGACATCTTCTGGCTCAAATTAAATTGACCATAGATTTATTCGGATACTTCTTCCAGTAGACATCTTCTGGCTCAAATTAAATTAATCATAGATTTATTCTGATAATTCTTCCAGTAGACATTTTCTGGCTCAGATTAAATCGAGTGTAGATTTATTGTGATACTTCTTCCAGTTAAAGACAGGCATAGACATCTTCTGGCTCAGATTAAATCAAGTGTAGATTTATTCTGATACTTCTTCCAGTAGACATTTTATGGCTTAGATTAAATCAACTTAGATTTATTCTGATACGTCTTCCAGTTAAATACGAATGCAAACGTTTTCTGGCTCAGATTAAATCATGCGTAGATTTATTTTGATACTTCTTCCAGTTAAAGACGAGCATATATCTTTTGGCTCAGATTAAATCGAGCATAGATTTAGTCTGATACTTATTCTATTCTAATTCAGGCATATACATCTCCTAGCTTAGATTAAATTAGGAATAAATTTATTCTGATGCTTCTTCTAGTAGACAGTTTCTAACTCAGATTAAATCGAGCGTAGATTTATTCTGATACTTCTTCCAGTTGAAGTCAAGCGTAGACTTAGTCTAATTTCTATCAACAATTACTTTGGATGGCATATATAAGGCCATCTCCAATGACTCACTGTTACCTCTCTAAATGGAATCTTTAAGCCCATTCCCAGTATAATCAACCAACAGCTTTACTTCGTGCACCGACGAGTACAAATTTCTGGTCACTTAAGTGTTGAATCATCTCCTACCTTCAAGTCATGAATGGCGGACATGCCATTCTAACTCTTAAGGTTTAAGAAGATTGAACAGGGGCAACTGTTTCACCCCAAAACTTTCCCTCCCATTTTCTTCAAAAAGCATGCTCACAAAGGTCTCAAATACTCAAAGCTACTCAAGAGTTGACTGGTCAAACCTCCTCCTAAGCAAGGGTCTACAACTAGGGTTTTGTGCTTCTCAAGGAATATTGGGTTGCAAGGGTCTCAAATTACTTTCATGGTTCATCATGGGTCCTAAATAATGCTCATGTCAAGCTTCAAGTCTTGCATCACATGTTTGCTCAGTCAATGGCTTAGAAGATTGAAAGTCAATTGTATTTGGTAAAAAGTCAACTATGGTCAACATACAGTCAAACTTCAATATTTTTTGTTAACATCAACATTTTGAGGTGATATTCATCATTTGATCAAGGGTTTATCATGATTCCTCAAGGAAATCCCTCAAATCATCAAAGGTCAAAAATTGCCAAATTAGGGTTTTGATTGAAGATGATTGATCATTCACTTCTGGCCTAGTGCATGACCTAATGGCTTAAAGCATGATCTCAAGGGCTCAAATACAAAATCTTTACCTAATTACATGTCTCAAGACATTTCCAAATATACAAGTGATTGATAGTTGAAGAATTGAATCAATTGATAAAAAGTCAACTGTCACACAAAAGTCAAACTTTGACTTTTTGGTCAACATTGAAATTCAAAAATTAAGAATCATCAAAACATTCAAAATTATCAAGTTTGATCATCAATAATTACAAAGATCAAAAAGTCAACAAAAGTTAAAGTAGGAAGATTTTCAAGTACTTAGGAAAAATTCAAGTATTTTGTGCTTAGAAAACTTTAACTTCACAAGCAAGTTTCCTCAAGATACAAGATGAATCAAGGAAAAATTTCAACATGAAAGTTTTAGGGATTAATGAATTCTACAACTTTGCTAATGTGGGATGATCCATAAAAATTTCTTGGATTAAGATATATGGTCCCATGAAGTTCTGATATTTTTACCCAACACTTAGAAATATTTTAGATCAACTTTTTATCTCAACTTCTTGGCCAATTTTCACCAATTTCCCTTTTGAATTAGCCAAAGTGGTGAACATGAAAGTTATATATCTTGTTCTAATTGTTGTACCCCAATTTTGTCCCTTAAGATCCCTTCATCATACCATATCAGTTCAATCACAATAAGATCACACATTAGGGTTTGGCTCTTCTCCCTATCTTTAGCTCTTCTCTAAGAGGAATCACCAAGCACCTTGACTTGTACTTTATGATCATCTATGTTTTGTATTAACTATTAATTTAAATAATAAATATAATGAATGTGTGCCCCAATTTTCGATGATGTAGGTGAAAGCACAATACATTCCATCAAGATTGATCTATGGATTCATGAGTTCATTTTTATGCCTTCCTCAACAAAGAATAATTGAGATTCAAGCCTCATCATTAAATATTTATGGAAGTAATATCATGACAAAGTATTTCATTATTCATCATGCCTCAAGTTGTCAAGATTTATTTAAAAAATAAAAGGGTTGATTGAAGAAGTTTGACTCAATTGGACAAGTCTTTTATTTTAATGATCAAAAGTGCACATCTCCTTCAATTCTCAAGATGTGGAAGTGGTTTTGGTTGCATATCTTTATCATCTTCAACAACTTATAATCACATAACAAAAGTATTTGTGCAAGAAGTTGGTCAAAGTTGCAAAGGTTTCCCAAAACATTTTTTTGCTCTAGGATTAGGGTTTTGAACTTCAAAGGGGTATATCTTGCTCATCTTTTGGTATTTTTGAGGAATTCCAAAGAAATCCTTCTCTTCAAAGGGTCATTGACAAATTACTTCTAAAAGTTTCAAGGAAATTTTGTGTGGAAGAAACTTGATGATGAAGAAAGATTACAAGTCCTCTAGATGGACCCTCAAATTCCTTTATGTGACTTCAAATGACCATAACTTGATCAATTTTATCACCTTGAGCCCATTCATTTTCCACAATGATCTTGAAGATGTGAACTTCAACCTTTATTTTATGTGCAAAGCTTGAAAATGAACGGAAGATGCCCTAAAGATAGAAAAGATTATAGGTCAATTCTTGAATTTTTGCCAACTTCAATAAGTCATAACTCTCTCAATTTTTGGATATTTTAAATGGTTCAAGTTTCAAAAATCCATTCAAGAGGTCTACTTCATTCCATCTTTTTTGGTCAAGAACAAGTTTCAAGTGGAAAGCCATATTTGGATGCAAGACATTATAAGTCATTTTTGAAGAAAAAACTTATAAATTTTCTAAAGCTTCAAGCATCATGACCTAAGACCCCTTGAGCTAAGAATGCCATGGATTTGAATTTGGAAACTTGAAACTGAATTTATCACTAAGTCAGAATTTTGAAATCCATAATGTAGATTCTAATCACAAGATTTATGTGTGTTTTTATTTAAACTTGATTAACAAACTTGCCAAAGCTGTTTAGCGCTTCAAAATGCAAAGATTGAATGAGTATTGATGAAAATGAAGTTACACTTCACTCGTGCTCGACTTCCACTCAATTTCCCTCCAAACTTCTTTGTTTCTTCCAATTTTCATTGCCATTGGTTTTCCTACAAATAGAGGGTCATCCCTCATTCAGTTCCTCAAGCTTTGAGAGCCAAACGCACCCTGTCAAAACTTCACACGAACTTCAAATTTTTTAAATCAGTTTATGAGATTTAAGCCTTTTCCTCCAAAATTATTTGCACATTCATCATCCTTCATCATCATACAAATTCACCAATACCTAAACCGAGCAGAACGAGCCATAATTCAAGCTACAGAAGTCCAGTTTCAGAGCTTTATACTTGAACTTCGAACAGGTAGAATTCTCCACCATTTGGATCCAAATAAAGCACTAAGTTACTCTACTCCTTCTCCCGATTCTTGTGCTTCTTACAATTTTTAAATCCATTGAGAATTGAGAGAGAAATATCAACTGAAAGGTGCTCGCTATTTTCTGAGTTTTCGAACTATATCTCCATGCACACTTTATATAAATTTGGTGCGATGGTGGTGTTAGGATCGTCTTGAAGAGACGAATCCAATGATACTAGTTTGGGATTCTAAATTTTCCATTTGAAGAAACTCATGAAATCTCCATTGCAGGGCGTCTGGAGGTTGAAGATGATGACATGTCTCGTCTCAACCAAAGATAGCGCACCAATTGTTTTATTTTTATTGGTTGCCCTTTTTATGATCCAATGCATTTTCAAATAAGGTACATATCAAGCACAACGCGTCTGGTCCACTTGATCAACTTACTAACGCGTTTTGACTATGATCTGATGGTCCACATCTTTTTAGTTTTATTTTTATTTTCTGATTTTATATTTTAATTGTTTTAAATTTCAAAAATTCATAACTCTTTTATTTTTTATCCAAAAATTATGAAAAAAATATAAAAAATACTTTGAATTATTTCTGACTTTATGAATATTTTTCATATTTTTATTTTGATATTTGGTATTTTTTTATAATTTTTTCCATGTTTGCTATGTTTTAATTGTTTTAAAAATACTTTCTGACATTTTTTAATTCTGAATTTTTTCATAAAAATCATTTTCATTGTTTCTGACCTTCTAATTTTTGTGGACTTTTATCTTAATTTTTTGCTATTTTTGATCTTTTTTTCCATTATTTGAACAATTTAAATTGATTTAAAAATAGTTTCTGACTTTATAAAATTACCCAAAATTTCATATAAATGTTTGAGTTCATTCCTGATTTTTCTATTGTGTTACTTCTTTTTTCTTGATTAATTTGAATGTAGTTGCTATTTTTCTCTCTTATTTCCATTTTATAATCATTTTTAAAAACCATTTTCTTTTATTTTTAAATACAATTTTATTTTTGTATATATTCTGGCTGATCTTGGATTAAAATTTTGATCAAGAACTTTATTAACATCATTGGATCCATGGTGTTGAGTTTAACTCCATAAAAATAGATGAATGATTTTATAATAGTTTGATTAAATTTTTGGTTCAAATGTGGTTTATTCATTTCCCCTTTCCTCTTCATCTTATCCCATTCTTATTATACCAAGTGTTATTCGAGCATTATTTACACATCATGTCTCAAAATATGAAGTGCATAGATTTCTATTGACGGAACTTAAAATAGGTGCGACTTCTATAGAAGTCCACTTACGATTGCTTAACATAGCGCTAAATTTTGTCCCAATTTGAGAAAATGATCATTCGTGGGCCAAACCTATGTTTGCAAGCCCAAGTATGTTAATTTGAACTCTTTGATCCAATAACCTTGAGATCCATTGTTATGAGGCTTTGGTTCTACCAATCCTCTAATGGAACTTCATCAATTTTGGTCAAAATGGATCACTTAAACATAATTGATCATTAAGTATTACTTTGAGATTCTTAAATGGATGATATACTTGAAAAAAAGCAAATGCAACTTGTTATTGAGATGCTTTGGTTCTACCAATCCTCTAATGAGTTCCAAATGCAAGTTTCAAGATGGTCATCCAACTAACCACTAATTCCT
Source organism: Vicia faba (assembly GCA_948472305.1). Taxonomy (NCBI): domain Eukaryota; kingdom Viridiplantae; phylum Streptophyta; class Magnoliopsida; order Fabales; family Fabaceae; genus Vicia; species Vicia faba. Next base: position 1,396,750,402 of record OX451736.1, on the reverse strand, counting down.
AACAATTGACTTTATTTTATGTTTTTATTTTATGCTATCACATTATGTACCATTTACTTTAGCATTTACATTTCATGTTATTTTTCATCTTCTGTCACTTGGGCATTTACTTTTATGTCTTTTTATTTTGCTCACTTAAGATTTTCATTTTCTTTTTGAAGATACCTAATAACCAATTAAACCCTAAAAACCTTTAATGATACTTGGACTATTTGGTTACTATCCTTGGAATTATGGAGACATGGACTTCTTGGACTTAGGATTAGAAGCCTTGGCCTTTCACGAGACCTTTTTACCTAAACTGTTATTTTGTCTGGAGTTCTTGGGGTTTTAACTCAAGATATTGGGTTGTTGTTTTGTTTTGTGTGCAGGTTATTATGATTACATGCTTTTTTCTATGATGGGGATTTCATCTGTATACAACTGTTACTCTGTCCAATTTTTGTGAAGAATTAATACAAATTGAAGCTTGGTGTTCTTAAAAAGTTTATTAATTGTTTGCTTGGTTTCAAATCCAAAGTATGGAATTCTACATTGACTCATTATGTCAAGTGTTGGGTTCTTGTTGGTTAGATGGTCCTTGTCCCTAGTTTTTACCTTATGCTTTAGGATAGTCTCTTCATCTCCTCCCATATTCTTCAATTTCAAAAATCTTCTCTCTCTTTTTGAAAACTCTTCTTGTTTTAAAACTTGAACCACTTTCATAATAAATTTGGACTTATGTCCATGTATTTTCAAAATATATTTCTTAATCAAACTTCAATCAACTTAACAATACCTTGACATTTTTTGTGAGAAGATTAAAAGTCAATCAATCTCATTCAAACCATTTTGGCCATTGTTGTTTTTATCTTTAAAACTCCTTCTCAAAATATTAGACTCTTGTCAATCCTTGTAGTGATACAAACAACTATACTTCTACAATATGTAGTGAAGTGAGATATTTTCCACTTAGGTGTTGAGTTAGGTTTTGTTGATTTTAAAATCCAAACCATATCCTCCACTTTGAGATGATGCAAATTATTCTTTCTCATGATTTTGGGTAGTAAGTATGTTTTCTACACAGATAATGACGATGATGTCTTATCTCATGAAATTAACCAACACACATGTGTTTTAAATTTTTTACAGAGGAACTACGTGTACCCTGATCCCCTATTGCATAAAAGGTGGTATGGAGGTACTAAAGGTTCGCAACCGTGACGGGTGCGAAAATCATAAAAAATATTTCTTTTCTCATCCCCACAAGATATTTTTACACAACATTTTATAGCCAAAATATGAAGATTTTACAAAGAGGTTCCTGCGGAGTACCGTAGATGTTTAGGGTGCTAATACTTCCCTTTGCATAACCAACCCCTTACCTATAATCTTTCCTCCTTCTTTTGGGTTATTTGCTCTTTACCCATTCCTTTGGAAACAATAAAGGGTGGTGGCAATTTTTATTTTGATATGTACAAGTCAAGTCAATCTAATGGCTTTGTCTTAACATTTCTACAGCTATAGAAAAAATGGCGACTTCACTGGGGACAGATTGGCCTCTTGATGGTCCATCCGTAAGTGGGTTGAGACTATCTTTGTCTATATCTGTATATGTGTTATTGTTTGTTATATGTTCTATATTTGGGTCTATATTTTCCATGTTTTCAGGGTGCTTGGTGATTTCTCATAAGTCCTATACCTGGACTTGGACAAACTTAAGATAGGATGGGCGGTATAGTCATGTTAACTTTGAGGGAGTAATCCCAAAAAAGGAGACATGAGATCCCCCACTTAGTGGAGACCCCTTTGACTATAGTTTGATTTACCGATTAATCGAGAAGACGTAATGCTTTCAACCTGGGAGCATGCTCAAACTGAGGACCATATAATACCTAACCCATCTTTACCTTTTAGATGTAGTGCAAAAGCTATGACAGAGTAATCCAGAAGTAGTTGTCACGCGATACTACGCTCAGACGAGTTTTTCTTGAGAATATTACTTATTACCGAGTTAATCAGGATTTTTGTGATATTCGAAGGAAGGATGTAGACTCTGGGAACCTCTAGAACCTTTTTTGGTAGGTGATAACTTTTAGACCACACCTTATGGGTAGTATCTTCGACCTCATGCACGTGAAGTGGAACCTATGAACCCTATGTTTATGATCTTGTCTGTGATTGTTACCTTATGTATTCATGCACCCATGAGCATCTCTTAAAGACATTTTATTTCAAGGGACTTAAATATTGACTATTTGCGAATATCTCAAGTACTTTTTTACTATGGATACTGGAAAAAGAAGGACCCGAAATTACAGTTTCAAAGATCCCAAGATAGATGAGTTGATGAGTCTGATTCCTGAAATTGAGTGTCATGTAGATTTTTGGAGGAAGTATGGGTCTATCATTTCTCTCAGGAAGCTTAGGATGAAAGAGGGTACTCTCTCGACTTTGGTCAAGTTCTATGATCCAATGTATTAATGCTTTACTTTCCCTGATTATCAGTTGATGCCTACGCTAGAGGAGTATTCATATATGCTAGGTTTTTCTATTACCAATAGTGTCCCTTTTATTGGTTTTGAGGGGGAGCCAAAATCACATGAGATTGCTGCTTTGATCCATTTGGGAAAGTATGAGGTTGAAGCCCACATGACTACTGTGATACGGTGGCAGAACCGACTGTTTAATAGTGGTTTTGTGTTTTTTGTTCGCAAATGTCATGGTAAGCAAGTTTCGCCACCGACTTTTCTTTTATTCAACAAAGTAAAAGGTGAAAAGAATAGAAAAAGACCTTTTTCGAGATTTTGAGTAAGGGGGGTAGATTATCGAAAGGGAAGGTGTTAGCACCCTTTCCATCCATGGTTTTCCACGGGCTCTTAGGTACTTGCTCATTTTTTATAATTGTTTGTGCTTCTGTGTTTTAAAAGATTTTTGTTTATTTTATGGTAACTCTTGTATTAGTCCTCAAGAGTGTGATAAAGCGTTTTTGAAAATAGTTTTTGAAAACTGTGTAAGTGTGAAAAATTCAGATTTGAGCAAGTACTTAAGAACAATCTACCTACTCGAAAAAGGATGTTCTTTTCCTCATTTCCTTTAGATAGTGCTATCCTACTATTAGTGAGTAGATAGCCCTATCGTTGGATGTTGAGGGACTATCGAAATGGACGTTATGGTCATTGAAGGCAACATGTAAAGATATCTTAGCATTCGAAGGGACGGTCATCATATAAGCAACATCGAGGGACAAGATCATTTCTTGTAGGCAACTCGAGGGACGTTAGGGACCATGATCGTTTTGATGACTTTAGTACTGAGGGACTTTGCTAAGATATCCCTACGTTCGAGGAACATGACCATTATTTTCCGAGGCAACCAAGTTAGGAATACCCTAAGGGTGCAAGTGTGAGAAGTGTGTTTTTTCAGTTATATTATCTGGAGGTTAGTGATCTAACGATTAATTGAATTTATCTTGTCAGGCACGCCTAAGTTACCAACAATTATATACAAGCATATAAGAAATGTAAAAGCAAGAAATAAAGTCCTACAACTATTACAGGGCTTCGGGATAGTTACATGAAAAAGTGCAAAAATGAAGTGCGGAATTTTAAATCTAGACTATTACATCCCATAATCAATTACATTATTATTTAAAATGCGAGAATAAAAATAATGCGCGTGAAATGAAATATTACGTTTAAGAATGAAAGTCCTTTTTTTTTGGTTTTATTTTTATTTAGGAAAATACTTAAAATGGACATCCTAAAGTCTATTTAGAAAAAATAAAAATTAATTAAGAAATAATCTAAATTCTTTTTTTTTGTTTAGTTTTTATTATGAAAAGGAAATGATTAAACCTAAATTAAATCCTAAGTTCTAATTCAATTTTAATTAAAGAAAAAAATGGTTAAAATAGTTATTAATTAATTCAAGAAAATAATTATTTAATAAAAAATCTAATCCTAATTTTTTGGGATTTTTTTTATTATTTGGCTAATTAAATATATAATCAAGAAAAAACAAAATAAAAAAAAGAAGATAAAACAATACAAAAAATGCAAAGTGGGCCTGGTCATTAAAAGCAAAAATGGGGGTGTTGTTATCAAAATGCTTGGCTCAAATCAGAAAATTACGCTGGAATTCAATGAGGAACGCCCTTGATGGCTCATGGTACACCTGCATATGGTAATCTTTTGACCTAGATCAATCAAGATCTAATGGTGGTGGTTTGGAGGCATGCGATAGACTGGCGTGGCTAACAAGTACTGAATCTGTAGTTAACAAATATTAGAAAAATAATATGCTGGACCTGGGAATCAAACCCAGGTCATCTCCCTTATACACACGCCTCATCACCATCTGAGCTGCCTTGCCATTCGTTGATGCAAAGCAATTAATAATGTTATATACAGAAACAAGTCAATATCTGGGAAATAAAAAAACGTGCACAATTATTCAAACTGGCCAATCATAGGCTGACACACTTCATCTCCTACCTCCCTCTATCGTCTTAGGTAGAAATACTTATAGTGATAGTTTTTGTCCGTCATTGTAAACCCTGCATTTGAAACAAGCACAATACACGAAATAAATTTACTTTGAGGCCATGGATTGATTGCTCTCAACCTCCTGAACACGACAGGGTCCTTAATTTGGGCTAATTTTTCCTGTTATGAAAATCCCCAATTCTAAGGATCAAACCCTAGAAATGGTAATATATGATTCCGACTCCGAAACTGCAATCAAACTAAACCAAAAGCTTTCAAAGGCTCAAAGGGTTAAATTTTCATGATTAAAACACATTGATATTGTATGAATTGTATAAAACGAGTTTTAAAAAATGAAGCAAACTGTGATAAATGGAGAATGCATTTGGTGAGGCTTCAAGGCTTAGTAATGGTTGGGATAGCTTCAGGGAACCTCCAGGAATTGATTGGGATCCTTGGTTTGGACTAAGGAAGGCTGGAAACTGAAATTCAAAATTGACAACTTTGATGTTTTTTTGCAAAATTTTCAGAGGTTTTTCAGGCCGTGTATCCCTCTTTGATGCTTGCTAATGCCTTCTTTTTATAAAGAGGGGTGAGGAGACATGAAAAGTAATGCTTGTAACAGCCATATACAAACATTTGAATGCCATGAATACTAATATGTAACCTTGGCCAAAAGTGTGGGACCTTGTCCATTTTTCAAACTTGCATGAATCTGGACATGTTGGCCTTGCTGTACACGAAAATTGGGACCCCTCCATGCATTAAAACAAGCTTTAACCATATTGATCCATATAATTTGCAATAATTTTGATTTATTTGATTTTTAATTAAATAAAATTAATATAAAATTCAAATAAAATCAAGACTATGCAAAAATGGTTTTAAGAGTCCTCTATACTCTTAGGAAGATGTTTGAAGTCCAAAAAAAATGAGCCATTGCCTTAAAAGCTCAAATTTGCTCAATGCATATTTCTTTAAATTTCCCAAATTTTCCTAACTTGGGCTAGCCATAACTTGCTCAATTTGTATCTCATGATGATTATCTTTGACTTTTTAGAAAGCCCAAGATGTCTACTTAAATCCCTCTTTTGATCAATTTTGCATTTGAAGAAGTTATCTTTGTTAGAACAAAGTTTGAATCTACTACCCTAAGTTTAAGTTTTGATGATAACAAAATGAAAAGATATATTAATTATGTGATTCATATAAGAACTATTTGCTACCTAAAATATTACCTTCTGTTTTGCAGAAACTCTGATAGGTATCAGCAAGAGTACACTCAATCAGCATCAGAATATTGGTTATTAACATCAGCATCAGAAGTTGCTATATCAGAATACCAGAATCCGAAGAACAACTCACACGAATGCTGAAGCTTGATGAACAGAACTGCGCTCAACACTCTGATAAAGACAACAACAATTCATCAGCACTTAAGCAGAGTCAGAATGAGCCAAAGCCAGAACACGCTTTAAAGTAGCAATGGTACTGTGCATTCAAAGCGAATTATTACCAACGGCATCATTCCAAACAAGATCTACTTAATAAGGAAAGTTTGTTATTGGCATTGAATCAAGATTATTGCTCCAACGTTCAACAAATTCAGTGCTATATAAACAAGACAATGAAGATTGAATTGGCTAATGCTCTACATCACATTACACGCCTAAAAGCTAATCATCATCTTCTCGTTTCTCAATTTTGCTAAAAGCTCCAATTATTCCTTACTCAATATTTTAGCAATCTAGTTTCATAAGCTTAAGTTGTGTAATATCACAGTTGTGATACAGTTTTGTAGAAAACATTCACACACCTAGATTTCTCTTCTTTGTAAGAAAGTGTTTCCTTGACAAACCGGGTTGTGGTTTGCATCAAGAAGGCTTTAGCAGTTGTTAAAGCAGATTGTAATATTCAGTTGAATATAATGGATTAAGACCTCGTTGGAGAGAGGCGAAATCACCTTGACGGGTGGACTGGAGTAGTTTGAGATCAAACGAACCAGGATAAAAATATAGTGTTCATTGCATTGATTTTCAGTTTTACAATTCAACCCCCCCCCTTCTTGTGTTTTTCACTTCTTCAATTGGCATCAGAGCGCCTGGTTCTGAGCTAAAACACTTAACCGTGTCAGTACAAGATCCAGCGGCAGAAAAACACAATGGCAGAAAACTATTCTCACACCAGCAATGACAACCATGAGGACAGAGACAGATTCAGCGGTAAACCTCCAGTCTTTGATGGAGAAAATTTTGATTACTGGAAAGACAGAATTGAAAGCTTCTTTCTGGCACATGATGCTGATCTGTGGGACATGGTGACAGATGGATACACGCACCCTGTGAATGCAAGCGGTCAGAAGATTGATAGGAAAACAATGTCTGACCAACAAAAGCGTGACTTCAAGAATCACCACAAGGCCAGAACCATCCTTCTCAGCGCCATCTCGTATGTTGAATATGAAAAGATATCCAACAGAGAGACAGCAAAGAGCATGTTTGACTCACTCAAAATGACGCATGAGGGAAACGTTCAGGTCAAAGAAACTAAAGCTCTGGCGCTCATTCAGAAGTATGAGGCGTTCAAAATGGAAGAAAGTGAATCCATTGAAACAATGTTCTCAAGATTCCAGATTCTGGTAGCTGGTCTCAAGGTTCTGGACAAAGGTTACTCTACTGCTGATCACGTCAAGAAAATCATCAGAAGCTTACCCAAGCAGTGGAGGCCAATGGTTACAGCTCTGAAGCTAGCAAAAGATCTCAACAAAATTTCTCTGGAGGAACTTATCAGCTCCCTCAGAAGTCATGAGATAGAGCTAGAAGCTGATGAACCCCAGAAGTAAGGTAAGCCTTTAGCATTAAAATCTAACAAAAAATCTGAGTCTAAAGTTTTGCAGGCAGTTGAAGAAACATCTGATGGATCCTCATCAGAAGAAGACGAACTCTCCCTCCTCTCCAGAAGAGTGAATCAACTGTGGAAGCAGAGACAAAGAAAGTTCAGGAATCCCAGAAGATCTGATCAGAACGAGTCTTCTTCCAGATACAGAAGGACAGATTCTTCCTCTGGATACAGAAGATCTGAAGGCTCCTCAGGAAGCAGAAAGCCAAACACCAAGGACATCATTTGCTATGAGTGCAATGAGCAAGGACACTACAAGAGTGACTGCCCAAAGCTTCAGAGGGAAAAGCCCAAAAAGAAGTTTGGAAGAGAAAAGAAGAAAAGTCTCAAGGCTACATGGGATGACTCTGACTCGTCTGAAGCTGACTCAGAATCAGATGATGAGAGAGCAAACATAGCTCTCATGGCTAACATTTCAGAAGATAGTGAAGCTTCTGAATCAGACTCAGAATCAGATACTGAAGAGGTATTTCCTAACTTTGCTGTTAATTTTACCAAGGCTGAACTTGCTGAAAGCCTTAATGAGATTCTGGAAAGGTATCAGCAGATTAGAGTTAAATTCAGAGACCTGAAAAGGAATCTTGAAACTGACTCTAATAAGACTGAGAGTCTTAAATTGGAGAATTCTGAGCTGAGAATTAAAATTTCAAAATTAGAAAATACTTTACAAAACTCTCAGAAGGAACCAATTTCTGAAACTCCCAGCAACGCTGATGAGATCATCAAGGAGTGTGATCACAGTTTCCAGAAGTTCCTTGCTAAAAGCATAGATAGAAGCAAAATGGCTTCAATGATCTATGGATTTAGCAGAAACGGCAGGAAGGGAATAGGATACCAAGGTAAGGTTCCTACACCAAAGAATGTCATGGACTTAACCATTAAACACACTCCTCTGAATTCACATTTTGTGTATGGTCACATACATGATATTAAATACACTAGCAGTAAGTACTCTGTGAAACCAAAATTCAACCAGAGTTTTGGTAAATCTAACAAATCAGGACCCAAGAAAATCTGGGTACCTAAGGATAAAATAATACATGTTGCAGATATCTTTAGCAGCAAATCAGAAACACCAGTCATGGTACCTAGACTCTGGCTGCTCGCGACACATGACAGGAAGAAGGCATATGTTCCAAAGCCTGGAACATAAGCCTGGAGGCCACGTTGGCTTTGGAGGCAATCAGAGGGGAAAGATCATTGGCTCTGGAACTGTAGGTAATGGAAATCTTCCCTCTATTAATAATGTTCTGCTAGTAGATGGATTAATGCATAATCTGTTATCCATAAGTCAATTAAGTGATAACGGTTATGATATAATCTTTAATCAAAAATCATGTAAAGCTGTTAGTCAGAAAGATGGGACTATCCTGTTTAATGGAAAGAGGAAAAACAACATTTACAAAATCAAACTTTCTGAACTGAAAAGTCAGAATGTAAAGTGCCTTATGTCTGTTAACAACGAGCAGTGGATCTGGCACAGAAGATTGGGGCATGTTAGTATGAGAAGAATATCTCAGATTAACAAACTCAATCTGGTCAGAGGACTTCCTAATTTGAAGTTCAATTCAGATGCTCTGTGTGAAGCATGTCAGAAAGGCAAGTTTGCAAAACCTTCTTTTAAATCTAAAAATGTTGTTTCTACCTCTAAGCCATTAGAACTTCTGCATATTGACTTATTTGGACCAGTTAAAACTGCTTCAGTCAGTGGCAAGAAGTATGGGTTAGTAATCGTAGATGACTATAGATGATGGACATGGATAAAGTTCTTAAGACAAAAGGACGAGTCACACTCTGTGTTTGTTACCTTCTGTAACCAAGTTCAGAATGAAAAGGATGTTAGAATCGTTAAAGTCAGAAGTGATCATGGTGGAGAGTTTGAAAACAAAGATTTTGAGTCATTCTTTAATGACAGAGGCATTCGGCATGATTTCTCTTGTCCTAGAACTCCCCAACAAAATGGAGTTGTAGAACGAAAGAACAGAACATTGCAAGAAATGGCCAGAACCATGATCAATGAGACAAACTTTGCTAAGATCTTCTGGGCAGAGGCAATAAACACAGCGTGCTACATTCAGAATAGAATCTCAATAAGACCTATTCTGGAAAAGACTCCATATGAATTGCAGAAGAACAGAAAGCCCAACATTTCATATTTTCATCCATTTGGATGTACCTGTTTTATGTTAAATACAAAGAATTATTTGAACAAGTTTGACTCTAAAGCACAGAAGTGTATTATGTTAGGATACTCTGAACGCTCAAGAGGGTGCAAAGTATACAATACAGAAACACAGATTGTGGAAGAATCAATCAGTGTTCGTTTTGATGATAAGCTTGACTCTGAAAAGTCAAAGCAGAATGAAGTTTTTGCAGGTATGGAAATTGAATTTACAGGTTCTGAAGACAAGTCATCAGAAGCTCTCAACACAGACAATCCTTCAACGTCTGAAAGGAGCACTGCTAGCAATCCTACAACAGCTGCTGATCAACCTCAGAAGAGACTACCCAGAAGCAGCTTGGATCACCCAGAAGAGACTATCTTAGGAAGAAAGGAAGATCCAATCAGAACAAGAGCAAGCTTCAGAAACTCTGAAGAAACCCTCATGGGACTTGTGTCTCTGATTGAACCTTCTTCTATTGATGAAGCATTTCTGGATAATGACTGGATTCTGGCAATGCAAGAAGAGCTGAATCAATTCACCAGAAATGACGTATGGGATCTTGTTCCCAGACCAAAAGGATTCAACGTCATTGGAACAAGATGGGTGTTCAGAAACAAGCTAAATGAACAAGGTGAAGTCATCAGAAACAAAGCACGACTGGTTGCACAAGGTTATAGTCAGCAAGAGGGGATAGACTATACAGAAACCTTTGCCCCAGTCGCCAGGTTAGAATCTATCAGACTTTTAATTTCATTTGCTGTTAATAGAGGCATCACTCTGTATCAGATGGATGTCAAAAGTGCATTCTTAAATGGTTATATAGAAAAAGAGGTTTATGTGCACCAACCCCCTGGTTTTGAAAATACAAAACATCCAAAACATGTTTTCAAACTAAAGAAGTCACTATATGGTCTGAAACAAGCTCCCAGAGCTTGGTATGAAAGACTAAGTAACTTTCTGTTAGAAAATGAATTCACCAGAGGGAAGGTGGACACTACCTTATTCTGTAAGTCAGTTAAGAATGACATCTTAGTCTGTCAAATTTATGTTGATGATATTATTTTTGGTTCTACTAATCCTTCTCTTGGAAGAAAATTTGCTAAGTGTATGCAGGCAGAATTTGAGATGAGCCTCATGGGGGAACTGAAATTCTTTCTAGGAATTCAGATCAATCAAACCCCAGAGGGAACTTACATTCATCAGAGCAAATACATCAGAGATCTTCTGAAGAAATTTGACCTCTCAGAATGTAAGCCATCAAAGATTCCAATGCATCCCACGTGCATTCTGGAAAGAGAAGAGGTAAGCAAAAAGGTAGAACAGAAAGTCTACAGAGGTATGAATGGTTCTCTCCTTTATCTGACAGCTTCAAGACCTGATATATTATTCAGCGTATGTATTTGTACTAGATTCCAATCAGATCCTAGAGAATCTCACTTAACAGCTGTTAAGCGAATTTTCAAGTATCTGAAAGGTACTACTAATCTGGGTTTGTTTTATAGAAAATCCAGTGATTACAGTTTAGTAGGCTACTGCGATGCTGACTTTACTGGAGACAGAGTAGAGCGTAAAAGTACTTCTGGAAGCTGCCAGTTTCTGGGAGACAATCTGATCTTTTGGTCCAGCAAAAGGCAATCCACAATTGTGCTATCAACAGCAGAAGCTGAGTACATAGCAGCAGCAGGATGCAACACACAAATGCTCTGGATGAAAAGTCAGCTTGAAGACTTCCAGATTTTTTAGAGTAACATCCCTATACTCTGACAATACTTCTACTATTTGCTTAAGTAAGAATCCTATTTTACATTCTAGAGCTAAGCATATAGAAATAAAACATCATTTCATTAGGGACTACATTCAGAAGGGAATTTTGAATTTAAAATTTATAGATACAGACCATCAATGGGCTGATATCTTCACTAAACCCCTTTCTGAAGATAGGTTCAATTTCATTCTGAAACATCTCAGCATGAAAATCTGCCCAGAGTGAAAATGTTTTAATTCCATATATTTATCTTCAGAATGTATTTGTTTTACTGTGAACTTCTGATCAATCTCTTTTCAGAAAGATAGAACATGCAGATTGTATCAGATGCTAGTCTTAAAGATCTGAGCGTTTCAGCTCAAAGATAGACGTGCTGATCACTAAATCAAACAAGTGTCATCCAATCATCAGCAAATCTTTGAAGCAGAACGCGTGCACGCTTATGAGAAGGCAAAACGCTGATTGGGTGCATTGAGACACATGTCTGGTAACCGTTTCAAGTATCTTTCTCAAATCCCCCAAAATCAGCAAGCATTAAATGAAAGTAATCATCTTTTTAAAACGTAATCATGATTTTATTTCTCTTTCTTGAAAACGTTTACTCTTTCAAAATATTCTGAAATCTATTTAAGAACGTTAATTTCTCACATTAATCTTTTACAGTTTCTCATTATCTCTCAAATATTTTCTGCATTTTCTCTGTGTTCATCTCTTTCAAGTTTAAACCCTTTTTCTCAATTTCTCAGAAAAACCCTAAGTGTGAACATGGCAACCTCCAGCAGTGCTTCTGCAGGTTCTCAGAAGAAAGCTTCCTCTGAATAGTACCAAGTTCCATTCAGAACACTCCTTACTCCAGTGAAGAATCTTGAAGTGTTGTCTGAACTGATTATTGATTTTGGCAGTCTGAAAGAGAATGGTTTTGACCTGACAGAAGAAATTAGGGCACAGAAATGGGAGAGATATTTCGACAGGTTGGTTGGACAAACATTCCCAATGTTAGTCAAGGAGTTCTGGATTCATGCAACTGCTTCAACGCATCAAGTCACCTCCTACATAATGGGGAAGAAGATTGTGATCACTGAGGATCACATAGCAAAACTTATTGGTTACAGTGGCGGTGGCGTCCGCTGTATAGATATGGCTGAAAGATGCTCTGACGTGGGTGTCATAGCAGAAAGGATTTTAACCCATGGGGTGCCCAGCAGCAAAATCAGAGACCTCAAGGATCACCACAGAGTTTGGGCGAAGATCATTCTGGGGTGTTTTAATCATAGGAAGCCAACTAGTTCCCCTGATTACATAAATATAGATCAGCAGTTTCTGATCTATTTTATCAATCAGAAAGTAAAAATCAACTTGACTCATCTTCTGTTTAATCACCACAGAACAAGCGTGAAGGAAACCAGGGAAGAAGAAAGAACAAAGAGGGATTGGATACCCTTTGGAAGGTTAATATCAGATATTCTGACTGAGAATAGGATGATAGAGCACCTGATAGAAGCTCAAGAGTTAAGCACCATTGAACCAACTATTGGCAAGCCTCTGAACGCGAAGAATCTGAAGAAAATGAAGTTAATAGAGAATATCAGAAAGGAACCCAGCATTACTCCTACTGCTGACATCACCAGCAGAAGAGTCCCACTGAGTGACTTTCCTTTATTTTCTGAGATAGAATCTAAACCAGTGGTGGTTCTCAGATACCTAGACGCGTGCAAGGCTAATGGTACAGATCCCAAGCTGAATATCAAAGATCTGCACCAACCTCAACCAGAAGTTACACTGAAGAAGACAAAGAAAAGGAAGGCCCCTTCAGAAGGAACATCCCAGCAAACACCCAAGAAAAAAGGTAATTTATCTGCTGCTTCTATTTTGAATTCTTCTGCTATTCCAACATCAATTCCCACTCCTGCTTCTCATGCAATCCCAATCCCCATCCCAACAATAGATGAAACTGAACCAGAAGATGACCCTTCTGAGGCACTACAACTCAGAAGACCCCGCACCAAACATCCCAAACCAACAATTTCAACAACATCAACACTTGACAAAGTTCTGTCTAACATTGATCGACGTGCTTCTGATCACCTCTCCAACAATCCAAACTCTGAACCAGATATTGCCACTTCTCCTCAACTAGAACAACCTCTCTCACCCATTCCAGAAGAACCACATATTCCTGAACAACCAGAAATTCCTCCTCCTTCTCCACAACCAGTAATTCCTTCTCCCTCTCCTCAACCAGAAATTCATCCACCATCTCCTCAACCATCACCTCCTCAACCTGAGTTTCATCATTCTGAAACTCCATCTCCTCCACCTTCTGAACCTCATTCACCTCAATCCTCTGAGCCACAACCTCTGGCAATACAGCTGCCATGTGGAACAACTGTAACAATGGCCCAGCTGCCATCCTCGCCTGAAACCACACCACCAAACACTCCCAAAACCCCAAACAGTCCAATCATTATTTCTGATTCTCCCACTCCATCTCCCAAACAAATAGCTCCCAAACAAACCACAGAAGACCCCAGCAGGACCTTCAAAGATTTAACAATCCTTGACGGTCTTGCTGATCTGAAAAATAAAATAGCCATTCCAAAACCAAAACATCCAGATGTTGGCTCTGGCATTATGAATTTTGAAACAGGTTTGCAGCAGTGGATTGCTTCTCTGAAGCAAGTCTGTCCTGGAATGATTGATCCAGCTGCCTCTGACCAGCTCTGGACACGATTCAGAATTTGGGTACGTGCTGAAGCTCTAAAATTGCAAGACATCAACTATGAGCAAGCACGGCAGAATTTCAGCAAGCTTCTGAATGAAGTTGGAAGTCAGCTGTTGAAAGAAGACGTGCTCCTTCTGGATAGTGAGCCATGGTCTGAGAAGCGTCCAGCTTCAAAGGTGCAGCCAGAAGAATACCAGACTATTCAAGCTGAAGCCAGTCAAGCTGAAGATGTTGCAGAAAGCTCTCAGAAGCTCCCTGCTTCTGATGCTTCTCAAGCTGCCTTGGACAGGCAGACTCTGGAAGAGCTGAAGCTGAATGATATCCGTCTGCAGCAAATGATGGATGAAAATGACCAGAAGATGAAATAAAGGATGGATGTGCAGGATAGCAAGATAGACTCTGTAGTCAGCATGGTGCACAAGCAGACTGAGACTGCTGATCAGATTAAAGCAATGCTGGAAACTCTGTTCACACGCTTTCCTCCCCAACCTTAGATTTTCATTCATGCTATTTTCATGTTTTCTTTGCATATCTGTTGTACTGTTTTGTCTGGCTCTGACTATTTTAATATGACAAGTTTTTCTGCTCTCATTGTTTTAGCACATCACTTACACTTTTTGATTGCTGACAAAAAGGGGGAGAACAAGAATGATATTTTTCAATAACGGATTACTAAGACAGAAAATCTCAAACATTCTAACTCTGATATTTTTGAATGTTTTCTCTTTTGCTTAAGTCTACAGGTACAAGAATGCTCTCTAACTCACTGAAGACTAAAGCTCTGATACTCTGATCCAAAGCAAAGCTCTGATAAAGCTCTGATATTCTGATCTGAAGCTCCGCTCTAATATTCTGATCTAAAGCTTCTGATAGTCAAAGCTCTGATATTCTGATGATCAAAGAAAGACAATAAAGATCTGATCCTGAAGAACTCTTGGAATTAAAAAGGGAAGTAATAAATTCAGGGGGAGTATCTCTCAACTCTCATATCTATTTATCTCTTATCTTTGATAACTTCTTACTCCGACACATCTTATCATATAGTTATCTCTGATACTTTTTCACGTTATTTTAAATTAAAAATATCTAGTTTTTGTCATCATCAAAAAGGGGGAGATTGTTATAACAAAGTTTGAATCTACTACCCTAAGTTTAAGTTTTGATGATAACAAAATGAAAAGATATATTAATTATGTGATTCATGTAAGAACTATTTGCTACCTAAAATATTACCTTCTGTTTTGCAGAAACTCTGATAGGTATCAGCAAGAGTACACTCAATCAGCATCAGAATATTGGTTATTAACATCAGCATCAGAAGTTGCTATATCAGAATACCAGAATCAGAAGAACAACTCACGTGAATGCTGAAGCTTGATGAACAGAACTGCGCTCAACACTCTGATAAAGACAACAACAGTTCATCAGCACTTAAGCAGAGTCAGAATGAGCCAAAGCCAGAACACGCTTTAAAGTAGCAACGGTACTGTGCATTCAAAGCGAATTATTACCAACAGCATCATTCCAGACAAGATCTGCTTAATAAGGAAAGTTTATTATTGGCATTGAATCAAGATTATCCCTCTAACGTTCAACAAATTCAGTGCTATATAAACAAGACAATGAAGATTGAATTGGCTAATGCTCTATATCACATTACACGCCTAAAAGCTAATCATCATCTTCTCGTTTCTCAGTTTTGCTAAAAGCTCCAGTTATTCCTTACTCAATATTTTAGCAATCTAGTTTCATAAGCTTAAGTTGTGTAATATCACAGTTGTGATACAGTTTTGTAGAAAACATTCACACACCTAGATTTCTCTTCTTTGTAAGAAAGTGTTTCCTTGACAAACCGGGTTGTGGTTTGCATCAAGAAGGCTTTAGCAGTTGTTAAAGCAGATTGTAATATTCAGTTGAATATAGTGGATTAAGACCTCGTTGGAGAGAGGCGAAATCACCTTGACGGGTGGACTGGAGTAGTTTGAGATCAAACGAACCAGGATAAAAATATAGTGTTCATTGCATTGATTTTCAGTTTTACAATTCAACCCCCCCTTCTTGTGTTTTTCACTTCTTCAATCTTGATGTTAATGGTCTTGGAAAAAAGTAGCTTTTATTGACTTTCTAAAAATGACCTGTAATGTAAGAACTTGTATCTTTCAAATGGTGCATTTCTTGGACTTGAGGGCTGAAGAGAAGTTGTAGGGAATTGAATTATATTCAAATTGAGCTTTGGTTGGAAACGTTTTGATAAAGTATGAGAAAGTTATGCTTGGTCAAAGTTTAGTTGACTTTTCCTATAGAAACACTAATTTGCCACTTTTGACTTTTGATGGGTTAGAAGCATTTCTTGAGGAATCATTATCAACCCTGGATCAAATGATGGATACCACTTTAAAATTTTGATGTTGACCAAAAATCTTGAAGTTTGACTGTACATGGGCCACAATTGACTTTTGACCTAGCATAGTTGATTTTCCAATACTTGAGTAATTGATTGAGCAAACTTATTGAGAAAGGCATGAAACTTGTCATGGATGATCTTGAAGACATATTAGGACCATGGAAAGCATTTGATACCTTTGGAGCTCGACCATCTTGATGAAAATTGAAACCCTAGTTGGGGGCTCATTGCCTTAGGAGGAGAATTATCTGGTCAATTCTTGGTCAACCTTGAGCAATTGAGAACTTCTAGAAATATATCTTGTGCGAAAATGGGAGGGAAAATTTTGGGGTACAACAGCTGCCCCTGTTCAATCTTCTTAAACCTGAAGATTTAGATTGGCCTATTTGCCTTTCGTGATCTGAAGGTGGAAGATGATTGAACACTAGAGTGCCCAGAAATTTGCACTCGTCCTAAGTGAGACTGTTGGTGAATAATACCGGGAATGGGCTTACAGATTCCATTTGGAAAAGATAACAGAAGACTGTCGGAGATGAGCTTAAAGATGCCATCCAAGTAATATGTCGGAGAGTCGTCGTATATGGGCTTAAAGATACCATCCAAGGAATATGACGGAGAGTCGTCGGAGATGGGCTTAAAGATGCCATCCAAAATAGATGTTGACTTCGTAAGGAGTCTCTTTGTGGGGATTCCTATTCCTACTGTCGGAGGAAGAGTCCGTTGGGGAATGTTTTTAGGGGAATAGATTCTAGGAGCTTCGGTTTTCCATTACTCTACTGGGGAGTCATCCCTTGACTGAAGTGACGAAAGTGAACTTCTATCTGGTCAGGATCCAGGCTTCATAATGACTTGCTGAGGATGATAAGGCTGACTGCTATCTGATTGTATTCCAGGCTTCACAACAACTTACTGGGGAAATGAGATTAAACTGTCATCTGGTCATACTCCAGGCTTTGCAGTTTCTCAAACTGGAATAGAAATCAGAAACATCTTAGTGTCGATTTAACTAAGCCAGAGAAAGGATCTACTGAAAAAGAGTCAGTAACAAATAAATGGTTGATTCAAACTGAACCAGCAGAGGTCTTGATTTATCTTTGACTGGATAAGAATCTGAAAAAATCTTAATGTCGATTTAACTGATCCAGAGAAAGGATCTACCAGAAAAGAATCAGTAACAAATCAATGGTCGATTCAAACTAAACCAGTATAGGTCTTGATTTATCTTCAACTGGAATAGGAATCAGAGAGATCTTAGTATCGATCTAATTGAACCATAGGAAAATCTTGAATTATCTTTGACTGGATAAGAATTAGAAAAATCTTAGTGTCGATTTAACTGAACCAGAAAAAAGTCTTGGGTCATCTTCAACTGGAATAGGAATCAGAGAGATCTTAGTGTCGATCTGACTGAACCAGAGGAAAATCTTGAATTAACTTTGACTGGATAAGAATCAGAAAAATCTTAGTGTCGATTTAACTGAACCACAAAAAAGTCTTGGATCATCTTCAACTGGAATAGGAATCAGAGAGATCTTAGTGTCGATCTGAATGAACCAGAGAAGGTCTTTAATTAACTTTGACTAGAATGGAAATCAGAAGAATCTTAGTATTGATTCAACTAAACCAGACAAAAGTCTTGGAATTTCTTCAACTGGAATTGAAATCAGAGAGATCTTAGTGTCGATCTGACTGAACCAAAGAAGGTCTTTAATTAACTTTGACTAGAATGGAAATTAGAAGAATCTTAGGGTCGATTCTACTGAACCAGACAAAATTCTTGGAATATCTTCAACTGGAATAGAAATCAGAGAGATCTTAGTGTCGATCTAATTGAACCAGAGAAGGTCTTGTGAGGGCATCTTTATGAGGAAGATCCTGAGATAACCCTTTGTTATACGTAGTTTTTGAGAAGACTACCAAGTCACATAAGTAGTCAACGGTGTTTGTTGATTTGATCTTTCCCTGAAAAAGGTAAAGAGTTAGTCATATGCAATGTCATGATGTATGAAAGGCATTATGATGATGCTCTCAAAATAAATGAGATTATGTTGTATGCGATGTGTATGTGCATGCCATGATGTATGAATATGGGATGCTATTGCGATATTTCTTAGTCGACGAAAGTAAGTCCAGGACTGCTGCTGAAGAGTATTGGGAAGCTGAATCCTTCATTTCCGTTGGGGATGATGAATGGAGATGATTTGCTGGGGATTTCCTCTTTCTGTTTGAGGATGTTCTTCTGGGGATTGACTCTGCTTGAGAATAACTCTATGGAGGAAGTACGCTTTGTTGGAAAATTTTGCCGATGTAGAGAAATAAACTTTGTTGGGGAATGAGCTTCCGTAATTGGAGAAATAAACTCTACCCAGGAGGAGGTTTTATGAACTGTTTGAAATTATAAAACTCGGCTGGGGGATACATATTTCAGCTGGAGCAGGTAATTCTTGCTTGGGGAAGAATGAGACCAGAACTTGGTTGTGTCTGCTCTTTGAGGAACATCGATGTCACAAGGTCGTATACAATGGTGACTCCGTCTCAAACTGTCTCTGCCCCTGTACCTGTTGGAAGGAGTAACTATCGGGACTGCAAATGTTTTTTCAAATTTTGCCCTATTTCTTAAAGTCATTAGCAATTGTCTTTCTATTTCTTATGCAAGTATTTTTGAATAGTGATCATATTCAAAATAATTTTTCAAAAATAAGCATCGAACATTTTTGCAAAACAAAACAGAAAAATAGAAAACAAATAGTTGTGTACTTTCAAAGAAATGATTTGTATTGATTTCTGAAGTTTGCCTATAACAGGCATTTTGTACAAAGAGATTGACGTTCTAGTAGGAGAACACCGTCGTAAGAAATGAAAATTACACAAAATAGCATACAAATAGAAAACAACTATGTGTAACAATCCCATTGAGTTTCTATTCTGCTATTGCCCCTATGTCTTTCAGCGTCTCATCACTTTGCTACTCGTCCGAAGTTAATTGGATTGATCGGTACCGTTTGAGCTTGATAGTTGATACTGAAGTCTGATGGCAAGGTGATCCAATGGGACATAGTTGTACTCTTCAAATCCCTAACTTTTTCCTGGACCGCCCTTTCGGGTTTTCAGTCCACCGGGATACCCTTTTTTCCCAAACTGCCTTTTCAGGTTTTCGACTTGCCGGGTGTACAAATTTTTTTGTCTTTATTCCAAAATTTTGCCCGAAACCTTTTGGTTCGCCGGGATTCCCTTATTTTTTCCTAGGCCAGTCAACCTAGAGGGTCTTTATTTAAACGTAGTATCTTTTCACTATTCCCGCATTGACGTGGTGAGGAAGGTCGTCACCATCCATGGTGGTCAGAATCATGGCTCCACCAAAAAATATGCTTCTAATCACAAAAGGCCCTTCGTACGTGGAAGTCAATTTTCCCCTGGGATCACCTTGCGGCAATATGATGCACTTGATCACTAAATCACCCACTTGATATACTTGACGTCTAACCTTTTTGTTGAAAGTCTTGATCATCCGTTTTTGATACATTTGACCATGACAGACAACAGTAAGCCTTTTCTCATCAATCAGATTCAGTTGATCAAGTCGAGTCTGGATCCAATCATCTCCGTTCAAACCCACATCCTTCATGATCCTTAAAGAAGGGTGTTGCACCCCAAAATTTGCCCTCTTGATTTTTGGCTTATGTTTCATCATAAATATCATATTGCATTGCATTCATACATGGTGATGGGATCAAAGTACTTTGGTTATCAAGTCTTCCTCGAGCTTTGAAAGTTGTTTGCATTGAAAAGTTGCTCAAGTAGAACCTTATCATCTAAACCTCTGGATCTTTCAAGCCAAAAATGATTGCATATCTCAAGATATTTTATCCATCTCTTTGGACCATCAGAGGAATGAATTTTATGATTGATTATGTGAAGGAACCACTCCTTTGATTCACCAGTCAATTTAGGGTTTTGTTTGAGCAAGATCATCGATCAATATACATGTTTTGATTTGGAAGCTATAACATCTCATTGATATTTGGAAGGTCTTAGTACAAGAAATTGGCCAAGAGGTCCAGAGGATTTTAAAGTTTTGAAGATGGTTCATCAATCTCCTGAGATGTTAACCAAAATTAGGGTTTGGTCCAAGTTGAGGTAACTGAGGTCTAGATAAGCCAATTCATGAGCATCACTATCTTATCATCATTGGAATCAAATTTGATCAAGGAATCTCTCATGATATGCAGTGGAATTAGGGTTTTGAAGCTTGATCAGCTATCTCCAAGCACCTTAGTTGTGTATTTTGTATATGTGTTGTTGACTAAATTCTAATCAAAATACAAAAAAATATTTGTCCTTGTCTTTGCATATTTGTGTTTTGTAGGTACCAAGTCGAAGCATCTGACAAATAAAGATTCCTGGTATTATTCTCCTAAAATCTCTTTTTTGCAAAAGAAAATTAACAAAAATTCATTTTTTTCACTGATGCAATCGATTGCTCTTAGAGTGCAATCGATTGCACATAATGTATTTTGCGCCATTTTTGAAAAAAGACATTGTGCAAATCGATTTGCACTATAGTGCAATCGATTGCACAACATGGAAATTTGAAAAAAATCAGCAATTTTAAACTTGTCAAATTTTGGCTCCAATTTTCCTTCACTTTTGAAATATGTACCATTAATTCAAATTTTAGTGCCAATCTTTCATTTTTAAGAAGAATTATCATTAATTCAAATTTTGGCTCTAATATTTGAAAGAATTATCATTAATTTAAATTTTGGCTCTAATATTTGAAAGAATTATCATTAATTCAAATTTTGGCTCCAAGAATGAATTACCAAATTACCACTAATCCCAATCCTAAAACTCTATAAATAGAGACCTCATTTCATTCAAATTTCAAGCTTTTGATAGCCAAATCCACCTTGCTAAAAAATCTCTCAATTCTCTTAATCTACCAAATTCACTCAAACTCCATTTTCAAAAAGTTAGTAAGCTTTGCATTAAAGCTTACTAATCTTTGAGCTAAACCATCATCCAAACACTTTTTCTTCATAAATTCTCTACATCCAAGCTTTGCAATTGATTCTTGTGGTTGAATTGAAGAAAATTCTTGAAGTTGTGTTGATAATTCTCTAGATCTACCTTTGGTAAGTTGGATAATTCATCTTTCACAATGTGATCTCTTGTTAATCTTTGGGTTTGATTCATTGAGCATTATTTTGTGATTCCAATGGTGTTATTTTCTCATAATTTGATGGAATTTTCGTGCTCAATTGGATCCATGATCATAAGGTGTTTGATGGAAAGTTTGAACAAGAAATTGGCCTTTTAAAATGTTGTTTTGCTGCCTGTAACAGTGTGCAATCGATTGCAGTAACAGTGCAATCGATTGCACATAAGCAATTTCGTGCAGATTTTTGAAAACTGTACTGTGTAAGCCGATTTACGCAGTAGTGCAGTCGATTTACACAGGGACAAAATGCATTTTTTTCCCTTGTTTTGGGTCAGCTTTGATCCAAAATGTTTTTTCTACTCACTCCTTTTCATTGTTGGTTTGGATTGAAATTTTAAATGTCCAATTTCTATTTAAACTCAATGGACTTTGTGATGTAGATGAAGTTGGATAAATATTCATCAATTCAAATCTACCTAAAAGTGAATTATTTAATTCATTTTTGGTGCTTTGGATTAATGATATGTTTAGTGCTTTAATCCATCTAGAGGTGTGGTTGAATTTAAAGATGAAAGAATTTTGAAATGGTGATCCAAATTAGCTTATCATTCCCCTCCCTCTTCATCTTATCCCTTTCTTTTCTAATTGTGTTACATGTTAAAGGATGGTGATCTCTATATCATTTATCCAAACATGAAGTACATAGATTTCTATTGACCGGCCTCAAAATAGGCGCGACTTCTACATAAGTCCACTTACGATTGCTTAACATAGCGCTAAATTTCGTCCTGATTTGAATAAATGATCATTCGTGGCCCAAACTTATGATTACAAGCCCAAGTATGTTAATTTGGGCTCTTTGATCCAATAACCTTGAGATTCATTGTGTGGAGGCTTTGGTTCTACCATTCCTCTAATGGATCTACAACACCTTTGGTCAACGCGGATCACTTAAACATCGTTGATCATTAAATGGTACTTGTGAGAATTCCAAAATGGATGATATACTTGACAAAAAGCAAATGCAACTTGTTGTGTGGAGGCTTTGGTTGTACGAATCCTCTAATGAGTTCCAAATGCAAGTTTCAAGATGGTCATCCAACTAACCACTAATTTCTAATAATTGACTTTACTTTATGCTTTTTATTTTTTATGCTTTATGTACCATTTACTTTTAGCATTTTACATTTCATGCTATTTTCATCTTTGCCCACTTGAGCATTTACTTTTATGTCATTTTTATTTTGCTCACTTGAGCTTTTCTTTTCCTTTTAAAGACACCTAATAATCAACATGAACCATAAAAAAAATTTAATGATACTTGGACTATTTGGTTACTATCCTTGGCATTATGGAGCATGATACTTTTTCTTGGACTTAGGATTAGAGACCTTGGCCTATCTTAGAGACTTTGTGACAATGTATAGTATTCCACTTTTGGCCTAAGGCTATTGTGTTTCACTTTATTTGTGGAACACATCTTATTACACTAGCACTGCTATTGTATTTGGCATGTTTGATATTCCATGCAGAATATATACATGAGATTGTGAATACTATACATTTCCCATGGGGATCTGTTCATATATGATAATCTCATTACTTACATCCTTATGGCATAATTTCTAACTTGATTTGTCTACTGAAGCCAGCTTGCTTGAAGTTCTCTGGGTTTCTTTTTATTCTTGCTCAGTTGCTACGGATAGTTATCTGTTTGGTATTGTACTATCTCCTTTCTTCCATTTTCATTTTTCATAGTTCTCTGATTGCATGATGGGACGTCTGTTGCTGATATATGTTAGGAGGCCCTCTAGTTTTTGTCTAATACATATGTTGTGTTTGTTGTTGATCGATGAGTCACTCAATTTAGAAATTGAGATCACGACTTCGCTCTCATTACATGTTCCCTATATAATGTTTATTTCTTTTCTTCTTTATTTGTTGATCGATGAGTCGCTCAATTTAGAAATTGAGATCACGACTTCGCTCTCATTGCATGTTCCCTATAGGATGTTTATTGCTTTTTTTCTCTTTAATTGTTGATCGATGAGTCACTCAATTTAGAAATTGAGATCACGATATTGCTCTCATTGCATGCTCCCTATAGGATAGTTTTGTTAAGCTTCCTTTAGCGTGTTAATTAAGGTAGGGTTTTCCTTTATCCTCAACCTTAGGGTCAACCACTGTATGAAAACACTAGGGATAGTACTAGGTTAGTTTCCCTTAGTTGTTTTCCCTTTTCTATGCATTCTGCATCTTAAAACAAAAAGTTGTTTCTTGGAAAATCATAAGACATTTCTAATGAACTCAAACCCTTCTTCAAAGTAAAAGATACAAACCAATCTTGCTTTGTCTGTGTTATCTTGAAACCGATGTTTCGCCATCGCACATGTTTGTTATCCTACTTTGATTCTCAATATCATTGTTAGGTGTGATGATTTGTCATCCGTTTTATTGATGTTTCGCAATTTTTGCCATGATATCTTGTTATCTTGAAGTCGATGTTTCGCCATCGCACATGTTTGTTATCCTACTTTGATTCTCAATATCATTGTTAGGTGTGATGATTTGTCATCTGTTTTATTGATGTTTCGCCATCTTTGCCATGATATATTGCTATCTTGAAGCTGATGTTTAGCCAGCGCACATGTTTGTTATCCTGCTTTGATTCTCAATATCATTGTTAGGCGTGATGATTTGTCATCCGTTTTATTGATGTTTCGCCATCTTTGCCATGATATCTTTTTATCTTGAAGCCGATGTTTCACCATCGCACATGTTTGTTATCCTAATTTGATTCTCAATATCATTGTTAGGTGTGATATTTTGTCATCTGTTTTATCGATGTTTTTGTTATCTGTTTTATCATTTGATGTTTCGCCATCTTTGACATGTTACCTTGTTATTATTTAGTCAATGTTTGACCATCTCATTTGTTTGTTGTTTTATTTGATGTTTTGCCTTCTTGCCTGTTTTTGTTATCTTAACTAAAAAACACAAACCAACCAAAATACATAAGCCGAACTACGGCTGCTCTGATTCCCTAAAAGAGATACGTAGGCATTGGGGTAGGGCTCGATCTAGCACATCTTTTTATTTTCCCTACATTGTTTTCTTTTTTTCTTTCGTATTGCATTCCCTTTTCAGTTTTTAGCCATAGACATAGGATTTGACCACACCCATTAGATTAGACAACAAGAGTGGATACCGTAGAGTACTACCGGCGTGTGGGGTGCTAATACCTTCCCCTCGCGTAACAGACTCCCTTACTCGATCTCTCGGTCGAAAGACCATGATTTCTCCCTCTTCAGGTTTTCTCGATGTTTAGCTTTCTCTTTCGGTGGGATAGAAGATGTTCGGTGGCGACTTCAATGATGTTTCATTACATCCAGATGATAGGTTCCGTCCGCGTTGTTTCAGCTGGGGACAGATTGACCTTTTGCTGGTCCATCTTGGAGTCGATCCTAGCTCTTGTTTGTTTTCTTTTTGGGTGTTTATTTTACCTCTTTGCATATTTATTTGTTTGCATTGCATCCTATGTGCGCTTTACTTTCTGCATACTGGATTTGGCTGGACTGTTTGGATTCTGGATTTCTTGGTGGGTGGGTTGTTCCATGAGGTAAAAGGCCTCATACCCAGGCTATGAGTAAATTCCATAGGAACTAGGAATAGAGTGGCCATGGCGACTATGAGGTGGATGCTTTGTAGACCTGACCATGAGACCCATGACTTCGGAGGTAGTTCAGATAGGTGTTATCATATGATGATACCGACATTCGAGCTCTTGTACTCTGATTTGGCTTTTAACCTTACCTTGACCTAGACTACACCCGTGAGAGGGGCTGGAAAACTTTTCTTACAGGTACAGGTACTGTTGGTGACTTTATGTTGCGAAGGTGACTCAGGTTCCCATGATAGTTTTGAGGCTTCAGGATTTTCTTTTGATCTTGAAGCAGTGTTGTTCTGTGATGGTCCATCCATGATCCAGTGTGAAACTTTGATCCTGTCATGTTGCATCATAGCATATTTATTTCTTAAAAAAAATGATGTAAAAAAAATATAACTAGCATGCGCATGTCATCTTCCAGGGACATTCGAGAGTCTTCTTTCCATCAGAAATGGTTGGCCTCCCGTCAGATGAGTTTGGTTCAGTTCGTGTTAAAGAGCCCACCAGGCATACATTCGCTTATCAAATTCCTACTATTGATGTGTTTGAATTGAAGAGGTTGAGTTTTTATCTGAAGAGTGATGTTCTGAATAATTTCAACAAAAATTATGGCAATTTGTTACTAATCCTTAACACTCCAGTTGACCCAATGGCTTTGATCACCCTCTTCCAGTTCTATGACAAGGAATTATGGTGTTTTACTTTTCAAGATTATCAATTGGTTCCCACACTAGAAGAGTACGCGTACCTACTTAATATCAAGTTGTCCGATGAAGTTCCTTTTGTCCAAGTGCCGGAGAAGCCAAAGTTCGAAGTTATTGCTGAAATTCTTCATTTGAGTTGGAAAGAGGTGAAAGACAATTGGAAATCAAGTGAGGGTACTACAGGGTTTTATTTGGATTTCTTAGTGAAGAAAGCTGAAGACTGGATAAAGAAAGGGAATTGGATTGACTTCAACACTCTATTTTCTCTCATGATATACGGGATTGTCCTCTTCCCTCACAAGAGAAATTTTGTAGATTTGACGGCTATTTGTGTTTTTAGAAACAAGAACCCGATACTGACACTCTTGGCAGATACTCTTTCTACCATTCATTTCAGGCATGGAAAAGGTGGTAATGTAAGTTTATGTCATTCAATGTTGTATCAATGGTTTAAGTTGAATCCATCGGTAAGTGGCCCTTTCATGGGTACCAGGCATTCTCTTCGATGGTCATCAAGGCTTGTTAACCTTACTTCATTCGATATCCGGTGGAATTATGACATGGGGGAAGTACGAAGTATTATCACTAGCTGCGGAGATTTCCCTAATTTTCCCCTCATAGGAGCTAAGGGGTGTATCAACTATAATCATGTGCTTGCTTATCGTCAATTGGGATATGCAATGGATGGACCGCCAAAGGTTGAAGAGGTGTCTGAATCAGTGTATTTTGTTAGAGGAAGTGATCCTGTGATGTTGAAAAGAGTGATAAGTGCTTGGAAGGGAATTCACAAGAAGGATAGAACTACTTTGGGCAAGAAGGTTCCTATTTCCAGGGTTCCTTACCTGGATTGGATTAGAGCCAGGGTTAAGACAAAGATGCTTAGCTTAGGAAGGAAGTAGCCCAAAAGCGTGTTGCAGAAGATCGGTTACGAGAAAGTAAAGTAGTCACATCGCAACTTTTGAAGGAGAAAGCCAGACTTGAGGAGTACTGTCAACATCTTGAAGCATGTCTTGTTCCGGAGATTTAGTTCTATTATTTACTTTTGGTGTATTTGGTCACCCCCAGAATTGTTGGAAGGGACAGTTGCACCCCAAAATTTGCCCTCTCATGTTTTCCAAAGTCTTCCCCCTGCATGGTTGATCACAAACCCTTGCCTAAGGAAAAAGAAAATTTTTTGAGTGGTGCTTTAAGCATTTCTATTGGCATTCTTTAAGACCCTTCGATTGGCATTCTGAAGGAGCACTTCGATTGGCATTCTGAAGGAGCACTTCGATTGGCATTTTGAAGGAGCATTTCGATTGGCACTCTGAAGAAGCATTTCGATTGGCATTATGAAGGAGCCTTTTGATTGGCATTATGGATAAGTATTTCGATTGGCATTATAACAGTGTCCTTCGATTGGGATTCCAAAAGGTCCATTCGAAGAGGCATTCAAAGGGCCCATTCGAAGAAGCTTTCGAAAAGCATTCGAAGGAGGTCATCAACCCATTCGAAAGGGAGCATTCAAAGGGTGCCATCAGCCCATTCGAAGGAGGTCATCAAGAGGGCACTCAAGTCAAAAGCGTCCAGGTTCATTCAAGAGACACAAATGTTTCAAAAAAAAAGAAATTATTTAATGTGTTCGTTTCTTGTCTCATGGCATTTAATGGCCTGTTTAATGGCTGTCTCTTGCCATTACTGCACCTTCACACCCCTATAAATACAGGGCCAACATACACATTACAAGGGGACTAAAATCACACACGAAAAATTATACACACAAAACTCAACAAGAGAACAAAAAACATTGGAGTTACGCTTCCAAAAGTCATCAGCACTTCCAGGAAGCCATACCCAATCCTTGCACAAGCCAAAGCTGCCACCCAGCGAACACCTCCACGCCCAGAAATCCCAGATAGAAGGTATTCATCCAGCCAGTACCCAAATCGAAGTTCCAATCTACTGGTAAGAGAGGGTAAATTATCCAACCTTGTTTTTGCATAACACATCATTACTTGTTGTTACCTTCGATTTTCCATCCTAGACATGATCAAAGGGCCTGGGTTTGGCACCCAGGTCATGTTTTTCGTGTGCTAACATTTGCTGCAGATTTAGCCTGAAGAGACCCCAACAAGTGCAGGATCGAAGGGCCTGGGGTTCAATACCCAGGCCCTGCATTTTATTTTGTTCACATACTTTTTCAGGTATAACAGCCCAGATCGAAGGAGACACCTTCTCTGGATCGAACCCATTAGCATGCTGGATCGAAGGAGGCATCTCATTCCTGGATCGAAAGCCATGACCTCCATGATCAAAAGACAATCCTCTTCCCCGGATCGAAGGCTACTCACGCCTTACTGTCTGGCCCAATCGAAAGGACTATGACCCTCTCTAGATCGAAGCAGTCCATTCCTTCCCTGGGTCGAAGCTCCTTTTTTTCCTTGGATCGAAGGATCCCTCTTGCATTTTATTTTTGTTTTCCATAGACTTCTTTTTTATCTTTTTAATTAACATTAAAATCAAAAAACCACAAAAACATTAGGCTAGTTCTTTTTCTATTAAATTAACTTTGTTAATTAACCTTTAATTATCTTAACATTTTCTCAAAAAAAACTAAAATTAAATAGATTTAGATCATTTTCCAAAAATAAAATAAAACAACAAAAAGATTTTATTCTTAGAAATTTTTTAGAGTTTATTTTCAAATTTGCGCGCGTTTATTTTATTGTAATTGCCTACTGGTTTGTAATAGCTTAGCTGATACCTTTTACGCTTTACTGCTTTATTCCCCCAATTTTGGACATGTAAATAATCCCCCTCCCCGAAGCCTTGTAATAGCGTAGGATTTACAATTTCCGCACTTTAAATTCCTGTACATATATTAACTGTTTAGATGTATGCTAACTAGGATTGCATGGCAAGATCTATCTTAATTTAAAATCAACCACAGCTTACCATAACATGTACAAAGATAACATAAATTGAAAATTGACACACTTGCACATGCCACTCCTAGGGTACACCTCACTTGGTTGCCTCGAACGTGGTCATTAAGTATAGGATGTTTTAGAGGTCGTCCTTTTGTCCCAAGATCATAAGTTGCCTCGAAATGGTTGCCTCGATAAAAATGATCTAAGACATTAGGATTACCACTAAAGTGTCCTAACGTTGCTTTAGTGACCACACGTCCCTAAAATCGAATTGACCTGAAAAACTCCAACGACGGTGCTACCTACTCCTCAATAGTGGGATAGCACTGTCTAAAGGACAGTTACATAATTTAATTCCTTTTTGAGTAGGTAGAGGTTCTTAAGTACTTTCTCCTTTTAAAAACAAAACAAAAACTTTTCGCACTTACACTTTCTTCAAAAACAAAACTCTTTTCAAAACCCACAATCACAAGGAAAAGCAAACCTTTTGAAAACATAATGAGCAAGTACCTAAGAGCCCGTGGATAACCACAGATAGAAAGGGTGCTAACACCTTCCCTTTCTATAATCTACCTCCAGAACCCGAGAAACATCTCGAAAAGGAATTTTCTGTGCTTTTGTCCTTTCCTCGTTGGATAAAATAAAAGACGGTGGCGACTCTTGCTTACTGCGACACTTTGCGAAAACAAACGCAAACGCGAACCAGCATTCAAAAAACAGTCAGTTCTCGTTCCCACCGATCACATGGACCATTTATTTGTTGTTATTATTCAGTTTTTTTTGTTAAGACATGTATTTTTTTGTTTATTGATACACTCTTAAATGTCCGAAGTCACTCGAACATCGTTTTTGTTTATAATTAAAGTGTTTGTCTTATTGTCCTTTTTCTCATTGATTGTATGCTTTATCTTTGGTCACACGCCGTGACTGATGAATAAAAGAACTCTTGAATACTTGGAAATGACGAACATATCATGCACATCATGCATTTCATAACATTACAGGTTATCTCAAGACGGTATTCTTATTCTTCTGCTTTTCTTATTCAAAATTCAAGACGACTACTCATCGGTATTCCACCAGAAACAATTTGCCAAGACAGATGGAACAAGTTCAAACTGAACTCGCTAAAATGAGGGCCCAGATGGCTACTCAGATGACCCAGTTCATGGAGGTCATTACCAACGTGAATCTCCGACAAGAGGAATTGGCTGCCATTGTCAACAACCAGCGTCGCTATCCAGGGGATGGTGGAAATCAAGGGCTCTATCAAGACATTTATGTAGGAGTGGGGGATGTGCAAGATCATCTTGCTGGAAATTTTCATGGGATGCCTGGAAACCCTTTTGTGCACAACGTAGGGCAATTTCCCCCGTCTCCGGGACCTCATCTTTTGGGGAGGAGAAGAGTTAATCAGGGCGATGTAAGGAACTATCAGGAGCAGGATTATGACTTTGACCAGGATGAAGATCAGTTTTCTGTTCGGGGTTCAGAGCCAGAATTTCAGGTTGAGGATAGGAAGTATCGGTTGTTGGAAGAACGTTGGAAGGATGTGGAAGGGCAGGGAGTCCTTAGTATGGATGCTAATGATCTCGGGTTGGTGTCTGGGGTGAAAGTTCCTCCAAAATTCAAGCCTCCTGAATTTGAAAAGTACAATAGAATGTCATGTCCTGTTACTCATGCAACTGCTTATTTCCGAAAGATGTCAGTGCATACTGAGGATCAGGGGCTTTTGATTCACTTTTTCAAGGATAGTCTATCTAGGGCATCCCTGGAGTGGTACATGAAGTTGGAAAAAACTCATATTCGTTGCTGGAATGATCTTGCTTGGGCCTTTGTCAAACATTATCAGTACAATGTGGATATGGCGCCTAATCGCACTCAGTTACAGAATATGTCGCAGGGACCAAAAGAGTCTTTCAAGGAATACGCTCAGAAGTGGCATGAGTTTGATGCGAGGGTTCAACCTCCACTCATGGAGAGAGAACTCATTGATATGTTTATGAGTACCCTGCAAGGGCCGTTCTATGAGCACATGATAGGAAGTACTTCGGCAGGATTTGCAGACTTGGTTATGGCTGGTGAAAGGATTGAGGTAGGTTTGAAATTGGGGAAAATTCATATTGGAGGTTCTAGTGGCTCATCCGGGGGAAGTAAGAAACCATTCAACACTTACCCTAAGAAAAGGGAAGGTTACGCAAGTGAGGTTTACTCCCATAGAGGAAGAAGAGAGGATCGTCAGCACCAACAAATCAATGTTGTTTCTATTCCTATTAATGCTCCTCCGCAGTAGAGACCGAATGCAGTGCCTTAACAACAGAGACAGCAAGATGCTCCCTGTCAGTATAATAATCAACAGCAGAGACAACCGAGAAAATTCGATCCCTTGCCGGTATCTCTCACTGAAGCACTCCACCACCTGCTTGATTTGAAGTTGATCAGTTTGAGAAATATGCCACCGCCACCCGCAAGACTTCCTGTTAACTATGATTCTAACACAAGATGTGAATTCCATTCTGGTGGAGTTGGTCATTCTACTGGAAATTGCTTTTCGTTGAAGTGCAAGGTGCAAGACTTGTTGGATGCTAAGGCAATTGAGTTTACTCCAGTGACTGGTCTGAATGTTACTCAGAACCCAATGCCTAGGCATGGAGGGGGTGTTGTTAATATGATTGATGATAATGATGAAGTGTTGAATTTAATCATGAATGTGGAACAAGTAACTACTTAGTTATGGTATGTTAAGAGGTATTTTCTTAATAATTCTATTTTCTCGGGTTGTACTTCAAAGTGTGTCAAGTGTATAAAACAACCGAAGGGCTGTGATGATTTAAAAGCCGGTATCCAGTTGATGATAAAGGAAGGTTCCCTGCAGTTTGATAGGAAACCGAGCTACCGTAAGGTTACTGAAGAAGATGTTGTTGTGGTATCTATTCCTTACATCCTTGTGCGCATTCCTGCCCCGTCTAGGGCGCCTCCTTTGATGATCACGGTACCTGGTCCCATGCCATATACCACTGAGAAGGCCATCCCATGGCATTACGGCTCCGATGTCTATTACCATGGGGTGAAGCAGGAGGTTAGTACCCGTGTGTCTGAGGAAGAACATGCTGGAGGTAATGAAGAGGAAGTTCATAACTTTTCTGGTGTGGGTCGAATGACTAGAAGCAGGAGAGTATTTGGTCCTTCTGATGTGCAAGATGTGGCAGATGCTTCCGCAAGAGAAAAAGGAAAACAACAGGCGATGATTGGTAATCCAAGGGTTACGCCAGCCAATGTGACTCATCCAATTCCGATACCAAAAGCTTCTTCAGTTCCCGATGAGGTTGAAGAATTAATGCGAATTATCAGAAAGAGTGATTATAGCATAATTGATCATCTGAGCCATACTCCTTCTAAGATGTTTATCTTCTCTCTGTTGATTTATTCAGAACCTCACAAAAATTCTTTGATGAAGTTGTTAAAGAATTCCTTTGTGCCACATGAAATAATAGTTAATCAGTTTGAGAATGTCTGTGCTAACATATCTGCCGGGAATGGTTTGGGCTTCACAGATTTTGATCTTCCTCTGGAGGGACCAGACCATAACAAAGCTTTGCATATTTCAATGGAGTGCAGGGGCACTACTTTATCCCGGGTTTTGGTAGATACAAGATCGTCTTTGAATGTGTTGCCAAAGTCAGCATTGATGAAGATTAATTATTATGGACTGGAGTTGCGCCCTAGTGATTTGATGGTGAAGGAATTTGATGGGTCGCGAAGGTCAGTATTTGGGGAGTTGGAGTTACCAATCAAGGTTGGTCCTCGCACCTTCACGGATTCTTTTTTTGTGATGGATATACAGCCAGCGTATTGTTGTTTGTTAGGGAGGCCGTGGATTCATAGAGCAAGGGCGGTCACTTCTACTCTTCATCAGAAACTCAAGTATCCTGCAGAGGGAAAGGTGATAACTGTGTGTGGAGAGGAAGAGTACATTGTGAGTCATTTGACATCATTCTGCTATGTTGAAGTTGAAGGTGAGATACATGAAACTCCGTTTCAGGCGTTTGAGACAGTCCATGCTGTCAATTTCCCTCCTCCAGAACAGAAAAAGAAACTAGAAACTGTTATGTCTTCTCTCAAGGATGCGAGAGCTGTGGTGGAAGGTGGTAACCCTGAAGGTTGGGGTTAGGTGCTGGACGTTACTCCAAAATTTGATAAATTTGGTCTTGGTTTTAGCCTAGGTTAGCAGAGTACAACTCCCAAAGCATCTAGTTTATCTACTCCTGCAAAGTTTTCCCGTCCTTGTGCTGCTCAAGAAGGACACGTCAATGCAGTTGGCGATGATAGGGTTGATGGCTACAATATCTAAGATTGGATTCGCCCGAGTATTCCAGGCCAGACACTCAACAATTGGACTTCTGTTGATGTTATCCAAGTTTCAAGTGCTGAGGAGTAATTTTCTTGTTTCTTTTATTATCATATCATAATTCTTACGCTCTGCCCAAGGCATATTGAATCATTTGTGTAGGGCCACCATGTTTATTTTTCAAGTTTATCATGAAATAAAGGACGTTTTTGCATTCAAAATGTTGCTTCTTTTCCTTTTTACTTTAATGGAAATGTTTCTCTTTTCACACACTATCACTAAAAACGCCAAAATGTCATTCATGCAGATGCACTTCCACCACCGATCATATTGGTAACGACTCTGCTATGGCTCATTATGACTTTGATACTCCTATTTATCAAGCTGAAGAAGAAGCATATGAGGATTGTGATCTTCCTGAGGAATTAGCAAGATTGTTAAAACAAGAGGAGAAGGTTATCCAGCCGAATCAAGATTCGATTGAGGTGGTGAATATTGGCACAGAAGAGGTAAGAAGAGAAGTCAAGATAGGGGCCGATCTCGAAGAAAGTATAAAGGTCAAATTGATATAGCTACTCCGTGAGTATTCTGATATCTTCGCTTGGTCTTATGAGGATATGCCTGGGTTGGATACAGACATAGTGGTGCATCGATTACCGCTCAAAGAAGGTTGTTCCCCTGTCAAACAAAATCTTTGAAGAACTCATCCTGAGATGTCCAAGAAGATCAAGGAGGAGGTCCAGAAGCAGTTGGACGCGAATTTCTTAAAGGTCATCAATTATCCGCCATGGATTGCAAATATTGTGCCTGTGCCCAAGAAGGATGGTAAGGTCAGGATGTGCGTGGATTATAGGGATTTGAACAGGGCTAGCCCTAAAGACGACTTCCCTCTTCTGCATATTGATGTGTTGGTCGATAATACTGCTCACTCCAAAGTGTTTTCGTTCATGGATGGTTTTTCGGGTTCAATAAAATTAAAATGGCTCCAGAGGATATGGAAAAGACAACATTTATCACGCCTTGGGGAAATTTCTGCTATAAAGTGATGTCGTTTGGTTTGAAAAATGTTGGGCCAACATATCAACGCGCCATGGTCACTCTCTTTCATGATTTGACTCACAAAGAGATTGAGGTATATGTGGACGATATGATTGCTAAGTATGACACGGAAGTGGAACATATCGTTCATCTGGAAAAGTTGTTCAAGAGACTAAGGCAGTTCTTGCTGAGGTTGAATCCAAATAAGTGCACCTTCGAGGTGAGATCCGGCAAGATGTTGGGTTTTATTGTAAGTGAAAAAGGTATTGAAGTGGACTCGGCCAAGGTAAAAGCGATACAAGAAATGCCTGAGCCAAGGATAGAGAAGGAAATATGTGGTTTCTTAGGAAGGTTAAACTACATTTCAAGATTTATTTCTCATCTCATAGCCACCTGTGAACCTTTGTTCAAGTTGTTGAAGAAAAGTCAAACAGTGAAATGGAATGAGGATTGTCAGAACGCCTTTGACAAAATAAAGGAGTATTTGCAGGAACCTTCGATACTCATGCCGTCAGTGGAAGGAAGGCCGCTAATCATGTATCTAACTGTGTTGGAGAGCTTAATGGGTTGTGTCCTTGGTCATCACGACGAGACAGGGAAGAAAGAGAAGGCCATTTACTACTTGAGTAAAAATTTTACGGAATGCAAGTCGAGGTACTCATTGCTAGAAAAGACATGTTATGAGCTTGCTTGGGCCGCAAAACGTTTGAGGCAATACATGTTAACTCACACCACCTACTTGATATCCAAAATGGATCCAATCATGTACATTTTTTAGAAGCCAACTCTTACAGGCAGGGTAGCCCGTTGGCAGATGATACTCACCGAATATGATATCGAGTACACTATTCAAAAAGCAATTAAGGGTAGTGTATTGGCCGACCATCTTGCGCATCAGCCCATGGACGATTATGAACCGATGAAGTTTGATTTTCCCGATGAGGAAATTGTGTATATTCGGGATTGTAATATGCTAGACCAAGACGAAGGACCCGAGCCAGGATCACGTTAGACGCTTGTTTTTGATGGTTCCTCCAATGCCATGGGAAATAGTGTCAGAGCTATTATCACTTCCCCTAAGGGATACAACATTCCTTTCACGGATCGTATTTGTTTCGATTGCACTAACAACATGGCCGAATGTGAGGCTTGCATTTATGGCATTGAAGCGGCGATCGACCTGCGCATCAAATTTTTGAAAGTTTACGGGGATTCCAATCTTGTTATCATCCAGATTAATGGAGATTGGGAGACTCGCCATCAGAACCTAATTCCCTATCGTGAGCATGTTATGAAGCTGATTTCGTACTTCAAAGAGATCATGTTTGAGCATATTCCCAGAGAAGAAAACAATCTAGCTGATGCACTGGCAACTTTGTCCTCCATGTTCAAGGTTAAGTGGGCTAATGAGGCACCTGCCATTACTATCCGAAGTTTGAGTGAGCTAGCTTTCTGTTTTGAAGCTAGTTTGGAATAAGATGGTAACCCTTGGTTTTATAATGTTAAACGGTATCTTGAAACACAAGAGTAACCTGGAGAGGCATCCGTCACAGATAAGAAGTTGTTGAGAAGATTTTCAGCCAAGTTCTTCCTCAGTGGTGGTGTCTTGTATAGAAGGCATCATGACAATTTACTGCTCAGATGTGTTGACAAGAAAGAAGCAGCTAGAATCATTGAGGAGATACATGAAGGTGATTTCGGGACCCATTCCAACGGGAATACCATGGCTAAAAAGATTTTGCGAGCAGGTTATTATTGGTCCACCATGGAGACTGACTGTTACAATCATGCGCGGGTTTGCCACAAATGTCAAGTCTATGCTGATAAGGTGCATGTGTCGCCAGTACCTTTAAATGTCTTGACTTCCCCTTGGCCGTTTGCGATGTGGGGAATTGATATGATCGGCAAAATTGAACCTACTGCATCCAACGGGCACTGTTTCATTTTTGTTGCCATCGATTATTTTACAAAATGGGTCGAAGTTGCATCCTATGCCAATATCACCAAGCAGGTGGTAACTCGGTTCATTAAGCACAATATTATATGTCGCTATGGAGTGCCTGAGAAGATCATTACCGATAATGGGTCTAATTTGAACAACAAGATGATAAAGGAGTTGTGTGAGTCCTTTAAAATCAAGCATCATAACTCTTCCCCATACCGACCAAAGATGGACGGTGCTGTCAAAGCGGCCAATAAGAATATCAAGAAGATCGTACAAAAGATGGTGGTAACCTATAAAGATTGGCATGAGATGTTGCCTTTCTCTTTGCATGGCTATCGCACCATGATGCGTACTTCAACTGGGGCAACCCCATTTTCGTTGGTTTACGGTATGGAGGCAGTATTGCCGGTAGAAGTCGAGATTCCTTCTCTTAGGATCATGAGAGATGTTGATCTGGATGAGAGTGAATGGGTACAAAATCGGCTGGATCATTTGGAACTTATTGATGACAAGAGGTTGAAGGCTGTATGCCATGGTCAGGTATATCAACAAAGGATGAGGAAAGCTTTTCATAAGAGGGTACGGCCTCAGTGATACAAGCCAGGTGACCTTGTGCTAAAAAGGATAATTCTCCCCCAGGAAGATCCCAGGGGCAAGTGGGTTCCGACATATGAAGGTCCTTTCATGGTCAAAAAAGTTTTCTCTGGAGGATCGATGATGCTCACGACTATGGATGGAGAGTATTTCCCTCTCCCTGTGAATGCTGACATATTTAAAAAATACTTTGCATAAAAAAAACTAAAAAAAACCCGCTAAGCTAAAAACCCGAAAGGGCGGTTTAGGCAAAAATAGGGTGTCCTGGTGAATCGAAAACTAGAAAGGGCGATTCAGGAAAAAGTTAGGGACTTAAAACAAATGACTACGCTCAGCATGGGACCCTTTATTTCTTTCCTTTGTTCCGTCATCTGGCATAAGCTCGAAGCTAATCCAAGATTTATCTGTTTGAAAGCAGGAAGATAAGAGCCATAAGAGTCATAGCAGAGTTGGGACTTGATAGATGTTTACATTCACATTGCCATTTGTAAACACTTGTTTGCTTTGATTTTGTAATTACTTGATTCCAAATGTAAATGCCTTTTTCACAGGCTGATTTTTCAAAATCAATAAAGCATCTCCTTTCAAGTATACGTATACGTTTCTTTTCTCCTTTATACTATTTTGTTTGCAAAAACTTCCAATATTTTTGATAAGAATGTGCATATAAACTTCGTGGACCTTACACGAATATGCTAATCTAAGTCATGGTTAGTTGATCGCTTGAAATACGGATAACAAACACAACTACTACTGTGCAAGGGGCGTGTTTGGTGCTATGTTTGATAGATTTCTCTTTCACTATGTTGGCGGATGCCTTGCCATTTTGATTCGCCGCTCTGTGTTGTTGGTAAAGGTCATGGGCCAGGGTATTGTCAAGATTACGGAAGGTCAGCGAGATCGGTGAACCTAGTTGGAGATATTTCTTCCCCATAATGCCTTTTATTACATTTCTTTTCCGCACTTTCATGTGTTATCTTGATTGATTGTCTTAACATTGTTTGCATATAGGATTTTGTTTATAGCCAAATGTCAGTCTTGATGCGTTGAATATTTTTTCCTTGAAATTTTTTTTGTTTCATTTTACTTAATCCATCCAGTATCACTCTTTAATTGATTTTTCGGGCATTTTGATACCAACTGTTCCAATTCTTTTGCTTAGCCAAGAGTTTGGGGGAAGGAGTTTAGCTAAAAACGATGACTGTAATGGTATGCTTTTGAGTAGAACCCCGTTGATGATGTACAAGCATTATTTCAATCCCCAAACACCAGAGATATAAGGGAGTTAGACCCTCGTTAACCCCTCTGAGCCTTTGAAGTAGGATTTTCTTTTCCGTTCAAAGAAAAAACCTTGTTTTTTAACCCGGGGCAGGGTAGATGTTCAGTTAATTTGACCAAGCATTCAAATTTCAGAAGGAACGTCCCATCTGAGGATCACCACATTTTCTTTCGCATCATGAGAGCAGGAAAAATTTCAAAACCACGATGTTCATTTCCTTACAAAGTCCTGAGGTCGAGATCGAATCGATACAATAATGGCTATCCCTCGCCGACCAAGGAATGAGGCATTTGTTTTCGTCAAAAAAAGAAGAGAAAAAAAAACTCAAAAACCTAAAGTAATGTGACTTGTTCGAAGTGGAAAGTATGAATAAGAAAAAGAAAAAACACAAAAAAGCCCTAGTTTGAGCAGAGCAAACCCTACTTTGATCTTGAGTTCCAAGGGTCTTGTGATGAGAAAATGTTGATGAAATGAGAGGGTAAATTTTGAGGTACAATACTTGTGATAAGTCAGCTGAACTTAGGACAGGAGAATATTACGAAGGGGGTGGGCACCAAATAACTTGAGCCTTGAAAAACTTTTTTTTCTAAAAAAACCCTCGAACCAGGCCACGTTACAACCTCTAAAAGTCCTAACTGAAACAAGGGTTTAACTTTAAAGCATACTGTAACAGGATGACTTTTCCTAAACTCCCAAATATGTGTTGCATATCCATGTTGATATCCTATCACCCACATCTTGACTCGTTTTTGTTGGAAAAAGAAAAGTTTTGAAAATTTCTGCACTCTAGCCAGTGATTCATTCACAACAGAGGTGCGACACTTTGTTAAGATTTTCAACTTCAAGGTTTAAATGATTGTCGCATCAGGTCTGTCATTCCCAAAATAAAAATCTTCCTGCATGCGAAACATTTGTTTGACATCAAAAAGAGTTTACACGTTGAACACCCGTAAAGAGCTTAATGATTGTCAAGAAAGGAAAATTTGGTTTTCTTCTGTTAAGATAGAGCCCATGCATGAATAAGACTTTACCTATTCCCCAGTGAAATTTCATTTCCCAGTGAAGTTTCGTTTCCGGAGCAAAGTTTTGTTGCCCCAGGAATCTATTTTCAAAAGTTTCATTCTGAGACTTTAACTTTAGATATGTTGTAAATCCCCATTGGGAGTTGTGTTTAAATAGGAACTCGCATTCGGAGGAAGCTTCAATTCTCTAACAGAGTTACCAACAGAGATCCCTTGCCATGACCTCTCATTTTCCATCCGATTTGCTGACTGGGGCATCCTTATGTTAAGGTCTTTCCTTTTCCCCAGTAAGGTCGATACTGTGTGACCATCTGCATGATCCGCCTAATGGCTGCATTCCAAGAAATATCTCCAACCAATCTTCAATAGAGTTCTGTATCCCCGGTGAAGTCTCGTTTCCTCAGCAGAGCTTTGTTCCCCCCAGCAAAGATCTTCACCTCTCGCGTCGGGTTCGCTGTCTTGGTGTCATCCTCAAACACGACCGCGCCCTGTCTTTTCCAGAGATTACAGTCTTGCCCTGATATTCTCCCTCAATGTCTAAACTTCTCCATAAGCTACAGTGTCAATCTGATCTTCTCTAGGAATTTGAAATTTATTTTTGCAGCTCCTCTCAATGTTTATGGCCCGTTTCTACTAGTTTCTCGGTTTTTATTCCCCGCAAAGCTTCATCTCTTCGAGGTTCCCTCTCTAACGGTTCCCCGTATTTTCTCCTCTCCTTTGGATTTTGCAATTTATTTTTGCAAGTCTTGTCAGGTCCTGACTTCTTGGTTATTGACTTCTCAGTTGGCCATTCCCCAGCGAAACTTTTAAAACATGCATCATCATATTTCATCTACCAAAATGCATAGCATTTCCATTATATGGAGCATTGCTTTATATAAAAAGAATTCAAACATGCATCGGAACATAAAGCCATTTTCGTTTCTGTCTTCCCCAGTGATTTTGCTAATACTTCGAATTTAACCCCCCAACGAGGTCTTCGTCCTTATTATCTATGTTTACTCCCCATACCAATATCCTTTAACGTCAATCATTTGATTGTTTGAGTTTCTACTCTTGACTATAGTTCAGTTCTGCCCTGGCGCGGTCTTCTCGGGTTTAGTCTTCACTACCCTATCTGGTTCATTCCAATGTCTATTGATGCACCTTTCGAATTCCAGTTTCGTCCTGATATTCGCTTTCAGCAGGTTTTTAGGTGTACGCCCTAATCTCCTCGCTTTGGGTCGAGTTTCGCCTCGTCGCCTGTGCATGAAATCCAGTTTCGTCCTGGTACACATCTAGTTTAGTTTCGCCTAACTAATTATTAAGTCGAGTCGAGTCTCGTGTTTGATTTCATACCTTGGACCCTTTGACAGTGTTCGTTTACCTAGTGCATTGTTTGTACTGCGTCCCTGGTTTAAAATCAGTCTCTTTTGTTCCTTGGATTCTTCTATCAATTTTCGTCACTGTTTATCCATTGATCTGAGACCAGCAGGTGGTCTGAGAAACATGCACTCTCATCACTTTGCTATGGGTCGAGTTTCGCCTTGTCGCCTGTGCATGAAATCCAGTTTCGTCCTTGTACTCATCTAGTTTAGTTTCGCCTAACTAATTATTGAGTCTCGTCTCGTCTCGTGTTTGCTTTCATACCTTGGACCCTTTGATGGTGTTCGTTTATCGAGTGCAGTGTTTGTACTGCGCCCCTGGTTTGAAATTAGTCTCTTTTGTTCCTTGGATTCTTCTTTCAGTTTTCGTCACTGTTTATCCATTAATATGAGACCAGCAGGTGCTCTGAGAAACATGCACTCTCATCACTTTGCTATGGGTCGAGTTTCGCCTTGTTACCCATGCGTGAAATCCAGTTTCGTACTCATCTAGTTTATTTTCTTCTAACTGGTTTTTGAGTCGAGTTTCGTCTCGCTTTTGTTCCTCTTTTCTGGGATTCTTTCAGTTCCTTCATACTGTCTATCTTAGTTGAGATTAGCAAGTGCTCCTAGAATCACACACTCTAGTCACTTTGCTTTGGGTCGAGCTCAGAGTTTCGTCTCCTCACCCGCGTACATTTTCTGTTCCAGAGCTTAGTTTCGCCTATACTCAGCGGCTTGAGTTTTATCTCACCCTTTTTTAAAGCCCAGTTTTGCCCTGGCACATTTGTCTGGAAGTTTAGTTGCGTCTACTCTTCTTTTGTTTTCGTTCTATTTTGACATGCGTTACAGCTTTGTTCTGACGCATGTCTTGGGGGTTTTCTATTTCTGTTTCTTTATTCTTCAAGAGTGTAAATTTTCAGGTTCTTTCGTATTCAAACATCTTCAATCTTGTACGCTCGAAATTTGTCACTTTTCTCACTTATCATGTTGAAGATATTTGAATAGGGGCAGCTGTTGCACCCCAAAATTTACCCTCTTGATTTTTGGCTTATGTTTCATCATGGATATCATATTGCATTGCATTCATACATGGTGATGGGATCAAAGTACTTTGGTTATCAAGTCTTCCTCAAGCTTTGAAAGTTGTTTGCATTGACAAGTTGCTCAAGTAGAACCTTATCATCTAAACCTCTGGATCTTTCAAGCCAAAAGTTATTGCATATCTCAAGATGTTTTATCCATCTCTTTGGACCATCAGAGGATTGAAGTTTATGATTGATTATGTGAAGGAACCACTCCTTTGATTCACCAGTCAATTTAGGGTTTTGTTTGAGCAAGATCATTGATCAATATACAAGTTTTGATTTGGAAGCTATAACATCTCATTGATATTTGGAAGGTCTTAGTACAAGAAATTGGCCAAGAGGTCCAGAGGATTTTAAAGTTTTGAAGATGGTTCATCAATCTCCTGAGATGTTAACCAAAATTAGGGTTTGGTCCAAGTTGAGGTAATTGAGGTCTAGATGAGCCAATACCTGAAGCATCACTATCTTATCATCATTGGAATCAAATTTGATCAAGGAATCTCTCATGATATGCAGGGGAATTAGGGTTTTGAAGCTTGATCAGCTATCTCCAAGCACCTTAGTTGTGTATTTTGTATATGTGTTGTTGACTAACTTCTAATCAAAATACAAAAAAAAATATTTGTCCTTGTCTTTGCATATTTGTGTTTTGTAGGTACCAAGTCGAAGCATCTGACAAATAAAGTTTCTGGTATTATTCTCCTAAAATCTCTTTTTTACAAAAGAAAATTAACAAAAAATATTTTTTTTCACTGATGCAACCGATTGCTCTTAGAGTGAAATCGATTGCACATAGTATATTTTGCGCCATTTTTGAAAAAAGACATTGTGCAAATCGATTTGCACTATAGTGCAATCGATTGCACAGCGTGGAAATTTGAAAAAAATCAGCAATTTTAAACTTGTCAAATTTTAGCTCCAATTTTCCTTCATTTTTGAAAGATGTACCATTAATTCAAATTTTAGTGCCAGTCTTTCATTTTGAAGAAGAATTATCATTAATTCAAATTTTGGCTCTAATATTTGAAAGAATTATCATTAATTCAAATTTTGGCTCTAATATTTGAAAGAATTATCATTAATTCAAATTTTGGCTCCAAGAATCAATTATCAAATTACCACTAATCCCAATTCTAAAACTCTATAAATAGAGCCCTCATTTCATTCAAATTTCAAGCTTTTGATAGCCAAATCCACTTTGCTAAAAAATCTCTCAATTCTCTCCATCTACCAAATTCACTCAAAGCTCCATTTTTAAAAAGTTAGTAAGCTTTGCATTGAAGCTTACTAATCTTTGAGCTAAACCTTCATCCAAACACTTTTTATTCATCAATTCTGTACATCCAAGCTTGGAAATTGATTCTTGTGGTTGAATTGAAGCAAATTCTTGAAGTTGTGTTGATAATTCTCTAGATCTACCTTTGGTAAGTTGGATAATTCATCTTTCACAATGTGATCTCTTTTTAATCTTTGGGTTTAATTCATTGAGCATTATTTTGTGATTCCAATGGTGTTATTTTCTCATTATTTGATGGAATTTTCTTGCTCAATTGGATCCACGATCATAAGGTGTTTGATGGAAAGTTTGAACAAGAAATTGGCCTTTTAAAATGTTGTTTTGTTGCCTGTAACAGTGTGCAATTGATTGTAGTAACAGTGTAATCGATTACACAGAAGCAATTTCGCACAAATTTTTAAAAAATGTACTGTGTAAATCGATTTACACAGTAGTGCAATCAATTTACACAGGGACAAAATGAAATTTTTTCCTTATTTTGGGGCAGCTTTGATCCAAAATTTTTTTTCTACTCACTCCTTTTGATTGTTGGTTTGGATTGCAATTTT
Organism: Vicia faba; assembly: GCA_948472305.1. Lineage (NCBI taxonomy): Eukaryota > Viridiplantae > Streptophyta > Magnoliopsida > Fabales > Fabaceae > Vicia > Vicia faba. Next base: position 1,396,707,039 of record OX451736.1, on the reverse strand, counting down.
AAATATCCAATTTCTGTTAAAACTCAATGGACTTTGTGATGTAGATGAAGTTGGATAAATATTCATCAATTCAAATCTACCTAAGAGTTAATTATTTAATTCATTTTTGGTGATTTGGATTAATGATATGTTTAGTGCTTTAATCCATCTAGAGGAGTGGTTGAATTTAAAGATGAAAGAATTTTGAAATGGTGATCCAAATTAGCTTATCATTCCCCTCCCTCTTCATCTTATCCCTTTCTTTTTTGATTGTGTTACATGTTAAAAGATGTAGATATCTATATCATTTATCCAAATATGAAGTACATAGATTGCTATTAACCGGCCTCAAAATAGGTGCGACTTCTACATAAGTCAACTTACGATTGCTTAACATAGCGCTAAATTTCGTCCCGATTCGAATAAATGATCATTCGTGGCCCAAACTTATGATTGCAAGCCCAAGTATTTTAATTTGATCTCTTTGATCCAATAACCTTGAGATTCATTGTGTGGAGGCTTTGGTTCTACCAATCCTCTAATGATTCTACAACACCTTTGGTCAACGCGGATCACTTAAACATCGTTGATCATTAAATGGTACTTGTGAGAATTCCAAAATGGATGATATACTTGACAAAAAGAAAATTCAACTTGTTATATGGAGGCTTTTGTTCTACCAATCCTCTAATGAGTTCCAAATGCAAGTTTCAAGATGGTCATCCAACTAACCACTAATTTCTAACAATTGACTTTACTTTATGCTTTTTATTTTTTATGCTTTATGTACCATTTACTTTTAGCATTTTACATTTCATGCTATTTTCATATTTTCTCACTTGAGCATTTACTTTTATGTCATTTTTATTTTGCTCACTTGAGCTTTTCTTTTCCTTTTAAAGACACCTAATAATCAGCACGAACCATAAAAAAAATATAATGATACTTGGACTATTTGGTTACTATCCTTGGCATTATGGAGCATGAGACTTTTTCTAGGACTTAGGATTAGAGACCTTGGCCTATCTTGGAGACTTTGTGACAATGTATAGTATTCCACTTTTGGCCTAAGGCTACTGTGTTTCACTTTATTTGTGGAGCACAACTTATTACACTGGCACTGCTATTGTATTTGGCATGTTTGATATTCCATGCAGGATATATACATGAGATTGTGAATACTATACATTGCCCATGGGGATCTGTTCATATCTGATAATCTCATTACTTACATCCTTATGGCGTAATTTATGACTTGATTTGTCTATTGATGCCAGCTTGCTTGAAGTTATTGGGTTTCTTTTTATTCTTGCTCAGTTGCTACGGATAGTTATCCGTTTAGTATTGAACTATCTCATTTCTTCCATTTTCATTTTGCATAGTTCTCTGATTGCATGATGGGACCTCTGTTGCTGATATATGTCAGGAGGCCCTCTGGTTTTTGTCAAATACATATGTTGTTTTTGCTTTTGATCGATGAGTCACTCATTTTAGAAATTGAGATCACAACTTCGCTCTCATTGCATGTTCCCTATAGGATGTTTATTGCTTTTTTTTCTTCTTTAATTGTTGATCGATGAGTCACTCAATTTAGAAATTGAGATCACGACTTCGCTCTCATTGCATGCTCCCTATAGGATAGTTTTGTTAAGCTTCCTTTAGCGTGTTAATTAAGGTAGGGTTTTCCTTTATCCTCAACCTTAGGGTCAAACATTGTATGATAACACTAGGGATAGTACTAGGTTAGTTTCCCTTAGTTGTTTTCCCTTTTCTCTGCATTCTGCATCTTAAAACAAAAATTTGTTTCTTGGCAAATCATAAGACATTTCTAATGAACTCAAACCCTTCTTCAAAGTAAAAGATACAAACCAATCTTGCTTTGTTTGTGTTATCTTGAAGCCGATGTTTCGCCATCGCACATGTTTGTTATCCTACTTTGATTCTAAATATCATTGTTAGGTGTGATGATTTGTCATCCGTTTTATTGATTTTTCGCCATCTTTGCCATGATATCTTGTTATCTTGAAGCCGATGTTTCGCCATCGCACATGTTTGTTATCCTACTTTGATTCTCAATATCATTGTTAGGTGTGATGATTTGTCATCCGTTTTATTGATGTTTTACCATCTTTGCCATGATATCTTGTTATCTTGAAGCCGATGTTTCTCCATCGCACATGTTTGTTATCCTGCTTTGATTCTCAATATCATTGTTAGGTGTGATGATTTGTCATCCGTTTTATTGATGTTTCGCCTTCTTTTCCATGATATCTTGTTATCTTGAAGTTGATGTTTCGCCACTGCACATGTTTGTTATCCTACTTTGATTCTCAATATCATTGTTAGGTGTGATGATTTGTCATCCGTTTTATTGATGTTTCGCCATATTTGCCATGATATCTTGTTATCTTGAAGTTGATGTTTCGCCATCGCACATGTTTGTTATCCTGTTTTGATTCTCAATATCATTGTTAGGTGTAATGATTTGTCATTCTTTTTATTGATGTTTCGCCATCTTTGCCATGAAATCTTGTTATCTTGAAGCCGATGTTTCGCCATCGCACATGTTTGTTATCCTACTTTGATTCTCAATATCATTGTTACGTGTGATATTTTTTCATCTATTTTATGAATGTTTTTGTTATCTGTTTTATCATTTGATGTTTCGCCATATTTGACATGTTACCTTGTTATTATTTAGTCAATGTTTGACCATCTCATTTATTTTTTGTTTTATTTGATGTTTTGCCATCTTGCCTGTTTTTGTTATCTTAACTAAAAAACACAAACCAACCAAAATATATAAGCCGAACTACGGCTGCTCTGATTCCTTAAAAGGGATACCTAGGCATTGGGGTAGGGCCCGATCGAGCACATCTTTTTATTTTCCCTACATTGTTTTCTTTTTTTTCGTTTGCATTACATTCCCTTTTCAGTTTTAAGCCATAGACATAGGATTTGACCACACCCATTAGATTAGACAACAAGAGTGGATACCGTAGAGTACTACGGGCGTGTGGGGTGTTAATACCTTCCCCTCGCATTACTGACTCCCTTACCCGATCTCTCGGTCGAAAGACCGTGATTTCTCCCTTTTCAGATTTTCTTGATGTTTACCTTTCCCTTTCGGTGGGATAAAAGACGTTCGGTGGTGACTTCATTGATGTTTCATTACATCCAGATGACAGGTTCCGGCCGCGTTGTTTTAAAGGGATCTAGAACTCAATAGGCAGGATAACCTCCATACCATACACCATAGAATAAGGTGTTGCCCATGTTGACGTTCATGCTGAGGTGCGGTAACCATGAAGAGAAAATGGTAACATCTCATGCCAGTCTTTGTATGTCACCGTCATCTTCTGTATGATTTTCTTAATATTCTTATTAGCAGCCTCTACAAAGTCGTTCATCTTCGGCCAGTAAGGGGAAGAATTATGATGCTAGATCTTGAATTGTTTACAGAGTTCGGTGATCATTGTATTGTTGAGATTCGTATCATTGTCTGTGATGATTCTCTTTGGCACACCATACCGACAAATCAGGTTATGCTTGATAAACCGCACCACAACATTCTTGGTAACAGTAGCAAAAGAGGCAGCCTTAACCTACTTCGTGAAGTAATCAATGGCCACTAGGATGAAGTGATGCCCATTGGAAGCGATAGGACTAATCTCTCCAATCATGTCAATGCCCCACATTGAAAAGGGCCAGGGAGCCGTCAAGACGTCCAAAGGAACCAGAGGTACATGCACTTTATCAGCATAGATCTGGCATTTGTGACATGTTCGGGAATGCTGATAACAGTCAACTTCCATAGTGTACCAATGGTAACCTGCTCGTAGGATCTTTTTAGCTATGGTGTGTCCACTAGAATGGGTGCCAAAGATACCTTCGTGTAAATCGGCCATAATCTATTCTGCTTCGTTTTTATCTACGCATTAAAGTAAAGTGGATTCATGGTTGCGCTTATAGAGGATTCCATTACTGAGTCAGAACTTTGTGGAGAATCTTCTCAGAAACTTCTTATCATTGACGGACTCCCCATCAGGATACTCTTGAGCCTCAAGATTCCTTTTCACTTCGTGGAACTAAGGTTTGTTTGCTACCTCTTCACTGTCAATCTCATAGCAGTATGCTGGTTCATCCAACCGTTCAATAGTGACCCGAGGAGCTTTATTGTCCCACTTGACCTTGAACATAGACGACATAGTAGCTAGCGCGTCCGCTAACTGATTCTCTTCTCGTGGGAAATGTTCAAAGGTGACCTCTTCAAAGTGTGGAAGAAATGTCAGCACATGTTCTTTATAAGGTATGAGATCTGGGTGCTTCGTGTCCCACCCTCCTTTGATTTGACTTATTACCAAGGCTGAATCCCAGAAAATGCTCAAGAACTTGATCCTCATATCAATAGCAGCTTTGAGACCCATGATGCATGCTTCATACTCCACCATGTTTTTGGTACAGTTGAAACATAATTTGGCCGTGAAAAGAGTATGATAGCCTTTTGGAGATATGATTACAACACTGATGCCATTGTCGAGTGCGTTGGAGGCTCCATCAAAAACCATAGTCCATCGGGATCCGTCCTCAGGCCTTTCATCTAGTCCAGGTTCATCATAATCAGTCACTAATATAATGTTCTCATCCGGGAATTCAAAGTTCATGGATTGGTAGTCATCCACAGCCTGATGAGCCAAATGATCAGCTAGTACACTTTCCTTGATTGCTTTCTAGGTCGTGTATTGGATATCGTATTCGGTCAAGATCATTTGCCATCTTGCTATTCTTCCGGAGAGAGCGGGCTTCTCGAAGATGTACTTGATCAAATCCATCTTAGATATCAACAAAGTGGTGTGGGTCAACATGTACTACCTCAGTCGGTGAGAAGCCCATGCCAAAGCGCAATAAGTTTTCTCGAGCAATGAGTATCTTGTCTCACAGTCGGTAAACTTTTTGCTAAGGTAGTATATTGCATGCTCTTTTCGACCGAAATCGTCATGCTTCCCCAACACATACCCCATTGAATTATCTAACATTATTAAGTACATTATCAATGGTCTTCCTTCAATCGGAGTCATCATAATTGGAGGCTCTTAAAGGTATTCCTTGATTCTTTCGAAGGCGGTCTGGCATTCGTCATTCCACTTTACCACTTGATCTTTCTTCAAGAGTTTGAAGATTGGCTCATAAGTAGCAGTTAAATGGGAAATGAACCTGGCAATGTAATTTAGGCATCCTAAGAAGCCTCTGACTTCCTTCTCAGTGCGAGGAGCCGACATCTCTTGTATAGCCTTCACTTTTGTAGGGTCTACTTGAATACCCTTGTCACTGACAATGAAATCTAGGAGTTTACCAGACCTTACCCCAAAGGTGCACTTGTTTGGATTTAACCTCAACTTATACATCTTCAACCTATCAAACAACTTTTGTAGATGATTAAGGTGCTCTTCTTCAGTTTGACACTTGGCTATCATGTCATCAACATAAACCTCTATCTCATGGTGAATCATGTCATGAAACAAAGCTACCATGGCTCGCTGATAGGTTACCCCAGCGTTCTTCAACCCAAACGGAATCACTTTGTAGCAGAAAGTGCCCCATTGTATGATGAAGGTTGTCTTCTCCATGTCTTCGGGTGCCATCTTGATCTGATTATAACCAGAGAAACTGTCCATGAAGGAAAAGATCTTGTGTTGCACGGTGTTGTCAACTAGAATGTCAATATAGGGAAGCGGAAAGTCATCCTTGGGGCTTGCCCTGTTGAAATCTCGGTAGTCCACACACATTTGTACCTTGCCGTCCTTTTTAGGTATCGGGACTACGTTAGCAACCCATTAGGGATAAGAAGTGACAACTAGGAACCCAGTGTTAAACTATTTCATAACCTCTGATTTAATCTTCTCTGACATTTCAGGGCGCATGTGATGAACCTTCTACTTTATCGGAGGGAAATATTCTTTAGTTGGCAGACGATGAACCACAATATTCGTGTTTAGTCCTGGTGTGTCTTCATATGACCAGGCAAAGATCTCAACATAATCATGTAACATCTGAATCAAACGCTGTTTGACACGAAGCTCCAAATTTGCACCTATATTGACCTCTTTTCTGTTCTCTTCTGTGCCCAAGTTCTTTGTCTCAACTGGCTCTTCATGTGGTTGTATAGACCTTTGTTCCTGCTGTAATAGTCTAGAAAGTTCTCCGGCTACCTCATAATCTTCCTCAACTTCGTCCTCATTGTGATTGGTGGATCTGGAACTGACTGTTTAACGCTGGTTCGCGAAATGTCGCGGAAGCAAGAGTCGCCACCGTCTTTTATTTTCTCCAACATGGACAAGACAAAAGCACAGCAAAATTCCTTATGAGATTGTCTCTCGGTTCGGGAGGTAGATTTATAGAAAGGGAAGGTGTTAGCACCCTTTCTATCCATGGTTATCCATGGGCTCTTAGGTACTTGCTCATTGTGTTTTCAAAAGTGTTTGCTTTTCAATTGTGAGTGGGTTTGAAAAAGTTTCGTTTAAAGATTTCAGATCGACTCTTGTATCAGTCCTCAAGAGTGTTTGAAAAATTGTTTTGAAAGCTTTTTGAAAAGTGTCGGTGTGAAAAGAGTTTTGATTTGTTTTTGAAATAGAGCAAGTATCTACGAGTCATCTACCTACCCTAAGGAATTAGGCTGTGTAAATGTCCTTAAGGTAGTGCCATCCCACCATTGAGAGGTAGGTAGCACCACCGTTGGAGGTGTTCGGGTCAATTCGTTTGTAGGGACAGTGTGGTCACCAGAGCAACAGTAGGACACCTTAGAAGCTACCCTTATGCCATTGATCCTTTTTAATTCTGAGGCAACCGTTTCGAGGCAACTGGATCATGTCATGGACATAAGGACTTACTAAAACGTCCTATACTCGACGACCACGTTTCGAGGGCAAGGCAACAGTGAGGCGTACCCTAAGAGTGGTGTGTGAATTTGTGTGTTATTTTCATATTATGTTTTATCTTGTACATGTATCATGGTGATTTACGCTTGTTTTTAATTTAGGCCATACATTCTTTCATGCAATTATAATTTAAAAGTGCGGAAATTTAAATGCGGAAAGTAAAATCCTACGCTATTACAAGGCGCGGGTCTATACATCGCCAAAATACAAAGACCCGTTTTTTGATAAAGATGCGGAAAGTAAAGACGGAAAGATAAACCTAATTACTATTACATCTGAGAAACAGTTACATAATGATCGAAAAAAATAATGCATGAAAAGAATTAAAATTAGGACGTCCGAGGGTTTTGATCCTTTGCATTAAATTAAATTAAAGTCCAATTAATTATTTAATTAAAGAAAAGAAAGTGTTTTAGTGTTTTTTGTATTTATGAAAAATAAAGAAAAAGAATTAAAAGGAAACCCTAAATCTAGATTATTTTAATTATTAATGAAAATATTAAAGTTAACCTAATTTACTAGTTAATTAATTTATTTACATGTTTATTTACAAAATTAATGATAATTAATAATAATGATAAATAATGATGATTAATAATTTATTTAAGAAAAAGATGAAAATGTCAAAAAAACCTAATTTTAGATACTTTTTACTTATTAAGAAAAAGATTAAAGTTTAAAAACCTAAATTAAACTAAGTTAATTGTAAGAGTTTATTTACAAAAAATAGGTTAGTGATGAAATTAATAATAATTAAAGATATTTGTATTTTTGATTTTTCTGTTTTTATTATAGAAAATTATTTTATGGTGAAAAAAACAATTAAAACAATTAAAAAAGAATTAGAAAAGAAAAGAAAATAAAATTAAAAAGGATGCAAACCAAGGGGGGTTTCAGGCCCAAGGGGAGGTTTTTTTGAACGGTCTGTATTCTTTGGCCATTGGATTGGGTTTCATGGCCATTTGTGTTCTGGTTGTTGGCCATTTGTGTTCTGGCCTCAACGTTCCTTAATCTTCTCAGGATGTTTGTCTCGCCATGTATTGGTGTCATGCATAAGTTGTTCTACTTTGGCCATTTGGCTTTTGGCTTTTGGCCATTTGTGTTTTGGCCTCAACGTTCCTTAATCTTCTTGCATGGGATCCTGTCTAAATCTGCAGTGTTGAATCTCATGAACACATTAAATAAAATCATAAAATGCAAATAAAGCCAATATATGAAGAAATTTAATGTTTAGGCACAATATAACATGTATGAATGATTATACCCTTTTGATCATGGAGATCAAATCAATCTTACCCTCACTGGAAAATTAGCGACATGAATGCTTTTATGCCCTTTGAATCATGGAGATCAAGCCAGCCTTACCCTTACTGAAGAAGTAGTGAGGTGTTGGTTTGTAACTGTGATGGCTTGTTTGTAGTGAGAGAGGGATTTGTAATAAGGATTTCAAGGTTTTAGGGTTCTTGAAAGAATTTGATATTCTAACAGTGTTGTGGCAAGGTTTTTTCTCCTCTCTGATTTGTGTGAAAAGAAGGTGATTATATAATGGAAATTAGGGTAAAAAAAAATGGGCTTTGAATGTGCAATTGGGCCTCCAATGTTCACTTGAGTTCGTCACTTTCCAGGATAAATCGCATGGACTTAAGTGCAATTTTTGAAGTTGAAATGTGAAAACAAAATGTAGCCGACATCGATAACTAACTCCTGTCCGAAAATCAGCTCAATCGGATAAACGGTGAATTAATTATGAATTTTTGAAGTTTTAGCTCAGACAAACTTATTTTGGGCTCCAGTGTCGACTCTGATACGTTCTTCAATAAAAAACTGGTATTGATCGGAGCATAATCTGGTCTCGACTTTTGAAGCAAAGTTGTAGATCTACGATTCAGGGACCTTGTGTAAAAATATGAGCCCAATCCGATAAAAATTGACCGAGTTATGAATTTTCGAAGTTTCGGCCCAGATGAAATAATATTCAGCATTCAGGATTTTCAGCGTGTCACGCACTCTGAGCAAAAAACGAAGGCCTTTTGAATACCGTTTGAACTCAATACCTTCTGTGAAAATGTAGTCAACTCAATTTGTGAAATTTTGGTGCCGGAACCAGCTCGATACGATGAAAATCGACCAAGTTATGATTTTCTGAACATGACGCAAATAAACTTCTGTCACAAATTTTCTGTACGAAAATACTTGATATATCCACTTTTTTGAAGACCTTCTGATCGAAATTGGCTTCCAGCTGTGAGAGATGAAAACATAGATAATGTCAAGACGGAATTTTGGCCACCGGAACGGGTTCAAAACGAGCCACGATCTTCAAGTTATGAATTTTTTAGCGCGTAAAAACAGCACTTTCAGCACACTTTTTCACCATATTTCTTCGAGAAAACTCACACATTCGAATACCTTCTTTAAAGAATTGACTCTTGAGCCGAACCTGAATTGGAGAATACGTTATCAGAGATATCTTGACGAAAGAATACCTGAATATGATGCGCCGGGTTGGACTTGTGAATTTTTCTTGAAATATTTTGAGAAATATGGGAGGGCAAATTTTGGGGTACAACAGTTGCCCCTGTTCAATCTTCTTAAACCTGAGGATGTAGATTGGATGGCGTGCCTTTCGTAATCCGAAGGTGGAAGATGATTGAACACTAGAGTGCCCAGAAATTTGCACTCGCATAGTAGAGTGTCAGCGGTATGATGCAGGGAATGGGCTTATAGATGCCATTTGGAGACTGATGGATGGGAGGATGGGCTTATAGATGCCACCTGGAGACTGTTGTTGCGTGGATGGGCTTATAGATGCCATCTAAGTGTCGATCGCGTAAGAGATTCCTTAGCGAGAACTTGCGTACCTGAGAAAGAAAAATAATTACCTGGCCTGTTACAGGAGTTGATCTTCAAACTCTTTATGTAGATGTGCCCTGGCTGGATACAGGAATCGAATCTTTAAACTCTTCAGACGTGCCCTGGCAAGATACAGGAATCGAGTCCAGAGAATAGTCGTCAACAGATACACCCTGGAAGGATACAGGAATCGGATCTTCGAACTCTTCAGACGTGCCCTGGCAAGATACAGGAATCGAGTCTGGAATATAGTCGTCAACAGATACACCTTGGCGAGATACAGGAATCAGATCTTCGAACTCTTCAGACGTGCCCTGGCAGGATACAGGAATCGAGTCTGGTAATGTTAGTCGTCAACAGATACACCCTGGCGAGATACAGAAATCAGATCTTCGAACTCTTCAGACGTGCCCTGGCAAGATACAGGAATCAAGTCTGGTAATGTTATTCGTCAACAGATACACCCTGGCGAGATACAGGAATCGAATCTTCGAACTCTTCAGACGTGCCCTGGCAAGATACAGGAATCGAGTCTGGTAATGTTAGTCGTCAACAGATACACCCTGGCGAGATACAAGAATCGGATCTTTGAACTCTTCAGACGTGCCCTGGCAAGATACAGGAATCGAGTCTGGTAATATTAGTCGTCAACAGATACACCCTGGCAAGATACAGGAATCAGATCTTCGAACTCTTCAGACGTGCCCTGGCAAGATACAGGAATCGAGTCTGGTAATCTTAGTCGTCAACAGATACACCCTGGCGAGATACAGGAATCAGATCCTCGAACTCTTCAGACGTGCCCTGGCAAGATACAGGAATCGAGTCTGGTAGTGTTAGTCGTCAACAGATACACCCTGGCAAGATACAGGAATCGGATCCTCAAACTCTTCAGACGTGCCCTGGCGAGATACATGAATCGAGTCTGGAATTAGTCGTCAATAGATACACCCTGGCAAGATACAGGAATCGGATCTTTAGTTGCGACCGTTGATAGTAATCATCTTTGTATTAACCTTTGTCCTGAAAAGACAAAATGTTAGTTATATGCGATGTCATGTGGTATGACATGCGTGATGTTTTCAGAATGAATGAGACTGTATGTTCATGATGCGTATATGCATGCTATAATGTATGGAAATGCGATGTTTATGAATGTATGTTTTTGTCTAGGAAAATAAATCCTTGACGGGTGCCGGGAAGTTAAATCCTGGGCTCGATGTTGGAAGAATAGTGCTCTCTGTTTCCGCTGAGGATGATGGTTGCAAGAATACCGGTAGGAGAAGATGACTCTGTTGGGGAATAAACTTGGCGAATAGATTACTCTGCGGGGAGTGCTCTGTGGGGAAAGAGAGGTACTTTGCTGAGGTTGATGATAACTCCGCTGGGGATACCATTGATGTGTTATATTGAAGGAATTGATGAACTCCGCTGGGTGATAGGAAGACTTCGCCGGGGACGATCTTTCCATGGTTATTGGCTGAGGATAACCCAGTTATATCCTGGTGGGGAAATAACCTTTGAATAAAAAGTCCGGGAGACGCGTTCGTGCTCTACAGGGGACAAGCTTCCAGAATCTACTGGGGATAAGCTTCCTGCCGGGGAGATGGATTCCACTTTCCTGGGGAAACTTTTGGACTGGACTCTCCTGGGGAAATTTTTGAACTGTACGGGGGAAGTGGCTCCATTGAATGTCCGTATACCGCCGGGGAACAATCTTAGATCAAGACTGTCGGGGATGCTTGTTAAGAATGTTTGTATATTGCGCTGGGGAATGTTGAGATCTGCTGGGGATACCCAATTTCCATAAGGCTGACTGAGTAGGCTAATTCTGCTTGGAGAGAGTATCGCTGACTTGTTGGGAATACTGTGCCTTGGTTAGGGCTGATGGGAGACCAACTGCTTGGGATAGAAATGTTGAATCTTGGCTCACTCTCTGGGGAATTAAGATATCTTGGTGGATAGAGCAACTAGATTGCTTAGACAACTCATTATTGCCCCTGTTTCTGTGGGAGAAGATACTGGTGAAGGCCTGATGATGAGCTCGTGTAAAACTGCATCTTTGGAGGGAGTAAACCTGTGTAGGGTTTCTTCGGGCTAAGTTCGTGTAAAACTTCTGGAGGAACTGGGGTAAGGTTACTTCGGGATAAGTCCGTGTAAGACTTCTGGAGGAACCGGGGTAAGGTCATCTTGAGATAAGTCCGTGTAGGACTTCTAGAGGAACCGGGGTAAGGTTACTGCAGGGTAAGTTCGTGTAAAATTTCTGGATGAACCGGGGTAAGGTCATCTTGAGATAAGTCCGTGTAGGACTTCTAGAGGAACCGGGGTAAGGTTACTGCAGGGTAAGTTTGTGTAAAACTTCTGGATGAACCGGGGTAAGGTCATCTTGAGATAAGTTCGTGTAAGACTTCTTCTGAAATAAAAGGAACCGGTGTAGGGTTGCCTGATGGTGAGTTCGTGTAAAACTACATTTGAGGTTGAGAAGGAACCTATGTAGGGTTGCCTGTTGGTGAGCCCGTGTAAGACTGCTTTTGAAAGAAAAGGAACTGGTGTAGGGTTACTTTGATGATAAGTCCGTGTAAGACTTTTTCTGAAAGAAAAGGAACCGGTGTAGGGTTACTTGTGGAGGGTGAGTCCGTGTAAGACTTCGTCTAAAAATTGAGAAGGAACCGGTGTAGGGTTGCCTGATGATGAGTTCGTGTAAAACTACATCTGAAGTTGAGAAGGAACCAGTGTGGGGCTGCTTCATGATGATCAAGTGGATGATTGTCCTGTCTGGTTTCAGATATTAACCCACGATCAGTCGTCCACAAAATTTTCTTGGCTTGTTACCAATGTTGATCTGAAGCTGTAAGGGTAGATGGTAATCATCTTTTGATTGACCTTTCCTTGGTACTTTGGCTGACAGAGCAACTGGATCACCTGGACCACTCATTATTGCCCCTATCTCTGAGGTGAGGGCAAAAGATACCTTGTGGAGGTGCTTGATGACTGCCGATTGACAAATCTTCCTCTGGAAGGCAAGTGACGAGATGCCGGGACATAGTCGTACGCTTTGATACCTAACTTTTGCCTGGACCGCCCTTTCGGGTTTTCAGTCCACCGGGATACCCATTTTTGCCCAAGCCGCCTTTTCAGGTTTTCGACTTGCCGGGTGTACAGATTTTTTTATTTTCATCCCTTATTTTGCCCGAACCCTTTTGGTTCGCCGGGGAGCCCTTATTTTTGCCTAGGTGTGTCAACCTAGCGGGTCTTTGATTATGCGTAGTATTTTTTTCGACTATGTCCATGCTCCCAGGATGTAGGGAGGTGCCCCTGTCAGTAGTGTTGCATTGTCATACCACCAGAAGATCTTCGTTTGATCGTCTAATGCCCCAAGTGATCCAGATGGAGATTTTCCCCAAGCTGGTTGGCCTTTTGAGAGATTCTCCGAATCTTGACTTAACTGCCCCAGATGATGGACAATGATCATGCCATGCCCCTTGATTGGAAGTGCTTTTGTTCACTAGATATTCTTCGTGCAAATTTCTCTGCTGTTCGAACAAATAGTCATACGCAAACAATATTATATCAAGAATGCAAAGCTTATGTCTGTCTTGAAGTTTTTTGAAAATGCATTTTTTCATAAAAACAAGTGAATTTTTTGTAAACTGTGATGTCAACTCAGTATTTTACAGCAAGCCTTAAGGAGTCAGGATACCTTTGTAACAATATGCTTTCGAACTAACCCATGCTTCAGCTAGGACTTTTAAGGGTTATAACGTGGCCAGGTTCACGGTTTAAGAAACAAAGGATAAAGGCTCAAATTTTATTTGTACCCACCCGCTCTTCGTAATGTTCTTCAATCCTAACCTCAGTTGATCGTGTGTTAGACCTTATTTGAGTCTTTGCTCTGATATTCCAGTGATGGTTCGGATGTTGAACGTTTATTTGAATAGGCAGTCATTTTTGTTTGGTTGAGGGTTTGTAGGACCTCTTTCTTTTTTGATTTCGTTATCCCTGTTTTTTGCCTGAACTGTTTCTTTTATGATTACAGTCAGCGGGATGCCCCAGTTTTGTAAGTCTCCTTCATAGGTTTTGACTTGTTGGGCTTTAGTTTTTTTTTTGGTAGTGACTGCCTGTCTTTATGATTATTCGGGACCATCACTGTCTTTTGCTTTGTAAGGACTTCTTTGGTGCTATTCGTTGTGCACTTGGATCAGCTGAGAGAACTACCCTGCCCCAGGTTATGATTAAGGGTTTCAATTTTCGAAAAGAAAAACTCCTACTTCTTTGGCTCAGAGGGGTTGTCGAGGGATTATCTTCCTTATAACTCCAGTGTTTAGGGATTGAAACAATGCATGTACCTCATCAGCGGGGTTTGTCCAAAAGCATACTGTAGATCGTGGTATCGTTTTTGTCATCCTCCCTCAAGAGGCTTAGAATTATTAATAGAGAATTGATCATCACAAAAATATGAAAGCAGTTTGCATATAGTGGATACGAAATAATTACTTCAAAACAGACATGTGCCATGCATTAATGAAATAACAACATTTGATATAAATAAATGTTTGAACAATCAAAAGAAAATTACAACTTGAACATTCGAATGAACAAAAGTCTTCTAGTCTCAAGGCTTGTCACTTCAAATGGTGAATCCGGTAGGGATGGTAGAAACATTCAGCCTGACCCACTTGGGAGAAATCCACTGTCCCTTCATTAATCAGGTCCTGGACTTTATTCTTCAGAGCCCAGCAGTCGGCAGTGTCATGTCCAGGACTATCAGAGTGGTATGCACATCTTCTGTCGGGATGATAGTTAGGAGCAGAGATGTTGGGGTTCCGGGGAGGAGCCCTTAGTATAATCATATTCAACCTCAACAGGTGTTGCAAGGCTTGAAACAGCGGCATGTTAAGCTGGGTGAATTGCCTCTTGGACCTGCTTGGCTTACTCTGATCAACCTGTTGCTCTGGGCGAGGTTGATGTTGGGCTTGTGAAGTGGTAGCAATTTGGAGAGGTCTATTCTTCACCATACCAGACTCTTGTCCTCTTGGAAGCTGATCAAAGGCCTGGTCCCTGACTCGGACTGGTTGCTTCATGTTGGATCTGTCTTGGTGGAGTTGACTGATCATGGTCCTCAACTCTTCTTGCTCCCGAGCTAAACCTTGGATGAGAGCCCTTTGCCCCAACAACTGGGTTTTCATTGTATCCACCTCAGCTTGTAGGCATTTCAGCCGTTCGTCCTTGTCATCCTCGGAACTTTTCTTGGCCAGATTCCCCATGAGGAGTGTCCTTAACTCTTCCTGCCCCTTGGATAGGCTTAGAAAGATCTCCCTGAACTGAGTCTCTTGAGCATGAAGACCCTGGTTATCTTGTTGGGAAGCCATTGCTGAAATAAACAGCGAAGAAGGTAAGAGACATGTACCAAGGGTACCTGTAATGAAATGATATGTATGATATGCATGCAATGTTTTCAAGGATCTCGCGGGATAAACAAGAAAATTGTTAGAATATGAATTTGTAGCTTGATGAAAGGAACTTCATGTTGTTGCGAGTCCTTCTTCAAGGGTCAAGGCTCACCATATCGAGTGGGTCATAGCCCCTGACTTTAGTCATCATGTCTGGTTTTGATTTCTAAACAACCTTGGTTAGGGGAACCTTCTTTAAGAGTCAAGGCTCACCATGTCAAGTGGGTCATAGCCTCTGACTCAGATCATCAACCTGGCTAGAGGAAAATAAATCCCCTTTGCCCCTTGCTAAACATTCTGATTCATCATGACCTGCATCACAAGCCCTTGAGATCCTTGAAACGGATTAGTCCTTATGCGGGATGTATGCAATGGTATGATGTTATGCTATGCATGGGGTAATGTAGGTAAACCCTGTTATGAGTCTAGATTAAGGACTATAAACAAAACCTGCAAGAAACTCAAGTGTCAGATAACAAGCATGCAAGTAGTCAAGTACGAAGGCACACAAGTCACACAAAAGAGCCCTTAGATTTTAGGCCGGCATGGGGTCTAGGTATTACCCTCTTTCAGTTTGTTGGTTAAGACCTGTCCTATTAGAAGTAACCAGGTTCTAGAGGATCCCAATATCACTGACTACCCTCAATCAGTCATAACTCCAGCATCGCAATCTTTTCTTGCGGCCAGAACCATCACGAGAGTTTAGCCTCAATGGGCGTAGCATACTGCTACTGTTCTATTAGCCAAGTTGGGTCATTTAAGGTTCTAAGGTCGGTTGGTGCTTAATGACTCCTCAGAAGACCCATATTCTCCTTGTTGCGACACAAGGGATATCGGTACAGACCAAGGCGCCACACCAACGTAGCCACTGCTTCACCCATGTCGGTCTACGCCGGACAGGTCCCTCACAGCTTATGCTACCTAACAGGGTATCCCCAGATCCGGGTTAGGATCTATGTAACTCCGATGTAGCCCACAATAATAAAGCAAACAAGCACAACAATTGAAAACACAAGTGATCTTAGTCCTAAGGTACACGTCACTTTTTAAGATATCCCCAGCAGAGTCGCCAGTTCTGTGATCGGTGGATCTGGAACTGACTGTTTAACGCTGGTTCTCGAAATGTCGCGGAAGCAAGAGTCGCCACCGTCTTTTATTTTCTCCAACATGGACAAGACAAAAGCACAGCAAAATTCCTTATGAGATTGTCTCTCGGTTCGGGAGGTAGATTTATAGAAAGGGAAGGTGTTAGCACCCTTTCTATCCATGGTTATCCATGGGCTCTTAGGTACTTGCTCATTGTGTTTTCAAAAGTGTTTGCTTTTCAATTGTGAGTGGGTTTGAAAAAGTTTCGTTTAAAGATTTCAGATCGACTCTTGTATCAGTCCTCAAGAGTGTTTGAAAAATTGTTTTGAAAGCTTTTTGAAAAGTGTCGGTGTGAAAAGAGTTTTGATTTGTTTTTGAAATAGAGCAAGTATCTACGAGTCATCTACCTACCCTAAGGAATTAGGCTGTGTAAATGTCCTTAAGGTAGTGCCATCCCACCATTGAGAGGTAGGTAGCACCACCGTTGGAGGTGTTCGGGTCAATTCGTTTGTAGGGACAGTGTGGTCACCAGAGCAACAGTAGGACACCTTAGAAGCTACCCTTATGCCATTGATCCTTTTTAATTCTGAGGCAACCGTTTCGAGGCAACTGGATCATGTCATGGACATAAGGACTTACTAAAACGTCCTATACTCGACGACCACGTTTCGAGGGCAAGGCAACAGTGAGGCGTACCCTAAGAGTGGTGTGTGAATTTGTGTGTTATTTTCATATTATGTTTTATCTTGTACATGTATCATGGTGATCTACGCTTGTTTTTAATTTAGGCCATACATTCTTTCATGCAATTATAATTTAAAAGTGCGGAAATTTAAATGCGGAAAGTAAAATCCTACGCTATTATAAGGCGCGGGTCTATACATCGCCAAAATACAAAGATCCATTTTTTGATAAAGATGCGGAAAGTAAAGACGGAAAGATAAACCTAATTACTATTACATCTGAGAAACAGTTACATAATGATCGGAAAAAATAATGCGTGAAAAGAATTAAAATTAGGACGTCCGAGGGTTTTGATCCTTTGCATTAAATTAAATTAAAGTCCAATTAATTATTTAATTAAAGAAAAGTAAGTGTTTTAGTGTTTTTTGTATTTATGAAAAATAAAGAAAAAGAATTAAAAGGAAACCCTAAATCTAGATTATTTTAATTATTAATGAAAATATTAAAGTTAACCTAATTTACTAGTTAATTAATTTATTTACATGTTTATTTACAAAATTAATGATAATTAATAATAATGATAAATAATGATGATTAATAATTTATTTAAGAAAAAGATGAAAATGTCAAAAAAACCTAATTCTAGATACTTTTTACTTATTAAGAAAAAGATTAAAGTTTAAAAACCTAAATTAAACTAAGTTAATTGTTAGAGTTTATTTACAAAAAAATAGGTTAGTGATGAAATTAATAATAATTAAAGATGTTTGTATTTTTGATTTTTCTGTTTTTATTATAGAAAATTATTTTATGGTGAAAAAAACAATTAAAACAATTAAAAAAGAATTAGAAAATAAAATAAAATAAAATTAAAAAGGATGCAAATCAAGGGGGGTTTCAGGCCCAAGGGGAGGTTTTTTTGAACGGTCTATATTCTTTGGCCATTGGATTGGGTTTCATGGCCATTTGTGTTCTGGCTGTTGGCCATTTGTGTTCTGGCCTCAACGTTCCTTAATCTTCTCAGGATGTCTGTCTCGCCATGTATTGGTGTCATGCATAAGTTGTTCTACTTTGGCCATTTGGCTTTTGGCTTTTGGCCATTTGGCTTTTGGCCTCAACGTTCCTTAATCTTCTTGCATGGGATCCTGTCTAAATCTGCAGTGTTCAATCTCATGAACACATTAAATAAAATCATAAAATGCAAATAAAGCCAATATATGAAGAAATTTAATGTTTAGGCACAATATAACATGTATGAATGATTATACCCTTTTGATCATGGAGATCAAATCAATCTTACCCTCACTAGAAAATTAGTGACATGAATGCTTTTATGCCCTTTGAATCATGGAGATCAAGCCAGCCTTACCCTTACTGAAGAAGTAGTGAGGTGTTGGTTCGTAACTGTGATGGCTTGTTTGTAGTGAGAGAGGGATTTGTAATAAAGATTTCAAGGTTTTAGGGTTCTTGAAAGAATTTGATATTCTAACAGTGTTGTGGCAAGGTTTTTTCTCCTCTCTGGTTTGTGTGAAAAGAAGGTGATTATATAATGGAAATTAGGGTAAAGAAAAATGGGCTTTGAATGTGCAATTGGGCCTCCAATGTTCACTTGAGTTCGTCACTTTCCAGGATAAATCGCATGGACTTAAGTGCAATTTTTGAAGTTGAAATGTGAAAACAAAATGTAGCCGACATCGATAACTAACTCCTGTCCGAAAATCGGCTCAATCGGATAAACGGTGAATTAGTTATGAATTTTTGAAGTTTCAGCTCAGACAAACTTATTTTGGGCTCCAGTGTCGACTCTGACACGTTCTTCAATAAAAAACTGGTATTGATCGGAGTATAATCCGGTCTCTACTTTTGAGGCAAAGTTTTAGATCTACGAGTCAGGGACCTTGTGTAAAAATATGAGCCCAATCCGATAAAAATTGACCGAGTTATGAATTTTCGAAGTTTCGGTCCAGATGAAATAATATTCAGCATTCAGGATTTTCAGCGTGTCACGCACTCTGAGCAAAAAACGAAGGCCTTTTGAATACCGTTTGAACTCAATACCTTCTGTGAAAATGTAGTCAACTCAATTTGTGAAATTTTGGTGCCGGAACCAGCTCGATACGATCAAAATCGACCAAGTTATGATTTTCTGAACATGACGCAAATAAACTTCTGTCACAAATTTTCTGTACGAAAATACTTGATAAATCCACTTTTTTGAAGACCTTCTGATCGAAATTGGCTTCCAGCCGTGAGAGATGAAAACATAGATAATGTCAAGACGGAATTTTGGCCACCGGAACGGGTTCAAAACGAGCCACGATCTTCAAGTTATGAATTTTTTAGCGCGTAAAAACTGCACTTTCAGCACACTTTTTCACCATATTTCTCCGAGAAAACTCACACATTCGGATTCCTTCTTTAAAGAATTGACTCTTGAGCCGAACCTGAATTGGAGAATACGTTATCAGAGATATCTTGACGAAAGAATACCTGAATATGACGCGCCGGGTTGGACTTGTGAATTTTTCTTGAAATATTTTGAGAAATATGGGAGGGCAAATTTTGGGGTACAACACTCATCTTGGTTGATCGGTTTTTAAAGTCATAACCGGCAAAAGAAGAACTGTTATCAATGGGATCCAGAGTGGATATGGATCTGCAGTTTGATACAAGGGTGTGTGTAAGAGCATAACTGTATAGACAAAGTAAAAAGCAGAAAAGAAAAACAGAGAGCGCAAAATTTTTATGCATAAACGTCCAATGCTTTATTAATTCCATATGAAATTGAAACATGATAACCCTCACAAATGAACCATTATGCCTCGGGTAAGACACATGGCCAAAAATTTTACATTGTTTATTACATATCCAAAAACAAGAAAGACAATTACTTCTGAATAAAAATAAAAGTAATTGGTACAAAGTCTTTTGTCGTCCAGTTACCGGGTCCACCGTTGGTAGTAGGGAAGATCCAGCTATCTATGTCATCATCACCATCACTATCTTCTAGAGTGTTGACCCCATGATTGCTGATGCGTAGGGGAGGTCTTCCAGCACGAGCATGATGAACAGCCCTTTGAGCCCCTGAAGAGAAACCCAAACGAAACCTATCAGGCTTGTATGGAATATCAGGGAGTTAGCCCTAGATGGTAGACCCACCTTCTTCAATAACTGCTTTTGCATCCTTGAGAGAAGCCATCTTCAAGGGAGGTCTGGTGATCTTGGGCGGATTGGTGACAGTTTCAGTTGCAGCCATAGTCTGAGGTACCTCTTTGAAATTCTGACACAGAGTATCGATGAACTCGCCATCCATTTCCACATACCTGAAGGAGTTTAGGTGACTGACCATGTATTCTTCTTCACCGAGTACTGTGACAATCCTTCCTTTGACTGGGTATTTCATCATCTGATGTAGAGTGGATGTGACAGCTCCTGCCCCATAGATCCAAGGGTGACCCAACAAACAAGAATAAGATGGTCTAATATCCATCACGTAGAAGGTGGAGTCAAAGGTATGAGAACAAATTTTGATGGGGATGTCCACCTCCCCATGCACCATTCTCTTCGATCCATCGAAAGCCCTCACTACTATGTTGCTGGGCTTCAAGGTCAAACCTTCACAGTCTAGTCTATCTAGAGCTTTCTTAGGCAGCACATTTAATGACAAACCGATATCTACTAGAACATGGGCCAAAGTAGTGCCCCTGCACTCGATGGAAACATGCAGCGTATCATTGTGTTTCCTCCCTCTGGGTGTTAAATCAGCATCAGAAAAACCCAAACTGTTATCAGTTGTCAAACTGGCCACGCAATCTTCAAATTGATCAGCAGAGGTTTCTTGTGGCATGTGGGCAGTTTTAAGGAACTTCACCAAAGCCTTTGCATTAGCTTCGGAGCACAACAATAAGGCTAGCATAGAAATCTTGGAAGGGGTCTTCCCCAGCTGTTCAACCACATTGTAGTCGCTCCTCTTTATAATCTTCAAAATTTGTTCCATTTCTTTCTTGGAATCCTCTGGGGTAGATACTGACTACGCCTTAGTCTGTATGCGCTCAATCAATATGTCTTTTCCCCGAGTCTCGACCGACTCGGTGATAGGGGTGTCAGCGGGGGTAATCACAGGAATTACAGTACTGGTATCAGTAGGAACAAAAGTAGGAATGATCACAGGACCAGTAATAGCTTTTGGAGGAGAAATCTTAGGGGAGAACACTCTTTCACTTCTTGTTATTTTGTTGGTTCCAACAATATTGCCAATGTCGGGATCAGCATTTTCAGAAACCTGGTCTTCAATAGCCAGTAGGTCTTTCTTGACTTCGTGGTAGTAGATGTCACCCCCATAGTTCCAGGGAACAGTTTTGTACGAGGAGTACGGGATTGGCCCTGGCATGGTGATAATCAGAGGAGCCAACTTTGGAGCAGATGTAATCCTGTCGGGTCTTTTAGTGGAGACCCTGGGAGGATTGGCGGAAATGGTTATTATTGAAATATCCTTGCAAGAAATGGTTGGAACATGAGTCTTTTCAAACAAAATCTCTCTATCATCCATCAGGCGCTGAACACCTGCCTTCAACAAATAACAACCAGTCGGTAGAGATAAACATGAGCGGCAACCTTCGCCAAAGCCCACAAATAAACCGGCCTTCAATAAGTTCCACTTAACGGTCAAGAGAGGAGTAACAAGTTCCTTAATAAAAGTAACAAACACATAATCTTCAATAGCGTTAACACCACAACCATGCTTGGGCATAGGAGCAGTGATAACGTTGGGAATCTCGGGGGTGTCAAATTCAATTTCCTTTGCCTCGAGAAGGTCTTGCACCTTGTTTTTCAAATCCCAGTAGTCGTTTGTATCATGACCTGGACTTTCTGAATGGTAAGCACAGCGAGCATTAGGATTGTAACGGGGAGAGGCAGTGTTGGGATTCTTCAGAGCTTCCTGCAAGGTTACCAGATTAGATTTCAACAAATATGGAAAGACTTGAGACAACGTCATATTTATCCGGGTAAACTGTCTTACCAGACTTTCTGTTCTAGGCTGATTGTTCCTTTATTGAGTAGGTGCGGGTTTAGGGATCATAACAGCCCCTACTGCTGGATGGCATTTAGTTTTTTCCTGATTCCTTTGGTTGTACATAACACTAACCTATTTTTTCCCAGAAAACGGCTTCCTTGCTGCACTGGAGGACACATCCTTCTGGATCTTACCACTCCTAATTCCAGCTTCCACTCTTTCTCCTGT
Source organism: Vicia faba (assembly GCA_948472305.1). Classification (NCBI taxonomy): domain Eukaryota; kingdom Viridiplantae; phylum Streptophyta; class Magnoliopsida; order Fabales; family Fabaceae; genus Vicia; species Vicia faba. The sequence goes on along the minus strand of OX451736.1, from coordinate 1,396,684,810 downwards.
CAAGATCAATTCAGTGAAGCCGGCTGAGGAGCTTCCAATCAGGTGATTGAAAAACAGACCAGACAGGGTACCCAGAAACATATCCACTAGCTCCCTATCAGACAGTGGGGGTTGGACTCTTCCTGCTAAGTCCCTCCACTTCTGAGCATAGTCTTTAAAGCCCTCGCTCGAACCCATAGACATACTTTAGAGTTGTGTACAGGTGGGAGCAAGGTCCACATTATACTGATACTACTTGTAGAAAGCAGCAGCCAGGTCTTCCCAATTATGGATGTTGGCCCTTTCCAGCTGGTAGAACCATTCTAGTTGAGTTCCGGATAGACTATCCTGAAAGAAGTGGATCCATAAGTCCTTGTGAGCAGTGTGAGGCTATATCTTCCTCACATAAGATCGGAGGTGCATCTTGGGACATGAAACCCCATCATATTTGGCGAACACCGGCACCTTGAACTTTTGCAGGATGACAACCCCAGAAACCAAACCCAGTTCATCAAAATCCAGACCTGGTACCTTCCATACATTCATTTCATTCAAATGATCCTCTAGTTGTTTGTATTTTTCATCAGCAGAAGGATATTGTTCCTCATCATAGTCAAGTTCATCATCAGATTCTTTTGGACTGGAGTCTTCCTCTCTTGTTTCCTCCTCTTGATTGTTTCCTTCCTTTGATAAAGTTATCAGTTCATAGGCTCGCCGCACTGGTCCTCTGATCCTTCTTCCCAAGTTGACCACACCAGCTGGTTTCCTTGGCTTCTTCTTTTCTTTAACAAGCAGGGATTTTAGTTCTTCTTGCCCCTTGGTCAGAGCCATGATCATCTGTTGAATATGGACATTCTGAGTCTGTAGATCCTTCATTGTTTACTCTAGAGCTATTGCTGAAATAAACAGCGAAGAGGATGAGAAACCTGCTTATGCAATGATATGTATGACATATGTATGTAATGTTTTCAAGGATTTCTAAGACTCAAATTTGCTTAAGAGAACAAACGTTAATTGTATTAAAATATTTTATTGATTACAATAATTCCTCTTGGGCTCACAAAGGGAACAAAGCAACAATAAAATTCTCCAAGCAAAAGAAGACTCAAGTTTCCCACAGGCGCATCCTCTTTGGTGAAATGTAGGCATTTATATTCCTCTCCTCGTGAAATAACAGGGTGAGCTCTAGAAACTTCTTCTCGCTGGAATAGAATTGGGCTTCAAAAGTATCTCGTTCTTATTTGAGTTGGATCCAGGACATCCATAGCTCCTCAAGGTCAGTTGGCATGTCAGGATGAAGCACAGTGTAAGGAGTGTCTCCCTCAGCAATTGGCTCCATAATCACAGGTAAGATGGCAGGGTAAGGCATCATAAGACATTGAGCATGAGCTCGCACCCATTTGAGGTAAGGCTCAAGAGGGATGGAATTCTTGTGCCCCAGTGTCTTTCTATCAACCCTGTTTATCATGCCCCAAGCTCGAATGAACCTCTTGTGATAACCCTGAACATCATTCTCATAGTCAAACGTGATTCCTTGGACAAGTGTGTTGTGAGGACCATTCCTTCTAGCGTAACCAAACTATCACAACGCCAAACAAGGATTATAAGTGATTCCTCCCCTAATGCCCAAGAGAGGGACATTAGGTAATTCCCCATAGTGATCAATGATGGTGACACTCTCCAAGGACCGAGAACACCAATGAATATCCGAATGTGTAAGGGACATCAACCTATGAGACCATCTCATACACTGTTCATTCTTCAAAATAGACCGAGGCAGGTGAGAAATAAATCACCTAGCCAATATAGGAGGGCAACACAGAAGGGTCCCTCTTCTCTTTAGAGTGTGAGTATACAGAGAGTGTAGAATATCCCCAAGTAAAGTAGGCATCAGATTATGCGATAGAAAAATCTTAACCGCATTCACATCTATGAGTTGGTCCGTGTTACGGAGTAGTACCATACCATAGATGAGGAGGGCTAACACTTCTTCAAATGCTTGTAAACCTAGGCTATCCTAAAAATAGTGAGCTTTCTCAAATAGAAACTTAACTGGAAATCCTTGGACAGCTCTTCTGGTTTCCCAATTTGCCACTACATCATACCGTTATAAAGACATAGCTTGAGCAATCTCTTCAGGATTTGTTTCTCTTTCTGTACCGTTGAATGGTAGCTAATTAAGGATAGGTATCCCCAATAACTGAGAAAACTCCTTCATAGTAGGCACTAACTGGTAATCAGGAAAAGTGAAGCTGGGGTGCAATGGGTCAAAGAACAGAAAGAGCACCTTTAACATTTCTTCATCAGGGTTTGAAGTGACCAAATTGAGAAGTCGACCATGTTTTTCAGTGAGGGGAGAGCTTTCAGGAATCCTTGATGCTAATTCCTTGAGTTAAGGAGGTACTTTCACAAGAATGATTTGCATAGTGTTCCTGCGAGCGGATGTCATGTCCTACAAAACAAGACAAAGATAAGCCCTAGAAAATCCTTGAAATGGTTAGTATGATATGTCATGTCATGATTATGCTAAGAAATCACAAATATAGCAAGTACAAGCAAATCACACAAGAGACCTTAGGTTTAAGGCTTGCATTGGTTTTAAGGTAGTACCCTCTTGAGGTTGGATTGGTTCAACCTGTCCTATAAATAGTAACTATGTTCTAAGGGATCTCAATATCACTGATCTTTCCCACAAGTTCCGTTTGATAGGACACTGACTCGCAACCAAACAAAACTCAAGAGTTAAATCTCAATGAGTGTAGCATCGAGTATCTTCTGACTTTGGGAATACACCAAAAACGGCCATCTCGCTACGTCTTAATGGCCAAGTTGTTCAATTAAAGGTTCTAAGGTCAGTTGACGCTTCATCACACCATGCAGCGGCCCCGTATTCTCCTTGGTTAACTCAAGGGCTACTGGTACCAACCAAGTGTTGCATCAACATAGTCATCGCTTCAACCATGTCGGTATACCCTGCACAGTTTCCACGATCTATTGCTACTTACCTAAAAGGTTTCCTCAGATCCGGGTGTAGGATCTATAGTAACCCCAAATAGTACCCTTAAAAATAAAGCAAACAAACAGTCAAAGAAGCAAAATGATCTAGACCCTAAGGTAAACCCCACTTTACAATATTCCCCAACAGAGTCTCCAGTTCTGTGATACGGTGGCAGAACCGACTGTTTAATACTGGTTTTGCATTTTTTGTTTGCAAATGACGCGCTAAGCAAGAGTCGCCACCGACTCTTCTTTTATCCAACAAAGGAAAGGGTGAAAAGAACAAAAAAGACCTTTTTCGAGATTTTCTAAGTAAGTGGGGTAGATTATGGAAAGGGAAGGTGTTAGCACCCTTTCCATCCGTGGTTTTCCACGGGAACTTAACTACTTGCTCATTTTTGAAAACTGTTTGTGTTTGTGTGTTTTGAAAGATTTTTGTTTGCTTTGTGGTAACTCTTGTATCAGTCCTTAATAATGTGATAAAGCATTTTTGAAAATAGTTTTTGAAAAGTGTGTAAGTATGAAAAAATCAAATTTGAGCAAGTACTTAAGAACGGTATACCTACTTGAAAAAGGATGTTCTTTTCCTCCTTTCCTATTAGTGATTAGGTAGCCCTATCTTCCGATGTTGAGGGACTACCGAAAGGGACGTTATGTTCATTGAAGGCAACATGTAAAGATATCTTAGCATTCAAAGGGACGATTATCATATAAGCAACATCGAGGGACAAGATCATTTCTCGTAGGAAACTCGAGGGACGTTAGGGACCATGATCTTTTTGATGACTTTAATATCGAGGGTCTTTGCTAAGATATCCCTACGTTCGAGGGACATGACCATTATTTTCCGAGGCAACCAAGTGAGGAATACCTTAAGGGTGCAAGTGTGAGAAGTGTGTTTTTTCAGTTATATTATCTGGAGGTTAGTGATCTAATGATTAATTCACTTTATCTTGTCATGCACGCCTGAGTTACTAACAATTATATACAAGCATATAAGAAATGTAAAAGCGAGAAATAAAGTCCTACAACTATTACAGAGCTTCGGGATAGTTACATAAAAAAGTGCAAAAATGAAGTGCGGAATTTTAAATCTAGACTATCACATTCCATAATCAGTTACATTATTATATAAAATGTGAGAATAAAAATAATGCGCGCGAAATGAAATATTACGTCTAAGAATGAATGTTTTTTTTTGTTTTTTTTATTTAGGAAAATACTTAAAATGGACATCCTAAAGTCTATTTAGAAAAAATAAAAATTAATTAAGATATAATTTAAATTCTTTTTTTTTTGTTTAGTTTTTATTATAAAAAGGAAATGATTAAACCGAAATTAAATGCTAAGTTCTAATTCAATTTTAATTAAAGAAAAAATGGTTAAAATAGATATTAATTAACTAAAGAAACTAATTATTTAATAAAAAATCTAATCCTAATTTTGTGATTTTTTTTGGCTAATTAAATAAATAATCAAGAAAAAACAAAATAAAAAAAGAAGATAAAACAATACAAAAAAATGCAAAGTGCGTGGGTCATCAAAAGCAAAAATAGGGGTGTTGTTATCAAGATCCAATGGTGGTGGTCTGGAGGCATAGGATAGACTGGCGTGGCTAACAAGTACTGAATATGCAGTTAACAAATATTAGAAAAATAATATGCTTGACCTGGGACTCGAACCCAGGTCCTCTCCCTTGTACACACGCCTCATCACCATCTGAACTGCCTTGCCATTCGTTGATACAAAGAAATTTATAACGTTATATACAAAAACAAGTCAATATCTGGGAAATAAAAAAACACGTGCAATTATTCAAATTGGCCAATCAGAGGATGACACACTTCATCTCCTACCTCCCTTCGTCGTCTTAGGTAGAAATACTTATAGTGACAGTTTTTTGTCCGTCACTGTAAACCCTGCATTTGAAACAAGCACAATACGCAAAATAAATTTACTTTAAGTCCATGGATTGATTACTCTCAACCTCCTGAACACGATAGGGTCCTTAGTTTGGGCTAATTTTTCTTGTTATGAAAATCCACAATTCTAAGGATCAAACCCTAGAAATGGAAATATACGATTCCGGCTCCCAAACTGCAATCAAACTAAACCAAAAGCTTGCAAATGCTCAAAAGGTTAAATTTGCATGATTAAAACACATTGATATTGTATGAATTGTATAAAACAAATTTTAAAAAAATGAGGCAAACCGTGATGAATGGAGAATGCGTTTGGCGAGGCTTCAAGGCTTGGTAATGGTTGGGACAGCTCCAGGGAACCTCCAGGAATTGATTGGGATCCTTGGTTTGGACTAAGGAAGGATGGAAACTGAAATTCAAAATTGACAACTTTGATGTTTTTTTTCAAAATATTTAGAGGCTTTCCAGGCTGTGTATCCCTCTTTGATGCTTGCTAATGCCTTCTTTATATAGAGAGGAGTGAGGAGACATGAAAAGTAATACTTGTAACAACCATAGACAAACATTTGAATGTCATGAATACTAATATGTAACCTTGGCCAAAAGTGTGGGATCTTGTCCATTTTTCAAACTTGCATGAATGTGGACATGCTGGCCTTGTTGTACACGAAATTTGGGACACCTTCATGCATTAAAACAAGATTTAACCATATTGATTCATATAATTTGCAATAATTTTGATTTATTTGATTTTTAATTAAATAAAATTAATATAAAATGCAAATAAAATCAAGAATATGCAAAAATGGTTTTAAGAGTCCTCTATATCTTAGGAAGATGTTTGAAGTCCAAAAAAATGAGCCATTGCCTTAAAAGCTCAAATTTGCTCAATGCATATTTCTTGAAATTTCCCGTTGGCAAATGTTATTGTCTGAATACGACATTGAGTACCACACTCAAAAGGCCATAAAAAGTAGTGTGATGGCGAATTATCTTTCTCACCAACCGGTAAATGACTATCAATCTGTTAAGTTTGACTCCCCTGATGAGGATGTGATGTTCTTAAAAGCAAAAGATTATGATGAACTTTGCATGGGGAGGGTCCAGATCCTGAATCTCGCTGGGGAATGGTATTTGAAGGAGCGGTGAATGCTTATGGAAAAGGATTTGGTGCGGTGATTATTAATCCACATGGATCACACATTCCTTTTACTACAACGCTGGCATTTGATTGCACTAATAATATGGAGGAATATGAGGCTTGTATTATGGGTCTCGAAGAGGCCATTGATCTTAGAATCAAGGTTCTAGATATGTATGGTGATTCAGCTTTGTTTTTTAATCACATTAAAGGAGAATGGGATGCTCGTCATCCTGGCTTGATCCCTTACAAAGATTATGCTAGAATATTTTTACCCTTCTTTAACAAAGTTGAATTCCATCATATTCAAAGACATGAAAATAAAATGGCAGACGCTTTGGCAACTCTGGCTTTTATGTATCAAGTTAATACTTGGAATGATATGCCTCGTATTACAGTGCGACATCTGGATAGACCAGCTCATGTGTTTACAACAGAGGATGTGGTAGATGAAAAACCTTTTAATTTTGATATCAAGCACTTTCTTCAGACTCAGGAATACCCAATTGGTGCATCGAATAAAGATAGAAAGACATTCAGAAGGTTGGCAGGAAGCTTTTTCCATAATAAAGATATACTATATAAAGGAAATCATGACATGGTCTTGCTCAGATACGTGGATATACACGAGGAAGACATGTTGATGCATGAGGTTCATGAAGATTCATTTGGTACCCATGCCAATGGACATTCAATGGCGAAAAAGATACTTAGGGCAGGTTACTATTGGCTGACAATAGAATATGATTGTTACAAATTTGCTAAGGAGTGCCATAAATGCCAAATTTATGCTGATAAAATTCATGTACCTCTAACACTTATCAATGTTATTTCTTACCCATGGCCTTTCTCTTCGTGGGGTATTAACATGATTGGAATGATTGAACAAAAAGGCGTCAAATGGGCATCATTTCATCTTAGTGGAAATCGACTACTTCACCAAATGGGTGGAGGCAGCTTCATATGCTAATGTTACTAAACAGGTGGTAGTACGCTTCATCAAAAACAACCTCATATGTCGGTATGGTGTGCCAAGAAGGATCATCATTGACAATGGTTCAAATCTGAATAACAAGATGATGTCCGAACTTTGTGAAGAGTTTAAGATTGTCCATCATAATTCATCTCCCTGCAAGCCAACGATGAATGGAGCTGTGGAAGTGGCCAATAAGAACATCAAGAAAATCATCCATAAAATGTTGGTTACTTATAAAGACTGACATGAGATGCTCCCTTTTGCTTTGCATGGGTACCGAACATCTGTACGCACTTCAACAGGGGTAACCCCATTCCCTCTTGTATATGGCATGGAAACAGTGATCCCCATTGAAGTTGAAATTCCCTCTTTGCGTGTAATAATGGAAGCCAAGTTGTTAGAGGCTGAGTGGGTCCAGAACAGGTTTGAACAATTGAATTTAATAGAAGAGAAAAGAATGACGGCTTTGTGTCATGGCCAGTTATACCAAAAGAGAATGAATAAAGCTTTTGATAAGAAGGTCAAACCTAATGAATTCAAAGAAGGAAACCTCGTGCTCAGGAAGATCATGTCTTTTAAAGCTGATTCTAGGGGCAAGTGGACTCCAAATTTTGAAGGCCCGTATGTTGTCAAGAAAGCATTCTCTGGTGGTGCACTGATTCTTGAAATGATGGATGGCGAGGAGTTCCCACGTCTTGTGAATGCTGATGCAGTCAAGAAATACTTCACCTAGAAAAAACTAAAAGGACAGCTTGCTAAGACGAAAACCCGAAAGGGCGGCTTAGGGAAAAAAGAGCGTCTCGGTAGGCCAAAAACTCGAAATGGCAGTCTAGGCAAAAATTAGAGACATAATCAGAATAAATTTTCCTGGTAGGTTGAAAACCCGCAAGGGCGACCTAGGAAAAAGTTAGGGATTTTCTGGAAAGTAACTGCATCAGACAAGACTTGATCAATGGAGCAACAATCTGCTTGGATCTTACTACTCTTTGACCAAAGTTTTAGCTCAGGAATTTAGATTTGTTAGGGAGAATAGTGGTCATTGTAATTCAATGTATCTTTTCCAAATATATATTACCATGTTCCAAACTTTGTAATCATCTATGTAGTCTTGCCATTCGCAGACTACCATTCTATTAATAAAGTTTGAGCCTTTTATCCAATTCTTTGCAATTCTTATTTTATTCATCTTATAAGGATTTAATTTATTATCGATAGTAATGATCGAAGCATACAGATTAAATAACAAAATTATTTTTGAAAAGAATTTACAAATTACTTTGAGTTTTGTGATACAAGGAGAACAAAATTAGTAACTTCATGGACGTATAAGCTCAAAGGTTTGCACGATATGAAGACTTAATCCAAGATTCCCTAGTAAAGGCTTCACTCATTTAATAAATGTCTTGTCTCCCCGTACATGCTGAGATTGGAGTCATTTGCGAAACATCTCCTTTCGGTAGTACTAGCATATTGTTTGTTTGCTAGCAGTCAGGCAAGGGCAATGTTTTATTGAAGAAGTATTGAAATGGTTATCAACTTTTTAGGTTTTCTCCCGCCGAGTGCTGGATTGGATTTAAAATCCCCATAAGTTTCTTGTTGTAGTGTTTGATTTCTTGATTTCCCCAGGTGGAGTTGAGATGATGTATTTCTCTAAAATTGTTGTCCCCATGAGGTTTTCGCACTTTCTCCCTAGAGAAGTTGTTTCAATTATCACTCTTAGTATTGAATAATGTATCTAGATGTCCCCTCCAATGATATAATATTACCCTCCCCAATGAAGGTAGTATGTCATCCTCAACTGTTGTCTCAATGAGGTGATATTGTTTTCCCGAAGGAAATCAACCATGGCAGAAGTGTGAACTTCGAACATTTTGTCTCCCCCACTGAAGTATGTGTAATTCCCCGATAAAACTTGGGAGAAGATGTTATATCACCATGTTTGTGTTAATTTACTGCTATTGATCTTGTTCTTTCCCATTGGATTTAAGCTATTAAATAGGAGTTTGTTTCCTCAGTTGGTGCTTACTATCTCATGGAATTTCTATCCTGAATGTGATTTAGCCAAGTATTGACCGTACCTACTTGTTTGTCGTATGTTTATCCCCAGTGTTATATGTCTGTTTTGTCAGCCTATACATGGTAAAATTCATACTTTCATACCAGCATCATGCATAATCATTGCTCATTTGCATTTTTTAATATCTTGTTGGTTTATTACCCTCTTTTGCAAAAAAGTTGTGTTACTCTTTCTCCATTAGAATGTCAACCTTAAGAAGAAAGTGTATATTCTTTCAATTTCCCCACTGAGTTATCCCTCGTGGGAGAATTTTGCTTTAGCTTTCCTATTTAACTCATTATCCGGATATAATTATATTCCCTCTTGAGTTTATTTCTCAGGAGATGTCTTTTGACTACTTCATTCCGATTTATTTCTGGTTGGGATGGGCACCCTCAGCAGTATTATCATTTGGGTTTCTGTAAGCTTTGAGCTTTGGTTTTAAATGTTCATTTATTTTGCACGAGAGGATTCTATCTCCACAATAGGAATTATATTGTCGTTTCTCCAGAGTTCCATTTTCTTTCCCCAAGAAGCCATATTTTCTTTCTTCAGGAAGTTCTTATTGTAGTTCCTTCTTATAGCAGCAAGTGGCAGGTCTCTTTATTTAAGCAACCTGTATTTCCCCCTGTAAATCTGATAGGCTCCCAAAGAAGATTGAGATTTTGTTACTCCAATGGATGGTAGCCTTGTCATTATGGAAGGTAGTTCGTTGTTGAGATTTTGGTGCTCCAATGGATGGTAGCCTTGTCATTATGGAAGGTAATTATTTGTTGAGATTTTAGTGCTCCAATGAATGGTAGCCTTGTCATTATGGAAGGTAGTTCATTGTTGAGATTTTGTTACTCCAATGGATGGTAGCCTTGTCATTATGGAAGATAGTTTGTTGAGATTTTGGTGCTCCAATGAATGGTAGCCTTGTCATTATGGAAGGTAGTTCATTGTTAATATTTTGTTACTCCAATGGATGGTAGCCTTGTCATTATGGAAGATAGTTTGTTGTTGAGATTTTGGTGCTCCAATGAATGGTAGCCTTGTTATTATGAAAGGTAGTTCGTTGTTGAGATTTTGTTACTCTAATGGATGGTAGCCTTGTCATTACGGAAGGTAGTTCATTGTTGAGATTTTGGTACTCCAATGAATGGTAGCCTAGTCATTATGGAAGGTAGTTCGTTGTTGAAATCTTTTTCCGATGGATGGTAGCCTTGTCATTATGGAAGGTAGTTCGTTGTTGAAATCTTTTTTCGATGGATGGTAGCCTTGTAATTATGGAAGGTAGTTAGTTGTTGAAATATCTTTCTGATGAATGATAGCCTTGTCATTATGGAAGGTGGTTCATTGTTGAAAATTCTATTGTTCTGAAGAAGTCCGTTTGTTCGCAGTCATTAGTACTGAATACAACTTTAAAATTACTAGTGTTATCTTATCATCCCTTTCCCCGGTGGGTCGACGTTACTTCTTTCTATCCCCTTTTTGAGTTGATGATGCTTTAGGTCCTCTCTTGGGCATTACCCCAACAGAGTCTTGTTGTTTCTTCACCAGTAAATTATTTTCCTGGTCAAGTTTTCTTTCGTTTCCTCTTTTACCTTTTACATCCCCAGTGGTGTCTTGCGTCCCTTTAGATTTGTTCATTTGCATTCATAATCATAAGCATTGCATGGTATCTTAGGGCCAAAACTAGGGCTTCTTTTATATTTAAGTATCTCCAATCTCGTCGACACGAAGATTGTAAGCTTTGTATCTTCGGATAGAAGACACTTAAATAAGGGAAGTTGTTGTACCCCAATTTTGGCCCCTAAGATCCCTTCATCATATCATATCAATTCAATCACAAGAAGATCACACATTAGGGTTTGGATCTTCTCCCTATCTTTATTTCTGCTCTAGGAGGAATGACCAAGCACCTTGAATTGTACTTTATGATCATCTATCATTTGTATTGACTATTACTTTAACTAATAAATACAATGAGTGTTTTCCCCAATTGTTGATGATGTGTGTGAAAGCACAATACATTCCATCAAGATTGATCTATGGATTCATGAGTTCATTTCTATGCCTTCCTTAACAAAGCTTCATTGAGATTCAAGCCTCATCATTAAAGATGTTTGGAATTAATATCATGACAAAGTATTTCATGATTCATCATTCCTCAAGTTGTCAATATTTAGTTCAAAAGTACAAGGGTTGATTTAAGAAGTTTGACTCAATTGGACAAGTCTTTGAATTTAATGATCGCAAGTGCATATCTCCTTCAATTCTCAAGATGTGAAAGTTGTTTTGGTTGCAATAGTTTCTCCTTATCATCTTCAACAACTTATAATCACATAACAAAAGTACTTGTTCAAGAAGGTTGGTCAAAGTTGCAAAGGTTTCCTAAAGCATTTTCTTTCTCTAGGAGTTAGGTTTTTGAACTTCAAAGGGGTATATCTTGCTCATATTTTGGTATTTTTGAGTAATTATAAATACATCCTTCTCTTCAAAGGGTCATTGATAAATCACTTCAAATGTTTCAAGGAAATTTTCTGTGGAAGAAACTTGATGATGAAGAAAAATTACAAGTCCTCCAGATGGACCCTCAAATTCCTTTATGTGACTTCAAATGACCATAACTTGATCAATTTTTATCACCTTGAGCCCATTATTTTTCCATGATGATCTTGAAGATGTGAAATTCAACCTTTATTTTATGTTCAATGCTTTAAAATGAAAGGAAGATTCCCTAAGGATACAAAATATTATAGGTCATTTCTTGAATTTTTGCCAACTTCAACAAGTCATAACTCTCTCAATTTATGGAGATTTTGAATGGTTCAAGTTTAAAAATTCCATTAAATAGGTCTACTTCATGCCATCTTTTTTGGTCAAGAACAACTTTCAAGTGGAAATCCATGTTTGGATGCAAGACATTATAAGTCATTTTTGAAGAAAAAACATAGAAATTTTCTAAGTAGGGAAAGTCAACTTCTTTTTTCCAACTTTGACTCATTGCAACTTTCAGCTTATGCAACCATTTGATCCCATTATTTGCACATTGAAAAGCTCGTAACCTCCTCTTTTTAAAGATTCAAGAATCATGACCTAAGACCCCTTGAGTTGAGAATGTCATGGATTTGAATTTGGCAACTTGAAACTGAATTTCTCACTAAGTCAGAATTTTGAAATCCATAATGTGGCTTCTAATCACAAGATGTGTACGTGTTTTTGATTTAAACTTGATTAAAAAACTTGCCAAAGGTGTTTAGCGCTTCAAAACGCAAAGATTGGATGAGTTTTGATGAAAATGAAGTCAAACTTCACTCGTGCTCGACCTCCACTCAAGTTCCCTCCAAACTTCTTTGTTTCTTCCAATTTTTATTGCCATTCGTTTTCCTATAAATATAGGGTCATTCCTCATTCATTTCCTCAAGCTTTGAGAGCCAAACGCACCCTGTCAAAACCTCACACGAACTTCAAAATTTTGAAATCAGTTTTTGAGATTTAAGCCTTTTCCTCAAAAATTATTTGCACATTCATCATACTTCATCATCATACAAACTCTCCAATACCTAAACCAAGCAGAACGAGCCATAATTCAAGCTACATATGTCCAGTTTCAGAGCTTTATTCTTGAACTTCGAACAGGTAGAATTCTCCACCATTTGGATCCAAATAAAACACTAAATTACTCTACTCCTTCTCCTGATTCTTGTGCTTCTTAAAATTTTTAAATCCATTGAGAATTGAGAGAGAAATCTCAACTGAAAGGTGCTCTCTATTTTCTGAGTTTTTGATCTATATCTTCCTCCACACTTTATATAAATTTGGCGCGATGGTTGTGTTAGGATCGTCTTGAAGAGACGAATCCAATGATACTAGTATGGGATTCTAATTTTTCCATTTGAAGAAAATCATGAAATCTCCATTGCACGGCGTCTGGGGGTTGAAGACGATGACATGTCTTGTCTCAACCAATGATAGCGCGCCAATTGTTTTATTTTTATCGGTTGCCTTTTTTCTGATCCAATGCATTTTCAAATAAGGTCCATATCAAGCATACAACATCTGGTCCACTTGATCAGCTTACTAACGCGTTTTGATTATGATCTGATGGTCCACATCTTTTTAGTTTTATTTTTATTTTCTGATTTTATATTTTAATTGTTTTAAATTTCAAAAATTCTAAACTCTTTTATTTTTTATCCAAAAATTATGAAAAAATATACAAAAATACTTTGAATTATTTCTGACTTTATGAATATATTTTCATATTTTAACTTTGATATTTGGAATTTTTTATAATTTTTTCCTTCTTTGCTTTATTTTAATTGTTTTAAAAATACTTTCTGACATTTTTTAATTTTGAGTTTTTTCGTAAAAATCATATTCATTGTTTCTGACCTTTTGATTTTTTTTTATGGAATTTTATCTTAGTTTTTGTTATTTTTAATCTTTTTTCCATTATTTGAACAATTTAAATTGATTTAAAAATAGTTTCTGACTTTAAAATTACCAAAAATTTCATATAAATATTGGAGTTCATTCCTGATTTTTCTATGGTCTTAAATATTTTTTCTTGACTAATTTGAATATAGTTGCTATTTTTCTCTCTTATTTCCATTTTATAATCATTTTTAAAAACCATTTTCTTTTATTTTTAAATACAATTTTATTTTTGTATATATTCTGGATGATCTTGGATTAAAATTTTGATCATAAACTTTATTAACATCATTGGATCCATGGTGTTGAGTTTTACTCCATAAAAATGGATGAACGATTTTAATAATAGTTTGATTAAATTTTTGGTTCAAATGTGGTTTATTCATTTCCCATTTCCTCTTCATCTTATCCTATTCTAATTGTACCAAGTGTTTTTGGATCATGATTTACATATCACGTCTCAAATGAAGTGCATATATTGCTATTGACCGGCCTCAAAATAGGTGTGACTTCTATATAAGTCTGCTTATGATTGCTTAACATAGCGCTAAATTTTGTCCCAATTTGAGAAAATGGTCATTCGTGGCCCAAACATATGTTTGCAAGCCAAAGTATGTTAATTTGAACCCTTTGATCCAATAACCTTGAGATCCATTGTTAAGAGGCTTTGGTTGTACCAATCCTCTAATGGAACGTCATCAATTTTGGTCAAAGTGGATCACTTAAACATCATTTATCATTAAGTATTACTTTGAGATTCTTAAATTGATGATATAGTTGACAAAAAGAAAATGCAACTTGTTGAGAGGCTTTGGTTCTACCAATCCTCTGATGAGTTCCAAATGCAAGTTTCAAGATGGTCATCCAACTAACAACTAATTCCTAACAATTGACTTTATTTTATGCTTTTACTTTATGTACCATTTACTTTAGCATTTACATTTCATGTTATTTTTCATCTTTGCTCACTTGGGCATTTACTTTTATGTCTTTTTATTTTGCTCATTTGAGCTTTTCATTTTCTTTTTGAAGATACCTAATAACCAACTTAAACCCTAAAATACTTTAACGGTACTTGGACTATTTGGTTACTATCCTTGGAATTATGGAGACATGGACTTCTTGGACTTAGGATTAGAAGCCTTGGCCTTTCATGAGACCTTGTGACCTCAACTGTTATTTTGTATGGAGTTCTTGGGGTTTTATCTCAAGACATTGGGTTGTTTATTTGTTTGCTTTATGTGCAGGTTATTGTGATTACATTCTTTTGTCTGTGATCAGGAGTTCATTTGTATACAACCGTTACTCTGCCTAATTTTTGTGAAGACTTAATACAAATTGAAGCTTGGTATTCTTAAGAGGTTTATTAATTGTTTTCTTGGTTTCAAATCCAAAGGATGGAATTCTACATTGACTTATTATGTCAAGTGTTGGCTTCTTGTTGGTTAGATGGTCCTTGTCTCTAGCTTTTTACCTTATGCTTTAGGATAGTCTCTTCATCTCCTCCCATCTTCTTCAATTTTAAAAATCTTCTCTCTCTTTTTGAAAACTCTTCTTGTTTTAAAACTTGAACCACTTTCATAATAAACTTGGACTTATGTCAATGTATTTTTAAAAGATATTTCTTAATCAAACTTCAATCAACTTAACAATACCTTGACATTTTTGTGAGAAGATTAAAAGCCAATCAATCTCATTAAAACCATTTTGGCCATTGTTGTTTTTATCTTTAAAACTCCTTCTCAAAAGATTAGACTCTTGTCAATCTTTATAGTGATGAAAATAATTATACTTCTACAATATATAGTGAAGTGAGATATTTGCCACTTAGGTGTTGAGTGAGGTTTTGTGTTTAAAATCCAAACCATATCCTCAACTTTGAGATGATGCAAATTCTCCTTTCTCATGATTGTTGGTAGTAAGTATGTTTTCCACACGGACAATGACGGTGATGTCTTATCTTATAAAATAACCAACACACGTGTGTTTTAAAATTTTTAAAGAGGAACTACGTGTACCCTGATCCCCTATTGCACGGAAGATGGTACGTAGGCACTAAAGGTTCACAACCGCAGTGGGTGCAAAAATCATAAAAAATATTTCTTTTCTTATCCCCACAGTCTATTTTTACACAACACTTTATAGCCAAAATATGCAAATTTTTACAAAGAGGTTCTTGCGGAGTACCATAGATGTTTAGGGTGATAATACTTTCCTTTTTCATAACCAACCCCCTTACCTAGAATCTTCCCCCCTTCTTTTGGGTTATTCTCTATTTTCCCATTCCTTTGGAAACAATAAAGCGCGGTGGTGATTTTTATTTTGATCTGTACAAGTCAAGTTAATCTAATGGCTTTGTCTTAACATTTCTACCATTAAACTAATCTTTTCATAACGTCTTAGAGCAAGAAAATATCATGTTTGAGCTGAGAGTTTCAAAGAATTGAAGTTGGACATCTCTACTTGATTTAGAGGTTATTTCTTTGGTGGCTATAAGATCAAATCTCATAACAATGCTTGGATATCCCACTTTGTAGGCCTCTAAACCCACAAATCTCTCCATAATCAGTTGATTTCACTCTTTTTGGCTATTATCCAATTGACTTAAGTCTTATCTAAGTGATTATTCCATTAATGGCACAAAGTTGACACTTCCATTTTGGAAAAGCAAGCTTTACAACAAAGTCAATGAATTGAGCTTCTAAATTGTTTCCCTCTGATCATACTCAATAAGAAAGTGAAGAAGCAAACCCTCTGCAACTATAGAGCACTCTTAAACTTCTCCATTGGAACCACCATTTTCTCATAACTTGACATTTAAAATCCAACCAAGCCATAACTTGATAACTTAATAATTTGTCCATCTCATTACCTCTGAGTTTTCTTGATAAATAGAGAGCTCATTTGAAATCCAAGAGGAATGGACAAGCCCTCAAACCCTCTCAAACTCTCCCAAATCCAAATTGGCCTCAAAAACTCCATTTTTGAGATTTGAAATCCAAATCTTCGAATCTCTCAAACCTTGTAACTTTTTTCCAAACAAATCATCCAAACACTTCATATACATCACATAGAAGTGATTCAAACACTTGTTTCACTTCTGTAACTCCATTATCATCATTATCCATTTTCAATTTCCATCCTTGCAACTTGACTTGGACAAAGCATTCCAGCCACTCTCAAAGCAAAGTTAGGATTGCAATACATTCACTAAGGTCCTAACAAGCTAAAGCAATCATCATTTTACTTCTGGAAATGCTTGAAGAAGCGTTGGACTTTCTCCAACTTGTTACATTTTTCAAACTTTGAAATCCTTATTTAAGCATCATTTGCATATACATTCTAAAGGAAAATGTAGATATCATGTCTATGAAGCTAACCATGTCCTTAAATCTCATTTTAATTGACTGTGTGATGAGAATTTTGGAACTTAAGTTTATGAACCGTTAGGGTTTCAATTTGTTACTGAGTAAAATTTGTTTCAATATTTAATCTATAGCTTCTAAAAATCATATGGTTGAATTCCTTGACAAAAATCAAGCAAGTTTGGTCTTTACAACTTTCAATTTGGTTGAGAAATGGAGATTTTCAAAAATCATCCATGGAGGTTTGTTGTTATACAGCGTGCGAAGAGGAAAAAGATGGCGATCTGGCCATTTCAAATTTTAAAAACAAGTTTATTATATATTTGTTAGTTGTTGTTTTAATACCAGATGAAACAGCCGTCCCAATAGTAGGAGGAAGTGTGCAAAGGCTTTGGTGTGCCAGGGCAGGGGTTCAATCCCTTCCTCTGCCATTTTATTTTCTAAACTTTTCTGTTTACAGATCCCATACAAATAAGCCCAATGCGCGCACCATGCATCTCCAGTCTTTGACCATCAGATCTCATCAAAGACGGATCCAACGCACCAAACACACACTCCATGATGCACCTTCTGAAAGCCACCCTCAATGGATCCAGCGTAGACCTGGGCTTTGTCTAGTTTAGGCCTATATTTTTGCTTCTTTCTCACCCCTATTTTACTTGTTTGCAGGCCATTTTTAATTTTATTTATTTTGTTTTAATTAACATTTTCTTTTTTTTAATGAGTTTTTATTTTAATCAACAAAAATCATAAAATCATAAAATCATAAAGAAATTAGATTTAGGTTTTTGGTTAACTAATTTATTTTTTGACAAATAAAAATTAATTAAATTAATCATATTTTGGTTTCATTTATTAATTAACTAATAAATTAATTAGAATTAGATTTTATTTTTATTTTACATTTTAAATATTTTTCTAAACAAAAACAACAAAAACATTTTCTTAAATGCTTAGAATTTTTTAGGGTTTTTAATATCCTTTCCGTTTCCAATCTCCGCGCGTTTAATTATTTTTCACCTTATTATCATTATGTAACTCTCAATGATATGTAATAGATAAATTAGGACTTCTTTACATTTTCCCCCATTTTGAGCTTTGTAATTCCCCATCCCTGAAACATTGTAATAGCGTAGATTATTTCTTGCATTTTTTACTTTCCTCAATTATGCATGAATGCATGTATATATTTAATTGTATAGTAATTAGGCGTGCATGAAAAGACATAAAAAACAAACGTTAGAAAACCTAATCTCAATACAAATACTTGAAATTAAAACACTTCGCACACGCACACCTCTAGGGTGACCCTCACTTGTTACCTCGGATTTAAATAGTCATGTCCCCCGAACGTGGGACACTTTAGCAAAGGCCCTCGATTAAAAGATTGTAGTCCATCGATGACCCTTTGATATTGCCTTCGGTAAACGATCTTAGTCCCTTATGAAAATTGATAAAGCATCCTATAAGTTACCTTCTATGACTGTATGATGACCTGCGCAAGTCCCTCACATCCAACGATAGGGCTTCCTACTAACTAATGGTATGGTAGCACCATATAAAGAAGGAGGAAAAGAACAAATACTTTTTGAGTAGGTAGAACGCTCGTAGTCGCTTTCTCATAAACTTTTCAAAATAAAACATCTTTTCATTTTCTTTCACAAATATTTTTAAAATAAACATTTTGTATACATTCTCAACGATACGAGAATCATTACAAAATTTCCGAACTTAGGCATTTCAAAATATTTTCAAACATAGACAAACATAAAGAATTTCCAAAAAGTTGAGATAGCGATTAAGAGCACGTAGAAAACTATGGATGAAAAGGGTGTTTACAACTTCACTTTTCATAACCTACCCCCTTACTCAGAAAATTCTCAAAAGGTCTTTCCTGTTCTTTTCACCCTTTCCTTTATTAGGTAAAAGAAAAGCCAGTGGCGACTCTTACTATCCCCAACATTTGCGATAAATGAAAAATCCAAAAGTCAATTCTTCCACCGTATTACAATTGGCTTCCTTGATCACGGTAACTTTTGGTTGCCAATCCATAATAAAACATCTCACAACACTTGTTACTGATTGAAGCTGCAGGCTGCCTTCCCATAGAAACGTTTTCTTGGCCTATACATGCATCAGCCAGGCGAAAACCTTGCCTCCAGGAGGCGTTCCTAAGCAATTTACAAGCCATCTCCATCCAAAACAAAAGATCCTATTGCTAACAAACTTTCGATCTTAAACCAATTTTGATTTGTTGCATGACATATTAAAATTTATAATTCAAGATTAAGTACTTGGGTTTGACACCCAGGTCTACTATTGTTTTTGTTTTTAACACTTGCTTCAGATATAGCCTGAATAGACCCAACACGCACAGGATCGAAGGAACTGGGTTTCGACACCCAGGTCATGCTTTTTTTTTGTTAAGACTTTCTCTTGCAGGTTCCAGTGCTTCCTTCCACAAGCAAATCATCAGTCGCCTACATCAACATTCTTTGTTGGACCGAAGGCCTGTCTTCACATGATCTAAGGATATCCTTCACATAGATCGAAGACCACATGTCTTCATAGAATCGAAGGCCTTTCCTTTAGGGATCGAAGACCATTATTTATTTGATCGAAGGATTCTTTATTGCATTTATTCTTATTTTTATTTTTACTCACTTATTTTAAATAAAAAATAAAATAAAATAAAATCACAAAGAACTCGGGATTAGTTTTTTTAAATTTATTTATGAAATAATTAATTAATTGACTTTAACATCCTCTTTTCAAAATAATTAAAATAAATTAGAATGTAGGTCTAATTTTATTTTCTCAATTTATTTTCTTTACATAAAAATTAAAAACAAACAAAAAGATTTCTTTTCCTTAGGATTTAGACGTCCATTTTAATTTGTTTGCGTATTTATTTATTTTCGCATTTCTTCTCATCTTATTGTAACTGCTTCCCAGTTTGTAATAGTAACTAGAACTTTACTTCTCACATTTTTATAATGTACCTCTCACAAAGCCATATAATAACGTGGGATTTACATTCCTGCACTTTACATTTTTGTACTTTACATTTTTGTATATATATTAACTGCTAGTAACTAGGATTTGCATGACAAGACTAGTAACAAAATGTTAGCAAACCTAACACAAAATACAAAAATAAATGAACATAACACACTTAAACATATACACCTCTAGGGTACCTCACTTTGGTTGCCTTCGGAAATAAAACAGTCATGTCCCTCGAGACAGGGACGCTTTAGCAAAGACCCATAAATCAAAAGATCATAGTCCCTCGATGACCCTACAATTGCCTTTCAGTAAATGATCTAGTCCCTAAACAGAAATTGCTAAAGCGTCACTACATTGTTGCCTTTATGACTGTATGTCCCTTAGAATGTCCCTCATACTTCCAACGATGGAGCTTCTTACCAAATCAATGGTAAGATATAAACATATAAAGGATAGGAGTTAAAGAACTATATTTTTGAGTAGAAAGTAGATAGCTGTTAGAAGTTTGCTCAAAAACATTTTTCACTTACACAAATACTACATTTCAAAAACAATTTTTCAAAAACATTTGATTTGTTAACACTCTTGAGGACTGACACAAGAGTTAAATGCAAAGCAAATCGTCGCACTAAGGCATTTTCAAAACATTTTCAAACACACAAAGCGTAAAGGTACTTTCAAAATGAGAAAACCTCTAAGAGCCCGTAGATAACTACATATGGAAAGGATGCTAACACCTTCCATTTCCATAATCTACCCCCCTTACTCAGAATAATCTCGAAAAGGTCTTTTTCTGTTCTTTTCACCCTTTCCTTTGTTGGATAAAAGAAAAGCCGGTGGCGACTCTTGCTTACCACAACATTTGCAAACACATACATAATACCAGTATCAAACAGTCGATTCTGCCACCGTGTCACAGTAGCAATAACATTGGAAATAGGATTACCTAGTAAATTTAAATGATTAATAAGATGCTAGAATCACTTTTTCATTTGAGCAATGGTTTCACTAGGCTTCATGCGAAAGATTTCAAAGTCTTGATTAAGTATATTAATCCTAGCTTATTTGACCTTTTTAGTTCCCTCATAGGTAACTTGTAGAGTATCCCACTTAGCTTTAGCGGTTTGACAATGAGAAATGAGATAAAACTCATCAACTCCAAAAGTGGATATGATAATATTTTTCTCTTTCCAATTGCGTGTCGACTTATTATCATCATCATCCTCATTCCATAAGTTTTTCGGCTTTGGTACGGTAACATTATCATCAAAATATGTCACCGGTGTTGGACCATTTTGAATGGCTACCCAAACACCTTTGTCATATGATTTGACATGAATTTGCATACAAACTTTCTAATAACTATAATTTTCTCCCATGAAAATTGGGGCTCTTTTAGAATCCCCTTTAGATTCGTAAGCCATTTTCTAAAGAGTGTCGAAGCCAGAACAAACTGGGATCTTATTACCACTTGTTAGACGATGATAATTTATCTAGAGAGGGGGGTGAATAGATACCTAATTTAAAAAATCCAGAAAATTCTGATTTTGAAAAATGCTTATCAAAGAGTTTGAGCGGAAGAGCTTTTGAAAATAAGTCATCTATATAAACGTTATTGGAAACTCGGATATGCAAACTTAAGAACAAATAGAGTATGGAATAAGCATGACAATTGAATTAATACGCTTGAATTACTTTACAACTTATTTAACATTTATAGCATGTTACTAGTAAAGCTATTTCCAATGGAAATATTCAAGAGGACAAACAAAACCAATTTGCAAATACTTGGTGTGAAAGTGAATTTTCAGAATTTTCCTTTATGTTGTATTGACACACAAAAGCACTTATAATCAAAAGTGATTATAAACAATATTAACACTTAATGTAAATAAAAAAATAGTTCAAAAAATTTCCTATAATTCAATTGATAAAGCAATGTTATTTGACAAATTGATTGATGAATATTAAAGCAAGTAAAAGCAATCAGAAAAGAGACGTGAGGATTTGCCTTCACAGTTCCCCACTTCCGTCCTCACGTGTGGATACGTCTGCACCTAGTTTCGATAGAATTAGGATAATTCTTACTATTAAAAAAAGTTGATACAAGAGAAGTGTTCAAGAGAAACTCCTTAAACCGTAAGCTTGTTGTTGATTCAACCCCTTCTATTCATTTGATCTTAATAAAGACCGAGACACAATAGATCCCAATTGAGTTGTCGATATTGTTATTCCTTTGAAGCTTTTTATCTCCAAAGCTTTATGAACGATCAAATTGTAACTATTGCAAATACAAGACTTCAATTGTGATTTGCCGTTCTCTTGGTACTTCCTTTGTGTTCTTTATCTCCAAAGGATCCCTTGTGTTCTTTATCTCTAAATCACTTCACTTGGCTGCAATAACCTCTCGAATGTCTTGCACTAAAACCCCTAAATCTACCAATGATCTTGGAGGACAAGCCCGTGGTTTTTCCTGATGAAGACCCCTATAAATCTCAACCCAATATTCTCGACTACACAAGAATCATTACAATGGTTTGTTAGTATGTATGCACAGGTTGGAGGTTGAATATGAAGAGAAAATGTATGCTAATTTTATGGTATCATCAGGTTAGAATGATGCATGAATGATGTATTTATAGTTGTGGAAGTTTATGTGAAAAAAGGAACTTTTCGGAATTAGAAATAATTGAAAAGTTGACTTGAACAAGCAGTATGTGTCAACCTATAAATCATATGTTTTGACACATACTTCATTTTTCAACTGTATGTGTTGACTTGAAGGTTAAATGTGTCGACCGAAACAAGTCAGTGGCTACATGCTTTAAAACAATAGTGAATGTGTCGACTTGAAGTCGTATGTGTCGATACATAAAATAAGTTTTTCTGCAATTTCAGAAAAGCTTCAGTATGTGTCGATCTGTATGATGCACGTGTCAACCTAAACAAAGTTAGAGGCTAAATGCTTATTTAATGAGTTACACGTGTCTACCTGAAATGTGTATGTGTCGACAAGTGCAGTTCAATTTTGTGCAGAAACAACTTTTTAATGCATGAGACTATTTTCAATATTATTCCTAAACAACCTAAGACTTCTAAATGAAAAGGATGCCACACTATACTCAGATGACGTCCAACTATAAAAATGCTAGGTTCTCGTATTTTTGATATCATTCAAAACAAATATAGAGACAAGTTCCACTCACATGGTGTACTTGGTCTTTCCCAGAGGGCTTATATTGATAGAGTCCTAGAGAGGTTCAACATGCATAATTGTAAGCCAGGGGATGTTCTAGTTACTAAAGGTGACAAACTTAGTAAAGATCAATGTCTTAAAAATGAGATTGAGTGGGAAGAAATGAAGGAAAAACCTATTGACACTTGTTGTACCCCAAAATTTGACTTCTCATTTATCAAGACTTTTCTCACAAGATCTCTTTGACTCAAGACTGGATTAGGGTTTGACAGCTCAAGACATCTCATCTTGCACTGATGACCAAAAATTAGGGTTTGAGTTTGCACAAGGATTCTTGGACTATCAGTGCTTCATATGACTTTAAAACATCATTATGGACCCCCAAGATTACTCATGTCAAGTTTCAAGCCTTGAACCACATTTTTGATCAGTCAATTGGACAGTTGACCTAAAAATCAACTGTATTGGGGGAAAAGTCAACCATGGCCAATTTACAGTCAAACTTCATAATTTTTTATCAACATCAACATTTTAGACTCATATGTATCATTTTATCACGTTTGGATCACAATTCCTCAAGAAATTTGATCAAATCTTCAAAAGGGCAAAATAGTCAAAATTAGGGTTTTGACCAAGGAAGGGCAATTTCTGATCTTTGACCTAGAAAATGACCAATTGATTTGAAGCATGATTTCAAGGGTTCATTTTTATAATCTCTACCTAATTACATGGTTCAAAACATTTCAATTTCATTGTATAGACAGATTGAAATTTGCAGTCAACTGATCAAAAGTCAACTATACATTGAAAAGTCAAACTTTGACTTTTTGGTCAAAATCAAGTGCCAAGGGTCACAATTCATCAAAACTTGTCAAAATGTGAAACTTGTTCATAAAGAAAACAAGTATTGAAGATTAGGGTTTAAAATAGGAAATTTTCTTAACTTAGAAATTTTTCTAAGTATAGAAAATTTCTTATTTTTTCTCAAATTTAGGCCATTTTTTCACCAGGATACAAGATGATTCAAGGAAAGTTCCCAACATGATGGTTGTAGACCTCCATGAAATCTACAAATTTTCTACACACACTTTTCCCTAAAGATGCTTGGATCTCAAGATATAATTTTATGAATACATGCTCATGAACTAAATAACTTAGTGAAATTTTGCCCTAATTTAGGCAGGTTTTGGACCCAACTTCATGGCAATTTTTCACCTAGTTACAAGAGGATTATTGAAATGCATATCAAATATGAGTTATAGATCACATTACAAGCTTTCCAAAATGTACAAGAACACCTCAAGATCATTTTTGAGTAGGAAGAATCGAAGAGATGAAGTTGAAAAATTTTCACTTTTGATTCAAGTCATTTCATGAAGAACAATTTTTAAATCAGTACCTATGTGTTGGCTCCTAAATTCGACACCCTTGTTTTATTAATGTCAGCCATTAAAGCTGAAAGATGTTTTCGACTGGCTAAGTCTGTCGGAATGCCCGTCGAAAGATGGCAAAGTACTTAGAAGATTTCTTCCAAGGGAGAAGTTGGTTGCCTTCGACGTCGAAGGAGTTTCTCGTCGAAGATGTCTCTCGACGAAGGTGTTCGATGGTTCAGAGTGGAGCAGTTTGAAATTCAAGCGTTTGGAGGGAAAACGGTTTCCAGCAGTTACCAAGTGCAACGTGCAAAGATCTGGGGCGTCGAACGTTGAGAACGTGCCAAGTGGACTCATCTCGAAGCAGTGTAACTGCCCGACGGTTACTTGGGATGTTTTAGTATAAATAGTAGTAGTCATGTAAGTTCTCGCGTGTGTTCACAATTTTATACAAAGTCACTCATATAGATTCGAGTACCCAGCGTGTGAGAAAGAATTGTTGAGAAATGTATGTGTGAAACACCAACTTTATTAATCAAAGTCATTTACTTTTTCCAGAAATTTACTTGCTTTCCTCTTTACATTCCTGTCGAAGCCTTTTACTTTAAGCCTTGTTTATTTTACCAAGTCTTTCCTTCATGCAATTTACTTGAAACCTCTTTATTTTATTTAAAACCTCTTTATTTAAAGCCTTATCCAATTTAATCAAACTTCAAAATCAACCTATGTCCTAGGATCAATCTGATCGATCCTGCGAGTAACCAAATAAGTAACCATTTGGAGGATCAGCGGTTGTTTACCAAATCCCAAGGTAAACAAATTGGCACACCCGGTGGGACCGTGTGTTGATTGTTGAAAATAATCTCATCTTTTCGAGGAGTGTTGTATGTTATTGAGAAGTGGTAGAATATACACTAACGATAACAATACTGCCAGAGGAAGGGAAGAGATGGCGAATCCGCCAAACAATAACGAAATACCACAAACGAGTGTGGGAGCAACGGTTAGTACGACCGTAAGTGAAGCGACAACTGTTGGTTCGACACCAGCAGTAACGGTCACAGCAACGGGGCCGTTACTTTCGTTTACAGGCCCCAGAGCGCCTGTAGGAACTCCCCCACCAAGGGGAAATTTAGGCACAAGGCCTTTTGTTCCCCCAGGATTCATGCCACTCTATGGCATGCCAACTTCTGAATTGGCAAGCTTGACGAATGCTACGTCCACTTTTTCAGACCCTTTAGTGAGTGCCGCTTCGCCACTCCAAGGCTCTGGAGTAGGCATGGCGAATAGAAATAGGACCCAACTCTTAGGAGGAACGTCCCAAGTAGCCCACGGCCTTACAAATGCCTCGACAGCAGTTTTGAGGCAACAAATGGACGAAAGCAACCATGATATGGTGCAAATGTTGGCACAAACTTTGAGTACGGTGCTAAACCCTCTAATACAAAACACTACTCAATCGAATCAGCAAGTGACAGCGCAAATGACGCGTTTGGCTGATTTCTTTGGAGTACCCCAACCTATTCGACAGCCCCAAAGGGCTCAAATAAGGGGAAACCAGGGGATATTCTTAGAGGAAGAAACCACCATCAATCAGGCTCAGCAGCCTGTCGAAGAAAACCTTAGGGCACGATTGGAGCAACCTGTCGAGGAACCTAGGGTAATAACCCCAGAGGTAAGGTTAGTTAACAGAAACCAAAATGCTGACGAAGTAGTTCAGCATATCCAATACCAAAACATGGGTTTGGAAAACAACCTGGCAACCATGATTGAAAGGATCATGACTCAGAATGGGATGAACATGGGCTTTCGAAGGCCCAACTTTACATCTCCATTGTCAGAGTACGTGTTACAGACAGACTTACCTCCTAGATGCAAAGTCCCCAAATTTACTAAGTTCTCTGGGGACACGACAGAATCTACTGTCGAGCACGTGGCGAGATACTTGATCGAAGCAGGTGACATTTCGAATAACGAAAACCTAAGGATCAAGTACTTCCCAAGTTCTTTAACAAAGAACACTTTTACTTGGTTTACAACTCTCCCCCCCAATTCGATCCATCATTGGACCCAGTTGGAAAGATTGTTCCATGAACAATTCTACATGGGGCAAACCAAGATAAGCCTGAAAGAATTGGCCAGTGTAAAGAGACGTTTCACTGAACCTATAGACGAATATCTAAATAGGTTTAGGCTGCTCAAGGCGAGATGTTTTACACAAGTGCCAGAACATGAGTTAGTCGAAATAGCCGCAGGCGGCTTAGATTATTCCATTAGGAAGAAGCTAGACACCCAATACCTGAGAGACATGGCCCAACTGGCCGATAGAGTTCGACAGGTAGAACGCCTCAAAGCTGAAAAAGCAAAGGCAACGAAAACTCACAAGAGAGAGAGGATAGCATACGTTGAGATGGATGACGAAGATCCAGAATCCTTCGACGATACTTTAACTGTCGAAGAAGGAGAAGTCGATTTAGCAGAACTGAAACAAGGGCCACCATACTCTTGTAAACTGTTAGTCCCCTCAAGTGGGAAAAATCCCATTGGTCCAGAAAGGACCAACGATAGGTTCCCAAAAAAGACTTATAGTTTTGACATCACAAAATATGATGAAATATTCGACTTGCTGGTTAAAGATGGCCAAATGATAGTACCCCCAGGGGTAAAAGGTCCTCCTCTTGATCAAAGAAAGAAGAGAGGTTTTTGCAAATATCATAATTTTTTGGGCCATAAAACTTCTCAATGTTTTCTTTTCAGGAATCTTGTGCAAGACGCTATCGAAGAAGGGAGATTGAAGTTTGCTGACAAATCCCCCATGGCTGTCGACTCAAATCCATTGCAGGCTGAAGCCCACTATGCTGAGCCCTCTGAGGTGAACGTGATAGAGGCAACCAAGAGCCAGTCGAAGAAGCCAGGAATTACCATGGTCGAAGTCTCAAAGGACCACATCAACATGCCAATCTTTGGCAGTTTTTCTGGAAATTTATCCAGGAAGACAATTGAAGCAGTTCAGAAAGCGGTCGAAAGCCCGAAGTCGGAGACCGCTGAAGCACAAAAAACTGGACCAAAACCCAGTTCCCACTTGGCCACAGTTCAAGGCCAGACGGAGAATCTGGAGATACAAATGAAGCAGTTAACTCTTGCTAACAAAGATACAATGAATATCAACATGGTCGAACTTTCTGACCCAAAAGCATCAGAAGAGGCCATGAGGCAAGAACAAGCTAATAAGACTGCTTTCCCTCGGGAAAATGAAAATTTGGCAGATTTTTTACAAAGATGCCAGAAAAAGAAATCAGAGGTGATGCTGTGTCCAAGATGCAGTTCGATCTTTGACAAGAAAGCTGCTGAGCACATTCAAGGCGTAAGAGCAGCGAATAAGAGAAGGGAAAATGTTGATCTTCGACATGATCCCAGAAGAGCCTCCCAAAGAGGTTCAAACCAAGAAAAGAGGCCATTGACTTTTAGGCCTCCCACAAATGTGCCAGTAGACACTTGGTATAAAACCTCTGGTCGAAAAAGGCCAAGTGAGGAGAAATGGCACTCTTTCGACGTGCCAAGAGGTTCCTCTTTGACTCAAAAGAAAGAGCCTCAGGTTGCTGCACCTAAGGTTGCACAAGTGTCCAGCAACTACAAAGGTAAAAATCCCATGTCTCGATCTCAATGGAGGAGATACCAAAGGAGACGAAAAGCTGAAAGGGAAGCTGCCAACGAACCAAAGGCAGAAACGAGTTCGAATGTTCCTCAAAGGAAGCAAAGGAAACCTCTAGAAAGAGAGCCAGTAACCAACAGGCTAGTTTGGCCTAACCAAAGTGAAGTCGAAGACGAAGACGATGCTGAGTCTGATGATACTTTGGATATAATGGTGAATATAGTTTCAGTGCTGCCCAGAGAATTCAATCGACAGGTAGAGGTCGAAGCAAGTGACCGGGAAGTGGAACAGGAAATGGCCAAACATAGGCCAGTGTGTTATTTTGTCATGGACAATGGCACCACTGAGGAACAAAATGGGTTCTTCGAGCCACCTACGGAGGCGATGAAAAATCACCTCAAGCCTTTATTCATAAGGGCTAAACTCGAAGAAACTACTGTGAATAAAATATTGGTGGATTGTGGGGCAACCATCAACATTATTCCTCACTCTATGCTAAGGAAAATTGGCAAAAGGGATGAGGACATTAAGCCTCACAACATGGTCTTGTCGAACTATGAGGGCGGCATAGGGACCACTATGGGAGTGATCCAGCTAGATATCAAAGTAGGGTCTATCCTTCGACCAACGATGTTTATGGTCATATCGGCCAAACCTAACTACAATCTTTTGTTAGGCCGTGAATGGATTCATGGTGTTGGAGCTGTGCCATCATCAATGCACCAGAGACTGCTCCTATGGCGCCCAGATGGGATGGTCGAAAACATAGAGGCAGATCAAAGCTATTACCTTGGCGAAGTGAATCACCTGGGTCTGGCAGATTTCGACAAGAACTTGGCTCACATAGGGCCATATCCAACACCTGACTTCGACATGGCGCCAGCGCCAAACACTTTTTGTTCCCTATACCTGCATCCTGAGCATGGTTTCCAATGGGACAGAGAAGACTTGTCCCACATAGAATTCAGTGGGTTAACTGATATCCAACCAACTGGTTGGGGAAGTGAATTCAGTGATAATGACTGAGTCACAATCTTTGAAGCGAATTTCGGCTTATGTAGCCGAAACTAAGATGATAACGGCTCTCGAAGCCGAAGTGAAGTACATGGCCACACAGGCCAATGATCAACAGTTATCTGCTGCAGGTCCAGGAAAGGATTTCGATCCAAAACCCCCTGATATCATGCCAGAAGAAGTGCAGGAACAGAGGCTCGACGCCATCTACGACGATGAGCCTTTGGGCTTCGAAAAGGACCCCTTGGCGAACAACATTAAAATGTTAGCGCAAGATCCTTTAGAAGAAATCAACTTGGGCGAAGGATCAGAGAAGAGGCCAACCTACATCAGCGCCAAAATTGATCCAGAACTTAGGTTGGAAGTAATCCAATTGCTGAAAGAGTTTAAAGACTGTTTTGCATGGGATTATGACGAAATGCCTGGTCTCGACAGAGGATTGGTAGAACTTCAGTTACCAATCAAACCTGGGAAGAAGCCAATCAAGCAAAATCCAAGGCGCTTCGCTCCAGAAATTCTGTCGAAGATCAAAACGGAAGTCGAAAGACTACTGAAATGCAAATTCATACGTGTTACAAGGTATGTCGAATGGATTGCAAACATTGTACCAGTAATTAAGAAAAATGGTACGTTAAGGGTGTGCATAGATTTCAGAGACTTGAATGCTGCCACACCCAAAGATGAATATCCTATGCCTGTGGCGGAAATGCTAGTCGATTCTACCGCTGGCTATGAATACCTGAGTATGCTCGATGGTTATTCAGGATGTAATCAAATATTCATTGCTGAAGAGGATGTGTCGAAAACAGCTTTTCGATGCCCTGGGGCCTTAGGCACTTACGAATGGGTAGTGATGCCTTTTGGCCTAAAGAACGCTGGGGCAACGTACCAGCGAGCAATGAATACTATCTTCCATGATTTTATTAACACTTTTATGCAAGTATATATTGATGACATTGTTATAAAATCTGTTTCCAGGAAGAGTCATATTGACCACCTTCGACAATCATTCGAAAGAATGAGAGAACATGGTCTGAAGATGAACCCTTTGAAGTGTGCGTTCTGTGTGAAAGCTGGAGATTTCTTGGGCTTCGTTGTCCACAAGAAAGGAATCGAAATCAACCAGAACAAGACGAAGGCAATTTTGGAAGCGAAAGCGCCGTCGAATAAGAAGGAACTGCAATCCCTCTTAGGCAAGATAAATTTATTAAGGAGGTTTATATCTAATCTAAGTGGGAAAGCTCAGGCCTTTTCACCCTTACTTCGACTGAATAAAGAGGGGTTCGAATGGGGGCAAGAGCAACAAGAAGCCTTCGACAAAATCAAAGGGTACCTCACTAAGCCACCTATTTTGGTGCCTCCTTGTAGCAATAGGAGTATGAGATTGTACATAGCTGCATCCGACAAAACTCTGGGAAGCATGTTAGCCCAAGAGGATGAGAATGGAGTCGAAAGACCCATTTATTATCTCAGTAGAGTTTTGAACGATGCATAAACTAGATATAGTGAAGTTGAAAAATTGTGTCTATGTCTGTATTTCTCTTGTACAAAACTCAAGCAATATATAAAACCAGTTGATGTGTATGTTTCGCCTCATTTTGATGTTTTCAAGTATATGTTGTCGAAACCTATCTTGCACAGTCGAATTGGCAAGTGGGCATTAGCATTAACTGAATACTCCTTGACCTTTATGCCTCTTAAGGCAGTAAAAGGACAAGTGGTTGCAGACTTCATAGTCGACCACTCAATTCAAGTCGAGGATATTAATTATGTGGAGATAGAGCCTTGGAAATTCTACTTCGATGGTTCCAGCCATAAAGATGGAACAGGGGTGGGAGTCTTGATTATTTCTCCAGATAAAATTCCAACAACATTCAAGTACAAAATATCAGGTTCTTGTTCGAACAATGAGGCTGAGTATGAAGCTCTAATTACTGGCCTTGAGATATTGTTGGAATTGGGGGCAACTCGAGTCGAAATAATGGGAGACTCGGAGTTAGTCATTAAGCAAGTCACAAAGGAATATAAATGCATAAGAGAAAATCTCATTATGTACTTTGTGATAGCAAATCGTTTATTGAAAAAACTTGAAACGGTCAATATCCGACACATACCCAGAGTCGAAAATCAAATAGCCAATGACTTGGCACAAATTGCATATGGGTATAAGATTTCAAAAACGAGATTACAAAGAGCAATCGAAGTTCGAGAAAAGATAAAAGCAACTTGTCTATCACCATCAGACTTGGAATCGACGAGACTAGGATATGCTGATCAAAGTAACTTCGAAATTTCGTTCATAGATAATTTATCAGAGCAAGACTGGAGGAAACCCATAGTGGATTATCTCCAAAATCCAGGAGCTTCGACATAACGAAAAATAAAGTACAGGGCGTTGAGTTATGTACTCATGGGTAATGAGTTATTCAAGAAAACGCCTGAAGGGGTATTGCTAAAATGCTTGAGTGAAACTGAAGCATACATAGCCCTTTCGACTACGCATGCCGGGGCATGTGGGGCTCACCAAGCAGGCCATAAGATGAAATGGTTGTTGTTTCGACAAGGACTATATTGGCCCACTATGCTGAAAGATTGTGTTGAGTTCGCCAAAGATTGTCAAGAGTGTCAAGTCCATACAGGCATCCAACATGTACCAGCAAGCGAACTTCACTCGATAGTGAAGCCTTGGCCCTTTAGAGGATGGGCGTTGGACCTCATTGGAGAGATTCGACCAGCATCATCAAAGAGTCAGAAATACATACTGGTAGGCATTGATTACTTTACTAAGTGGATCAAAGCTATCCCTTTAGTCAATGTAGACCAAGAAAATGTCATTGAATTTATTCAAAAGAACATTATCTTTAGGTATGGAATCCCTGAGACAATAACAACTGATCAAGGATCAGTTTTCACTGGTCGAAAGATGCAGGAATTTGCTTGGGAAACAGGTTTCAAACTCCTAACATCAATGCCTTATTATGCACAGGCGAATGGTCAAGTCGAAGCAGCTAACAAAGTAGTGATTGGCTTGATAAAAAAGCATGTTGGGAAGAAACCAAAGAATTGGCACAAGACGTTGGACCAGATTCTGTGGGCTTGTCGAACGTCCCCAAAAGAAGCCACAGGTACAACACCATATAGGCTAACTTTTGGCCATGATGCAGTGTTGCCAGCAGAAATTTGTCTTCAATCTGCAAGGGTTCAGAGGCATTATGATATTCCTTCTGAAATTTATTGGAACATGATGTTAGACGAACTGGTGGATTTAGACGAAGAGAGATTGCGCGCTCTTGACCTACTCAGGCTTCAGAAGAAAAGAGTAGAAGACTCTTATAATAAAAAGGTAAAACCTAAGGTATTTTTGCCTGAAGACCTAGTTTGGAAGGTAATTCTTCCCATGGATCGAAGAGATTGAAGCATGGGGAAATGGTCACCCAAATGGGAAGGACCATTCAGAGTTATCCAAACTTTTTCTGGTGGAGCTTATGAAGTCGAAGAGTTAGGTGAAGATAAAAGGCTCTTGAGAGTAAATGGTAAATATTTGAAAAAATACAAACCTACACTTCAAGAGATAAAAATAAAATAATAAAAGAACAAGCCTAAATTAACCATAAAAATGCCAAAATGGAAATTTTATAAATTTCAGCCAAGATGGCAATGTTGTCGAATATAGATTACAAAATATGGTTACAAAAGCTGAATCAATCAAAAGGGAATTGAGTCCTTGAGTCGAAGGTACTTGGCTTGCTGCAGCTCCAACCTTTTCTTGCACCAGGCGTTCTCCTGTACCAGTTTGGCAATCTGAGCGTCGAAGCCTTGGGCCTTCTCAGCAAATTCCAGGCCTTGTTTGATTTCAGTTTGACTCTCGGTGTCTGAGACGGTCGAAAGAAGTTCCTCCTTGCGTATAATGTTGGCATTTATCTTCGCCTCTATTTCTTCGATTTGTTCCCTGAAGGAAGCATTCTCTCGATCTATGGCATCGACTTCTTCCTGCGTAGATGCTTTTTGCTTCGACAACTCCGCAATTCGAGAAGTCGTATCCGAAACAGCAGTCCACGCAGAGGAGCTTTTGCCATATAACACCTCAAGCTGACTATTAAACCCCCTTTGGCGCCTATAATCTGCTGAGACTTGATCAATCATAGAGTGTAACTCCATGATCAAGCCTGAAACTTCTGGAGCTACAGCTAACAAGTCGACAGCATTCAGAACATCTTTCAAGTATGATGGAGCAGTGGGGTCCCCCTCTAAAGCCTTCATCAAGTCCTTCTTGAAAAACTGGGCCTTAACCTTCGCCAAAGCTTCATCAAGAGGAGAGGTTTCAGTGGACTTCCCCGACAGGGTAGGAACCTCCTGACTAGCGTCAGACGAACTCTTGCTCTCGATGATTGCGTTGAGATAGCTAACAGGGTCAGTTTGTTTCAAGAGTTCTAAGTCCTCTTTCGACCTGTGCTTCGTTGAGGTAGCAACCCTTGCAACAGCATTGTATTGGGTTTGAGGCTGCTGAGTGTTAGGTGCCTCGACTTGTTGCCCTTCGACTCGGACTGGGGCAGTACCAGCGTCTTCTTGGTGCTCTTCGCTAGTGTCACCTTGGTGCCCTTCGCCAGTGTCACCTTGGTCCTCTTCGTCAGCAGCACCTTGATTTTCTTCGCCAGCATTGCCTTGGTCCCCTTCTTCACGATTCTCTTCCGACAGATCCACCACCTGAACCCCTTCTGGCTGTTGTTCTTCCGTTTGAGGTTCTTCCGCTGGTTTTTCTACCGTCTCAGCATTGGCCTCATTTATTTCAGTATGGGCTTCGTCAGTTTCCAAGCCTTTTTCTTGTGGCCTGCTGAGTTCAGCAGATTCCAGCGTTTCAGAGGTCCTTGGTGGTGAGCTCTCAGTGGTGTCCTGAGAAAGGAAAGAAAAAGAATCTTCAGAGATCGAAAAAGACATAATCGAATGTAGGTATCTACACCTAAGTTATAAAAAGGTTTAAAAGATTACCTGTAAGTTAGCTTCAGCCCCAGGGCTGGAATTGTCGCTTTCGACAGGCTTGTTGAGAAGAACGTTTAGTTCCTCCTCCGTTGGCTCCTCAATGATCACTGGAGGTGGCCTGGGCTTTCTCCCAGCAACCTTTATTCTAAATGTTCGACCTTCAGGAGCAGGAGCAGGAACAAAAGCGTCCTTCGTCAGCTTTCGCCTTTTTAGAGGAGCAGGAGGAGAATCACTTTCTTCATCACTCCCAGATTCGACCACCAGTGCTGGCCGTTTCTTGGGCGAAGGTGCCTAAATGACCAATGGGAATTCGACTTAGCAATTATATCGAAAGTCAAAAATCGAAAGCCAGAAAAAAAAATGAAAGTCTGGTTACCGATACAGAAGGTTTCTTCGAAGGGCCTTCCCCTTGTTGGTTGGTGGTAGTCTTCGCCGGCGCTGTAGTCTTCGCCGGTGGTGGAGGTTTTGTTGAAGGGCCTCCTCCCTGTTGGCCTTCTGTAGCCTTCTTGGCTACAGGTTTTCGAACAACTGAAAGCAAATAAAAAGTTAACAGGCTAGCAGTCGAAAAGAAAGACAAAGTGATGTAAAAGGATGAACTTACATTTCTTTATTTTGTCCAACACAAGGACAAAAGATTTCTGAAGCTCATCCACGAAGTCCTTCTCGTCGAAGAACTCCTCAGCGTAATAACTTCTCCACCACTCCTCGAAGGATGGTGAGCAAAGAAAGTTGAGCTGGTAGTCAAACAACGAGAGAACTGTTCGACCAGCATATCTTCCGATATGCTTAATGGCAGCTTCTTCGGTGTAATCATTGCAGAAGTACAGCATAGACTTCTCTCTTGGAAAAATGGGAGAAGGTAGGGTTTGAATAATACCACTCTGGCGAGATACCAGGTTTGGTTGGTATGCAATCAGACTCAAGTGAGTCTTAGAGCTCCTGAATCGAAGAGGCATGATCCTTGGTGTAAGGAACGCCTCCCATATTATTGTATGTTCGTCAACATTAGGACCACTAGACGTCCTTGGATGTGGCCTTGTGAACCATGCTGGGCCTACCTTCCGTCGAGCAAACGGGGCCATAGTTGAAGCAAACTCCTTCCTTCGAGCAAACATCAGAACGAAGTTGGTGAAGGTTTGCTGAAACTCCAATCCATCTTCCATAGGCGTCAACAGAGCCAGTCTGGTTCCTTCGACGCGTCTGTTCGCTATCTCTGGAGCCTGTTCATTTATTTGAACCTTCTTAGGCAAGAAAGATTCGAAGGTGGCATTGAGCCACAGTTGGAGCAGCCAAAAAGGCCCAGCAAGTAGCAAACTGGCCCTGTTCTCGATAATTTTTAGAAGAGTGGCCCCATTGCTAATCGAATCGTAGAGGCTTGCCAGAATCAATTCCGCCAAACAGACATTCTGGCCATGATGGAGTTGAGTGGCGAGGGTGACCATCTTTTTGGTCACCTATAAGGACTTCGAGCAAAATACAAAGCGAGTCAACCATAAGGCTAGAAATGCTATGTGTTCGACATCCGACACAGTATCTGTCGACCTGTCGTGATAGTGGTTGATGAAAGTGGTATAGGTTGGTTTGGTGTCAGAGAATCCAATTTGGTCCTCTGACATCTCCTCCGGATCGAAGTAGTCCCCGGTGGGTCGAAGGCCAGTGATGGCGGCCACATCGAAGAGTGTAGGAGTCAACATCCCACAGGGAAGATGGAAAGTAAAGTGGGAGTAGTCCCAGAAAAGCAGAGAGGCTATCAACATCTCCGGAGAATAGTTCAAACCTGTCTTCGACAGCATCACCAGGTCGAAAATCCCCATCTTTTTCCAGATCGAAACTTGGCATTTTTCCATCTTTTCCAGCCAAGCAACGTAATCAGGAGTAAGGCTAGGGCCTGACCTGAAAGCCCTAACACCTCTGTTGAAGAAGCGGAGGTCGATTTTTTCATGCGCAGGGTCTTCATTGTCTTCTGCGTCTTTCTTGGCGCATGCAACCGGTTTGAGTTTCTCAACTACCGGAAAATAACTCTTGATATTCATGGCCTCAGAAATACTTGGATACAAGGGGCCAGACATAGCAAAGATCTGGTTGGAATATCCAACCGGGATCATAAGGTGGTGTGAGTAAGCATCACGAACGGTGATGTCCAAGGGTTCAGGGACCCTTCGTTGGCCCGTAGCAGTTACCACTGGAGCGGTGACGAAAATCTTAGGTTTGGCATTTCCAGTTGGTGCAGTAGCACTAGGAGCAGTGGAACCAGATGCCATTGTTAGTGTTGAGGTTGAAATGAGGTTGAAGACGAAGTGAAGGAGGAAAAGTTTCTGCAAAGATAACAAGTTTGTATGAAAATAAGGAAGTCTGAAAGCTAGATGGCGTAAAAAGTCCCACAATGGGGTACTTACTGCTATTTATAGTAGTGGGGGAAAATCCCCAAAACCGAGGACATTAAATGCCATTTAATGCTGAAGGAGATAGTGGGACGCGTGGCATCCCCCTGTTGTTTTAGCCGTTCTGCAGAAATAGAGAGACGCAGCGTGCGTCCTCGTTTTTGGGAATTGTCATAATGACAAATTCTGAAATGACGTTTGGTACTGCACGCCGTACTGACATGACGTCTTAGGTACGGATAAATGATGGTTTTCTTGGGATTGCCAATGGTTGGTAGAAAACAACAAAAAGCGCACAAGTTAATTTGTGACTAAGCGTGAAAGGACAGGTGTCGAATGGTGTTTCAAAGAATGCCTTTTTCTTTCAGAGTCGAAATAAGGCATTCTTGGGGGGCAATTTGTTGGCTCCTAAATTCGACACCCTTGTTTTATTAATGTCAGCCATTAAAGCTGAAAGATGTTTTCGACTGGCTAAGTCTGTCGGAATGCCCGTCGAAAGATGGCAAAGTACTTAGAAGATTTCTTCCAAGGGAGAAGTTGGTTTCCTTCGACGTCGAAGGAGTTTCTCGTCGAAGATGTCTCTCGACGAAGGTGTTCGATGGTTCAGAGTGGAGCAGTTTGAAATTCAAGCATTTGGAGGGAAAACGGTTTCCAGCAGTTACCAAGTGCAACGTGCAAAGATCTGGGGCGTCGAACGTTGAGAACGTGCCAAGTGGACTCATCTCGAAGCAGTGTAACTGCCCGACAGTTACTTGGGATGTTTTAGTATAAATAGTAGTAGTCATGTAAGTTCTCGCGTGTGTTCACAATTCTATACAAAGCCACTCATATAGATTCGAGTACCCAGCGTGTGAGAAAGAATTGTTGAGAAATGTATGTGTGAAACACCAACTTTATTAATCAAAGTCATTTACTTTTCCAGAAATTTACTTGCTTTCCTCTTTACATTCCTGTCGAAGCCTTTTACTTTAAGCCTTGTTTATTTTACCAAGTCTTTCCTTCATGCAATTTACTTGAAACCTCTTTATTTTATTTAAAACCTCTTTATTTAAAGCCTTATCCAATTTAATCAAACTTCAAAATCAACCTATGTCCTAGGATCAATCTGATCGATCCTGCGAGTAACCAAATAAGTAACCATTTGGAGGATCAGCGGTTGTTTACCAAATCCCAAGGTAAACACTATGCTGCCTAATCCATACTTTACAAGTCCCAAACTTGTTTCTTACTCCATAATTTAATGTTTACTCAGTTGACAAAGCTTTAATCCAAGCCCTAGAGCCATTGTCCAAGTTATAATTCCATAAATGGCATAAAGTGGCCATTGCCATTTTGAAAAAGCTCAACTTTTGCCACTTTCCAACTCTTGAGCATTGAACATGTCTCCATTGCACATATAAGTCTTGCAGGCCTAAAGAAAATTGTACAAGTATATACCAACCCTAAGCAAGTCAGTACAAGCATATGAAGACTTGTCTCTTCATTTTTCTTCAAAAGCAAGAAAGGTTGCCAAAAAGCTAGAACTTGCAAATCTGTTGGAGAGCTGACTTTAAATTGATTCCATATTAATATACAAACACATTGCAACATAAAACACAATTTCTAGAGGCTAAAAACTCTCACAAACTCCCTTTCACCACAAAATTGTCAAAACTTGCAGTTTTTGCATAAGCATAGCAATCCATCATTTGGCTCATGCGTTTCAAGTTTCAATCATCAAAACACCTTACCTACTTGATATCTAACTGATCTAGACCCTCACCCATGTACTGTAACCCCTTCTCCATTATCTGCCATTTTTGTTTTCAAAGCTTGCAGGTTGACTTGGATAGAGAGTTCCAGGCACTTCCAAGGCAAGGCAAGGATTGGAACACACTCAGGGAGGCTCAAGCAAGCTTAAGAAATCATCAGGCCTTCATAAAACTCACTCCAACTCCATCCATAATTTCAACTGAAGGAGGTAAAAATCTCAACTTCTATCTCCTCATATAGGCATCCATTGGCCACGATTTGTGAATAAACAATGTAGACCTCATTGCTACGAAACTGTAGATATATATATCTTGCATTTATTTGGCCTGAGTTGAGAGAATTTTGAACTTGAAGTTTCTGGAAGTTTAGATTTAGGGCTTTTAAAATTCATCTTGATCTTTGATTGTTAGCTTACATGATTTATATGGTTAGAATCGTGAGACACAATGCTACAACATTCATGTTATGAGTTTTCATTTTCATGGAGAAATGAGAAAGTTACAGAGCATCTGGATGGCTAGAGGAAGAAGATGAAGTACAGGGCCATGGAAGTGTTTCATGTTATGTTATTTTTGTTTCACATTAATCAACAGATGTATAGCCACCCTAATGGCAAGGTAACGCGCTGGTGAGACCCATGTCCTGGGTTCGAACCTTGGCGCTACCTTTTGTTTTTTCACATTTTCCATTTTTAGTTTTTGGCTTGTTTTGCAGGATGGGCTTTGCTTCTTTGGGCTTTAGCATTTTTACTAACATATGGCTCCCAGTTTCCTTACAGCACCCCCTGGCCCATTATTTCCATACATTTTATTTATTTATTTTTGTTTTCATTTTTGTTTATATATTATTTTCTTTAATATATAAAAAATCCTAAAAAATACAAATTTGATAATATGGCATTTTATTTTATTTTATTTTTATTTTTATTTTTCACATAAAAAATATATTTTATCTTCAATATATACTAACTATCTTTCTTAAATAAATTTACAAAAAAAATTAAACTTAGATATATTATTATCTTTTCTTTTATATTTATATATATACTTGTAAATATTTATTTTAACATATAAAAACTCTATATTTTTTATATAATATTATTTATTATTTTAAATACAAAAATACACAAAAATAATACATAAGAAATTTATTTTCTTTCAAACTAGAAATTAGGGTTAATCCTTCTTTTTTAAGGATTAATTTCGTTTCCTTATATTTTAGGATTAGGTTAAAATTACTTTTCACATAAAAAAACAAAACAAAATCTTTGCTTGCATGTACATAATGTTGCATATTTAAATATTGTATATTGTTTATTCTAATATTCGTACAAATTCGATTTGATTTAATAATTTATTTAGATTTACATTCTTGAAAATCCCCATTCAAATTTGTATTCCCCCCTCCCATAAATTGTTGTAATAGCTTAGTAATCTTTACATTATGCAATTTACCGCTTTACATGTCATGTTAGTAATTAGGGTTTGTATGGCAAGATCAAAACAAAGCAAATAGAAAACCCTAATACAAGACAAAATCAAGGCATGAAAAATAACACACTTGCACACAAGCATCCTTAAGGTTTCTCCACTTGGTTTCCTTATACAAAAATGGCCATATTAAGCATGCGAAGTATCTTGGCAAAACAAACAAATATAAGATCATAGTCCCTCGATGGCACTATTCAAAGTTGCCTTACAAAATGATCTTGGTCCCTCAAAAATGCTAAGATACTTTGCAATATTGCTAATCATGGTTATACGATGACCCACGCCCATCCCGTTTACATCCAAAGATAGGGTTGCTTACCAAATCAATGGTAAGACAACAATGTCAAAGGAATAAAAAATGCACAAGAAAGACATTTGAGTAGGTAGATTACTTCTAGTTACTTGCTCTATTTCCAAACAAATATCCTTGCTATTTTCAAAACAAAAACATACATTTTTAAACATTGAAAACATTTTCAAAAAGACAAACATCTCTGTATACATTCTTACGAACGAGAATCATTACAAAGATTGCCTAAACAAATGCCTCTTTTACAAAATACTTTCAAAAAACCACATAAAGCACAATTTCAAAACAAAAAGCAAGTGATCTAACAAGTAACTAAGAGCCCATGAAACACCATGGATGAAAAGGGTGTTAATACCTTCCCTTTTCATAATCTACCCCCCGAACTCAAGAAACAATATCAACGGTCTTTCCTGTGCTTTTTCACCTTTCCTTTTGGATAAAAGAAAAGTCGGTGGTGACTCTTGCTAAACCGCAATATTTGCGATAAAACACAAAACCCTCAAGTCAGTTCTCCCACCGTATCACAGAAATGGCGACTCTGCTTGGGAAAATTATAAAAGTGGGGTTACCTTAGGGCTAGATCACATTTATTTGCTTACATTGTTTGATTTGTTTACTTTACATTATGGATCTTTCTTTGGGTTTGAAATCCTCTACCGGATTTGGGATACATTATAGGTAAATAGCAATACGTTGTGGAAACTGTGCGGGGTATACCGACATGGTCTAAGTAATATCTATGTTAGTGTGACATATTTTTGTGTACCGGTAGCCTTTGAGTCAATCAAAGAGAATACGGGGCCGCTGAGTGATGTCATGAAGCACTAATTAACTTCTAGAACCCTTTACTTGACCAACTTGGCCTTTAGGATGTAGTGAGATGACCGGCTTTGGTGCAGTTCGAAGTTGGTAGATACTCGATACTACACTCATTGAGGGTTGGTTTCTTGGGATATTTCGGTCGCCATTAAAGAGGCTTGAGCTGAAACAATGACCAAGGAAACAATCCAATGATATTGAGCTCCTTAGAACCCGATTACTATTACTAGGACAGGTTGAGCCAACTAAACTTCAAGAGGGTACTTACCTATAAAACCCCATGCAAGCCTAAACTAAGAATTTGTTTATTTTGCTTGTATATACATACTTGTGCATAACATCATGGACATCATAAACATCATATGCATCCACTAACCATTTCAAGGATTTTGGAGATTCATCTTTGTTCTTGTTTTGTAGGATATGGATTCACTTCGCAGGAAAACCATCCAAGTAAACCTTGTAAGAATTCCTCCACAACTCAAGGAGCTAGCTTCAAGGATCCCTGAGAACTATCCATTCACCGAGAGACATGGTCGTCTACTCAACTTGGTCACCTCCAACACAGAGGAGGATATGATGAAGGTGCTTTTCCAGTTCTTTGATCCTTTGCACCATTGCTTCACATTTCCCGACTATCAGCTTGTGCCTACTTTGGAAGAATCCTCTCAACTCTTGAGGATTCCCATTTTTAATCAACTACCTTTCAATGGTACGGAAAGAGACCCAAAGCCAGAAGAGATTTCTCAAGCTCTGCACTTGCACACATCTGATGTCACAACTCATTGGGAAACTAGGAGTGGTGTCAAAGGCTTCTTATCTATGGGATGGTCTTGTTTCACAATCCTGACCAACTCATAGATGTGAGTGCCATCAAAATCTTCATGTCATACAATCTGGTGCCTATATTGCTAGGGGATATCCTGCATTCTTTTCACACTCGTACAATGAGGAAAAGAGGTGTCCTTATGTGTTGCACTCCTCTCCTGGAAAGATGGTTTATTTCTCATCTTCCCCAATCAGTCTTAAAGAATGAGCAAGGTTTGAGGTGGTCACCAAGGTTAATGACGCTCAAACATTCAGATATTCATTGGTGCTCTCGATCCAAAGAGGATGTTATCATTGTGGACTATTGTGGGGAATTCTCTAATGTCCCTCTACTTGGCATTAGGGGAGGCATCACCTATAACCCATGCTTAGCTCTAAGACAGTGTGGTTATTCCCAAAGGGATGGCCCACATGAGATGTTGATTCAAGGCTTGGTATTCGACTACGATAACAATAATCAAGGTCTTCGCCAAAGATTCATCCGAGCTTGGAGGATGCTAAGCAAGGTGGATAGTAAAACTTTGGGACACAAGAATTCCATCCCTCCTGAGCCTTACCTCAAGTGGGTACGAACCCGCGCTCAAAGTCTTATGATGCCTTATCCTTCCATTCTCCCGGTGATCATAGAGCCTGTTAAGGAGGGAGAAGTTCCATACACTATCCTACATCCTGACATGCCCACATCTCTTGAAGACCTACAAAGGGATTGGATACAGCTCAAAGGAGAGCGGGATACTTTTGAAGCCCAATTCTACGCAAGCGAGAAGAAGGTTTTGGAACTCACTAGGCTACTTCATGAGGAGCAGACTCTAAGCGCCTACATTGCATCAAAGAGGATGCGCACTACTTTTTTATCTTAGAGTGTTATATTATTTTGCCCAAGGGGCATTGATGTACTCAAACTCTATCTTATTAATATAACGTGTGTTTCTTTTTGTCTAAAACGAACTTGAATCTTTTAAAATCCTTGAAAACATTACATATGCACATATCATTCATCATGACATAAACAGGTCTTTTGCAACGAGTTTCCTCATCTCTCTACTATTTATTTTAGTAAGATGGATCTCGAACAGACAGTCAAAGATCTTCAAGCCCAAAACATGCAGTTTCAACAGTTACTCATGACCCTAGCCAAGGGGCAAGATGAGTTGAAGACTTTGTTAGCTGAAGAAAGAAAGAAGAAAACAAAGAAGGCCATTGGGGTCTTGAACATGGGGAGAAGGTTTCAGGGACAGACTAGAAGAACCTTGAATTTTGCAACCACTTCTGGGGAAGGAGAAGATAAAGGAAATGAAACAGCAGTTCCATCAGAATCCGAAGAGGAGGAAGAAGAGGAAGACTACTCCGAGGAACAGTATCCTCCAGCAGGTGATAAGTACTGACATATTGAAGAGCGTTTAAGCGCTATGGAAATACAAAAGGTACCAGGTCTAGATTTTAAAGAATTGGGACTAGTATCAGGAATTGTGATCCCGCCGAAATTCAAAGTGTCGTTGTTTGAAAAGCATGATGGGGTGTCATGTCCTAAGATTCACCTCCGATCATATGTGAGAAAGATTCAGCCGCACTCTGTCGATAAAGACCTGTGGGTGCATTTGTTCCAAGATAGCTTATCTGGAACACAACTCGATTGGTTTTACTAATTGGAAAGGGCCAACATCCACAACTGGGAAGACCTTCCCGCAGCTTTCTATAAGAAATACCAGTATAATGCAGATTTGGAGCCTACCCGTACTCAACTTCAGAGTATGGTTATGGCTTCAAATAAGGGTTTCAAGGATTACGCGCATAAATGGAGAGATCTAGCTGGGAGAGTGCAACCCCCTCTATCTGAAAGGGAGTTTGTGGATATATTCTTAGGCACTCT
The DNA here is from genome assembly GCA_948472305.1 of Vicia faba. Lineage (NCBI taxonomy): Eukaryota > Viridiplantae > Streptophyta > Magnoliopsida > Fabales > Fabaceae > Vicia > Vicia faba. Next base: position 1,396,641,284 of record OX451736.1, on the reverse strand, counting down.
ATCGGGCCCTTTCTTCAACCATTTGATTGGGAGCTCATCTGCTGGATTTACTGAGTTAATACTGACCGGAGAGAGGGTGGAAGCTGGTATAAAGAGTGGAAAGATTCAGAAGGATTCATCTGCCTCTACAGCTGTGAGAAAGCCTTTTGTTGGAAAGAAGGAGGTATCTGCTGTTTATCCATAAAGGAACCAGGGGAGAGCTGAACGTCGACCAATGGTAGGAGCTGTTATGATCCCAAAGCCTACATTTGATCAACCAAGAAGTAACCAACCAAGGATGGAGAGGCCAGTCCGGCAATTCACCAGAATTAATATGACTCTAGCCCAGGTTTTACCACATCTTCTGAAATCTAATTTGGAAACTCTGAAAGAGGCTCCAAAGAACCCCAACACGGCGTCCCCTCATTATCACCCAAATGCCAGATGCGCATATCATTCCGAAAGTCCGGGTCATGACACTAACAATTGTTGGGCCCTGAAAAACAAAATTCAAGACCTTATAGATGCAAAAGAGATTGAGTTTGATGCACCCGAGAAGCCAAACGTCATTTTTGCTCCCATGCCTAGGCATGGTCACAACACCAATGCTATAGGAGAATATTTATTTGCTACCACAGTTGATGAACTTTTGACTCCACTCCCTATCATTAAGATAAACTTGTTAAAAGTGGGTGTATTCCCGGGTTGTAATGAAGACTGCCATCTTTGCCTATCCTCACCAACTGTCTGCCCTTTGTTGAAGACAGGCATTCAACGCTTGATAGACAACCAAGAGATTTTGTTTGAAAGTGCTCCTGTTTCACCTATTCCTGTTGAAGACATTTAAATCATAACCATCTCCGCCAATCCTTCCAGGGTCCCCAAAAGACCTGTTAGGATTACATCGGTTCCAAAAACTACTCCTCTTATAATCACAATGCCCGGGCCGGTCCCGTATGAATCAAACAAAATAGTGTCGTGGAATTACGGTGGAGACATCTACTACAATGGTATCAAACAAGATGGGTTGGCCGCCGAAGAAATAAGCTCCAAAGAAGAAGACTCTGACATTAGAAATATTGCCGGAACCAGTAAGATTACCCGTAGCGGTAGAATCTTCTCTCTAGAAATCTCCCCTCCAAAGGCAGTTCTTGGACCCGTGATTACTCCAAAGGTTACCTCCGTACCAATAATCATATCTGCAAGTGCTCCTATTGACAAAGATGACACAACCCCTGTTGTTATCCCTACCAACACTTCTACCGCTGAAACTCGAGGAAAAAGCATTCAAGAAGAGCCTGTTCGTACGAAGGCTCAACCACTGACTATCCCTGAAACCTCAAAAAAGGAAATGGAGGAGATCCTGAGAATAATAAAGAAGAGCGACTACGACGTAGTTGAACAGTTGGGGAAAACTCCCTCCAAAATTTCCATGCTGGCATTGTTACTGTGCTCAGAGGCACATGTGAAAGCCCTGGTGAAGTTTCTGAAGACAGCCCATGTGCCTCAAGAGACGTCTGCTGACCAATTTCAAGATTGTGTGGCCAGCTTGATAGCTGATAACGGCGTAGGCTTCTCGGATGCTGATCTGAAACCAAAGGGAAGAAAGCACAGCGAGGCATTGCATGTCTCCGTGGAATGTAGAGGAACAACTCTGGCCCATGTCTTGGTGGACACTGGCTCATCTTTGAATGTTTTACCAAAGAAATCTCTTGACAGATTGGAATGTGAAGGACTGACATTGAAACCCAGTAAAATAGTCGTGAGAGCATTTGATGGCTTAAAGAGGATGGTCCATGGGGAGGTGGACATCCCCATAAAGGTTTGGACTCATACTTTCAACTCAACCTTCTATGTAATGGACATCCGTCCCTCTTACTCCTGTCTGCTAGGATGACCGTGGATCCATAATACCGGTGTTGTCACCTCCACACTACACGAAATGCTGAAGTACTCGGTCCATGGAAAGATTATCACTGTCCACGGAGGGGAAGAGTATATTATTAGCCACCTCAATTCTTTATGGTATGTGGAATTGGACAACAAATTCAATGAAACTCCTTTTCAACATTTCGAAGAAGTCTCTCAAGAGTTAGCAGTAACCAAGACAGTGTCCCAAATCCCCAAGATCACAAGACCTCCACTCCAGATGTCATCTCTGAAGGATGCCAAGGAAGTATTAGAGGATGGTGGATGCACCATCTGGGGGAAACTTCCGGATATTCCGTATAAATCTGACAAGTTTGGCTTAGGGTTTACTTCAAGTGCTCAGAAGGCTGTGCACCGTGCCCGTGCTCGAGGGCCACCCTTGAAGATTAGCAACCGAGAGGTCAATGCGGTGGAAGATGGTGAAGAGAATTGAAGCTTGGAGGATTGGATCTTTCCTACTGTCAACGGAGGACTTCGCAATTGGGAAGCCAGAGACTTTATCCCAATAACTTTCATCCCTCAATAATTTATCTTTTACATTCCTGTTGTACTTGTAATATTCATAAACAATTCGCACATTTAAAACCTTGTGTCTTTCCCAAGGCACAATGGTCCATTTGTAAGGGTTTTTATTTAATCTTCATATGACATTCAATGAATCATGGACATTTTTCACATACAAACTTTTTGTGCTCATTGTTTTTCTTTTACATTTTATTTTTAAAGATGGCTATACCCTTACACACACCCACACTCACAAATGCAGGTACACCTCCATTCTGGATCCCATGGGTAACAATACTGCTATGGCCTTCTGTGACTCTGAGGATCTAATCTACCAGGCCGAAGACGAAGGTGAGGAAGATTGTGAAGTACCAGGGGAATTGGCCCGACTACTACAACAAGAGGAAAGAGTTATTCAACCTCATGAGGAACCAGTGGATACGATCAACTTGGGTACCGAAGAGGATAAAAAAGAAATCAAGGTGGGTGCCAATCTGGAGCCCAGTGTCAAGGAGCGTCTGATTCAGCTATTGCATGATTATGTTGAGATCTTTGCCTAGACATATGAAGACATGTCGGGGCTTGATGCAGACATCATGGTACATCATCTGCCAACAAGAGAAGACTGTCCACCAGTAAAACAAAATATCCGCCGCATGAGACCTGACATGTCAGAGAATATCAAAGTGGAAGTCATGAAGCAATTCAATGTCGGGTTCTTGGCTGTCACTTTCTATCCCCAATGGGTTTCCAACATTGTTCCCGTGCCTAAAAGGACGGTAAAGTACGAATGTGCATGGACTATAGAGACTTGAATAGGGCCATCCCTAAAGATGATTTTCCACTTCCCCACATCGATATCCTGGTTGATGACACGGTGCATCACAAAGTTTTTTCCTTCATGGATGGATTCTCAGGTTACAACCAAATCAAAATGGCACCTGAGGACATGGAGAAAACTACATTTATCACACAGTAGGGCACATTCTGCTACAAAGTGATTCCATTCGGACTGAAGAATGCTGGGGCAACCTATCAACGCGCCATGGTAGCTCTGTTTTATGACATGATACATCATGAAATAGAGGTCTACGTAGATGACATGATAGCCCGATCAAAAACAGAACAGGAGCACCTTGATCACTTGAAAAATTTGTTTGAGAGATTGAAGGAGTACAAACTAAGGTTGAACCCAAACAAGTGCACGTTCGGAATACGGTCTGGTAAACTTTTAGGTTTTGTCGTCAGTAACAAAGGCATTGAGGTTGATCCCGCCAAGGTTAAAGAAATACAAGAAATGCCTGCTCCTCGTACTGAGAAGGAAGTCAGAATATTCTTGGGACGCCTGAACTATATTGCCATATTCATTTCTCACCTACTAGCTACTTGTGAGCCAATCTTCAAACTATCGAAGAAAGATCAAATAGTCAAATGGAATGATGAATGCCAGACTGCTTTCGACAAAATCAAAGAGTACCTACAAGAGCCTCCTATTTTGATGCCACCAGTCGAGGGAAGACCACTGATCATGTATCTGACTGTTTTAGAAAATCAATGGGGTGTGTATTAGGGAAGCATGACGAGTCTGGCCGAAAAGAGAACGCTATTTATTACCTGAGCAAAAAGTTTACCGACTGTGACACCAGATATTCACTGCTCGAGAAAACTTGTTGCGCTCTGGCATGGGCTGCTCGCCGGCTAAGACAGTATATGCTGACTCATACTACTTTGGTGATATCTAAAATGGATTCGATAAAATACATCTTCGAAAAGCCTGCTCTATCTGGGAGGATAGCTAGATGGCAGATGATCCTAACATAATATGACATACAGTATACTACCCAGAAAGCTATAAAGGGCAATGTGCTAGCTGATCATCTTACTCATCAAGTTGTAGAAGATTATCAGTCCATGATGTTTGAATTCCCGGATGAAGACATCATGACATTAGACAACTGTGAAGAAATCAGGCCATATGAAGGACCTGAACAAGGATCCCGATGGACCCTGTTCTTTGATGGGGCATCCAATGCACTTGGTAATGGTATCGACGTTGTACTCATATCTCTGGAAGGCTGTCATACTCCTTTTACTGCTAGACTTTGCTTCAACTGTACAAACAACATGGCGGAATACGAAGCATGCATCTTTGGTCTCAAGGCTGCCATAGACTTGGGAATCAAATCTTTAGATGTATTTAGAGATTCAACTTTGGTCATCAGTCAGATCAAATGGGAATGGGACACTAAGCACCCGAATCTTATCCCTTAGAAAGAACATGTTTTGACATTGCTACCACATTTTGAGAAGATTACCTTTGAGCATTTCCCGCGAGAAGAAAATCAGCTAGCAGACGCTCTAGCCACAATGTCATCTATGTTTAAACTTAATTGGGATAACGAGGCTCCCCAGATCACCATCAAATGAATGGATGAACCAGCACACTGTCACGAGATTAATACTGAAGAGGTAGTGGACCAGCCTTGGTTTCATGAAGTCAAGAGGTATCTCGAGGCTCAAGAATATCCGGAAGGAGCTTCAATCAATGATAAGAAGTTCTTAAGGAGGTTCTCTAGTAATTTCTTCCTTAGTAATGGCATCCTGTACAAACGTAATCATGACTCCATTCTGCTTCGGTGTGTGGATAAGATTGAAGCGGAAAAGATCATGGCTGAATTACATGAAGGTACTTTTGGCACTCACTCCAGTGGGCATACGATGGAAAAGAAAATCCTACGGGAAGGCTATTATTGATTTATCATGGAAGAAGACTGCTATCAACACTCTCTAACCTGTCATAAGTGTCAAATTTATGCTGACAAGGTGCACGTACCTCTGGTTCCTCTAAATGTCTTGACGGCTCCTTGGCCTTTTCCTATGTGGGGAATTGATATGATTGGGGAGATCAAGCCTACAGCCTCCAATGGACACCGATTTATCCTAGTGGCCATTGACTATTTTACAAAGTGGGTCGAAGAAGCTTCTTTCGCTTCCGTTACTAAGAATGTTGTTGCCCACTTCATCAAGCAAAATCTCATTTGCCGGTACGGTATCCCGGAAAGGATCATCACTGACAATGGTACAAATCTCAACAACACTATGATCACCGCCTTGTGCGAGCAATTCAAGATTCAGCATCACAATTCTTCTCCCTATCGGCCAAAGATGAATGGTGATGTCGAATCTGCGAATAAAAACATTAAAAAGATCATACAAAAGATGACGGTCACGTACAAAGACTGGCACGAGATGTTACCATTCGCTCTCCACGGATACCATACCACGTCTCGCACATCAACTAGGGCAACAACCTATTCTTTGGTTTACGACATGGAGGTTGTTTTACCTATTGAGGTTCAAATCCCCTCCCTAAGGATTATGAAGGATGCAGGTTTAAGTGAAGACGATTGGATCCAGACTCGACTTGATCAACTGAACTTAATTGACGAAAAAAGACTTATTGTTGTTTGCCATGGTCAAATGTATCAAAAACGGATGATCAAGGCCTTCAACAAGAAAGTCAGGCGCCAAGTATATCAAGTTGGGGATCTAGTGATCAAACGTGTCATCTTACCACAAAGTGATCCCAGGGGCAAATGGACTCCTACCTATGAAGGACCGTTTCTAATCAAGAACATATTCTCCGGTGGGGCAATGATCTTGACCACCATGGACGGCGACGACCTGCCACACCCTGCGAACGCGGACATAGTCAAAAGATACTATGCAAAAGAGACCCGCTAGGTTGACACACCTAGGAAAAACAAGGGCATCCCGGCGAACCAAAAAGGTTCGGGAAAAAATTATGGATAAAATAAAAAAATTTGTACACCTGGCAAGTTGAAAACCCGAAAGGGTGACTTGGGCAAAAAAGGGTTTCCCGGTGGACTTAAAACCTGAAAGGGCGGTCCAGGAAAAAGTTAGGGAATTAAAGCGTATGACTATGTCCCGTCGGATCACTTAATGGACAACCTTTGACTTACACTGACAAACTCGGAGTTTCTGATCAATTCAATCATCTTTGGACGAAGCAGCAAATAGACAAGATATTCGGAGATATGAAGGCTATAGAAGAATGGGAACCCCATGGGATTATTATGCATAACTATCTATCTTTGTATAAATTTTTCTTGTTTTATGGCACCATTCTCTTACTAGAATGTTGTCTCCTTTGTACAAAATACTTATTCAAAGTCAATACAAAGATACCCCTTTGAAAGTGCAAAAACTATTTGTCTTTTCTTTACAATTGTGTTTTGTTTGCAAAAACGTCCAATGATTCATTGATGAACATATGCATTTGAACATGATTATTGTTTACAAATAAACAAAATGAGAAAGACAATTACTGATAGGATGAAAGAACATGAAAACGTCTCTAGGCTATTCCATAAGTAATCCCCACAGTACGTCATTTAAATCCCCAGCGGAACAGATTTCAATTTATTAATCCTCGGTAGAAATCGTCAAAATTCTAAGGATTCCCCAAACAGATCTTGTAAGCAGTACATGGCATTTCCCTCATAATAGAGTCTACTTCTCTCAACAAGAGTTCGTCAGTATTTCAACTTCGAGAAATAGAATATTCAACATAGCCTCAGCAGCATTCAAGGATTTATTTTCCTCAATCATACATCAATACAGCAAACCAGCTTACATGCGCATACATTACATCCATATATCATAAACATTAATAAAACAAATATATTGCATCATACATTTCATGCAATATAACTTTGTTTCAGCTAACATTTTACCCTTTTCAGGATAAGATTAAACAGCTACCATTAACAAATGCAATCATGATATAGTTCAGATACGCTCCAGACACGGATGCCATTCTGATACTCATTCAGATTTCAAATTCAGATACAGTGCAGATACGCTCCAGACACGGATGCCATTCTGATACTCATTCAGATTCAACTTTCAGATATAGTACGAATACTCTCTAGACACGGATGCCATTTTGATACTCATTCAGATTTCAAGTTCAGATACAGTACAGATACGCTCCAGAAACGGATGCCATTCTAGTACTTCGCCAAAATCAACTTTCAAATACAGTTTAGATACGCTTTAGACACATACGCCATTCTGATACTCATTTTTTCAGCTTACAACTTACAATTCAACAAATGTTCTTGGATGGCATGTAACAAGCCCATCTCCAACAAAATTCCATTACTTCTCCAAATGGCATCTTTAAGCCCATTCCCTCAACTACACATCTTCGAGTGCAAATTTATGGGCACTCTAGTGTCCAATCATCTTTCACCTTTGAGTCACGAATGGCACAACTCGCCAATCTAACTCCTCAGGTTTAAGAAGATTGAACAGGGGAAGCTGTTGTACCCCAAAATTTTCCCTCTCATTTATCAATACTTTTCTCACAAGATCTCTTTGACTCAAGACTGGATTAGGGTTTGGTCAGCTCAAGACATCTCATCTTGCACTAATAACCCAAAATTAAGGTTTGAGTTTGCACAAGGATTCTTGGACTATCAATGCTTCATATGACTTTCAAACATCATTATGGACCCCCAAGATTACTCATGTCAAGTTTCAAGCCTTGAACCACATTTTTGATCAGTCAATTGGACAGTTGACCTAAAAATCAACTATATTGGGGAAAAAGTCAACCATGGCCAATTTACAGTAAAAATTCATAATTTTTTATCAACATCAACATTTTAGACTCATATGCATCATTTGATCAAGTTTGGATCAAAATTCCTCGAGAAATTTGATCAAATCATCAAAAGGGCAAAATGGTCAAAATTAGGGTTTTGACCAAGGAAGGGCAATTTCTGATCTTTGACCTAGAAAATGACCAATTGATTTGAAGCATGATTTCAAGGGTTCATTTGTATCATCTTAACCTAATTACATGGTTCAAAACATTTCAACTTCATTGGATAGACAGATTGAAATTTGCAGTCAACTGATCAAAAGTCAACAGTATACTGAAAAGTCAAACTTTGACTTTTTGGTCAAAATCAAGTGCCAAGGGTCACAATTCATCATAACATATAAAAATGTTAAACTTGTTCATCAAGAAATCAAGGATTGAAGATTAGGGTTTAAAATAGGAAATTTTCTTAACTTAGAAATTTTTCTAAGTATAGAAAATTTCTTATTTTTTCTCAACTTTAGGCCATTTTTTCACCAGGATACAAGATGATTCAAGGAAAGTTCCCAACATGAAAGTTGTAGACCTCCATGAAGTCTAGAACTTTTATTCACACACTTTTCCCTAAATATGCTTGGATCTCAAAATATAATTTTATGAATCCATGCTCATGAACTAAATAACTTAGTGAAATTTTGCCCTAATTTAGGCAGGTTTTGGACACAACTTCATGGAAATTTTTCACCTAGTTCCAAGAGGTGTCTTGAAATTCATTTCAAATATTAGTTATAGAGAACATTACAATCTTTCCAAAATGTCCAAGAACACCTCAAGATCATTTTTGAGTAGGGAGAATCGAAGAGATGAAGTTGGCAATTTCTCACTTTTGATTCAAGCCATTTCATGAAGAACAATTTTTAAATCAGTACATATGCTGCCTAATCCATAATTTAAAGGTCCCAAACTTGTTTCTTAATCCATAATTTAATGCTTACTCAGTTGAAAAAGCTTTAATCCAAGCCCTAGATCCATTGTCCAAGTTGTAATTCCATAAATGGCATAAAGTGGCCATTGCCATTTTGAAAAAGCTAAACTTTTGCCACTTTCCAATTCTTGAGCATTGAACCTGTCTCCATTGCACATATAAGTCTTACAGGCCTAAGGCAAATTGTACAAGTATATACCAACCCTAACCAAGCCAGTACAAGCATGTGAAGACTTGTCTGTTCACTTTGCTTCAAAAGCAAAAAAGGTTGCCAAAAGGCTAGAACTTACAAATCTGTTGGAGAGCTGACTTTAAATTGATTCCATATTAATATACAAACACATTGCAACATAACACATGATTGCTAGAGGCTGAAAACTCTCCCAAACTCCCTTTCACCACAAAACTGTCAAAACTTGCAGTTTTTGCATAAGCATAGCAATCCATCATTTGGCTCGTGCGTTTCAAGTTTCAATCATCAAAACACCTTAACTACTTGATATCTAACTGATCCAGGCCCTCACCCCTGTACTGTAACCCCTTCTCCATCATCTTCCATTTTTGTTTTCAAAGCTTGCAGGTTGACTTGGATAGAGAGTTCCAGGCACTTCCAAGGCAAGGCAAGGATTAGAGCACACTCAGGGAGGCTCAAGCAAGCTCAAGCAATCATCAAGCCTTCATAAAACTCACTCCAACTCACGATTTTAATTGGAGGAGGTAAAAATCTCAACTTTTATCTCTTCATACAGGCATCCATTGGCCACGATTTGTGAATAAACAATGTAGACCTCATTGCTACGAAGCTGTACACATATATATCTTGCATTTATTTGGCCTGAGTTGAGAGAATTTTGAACTTGAAGTTTCTGGAAATATTAGGTTTAGATTTAGGGCTTTTAAAATTCATCTTGATCTTTGATTGTTAGCTTACATGATTTATATGGTTAGAATCGTGAGACAAAATGCTACAACATACATGTTATGAGTTTTCATTTTCATGGAGAAATGAGAAAGTTACAGAGCATCTGGCTGGCTAGAGGAAGAAGATGAAGTACAGGGCCATGGAAGCGTTTCATGTTATGTCATTTTTGTTTCACATTAATCAATGGATGTATAGCCACCCTAGTGTCAAGGTAGCGCGCTGGTGAGACCCATGTCCTGGGTTCGAACCTTGGTGCTACCTTTTGTTTTTTCACATTTTCCATTTTTAGTTTTTGGCTTGTTTTCCAGGATGGGCTTGCTTCTTTGGGCTTTAGCATTTTTACTAACATACTTCTCCCAGTTTCCTTACAGCACCCCCTGGCCCATTATTTCCATACATTTTATTTATTTATTTTTGTTTTCATTTTTGTTTATATATTATTTTCTTTAATATATAAAAAATCCTAAACAATACAAATTTGATAATAGGGAATTTTATTTTATTTTATTTTTATTTTTCACATAAAAAAAATATATTTTATCTTCAATATATACTAACTATCTTTCTTAAATAAATTTGCAAAAAAAATAAAACATAGATATATTATTATCTTTTCTTTTATATTTATATATATACTTGTAAATATTTATTTTAACATATAAAGACTCTATATTTTTTATATAATATTACTTATTATTTTAAATACAAAAATACACGAAAATAATACATAAGAAATTTATTTTCTTTCAAACTAGAAATTAGGGCTAATCCTTCTTTTTTAAGGATTAATTTCTTTTCCTTATATTTTAGGATTAGGTTAAAATTTCTTTTCACATAAAAAAACAAAACAAAATCTTTTCTTGCATGTACATAATGTTGCATATTCAAATATTGTATATTGTTTATTCTAATATTCGTACAAATTCTATTTGGTTGTAATAATTTATTTAGATTTAAATTCTTTAAAATCCCCATTCAAATTTGAATTCCCCCCTCCCATAAATTGTTGTAATAGCTTAGTAATCTTTACATTACGCAATTTACCACTTTACATGCCATGTTAGTAATTAGGGTTTGTATGGCAAGATCAAAACAAAGCAAATAGAAAACCCTAATACAAGACAAAATAAGGCATGAAAAATAACACACTTGCACACAAGCATCCTTAGGGTTTCTTCACTTGGTTGCCTTATACAAAAATGGCCATATTACGCATGCGAAGTATCTTGGCAAAACAAACAAATATAAGATCATAGTCCCTCGATGACTCTATTCAAAGTTGCCTTACAAAATGATCTTGGTCCCTCAAAAATGCTAAGATACTTTGCAATATTGCTAATCATGGTTATACGATGACCCACGCCCGTCCCGTTTACATCCAAAGATAGGGTTGTTTACCAAATCAATGATAAGACAACAATGTCAAAGGAATAGAAAATGCACAAGAAAGACATTTGAGTAGGTAGATTACTTCTAGTTACTTGCTCTATTTCCAAACAAATATCCTTGTTATTTTCAAAACAAACACATACATTTTCAAACATTGAAAATATTTTCAAAAAGACAAACATCTCTGTATACATTCTTACGAACGGGAATCATTATAAAGATTTCCTAAACAAAGGCCTCTTTTACAAAATACTTTCAAAAAACCACAAAAAGCACAATTTCAAACAAAAAGCAAGTGATCTAGCAAGTAACTAAGAGCCCGTGGAAAACCATGGATGAAAAGGGTGCTAATACCTTCCCTTTTCATAATCTACCCCCTGAACTCAAAAAACAATCCCAAAGGTCTTTCCTGTGCTTTTTCACCTTTCCTTTTGGATAAAAGAAAAGTCGGTGGCGACTCTTGCTAAACCGCAACCATTTGCAATAAAACGCAAAACCCTCAAGTCAGTTCTCCCACCGTATCACAACACAACATTGGGAATATTGATGTATGCTCAAGTGAACATTACGCCTGCCATTTCTTTTATAGTTTACATCTTGGGACGATACCAATCCAATGCTAGGAATGATCATTAAATTGATGCTAATAAAGTGATAAGATATTTGTAGAGAACTAACGAGTATATACTTATTTTTAGGAGAGTTGACAACATAGGAGTAGTTAGGTATGTTGACTCTGATCTTGTTGGATATGTTGATGATAGGAAATCTACTCTTGGTTATATTTTTATGTTGGCTAAAGGTGAGATGTCTTGGAAGAGTAAAAAACAAACTCTTGTTGCCTCTTATACCATGCAGGAAAAGTTTGTTGCTTGTTATGCTGTTGCCACTCATGCTGTTTGGTTGAGGAATTTAGTGACTTTACTTCGTATTTTTGATTCCATTATTAAGCCACTAAAGCTTTATTATGATAACAGTGCATTTGTATTATAATCTAAGAATAATAAATCTTTTAGCGGTTCTAAGCATTTGGAATTGAAGTATTTGATAGTTAGAGATCTTGTACAGAAAAATGACATTGTTGTTGAGTACATTGATATTGATTTCATGCTATTGGATCCCCTAACTAAGGGACTTAAGCCCATTGTGTTAAAAAACAATGTTGAGAGCAAGGCCATTATGAGTTCTTTTGATGTACTTGGTTAGTGGGAGTTTGTTCTTTATGCCATTTTCTTATCATGTACTTATTATTATTATTATTATTATTATTATTATTATTATTATTATTATTATTATTATTATTATTTGTCATTGTTTATTTATATGTCAACTGTTAAAATTGGAACTCAACGTCATTGGGACCATCGTGCCTATGGTCGACATAGTTTGGAGTTCGAGGCATGGTTATAATTGAGCTCGGCATCTTCGGGACCTCTATACCGGTGGTTGATACCATATTAATGTTGAGGTATCATTTTAAGCTCGACATTGTCAGGACCATTGTGCCGGTGGTTGACTCCATATTGGAGCTGGGGCGTTATGGTTTGTTAAGGACTGACAAAGACAATATCAATTTGGTTGTTGGATCACATTGGCATTGCTATTTTCTTGCCAGACTTCACACTGATGACTAGTTGACAGAGTCCATAGTATCTATAACCATGGAAGGTTTTATGTCAATGAAGGATATAATAATCTCCATGTTTATATACTGATTGACTTTTGTTGAATGGAGTTATATTCGAATATTGCATCTAGAACCATGCATTTCTTAAAATGCGGCCTCATTTTAAGAAATTAGTCATTAACTCGAGAGTCTATTTCAAATGTGTTGTAAAATTTAAAATTACACAATTGATTTTGCCCAAGTGGGAAAATGTTAGATTTATTTGATATTTTGTGGGCTGCAATCAATTTTTATCTTTTAGTTTGTAAAAAATGGTTTAATCATGATTCTGTTAGAGGTGTATAAGTAGGCTCCTTATTGGTTAAGTGGTCTTTTCAATTAAAGCCTAAGTATCTGAAACATGATTGGTATGGGCAAAAGTGTGTGTTTTAACCCTTAGCCCATAATGGGTAGGTACTATAGTTATATATATTATATGGTTAGGTCCCCTCTATAATCACGAAATCAGAAAGAGAACTGAAGGCTCCACAACTTGCCCCATTGATAGTTGTGAATGGGAGTGTGAGATACAAAGGAAGATCGGGTCACTCATATTTTCAGGATTCTGAATCAAGGTGACAAGACCGGTAACCCTTATTCCCAAATCATGTATACAACAAATAAGTATTAATGCTCTAATTTTATATAATTGACTAGTCATTTTTCCGCTTACACAAATATATGAAAACAAATAGAACAAATAAAGACACAAGAGAACATCAATATTTTTACATAGAAATTCCCTTAATATGAGAGTAAAAACCACGAGTCATCCATGAAGGTTGAAAAAAACACAAGAAATAGAGGTTTGAATTGGGTTTTCAAAAACTTTTTCGTTAGAAATGCTTCACCCAAACAATTAAGATAGACAAACTAAGAAAGATAAGTGCCACAATCAGTTTATATAAGTTCACCTTAAACAAGGCTACTCATGTCCATCCGCCAAGATGATTTTTCCTTCAAAAAGGACTTAATCCACTAATCTTGAAAGATTACAAACAAACGTCTAAGAGTTTAGAAAAACACCTTAGCCCTCTCAAGTATACAGACTATCACTTAGTCACTTGAGGAAAACAAATCTCAAAATATTCACAATCAAAAGTGTTTACAGTAGTGCTTCTAGTAAAGCAGATTGAACACTACAATGAAGAACATATGTTGTCACAAACATGAGAAACACCACTTTGTGTTTACAACAATGATGGAGAATAAATGTTTACATAAATATGAGCAACAACTCTTTGTGGTTTCTATTTGAAAGAATATTTCTCACGTTGATTTCTTTGAACAGTAATATTTCTTGATTCTCGTTCAAAGTTATTCTTCTCTCAATTCGTTATTTTCTTTAATGAGAAAGTTCCCTTTATATAAGCTAAGAAAGTAGACCGTTGCATAGTATAAAACGCCACTTTCATTTTATGCCTGCCACAACGGTAGCATGAAATCATGATAGACAAATTCCTTTGGTTGTATAATACATTCTTAACCATAGTGGAATTGGTATTGTACTTTTGTACTAATTCTTATTGTGCATGTTTTATTGATCTTATCTTTTGATGAAATACTTATGATCTTAAGTAAAAGTGGAGAGTCCATAAGCGATCACACTTTTGTTCTTTGTCTTCTGATGGATTACTTCTAATGAGAAATGACGATTAGTCTAGAAGACGTCTCATTGTAATAGTGTTCCAATAGTATCGGAGTCTTCAGAGTCAGAACATTTTCTTCAGAGTTAGAAGCAACAACTTATCTGAGGAAAATTTATTTATTTCTAAGATGGAAGCAAAAGCTTATCTGAGAAGAACATCTTAATTTCTGAGTTAGAAGCATAAGCTTCATTTATGACCTTTGAAGAATAAGCTTAATTTCTGAGCTTTGAAGCATAAGCTTGATTTCTGATCTTTGAAGCATAAGCTTTGAAATTATGACACACACAAATCAGAAGTCAAGACTGATGTCTAAACAACGCACAATGTCACGACAGATGTTATAACACTTGCTGTCATAAAAATAAACTTGCTAAAAACATAAAGATTGTGCAGAAAAGTAAATTTCGGAAACTCAAAGAACACAATCAATTGTTAACCCTGTTCGATGCAACTCACCTACTCTGGGTGCTACCAAGCCAGGTAGGAAATCTACTATCAGTAGTATCAATTTGAAGCTAAACAATCACAGTTTACACTTCTCACTTAATCCCTACCAAATACAATTTCTACCTAGGAACCTCCTAGATATGATAATCCATCTCACTCTCAATCACCACAGTGATATCAACAACAATCTCAATCCCAGGAAATGTCTCAAGAAACCAAAAAGGAAGATTACACTTCCAATAAAAAAATACTTATTTTGCTTAAAAGCTTCACTAAGAAGAATACTCAACTCTTTGCTTAAAATCTTAAAGGAAAAAAATAACTTGATAAACAAGTAACAATCAGTCAACTCAAATGCATCAAAAGATACATGAGGACGTATAAAAATAGAAACTCCCTTGAAGAACCCTCAAACCCTAAGACTAAGAAAAGTAGGTTTCCCCTTATTTTTTCAAAGTTCTTAATGTATTTAGGTCTTGGTAATTTATTTAAATACTCCTCAATAATCTATTGGCCTTGAATCTTCGCCGAGATATTCGTTGTTGCAAACATTGAGGGCTGCACCAATTTGTGTATAAAGATCTCCCTAAATCTTGGAACTAAACACAAGGTTTTTAAAATTTTCTCAAAGCCCAATTTTGGCAACTTGTGTACAACTAGAGATAAACCAAATATTCCAGATTGAAAATTCTTGACCTGTGACAAATTAGTGAGGTAAAACCAAAAGGAATCTCACAGAATCAATTTAAATTATGTCAAGAAAAAATACAGCATGTACTGATGTTCTGATACAGAATGTTACAACATCTTCCAGAACATCTGCCTTCAAAAGAAGCTGACCAGCATGTTAGAACACATTCTATAACATCATGTTGCAAACAATGTTTTAGCAAAATTATGCCAATCCTAAAATCATGGTACTAAAAATATCCTCTTTGGAAAATTTTGACTAAAACAATCTTTGCACAAAAATCCAGAAGAGAGGAATAAAACCACAAACAAACTGCATAAATAATATATCAGAGTTACAGAAGCTACACAATCACACATGTACAATACTCCCCTTGTCACAAACAATCAGTTCTCCCCCTCAAGGGAAAACCCCCAAATCATAGCACATGGAGCAGAAGACGCAGCAGAAGAAGAAGCAGCAACTTCATCATAACCAAGCATGAATAACCATGCTCCCCCTGAATGATTGCATAAGTAACCACACATAGCTACTCTCCCAAAAGCAGCAGCATACACAATTACTCTCCCAAAATCAGTATCACACAATCCTATCACATGCTAAATCAACATGTCAAGACATATGATGTAACATCAAGAAACAAAGTATACCAACACTTTACTCCCCATTTTTAGCCAAAATATTGACAAAAACTGGAGTAAATGTACACATGCAGTGGAAACACATAACACTTTAGAATATATTGAACCCAAGCAATACCACAAATGAAAACAAACATATTGCACATCAGCAATACCACAGAAGGACCCACAATATTGCACCCCAACAATACCTCAGATGGAAACATAAATATTGCACACCAACAATGCCACAGATGAAAACACACATTCTTGGTCAGCTTCAGGTTGTCTTTGTTGTACCCAAAAATTTGCCCTCCCATTTTTCATAGAAGACACAACCCTAGGGTTTCTCAGATATTCAAGTTGGTTCAGAAATCGACCAGACAGATTCTCTTCTGTGGCAGTAAACCAGCAATTAGGGTTTTTCTTGCAATCCTCAAAAGAAAATGAGTTCTCAAAAATTCAATTGGCTTAAGACTGTCATTTGGGACGACCATGATTTTGATCCAGGTTAATGTTTACTGAAAAGGTTAATGTTTGTTCTCAGAGCATGATTTGTTTGGGACAAGAGATGGAGGTTAAGATTGTCATTTGGGACGACCATGATTTTGATCCAGGTTGACCAGATGATTTACATCCTTAAAACATTGGTTTGGTTAGGAAATGGAATATACAGTGTCTGTTCGTTTGAAATGCAGTTACAAAATTAGTGGGATTACTTGGAATTTAAGTTACCAGTCTAGAGCATTTTGTTTCAAATATCTTGATTGGGAATTTCAAAAGTCAATTAGGATGCGAGGAGAAATTACAAGTTGTTGTTGATAAAGAATTTCAATTGACACCAAAATATTTCATGTTACAACTCAAGATTTTCTCCGATTTCAAACATTTGGTACAAAACAATTTATTCTTTAATACTTTATGTTTTACAACTTATTGTATTTAAAGATGGATTGGTACAATTATTGGATACAATACAAGAATGATTTTTCAAAATTACAAAGAAAATCCAAATAAATTTTTGGCCTAGGTGAACTAATCTATGCCTAAGTTTGTCTGAAGATTGAAGTCGTGTCAATTTCCTTTGTTTATCTCCAAGACTTCCTTGCTTGCCGCAGATTTCTTTCCTTCCTTGCTTTGTCATCTCCATTTTGCTCACATGAAAAAAAAAGAAAGAAAATGTGATTATTACAAAATCATATGGGCATGAGCAAGAATTTTTCCAAGAGGCATTCATCATTAAGGTTTGCAAAATGAATTCAGAATGCCATTTTATTTCTTCACAATCTATTTTCTATTTGTAAATCACAAGAAGGTTATCCTTCTAGGTTCATAAAAAGAAGGAAAAGAAATACTACAAAGCTGTCCAAACAAGCAAATGCTACAAAATGTCCAATAAATGCTACAAAGTTGTCCAAACAAGCAAATGTTACAATACTGTCCAAACTAGTGCAAGCAAACTGTCCCAACAAAATGCAAGCAAACTACACAAATTAGACAACAAATAGCATCGCAAACTAGACAACAAACAGAAGCATTATATCAACTGTCCAAACAAAAAACAGCTTTGTCAAAACAACAAACAGCATCAACAAAAACGAGGCAGAAGTATGGTAACATAAATAGCTAAGTCAAATAGCAAAACTTGCTTGAGAAGCAATATATCATCATTTTCCATGCAAACCTTTCAGAATTGGAAAAAAAAGGCAAAAGAGTAATTTGCTTTCTTATTTTCATTGAGAGAGAAGAGAGGAAAGAAGTCACCTAGGTTATTGGAATGCACAGCCTTGCTTCCCTGCCTGTCACAAGTTGCATAGAATGTGCTAAAAAACAAAACTGCAACAAAAAGGCCATAAGAACAATATACTAAAATATTCAAATTCTTTGGTTTCCCACCATTGGAATAGGGATATAACAGAAGCAGGGCCAATATAACAGTGAGGAGAGCAATAGAAAAAAGACACAAGCCTCAAACTGAGAAACCAGTCAACCATCATCAAAAGCAAAAAAACCTGTCAAAGTCTCAAACGGAAAAACCAGAGCACACAAGTCTCAAACTCAAAAAACCTGAACCAGTAACAAAACACCATAACCAATAACATAGCCTCAAAATCTCAAACCTGCAACAAACTCCCAAAACTTGAATCAATAACATATCCAAAACCTGAACCAAGCCAAGTATCAAAATCTCAAACTCAGTAGCCAAACCTCAAAAAAAAAACAAGTCTCAAATAGAAAAACCAGCATCCAACCTTCAAAAACCTGTAACAAAGCTTAAAACACAAGTCTCAAGCTAGAAAACATAGTAACCCTAATAAAAGCAAACATGTTAACCATCAACGAGTCCAAAACCAAAAAGACAGTAGTCAAGCATCAAAACAAAAAAAAACTGTAACCAAAACCTGTCAAAAACAAGCCTCAAACCACAAATCTCAACACTGTAACCAAGCTCAAAAAACTACTAAACCATCAAAAGATCCAAAACTGTTAACCATTCAAACAGAACCATCATCAAAAAAATCAAAAAAATCTGCTAACCATCAAAACTCACAAAACAAGTCACTACATTCAAACTCACAAAACCAGAGCCAAGCCTCCAACACAAACCGGAAAACATCATCAAACCAAAAACATATTAACTCAAAACACAGTAACTATCATACAGTAGCAAAATCTCAAACAATAAGCAAACCACAAAAAATCCAGAAAACTGTTAATCACCATCATTCAAAGGAAACAGAGAAGTTACCAAAGAGTCAGAAAAAGCCACGCCCTCATCTCTTCCCCTCGTGCAACTCCGGTCACCACTGAACACAATCACCATCTCGCCTCTCCCTTTCTAAATCATAGGAAATCGTAAAGCTCTAACAGGTATGGATTCTTCATCTTTCTCATAATTCCATTTCTCTGCATCTAAAATCATGAAGTAGTTAACAGAAAACACCAAGGTATAAAAAATCAACGAATTTGCAACCTTACCCTTTTTAAAAGAAAATCGTTAGCACTTGATTAGGGAGGCGAGAATGACTGTATTCCGGCAACAGAGAGTGAGAGGGAGGACAATGACGAATCAAATTTGTTCCTTTAGGGTTCAAATCTGAAATTAGGGTTTCTAAAAGATGCGAATCACGGTGAGATAAGGAGAGATTATGTTACTGAATAGGGCGATTCGACCATGAGGCTAGACTGGGACATGTAGTGAGATTTGTTTAGAGGTTTTTAGTAAAAGATGAATAGAGATGAGCGAAAGAGATGAAGAGCGGCGCTGTGAGTGACAAAGGGTTACAAGAACCCTAATTTTGTTTGTCTTACCTTAATCAGCAACTAAGTGCCACTTAAGAAATCTGGGCTTCATTGTTGTTAACCCATAAGCCCATTCGCGCTTTACTAGTCTCACCCCCCCCCCCCCCTCTTGGCTTGTTTTTTTTGTTACAGCACATAAGCTTTTTGTTCTCTTTGGGCCTCTCCTCAAATCAACTTAAGCCCATACTTTTTTTTAATTGGTTTTCTTCCCATGTTCATTTTTTTGTTATATAATTGCTAATAAAACATAAAGTATTTTTTTTATAGATTTAGGTTTTGTAAATAATTTTCATCATTTTCTTTTTTTTAATAAATTTTTGTTTTAGATTTAATTGACATAATAAAACACCAAAACAAAATAACTTAGTTTGTTTTCTTTCTTTAAATTTACTTAAATTAATAAAATACAAAAAAATAAAGATTTTAATTTAATCAATTATTTTTATTTTTTAGAATAGGTTTTACTTTTCTCTTTTCAAGTAAATACTTAACATTTCATTTCCATATTTTGTTGCTTTTATTTTCATGGATTATCATAGCTTTATATAAATCGTACAAAATTTGATTTGGTTGTATTGTTTAATATTTGGACCTTTCTATCACATTTGATTCATCCCCATTTGTAAAAAATTTACCCCTATTCCCGAATATTTTGTAATAGCGTAGAATTTCAATTCCCGCAATTTATTATTTTCCATATACTGTATAGTAACTAGGCGTGTATGGCAAGATTCAAAAATCAATCGCTAGATGACCTAATCAAAGAATAAAATAACTTGAAACAAATACACTTTTTCACACGCGCACCTCTAGGGTAACCTCGCTCGTTGCCTCGGAAATACAATCATGTCCCTCGAATATGGGACGCTTTAGCAATGACCATTCGATAAAAAGATCGTAGTCCCTCGATGACCCTCGATGTTGCCTTCGATTAAAACGATCTCGTCCCTTATGAAAATTGCTAAAGCGTCTCCTAAGTTGCTTTCGATGATTGTAAAATCGACCTGCGCCTGTCCCTTCACATCCAATGGTGGGGCTTCTTACCAAATCAAAGGTAAGATAACACCATTAAAAGGAGGAAGAAAAGAACAACTTAAGACCTTTCGAGTAGATAGATTTGTCCTTAGTTACTCGCTTGCTCATGACAAAAACTTTTACACCTACACTCTCATTTCAAAACATTTTCAAAAATACAACATTTTTGTATACATTCTTATAGAGACGAGAACCATTGAAAAACCTCTTTTCAAAACACTTTTCGAAACACGATTCACAAACACATCTTTGAACCATTTTTCGAAACAAAACTTTGTATACGTTCTTATAGAGACGAGAACCATTACAAAGAGGATTTTCAAAATACTTTCAAAGCCCACACCACAAGCACACTATCAAATGAAAGCAAGTGATCTAAACGAGTAACTAAGAGCCCATGGAAAACCATTGATGAAAAGGGTGCTAATACCTTCCCTTTTCATAATCTACCCCCCGAACCCGAGAAATAATCTCGAAAGGTCTTTCCTGTGCTTTTTTACCTTTCCTTTTGGATAAAAGAAAAGTCGGTGGCGACTCTTGCTATCCGCACAAGTGCGATCGAAACGCAAAACATCAAGTCAGTTCTCCCACTGTATCACTGAACTGGCGACTCTGCTGGGGATAATTAAAAGTGAGTTTACCTTAGGGTTAGATCACCTTTACTCGCTTTCATTATTTGATTTGTGTGCTTTATATCCAGTTCTTTGTATTGGGCTTGCTTTAATCCTCCACCTGGATTTGGGGCACCTTTTTAGGTAAACAGCAATAGATTGTGGAGACTGTAAGGCATAGACCGATATGGATGAGACAATGGCTATGTTAGTGTGACGCATTTGTGGGTACCGGTATCCCTCGTGGTGAATCAAGGAGAATACGAGGCCGCTGAGTGGCGTCGCGAAGCACTAATTAACCTTAGAACCCTAATTGAACAAACTTGGCCATTAGGACGTAGTGAGGTAACCGGTTTCGATGTAAAGCTAAAAATTGGTTGACACTCGATACTACACTCATTGAGGCTAGACTTTTGGGATATCTCGGTCACAAGAAAAGATTGTTATGCTGAGACAATGCCTAAGAGAAAGGTCGGTGATATTGAGATCCTTTAGAACCCGGTCATTATTTCTAGGACAGGTTGAGCCAACTAAAACTTCAAGAGGGTACTTACCTACAAACTCATGCAAGCCTAAAACATAGGGATCTGTTTGTTGTGTGTGTATATGTTTGCTTGTACATAAACATCATAAACATCATCAACATCATATGCATGCTCACTAACCATTTAAAGGAATTAGAAATTTATCTTTGTTTTGTAGGATATGAATTCTCTCCGAAGAAACACCATCTGAATTAGCTTTGTAAAAGCACATCCTCAACTTCAAGAGCTAGCTTCAAGAGTGCCTGGGGATTCTCCTTTTACCAAGAGGTATGGTCGACTCCTCAGTTTGGCTACATCCAACTTCCAAGAAGAGGTGATGTGTGTACTATTCCAATTCTTTGATCCCGTACATCATTGTTTCACTTTTCCGGACTATCAGTTGGTACCTACATTGGAAGAGTTCTCTCTACTCTTAGGGGTGCTCGTGCTTAATCAGATACTGTTCACCGGTCTAGAAGGGATTCCAAAACCTGAAGTCATCGCCGAAGCTTTACATGTGAAGAGGGCCGACGTTATAGCCAATTGGGAGATAAGAAGTGGGGTTAAAGGTTCTTTAGCTAAGTTTCTGTTGGAAAAAGCTCGTTCATTCTGGGATGACATAGATTTCTAAGCTTTCGAAGACGTGCTATCTCTCCTCATTTATGGTTTGGTTCTGTTTCCTAATTCGGACCAATTCATAGACGTTAATGCCATCAAAGTCTTTCTCTCTCGCAATCCTATACCCACCTTGCTAGGAGACATCTTGCATCGCCTTCATACCCGTACCATGAAGAAAAGAGGTACCCTTTTGTGTTGTATTCCTCTACTCGCTAAGTGGTTCACTTCACACCTGCCTCAGTCAGCATTGAAGAACGATCAAAGATTGACTTGGTCTCAAAGGATGATGTCTCTCACTCACTCTGATATCCGTTGGTGCTCAGGATATTTGGAAGATATCTCTATCATTGACCGTTGTGGGGAGTTCCCTAATGTACCTCTGCTTGGTATTAGGGGAGGTATCACCTACAACCCATGTTTAGCTCTTCGGAAATTTGGGTATGCCCGAAGAGACGGCCCTTATGAGATGCTCGTCCAAGGTATGGTTTTCAACTATGACAAAGAAGATCAAGGTTATCATCAGAGGTTTACACGTGCTTGGGGAATGGTGAACAAGGTGGACAGTAGGACTTTGGGACATACAAACTATATCCCTCTCGAGCCTTACCTTAAGTCGGTACGGGATCGTGCCCAGAGTCTCTTAATGCCTTACCCTTCCATCCTTCCTATCATCATTGAGCCTGTTATTGAAGGAGACGTCCCATACACCGTTCTTCATCCGGACATGCCTACCTCTCTCGAAGACCTGCAGAAAGCTTGGATTCAGTTGAAGGAAGAGCAAGACACCTTTGAAACCCAATACTACGCCAGCAAGAAGAAAGTTCTGGAGCTCACCAAACTGCTTCATGAAGAGAATAATCTGAATACCTACATTGCTCCAAAGAGGATGCGTTCGGTCTTTTTGTCTTGAGAATTTTTGCTGTATTTTGTTTCTTTCTTTGTAAGCCCAAGGAGGCCTGATGTATTCAAACTTGGTTATTTAATAAGACGTGTGTTCTTTTTGGTTTGGACAAATTTAAATCTTCTAAATGTCCTTGAAATCATTTGCATATTGCATCTTCATTCATCATAACATCATACAGGTCTCTCATAACAGATCGCCTTATCCTTCTACTATTTATTTCAGTGAGATGGATGTTAAACAGACTGTGAAAGATCTTCAGGCGCAGAATGTCAAGTTTCAACAAATGCTCATGGATATGACAAAAGGGCAAGAGGAGTTAAAGACCCTGCTAGCCAAAGAGAAAAAGAAGAAGAAGCCAGCTGGTGTGGTAATCATGGGCAGAAGGTTTCAGGGATAAGCCAGAAGGACCTTAGATTTTCCAACAACATCTGAGGAAGGGGAAAGAAAAGGAAAGAAATGGCAGTACCATCAGATTATGAAGCAGAAGAAGAGGAAGAAGAGGACTACTCTGAACAACAATACCCTCCGGCTGATGACAAATATAAACACCTGGAAGAGCGTCTAGCTGCTATGGAAATACAGAGAGTATCGAGTCTGGATTTTGAGGAGTTAGGGCTGGTGTCAGGAATTGTAATCCCGCCAAAGTTTAAAGTGCCACTATTTTCCAAGTATGATGGGGTGTCTTGTCCCAAAATGCACCTCAGATCATATGTCAGGAAGATTCAACCACATTCTGCTGACAAAGATTTATGGGTCCACTTTTTTCAAGACAGTTTATCAGGAACGCAGCTTGATTGGTTCTACCAGTTGGAGAGGGTTGATGTCCACAATTGGGAAGACTTGGCAGCAGCTTTCTATAAAAAGTATCAATACAACACTGATTTGGCACCAACCCGTACTCAACTCCAGAGTATGGCTATGGTATCAAATGAAGGCTTCAAAGAGTACGCTCAAAAGTGGAGGGATCTAGCAGGAAGGGTGCAACCCCCTTTATCTGAAAGAGAGTTAGTGGACATGTTCCTGGGAACTCTATCAGGCCCTTTCTTCAATCATCTGATTGGGAGTTCTTCTGTAGGGTTTACTGAATTGATTTTAACCGACGAAAGAGTGAAGGCTGGTATAAGAAGTGGGAAAATTCAGAAAGACGTGTCTTCCTCTGCAGTTGTAAAAAAGCACTTCACTGGGAAGAAGGAAGTGTCTGCTGTCTATTCACAGAGAAATCAGGGAAGAACTGAGCGTCGACCGACAGTGGGGGTTGTTATGATTCAAAATCCTGCATCAGACCAGCCAAGAAACGATCAGCCAAGAAACGATCAGCCAAGAAATAACCAGCTGAGAAATACTCAACAAAGGGTGGAAAGGCCAGTTCGGCAATTCACCAAGATTAACATGACTCCAGCTCAAGTCCTACTACATATTCTGAAATTGAATTTGGCCATGCTAAAAGAGGCCCTAAAGAATCCTAATACTACGTCTCCACACTACCATCCCAACGCCATATGCGCGTACCATTCTAAAAGTCCAGGGCACGACACCAACAACTGTTGGGCTCTGAAGAATAAAATTCAAGACCTGATAGATGCGAAGGAAGTTGAGTTTGAAGCGCCTGAGAAACCAAATGTTATTTCTGCTCCGATGCCGAGGCATGGTCACAATGCCAATGTTGTTGAGGAAGATCTGTTTGTTTCTACCGTGGATGAACTGTTAACTCCTCTCCCGACTATTAAGTTAAATTTTTTGAAAGCTGGCATTTTCCCAAGTTGTGACAAAGACTGCCATGTTTGCCTATCTTCATCATTTGACTGCCCACTATTGAAAAAAGGTATCCAACGACTGATGGATAACCAAGAAATTATGTTTGAGAATGTTCCTGTTTCACCCGTTCCAGTTAAAGAAGTTTCAATAATAACCATCTACGCTAATCCTTCCAGGGCCCCTAAAAGACCCCTTAGGATTACACCTGCTCCGAAGACTACTCCGCTTAAGATTACAATGCCCGGGCCCGCCCCATACAAATCAGATAAAACAGTACCATGGAATGATGGTGGAGAAATCTACTACCATGGTATTAAAAAGATTGAACCGACTATTGAAGAAGAAAGCTCCGAAGAGGACAATTCCGACATTAGCAATATTGTTGGAACTAGCAAGATCACCCGCAGTGGTAGGATCTTCTCTCCATAGATTACTCCTTCAACAGCAGTCTTTGGACCCATGGTCGTTCCAAAGATTACCTCCGCACCAATGATTATACCTTCAAGCGTACCTACCGACAAAGACAATGCAGTTAATAAGGGAAAGAACGTTCAAGAAGAGCATGTCCGAATGAAGGCTCAATCACTAGTTATTCCTGAAACATCCAAGAAGGAGATGGAAGAAATCCTGAGGATAATAAAAAAGAGTGATTATGATGTGGTTGAACAGTTAGGGAAGACCCCTTCCAAGATCTCTATGCTAGCTCTGTTGCTGTGCTCTGAATCACATGCCAAAGCCTTGGTAAAATTTATGAAGACAGCTCATGTTCCACAAGAGACGTCTGCTGACCAGTTCCAGGACTGTGTGGCCAGTTTGACAGTTGATAATGGCCTGGGCTTCTCCGATGCTGACTTGACACCCAGAGGGAGAAAACACAACGATGCATTATATGTCTCAGTGGAGTGCAGAGGAACAACCCTAGCTCATGTATTGGTTGATACTGGATCATCTTTAAACGTCTTGCCAAAGAAATCCCTTGATAGGTTGGATTGTGAGGGGCTGACTTTAAAACCCAGCAACATAATTGTGAGAGCATTCGACGGCTCTAAGAGGATGGTCCACGGGGAGGTGGACATCCCAATCAAGGTGGGAACTCAGGTGTTCAACTCCACCTTCTACGTGATGGACATCCGTCCTTCTTATTCCTGTCTGTTGGGACGCCCCTGGATCCACAATGCTGGAGTTGTCACCTCCACCTTGCATCAGATGCTCAAGTACCCTGTCCAAGGGAAGATCATAATTGTCCATGGGGAGGAGGAATACATGATTAGTCATCTGAATTCTTTCCGGTATGTAGAGTTGGATGGCGAATTCATAGAAACCCCTTTCCAACATTTTGAAGAAGTCTCTCCAGAAGTAGTGGCGACCAAGGCGGTATCCTTAATTCCTATGATCACCAGACCTCCACCTCGGATGTTATCTCTCAAGGATACAAAGGCATTAGTAGAAGAAGGCGGATGCACCATCTGGGGACAGCTTCCAAACATCCCGTACAAATCAGACAAGTTTGGCTTGGGGTTTACTTCAACTGCTCAGAAGGTTGTGCGTCGCGCCCGTGCCGGAGGGCCGCCTGTGAAGAATAGTCATTAAGGGGTCAACACAGTGGAGGACAGTGAAGAAGATGGAAGCTTAGAAGATTGGATATTTCCTACTGTCAATGAAGGACTATGCAACTGGGAAGCCAAAGACTTCATCCCGATAACTTTCATTGATCAGTAATTTATCTTTTACATTTCTGTTGGACTGTAATAATTCGCAAACAATTCGTACATTTTCAACCTTGTGTCTTACCCGAGGCACATCGGTCCATTTGTAAGAGTTTTTATTTCATTTTCATATGTCATTCAATGAATCATGGACGCTTTTTCATATATAAACCTTTTATGCTCATTGTCTTTCTTTTACATTTTATTGTTTTAAGATGGCTATACCCTTACACACACCCACACTCACAAATACAGGTACCCTTCCACTCCGGATCTCATGGGTAACGATACTGCTATAGCCTTCAGTGACTCTGAAGATCTGATCTACCAAGCCGAATACGAAGGTGAGGAAGATTGTGAGGTGCCAGGGGAATTGGCCAGATTACTACAGCAAGAGGAAAGAGCAATTCAGCCTCATGAGGAGTTGTTGGATACAATTAATTTAGGTACCGAGGAAGATAAAAAGGAAATCAAGGTAGGTGCCAATCTAGAGCCGAGTGTTAAGGAGCGCCTAATTCAGCTTTTGAATGATTATGTTGAGATCTTTTCCTGGTCATACGAAGACATGTCGGGACTCGATACAGACATTGTAGTACATCGTCTGCCCACAAGAGAAGACTGTCCACCAGTGAAACAAAAAGTCCGCCGCATGAGACTTGACATGTCAGAGAAGATCAAAGCAGAAGTTATGGAACAATTCAATGCTGGATTTCTGGCTGTTACTTCTTATCCTCAATGGGTTGCTAACATTGTTCTCGTTCCTAAAAAGGACGGCAAAGTGAGAATGTGCTTGGATTATAGAGATTTAAACAGGGCCAGCCCTAAAGATGATTTTCCACTTCCACATATCGATATCCTGGTTGACAATACAGCCCAGCACAAAGTATTTTCTTTCATGGACGGATTCTCAGGCTATAACCAGATCAAAGTGGCACCTGAGGATATGGAGAAAACTGCATTTGTTACACAGTGGGGTACGTTCTGCTACAAAGTGATGCCATTCGGACTGAAGATTGCCGGGGAAACCTATCAACGTGCCATGGTAGTTTGTTTCATGATATGATACATCATGAGATAGAGGTCTACGTAGATGACATGATAGCCCGATCACAAACTGAAGAAGAACACCTTGATCACTATCAAAAGCTGTTTGTCAGATTAAAGGAATACAAGCTCAGGTTGAATCCAAACAAGTGCACATTCGGAGTCCGGTCCGGTAAGCTCTTAGGTTTCATCGTCAACAACAAAGGCATCGAGGTTGATCTTGCCAAAGTCAAAGCGATACAAGAAATGCCTGCTCCTCGCACTGAGAAGGAAGTCAGAGGTTTCTTGGGACGCCTGAACTACATTGCTAGGTTCATTTCTCACCTAACATCTACTTGTGAACCAATCTTTAAGTTGTTGAAGAAAGATCAGGTAGTTAGATAGAATGATGATTGTCTGATTTCTTTCGATAAAATCGAGGAGTATTTACTAGAGCCTCCTATCTTGATGCCACCAGTCGAGGGAAAACCGCTAATCATGTATCTGACCGTCTTAGAGAATTCAATGGGGTGCATACTGGGGCAGCATGACGAGTCTGGCTGAAAAGAGCACGCTATTTATTACCTTAGCAAAAAGTTTACCAACAGTGAAACCCGATATTCACTTCTCGAGAAAACTTGTTGCACTTTGGTATGGGCTGCTCGCCAGCTAATACAGTATATGTTGACTCATACCACTTTGCTTATATCTAAGATGGATCCGATAAAGTACATCTTTGAGAAGCTTGCTTTGTTTGGAAGGATAGCTAGATGGCAGATGATCCTAACGGAATATGACATACAGTACACGACCCAAAAAGCTATAAAGGGCAGTGTGCTAGCTGATCATCTGGCCCATCAAGCTGTAGAAGATTACCAGTCCATAAAGTTCGACTTCCCTGACGAAGACATCATGACATTGGACAATGTTGAAAAATTCAGACCATATGACGGACCTGAACAAGGATCCCGATGGACCCTGTACTTTGGTGGTGCCTCCAATGCACTTGGAAACGGTATCGTCGTTGTGCTCATATCTCCTGAAGGATGCCATACTCCTTTCACCTCCAGACTTTGCTTCAACTGTACGAACAACATGGCAGAGTAAGAAGCATGCATCTTTGGACTCAAGGCTGCCATAGACTTGGGAATCAAATCTTTAGTTGTGTTTGGGGATTCAGCTTTGGTCATCAGTCAGATCAAAGGAGAATGGGATACTAAGCATCCAAACCTCATCCCTTACAAAGAACATGTTCTGACATTGCTACCACATTTCGAGCATATTACCTTTGAGCACTTCCCGCGAGAAGAAAATCAGCTAGCAGATGCTCTAGCTACAATGTCATCCATGTTTAAACTTAATTGGGATAACGAGACTCCCCAAATCACCATTAAATGGATGGACGAACCAGTGCACTGTCATGAGATTAATACCGAAGAAGTAGTGGACCAGCCTTGGTTTCACGAAGTCAAGAGGTATCTCGAGACTCAAGAATATCCAGAAGGAGCTTCAGTCAATGACAAAAATTTCTTAAGAAGATTCTCCGCTAAGTTCTTCCTAAGTAATGGCATCCTGTACAAACGCAATTATGATTCTATTCTGCTCCGTTGTATGGACAAGGATGAGGCTGAAAGGATTATGGCTGAATTGCATGAAGGTACCTTTGGCACTCACTCTAGCGGGCATACGATAGAAAAGAAAATTCTACGGCCAGGCTACTATTGATCTACCATGGAAGCAGACTGCTATCAACACTCCTGGACTTGTCATAAGTGTCAAATCTATGCAGACAAGGTGCACGTGCCTCTGGTTCCTCTAAATGTCTTAACAGCTCCTTGGCCCTTCGCTATGTGGGGAATCAATATGATTGGGGAGATCAAGCCTACAGCCTCCAATGGACACCGCTTCATTTTAGTGGCCATTGACTATTTCACCAAGTGGGTCGAAGCAGCTTCCTTCGCATCTGTTACTAAGAACGTTGTTGCCCGCTTCATCAAGCAGAATCTCAATTGTCGGTACGGTATCCCAGAAAGGATCATCACTGATAACGGAACAAACTTTAACAATACTATGATCACCTCCTTGTGCGAGAAGTTCAAGATTCAACATCACAATTCATCCCCCTATCGGCCAAAGATGAATGGTGCAGTCAAAGTTGCTAATAAAAACATTAAAAAGATCATACAAAAGATGGTAGTCACCTACAAGGACTGGCATGAAATGTTACCGTTTTCTCTCCACGGGTACCGTACCACGGCTCGCACATTAACTGGGGCAACACCCTATTCTTTAGTTTATGGCATGGAGGTTGTCTTGCCTATCGAGGTTTAGATCCCCTCTTTGAGAATTATGAAAGATGCGGGTTTGAGTGAAGACGATTGGATCCAGACCCGACTTGATCAACTGAACTTAATTGATGAAAAAAGACTTACTGCTGTTTGCCATGGTCAGATGTATCAAAAACGGATGATCAAGGCTTTCAACAAGAAAGTCAGACGCCAGGTATATCAAGTTGGAGATCTAGTGATCAAGCGCATCATCTTGCCACAAAGTGATCCCAGGGGCAAATGGGCTCCTACCTATGAAGGACCATTTGTAATCAAGAACATATTTTCTGGTGGGGCGATGATCTTAACCACCATGGACGGCGGCGACCTGCCACACCCTGCGAACGCAGACATAATCAAAAGATACTACGTATAAGAGACCCGCTAGGTTGACACAGCTAGGCAAAACAAGGGCATCCCGGAGAACCAAAAGGTTCGGGCAAAAATTAGGGATAAAACAAAAAGAATCTGTACACCCGGCAAGTTGAAAACCTGAAAGGGCGACTTGGGAAAAAAAGGGTTTCCCGGTGGACTGAAAACCCGAAAGGGCGGTCCAGACAAAATTTAGGGAATTAAAGCGTATGACTATGTCTCGTCGGATCACTTTAAGGACAATCTCTTCACGGACAAACTTGGAGCTTCCGATCAATTCAATCATCTTCAGACGAAGCAACAGATGGACAAGATATTCGGAGATACAGAGGCTATAGAAGAATGGGAACCCCATGGGATTATTACACATAGCTATCTTTCTTTGGGTAAATTTTTTCTTATTTATGACACCATCCTCTTACTAGGATGTCTGTCTCCTCTTTATAAAATACTTATTCAAAGTAAATACAAAGATATCTCTTTCAAAGTACAGAAAACTATTTTCCTTTTTCTTTGCACTTGTGTTTTTATTTGCAAAAATGTCCAATGATTCATTAATGAACATATGCATTTGAACATAATTACTGTTTACAGATAAACAAAGTGGAACGATTACTGACAGATGGAAAGAATAGGAAAACGTCTCTAGGCTATTCCACGAATAATCCCTACAGTACATCATTAGGATCCCCAGTGGAGTTGAAACTTTCAATCCCCAGCAGAAATCATCCAATTTCTCCAGGTTCCCCCAGCAAGTGGTCTTGAAGCCTGAAAATCAACCAGGTAACGGTTAACTTTTGTTTCTCCCCAACCTAGGATAACTCCCCGGTAGAGTGGCAGACGACCAAAACTCCTGAACTTTTTCCAAACAGGAATAAGCTTTTCCCCACAGAGTTTTTATTACTCCTCGACAGAACAAAGACTCCCTTCAATAATCCCCAGTAGAAGTCATTAAAATTCTCTAGATTCCCCAAGCAGATTCCTCAAGAAGTATATGGCATTACTCTCACAATGGAATCCTCAGCAGCAGACATTTTTCTCAGCAATACAGCAAATCAGCTTACATGCGCATACATTACATCCATATATTACAAACATTGATAAAGTACATATATTGCATCATACATTTCATGCAACATAACTTTGTGCTTCAGCTAACATTTTTCCCTTTACAGCATAAGATTAACAGCTACCATTAACAAATGTTCAAAGATTCTAGATACAGTACATATACGCTCCAGACAAGGATCCCATTCTGATACTCATTCAGATCTCAACTTCAGATACAGTTCAGACACGCTCCAGACACGGAAGCCATTCTGTTACTTATTCAAATTCCATATACAGATACAGTACATATACACTCCAGACACGGAAGTCAGTTTGTCACTCATTTAGATTTCAATTCCAAGATACAGTCCAGATACGCTCCAGACACGGTTGCCATTTTGTCACTCATTCAGATTTCAATTTCAAGATACAGTCCAGATACGCTCCAGACACGGTTTCCATTCTGTCAATCATTCAGATTTCAATTTCAAGATACAGTCCAGATACGCTCCAGACAAGGTAGCCATTCTGTTACTTATTCAGATTCAAGTACAGATACAGTTCAGATACGTTCCAAATACGGACACCATTCTGATGCTTATTCTTTTGATTTACAACAAACATTCTTGGATGGCATCTACAAGCCCATCTCCAACAAGATTCTAACACCTCTCTGAATGGCATCTTTAAGCCCATTCCCTCAACTACACCTTTGTCGAGTGCAAATTTATGGGCACTCTAGTGTCCAATCATCTTTTACCTTCGAGTCACGAATGATAAAACTCGCCAATCTAACTCTTCAGGTTCAAGAAGATTGAACAGGGGCAATTGTTGTACCCCAAAATTTTCCCTCCCATTTTTCATTGAAGACACAACCCTAGGGTTTCTCAGATATTTAAGTTGGTTAAGAAATCGACCAGACAGATTCTCTTCTGTGGCAGTAAACTAGTAATTAGGGTTTTTCTTGCAATCCTCAAAATAAAATGAGTTCTCAAAAATTCAATTGGCTTTCACAGGTCTTCATGCTTCCTCAAGTTTACTGAAAAGGTTAATGTTTGTTCTCAGAGCATGATTTGTTTTGGACAAGAGATGGAGGTTAAGACTGTCATTTTGGACGACCATGATTTTGATCCAGGTTGACCAGATGATTTACATCCTTAAAACTTTTGTTTGGTTAGGAAATGGAATATACAATGCGTGTTCGTTTGAAATGCAGTTACAAAATTAGTGGGATTATTTGGAATTTAAGTTACCAGACTGGAGCATTTTTGTTTCAAATATCTTGATTGGGAATTTCAAAAGTCAATTAGGATGCGAGGAGAAATTACAAGTTGTTGTTGATAAATAATTTCAATTGACACCAGAATATTTCATGTTACAACTCAAGATTTTCTCCGATTTCAAACATTTGGTACAAAACAATTTATTCTTTAATACTTTATGTTTTACAACTTATTGTATTTAAAGATGGATTGGTAAAATTATTGGATACAATACAAGAATGATTTTTCAAAATTACAAAGAAAATCCAAATAAATGTTTGGCCTATGAGAACTAATATATTCCTAAGTTTGTCTGAAGATTGAAGTCGTATCAATTTCCTTTGTTTATCTCCAAGACTTCCTTGCTTGCCGCAGATTTCTTGCCTTCCTTGCTTTGTCATCTCCATTTTGCTCACATGAAAACAAAAGAAAGAAAATGTGATTAGTACAAAATCATATAGGCATGAGCAAGAATTTTTCCAAGAGGCATTCATCATTAAGGTTTGCAAAATGGAATCAGAATGCCATTTTATTTCATCACAATCTATTTTCTATTTGCAAATCACAAGAAGGTTATCCTTCTTGGTTCACAAAAAGAAGGAAAAGAAATGCTACAAAGCTGTCCAAACAAGCAAATGCTACAAAATGTCCAAGAAATGCTACAAAGTTGTCCAAACAAGCAAATGTTACAAAACTGTCCAAACAAATGCAAGCAAATTGTCCAAACAAAATGCAAGCAAACTGCGCAAATTAGACAACAAACAGTAGTGCAAACTAGACAACAAACAGCAGCATTATCACAACTGTCCAAACAACAAACAGCTTTGTCAAAACAACAAACAGCATCAACAAAAACGAGGAAGAAGTATGGTAACATAAATAAGTCAAATAGCAAAACTTGCTTGAGAAGCAATATATCATCATTTTCCATGCAAACCTTTCAGAATTGGAAAAAAAGGAAAAAGAGAAATTTTCTTTCTTATTGTCATTGAGAGAGAAGAGAGGAAAGAAGTCACCTAGGTTATTGGAATGCACAGCCTTGCTGCCCTGCCTATCACAAGTTGCATAGAATGTGCTAAAAAACAAAACTGCAACAAAAAGGCCATAAGAACAATATACTAAAATATTCAAATTCTTTGGTTTACCACCATTGGAATAGGGATATAACAGAAGCAGGGCCAATATAACAGTGAGGAGAGCAATAGAAAAAAGACACAAGCCTCAAACTGAGAAACCAGTCAACCATCATCAAAAGCAAAAAACCTGTCAAAGTCTCAAGCGGAAAAACCAGAACACACAAGTCTCAAAATCAAAAAACCTGAACCAGTAACAAAACACCATAACCAAAAACATAGCCTCAAAATCTCAAACCTGCAACAAACTCCCAAAACCTGAATCAGTAACATATCCAAAACCTGAACCAAGCCAAGCATCCAAATCTCAAACGCAGTAGCCAAACCTCAAAAAAAACAACAACATGTCTCAAATAGAAAAACCAGCATCCAACCTTCAAAAACCTGTAACAAAGCTTAAAACACAAGTCTCAAGCTAGAAAACATAGTAACCCTCATCAAAGCAAACCTGTTAACCATCAACGAGTCCAAAACCAAAAAGACAGTAGTCAAGTATCAAAACAAAAAAACTGTAACCAAAACCTGTCAAACACAAGCCTCAAACCACAAATCTCAACACTGTAACCAAGCTCAAAAAACTGCTAAACCATCAAAAGATCCAAAACTGTTAACCATTCAAACAGAACCATCATCAAAAAAATCAAAAAAATCTGCTAACCATCAAAACTCACAAAACCAGTCACTACCTTCAAACTCACAAAACCAGAGCCAAGCCTCAAACACAAACCAGAAAACATCATCAAACCAAAAACATATTAACTCAAAACACAGTAATTATCATACAGTAACAAAATCCCAAACAAAAAGCAAACCACAAAAAATCCAGAAAACTGTTAATCACCATCATTCAAAGGAAACAGAGAAGTTACCAAAGAGTCAGAAAAAACCACGCCCTCATCTCTTCCCCTTGTGCAACTCCGACCACCACTGAACACAGTCACCGTCTCGCCTCTCCCTTTCTAAATCACAGGAAATCGTAAAGCTCCAACAGGTATGGGTTCTTCATCTTTCTCAAAATTCCATTTCTCTTCATCTAAAATCATGAAATAGTTAACAGAAAACACCAAGGTATAAAAAATCAACGAATTTGTAACCTTACCTTTTTTCAAAGAAAATCGTTAGCACTTGATTAGGGAGGCGAGAACGACTGTATTCCGGCAACAGAGAGTGAGAGGGAGGACAAGGACGAATCAATTTCGTTCCTTTAGGGTTCAAATCCGAAATTAGGGTTTCCAAAAGATGCGAATCACGGTGAGATAAGGAGAGATTATGTTACTGAATAGGGAGATTCGGCCATGAGGCTAGACAGGGACAGGTAGTGAGATTTGTTTAGAGGTTTTCAGTAAAAGATGAACAGAGATGAGCGAAAGAGATGAAGAGCGATGCTGTGAGTGACAAAGGTAGTGATTGTCCTACCTTAATCAGCAACTAAGTGCCACTTAAGAAATTTGGGCTTGATTGTTGTTAACTCATAAGCCCATTCGCGCTTTGCTGGTCTCACCCCCCCCCCCCCCTCTTGGCTTGTTTTTTTTTTGTTACAGCATATAAGCTTTTTGTTCTCTTTGGGCCTCTCCTCAAATCAACTTAAGCCCATACTTTTTTTTTAATTGGTTTTCTTCCCATTTTCATTTTTTTGTTATACATATGCTAATAAAACATAAAGTATTTTTTTATAGATTTAGGTTTTGTAAATAATTTTCATCATTTTCTTTTTTTTAATAAATTTTTGTTTTAGATTTAATTGACCTAATAAAACACCAAAACAAAATAAATTAGTTTGTTTTCTTTCTTTACATTTACTTAAATTAATAAAATACAAAAAAATAAAGATTTTAATTTAATCAATTATTTTTATTTTTTAGAATAGGTTTTACTTTTCTCTTTTCAAGTAAATACTTAACATTTCATTTCCATATTTTGTTGCTTTTATTTTCATGGATTATCATGGCTTTATATAAATCGTACAAAATTCGATTTGGTTGTATTGTTTGATATTTGGACCTTTCTATCACATTTGATTCATCCCCATTTGTAAAAAATGTACCCGTATTCCCGAATATTTTGTAATAGCATAGAATTTCAATTCCCGCAATTTACTGTTTTCCATATACTGTATAGTAACTAGGCGTGTATGGAAAGATTCAAAAATCAATCGCTAGATGACCTAATCAAAGAATAAAATAACTTGAAACAAACACACTTTTTCACACGCGCATCTCTAGGGTAACCTCGCTCGTTGCCTCGGAAATACAATCACGTCCCTTGAATATGGGAAGCTTTAGGAATGACCCTTCGATAAAAAAGATCATAGTCCCTCTATGACCCTCGATGTTGCCTTCGATTAAAACGATATCGTCCCTTATGAAAATTGCTAAAGCGTCTCCTAAGTTGCTTTCGATGATTGTAAAATTGACCCGCACCTGTCCCTTCACATCCAATGGTGAGGCTTCTTACCAAATCAATGGTAAGATAGAACCATTAAAAGGAGGAAGAAAAGAACAACTTAAGACCTTTCGAGTAGATAGATTCGTCCTTAGTTACTCGCTTACTCATGACAAAAACTTTTTCACCTACACTCTCATTTCAAAACATTTTCAAAAAGACAAAACGTTTTTGTATACGTTCTTATAGAGACGAGAACCATTGCAAAACCTCTTTTTAAAACGCTTTTCGAAACACGATTCACAAACACATCTTTGAACCACTTTTTGAAACAAAACTTTGTATACGTTTTTATAGAGACGAGAACCATTACAAAGCGATTTTTCAAAATACTTTCAAAGCCCACACCACAAGCACACTACCAAATGAAAGCAAGTGATCTAAACGAGTAACTAAGAGCCCATGGAAAACCATGGATGAAAAGGGTGCTAATACCTTCCCTTTTCATAATCTACCCCCCGAACCCGAGAAATAATCTCGAAAGGTCTTTCCTGTGCTTTTTTACCTTTCCTTTTGGATAAAAGAAAACTCAGTGGCGACTCTTTCTATCCGCACAAGTGCGATCGAAACGCAAAACATCAAGTCAGTTCTCCCACCGTATCACAGTCTTCCACCTCCTCCATCTGCGAAAGAGCCTTCTGAATTCCTTGGTGTTGTAGTCAGCCCGACTGTCTTATAGAACACTTTCCTTCCATCCCTTCTCAGTAGCAAATTTTCCTAAATTAATAATGAATGCAATGATTTTCCTAAATTAATTTGCATCATTGATTTGAGGAAATAGCTTCTCACATAACAGTCTCTTTTTAAAAAACTAGTGGATGTATCTGACTGTTGTTTCTTGGTGACCACATGTTCACAACATGTTGTCAAGACATTTAAATTTGACATTACTCACTTTTAACCTTTGATGCAACCAATCCATTTGAGACCATTTTCTTTTATTTGCTTCAGAAAAAATAAGATTAAGAACTTCACATTCTTGTTCATCTACTTTGTTTCCAACTTCCTTAAATGTTGAACATGCGAATAGAAAAGTAATATCTTCAGGTAAGTTTTTAGGAGTGATACAAGTTATAAGACTAGTGACAACATACTTGTATTTCCATTTATTTCTGATTTTATCCATTACAGGATTATCTCTAGATTGAGAAGAATGTCTTGGATAACCATACAGTCTAAAACAGAAAGGTTTTATGTGACCATACTTTCCACAATAATGATATTTCCAGGGTTGAAACTTGGATTTGGTCTGATGTTTTTGTAACCTGGCAAGAAGTTGGAACATTTGGCCTGACATTGTTATTTAATCCTTTTCTTTTTTAAAAATATGTTTTATCATAGAAGTTCTTCCTTTAACAGTCAAAGGTTGATAGTTAAAGCCTATACTATTGAAGCTTATACCTCCTTCTCCCATTTGAATAATTTCATCTAACACACCAGATCCACTAGTCATGTTTTCAAGTTTAGAGGTGTAAAATGGTGGGAGAACTGACTTGGGTGTTTTGCGTTTGATTGCAAATGTTGCAGTTAGCAAGAGTCGCCACCGACTTTTCTTTTATCCAAAAGGAAAGGTTGTAAAGAACAGGAAAGACCTTTGAGATTGTTTCTTGAGTTCGGGGGGTAGATTATGAAAAGGGAAGGTGTTAGCACCCTTTTCACCCATGGTTTTCCATGGGCTCTTAGTTACTTGCCAGATCACTTGCTTTTGTTTGAAAATGTGCTTTGTGTGGTTTTTGAAAGTATTTTGTAAAGAGGTCGTCGTTTAGGCAAACTTTGTAATGATTCTCGTTCGTAAGAATGTATACAAAGTGTTGATCTTTTTGAAATTGTTTTCAAGTTTTGAAGATGTTTTGAAAGTATTGGTGTTTGTTTTGAAAATAGCAAGGATGTTTTTGTTTTGAAATGGAGCAAGTAACTAGGAACATTCTACCTACTCAAAAATCTTTCATGTTCATTTCCTTTTTCCTTTTGACATTGTTATCTTACCATTGATTTGGTAAGTAAGCCTATCTTTGGATGTAAAAGGGATGGGCGTGGGTCATCGTATAATCATGATTAGCAATGTTGCAAGATATCTTAATATTATTTTTTAGGGACTAAGATCATTTGAAAGGCAACATTTGAAGCGTCATCGAGGGACTATGATCTTTTTGCTTGTCTTTGCTAAGATACCTCACATGAGTAATATGGCCATTTTAGTAAGGCAACCTAGTGGATTTACCCTAGGGGTGCTTGTGTGCAAGTGTATTGATTTTTCATGCATTGTTTTTGTCTTTGATTAGGGTTTTCTATTGATTGGTTTTAGTCTTTCCATACAAAACCCTAATTACTAGCATTTTGTATATAAAGTGATAAATTGCGGAATTTAAAATTACTACACTATTACAATACTTAGGGGAGGGGGTGTACAAATTACAAATGGGGAATATTGTAAGAAAACTAAAACTAATTAACTATTACAACCATATTGAAATTGAATAAATGTACAAAATAAAGATAAAAATGCAAGAATATAAATGTAAATAAATATGATTTTTGTTGTTTTTTATGAAAAGTGTTTTTTTAACCTAATTAACTAAAATAAAATAATTAATTAAAAATAAGAAAATTAAGATTAAGTTAGTAGAATAAATTAATTTAAGGAAAGTAAGTTTTTTAGGGTTTTTATTTATGAGAAGGTTTTTTAAATTAGTAAGAAAATAATATGGATATTAATTAAAATAAATCTAAGTTCTAAATTGATTTTAAAAGAAAATAATATAATAAATAAACCTAAGTCTAAATATTCATTAATTAAAATTTAAAAAAAAAAAAGAAATTTATTTATTTAAGAAAATGTTTTTAGTCCTTTTGTTTTTTATAAGAAAATAAAATAAATAAGTATAAATAATAAATAAAATATTTTTGGATTTTTTTATTAATAAAAATAATAATGTTAATAAAAATATTAAAGAAGAAAAGAAATAAAACAAAAAAAAAGAAAAAGAAAATAATAAAAGAAATTGGACCAGGGGTGCACAAATAAATCAGGGTTAGTAAAAGGAAAAAAAATAATAAGCCCAAATGGAGGCCCAGGCACTTAAAGTGACAGACGCGCGCTTTAGCCACTGGGGTGGTGGGGTGGTGATACATCTGTTAACTTGCATGAAATGATAAATACATAACATAAAATGTGTCCTGAATGTACTTCATCTTCAACCTCCAGCCAAAGGATTTGTAACGTGTTCATTTCTCAACCATTTGCAAAAATGTAAACATGAAAATTGCTCCATTTTTTCACACGAATCCAACCATATAAATATCATAAGCTATAAATTAAAGGTGAATAAGAATTTTTAAAAGTACCAAATTCTGACCTAAATATTTCAGAAAGTTCAAACTCAAAATTCTCCTAGCTTAATCAAAATAAATGAAATCTATGGACATGTATAGTTTCAGGGCAATGATGTTTACATTTTATCTTCACAAATGCAAGCCTAACAATGCCTAAATATGAAGATAGAAGTTCAAGAAAAATACCTCAAAACTAGAAATCGTGAAATGAGTTTGAGCTTGTTTCAAGTGATGGTGATGATCAGGTTAGCTTCCTTAGACCTCTAGGAAGCTAATGCAATGGATGGCTTGAGCTAAAGGTGGTTGGAATGGTCTGGAGAAGTCCAACTGTGATGCTCTGTTTTTAAACTTGGAAATGGATGAAGATGGTGTTACATTCGTGTAACAGGGATAGGGATGGCTTATGTACAATGTTTGGAAGCTTTTGGAAGCAAAAGGCCAAGAAACGCACGAGTGAAATGGAAGTTTGAAGTTCTTGGTCAGAATATGAAACAATGGTGGTTTGTGATGCAATTCTGAGTTTTTTGGGAAGTTTTGGGGCTTGTGTATTCGTGGGTTCTCTTGAAAATAGTATCTCTATTTATAGAGGAAAGTTTTTGAGGTTTGAAATGATCAGAAACAAAGAATCACATGTTACGAGTTCTTGACTTGTTTTTTGAAGTTATCTTGACAAACATGGTTTCAATGCAAGGTACATGTCTTGTAGGGTGGCTAACAACTTTAAACATGTTTGTTATGAGTTTATAGAGTATGCTTCTGCATAAATTACAAGTGCAAAGCTCCATACAAGTTGACTTTGTGATTAAAGTCACTTTTCAAGAATAACAATGGTGCCTTTCTTCCAAAAATGGAAATGCAACTTGGATAATGATTCAAATGCTTGGACAATGGCTCCATATGTTGTGTAAACATTTATTTAAGGAGTGAATTGCAAGTTTTAGGCCTTCAAAGTGAAGATTATGCATCAGGGATAGGGCTTTGGTTCATTGTGCATCACAAATTTTGCTTTGCAAAACAACTTGAAACTCCAACTTTTGACCTTCGATTCTCCTTGCTCACAAATGATCTCAAGGAGTTCTTTGACATTTTGGAAATATTGTAATATGCTCCACAACCCCTCTTTGAATCACTTTTCAAAATTACCCTTGGAACTAGGTGAAACTTCGGTCAAAAGTTAGGTCAAAATCCTGACCAAAACTAGGGCAAAATTTCACTAAGTGTTTAATTTCAAGACCATGACTTTATGAATTAATAACTTGAGATATAATCACTTTTAGAAGAACTTGTGTAAATAAATATTGTATATATCATGGAGATCTACAACTTTCATGTTGAAAGTTTCTTCTGAATCATCTTTCATCATGGTGAAAATTTTACTCAAAGTTGTGAAAAAACATGAAGTTTTAAACACTTAGAAAAATTTCTAAGTTAGAAAACTTTGAATTTTCAAACTGAAATCTTGACTTTTTGATTTCTTGGTGAATAAGTTTCATATTTTGACATGTTTTGATGAATTGTGATCTTTGATACTTGATTTTGACCAAAAAGTCAAAGTTTGACTTTTCAGTGTACAATTGACTTTTGATCAGTTGACTGAAAATTCACTATCAATCCAATTGATCTTGAGAATTTTTTGGGTAATGCCATTAGATCAAAATGATTCAATTGAACTCTTGAGATCATGCCTCAAACCACTTAACCATTTTCTAGGTCAAAAATCAGAAATTGCCTTTCCTTAATCAAAACCCTAATTTTAACCATTTTTCCCTTTTGATGATTTGATCAAATTTCTTGAGGAATTGTGGTCCAAACTTGATAACATGATACATACGAGTTTATAATGTTGTTATGGATCAAAAATTATGATGTTTGACTGTAAATTGGCCACAATTGACATTTTCTCCAATACAGCTGATTTTTAGGTCAACTGCTCAATTGATTGAGCAAAAGTGTGATCCAAGACTTGAAACTAGACATGAGTAATCTTGGGGGTCCATAATGATACGTGAAAGTCATATGAGGCACTGAAAGTTAAATTATACTTGTGAAATCTAAAATCCTAATTTTGGTCATTAGTGTTTAAGGAGGTGTCTTGAGTTGATCAACCCTAGTGCAGTCTTGAACCAAGAGAGATCTTTTGTGAGAAAATAATTCATAAGTGAGAGGGAAAATTTTGGGGTACAATAGCTGCCCCTGTTCAATCTTCTTAAACCTGATGAGTTAGATTGGTGGATTTTCCATTCGTGACTTGAAGGTGGAAGATGATTGGACACTAGAGTGCCCAGAAATTTGCACTCGAGGATGTGATGGTTGATGGTATAGGGAATGGGCTTAAAGATTCCATTTGGAGAGGAGATGAGAAGTTGTTGGAGATGGGCTTTCATATGCCATCAAAAAATGATTGTTGATGGGAATAGAGGATGTGTCGGAATAAACCTCTAGTTGATTTACACTGGAATAGTGGATGTGTCAGGTTGAGTACTAGAATAATATCCATAAGTGGATTGTATTTGACTCATTTCTGAAAGTTGATTCTGAATGAGTATTATAATGGCATCCGTGTCTAGAGCGTATCTGAACTGTATCTGAAGGTCGGATCTGAATGAGTATCAGAATGGCGTCTGTGTCTGGAGCGTATCTGAATTATATCTGAAGGCTGAATCTGAATGAGTATCAGAATGGCATCCGTGTCTGGGGCGTAATTGAACTGTATCTGAATGTTCAGCTGGTCATGTATATAATTGTCCCGGCTTGTTCCAGGTATCAATCTCTGACCTTTTTGTTTATTGTTGATAATAGTCATAGGCTGACTGATCTTTCCTGAAGAGATGAAAGATTAGTTGTATGCAATATCATGATGTATGAAATGCATTGTATAATGATGTTCTCGATAAAATGAATGAGATTATGTTGTATGCGTTCGTGTTTTCAATGTCATGATGTATGGATGCGATGTATGGGTACGTAAGCTATGTTGTTGTAATACTGTTGGATTAGAGAAAATAAATCCTTGACTGATGTTGGAGACGTGGAGCGTAAGTCTTCATGTTTTGAAGTGTTAATGAGCTTTTATTTAGAGAAATAAAGTCTGTTGTAAGGGAAACATCGTGTGTTGCTTGTGAAATCCTGTTGGAGAATCCTGAGAAATTTGGCGACTTCTACCGGGGAGTGATAACTGGAAGTTTTGTTCCGTTAGGGATTAAGTTGTACATTGTGGGGGATTTTATGGAATAGTCTAAAGATATTATCCTATTTCTTAAAGCCATTAGCGATTGTCTTTCTATTTTCCATTCCTTTTTGTTTATTTGTAAAAAGTAGTTACGTTCAAATGCATATGTTCAAAAATAAATCATTGGACGTTTTTGTAAACAACACTCAAAAATAAGGAAAAACAGATGGTTTTGCACTTCCAAAGGAGTATCTTTCTATTAACTTGAATAAGTATTTTTGTATAATGAGACGAATATTCTAGTAATAGAATATCGTCGTAAAAAATGAAAGTTTGATACAAAGAAAAGATAGCTATGTGCAATAATCCCATGGGGTTCCCATTCTACTATAGCCTTCGTGTCTCTGAGCGTCTTGTCCATTTGCTGCCTTGTCCGAAGTTGATTGGATTGATCAGAACCTGTGAGTTTGTCAGTCGAAGCCAAAGTTTGCCTGTAAGGTGATCCAACGGGACATAGTCATACGCTTTAAATCCCTAACTTTTGCCTGGACCGCCCTTTCGGGTTTTCAGTCCACCGAGATACCCTTTTTTTGCCCAAGTCGCCCTTTCAGGTTTTCAACTTGCCGAGTGTACATATTTTTTGTTTTATCCCTAATTTTTGCCCGAACCTTTTTGGTTTGCCGGGATGCCCTTGTTTTTACTAGGTGTGTCAACCTAGCGGATCTCTTATGCGTAGTATCTTTTAACTATGTCCGTGTTCACAGGGTGTGGCAGGTCGTCGCAATCCATAGTGGTCAAGATCATGGCTCCACTAGAGAATATGCTTTTGATCAAAAACGGCCCTTTGTATGTAGGAGTCCATTTTCCCCTGGGATCACCTTGCAACAGTATGATGCGCTTGATCACCAAATCCGCGACTTAATACGCTTGGCATCTGACCTTTTTGTTGAAAGCCTTGATCATCTGCTTTTGATACATTTGACCATGATAGACAGTAGTAAGCCTTTTCTCGTCAATCAACCTCAGTTGATCAAGTCGAGTTTGGATCCAATCGTCTTCATTCAACCCTG
Organism: Vicia faba; assembly: GCA_948472305.1. Taxonomy (NCBI): domain Eukaryota; kingdom Viridiplantae; phylum Streptophyta; class Magnoliopsida; order Fabales; family Fabaceae; genus Vicia; species Vicia faba. Next base: position 1,396,597,234 of record OX451736.1, on the reverse strand, counting down.
CGCCCTTTATGATTCTCAGAGAAGGGATCTAAACCTCAATAGGCAAGACAGCCTCCATGCCGTATACCAGAGAGTAAGGTGTTGCCCCAGTGGATGTGCGTTTCATGGTACGGTAATTGTGGAGAGCGAATGGTAGCATCTCATGTCAGTCCTTTTATGTGACTTTCATTTTCTATACGATCTTCTTAATGTTCTTATTTGCAGCTTCGATAACGCCATTCATCTTTGGCCGGTAAGGGGAGGAATTATGGTGCTGGATCTTGAATTACACGCATAGTGCAGTGATCATAGTATTATTGAGATTCATACCATTTTCTGTGATGATACTCTCCGAGATACCGTACCGACATATGAGATTCTGTTTGATGAACCGGGCGACAACATTCTTGGTAACGGAAGCGAAAGAAGCCGCCTCAACCCACTTGGTGAAATAGTCAATGGCCACCAAGATGAAGCGGTGTCCGTTAGAGGTTGTTGGCTTGATTTCCCCAATCATATTGATGCCCCACATAGCAAAGGGCCAAGGGGCCGTCAGGACATTCAGAGGAACTGGAGGTACGTTCACCTTGTCAGCATATATCTGACACTTATGACAAGTTCAAGAGTGCTGATATCAATCTGCTTCCATGGTAGACCAGTAATAACCTGCCCGTAGGATCTTCTTTGCCATTGTATGCCCACTGGAATGGGTTCTAAAAGTTCCTTCATGTAGATCAGCCATGATCTTTTCTGCCTCAACCTTGTCTATGCAACAGAGCAAAACAGAGTCATGGTTGCGCTTGTAGAGAATTCCATTACTAAGGAAGAACTTATAAGAGAATCTCCTTAGGAACTTCTTATCATTGACTGAAGCTCCTTCCGGATACTCTTGAGCCTCGAGATACCTCTTGACTTCGTGAAACCAAGGTCGGTCCACTACTTCTTCAATATTGATCTCGTGACAGTGATCGGGTTCATCCATTCGTTCAATGGTGATTTGGGGAGCCTCATTATCCCATTTAAGTTTAAACATGGATGGCATTATGGCTAGCGCATCCGCTAGTTGATTTTCTTCTCGCGGGAAATGCTCGAAGGTAATCTTCTCGAAATGTGGGATTAATGTCAACACATGTTCTTTGTAAGGGACGAGGTTAGGTTGTTTAGTGTCCCATTCTCCTTTAATCTGACTGATGACCAAGGTTGAGTCTCCAAACACACTTAAAGACTTGATTCCCAAATTTATAGCATCTTTGAGACCAAAAATGAACGCTTCGTATTCTGCCGTGTTATTTGTACAATTGAAACAGAGTCTTGCGGTGAAAGGAGTGTGACATCCTTCAGGGGATATGAGTACAACACCTATACCATTTCCGAGTGCGTTGGATGCCCCATCAAAAACTAGGGTCCATCGGGATCCTTGTTCAGGTCCGTCATATGGTCTGAGTTCTTCACATTTGTTTACCATCATGATGTCTTCATCTGGGAATTCGAACTTCATGAACTGGTAGTCATCCACAGCCTGATGAGCAAGGTGATCAGCTAGTACACTACCCTTTATTGCTTTTTGGGTAGTATACTGAATGTCATATTCTGTCAGGATCATCTGCCATCTTTCTATTCTCCATGAGAGGGCAGGCTTCTCGAATATGTATTTTATTGGATCCATCTTGGATATTAATAAGGTAGTATGGGTCAGCATATACTGTCTTAGCCGGCGAGCAGCCCATGCTAGAGCGCAACAAGTTTTCTTGAGCAGTGAATATCTTGTTTCACAGTCAGCAAACTGTTTGCTCAGGTAATAAATAGCATGCTCTTTTCGGCCAGACTCGTCATGCTGCCCCAACACACACCCCATTGAATTTTCCAAAATAGTTAGATACATGATTAATGGTCTTCCCTCGACTGGCGGCATCAAAACCGGAGGCTCTTGCAGGTACTCTTTGATCTTGTCGAAGGAAGTTTGGCACTCATAATTCCATTTGACTACTTGATCTTTCTTCAATAATTTGAAGATTGGTTCACAAGTAGCTGTCAGGTGAGAAATGATTATGGAAATGTAGTTTAAACGTCCCAAGAATCCTCTTACTTCCTTCTCGGTGCAAGGAGAAGGAATTTCCTGTATCGCTTTCACCTTGGCATGGTTCACTTTGATACCTTTACCGTTGACGACAAAGCCTAGGAGTTTACCGGACCTCACCCCAAATGTGAATTTATTCGGGTACAACCTCAGCTTGTATTTCTTTAGTCTCTCAAAGAGTTTCTGTAAATGGTCAAGATGTTCCTCTTCAGTTTGAGACCTGGCTATCATGTCGCCCACATAGACCTCTATTTCGTGATGTATCATGTCGTGAAATAGAGCTACCATGTCACGCTGATAGGTTGCCCCAACGTTCTTCAACCCGAACGGTATAACCTTGTAACAGAAAGTGCCCCATTGTATGACAAAGGTTGTTTTCTCCATGTCCTCAAGTGCCATTTTGATTTGATTGTAACTTGAGAAACCATCCATGAAGGAAAACACCTTATGTTGTGCTGCATTGTCAACCAAAATATCGATGTGGGGGAGTGGGAAATCATCCTTAGGGCTTTCCCTATTCAAATCTCTATAGTCCATGCACATTCGTACCTTGCCGTCCTTTTTAGGCACTGGAACAACATTGGAGACCCATTGTGGAAAGGAGGTGACGGCCAAGAATCCGGCGTTGAATTGCTTCATGACTTCCGCTTTGATCTTCTCTGACATGTCTGGTCGCATGCGACGGACTTTCTGCTTTACCGGAGGGCAATCTTCTTTTGTTGGTAGACGATGGACCACGATATTGGCATCCAATCCTGGCATGTCTTCGTACGACCAGGCAAAGACCTCGACATAATCATGTAGAAACTGAATCAGACACTTCTTGACACTGGGTTCCAGATTGGCACCAACCTTGACTTCTTTCCTGTCCTCTTCGGTACCTAGGTTAACTGTGTCCACTGGTTCCTTGTGGGGCTATATGGTCCTCTCCTCTTGTTTTAGTAAACTAGCTAATTCCCCTGGCACTTCAAAATCTTCCTCACCTTCGTCTTCGGCTTAGTAGATTAGATTTTCAGAGTCACAGAAAGCCATAGCAGAATCGTTACCCATGGGATCCCGAATGGATGTAGATCTGCATTTTGAATGTGAGTGTGTGTAAGAGTATAGTTATCTAAAAAATGTAAAAATAAAGGCAAAGAGCACAAAGTTTGTATGCAAAAACGTCCATGATTCATTGATGACATATGAAAATGAGGTAACAACCCTTACAAATGGACCGTTGTGCCTCGGGTAAGACACGAGGTTTTAAAAGTTTGAATTGTTTAATTATTACAGGTCCGAAAAAATTTAAAGATAATTACTGTTGGATAAAAGTAATTGGGACAAAATCTTTAGCTTCTCGGTTGCTGAGTCCTCCATTGGAAGTTGGGAAAATCCACTCCTCCAGGTCGTAGTTGTCCTCATCATCCTCCACTATGTTGACTCTGTGATTGTTGATCTTCAAGGGTGGTCCCCCGACACGAGCATGGCGTATAACTTTCTGGGCTCCTGAAGTGAAACCAAAACCAAAATTTTCAGATTTGTATGGGATATCCGGGTGTTGGCTCCAAATAGTGCATCCACTTTCTTCGATTACTGCCTTGGCATCTTTCAGCGAGGACATATTTAGCGGAGGTCTTGTAATCTTCGGGATTTAGGAAACAGCCTTGGTTACTGCCACGGTTTGTGGGACTTCCTCGAAGTGTTGAAATGGAGTTTCAATGAATTTGCCATCCAATTCCACGTATCTGAAGGAATTCAAGTGATTGATCATATATTCCTCTTCTTTATGGACAATAATGATTTTCTCCTCGGTAGGATATTTCAGCATTTGATGTAATGTAGAGGTAACGGCACCAGCGTTGTGAATCCATGGTCGGCCCAATAAGCAAGAATAGGAAGGGAGAATGTCCATCACGTAAAAAGTTGAATCAAAGGTTTGAGTTCCAACTTTTATGGGGATGTCCACTTCCCCATGCACCATCCTTTTTGAACCGTCGAAGGCCCTTACCACTATGTTGCCGGGTTTTAAGGTCAAACCTTCACAGTAAAGTCTATCGAGAGGCTTCTTAGGCAACACATTCAAATACGAACCGGTATCAACCAAGACATGGGCCAAAGTTGTGCCCCTGCATTCGACAGAGACATGCAATGCCTTGTTGTGCTTCCTTCCCCTAGGTGTCAAGTCAGCATCAGAAAAGCCTAAACCATTATCCGCGGTCAAACTGGCCACACAGTCTTGGAACTGATCAGTAGAGGTTTCTTGTGGTACATGGGCAATTATAAGGAATTTTACCAAGGCCTTCGCATGAGCCTCGGAGCATAACAATAAAGCCAGCATGGAAATCTTTGACAGAGTCTGCCCTAGCTGTTCGACTATGTTGTAGTTTCTTTTCTTTATAATTCTCAGAATCTCTTCCATCTCCTTTTGGGAGGCCTCAGGGATAGATACTGATTGTGCCTTCATCCGGACAGGCTCAACCAGAATGCCTTTTCCCCGAGTCTCGGTCGACTCGGTGGTAGGAGTATCAGTAGGTGTGACTATAGGAATTGTAGTTGTAGTAGTGTCAACGGGAACAGAAACAAGGATGATCGCAGGACCGGTAACAGTCCTCGGAGGAGAAATCTCTGGGGAGAATACTCTGCCACTTCGGGTTATCTTGCTGGTTCCCGCAATGTTACTGATGTCGGGGTCATCCTTCTCAGAAATTGAGTCTTTAACAGCCGGCCAATCCTGCTTGACACTGTGATAGTAGACATCGCCCCTATAATTCCATGGGACAATCTTATATGATGAGTACGAGATTGGTCCAGGCATAGTAATTATCAGTGGAGCTACTTTAGGAACCGATGTAATCCTAACGGGTCTTTTGGTGGAGACCTTGGAAGAATTGGAGGAAATGGTTACTATTGAAACATCATTGTAAGAAATGGTTGGAACTGGAGTCTTTTCAAACAAAATCTCTTTGTCATCCATTAGGCGTTGAATACCTGCTTTCAATAAATGACAGCCAGTTGGTAGGGATAAGCAGAGGTGACAGCTTTCGTCACAGCCCGGAAATAAACCAGCCCTCAATAGATTCTTCTTGACAATCAGGAGATGAGTAACGAGTTCATCCACAGCAGCAACAAACATATCATCTCCTACGGTATTAACACCACGGTCGTGCTTGGGCATAGGAGCGGTGATAACATTTGGGATCTCAGGAGCATCAAACTCAATTTCTTTGGCTTCAAGGAGGTCTTTCACCTTGTTCTTCAAAGCCCAACAGTTGTTGGTATCATGGTCTGGGCTTTCTGAATGGTAAGCACAACGAGCATTAGGATGGTAATGAGGAGAGGTTGTGTTAGGATTATTTGGAGTTTCTTTCAAAGTTACCAGATTAGATCTTAACAGATGTGGCATTACTTGAGATAGTGTCATATTAATCCGGGTAAACTGTCTTACTGGTCTTTCTGTTCTAGGTTGATCGCTCCTTTGTTGAGTAGGTGTAGGCTTAGGGATCATGACAACCCCTACCATTGGACGGTGTTCAGTTCTTTCTTGATTCCTTTTAGGATACACAACACCAACTTCTTTCTTCCCAATAAATGGTTTTCTTACAGCAGCAGAGGATGCGTCTTTTTGAATCTTCCCACTCTTAATCCTAGCTTCCACTCTCTCTCCGGTCAAGATTAATTCGGTAAAGCCTTCTGAGGAGCTCCCAATTAAGTGATTAAAGAAAGGACCGGAAAGGGTACCCAAAAACATGTCTACTAGCTCTCTTTCAGAAAGGGGAGGTTGGACTCTTCCTGCTAATTCCCTCCATTTCTGAGCGTAGTCTTTGAAACCTTCACTTGAAACCATAGCCATACTATGGAGTTGAGTACAGGTAGGAGCAAGGTCTGCGTTGTACTGATACTGTTTATAAAAAGCAGCGGCAAGGTCTTCCCAATTATGGATATTGGCCCTTTTCAGTTGATAGAACCAATCAAGCTGAGTTCCGGATAGACTGTCTTGAAAGAAGTGTACCCACAAATCTTTGTCAGCGGTGTGAGGCTGTATCTTCCTCACATAGGATCAGAGATGCATCTTGGGACACGGAAATCCGTCGTACTTAGAAAATATTGGTGCCTTGAATTTTGGTGGAATGACAATCCCAGACACCAAACCCAGCTCTTCAAAGTCTAGCCCGGGCACTTTCTGAATTACCATTGCACTTAGTCGTTCTTCCAGATGTTTGTATTTGTCGTCGGCCGGGGGATATTGCTCTTCAGAGTAATCTTCTTCTTCTTCCTCTTCAGATTCTAGCTGGAAAATGGTTTCCTTTCCTTTCACTTCTTGGTTATCCTTTTCACTAGATGACGTTGCAAAGTCTAGGGTCCGTCTGGCTTGTCCTCATAACCTTCTTCCCATATTCAGAACTCCGGTTACTTTCTTTGCTTTCTTCTTCTTTTCTTCAACTAGAAAAGTTTTCAGATCCTCTTGTCCTTTGGCTAGAGTCAAGAACATCTGTTGAAACTGAGCATTCTGCGCCTAGAGGTCTTTAACTGTCTGCTCGAGATCCATATTACTGAAATAAACAATAGAAAGATGAGGAGACTTGTTGTGAGAAAATCTGCTTATGTTATGATGAATGGTAAATGCATATGCAATGATTTCAAGGAAATTAGATTTAAATTTTCTTTAGACCAAAAAGGAACACACGTTATATTAATAAATTAAAATTTGAGTACATCATGCCTCTTTTGGGCTTACAAGGAAATACAAAAACTCTAAGATAAAAAAAGTTATATGCATCCTCTTTGGTGCGATGTAGGCATTCAGGTTCCGCTCCTCATGAAGTTGCTTGGTGAGTTCCAAAACCTTCTTCTCGTTGGCGTAGAATTAGGCTTCGAAAGTGTCTCGCTCCCCCCTTAAGCTGTAACCAATCCCTTTTTAAGTCTTTAAGAGAGGTGGGCATGTCAGGATGCAGGATAGTGTATGGAACATCTCCTTCCACAACAAGCTCTATGATTACCGGGAGAATGGAGGGGTAAGGCATCATAAGACTTTGAGCACGAGCTCATACCCATTTGAGGTAAGGCTCAAGAGGGATGGAATTATTATGCCCCAATGTCTTGCTATCTACCTTGTTCAACATCCTCCAAGCTCGGATAAATCTCTGGCGGTGACCTTGATCGTCGTTCTCATAGTCAAATACCAAACCTTGAATGAGCATCTCATGCGGGCCATCCCTTCAGGCGTAACCAAATTGTCTCAAGGCTAAGAAGGGGTTGTAGGTGATGCCTCCCCTAATACCAAGTAAGGGGGCATTAGGGAATTCTCCACAATGGTCGATGATAGTAACATTCTCTATAGATCAGGAACACCAATGAATTTCAGAATGATTGAGCGTCATCAACCTATGTGACCACCTTGATACTTGATCGTTCTTCAATAAAAATTAGGGAAGATGCAAAATAAACCATCTTGCGAAAAGAGGAGTACAACACATAAGGATACCTCTTTTCCTCATAGTGCGAGTGTGAAAAGAATGTAGGATGTCCCCTAGCAAATTAGGCACCGGGTTATGAGACATGAAAATTTTGACGGCGTTCACATCTATGAGTTGGTCCGGATTTAGAAATAAAACCATCCCATAGATGAGGAGAACCACAATTTCCTAAAAAGCTTGCAAATCTAAAGAGTTCCAACAGTTTTGGGCTTTCTCGAACAAGAACTTTGCTAGGAAACCTTTGACACCACTCCTTGTTTCCCAATTAGTTGTGACATCAGATGGTTGCAAGCATAGAGCTTGAGCAATATCTTCTGGATTTGGATCTCTTTCTGTACCATTAAAAGGTAGTTTATTAAGAACGGGAATCCTCAAGAGTCAGGAGAATTCTTCCAAAGTTGGCACAAGTTGATAATCGGGAAATGTGAAGCAATGGTTTAGAGGATCAAAGAACTGGAAGAGCACCTTCATCATGTCCTCATCAGTGTTGGAGGTGACCAAGTTTAATAGGCGACCATGTCTTTCGGTAAATAGAGAATTTTCAGGAATCCTTGATGCTATCTCTTTAAGTTGAGGAGGGATCCTTACAAGATTGACTTGAATAGTTTTCCTGCGAATAGAATCCATGTCCTACAAAACAGAACAAAGATAAATCCCAAGATCCTTGAAATGGTTAGTGAATATGAGTATGATGTTATGATGTTTATTATATTATGTACAAGTAAACATATACAAACAAAGCAAACAAGTTCTTAGGTTTAGGCTTGCATGGAGTCTCATAGGTAAGTACCCTCTTGAAGTTTAGTTGGCTCAAACTTGTCCTAGTAATAGTAACCGGGTTCTAAGGAGCTCAATATCATTGGTTTGTTTCCTTGGGCATTGTTTCAGCGCAAGCCTCTTTAATGGCGACCGAAATATCCCAAAAAACCAAACCTCAATGAGTGTAGTATCGAGTATCTACCAACTTCGGACTGCACCAAAGTCGGTTATCTCACTAAGTCCTAAAGGCCAAGTTGGTCAAGTAAAGGTTCTAAAAGTTCATTAGTGCTTCATGACATCACTCAACGGCCCCGTGTTCTCCTTGACTACTCAAGGGCTACCGGTACCCACAAATATGTCGCACTAACATAGCTATTGCTTAGACCATATCGGTATACCCCACACAGTTTCCACAACGTATTGCTACTTACCTATAAGGTATTCCAAATTCGGGTAGCGGATTCAAACCCAAACGAAGAACCATAATGTAAATCATACAAGTCAAACAATGAAAGAAAGTAAATGTGATATAACCCTAAGGTAACCCCACTTTTAAAATAATCTCCAGCAGAGTCGCCTATTCTGTAACACGGTGGGAGAACTGACTTGGGTGTTTTACGTTTGGTCGCAAATGTTACGATTAGCAAGAGTCACCACCGACTTTTATTTTATCCAAAAGGAAAGGTTGAAAAGAACAGGAAAGACCTTTGAGATTGTTTCTTGAGTTCGGGGGTAGATTATGAAAAGGGAAGGTGTTAGCACCCTTTTCATCCATGGTTTTTCATGGGCTCTTATTTACTTGCTAGATCACTTGCTTTTGTTTGAAAATGTGCTTTGTGTAGTTTTTGAAAGTATTTTGTAAAGAGGCCATCGTTTAGGAAAACTTTGTAATGATTCTCGTTCATAAGAATGTATACAAAGTGTTGATCTTTTTGAAAGTGTTTTCAAGTTTTGAATATCTTTTGAAAGTATTGGTGTTTGTTTTGAAAATAGCAAGGATATTTTTGTTTTGAAATGGAGCAAGTAACTAGGAACATTCTACCTACTCAAAAGTCATTCATGTTCATTTCCTTTTTCCTTTTGACATTGTTATCTTACCATTGATTTGGTAAGTAAGCCTATCTTTGGATGTAAAAGGGACGGTCGTGGGTCATTGTATAATCATGATTAGCAATGTTGCAAGATATCTTAGCATTATTCTTTAGGGACTAAGATCACTTGAAAGGCAACATTTGAAGCGTCGTCGAGGGACTATGATCTTGCATTTTGCTTGTCTTTGCTAAGATACCTACATGCGTAATATGGCTATTTTAGTAAGGCAATCAAGTGGATTTACCCTAGGGGTGCTTGTGTGCAAGTTTATTGATTTTTCCTGCATTTTTTTATCTTTGATTAGGGTTTTCTATTGATTGATTTTAGTCTTTCCATGCAAAACCCTAATTCTAGCATTTTGTATATAAAGCGATAAATTGCAGAATTTAAAATTACTGCGCTATTACAATACTTAGGGGAGGGGTGTACAAATTACAAATGGGGAATATTGCAAGAAAACTAAAACTAATTAACTATTACAACCATATTGAAATTGAATAAATGTATAAAATAAAGATAAAAATGCAAGAATATAAATGTAAAGAAATTTGATTTTTGTTGTTTTTTATGAAAAGGATTTTTTAACCTAATTAACTAAAATAAAATAATTAATTAAAAATAAGAAAACTAAGATTAAGTTAGTAGAATAAATTAATTTAAGGAAAGCAAGTTTTTTAGGGTTTTTATTTATGAGAAGGTTTTTTAAATTAGTAAGAAAATAATATGGATATTAATTAAAAGAAATCTAAGTTCTACATTGATTTTAAAACAAAATAATATAATAAGTAAACCTAAGTCTAAATATTCATTAATTAAAAATTAAAAAAAGAAATTAATTTATTTAAGAAAAATATTTTTAGTCCTTTTGTTTTTTATAAGAAAATAAAATAAATAAATATAAATAATAAATAAAATATTTTTGGATTTTTTTATTATTATTAATAATAATAATAATAATAATAATAATAATAATAATAATGGTAATAAAAATATTAAATAAGAAAAGAAATAAAACAAAAAAAAATAAGAAAAGGAAAATAATAAAAGAAATTGGGCCAAGGGTGCACAAATAAATCAGGGTTAGTAAAAGAAAAAAAACAATAAGCCCAAATTGGAGGCCCAGGCGTTTAAAGTGACAAGCGCGCACTTTAACCACTGGGATAGTGATACATCTGTTAACTTGTATGAAATGATAAATACATAACATAAAACGTGTCCTGATTGTACTTCATCTTCAACCTCCAGCCAAAGGATCTGTAACTTGCTCATTTCTCAACCATTTGCAAAAATGTAAACATGAAAATTGCTCCATTTTTTGACACGAATCCAACCATATAAATATCATAAGCTATAAATCAAAGATGAATGAGAATTTTTGAAAGTACGAAATTCTGACCTAAATATTTCAGAAAGTTCAAACTCAAAATTCTCCTAGCTCAATCAAAATAAATGAAATATATGGACATGTATAGTTTCAGGGCAATGATGTATATATTTTATCTTCACAAATGCAAGCCTAATAATGCCTAAATATGAAGATAGAAGTTCAAGAAAAATACCTCAAAACTGGAAATCGTGAAATGAGTTTGAGCTTGTTTCAAGTGATGGTGATGATCAGGTTAGCTTCCTTGGACCTCTAGGAAGTTAATGCAATTGCTGGCTTGAGCTGAAGGTGGCTGGAATGGTCTGGAGAAGTCCAATTGTGATGCTCTGTTTTTGAACTTGGAAATGGATGAAGATGGTGTTACAGTCGTGTAACAGGAATATGGATGGCTTATGTATGATGTTTGGAAGCTTTTGAAAGCAAAATGTCAAGAAACGCACGAGTGAAATGGAAGTTTGAAGTTCTTGGTCAGAATATGCAACATGGTGGTTTGTGATGCAATTCTGAGTTTTTTGGGAAGTTTTGGGTCTTGCGTATTTGTGGGTTCTCTTGCAAATAGTATCTCTATTTATAAAGGAAAGTTTTTGAGGTTTGAAATGATCAGAAACAAAGAATCACATGTTATGAGTTCTTGACTTGTTTTTTGAAGTTATCTTAACAAACATGATTTCAATGTAAGGTACATGTCTTGTAGGGTGGCTAGAAACTTTAAACATGTTTGTTCTGAGTTTATAGAGTATGCTTCTGCAGAAAGAATAAGTGCAAAGCTCCATACAAGTTGACTTTGTGATTAAAGTCACTTTTCAAGAATAGCAATTGTGCATTTCTTCCAAAAATGGAAATGCAACTTGGATAATGATTCAAATGCTTGGACAATAGTTTCATATGTTGTGTAAACATTTAATTAAGGAGTGAATTGAAAGTTTGAGGCTTGCAAAGTGAAGATTGTGCAGCATAGTTAGGGATTTGGTTCATTATGCATCACAAATTTTGCACAATGAAGTCAACTAATTTTCTTTTTCATTGCTTAAAATTTCTGCACTTTACTTTCACTCTCTCGACCTTGTGATTTACTTTCTGGAGTTTACCTTCTGTGACTTGATGATGAAGAACACGTAGAAACTTTAGCACATATTCTTAAGAAGCCCATTAATATTAGTTAAGTCAAAATCCTATAAGATACGATCTTCGGATAGGCTATATTTTTGTGAGAAATAAATTGTTGACATTGACAATACCACACCATAACCGAAACACGTGGGTAACCACTCCTCTAGCAGCTTTAGTTCCCTTGTTATATTCTATTCCCACAACAAGTAAATATTAATCAATCAACTAACATTTCTGGCAAGAAAATGAGCCATTTGTCAACTATATTTCTAGCAAAAATTTGATTCTATATGTACAACAATAACGGTTTTGGATAAGAAGAATCAAGGACTGATACATTGGTAAAAGGGGTCAATATCTAATATGGAATATTTCCTTTGAAGAAATTGAAATTATGACCCTTTGACTTTAAATCTGTGACTATAAATACATGGCCTAATGAAGGGTATGACACACATTAGAGTTTAGAAGATAATAGGTTAAATTTCATTGATGTTGATTTGCTCAAATGTCTTGCATGAAGAGGTAGAGAGAGTGGATTTGAGCCAAGGATGACTTGCCGACGACTTCTGTTTATGTAGAATCCCTTCTCATTTGAGTGTTGTCGGCGAGTAATCCTTGCTCATATTTGCTCTCTTTTCTTTCGTATAAGACTTATTATTGAGTTTCTAATTAAATTTAGTTTGCATTGATCCATGTTAAAATATACTATGTTTGCAATATCAATGTTGCATCATTTGCCTATATAATGTTGGGTACAAGAATAACTCAACTTTTATAGATTGAACGTTTTTTAGTTTTGATATTTGCAACACTACCTTGATTAATATATAAAAAGAGAGAAAAATTATGGTTTGAACAATTGTTGCACCATGAAACTGTTGTAGGGCTATACATAAAATAGCACTATATACTTTGATTTATGTTCTATGTATGTTTTTATTTTATTTGAAGAGTTATGGTCAATGAGTGTGTTTTGTAGAACTAATATGTTGTTTTTACTGGTCGCATTTTTTCTGGATCAGTCTATTTTTATCTCTGATAGAGAAGTGAAACTTTAAACCATTGATATATTAATATTAAATTTGGACAATTAAGATTATTGACTTGTTACTTGAGAATTGGGAATGACTTGTTGTAATAGTCTAATCTCCAAAAATGTAAGGTTGATAGTCATTTTGTCCACTGTTATTTGTGCGAGTTTTGAAAAAAATTCTGTAAAAAAAGTTTAAATTTCATTCTTAATATTTGAAGATTTTATATATTTGGTCTCTGCCAAAAAAAAAATGATGTGACACTTTTAAATGGTTCTTAATTTTTTTTTATATAATGACGTGGATTTTGTATTTTATTTTTCATTCTTTTATATGCCGTGTGAATTTTTATTTTTCATTTATTTATATATGCCACGAATTTCATTTTATAATTGTTTAGTTCCATGATTAAATCTAATCAAAACTTAGAAATCCATGTAAACATCTCACTAATTTCTTCCCCAAACATATTAGCTTCAACATCAAAATCCTTAACTCCAACGACATCGTTTCGTCTACTACTTCCATTGAAGAATCTTCCTGAATTTCGAAACCAAGTTAGATTAGATATATTTTCCATGCAATCCTTCATCCAGTTGTTACCTTCACCGACCAAGCTCACCTGAGAAGCGGTACTTCATCTTTCTCATCGGAAACAATTCTTCGGTTAGTCTGACCGAACATAATCTCAGCTTCTACATCGACGAAATACTTGAATGCGCCAACAGAGTATGCCTCCGGTCAGTTTCTCTGCTGACATTCTCAGATGTGGTGGTTTCATGGTTACTGATGTTTCCTAACTCCAAACAGAAACTGTCATCAGATGAAGATGATACCGACCGGGAAATCTTCACAAGCTTCGTTCTTTCCGATTCTCACTTCGAAGGCTTCGAAGCTTAAGATGACGAGGCCAAATTCGAAAAATCATCCATCGATCCAGCTTCACTGTGGTCGCCTTCCTCTCACTCTCTTTCCACCGATCCCAATCCCAATCCCAACCCTAACCCTAATTGAAATTTTGGTATGAGAAAACTCAGATGTCCTATGACATTGTTGAGACATTTTACCCGACATAAGCAAACAGGAAAGGTATAAACAATTAAAACAGTACCGAAAAGCATACACAACACACCAGAATTGTTAACTCTGTTTGGAGCAAATCTGTTACTACAGGGGCATACCAAGCCATGGACAAATCTACTATGATAATATCAATTCATAGACACTACAACAAATCTCCAGTTTCTGGCCTAATTACTTAATCACTACCCTTCCTATATTTTTATCTAAGACTCGCCTAGATATGAGGCCCTACTTAATCCCTCTTCAATCACAGACATCGATTGGAACAACACAGTTCTGAACAAATAGGAAGACATACTACCATGATAATATCTAGCCAAGACTCTTGACTAAGACCACAACTTGGAGTTTCTTCAAAGCTTCCTCTAAGAACAATACTCAACTCATTACTTCACAACTTCTGAGTGAGAACAACAGTGACCATCTCACAACCTGGGTGGTTCACTTACACCAACTTTCCTAGAGAGCAGCGAAAAGACAAAGCCCTAGACTTCTTCATCTTGAACTCGTGCCTTTCATAGGTTACAAAGACTTCTATTTATAACCTATATATCCAACTCGATTTGGGCCTTCAAAATTCAGCATATCAGTTGTAACAATCAGCAGTAACTTCTACTACAATCAAGGTCTTCAATCAAGTCTTCCTAAATTATCTCCAAATTTACAAATTGTATATTCTTCAATATTCTTCTTTGATTCTTCTTGACCTTTAAATCAGCGCCACATAGGATTGCATAATATTCCTAAAATATTATGCATCAGTTAAATTATAACAGAATCTAACTGTCCACTTCAGCTCAGGCGCGTTATCGTATGCTCCTTCATAGGATATCGTATCCGACATATTGTTCCAGATGGTAAAATACTTCAACTCAACATTTACTAACATAAGATAGGACTTCTTGCTCAACACGTTTCTGTTAGTAAGTTAACACATCCTATTTAACATATTACTGCTATATTTGTTTTACAAAACATAATGTCAATCCTTAAAACTAAGGAACTTACAATATTCCACTTTGAAAAAATTTGGCTAACAAAAATACAATAAAATTAGAACTCAATATTATAGCAATAAATAAAAACATCCACCAACAGTAGTCCTCATAAACTACTGATTATAGAAGCACAATAACATGGAGTCAATCTTCAGTAAAGATGTTGGGACATCTTTGTTTGACGTCTTCTTTCAAACATTTTGAATGAGCTCCATTGTGGTACAAACTTCAGCATCAAAGATTAGCAACCTCAGGATAAAAGAAAGGAAAGTCCTGAAGATATTTGATGCAACCAATCTATACGAGAAAGATGATAGGTCTACACTCCCCCTCAATCCAGGAACCTATTCTTGTCACGAATGAATAGATCTTCTTTTCAAATGGTGGAGTAAGAGGGCCATGAAGAAACTGTTGGTGTAAGCCCTAGAGGCCAATACTTTTGGTACTTGTATCGAATTATTTATTAATAATAAAAGGCATTTCTTTATTATGTTTTCTTTCCAAAATAATAAAGTCCCTAGAATGGTTTATTTGTTTAATGAAATGTTAAGTGTGACTTAATCATGAGATCCCATTAAACATAAGACACTATTCTTAAAGTATCCATAGTCAAGTTTTAATGTGAAGTGGGATAACATTAAAGCATTAAGATTATTATGAAGATAGATTGATGATTATATCTCATGGATCATGGATAAGGAGTTATCAAGTCTTGACATAGGTATGAATATTAGGAGTAATATTTATACTGGATTGACCCGCTATGAGAATACTACATAGAATGTTATGCAAAGTGTCATAAGTTATGATGATAATGGGGTATACCACCCTTCGACCTGAAACCACTATGGACCCTAGATGTAGAGTCAAGTACTTTATTGCTGATCAAACGTCATCCGTAACTGGATGACTATAAAGACGGTTGATGGGTACTTCACAAAGTATGCTAAGGGACATGAGTGACCTAGATGGAATTTGCTCATCCTGCATAATAGGATAAATGTCTAAGGGCCCAATATTGAACTGGACAAGGGCGACACAATGTATGCCTTGTGTTCAATATAGACATGAGGGCAAAAGGGTAATTGTACAACACAAATATTATCACGGAAAAGGTTTGGTCAGATCACATGACATTTTCGTGACTTGGGTAACAGTGATGTGTTGCTAGATACCTCTCACTGTTTATTATATTAAATGTGTGATTTAATATAATTGCCAACGTCGCGAAAACCTACAGGATCACACACATAAGGACAGGTTGATGAGAGATAGAATAAATAAGGAACACCGTAAGATACGGTGCAATTAAGTGTAATACGGAAAGTGGTAAGGTACCACGTGGATAAGTGATATATGGTACATCATAAGGTATGATGTCTATAAGCTTAATTGGGCTTTTAGCTTATAGCCTTAATTGGGCTTTTAGCTTGTAGCCCACACGAGTGATTCTATAAATAGATCCCTTGTGATGAAGCAATTTCACTTGATGCAATTTCGTTTTTGATTCTCTCTCTCACTCAAGGTTTCCGTTCGTGATCAGCTAGCACTGTGACCGAAAGTGATCTGTTCATGTGGAATGAGTAGAGGCGTTGTTCTTCATCAACACTCGTGATCACAACATCAAAGGTCTGAATCACCACAAGAGGTAAATATTTCTATCACTGACCATGCTCATTCGTAAGGATCGCTAAAGGAAAATTTTAAATTCCACTGCGCTTTTGATCGCAATTTTCCTCTAGTGGTATCAGAGCCACTTACGAAACCATGGATCTGATAGTTGTTTATGTTCTATATTTTCTGTTTTGATTCGATTAATACCAGAATGAATTGAATAATAAACAAGTAATTAAATTTGGCATCTGTTGTGTACGATTTGGATGATTGATGTTGACTATGCTTCGGAATCCGACATTAGTATGGTGAAGCAGCGATACATCGATCGTCCATAGGTTACACAAATAAGATCGATCACTTTTATATATGATATAACTAAATCTGATGCAACGATGGTATATGGGATATACTGTTTCTATTTCGTTCATTCAAACACTTGATGATTGTTATTCCTTTGACCGATCACTGTTCATATGCTTCGGAATCCGACATTAGTATGGTAAAGCAATGGCATGTGATTAATCATACTGAATTATCAATCGAAATGTGTTTGACAACATGAAACTGTTGCATTAGGGTTCATGACGGCACAAGGGTTATGTTGTTGCAGAGTTATGCGATTAGGGTTGTGAATGCACAAGAGTTGTGCGAAAATGACGCCGATTTCAAATGAATTGTTCATTAAAATTTTGCATCGGGGCGCTGCCCCTAACAACCCCGCTGAACGGTCAGCGGAACCACCGTCAGCTGACCGGGCAGCGGAACCCCCGGCTAACTCTGCGTAGTGTGATCAATCATCGAAATTTAATTTGCCTTTTTTTAATTAACAAAATTTAAACTAATAATAAAAGTGTGTTTATTATTATTGTCTTGTGGTGATCAGTTATGGCCTTAGTTTTTTCCTTTATTTTGTTTTGGGATTGTAAAATACCGCCTGCGTGTCGTGCCTCTCTCTAAAATTCTTGATGTAACTTCTTTTCTCATCTCACTCCCTCGTATGTAAAACGAGTTTCTTTTATGTAATGTAATGTTATGAAGAAAGAGAAGAATACAATATCAAAGGAGGATAACCTTGGAGATCTTGCTTGGAGAAGTTTAGATCGTTATTAGGTTAGCTTATGTTCTCTCATTAGCTTGGGAGAACAATTGCGCTAGGGGCCATAACTGTATCCTTTTATGTATATTGATGCATGTGTTTGTATGTTGATGCATGAGAGAGATGAATTGCATGTTAAGCCGGTGAGATAAAACTAATAACAAAATCCCTCAAGTTAAATATTAAGTTCATGTTTTCCAAGTTTTAGCACTCATCAAGACTAGTATCAAACAATGTAGGTTTCGCCTACGCGAGGTGCATGTTCTATATTAGTAAGGTGCGATGGGATAATTGTAATATCCAACTGCTAAAACAATGGGTCAAACTTAACTAAACACATTATAATAAGATTATACATGTTTAGAAGCAAGAGTTGGGAATGATTCATATGATGAATTAGAATAAGGAGTTATTCACCCAACTGAAAATATTCGAGAGTTGTATGAGATACAATTGGAAGGAGTTCTTACCTAAATAACCTAGTTTTGTGTAATCAGCCTAACGCTGACTTAGAACGAAGTGAAATATGGATCTCGACCCACTAGAAAGTCTTCCAACGGGATTTTCCGAATCAAATGATGAGGGTCATTTGGTTTGAGTAAAATAGTGGGAGCATATTTGATTAAAGGCCTAATTAAATATGTTGTTTTAATGATACTTATATTTTCATTTTTTTTGTAGATTACCATGACAACAAACAACCATATTTTGCGATCAATCCTAGATAAGGAAAAATTGTATGGGACAAATTTCCTGGATTGGCACCGAAATCTGAGGATTGTCCTTGATCGGTCACCATTTCTAGTAAGTTTCGCACCTTTTTCTGACAAGAATTCATAGCCTTGGTAACATTAAGTGGCATTTGTATGCGTTTTAAAGTAAGTTATCTTATTTTCAATTGTGTTTAGTTGTCGCATAGTTTTAATGAATGAGTGTTATAAAAATGTCCCTTTTATGCTCTGGTTGGTAGTGTTTCTGGTCCAGGTGTGGCAATGGAAAGATATGAACTCGTGGCGCACAATATTGGAGAAAAGAAGCCAGGAAAAAACCAAGTTTAGAGGTCAACACGGGCACCCGTGTGAATCAACACGGCCCGTGTTGAAATGTGGCTGGAAAATCAACTTTTTGCCTGAAACAGGGGATCAACACGGGCGCCCGTGTGAATCAACACGGCCCGTGTTGAATTGTGCCCAGAAACGCAGCTTTTTGCCTGAAACAGGGGATCAACACGGGCACCCGTGTGAATCAACACGGCCCGTGTTGATGAGCGCGCAGTGAATTTGTGTTTTTTGATTTTCTCTCTCAAAGGGGCTCATCAAGGGTATTTTTGGCAAACCACTTGGACTGGAATGAAGGGAGAATATAAAGACAATTTTAGGGCAAGAGAAACGGGAATTTTTTTGGAGATCGTAAAATAGAATTGCAGCGAAAAAGAAGACGGAAGCAAGGTTGTGGAAGAAGAAGAGATTCAACGGTGGACACCATTGAAGATCTGAGTTCTCCCATTATTTTGTAATGTCTAAACTTTTATCTTTGTTTTCCTTGAATATTATGAGAGGCTAAACCCCCCAATGCTAGGGGGTGTCCCTGATTTGATCTGTAACAACTCTGGATTTGGTATTTCATTAATTTAAAAGTTTGTAGTATTTCAATTCAATTGTATGATGTTTATAATGTTTTCTTTATCTGATCAATAAGGATTGTTGTGTGGTTAACAATTTGTGGGACTACGATTGTTAAGGTTTTTGTACAATTGAACTCTATGATTATCACCTAGGATTAGGGATATAATATGGTTATTTAGAAATTCTTGATAATTAAATGAATTGGTTTTCTCCTATTTCTCTAAGGACTTAGGTAATAGGATTTTAAACCAAAGGGTTTTCACTAAGGACTTAGGAAAACAATTCTTGAGAATAAATAATTGAATTCTATAAACTTGGTAATGAGATCTTGATCCAGAGGAGTTAGAGATTGAAGCACACACCCTACCTTAGCATTATCTTCATAAAATCAAAAGTTCAGTCTAAATTTCAGCTTATTCCTAGTTATTATTCTATTTCGTTATTTGTTAGAAACAACACCATATGCTCTTTTGTTTAATTGACTTTGTGTAATAACTCGTATTTCCTACGCAATCCTCGTGATCGATATTCGGGGTAAAACCCTTTAAAACTACATTGGTGAAAATAGTACACTTGCTAAAATCACGATCAGTCCTCAAGCACGATAAGAAGTTGTATGTCTTGGAGACACTTGTTCCTGAAGAGGAACTGCCTCGTTCGGCACCTAAGGCAGAAAGAGATGCTTATAAGAAGCATTTTGATGATGCTAACGAAGCCGCTTGTCTCATGCTAGCTACTATGAACTCAGAGTTGCAAAAGCAACACGAGAACATGTCAGCGTTCGATATGATCGGACATCTGAAAATGCTCTATCAAGAGCAGGCAAGAAACGAGAGGTTTCAGGTTTCAAAGGACCTTTTAAACAACAAGTTATCTGAGGGAAACCCTGTAGGTCCCCATGTACTCAAAATGATTGGGTATGTGGAGAACCTTGAAAGGTTAGGGTTTCCGCTTGGAAAGGAACTTGCAACTGATTTTATCTTGCAATCGTTTCCAGATAGCTTTAATCAGTTTGTCATGAATTTCAACATGAATGACATGGATAAGAGTCTTCCAGAATTGCTAAGCATGTTGAAAACTGCTGAGCAGAATATGAAGACAAAAGGGAAGTCCATTCTGATGGTCAGTAATGGAAAGAAGCTGAACAAGAGGCCTACCAAGCAGGTTGGTAAAGGGAAAGGAAAGGAAGTTGCCAAGCCTAAACCTACTGTTTCTGCTTTGAAGCCTAGTGGAGGCATAGCAAAGGAGGGCACTTGCTTCCATTGCGGTAAGACCGAACATTGGAAGAGAAACTGCCCAAAGTACCTGGAAGATATGAACAATGGAGTAGGGACTTCAAATTCAGGTATTTTTGTTATTGAAATTAATTTATCTACTTCTGCATCATGGGTATTAGATACTGGATGCGGTTCTCACATTTGTACTAATGTGCAGGGGCTAAAAAGGAGTAGAGATTTGGCAAAAGGTGAAGTTGACCTACGAGTTGGAAATGGAGCAAAGGTTGCTGCTTTAGCCGTAGGAACTTGTGTTTTGACTTTACCTAGTGGTTTAATAATTCAGTTAGAGAACTGTTATTATATACCTGCAATTAGTAGGAATATTATTTCCGTTTCTTGTTTGGATAAGTTTGGTTTTTCATTTATAATAAAGAACAATTGTTGCTCTATTTATTTGAATGATATATTCTATGCTTCTGCACAAATGAACAATGGACTATATGTCCTTGATCTTGAAATGCCAATTTATAACATTAATACTAAACGGATTAAACCTAATGAGTTAAATCCAAGCTACCTTTGGCACTGTCGCTTAGGCCACATAAATGAGAAACGCATTTCCAAACTCCATAAAGATGGACTCTTGGACTCTTTTGATTATGAATCATATGAGACATGCAGATCTTGTTTAATTGGAAAGATGACAAAGTCCCCATTCACAGGAAAAGGTGAAAGGGCTAATGATCTTTTGGCCCTCATACATACTGATGTATGTGGACCACTGAACATACCAGCCAGAGGAGGTTTTCAATACTTCATCACATTTACTGATGATTTCAGTAGATACAGTTATGTGTATTTAATGAAACACAAATCTGAAACCTTTGAAAAATTCAAGGAATTCAAGAATGAAGTACAAAACCAACTAGGTAAGAATATTAAAGTTCTTCGATCAGATCGAGGCGGTGAATATTTAAGCCTAGAGTTTGATGACCATCTAAAGGAATGTGGGATTTTATCCCAACTTACTCCTCCCGGAACACCACAATGGAATGGTGTATCTGAGAGAAGAAATCGAACCTTGTTAGACATGGTCCGATCCATGATGAGTCACGCCGATCTTCCGAACTCCTTTTGGGGACATGCACTATTGACTGCAGCTTACACACTTAACCAGGTTCCATCCAAAAAGGTTGAGAAGACACCATATGAGATATGGAGTGGTAAGAAACCACATATGTCTTACATGAAGATTTGGGGTTGCGAATTTATGTGAAACGACAAATTTCAACTAAGCTTGAGCTTAAATCTGACAAATGCTTATTTGTGGGGTATCCTAAATAAACAAGAGGGTATTACTTCTACAATCCTTCTAAGGGCAAAGTGTTTGTCGCTCGAACTGGAGTTTTTCTGGAAAAGGATTTTATTTCCAAAAGAATCAGTGGGAGGAAAATAGAGCTTCAAGAAATTCAAGAACCACAAAGCATTGATACACCTATGGAGGAATTAGAGCAGGAAACACAAGTAGTTGTGGAAGAGCAACCTGCTCAAGTAGAACAAGACCAGCGTAGGTCAAGCAGGATACGTCAACAACCTGAGAGATATGGATATCTCATAAGTGATCAGGGTGATGTATTACTCATGGATCAAGATGAGCATGTGACCTACCAAGAGGCCATAATTGGTCCTGAGTCCGAGAAGTGGCTAGAAGCCATGAAATATGAAATGGATTCCATGTACACAAACCAGGTTTGGACCTTGGTAGAGCCTCCTATAGGAGTTAACCCTATAGGATGCAAGTGGGTCTTCAAAAAAAAGACTGACATGGATGGTAAGGTACATACCTATAAGGCAAGACTGGTTGCAAAAGGCTATAAACAAATTCATGGGGTTAACTATGATGAAACCTTTTCACTAGTTGCAATGCTTAAATCTGTTCGGATTTTACTTGCTATCGCTGCATATCATGATTATGAAATATGGCAGATGAATGTCAAAACTGCTTTCCTTAATGGGAATCTTCTTGAGGATGTGTACATGACACAACCTGAAGGATTTGACATACCAGAAGAAGCCCAAAAGATATGTAAGTTACATCGATCAATTTATGGATTGAAGCAAGCTTCCAGAAGCTGGAATCTTCGTTTTGATGAAACAATAAAACAATATGGATTCATCAAGAATGAAGATGAGCCTTGTGTCTACAAGAAGGTTAGTGGGAGCATGATCGTATTCCTGGTATTATATGTAGATGACATATTACTCATTGGAAACGATGTCCCTACCTTGCAACAAGTGATGACTTGGTTAGGGAAATGCTTTTCAATGAAGGACCTAGGTGAAGCAGCCTATATATTAGGAATCAGGATCTATTGAGATAGGTCACAAAAACTGCTTGGCCTAAGTCAGAGTACATACATAGAAAAAGTGTTGAGACGCTTTAATATGCATGATTCCAAGAAAGGATTCATACCTATGCAACATGGCATGTGTCTGTCAAAAACACAATCCCCTTCAAGTAAGGAAGAAAGGGATCGCATGGATAAGATTCCATATGCATCTGCAATAGGATCTATCATGTATGCCATGCTATGTACTCGACCATATGTCTCGTATTCTTTAAGTGAAACGAGTAGGTACCAGTCTAATCCCGGTGATGCTCATTGGGTAGCTGTCAAGAATATCCTTAAGTACTTGAGAAGGACTAAGGACTCATTCTTGATATATGGAGGTCAGGAAGAGCTTGCTGTAATTGGATACACTGATGCTAGCTTCCAGACAGATAAGGATGACTTTAGATCGCAATCTGGTTATGTGTTTTGTTTAAATGGTGGCGCTGTGAGCTGGAAAAGTTCAAAGAAAGATACAGTTGATGATTCTACAGCCGAGGCTGAGTATATTGCTGCCTCAACTGCAGCAAAGGAAGCTGTTTGGATCAAGAAGTTCATTAGTGAACTTGGCATAGTCCATAGCATTGTGGATCCCATTGATCTCTATTGTGATAACAATGGTGCTATCGCACAAGCTAAGGTGCCTAGATCTCACCAACGATCCAAACACACACTTATGCGTTATCATCTCATTCGAGAGATAATCGATCGGGGAGATGTGAAAATATGCAGAGTACCTACACTTGACAATGTTGCTGACCCATTAACAAATCCTCTTGCGCAGCTGAAGCATGATGGACATACCAGATCTATGGGTATTAGGGGTATGCCTGATTGGCTCTAGTGCTAGTGGGAGATTGTTGGTGTAAGCCCTAGAGGCCAATACTTTTGGTACTTGTATCGAATTATTTATTAATAATAAAAGGCATTTCTTTATTATGCTTGCTTTCCAAAATAATAAAGTCCCTAGAATGGTTTATTTGTTTAATGAAATGTTAAGTGTGACTTAATCATGAGATCCCATTAAACATAAGACACTATTCTTAAAGTATCCGTAGTCAAGTTTTAATGTGAAGTGTGATAACATTAAAGCATTAAGATTATTATGAAGATATATTGATGATCACATCTCATGGATCATAGATAAGGAGTTATCAAGTCTTGACATAGGTATCAATATTAGGAGTAATATTTATACTGGATTGACCCGCTATGAGAATACTACATAGAATGTTATGCAAAGTGTCATAAGTTATTCTCATGATGATAATGGTGTATACCACCCTTCGACCTGAAACCACTATGGATCCTAGATGTAGAGTCAAGTACTTTATTGCTGATCAAACGTCATCCGTAACTGGATGACTATAAAGACGGTTGATGGGTACTTCACAAAGCATGCTAAGGGACATGAGTGATCTAGATGGAATTTGCTCATCCTGCATAACAGGATAAATGTCTAAGGGCCCAATATTGAACTGGACAAGGGTGACACAGTGTATGCCTTGTGTTCAATATAGACATGAGGGAAAAGGGTAATTGTATAACACAAATATTATCACGGAAAAGGTTTGGTCAGATCACATGACATTTTCGTGACTTGGGTAACAGTTATGTGTTGCTAGATACCGCTCACTGTTTATTATATTAAATGTGTGATTTAATATAATTGCCAATGTTGCGAAAACCTACAGGGTCACACACATAAGGACAGGTTGATGAGAGATAGAATAAATAAGGAACACCGTAAGATACGGTGCACTTAAGTGTAATACGGAAAGTGGTAAGGTACCACGTGGATAAGTGATATATGGTACATCATAAGGTATGATGTCCATAAGCTTAATTGGGCTTTTAGCTTATAGCCTTAATTGGGCTTTTAGCTTGTAGCCCACACGAGTGATTCTATAAATAGATCCCTTGTGATGAAGCAATTTCACTTGATGCAATTTCGTTTTTGATTCTCTCTCTCACTCAAGGTTTCCGTTCGTGATCAGCTAGCACTGTGACTGGAAGAGATCTGTTCGTGTGGACTGAGTAGAGGTGTTGTTCTTCATCAACGCTCGTGATCACAACATCAAAGGTCTGAATCGCCACAAGAGGTAAATATTTCTATCACTGACCATGTTCATTCGTAAGGATCGCTAAAGGAAAATTTTAAATTCCGTTGCGCTTTTGATCGCAATTTTCCTCTAGAAACCACCGGCAACCACCAGTCAATCTGTGGCATAAGAGGAAACTTAAGAAGTATCCAACCACCACCTTGGGTAACTCAAAACACAGGTCACAACTTTTTTCATAACTCAGATCACATGTCACAAAATAAGACACAGAAATGGGGTCAAACATCTTATCTGACATTTGTGTATAGAAACTGTAATAAACTCATATGGCTTCAACATTTGAGCTAACCCTTTCTCCCCATTTTTAGACGAAAATTGGCAAAGGAGGCCTTCACAAAACCAGACCCAAACACGGCTCACCCAAACCCGAAAAAAAGCCATAAGAATTATGGACACAAAAAATTCTTACAGGGTGAAAGAGGAAAGGAGAACCCTCTATAAGTAACTGATCAATTTACTTGGAAAATAATTATCATTGAATGTAGCAATAATCTAGGTAAAAAGGAAACGTTATTTGAGGAGAAACTTCCACCAAAGTCAATGTGAACTGTCCAAAAACATATTTGAACGTCTTTAATCACTCTGAATTGTTTCTTCAGAGCACATACACAGTCAAAACACGCTTTCGGACACGTGTTTGAACAAGCTGTCTACAAAACTCCTTTGTTGATCAAGCAGGAAACATGTCATGATTAATGTTCTGACACCGAGTCAAACATTAAAAAACATATTTACCAACACGTCTTCATCCACATTGTCTTCCGCTGGATTCTAAGTATTATCATTTCACTTAGACTTAGTGACACACATCAAGACATCAAAATATCACATTTGTGACATCTCTCAATAATAAAGACCCTTAGAGAGTCCTTCGAAAAATATGTAGAGAAAAATAAATTCTCTCAGACTCAACCATTAAACACACAAGAGATATGTGAACTTTTGATTTAAACACCCAGATTCACATAGCTAAAACCAACCATGCCTTGTCATGATCAACAAAGATTTCATAATGTCATAACATGTTGTCTAACATCACATCCTCATAAGAGACATAAGATCTCCACAAGCTTGAATAACACTCTAGCTAAAGAATATATGTACTATTGCAGCAACAATCCACAGAAAAACATGTGACTCCCCCTGTCATGAATAACCAACGCTCCAGTTGAAGATAAATACTTGAGCACTAGATAAAAAACCTCAGCACTTACTGTATATGCTGAACCCCAACTCCTTCAGTAGAGTCAAACCAGTGTCAGATACTCTCACCCCTTGAGAATACATCCAAGCACTTTGACTTCTTCATAACACAAAGACATATCTGATTATTGTCCTTTGATAACCACACTATGTATCATGACCTTTTTCAAATCTCCTTAGTTTGGTTAAAAACTTTACTAAGATCCAAATTATCACAACTCATCTGGAGTGACTTGCGGTAGAAGAAAAACACTTCCTTTAAATGCTCTGCTCAGACCTTAGTATCTGTTAGCAATCTTCTTTCCTTACATCCACTAGTAGTTGCCGATAATAGTGGACTCTACAATAAATTATTCATGCATTCACCAAGCATACTATTGTAGATAGGATTAGACTCTCCACATTCTAATCCATAAAGTCAAAAGTGCCACTTCTGACAATAATGCTCCAGCATCCAACACCATATGCACAATCTCAAGCATTCAACATAACCATCAACAATCATGATGTTAACACATCATGTGGGACATCAGCTTCATAATACACAACCCTGTTACATTGGTTCTTGAATCATTATTCAAAGGACTTATTATGCATAGAAATCCTTTAAGAAGCTCCCAATATAACACAGCCAGTGGAACTCATCCAAGTTCTTTCAGACACCTGAATTCTCTAGAGAGAAATAAACTATTACATGCTCTCTGAAACACAATGTTCATAATGTAGAATTGCATATTCTTCAGACAAATACTTAGTCTCCCGTCAAAGTGTTCACCATTTGTCTCATGCACAACCTCCTTAGAGGATAAACAAATACTCAACTCTCATCAATGTATTTATCATTTGTCAGATAAGACTAGCTTCTCACACAAGGAAGGACATTTAGTCCGACAATCTTCTTCTACACACATCTGGAACCCGCTGATGACATTCATTTACATCCTAGATCATTCCAGATTAGGTCAGTGGCTTGACCTTTCACTCAATTCTTGACAAAAATACACTTCCTTAGTTGAAGGAATAAAACATACTTTGAGACGATGTTCCAACATCTGATCCAATATCAGTCTCAACTACTTGGATTTCACCATTAACTATGGTCTAGAGACACCATAGTAATCCATAACTCTTACAAGGGATATAAGAGGATCAACCATCAGTAACTGGTCAATCTTTAACACAGACTAAAATACATGCAAAGCATGCAAACCTCAAGAAGATTTCTTCTCAAAAGCACAATGTTTAAACCTCGTGTGACTTTGAGGTGTTGGATGCCATCCTTCTTCACCTAAAGAGTAGATTCCCTATAACAGATATATGGAGCAGACTTCAACAATAATGGAATTTACTGGTCATCATAAACAGACTGTACAAAATAAGTCTGCTTCTCCATCACACAAGGATTCTCTTCAGTCTTTGCAAAAACATTTGTTCCATCATGTGAGGACACCACATAATTGAACCCTAGAAGAGAGATGAAATTCACGTAGATACCAGGGAACCATAATCCTTTGGTCCCAAACTAATAACTCATTTGTGCTTCAAACAACTGAAATGCTCATCATAGGTGAATTAGATGACATTTCAACAGTGCAGACACCAGGCAATAATAGAATTCCGGTTGACACACCTCCAATGCAGATAATCCTTGAAAGACTTTTCCATTATAGTAGAACAAGAGTTTCATGCTCTCATAGACTTGACAAGAGATATCAAGTTAGAGTAAACAACCTCTATCCTATTAATGAGAAACAACACCAGTCATATTGAGAAAAATAAATTCTCAAACCAATGATGTCAAGACATTATATATGACATTTCTTCAAGATCTTCTAGCTTTAGATTAAGGACTCCCTCTTATTAACTGCTAAGAATTACTTGGGAATCATGCATTCTCCCTTCCAATAGCCGCACATCCTGAGATTGGTACATAACAAGACTCCATAAATTTATCTCCTTTGATCAGAAGGATCTTCTAAATGTTAGAGAAAATGTCCTTGACACCTAAGCTTGACCTCCACACATAAAGGATCTGAATGAGATACCTTTATCAAGCCTCCACAGGAAATCAAATCACAACCTCTTCACTACAACTCACTTAGATCAGAAATAAAATAATCTAATAAGTTCCCAATATGTTGATCATGTCCTAACCAACATACTTATCTAAGACATGTGTATAGCAAAGAAACTTCTTTGACACAAAACACATATCCCTCCTCTTCTAGATCAGGAGTAGGTTCCAAACATAAGTAATTAAAACACATTTTTTCAGCACTCGAGCATCTGTTATGCCCTACCTTTATCCAACAAGATTTTGCACAATATGTTGGTTTGATGTTCCAACATCTGGTAGGACATCACTTCCTTTCAAAAGGAACACACGAAGAGATCCTCTATCAAAGCCTAGAGATTAGCCTTTTAGGGTTAAAAGCAAAAATAAATTGCCTCTACCTGATCTCTCTTCAACAAACTCATATGAGAGTGCCTTTATGAGTGGACTTGGGATAAACTTCGAATATCTTTGGAAACTATAATAAGCTCATTGAACCTCTCCTCAAGCATCACCACATCATGGGATACACCTTCAGAGGAGAATAGTTTGTTGCATCTTCAACACACCAAACCACTAGAAGTTTTCCATCATATATATATATATATATATATATATATATATATATATATATATATATATATATATATATGCAGCGGAATATAAACTAGAAAACTCCACACCATCATTCAGAAAAAACATAAACCCTTGCGCAAACACACCATACTCCTAGTGCAACAGGTTAAAATGTATATGAAAATAAATCAAACCCTCAACACAGTAGCTTGTCACCATAGCTACATGCATGAAAACAACACAGACAGATCCAATACACATCCTGTCATGAATAATCCATCCTCTACTTCTAGGGACCGTTCAAATGACAATATGAACTCTTCATGTTTAAATAACTTTTCAGTAGAACTTTCTACCTTGCACATACACCAGAAAGTACCCCCCATAGATCTCATCCAGAAATAGACAAGATGTTTGCTCTGATACAAATTGAAATTATGGTATGACAGAACTCAAATGTCCTATGACATGTTGAGACATCTGATCTGACATAAATAAACAAGAAAGGTATAAACAATTAAAATATTATTGAAAAGCATAAACAACACACTAGAATTTTTAATCCAATTCGGAGCAACTCACATACTTTGGGGAATACCAAGCCAGGTACAAATCTATTATGATAGTATCAATTCATAGATCCTACGATAAACCCCCAATTTACAGTCTAATCACTTAATAAATATCCTTCTTATAATTTAATCTAAGACTCACCTAGATATGAGGCCCTCCTCAATCTCTCTTCAATCACAGACATCGATTGGAACAACACAGTTCTGAAGAAACAGGAAGACACACTTCTATGATAATTTCTAGCCAAGACTCTTGACTAAGACCACAACTTGGAGTTGCTTCAAATCTTCCTCCAAGAACAATACTTAACTCATTACTTTACAGCTTCTGAGTGAGAACAACAGTGACCATCTCACAACCCGAGTGGTTTACTTACACTAACTCTCTTAGAGAGCAGCAAAAAGACAAAGCCCTAGACTTCTTCATCTTGAACCCGTGCATTTCCTAGGTTACAAAGACTTCTATTTATAACCTATACTTAACTGAATTTGGGCCTTCAAAATACAGCATACCAGCTGTAACAATCAGCAGTAACTTCTGCTACAATCAAGGTTTTCAATCAAATCTTCCTAAATTATCTTCAAATTTAGAAACTGTATATTCTTCAATATTCTTCTTTGACTCTTCTTGACCTTTAAATCAACGCCACATATGATTGCATAATATTCATAAAATATTATGCATCAGTTAAATAATAACAAAATCTAACTGTCCACTTCATCTCATACTTGATTCGTATGCTCCTTCATAGGACATCTTATCCGACATGTTGCTCCAGACGTTGAAATACTTCAAATCAACATGTCCTAACAAAAGATAGGACTTCTTGCTCAACATGTTCCTTTTAGCAAGTTAACACATCCTATCTAACATATTGCTGCTATATTTGTTTTACAAAAATTAATATCGATCCTTAAAACTAAGGAACTTATACTAATCCTTCTCCACTTTCCGATCTTCCCAAATCCACCCCTCCTTTAGCCACAACCTTCGATTTATGGGATGGCAGTGAATTCGAAGGTCTTCCCACTGAACATGGGTTATTTTTTGTAGTTAGGAATTTGAAATAGGAAATTGGGTTTTTATGAGTTGAAGGATGATTTTGGGATTTTCAATTAGGGTTCAATGTTCTTGATGGGTATATGCAGAATGTATTGTACTTCTTTTGTTATTTCTAAAAGTTAGGGGAAAAAGAATGATTTTATTTGAAAAGATCTATGTTGAAGAGTTTTTTTTCCATTAATTTTGATTTCATAAATTCATTATATGGATTCAATCCAAAAAAATTATAGAAGAATGCTATCGATTTAGAAGTGAATGAAAAGAAACATTGTCTATGATGTTGGGTTTAATTTTTCGTATTAGGGAAGATAAAGAATTCATGATACTAGATATGAAACTCAAAATAAATAATTGGGTGAAGAAAAAAGATTGATGTTTAAATAAATAATTGACAACATATTTTATTTTATAAAAAAAGTGCCAACATGTCAATGTCACGTATGCTAAATGGGTGAGCTGGTTTAATAAAGGACCAAAACACTGGAATCTTTAAATGACAAGGTGGGAATCTAAAAAATATTTAACAGGAATTTTTTCAAATCTCGTTCAAATGATAAGGACGAAATGACTATTAACCAAAAAATATATTATTCATCTTCCACATTTCATCTTTATACTCGTCATCATATTTCACTTTTTTATGTTAAAATTAATCTATATATATAAAAGAATATTCATTTTAATTAGTTAATTCATCAATCTAAAATTAAAAAAAAAATCTTCATTTTAAAAATCTTCATTTTATCATCTTCAACAGTTTGTTTAGTTTGTAGGGATTTGTTAGCTTGTTAAAGCAAAGTTTTTGATTTTCGATTCATTAAGATTTTTAATTTTCGATTCATCAAGATTTTTGTTGCATTTTGCGACTCAGTAGCATGTTTCTCATTTATATTTCGCATTGTTTTCGAATTTTGAATCTATGAGTATTATGGTTCAGTTTCAGTTTGTGTTTCAGTTCAACAACAAGTTTGTTAGTGCGTGAGGCACTTTTAGTGAAGAGAGAAAGAGAGAATAATAAAGGAAATAAGGATTTGTATTATTGAATTGTACAAATAATGATACATACTATGACTATTTATATACAACCCTAATTGGGCTTGGGCTAACACAACTTGGATTATATTAAATATTAAATCTAATCTAATCTAATCTAATTTAATCTAATTTAATATTTCAACACACCTCCATAAATCAAGTTGTCAAACATCCTCAAAAATAGTCAATCTGGACTATTTCTAATTTCTTTCTCAAATTCAAGAATATGTCGATCTCCAATCCTTTAGTGAAAACGTCGGCCAACTGTGCTTCACTTGAGCAATGCCTAACTTCAAGTTCACCTTGATTTACTTTTTCCCTCAAGAAGTGAAACTTTGCTTCAATATGTTTACTTCTTCCATACAGAACTGGATTCTTCGCCAGATTTATGGCTGACTTGTTGTCAATTTGAAATACTAGAGGTTTCTTCACTTCGACAGTCATTTCTTCAAGTACAGATCTGATCCAAATTGCTTGACATGAAGCATAAGATCCTGCTATATATTCAGCTTCACACGATGACAATTCCACCACAGGTTGCTTCTTCGAACACCATGAGATTGGGGCACTAAATACTTGAAAGAAATATCCAGTTGTGCTTCTACGATCTTTCTTATCTCCACACCAATCAACATCTGAAAAACAATTAACTATTGCTTCTTTGCCTTCAGAATCTCATCGAAATATTCTTCCACAATTTATTGGACCCTTCAAATATCTCAGGATTCTTCTTACAGCCTTCATATCTGACACTCTTGGTTCACTCATATATCTTCTTACTAATCCGACTGCGAAACCTATAGCAGGTCGACTGTTGCACACATACCTCAGAGATCCCACAATTTGCTTGAACAAAGTTGCATCAACTTTGTCTTCCTCTCCATTCTTCTCCAACTTTACATTTGGTTCGACAGGTGAGGATGCATGATTCGAATCATCCATTATGAGTCTCTTGAATATCTCTTTGACATACTTTCTTTGATGTAGAATCATACCTTGCTTCTACATTTGAAATTCCATGCCTAGAAAATAAGACAATTTTCCTAGATCCAATATTTCAAATTCTTTCATCATCATCTCTTTGAACTTCAAAAAGTTCTCCAAACTATTTCCAGTTACTATAAAGTCATCAACATACAAGCAGATGATTGTTATATCTTGTGCTATAACCTGAATATAGACACCATACTCTGATTTGCATTTGACAAATCCCAATTCGACTAAGTATGAGTCGATCTTCTTGTTCCATGCCCTAGGTGCCTGCTTGAGTCCATAGAGCTCTTTGTGCAATCTATATACTTTACTCGCTTCCTTCTGAATCACAAACCCAGGAGGTTGTGTGACATAAACTTCTTCGTCTAAAATACCATTCAGAAATGCTGATTTTACATCTAGATGGAATGTCGACTAGCCTTGGTTGCATGCGAATGCTACCACTAGTCGAACAGTCTCTAATCTTGCTACTAGAGCAAATACTTTAGAGTAGTCAAGTCTTTCTCTTTGAAGAAAACCTCGAGCTACTAATCTTTCTTTATGTCTGGCTATTGACCCATCTACATTGTGTTTCAACTTGAACACCCACTTTACTTCGATAGCTTTTGTATGTGCTGGCAATTCGACTAACTCTCATGTGTTGTTTCTTTCGATTTCCTGTAACTCTTCGACCATAGCTAACTTCCAATTGTTAATCTTCAAAGCTTCGCTATAGTTGATTGGTTCAGCACCTGCAAGTAAACCAAAATGAACTAATTCTCCATCTGGTGTGATTTCATCATCACCCACCACTTCATAATCATGAAGGCTTGTTGGAAGAACTCTATTACTTTGAGGTCTTTGGCTTGTTTCAGCCATAACCTCTTCGACTTCGACTAGATTCTCAACAATTACTTTGAATTCTACTTCATTAGTTTCTTCTTCGAAATCAAAGTTCATTAGTGGCTTGTTGCTTGAATTCCAATCCCAGGCAAAATTTTCATTAATCACAATATCTCGACTCATCACAATCTTCTCATTAGCTAGATTGAATAGTTTATATGTGCCAGTTTTATGATATCCTACCAGAATCATAGGTTCACTCTTGTCATCAAGCTTCCTTCTCCTTACATCAAGAAAATGTTTGTAACACATAGAGCCAAACACCTTCAAATGACTTACTGATGGTCGTTTGGCACTCTACACTTCTTCAGGAACCTTGTTCTTCAATATCTTAGTAGGACGCCTATTAAAAATATAAACTGCAGTTGAAACAGCTTCTCCCCATAAAGACTTTGGCAAATTCTTTTGCTTCAGCATACATCTCGTCATATCTAATATGGTTTTGTTTCTTCTTTCAACAATTCCATTATGTTGAGGTGTATAAGGAGCAGTTACCTCATGATCAACACCATGTTCTGCACAGAAATCTTCAAACATCTTGGACGTGTATTCGCCACCTCCATCCGTTCGCAAAACTTTGATCTTCTTCTCACTCTAGTTTTCGAAAAGTATCTTGAATCTCTTAAAGATTTCGAATACTTCGTCCTTTCGTTTGATCACATAGATTCACATCTTTCGACTAAACTCATATACAAACGAAAAAAATATCTGTTTCCACCAATTGTATGTTCTTCGAATGGACCACATACATCTGAATGCACCACTTCGAGAATGCAGGATGATCTCATTGACATAGTCGAAATGAAAGAATTTTTGGATTGCTTTCCCACTAAACAACCTTCACAAAGTTTTTCGGGCATCTCAAGGCTTGGAATACTAGTAACCATATCTTGAGTAATCAATTGATTAAGTGATTGAAAGTTCAAATGTCCAAACCTCAAATACCACAGCCAACTATCCTTGTGGTCGACAACAATTTTGAAACATTGAACTTCTGTCGAACTGATCATAGTCTTAAATGCCCTATTCTTGGACAATGGAGATTTTAAGACCAAATTTTTCTTGGTGTCGAACAATTTCAAAACTCCATCTTTCATGACATCTAAGAAACCTTTTTCGACTAGTTATCCAACACTTAGCAAGTTGCATTTCATTCCAGGTACATAGAGCACATATTTGATCATAGCTTTCCCTCCATTACTCATTTGAAAGACTATGTTGCCAGTACCTTTTATATGCAACGAACTATTATCAGCAAGTTTTACCTTGCTCTTCTTCGAATCGTCAAAATCTTCAAATCACTCCATTCGACCAGTCACGTGGTTCGAGCAGCTTGAGTCGAGAAACCAGATATTAGATTCGACATGGTTATCTGCAACTGCAGCCATAACCATCATACCACCTTCAGAATCATCTGAATCTTGGCGTGCAAGGTTCTCTCCTTCGTCCTTGCCTGTCGATCCCTTGTCTTTTCAGTACCAACAATTCTTGACCAAGTGTCCTCATTTTTCACATTTATAACACTGCATATCTTTATTATCTTCTTTGTCCTTTCGATAGTTTCCTCCTCCCCTTTTCGAGGATTCAGAAGATCTTTCTTCGACCTTATTCTTATGGGGATTCTACCAAGACTTCTTGCCATGAGTCTTGTCGAACTTGCCTTTGAATTTGTTGGAACCACCATCCCTTTTCCATGCCTGAGCTTGCAGTGCCTGTATCGAGTCCTGAACTTCTTTCCTTTCGACAATCCTCATCTCATACGCCTCCAACGAACCAACCAAATCTTCCACTTTAGTGGTTTCAAGATTGTTGGATTCTTGAATAGCTACGATAACGTGATCAAAGTGAGAGGTCAACGTTCTCATTACTTTCTCAACTATCATTTTATCAGTAATGGTTTCACCACAACCCTTCATGAGATGGACGAGTTTTTGAACCTTCAACACATATTCAACAACTTTTTCATCTTTTCTCATCGACAACAACTCATATTATCGACGCAAGGTTTATAATTTGACAACCTTGACTTTCTCACCTCCTACGAAATACTTCACTAGAATATCCCATGCCTCCTTCGCCGTTTCAGTAATGAGAGATTCTGTCGAAATTAGCAACATCGACGGTCGTTTGAATGCAATAAGCAGCCTTGCAATCTTTCTTCTTGACTTCGTTGTGGACTTTTTTCTGCTCGCCGGTTACATTTACAGCCAACGCATGAACGCCTTTGGTAACCACTTCTACGGTTTCATGAAAGCCAACGCAGGAACGCCGTCGGTAACCACTTCTAGGGTTTCTCTTCCAATTTTTGTCGTCAAACATTGGAAGAGAATTCAGAAAGCCCTTATCACTAGCCATCTTGGCCGTAGTTGATTCACTTGCCCTAGAAACACAATCTCTGATGTGAAATTCTTGAAAACTTGATCAAAAACAATAACCGGAAGCTCCGGATACCAATTTGTTAGTGCGTGTGGCACTTTTAATGAGGAGGGAAAGAGAGAATAATAAAGAAAATAAAAATTTGTATTGTTGAATAATACAAATAATAATACACACTATGATTATTTATATACAACCCTAATTAAAATTGAACTAACACAACTTAAATTATATTAAATATTAATTTTTGATTAAGCAGCAAGTTTGAATTTGTGTTTCTCGTTTGGTTTCGTTAGCAATTTTCGATTCATAAGTTCAAACTAATGAACTGAAATATCACATAATGGAAAATAACACATTCATCCTCTTCTTTCATTCTTCACTTTCTAGATCTATAAATTAATTACTTGTCGTTTTCTTTTCATTTCCATGAACAAACAGCAATTTTAGTTTCACAATTAATTTATAAACTACATATTGACCCGCGTGTTGCGCATGGTACTGCGGAAGAGAGGTTTTTTTATGTGTTTGTGACATTAAATATTATGGTATGAATTATAATTGGCGTATGAAACTCAGGAAAAAATAAATTAAATATATAAATAATCTTTTTAAGTGAGAAGTTTAGTATATTATAACTTGAAGTTTTCCTACTTATAGAAAATTGTGAATTGACTACTAAAATGCGTGTGATCACAATATCTTAATTTGAATTTTATAAAAAACATTGTTTGTTCCATTTACTCTTGATTAAAAGAATTTGAGGTATTAAAAGTGAGTAGGATTAAATTTGACTCTGAGAATTTGTGATGACAATGTCTAAGTGAATTATTTTTTTATCGACTAAAATTGTTAGTATAAAATTTTGTGTTAAGATAGTAATAGAATTATAAATTTAATATAATTTTTTATTGCTAATAAAATGATTATGTAAACCAATGATATTAGTGGAAGATATATATTAGTGGTAGGGATGTCAGTTTGGACCTGTTAATGTGGATCCCCGCGGGGAACGCCCCGTTCGGGGCCCCAAAGATGGGGAATTTTCCCCCGTGGGGGCGGGGATGGGGAGAAAAATTCCCCCGAGAGCATTTCGGGGACGGGGACGGAGAATACACCCCCCGCCCCGCGGGGACCCCGCCCCGCCTATTATTTTAATATAGTTAATTTAATATATATATTTTAGATTATGTTTTTTAGTCATTTCCTTTATGTTTATTTATAAAAATAAATAAATAAATATTTATGTATTTATTAAGAGAGAGAAATGTAAATATTAGACACTAAAAAAGTTGAAGCGTTTCATTTTCTTCTGCCAGACATTTAGAGTCTCACACGTTAGACTCCTTTTTTTCTTCTCCAGTCAAATCTCCATTCATCTTCCTCTTCCAATTCCATCTTCTCTATTTGGTGTGCTTCCATTATTCACATCTCTTACAATTTCATCAATAAGGTTTGATTTTCATAAATTTGTTCATGTAATTATTTATAGGAAAAAATAGATTATTTCTCTTTGATTCTCATAAATCTGTTTATATTATTGTTTATAGAAAAAAGTAGATTGTTTCTCCTTGATTCTCATAAACCTGTTCATGTAATTGCTTATAGGAAAAGTTGATTATTTTGATTAAATTTAAATTAAATTGTTTAGAAATTTTAGAGTTATCAAATCATTTGCATATTAAAAAAATATAAAATAATCAAAAAATTACTCATTTTTATCTCCTTTTAAATATTTTTGTGTTCATTTTTTATCTATACTATGCATTTGTAATTAAAATAATGTCGTCAGTTTTTCCTTAAAAAATATTAAAATATACTTTTCCTATTTTTTATTAATATATCACACTATAATTTAATTTTCTATATTAAACAAAAAAATATTACTTTTTAAATGAATCAATATATCATGCTATCACGGTATCACCCATAAAAAAAACCAAATATCTTATATTTCTAATTATTAATGAAATAATAACATATAAACAATAATATATCATGCTATCACCCATAAAAAAAAAAAATCTTATATTTCTAATTATAAAACCAAAGCCATTAAGTGAAATAATAATATATAACTTTTTACACGAGTAAATATATCATGTATATAGGTAAATAAATGCATTCTCAATGTATATAATTAATTAATATATGTTATTATTTCTAATTGAAAAGTTACAGTAAATAAGGCATATTTAGAAATATGTGTAATGCATCATATATTTAGAAATATAAGATTTTTCTTATTAATTATTTTTTGTGTGAATTTCATGTATTTACTATTTCATTTATTTATTATTTTTTCATATATTTATTATTTTTGTTCTACTTCCATGTAGCCTTTTAAAATTTGTGTTTGTGTGTGCCAGGTTTTTGGTAAAAGAATGGTTGGTGAAGTTCAATCATCTAATAGTCCTAATGTTGCTTTGGAAGAGAATGAAGTTCCTATAGAAAGTAGTGGAGTTTCACTCACACAGGAAGTTCAATCTACTCCAAATGAAATAAATATAGAAAATCAAGATCCTGAAGCTCCCGTTGAACCCACTACAAGTCCTAACAAAAGGGGATTAAAATCAGATGCTTGGCCCTATTTTAAAAGGCAAAAAATAGGAGGCATTTGGAAGGCTATATGCAAATCTTGTGATAAGAAAATTGGTGGTGATACAAAAAATGGTACTAAACATTTATTTGATCATATTAGCATATGTCCAAAACGCACAGAGAGAGGTCCAAAACAAGCCATGCTTAAAGTGACAGAAAAAAAATCCGGAAACAGACATGAATCATTTGTGGTTGGAAATTATACATTTAATCAAGATGTTTCTAGGAATGAACTCGCGAAGATGATTATATTGCATGAATATCCCATCATGATGGTTAACCATATTGGTTTTAGAAATTATAGCCATTCTCTTCAACCTTTGTTCAAGATAGTTTCTCGCAACACCATGAAGAATGATATAATGAAGTTGTATGAAAGTGAGAAGTCAAAGCAAATGAAAATACTTGCAAAGAATAAAAGCCGCATTGCAATAACTACTGATATGTGGACTGCTAGCAACCAGAACAAAGGATATATGTCTGTTACAACTCATTACATTGATGAAAATTGGATTTTGCAGAATCGGATCATCAGGTAACTTCTCCCTTCCATTTACGTTATTATTATAATATAGTTATTTTATGTGATATTTATTATAATTTATTTTTAGGTTCATTTATGTCCCTACGCCACATACTGCTGAGGTCATTTGTGATTTTTTGGTAGATTGTTTGATGGATTGGAATATTGATAGAAAATTGTCAACATTAACCGTTGATAATTGTAGCACCAATGATGCTCTGATTGACCATTTGATTGATAAGATGTCACCTTCTTCTTTTATTTTAAAAGGGAAATTGTTTCATATGCGTTGTTGCGCCCACATATTAAACTTGATAGTGAAAGATGGCATGCAAACAATTTCTAGTTCAATTGAAAAGATTAGGGAAAGTGTCGGTTTTTGGGTAGCAACACCAAAGAGGGAGGAGAAATTTAAAGAAACTTGTAATCAATTGAACATGACTTATGAAAAGAAGCTTGCACAAGATTGTAGAACAAGATGGAACTCTACTTATTTAATGCTTGCTTCTGCATTGCCTTACGAACAAGTTTTTAAACGTTTAAAACAACGCCGTGATTCCCAATATAAGTGTGCA
Source organism: Vicia faba (assembly GCA_948472305.1). Classification (NCBI taxonomy): domain Eukaryota; kingdom Viridiplantae; phylum Streptophyta; class Magnoliopsida; order Fabales; family Fabaceae; genus Vicia; species Vicia faba. Next base: position 1,396,557,742 of record OX451736.1, on the reverse strand, counting down.
CCAAGTGAAGAAGATTGGAAAATGGCAAGAGAAATTTGTGACAAGTTGAAATTATTTTTTAGTGTCACTGAGTTGTTCTCGGGTACTAAGTATCCAACATCAAACATTTATTTTCCCAAAGTTTGTCAAATAAGATTAGCTTTAAGAAAGTGGGAAGATTCTTCTAGTGATACTATACAAAGTATGGCAAGAAGTATGATAGTGAAGTTTGACAAATATTGGAGTTTGATTAATGGGGTGATGGCAATAGGGGCTGTTTTGGATCCTAGATATAAAATAACTTTGTTGAATTACTTCTTCCCACTTATGTATGGGAATAATGCTCCCAAAGAATTGGAAAAGGTAATACAAATGTGTGAAGATTTAGTTGAAGAATATCAACCAAATAATGATATGGTTCCTACAAGTAGTGAAGTTGGTGCATCAACATTGGTAGATGACATTGATGTCACAAGTCAAGATTGGGAGAAGGCTTATTCGGAATATGTGATAGAAAATACTTCAACTACAAATGTCAAGTCAGAATTTACTTCCTACTTGGAAGATGGTGTCTTGCTTGATAAACAAAAAAAGGAAAATTTTGACATCTTAGGATGGTGGAAACAAAATGGTTTGAAATTTCCAACTTTGCAAAAGATTGCAAGGGACTTTTTAGCAATTCCTATCTCTACCGTTGCTTCAGAGTCCGCCTTTAGTACTAGTGGTCGTGTTTTAAGTCAACAACGTAGTAGGTTGAAGGAAGACACTTTAGAGGCTTTGATGTGCACTCAAGATTGGATCCGAAAAGATATAAAAGGTAATATATTTTTATCTTTTACAAGATTAATTGAAAAGGATTTTTAAATTTTAATTTAGCTATTTGTTTCTTAGGTTATTCAAAAACGTTGACTCAATTCGAATGTGTGGATGAAGATATGGATGATGATGATGATGATGATGATAATAAGGTAATTTACATATTAGTGTTGATTACCTTTTAGTTTTTAAAGTATTTTTTTAAGTAAATATAATTATTGATTGTTTACTTTTCGTAGGAAAAAGAAAGTCATATCTAATTGTGGAATGAGGAAGAAGACCTTGCAAGGAGAAGTTGGAAAGAGAGACATGATTGATCATTACTTGTTTGGATATTTTGCTTAATATTTTAGTTTATTTATATGTAACTTTGTTTTAAGTATTTTGATATTTCTACTTTACGTGTGTTATCAATTGAGCAAATAGAGATATGTTGACTTTTGCTTTTAGTTGACTTATTATGAAGTATTTTTTTAGCTTTTCAAGCATACTCATGATGCTAAATTTTATAATTATCCCTTATTAGTTTTTGATGAAGTATAGTTTTTTAAGCATAATTATGTTGTTGGATTTTTTTAGTTGTTTAGGCATATTGTTACTTTAAAAAGTATTATAGTTCATTTTGTTGAATTTTATAGCATTTTATAGAAATTTATAAAAAAAATATTATTATTTTGTGTTCCATTAGTATTTTTAATAAAAAATAATAAATGTCAAATACTAGTATTTTTTAATAACATAATAAATATGTGAATTCTTTGTGCTTTTTATTTTTATAGAAAATATAAACATTTTAAAAAATAAAATATTAATGAATAAATGTAAGATCTATGGGGATTCCCGCGGAGAACGGGGATCCGCGGGGAACGGGGATGGAGATAGAAATTCCCCCGTGACGGAGATCGGGGACGGGGACGGAGAATGAATTTGATGGCGGGAAAAAGATGGGGAAGTGTCCCCCGGTCCCGCCCCGCCCCATTGACATCCCTAATTAGTGGAAGATATATATTTATATATAAATGTTATAATAAATAAATTTAAATGAGAGTTGTGTTTCAATGGTATCAACAAAATATGAGTAAATCATTTTTCATAATGGCTCATCATTATTTTAATGATGTGGTAAATTAAGTGATTAGATGTCAATCAATTATTTTTTAGATGAATATCTTTAAAATAAAAACTTAATTGCAATTTTGTCCATCTATTTTTAATTTATTTTAATTTTAGCCTCTTCATTTTAAAATAAGAATTTTCGATCCTTAAATTTAATTTATTTTGCGATTTTAGATCACCTTTCAATATAATTAAAATGATATATAATTAAAATATATTTTATGAAAAAATAATAAAAAAAATGGAATTAGTTGTTATAAATGTGGCGGCGACACATAATCAAAGTGAATGTCACGTCAATAAAATTTGACTTAATTGAAAGGGGGGGGGGGGGGGGGGGGGGGGGGGGGTTTTCAAATCCCAAAATAAATTAAGTTTAGAGATTAAAAATTCGAGTTTTAAATTGAGGGAATTAAAACTCAAAAAAAAATTATTCATGCGAGAATCTCCCCGACGAGTAATTTGTATATGGAAGTACCTCTTAATGGGTAACCAACAAATATGTAACCTAAACGTTTTGTAAAAAAATATGATATTTACTCTAAAGTAAAGTATTAAAAATTTACATTAAAGTAGAAATTCCATAAATTAATTATAATTATTTTCACTACAAAAAAATTACACATTAGCTGTATGATTCCCACGCCACAAACAGAGATATCATATCACAAAGGACAAATTTAGCAACGTGAGCAAACACGCCGAAAGAGCGGCAGTCGCAAATAGTCGTCACGTGAAAATCATATTGCAAATTTTTCATGTGATAATCATGTCGCAGATTTTTTACATAGTGTACAAGGTCCAGCTGTAGGTGTAGAAGTTGGGTCAGTGTTAACTGATTAGTTAGGTGGTAAACATGTCACAAATTTGAAATTAGGGACATCAGAATCACGCCACAAACTTGAATCCGTGATTTGCCACGTGATTCTCATTTTGCTGAATATTTTTTTAATAAAAAAATTAATAATTAATGAAATACGAAAATTAATAATTAGTAGAAATATTTTTAAATAATAATTATAAATATTAAATTATTTTATTAAATTTCAATGAAAAATGATTAATAAAATTTAAAAAGTAAAATAACAATTAAAAAAATCAATCAGACATTGTTGTACTCCAAAATTTATCATTTTCTTTCATTCAAAAAGATTCCCTCATGCTCCTAGGGTTTCCAATCGCTTTAGGCTACTCAAACATTCTAAGCCTCGTGAGATCTTATTCGATTCTTTGTCATCAAAGAATTGAGAATTACAAGTGTTAAATCTTGAATTAAATTTTTTTTCTCATCATTTCGCATTATGTGTATTATCCCAGTGCACCTTCAATCATCAACTGAGGTTCACTAGAGGTTTTCTTCTTTAATTTCATTCTTATCTTTTCAAAGATTCTTCAAAGGCAAGACATCATTTTTGGGCTCAGTGATTAAGGAGAGGTTTTATGTGGATTCCCATTAGAAGGGTTTTATTTAGTTTCTAAAAGTCAAGAGAATTTTGGGCTTCTGGTTTGTTCAAATTTTTAAGTCCCCAAATAAAGAGGATTATCATGCAAAATTTAATGTTGTTTTTGGGCTTACAAGTGCAATATCAAAATAAGAAATGGAGTGAATTCATGGTGCCATTTATTTGAAATGCTTTGGTTTGCCAAGATTGGAGGGAATTCGGTCTTCTTATTACTTAGAATGTTTTGCATTTTTCTGGTCAAGATTAGAAGTAAAGAGATAATTTGAAGATTATGGTGTTCTTAATTCAAGATCCATATCATCATCAATTTTACTTACAAATTCTACAAATTTCACACAAGAGTTACAAGAAAGTCATTTTTGACACTTCAAAGTAAAAGTCATTTTCAAGTACAAGGTCAAAGGTTGAATAAGTTCAATTATTTTATTGATTGTTCAAGATTCAATTTATTTTACAAAGACTTTGGCAAAAAGGTTTGAAGTGATAATTCTCATTTGGATTGTCATTGCATAAATGTATAATTTATTACTAGGAATGTTTTCCTAAGTCTTCTAATTTCCTAAAGCCTATGTTTTCCAAAGCCCAAAGTCAATGGATCCTAATATAGTCTTAAGACTGCTAATGAGATCTTCAGCTTCTTCTTTTAAAGCTTTCCTCCGAACTTCATGTTAGCCACGTATTCCAAGGTCTACATATTTACCCTTGCCAAACATCACCATTGTACATGAAACAAAAAAAAAACAAGAGAATGGTTAGTACAATCATCAACAATATTGAACAAGAGTAAAAAAAATTTTAAAGAAGGTTTTTCCTAACTTCATAATTAAGGATTTGTGAAGGAATCAGATATAGGGATCACTTCAATCATGTTCCAAGCCCAACAAAAGCCTCATATTGCATTTGTTTCACAAAAAAATCATAAGTACAATGATAATCACAGGCCCAGTTATCCTACTGCAAATCTCAAACAAGCACACAAAAAGAGGCTTTTGTTTGGTTCACAGTAAAGGACAAAAAGAGAAGCAAATGGTCACTAACTCAGGACTACATCACAGTATAGTAAAAACAGGCTAGTACCAAATCACAACTTCAGCCCAAAAAGAGTAAAAAAATAACAATAATCAAAATCTCAAGTTTCAGTCATTGGCCCACAATTCCAATTGCAAATCACAAAATCACAAAAAAAGGCTATTGTATTTTTTTGTTCAAAAAGGTTGTTCAAAGCAGCAAGTACAGAATGACAGTCAAGCCCAAATACAGGCCTCATAAACATTATGTTTCAAAACAATCAGAAGTACATCTCATCATGGCCTAAAAATTCCATTTTACTGCAAATCACAAAAGTACAATTTGGTTCATAGTACGAAATACAAGCAGTAAAATATTACAACTTAGCAAATTCAAGCCCAATAATGGATAACAGAATTACTGTAGTGGAAGTTTTGTACATGCATAAAATAGCAAAGTCAGAAACAAGGCTCAATCCAACAAAATGCACTTATCAGAAAAGGAACAAAAACAGAAAGTCAGAAGCCCAATACAGAAACAAATTCCACACATGCCTGTTATCAATCATTGAACCAACAGATCCAAAAACCCTAAATCCATCTCACTATAAAGGCAATCAATGCACAAATTCTAAAGGGGGAGAATATTATTCATATCAGAGAAATACAGAAGTTGTGCAAGAAACCCTAATTGTTCATCCTTTTCCAGATTCACAGACCCTTCAAAAAAATCATACAGAAAATATTTCAAAAACCAAAATCATTCACGATTCAATATCTCATCAAGCTATCAAACAAAGAAACCCTAAGCTATCATCATCATCATTTTGGCAACATCAAACCCTTCAGAAATTGAAAGGAGAAGAATAAAAGTTCTGAATCGGACAGAAAATAAAGAGAAAGATCAGAACAATCTCACCAAGTGGTAAAATGCGCCACGAAAGCGCTTCTCTCCTCTCCTTTCCCTTCTCCTTCTTTTTTTCCCTTCATATATCCTCTGTTCATCGCACGATTTCTCATCTAGGGTTTCGAAATCCCCTTTTAGATCTAGGGTTCATCATTTAATTTATGAAAAATAAAACCATAGATTAGTGAATAGGAGAAGACAAGGAATCATAAATGTAAGAAAATGTGAGATAGGAGCTACGCCTCTGTCGTCACTGCTGTGAGGTGATTTCTGGTGCGACATGATTTTTGTCTCCGGCGGAGACCCTTCAGAGAGAGAGAGAGAGAGAGAGAGCATGGAAGACTGAAAGAGAGAGGATTAGAAAAAATAAGAGAGATCGTATAAGAGAAGAGAGATTCATGAGCGGCGGCGAGGAAGAGAGGAAATGTTGAGAGGAAGAGAGAAAACTTAATTTGATGAGTACTAATTAGGGTTAATGTGATTAGGTAATTTTGATTTGATTGGATTTATGTGATTAATTTGTGATCTCTTGTTTAATATGATTAATTTTGATGATAATGGTATGATTAAGAGAAATACAACTTAAGATAATCCTATGCGCATCCTCCATCTTGGCTTATGGTGCACCTTAAAATCATTACCGTCTGATTATCCTCAACAAGCGTCCAATGTTCCAGATCTGCCTCTCCACACCGCACCTTCCTGCAACCTACCACGTAAGATTATCCAGACCCTTAGCCAGCTTTTCGGCCTTTGTCTTTGGGTCTGGACGAATTTCATTTCCAGCACTTCCCAGATTGTTGTTTTCAGGCGCATTTCTAAACTTTCTCAATTTCTTTTTTTATTTCTTTTACATATTATTTATTTTTGTTTTTCTTATTAATTTAATTTGGTATTATAGTTAAATTTATAAATAGATTAATATTGTTTTAAATAATTATTAGTTTTAAAATAATTTTTGTTTGACATTATTAATTAATTTTATCAAATGAAAAGATTTTTAACTCAAATAATTATTTAATAGTTTGGATTTGTATTGTGTGATTTAATTATAGCTTGGGTATTTATTTCTTATGTCATCCTCATTCATAAATTTTTAACCCCCATTCCCGAAAACTTGTAATAGCGTAGGACATTTAATTTCCGCAATTTACTGCTTCCCTTGTTATTGTATAGTAATTAGGCGTGTATGATAAGATCTAAAACAAAACGCTAGATAACCGTAAATCCAAGATAAATTAACTGAAATAATAAACTTTGCACACACGCACCTCTAGGGTGACCTCGTTTGTTGCCTTCGGATAAAACATCCATGTCCCTCGAACGTCGAACACTTTAGAAAAGACCCTCGATTAAAAAATATCGTAGCCCCTCGATGACCCTTCGATGTTACCTCCGGTAATCGATCTTAGTCCCTTACAAAACTTTCTAAAGCGTCTTACAAGTTGTCTTCTATGACTGTACGATGACCTGTGCCTGTCCCTCACATATAATGATAGAGCTTCATACTAACTAATAGTAGGGTAGCATTATATAAAGGAGGAGGAAAAGAACAAATACTTTTTGAGTAGGTAGATCGCTCATAATCGCTTGCTCACAAACTAAAATAATTTCCACACCTCACACTTTCAAAAACAACACTTTCTTTCAATAAATATTTTCAAAACAAACATTTTGTATACATTCTAAACGATATGAGAATCATTACAAAATTTCCGTACTTAGGCATTTTCAAAATATTTTCAAACATATACAAACACAAAGCATTTCAAAAAGTGAGCTAGCGATTAAGTGCCCGTATATAACTACGGATGAAAAGGGTGCTAACACCTTCCCTTTTCATAACCTACCCCCTTTACTCAGAAAATTCTCAAATTTCTTTCTTGTTCTTTTCACCCTTTCCTTTATTGGATAAAAGCAAAGTCGGTGGCGACTCTTGCTACCCGCAACATTTTCAATAAAATACAAAACCTAAAAGTCAGTTCTCCCACCGTATTACAGACATCAAACTCATTTTCTTCTTCATCATTCTCATCCTCATTTATTGCTCCTCTTTGGGCACCAATTATTTAGTTCATTTTTTAGAACATAACTTGTTGCATTTGTCTCTCCATCTCAGTTTGTCTCTTCTTTATTTCCTCCAATTCAGCCTTTAGTGTCGAGAAAAATGAAAATCTCATATTGTTCAAACTCAAGCATATCTTCAAACGACAAAAAAACTCTGAAATGTGGTCATAATCTTCCCATGAAGTTGTTTGTTTCAAAGTTGATTACAAATTCTAGCATAAAGTACTACAAGTGTAAGTTTTGGGGTAAAAAAGATGATTGTCAGTTATTCCATTAGCATGATGAGTTTTTTTGGTGAAAGAGAAACAATTGTAACAGAAGGAGAAGTCCTAGATCTGATGAAAAAAATTGACAAATATTTTGTGACACAAATGGAAGAATTGAAGAATAAGGTTGAAGGCATAAGGAAATAGATGAATTTGTGTTAATTTTAATTATTGCTACCTGGTTTTTATTTCTTCTTAGTTCATGTAAGATCTACTAGGTTTATATAATATTTTGAATTAATGAAATATCAGTTGAAATTTATGTGTTTGTAATGTATTATTGTTGAATCAATCAAAGATGATGTTGACTTAGTAAAATTGATCATTTATGTTGTGTAATGTGACGTTGTCATAAAATTGGTGCATAATTATGACTTTCAAAATGGCACATAATGTGCATAACATATTTTTTTTTCCAAAATAGGACATTGAAAACATAAATAAGTAAACCTAAATTGGCGAATATGTTCATACATTAATAGGAAACATATATAGGTACATATTTTCATTACAGACATATGCTTATTGCCATTGTAGGAAGAAACATATTATCATTACAACCAACATAGATAGGTACGTGGCTTAGAAAATGAGTTTCAAAATGGCACATAATGTGCATAAAATATTTGTTCCAAACCAGGACATTGAAAACATAACAAAGTTGTTACAAAACATGACATAACTGAGTTGTTCTCAGTCAACCAAAATGACACCTAATGAAAACCTAACTACTGAGTCATTCTCCTAGAAATGTCTTCCCATTGTCTTGATCTCTTCATAGTAGGTTCTTCATCAAATACCACTGGTGCTTCAAAATTTGAACCAGGTCCATCATATTTTTTAGCTCTACAAATAGATTTCAACCTATCACTGCTACTTTAGATCCTTGAGTATTTATCTTATCAACCCTTTTCTTCTCATCAATAGCTTTGCAAAGTCTTTTCTTCTTCTGATTTGCATCATGCTCAGTTGGTGTTGTTGAAAGTGTAATTCCTTGTGTTGAAAGAAGTATGTTGCCTGACACAAGTTGTGTCGAATTAGTCTATTGAAGTGTTGAAGCAAATTGTTACACACATATTTGATTTAGATCTAAAATAGGTAAATTTGATTTAGGTATAAAATAGATATATTTGATTTAGTTTCAAAATAGGTATTTTGGGCTTTTATAGTTTTGGGCGTTGACTTAGGGAGCAAGCTAATCTAAATCTATAAATAGAGGGAGTAAGCCCTATTTTTGTAATCAAGTTGTATTCACGAAATTTGTAGTTGCAAGTGAACAAAGAAATGTTTCACAGTTTGTGGGCAGAGAGAAACTCTACAGAAAATATTTGTCTTCTCTTTCTTTGTTTCATATTTTTTATTGTCATTGTTTGGTGATAAGAATCTTGTTCATCAAGATTGATAGAAATTCATCATAAGTTTTGATGGGTTTTCAACATATGGTATCAGGGCTCCGGTTGAGCGATTAAGGGAAGAAGAAGAAAATCAATGGCGATGAATTATGCAAGTGGAAATTTTCCATCAAATCTTTCGATTCTTAAAGGTGATAACTATGAGAATTGGTGCAAATAGATGAAGGTTATATTTTGTTTTCAAGGTCTTTGGGAATTTGTAAAATATTGATTAGAACCACTTGATAAAGACGCTTCATAAAAAGAAGAGGCTGAATACAAAGAATTGAAGAAGAAGAATTATAAAGATCTCTTTATATTCATCAATGTATCATCCCATACAATATAAAAAAGGTTAGTGATATAGAATCTACAAAATAAGTCTGGGAAATTCTGAAGAAATCATTTGGAGACCCTGACAATTTGAAAGAGGTGAGGTTACACACTCACAAAAGAATGTATGAATTGCTTCAGATGGAAGATGGCGAAATCATATCTAATTTCTTCCTTAGGGTTATGAAAGTAGTGAACCAAATAAAGACTTGTGGAGAGACGTTAACAACAAGAGCATTTGTTTAGAAGATATTGATATCTTTGGCTCTAAAGTTAGATCATGTGGTAGTTTCCATATAAGAGTCGAAGAACATGTCAACTTTGTCGAAAGAAGAGCTTCAAGGGACGCTTGAATCTCATGAGTAAAGAATGGCTGAAAGGGTTGCAGGCAATTCAAAGAGTGACGTGGCTCTGCAGCCTCAATCAACAAAAGATAAGAAAGGCAAAGAAAATTGGTTCGACAATAAAGGTAGAGGTGGCTACAACAATTCAACTGGTAGAGGAAACCAGCACGAAAAAAACGTGTCGAATAGGAGAAGACCATACCAAGGCAACTAAAGAGGCGGTGTTGCAAATAGAGGAAGCGGTGGTGGTCGAAAACCTGACAAGAGTCACATTCAATGTTACAATTGTCAGAAGTATGGTCATTATTCTAGTGTTTGTTCATAAAAGCGAAAGAGTCAAGAAAGTTATGTGAAGTTCGCAAAGTATGAAGAAGAAGAGATGTCGTTGATGGTTACAAAAAGGGATGAAGAAAAATTCAAGGACCAATGGTAATTGGATTCAGGATACTCATCACATATGTCTGGAAGCAAAGATTGGTTCGTCAACATAAACCCCCGATGAAGAACACAAAGAAATTTGCAAATGACAATACCCTAGCAGCTGAAGGTATTGGTGATGTTATGATTATGAGGAAAGATGGAAAGAGGTCAATAATTTCCAATGTGTTGTACATACCAGGAATTTAGAACAATTTGCTCAGTATAGGGAAGTTGGTTGAAAAGTACTACAAAGTGTCGATCAAAGACAAGATGGTGAGAGTTGTTGACGCAAGTGGAAGGTTAACCTTGAAGGCTCCCATGTGTCAAAATAGAACCTTCAAGATTGAACTTAATGTGATGGAGCACAAGTGCCTTTTGACGGCAACTAGAAGAGATTAATGGATATGGAACTATCGGCTATGCCATCTCAATTTCATAGACATCAGAGATTTGAAAAGAATAAATATGGTTTCAGGACAAGCAGAAATCGACATTTCAAACAAAGTGTGTGAGGAATGTGTGCAGGAAAAGCAACACAAGAATAACTTCAACAAGGATGCAGGAAGCAGGTCGAAGGCTATTCTCGAAGTCATATACTTTGATGTATGCGGACCAATTCTGGTGGATTCGATGGGAGGTAACAAATAGTTTTTTACATTCATAGATGATTTCAGTAAAAAATTATGGACTTACCAGATAAAGAAGAAGAGTGAAGTGATCGAGGTATTTTCCAAGTTTAAGTCTATGGTCGAAAGATAAAGTGGTCAAAAGCTTAAAGTTTTAAGAACTGATGGTGGTGAAGAGTATGTGTCAAAGGACTTCGACAAGTTATGTGAAAAAGAAGGGATTGTACATGAGGTGGTGCCACCCTACACTCCACAACAGAATGGAACTACAAAAAGGAAGAATTAAATCATCATGAATATTATGAGAAGTATGTTAAAAGGAAAGCATTCACCTAAAGAGTTTTAGGGTGAAGCTGCATCGATAATAACATATGTGAGCATATGCCCATATGGGATAATAAAAGCTAGAGTCCTAGATCTGCTAATAAAAGTTGGATAATCATGGAAGGAATGTAGTGTCATAAAAGGTTGATAAATGGTCATAGACATGGGATCTTTTGACTCTATGGAACATCACTCATGAATCTGTCAAACAGATGCATCCACCTATATTGAGCAGGGCCACCAAGATAATCTTTATATGCTAGATGCATAGGTAAATGTTCTATAGAGTCGAAAAAACTAGGCGGAAAAACTTATTCCAACTTACATAAAATGTGATGACTTTTCCACAAGTGTACTTGTAGTGTCAAAGTAATAAAATAATTGAATCCACAAGGATTGTTATTTAATAAGAAAATTCATGCAATGTTTATAAAATAGTAAATAGGGCGTTTTCGAGTTTTAATACGAAAAATATTAAAAGTTTGTTTTGACAATGATACAAAAGGGTTAGGTTTTGTTATAGAATCCTCTAATTCTCTACTGTTGATGTTTGATGTATTGCATAATTAATATTGTTTGTGTAATTCCATGACAGATTAACAAGACCACTATACCCAATCCCTTGGTGTATAGATCACTGATATATACTCGAAGCTTCCTATCTCTAGTCCACCAGCGTAAGCAAGATTAGGTGGTGTAATGTTAATCCCTAAGCTACTACTCAATGCCTCATATTCCTATTTAACCGGCGTAAGCATAACAATTTCCCTAGATCCAACACATAGACTTATGGTCAGTATTCCATATGCACCCAAAATCAGATTAAAAGAGTATCTCACATAAAAAGCATTAAGAACAAGGTGCAATTGAATAAAATAATAGCTTCAATAAATTATGCAATATCAAATCAAATATGTGATCCAACAGTATTAAAAAAGGTTCATCAAAATAAAACCTAACATATGAGAATATTTTCTACTCATAATTAAAATTACACTACCAATATATTATATGAGGTTTGCATAAAAGATCCTTTGAATAACTGGCCTCCAATGGCTCTAAATACGCCTCAAATTTGCCTTATGGTGTTATAAATTGTCACTTGTTGTATAAAATCACAGAACCCTCAAAAAGTGCCAACAATCCCTTTTAAAGCATTCAAAAAGTGTCAGAATGCATTAGAAAGTGCCCAGAAAAAGGCCCATCACGCGCATGATAACTTACATCGCGTGTGCAATGCAATATCCAATCCCACCATGCACACAATGGTGGTGTGATTTTTCTAGTGGCTGACACATGTTTACTCCATTTTCATCCAAGTTTTCCCCAAGTCTCTATTTCTTCATACTTTGTTCATTTTGATCCATTCTTTGGCTGTTCTTTATCAAATTAAGTGATATTTGGCTCATTTTTCTTGGTGTTTTCAAAAGAATATATTCAATGATAGAGTTTCATCACAACTCCAAACTTAATATGTTGTTTGTCTTCAAGTAACTCGCATGAAATTGTACATCTCAAATATAAAAGTGAATTGCAATTATAACTAATGAACATCACCAATTATGTTACCTGGTCATAAATCTAGTTCCCGGCTTCAATCGAGAAAATTAGAAAAGTTATTCCAACATAACAAGTACTCAACCTGTCTCTCAGCTCACTAATTTTTCACTCGAATTGACCAGGTAATCACACAATAAACATACAAAATTATTTTACCATAAGTTTGTAAAATTTCTAATAAAATAAATCAAAGTCATCTAAAAACACACTTTTAGAGGTCTTTCAAGATTGTAATGGGACTTATGTTAGGGTCGGATAATTTGGAATAATAGGCTTTAAACCTTTGGAGTTAGGTATCTAGTTTTCCTTATTTCATCTAATGCTTTTTCATATTAACTCTTGCTTAATCACTTTAGTACTAGAGATTAACATTTCATGGTCCTAAACGTTGGTTTTCTCATTTTTTTTGAAGAAGTTACTTTGACTTCTTGATTTTTCTCATTTTTATTTTTGAATTTTTGACCAAAATCTCTAGTACCCCAACCCCAAACTTAAATTTTACTCACTTCCAAGAGCAAACCCAAATTTATTCTTTTGCATATGAACAAGGAAATAAATTTTCTACCTAAATCCAAATAGAGGGTGGAAAGATTTAATCTTTTAATTCAATTGGCTAATTATTATGGCTATGTCATCGAAAGAAAGGGCTTAGGCTCAAAGTGATTAGCAAAGGATATAAGCATGATATACATGTTAGTTTGAAAAGGCTCAGAGTTTACCACAAACAAGTGCCTGAGTGTGTAGTTATTAAACCAATAGATTAAATTAGAAATAATGCAAATTCTAAAAAATAGCAATTGTACAGATACTCTCATAAGAAGGAAAAGTAAACAATGGAATATTTTGATCAAAACTTACTAGTTGAGGTATCTGCAGATTGAGTACAAGTTAGTTGGTTATTCCTTTCTTCCTCAACTCTCAATCCGCAAGGAACTTTTCTGATGATCACCTTTGTTTTTGACGAAGCTTATGGGTCATCTTTTCACTGCTAAAATTTAAATTTTTAAATCTTAAAGAAACAACAACAATAAACTTGTTTATTAAAGACAAACATAAATTTATTGGTACAAAGGGGAACCAAGTATTATAGCTAATACTCTAGATTTACTTGAGAGATTGACTTGTTAGACATAAAAGGGAATCACAAAAATCACTTCAAATTTAGAAAACTCCAAATTAGCATGTTATTGGAGCGGAAAAAGTTTTGGACGTCTTGCATGGTGTTGTTGAAGTCTTGGTTCTTTTTGAATGAATGTCGAATCTTGTTTTCTTGAACCTTCAACAATGATTTATGGTTTGAATTTTTACCTTGCCTTAGAAATTATGGATTATTCACTTTAATGTTGGTTGAACTCAAGTTAGGGAGAGTAATAATTGTTCACTTATAGTGTTGGTGCTATACGGTTGTGAAAAAAAAAAGTGAAAAAAAAAGAAAAGAAGAAGAAAGAAAAAAAGAGAAATGTTTTGAAAATGAAAAACAAGAAGAGTGTTAAATAATTATGCTAATAAGTAAGGTATGTTTGATGTAACACTTGGGATGAAATAAGAAGTTTGATTGAAATTTTGTGTTTCAACTTTTGTGAGTTGATCACTCCCTTAGGTTTAAGTAAGTTTTTGTTATGATTAGCTTTAGGAATTATCCTTTGTTTGTTAACCAAGCCACATTACAACCTTGAAAAGTCCTTGTGATTCTTGCCTTTATATTTTCAATGTGAGTTTTTAGATGAATGTATAATTTAGTCTATTGTTTGTAAGATTGTGGATGAGTGTCATTGTTCCCTCACTTTTGTGTGTTCTTTATCTAATGATGGATTTTCGCTAGGTGTGATTCATGATCGAGCTTGTTTTGTTTTAGAATGTTTAGTATTATTTTTATACTTAGGATTCATTTCGTTTACATGTTGTTGTTGTAGGATTTTGGTAAGTTTTGTCTTGCGTGTGCGTTTTTGTTTGAACCATACATTTGTTTTGTTTTTCGAAACTTGTTGATTCATGATTCTTTGGTTGATCACTTTTATTATTTAAGTTTGTTTGGCCTTGTTTGAGGATAAACAATGATATAAGTTGGGGAGAGTTTGATAAGTGAAAATTGTAGCTATTTTTGTGTATAAGTTTTGTTGCACTTATCAATACTTTTCGTTAATATTGTTTAAATAATACCAACTTTGATTGTAAATACGTTTAGTTTGTGTACATAATAGAATAATTTAGTTTTTGTATAAATATGTGTAATAGAGCAGGAGAACTGACTTGGGTGTTTTGCGTTTGATCACAATTGTTACGGATAGTAAGAGTCGCCATCAACTTTTCTTTTGTCCAATAAGGAAAGGTTAAAAACAACAGGAAAGACCTTTCGAGATTATTTCTTGAGTTCGGGGGGCAGGTTATGAAAAGGGAAGGTATTAGCACCTTTTCCGTCCGTAGTTATCTACGGGCTCTTAGTTGCTTACTAGATCACTTACTTTGTGTTTGAAAATGTGCTTGTGGTGAAGGTTTTGATAGTATTTTAAAAATGTGTTGATAATGGTTCTCGTTTCTATAAGAACGCGTACAAAGTGTTTGTTTTTTGAAAATAGTTCAAATAGGTGTTTGTGGAATGTGTTTTTGAAAGTGATTTTGAAAAGTGTCTTTGTAATGATTCTCGTTTCTATAAGAACGCGCACAAAGAGCTTTGTCTTTTGAAAATGTTTTAAATGAAAGTGTTGGTGTATAAAATGTTTTTGTTGTGAGCAAGCGAGCAACTAGGAGTATCCTACCTACTCAAAAGGTCTAATGTTCTTTTTCTCCTCTTTTAGATGTTGTTATCTTACCATTGATTTGGTAAGAGACCCCATCATTGGATGTGAAGGGACGGGCGTAGGACGTTTGTATAGTCATGAATGGCAATGTTGTGAGATATCTTAGCAATTCTCTTGAGGGACTAAGATCATTTGTAAGGAAACATTTAAAGCGTCATCGAGGGACTATGGTCTTTTGATTGTTTTTGCTAAAACATCTCACATGCATATTACGACCATTTTCTCAAGGCAACAAGTGGAGTTAACCCTAGAGGTGCATGTGTGCAAGTGTGTTTGATTGCATGCATTTTTATCTTGAATTTAGGGTTTTCTTAGTATTGGTTTTAATCTTGCCATACACACCCTAATTACTAGCATTTATATGAAAGTGATAAATTGCAGAAAGTAAATTTACTATGATATTACATCACTTGGGGATGGGGATACAAATGTACAAATGGGGGTTGCAAGAAATAAAATTCTAATTATCTATTACAACCATATCGAATATGAATAAATGTATAAAATTGGAATGAAAAGAAGATGAACTTTGTTTTGACTTTTATTTATATGAAAGGTTTTGATTGATTCAAATAATTATGAAAATAAAATATTTTTTGTAATATTGTTATATATTCATGAAATAAAACTTGTAAATGAATAGTGTGTAAAAAATCAACTCAAAAGGAGTTGTTTTGATTGGTTGAAAAAATATTTGAAGTTTGTTAAAAAATACAAAGAACACAAACAAAAAGGAAAAAACTGTTTTGGTCCTGCCAAGGTTTGAACTCAGGTCCCTACACATAAATACTCTTTGCACGCACTGTTTTTACCATTAGGGTGGTCTGTTTCATCCGTTCATGGGGCAACTTCAAATGGATACAAGGTAAACTTGTTTCTGAATGTTTAAAGTGCCCAGCTCCCCCCTTTGATTGCAGGAATGCAAATCTTCCCCAGTTGAGATTCGAAAGGCTTCCATGTTCAGCCAATCAAAGGATACACACAACTTGCCTAAAATTTGGATATGAACCTAACAAAGGTAACTTTCAAAAGCTACATGCCCAATGGTTAACACAAACTTATTTGGCACCAAAATCCAAAGACTAAATATACATGGCAGTGATAATAGAAAGCTAAAGCATGGTCAAATCCCTAGATGTGATATCTACATTTTTGCTTTTATTATATGTACAAATGATATTTAAGTGGAAAGTTTCAAGTTTAGAGGAACTTACCGCTTGAAGTGTCAATTGAAGGAACTGTATATGACTTCCTTGGTGGTGGATCAAACTTTGCTGGAACCTTCCTTGAGCTAGTGGGACCGCTTCTCTACTTGAGTCGAAAGGTTGGTATTTATGAGGAAATCATAGGTTTTGCTATACTGGAGTTTGGGGGAGTGAATCGAAGGTGGTGTTATACTACAGTTTAGGGGAAGTGAATTGAAAGGTACACTACTGAGATTTTTTGTGAAAATTTTTAGAGTTTTGAAGGTTTGAGAATGTTGGAGAGTTTGAGTGTTTGAGGATTTTATGATTTTTCTCTTCAGCAAAAATCTGGCCCCTTTTTGTCAAAGGTTTCTCTATTTATAGAGAAAAGGTTTAGGAATTTGAACAAATATATGGCTTGGTTGAAACGTGAATATTAAGCTATGTCAGATTTTCCATGATCCCAAGGTGAAGTACTAAAGTTGTTGGTTAAAAGGAGTTGACTTCCCTGACTTATGGTGAAGTGAAATCAGGATTTAAGCAAAACATGGGTTTAAGACAAAATTTGTACTAGCAAGTTTACTTTCATGGAAAAAAAAACTTTTGGACAAAGGCTTAATTACCTAGATAATAACTTAATCCATAATGTAAGCAATTAATTATGGAGTGAAATACAAGCATTGATGCCTGTAAAGTAAGATCATGTAGCATGGCCTATGGATTTGATCAGTGTTCCTTCAAAATTCTATTTTCCACTTGTGTGTTGAAGAGTTTTAGAAATATATCAAAGAAGACTGCTTCAAAGGGAGCAAAATTCCAAAACGAAGCTTATGGATTAAACTTGCATCGAAGGAGATTTCATTCCCAAATGAAAGACGTAACCCAAACTTTCATTCGAAGGAGGCCACAAGGCCAAACAAAAGATGCATGCAGGAAGGTCTAAATGCCCAAACGAAAGAGGTATCAAAGGAAGTCCACATGCCCAAACGAAAGAGGCATGTGGGAAGTTTAATGCCCAAACGAAAGAGGCATCAAAGAAAGGCCACATGCCCAAACGAAAAAGGAATGCAAGAAGTTTAAGTGCCCAAATGAAAGAGGCATCAAAGGAAGGCCACATGCACAAACGAAGGAGGCATGCAGGAAAGTCTAAATACCCCAAACAAAAGATGCATCAAAGGAAGGCCACATGCCCAAACGAAAGAGGCATGCAAGAAATTTAAATGCCCAAACAAAAGAGGCATCAAAGGAGGGCCACATGTGCAATTGAAGGATGCCAAAATGAGGCTTTTTTCCTTGGAATCGAAGGAGGCTACATGAGGCTTTTTGCCTTGTGCCTGTTGGCCTGGTGGGCGCCTCTTGCGTGCAAGAAGGAAAATATGGCTCAATCGAAAGTTATATGCAGCTAGCCATCAACTTTGTGAATCAAAGCAAGCATGAAAGGAATTTTTTTTCTAATCAACATAGGCATGCAGGCATCAAACGTCCAATTGAAGCAGACATATAGGCAGCAATTGCATTATGAATAAAGTAAGGCCAAAGATACAATCGAAGGTTGCATGCAGGAAGCTTCTGCCTTGTGAATCAAAGCCAGCGTGTCTGAGGCCAACGCCCAATCGAAGGGTGCAAGACAAGTTTGCATCGAAGAAGGCCAAAAGTCCAATCGAAGGATGCGAATCAAAGAAGACTTGCTTTTTCTCCAATTTTGTCAAAAAGATTATTTTTATCAGTTTTCCCCTTTTTTTAACAGTTTCCTCTTTAACTTGATGCTGGAAAATCTAATTATACTTGTGCAAGCTTAAATTTTTAGAATCCTTGTGAGAAATGCCTTGAGAAATGAGAGAGAAAATTTTGGGGTACAACAGCTGCCCCTGTTCAATCTTCTTAAACCTGAAGATTTAGATTGGAGAGTCTGCCATTCATGATTTAAAGGTGGAAGATGATTGACCACTAGAGTGCCCAGAAATTTGCACTTGATGATGTGGTGGTTGATTGTGTAGGGAAGGGGCTTAAAGATGCCATTTGGAGAGATGATGGAGAGTTATCGGAGATGGGCTTATAGATGCCATCCAAAGGTGATTGTTGACAAGAATTAGACTAAGTCTAAGCTTTGACTTCAACTGGAAAAGAATCAGAATAAATCTTTGGAGCGATTTATCTGAACCAAAGAAAGTGTCTACCGGAAAGGAATCAGGATAAACCATTGATCGATTTAAACTGAACCAGAAAAAGTCTTGAATAAAATTTAACTAGAGGGAATCAGGATAAATCTTTGGAGAGCTTTATCTGAACCAGAGAAAGTGTCTACCAGAAAGGAATCCGGATAAACCATTGATAGATTTAAACTGAATCATCAGGGGTCTTGAATAATCTTTAATTGGAAAGAATCAGGATAAATCTTTGGAGCGATTTATCTGAACCAGAGAAAGTGTATACCGGAAAGGAATTGGGATAAACCATTGATCGATTTAAACTAAACCAGCAGAGGTCTTGAATATTCTTTAACTGGAAAGAATCAGAATAAATCTTTTGGAGTGATTTATCTGAACTAGAAAAAATGTCTACCAAAAAGGAATCAAGATAAACCATTGATAGATTTAAACTAAACCAACAGAGGTCTGGAATAATATTTAACTGGAAAGAACCAGGATAAATCTTTGGAGCGATTTATCTAAACCAGAGAAAGTTCCTACTAGAAAGGAATCAGGGTAAACCATTAATCGATTTAAACCAAACCAACAGAAGTCTTGAATAATCTTTAACTGGAAAGAATCAGGATAAATCTTTGGAGCGATTCATCTGAACCAGAGAAAGTGTCTACCGGAGAGGAATCAGGATAAACCATTGGTCGATTTAAACTGAACCAACAGAGGTCTTAAATATTCTTTGACTGGAAAGAATCAGGATAAATCTTTTGAGCGATTTATCTGAACTAGAGAAAGTGTCTACCAGAAAGGAATCAGGATAAACCATTGGTCGATTTAAACTGAACCATCAGAGGTCTGAAGGAAGTGTTCGTCATGCAGATAGTCACCCCGTCCTGTTTTGGTAGTTGATCTACAAGTAATTTATTCACAGATAGTTGTCATGTCTTGTCTATAATTGCTTGATGATAATTTTCTATTGATTGATATTTCCTGAAAAGGTAAAAAGTCAGTTGTATGCAATATCATGATGTATGAAATGCATGGCGTAAAGATGTTTCTCAGAATAAATGAGATTGTGATATATGCATTTGTGTTATCGATGCTATGATGTATGAATTCAATGTATGAACATATTAGTTGTTCTGCTACAGTGTTGCTGGACTGGGGAACATAAATACCTAACCGCTGATGGAAATGAGGAGTGTAAGTCTTCATATTTTGTTGAAGTTGAAGTGTCAATAAATGGTTTTCCACTTTTAGAGAAATAAGTTCTGTCAGGGAAGGGAAAATCCGTGTATTGTTTGAGGATTTTGTGAAATCCTGCTGGGGAATCCTGACACCATTAGGCTGCATACTGAGAATATGGAAGTGATCTTGTAGCAGGATATCTCTACCTCTGTACTTGCTGGAGAAGGTACAAGCTGGAGGAAATATCTGCGGGGATTTTGAGGATGGCCCTTTGACATTGTCCCGTTTATTAAAGCCATTAGTAACTGTCTTTTTTTTTTGTTTTTTATGCGAGTATTTGCAAATGGTAATCACATTCAAATGCATATGTTTAAAAATAATCACTGGAAATTTTTGAAAACAAAGCAGAAAAATAAAAACAAATAGTATTGCACTTTCAAAGGGATTACTTTTGTATTGATTTGAAGGATTTGTGCCTATAATAGGCGTTTTTGTACAAGGAGACGAACATCCTAGTAAGAGAATTCTGTTGTAAGAATGAAACTAATACAAAATAGTGTACAAAGAAAAAACATAAATGTGAAATAATCCCTTCGGGTTCTTATTCTGCTATTGCCTTTATGTCTTTGAGCGTCTCATCTCTTTGTTGTTTGTCCGAAGCTGACTAGATTTATTAGTACCACTTGAGCTTGATAGTTGATACTGAAGATTTAATGTTAGGTGATCCAACGGGACATATTCATACGCTTAACATCCCTAACTTTTACCTGGATCTCCCTTTCGGGTTTTCAGTCCACCGGGATACCTTTTTTGCCCAAGCTGGCTTTTCAGGTTTTCGACTTGCCGGGTGTACACATTTTTTTTCTTCTGTATATCCCTAATTTTTGCCTAGGTCAGTCAACCTAGCGGGTCTTCTTCATGCGTAGTATCTTTTAACCATGTCCGTGTTTATAGGGTGTGGAAGGTCGTCACTATCCATAGTGGTTAAGATCATGGCCCCACCCGAAAATATGTTTTTGATCACAAATGGTCCTTCATATGTAGGATTCCATTTTCCCCTAGGATCACCTTGTGGCAGTATGATACGCTTGACTACCAGGTCACCAACCTGATATACCTGACGTCTGACCTTCTTGTTAAAAGCTTTAATCATACGTTTTTGGTACATCTGACCATGGCAGACTGCCACAAGCCTCTTCTCGTTAATCAGGTTTAATTGGTCAAGTCGAGTCTAGACCCAATCATCTTCATTCAAACCTGCACCCTTCAGGATTCTCAAGGAAGGGAGTTTCCCCAATTGATGTGCGCATCATGGTATGGTAACCGTGGAGAGAAAATGGTAACATCTCATGCCAGTCTTTATAGGTCACTGTCATCTTTTGTATGATCTTTTTGATGTTTTTGTTAGCAGCTTCTACAACGCCATTCATCTTCGACAGGTAAGGAGAAGATTTATGATGCTGAATCTTGAAATGCGTGCAAAGCTCGGTGATTATAGTGTTGTTGATATTGGTACCATTATCTGTAATGATCCATTCTGGAATACCGTACGGACATATAAGGTTGCGTTTGATGAATCGAGTCACAATGTTCTTGGTAACAAAAGCGAATGAAGTTGCCTCGACCCACTTCATGAAGTAATCAATGGCAACTAGGATGAAATGGTGCCCATTAGAAGTTGTCGGTATAATCTCTCCAATCATGTCGATGCCCCACATTGTGAATGGCCAAGGAGCAGTCAAGACATATAAAGGAACTGGGGGTACATGCACCTTATCAGCATAGATCTGGAATTTATGGAAAGTTCGCGAATGCTGATAACAATCTGCCTCCATGGTGGACCAGTAGTAACCTGCCCGTAGGATCTTTTTAGGAATTAAGTGCCCACTAGAATTAGTGCCGAAGGTACCTTCTTGTAAATCAGACATAATCTTTTCTGCCTCACACTTGTCCACACACCGAAGCAAGGTATAATCATGATTGCGTTTGTAAAGGATCCTGTTACTGAGAAAGAATTTAGCAGAGAACCTTCTTAGGAATTTCTTATCATTGACTGAAGCTCCCTCAGGATACTCTTGGGCTTCGAGATATCTTTTGACTTCATGGAACCAAGGCTTGTCCATTATTTCTTCAATATCAATCTCGTGACAGTATGATGGCTCGTCCATCCTCTTAATGGTGATTTGAGGAGCTTCATTGTCCCACCTGATTTTGAACATGGCTGACATAGTAGCTAGCGCGTCTGCTAGTTGATTTTCCTCTCGTGGGAAATGCTCAAAGGTAATTTCCTCAAAATGTGGGATCAGTGTCAAAACATGCTCTATGTAAGGGATGATATTAGGATGCTTCATGTCCCATTCTCCTCTGATCTGACTGATTACTAAGGCCGAGTCTCCAAATACACTTTAAGGTTTTGATTCCCAAATCTATGGCAGCTTTGAGACCCATAATGCACGCTTCATATTCAACCATATTATTGGTACAGTTGAAGCACAGCCTGGCAGTGAAAGGAGTATGACAACCTTTAGGAGATATGATCATAGCTCCGATGCCATTTCCGAGTGTGTTGGAAGCTCTGTCAAAAAACATGGTCCAACGGGATCCTTGTTCAGGTATGTCATACAGTATGAGCTCTTCACAATCATTCACCAACATGATGTCCTCGTCCGGGAATTCGAAGTTCATGGATTGATAGTCATCCACAGCCTGATGAGCCAAATGATCATCTAGTACACTTCCTTTTATTTCTTTTTGGGTAGTGTTCTGAATGTCGTATTCGGTTAGGACCATTTTCCATCTTGCTATTCTTCCAGAGAGGGCGGGTTTCACGAATATGTATTTAATAGGATCCATCTTGGATATCAATAAGGTAGTGTGAGTCAGCATATATTGTCTTAGCCGACGAGTAGCCCATGCCAGAGCGTAACGTGTTTCCTCAAGCAGTGAATATCTGGTTTCACAATCGATAAACGTTTTGCTCAGGTAGTATACTGCATGCTCTTTTCGGCCAGACTCGTCATGCTTCCCCAACACACACCCCATTGAATTTTCCAAAACTGTTAGGTACATGATCAGAGGTCTTCCCTCAACCGGCGACATCAAAATGGGAGGCTCTTGAAGGTACTCCTTGATTTTGTCAAAGGAGTTTTGGCAATCGTCATTCCACATCACTGCTTGATCTTTCTTTAATAACTTGAAAATTGACTCACAAGTAGTGGTCAGATGGGAAATGAACCTGACAATGTAGTTTAGACGTCCCAAGAATCCCCTAACTTCCTTCTTAGTGCGAGGAGCGGGCATTTCTTGTATTGCTTTTACTTTTGCAGGATCTACTTCAATACCTTTGCCGCTGACAATGAAGCCTAAGAGCTTACCGGACCTTACTCCAAAAGTGCATTTATTCGGGTTCAACCTTAGTTTGTATTTCTCCAGTCTTTCGAATAGCTTTTGCAGGTGGTCAAGGTGTTCCTCTTCAGTTTGAGATCTGGCTATCATATCATCCACTTAGACCTCTATCTCGCGATGGATCATATCGTGAAACAAAGCTACCATGGCACACTGATAGGTTTCCTCGACATTCTTTAGTCCAAATGGCATAACTTTGAAGCACAAAGTGCCCCACTGTGTGACAAAGGTCGTCTTCTCCATGTCCTCAGGTGTCATCTTGATCTGATTGTATATGGAGAATCCATCTATGAAGGAGAATACTTTATGTTGTGCGGTGTTGTCAATCAGGACATCAATATGGGGAAGCGGGAAGTTATCCTTGGGGCTTGCCCTGTTCATATCTCTGTAATCCACACACATACGTACCTTGCCATCCTTCTTAGGTACTGGAACAATATTGGTAACCCATTATGGATAAGAGGTGACAACTAAGAAACCGACATTGAACTGTTTTATGACTTCAACCTTGATCTTTTCTGACATATCCGGTCGCGTACGCCGAACCTTTTGTTTCACTGGAGGGCAGTCCTCTTTTATAGGTAGGTGATGAACCACAATATCGATGTCAAGTCTCGACATGTCTTCATATGACCAGGAATAAACCTTAACATAGTCATGTAGCATCTGTATTAACCTCTTTTTAACACTGGGCTCCAAGTTAGCACCTATCTTGACTTCTTTTCTGTCCTCTTCAGTACCCAAGTTTACTGTCTCAGCTATCTCCTAATGAGGATGTATTTCCCTTTCTTCCTATTGTAATAGTATGGCAAGCTCTCCTGGTACCTCACAATCTTCCTCACCTTCGTCCTCGGCTTGGTAGATCATATTTTCAAAGTCATAATGAGCAATAGCAGAACTGTTACCAATGGGATCCCGAGTGGATGTGGATTTTCATTTTGATATGTGAGTGTGTGTAAGAGCATAACTATTTTTGATAAAGTAAAAAGTAGAAAAAGAAAATAAAGAGCGTAAAAATTTAAATGCAAAAACT
Source organism: Vicia faba (assembly GCA_948472305.1). Taxonomy (NCBI): domain Eukaryota; kingdom Viridiplantae; phylum Streptophyta; class Magnoliopsida; order Fabales; family Fabaceae; genus Vicia; species Vicia faba. The sequence continues at coordinate 1,396,533,371 of OX451736.1, read as the reverse complement.
TCTCATGATTTATTAATGACTATGAAGATGAAACAACAACCCTCACAGATGGGCCATTGTGCCCCGGGTAAGACACAAGGTTTTAATGTTTAAATTGTTTAAATATTACAAGTCCAAAAATTTAAAAGATAATTACTCTTGAATAAAAGTAATAGGAACAAAATCTTTGGCCTCCCAATTGTTGAGTCCATCACTGATGGTTGGGAAAATCCACTCATCCATGTCACAGTTGCTATCACTATCATCCAACGCATTGACTCCACGATTGCTGATGTGTAATGGTGGTCCCCCAACGCGAGTACGTCGAACAACTCCTTAGGCCTTCAAAGTAAAACCCAGACCAAATTTGTTAGATTTGTAGGGAATATCTGGAAGTTGACCCCAAATTGTACATCCACATTCCTTAACTACTGCTTTAGCATCCTTCAAAGAAGCCATTTTTAAAGGAGGTCTGGTAATCTTCAGAGTCTTGGTAGCAGTATTGGTCACGACAATCGTCTGTGGAACCTCCTCAATGTTCTGACAGGGGGTCTCAATGAACTCGCCGTCCATTTCAATATACCTGAAAGAGTTCAGGTGGCTAACCATGTATTCCTCCTCCCCAAGGACTGTGATAATCTTTCCCTTGACTGGGTACTTTAACATTTGATGTAGGGTAGAAGTGACAGCACTGGCCCCATAGATCTAGGGTCGACCGAATAAACAGGAATAAGATGGGCGAATATCCATCACATAGAAGGTTGAGCCAAAATTCTGAGTTCCAACTTTGATAGGGATGTCCACCTCCCTATGCACCATTCTTTTAGAACCATTAAATGCCCTTACCACAATGTTACTAGGCTTCAATGTGAGTCCTTCTCAATCTAACCGGTCAAGAGCATTTTTAGGTAAGACATTCAGCGAAGAACCTGTATCCACTAGAATATGGGATAATGTAGTTCCCCTGCACTCAACGGAGACATGCAGGGCATCATTGTGTTTCCTTCCCTTGGGAGTTAAATCAGCGTCAGAAAAACCCAGTCCATTATCATCAGTTATACTAGCCATGCAATTATCGAATTGATCAACGGTGGTCTCTTGGGGCACGTGGGCGGTCTTCATAAATTTTACTAAAGCCTTAGCGTAGGCCTCAGAGTATAAAAGTAAGGCTAGCATTGATATTTTTGAGGGGGTCTCCCCCAACTGCTCTGTGACGTTATAATCACTTTTCTTGATTATCTTTAATATCTCCTCCATCTCCTTCTTAGAAGCCTCAAGAATGACTTTTAGACGCGCCTTTGTATGGACAGGCTCAACCAAAACCTCTTTGCCCTGTGTCTTGACTGACTCGGTAGCAGGGATAAAAGTGGGAATAACCATGGGAATACAGACAGGAGCAACAACAGGAATGATCAATGGAGTGGCAATGGTCTTTGGAGAGATCTCGAGGGAGAAAACTCTTCCGATTCTCGTTATATTACTGGTCCCAACGATATTGTCGATGTCACAATCAGTACCTTCAGCAACTTTGTCTTTGATAACCAACAGGTCTTGCTTGACGCCATGGTAATAGACGTCAGTCCCATAATTCCCAGGAACAACTTTATCAGAGGAATATGGTACGGGCCCCGGCATGGTGATGATTAGGGGAGAAAACTTTCGAACAAATTTAATCATGACGGGTCTTTTGGTGGAGACCCTGGGAGGATTGTCGAAAATGGTGATTATTGAAACATCTTCACATGAATTTCTAGCAAGAGAAACTTTCTCGAACAAGATTTCTTTGTTAACCATCAGGCGCTGGACGCCCATCTTCAGTAAAAAATAGCCATCTTGTAGAGACATACATAAGTGACAACTTTCATCACAACCCTAAAATAAGCCTCCTTGCAATAGATTTTGTTTAACAGTCAAAAGGGGAGTAGTTAATTTATCCATAGAGAAAACAAAACGGTCATCATCAACAACATTGACACCTTGGCCATGTTTGGGCATTGGCGCCGTTATTACATTAGGTGTTTCTGGAGGGTCAAACTCAATCTCTTTCGCCTCAATAAGGTCTTGTACCTTATTTTTCAAGGCCCAACAATCGTTTGTATCATGCCCTAGACTTTCAGAATGATAGGCACATCGAACATTCGGGTTGTAGCAGGGAGAAGCAGTTTTAGGGTTCTTGCGAGCTTCCCTTAGAGTCACCAGATTGGACTATAACAGATGTGGAAAAACCCGATACAAGGTCATGTTGATTAGGGTGAATCATCTTATGGGCGCCTCCGTCCCGCGTTGATGGTTTTGATGTTGATTTGATACAGGATTAGAGATCATAATATCCCCTACTGTCGGACGATGTTCAGTTTTGTTTTGATTCCTGTGGAGGGTTTCTTCATCGGGCTTGAGGATGCATCCCTTTGAATCTTGCCACTCTTAATACTGGCTTCTACCCGCTCACCAGTCATGATCAGCTCAGTAAATCCAGCTGAAGAGCTTCTAATCAGATTGTTGAATAATGGACCAGACAACATGCCCAAGAACATATCCACCAACTCTCTATCGAATAAAGGTGACTAGACTCTTCCTGCGGATCCCTCCATTTCTGGGCATAAATTTTGAAACCCTCACCAGAATCCATATACATAATTTGCAGTTGTTTTGAGTTGGAGCTAGGTCTACATTATACTGGTATTGCTTGTAAAAGGAAGCAGCCAAATCTTCACAATTGCGAATATTAGTTCCCTCCAACTAATAGAACCAATCCAACTGTGTCCCTGATAAACTTTCCTTGAAAAAGTTTACATATAGGTTCCTATCAGCAGTATGGGGTTGAATATTCTTGATGTATGACCTTAAATGCAGTTTAGGACAAGAGACACCGTCATATTTAGCAAATGTGGGAACCTTGAATTTCTGCGGGATGATCACCCCTGAGACCAGTCTCAACACTTCAAAATCCAGCTCGGGTACTCTCTGGATCTCCATAGCATTGATGCGATCCTCCAACTGTTTGTATTTATCATCAGCAGGAGGATACTGTTCTTCAGAGTAGTCAGCTTCATCTTCATTTTCCTCAGACTCTGGGTTTTCCTTTCCTTCCTTGTCCGTTCCTTCTTGATTATCTCCTTCACCCGATGAGGTTGCGAAATCTAGAGCTCGGTTGGCTGGTCCATTGAATATTCTTCCCAAATTCAAAACACCGACTGGTTTCTTCGCCTTCTTCTTCTTATCTTTGATCAAGAGAGCCTTCAGATACTCTTGTCCTTTAGCTAGAGCCAAGAACATCTGTTGGAATTGAGTATTCTGTGCTTGAAGATCTTTTACTGTCTGTTCAATATCCATCTCACTGAAATAAATAGCAGAAAGATAAGGAGACCTGTTGTAAAAACCTGTTTGTGTTATGATGAATGAAAATACATATGCAAATGATTTCAAGGAAACTAGGAGATTTAAATTTTTTTAGACAACAGGAAACACACATTGTATTAATAAATCTAAGTTTGATTACATCATGCCTCTTGGGGCTTACAAAGAAGGAAATAAACATAAAATAAACTCCTAAGACAAGAGGGTCGAGTGCATCCTTTTTGGCACAATGTAGGCGTTCAAACTCCGCTCTTCATGAAGCTGTCTCGTAAGTTCCAAAACCTTCTTTTCACTCGCGTATCATTGGGCTTCGAATGTGTCTCGTTCTTCCTTCAGCTGGATCCAAGCTCTTTGTAAGTCTTCAAGAGAAGTAGGCATGGTATGATGAAGGATAGCATAAGGAACATCTCCTTCAACTAATGGCTCCATGATGATAGGCAAAGTGGCAGGGTATAGAATACCGAGTCTTTGAGCACGAGTTTGTACCCACTTAAGATAAGGCTCCAAAGGAATGTAGTTCTTATGCCCCAATGTCTTGCTATCCACTTTTTTTTATCATTCTCCAAGCTCGTATGAACCTTTGACGGTAGCCTTGGTTGTCGCCCTCATAGTCGAATACCAAACCTTGGATGAGTGCATTGTGAGGACCATCTCTTCGTGCATACCCAAATTGTCGTAATGCAAGAGAAGGGTTATAAGTGATACTTCCCCTAATGCCTAAGAGTTGGACATTAGGTAATTCCCCATAACGGTCAATGATAGTAGTTTCTTCCAAGGATCGAGAACACCAATAAATGCCAGAGTGTGTGGGGGACATCATCCTTTGAGACCATGTCAAACCTTGATCGTTCTTCAACGTTGATCAAGGTAGGTGCGAAGTAAACCACTTAGCTAGTAGGGTAATGCAACACAAAAGAGTACCTATTTTCTTGATGGTGTGAGTGTGGAAACAATGTAAAATGTCTCCAAGTAAAGTAGGTATAACATTACGGGAGAGGAAAACCTTGATGGCATTCACATCTATGAATTGGTCCGGATTGGGAAAAAGAACCAAACCATATATTAGAAGGGCCAAGACATCTTCAAAAGCTTGAAAATCCATACCTTCCCAGAACGAACGAGCCTTCTCCAACAGAAACTTGGCTAGGAAACCCTTAACTTCACTTCTTGTCTCCCAATTTGTTACAATGTCGGATCTCTTCAGATGCAGGGATTCAACAATGACTTTAGGCTTTGGAGTCTCTTCTAAACTGGTGAACGGTATTTGATCAAGAATGGGCACTCCTAACAGCTGAGAGAATTCTTCTAATGTAGGCACCAACTGATAGTCAGGAAAGGTGAAGCAATGATGTATAGGATTAAAGAATTGGAAGAGCACACACATCATTTCTTCTTGGAAGTTGGAGGTAGCCAAGTTGAGAAGTCGACCATATTTCTTGGTGAAGGAAGAATGTCCAGGCACCCTTGATGCTAACTCTTGGAGTTGAGGATGTGCTTTCACGAAGCTAACTCGAATGGTATTCCTTCGAATGAGATTCATGGCCTACAAAACAAAGCAAAGATAAATTCCTAAATCCTTGAAATGGTTAGTGAGAATGCTTATGATGTTATGATGTTTATGATGTTATGTACAAGTATGCAAAACAAGCAAGTTGTTATGTACAAATAATCATATACATACAAAGAAGACAAGTCCTTAGGTATAGGATTGCATGGAGTTTGTAGGTAAGTACCCTCTTGAAGTTAAGTTGGCACAACCTATCGTAGAAGGTAACCGAGCTCTAAGGGACCTCAATATCACTGAACTTTATTTTAGGCATTGTATCAGCACAATCTATCTTTTCTTGCGGCCGAGATATCCAAAAAGTCCGATCTTAATGAGTGTAGTATCGAGTATCAACCAATCTTCAGCTTTACACCGAAGTCGGCTATCTCACTACTTCCTAATGGCCAAGTTGTTCAATTAAGGTTCTAAGGCCAGTTAGTGCTTCATGATGCCGCTCAATGGCCCTGTATTCTCCTCGATTCAACACAAGGTATACCGGCACCAACAAATATGTCACACTAAGGTAGCCATTGTTTCAACCATATCGGTCTACACCGTACAATTTCCATAATCTATTGCTACTTACCTAAAAGGTGTCCCAAATTCGGGTGGAGGATCAAAACAAGCCCAAACAAGGAACCATAATGCAAAGCAAGCAAGTCAAACAAGGAAAACAAGTAAAGGTGATATATCCCTAAGGTAACCCCAGTTTTAAGTTAGTCCCCAACAGAGTCGCCGGTTCTGTAATACGGTGGAATAATTGACTTGGGTGTTTTGCGTTTGATCGCAATTGTTGCAGATAGCAAGAGTCGCCACCGACTTTTCTTTTATCCAATAAGGAAAGGTTGAAAAGAACAGGAAAGACCTTTCGAGATTATTTCTTGAGTTCGGCGGGTATGTTATGAAAAGGGAAGGTATTAGCACCCCCTAAACAGAAATGCTAAGATATATCACAAGTGCTTCGAATGTTGACTATACATATGGAAAAGGTGCTAATACCTTCCCTTTTCATAACCTACCCCCCCAAACTCAAGAAATAATCTCGAAAGGTCTTTCCTTTTCTTTTCAACCTTTCCTTATTGGATAAAAGAAAAGTCGGTGGCGACTCTTGCTATCTGCAACAATTGCGATCAAACGCAAAACACCCAAGTCAGTTCTCCTACCGCATTATAGAACTGGAGACTCTATTGGGGACTAACTTAAAAGTGGGGTTACCTTAGGGCTAGATCACCTTTACTTTCTTTCCATGTTTGAAATGCTTGCTTTGTATTATGGTTCCTTGTTTGGGCTTGTTTTGATCCTCCACCCGGATTTGGGAAACCTTTTAGGTAAGTAGCAATAGATTGTGGAAACTATACAATGTAGACCGATATGGTTGATACAATGGCAACTTTAGTGTGACACATTTGTTGGTACCAGTATCCCTTGTGTTGAATCGAGGAAAATACGGGGCCGCTGAGCAGTGTCATGAAGCACTAATGACCTTAAAACCTTTAATTGAATAACTTGGCCATTAGGACGTAGTGAGATATCTGGTTTCAGTGGTGTTGTACCCCACAATTTTCCCTCTCATTTTACTCAAAACATACTCCTAGAGGTTCTCACTTGCCCAATGATACCTAAGGATTGACCAGACAAATCCTCCTCCTAAGACAATGAGCCTCAAACTAGGGTTTCCATTTTTATCAATATGTTTGAGTTCCAAGGGTCCCAATTGGTCTCCATTTCCCTAATATATCCTAAATATCATCCATGTCAAGTTTCATTCCTTGCACAAGAAGTTGGCTCAGTCAACTGCTCAAATGCCTGAAAATCAACTATACTAGGTCAAAAGTCAAATGTGGCCCACATACAGTCAAACTTCAAGATTTTTGGTCAACAACAAAATTTTGAATTAATATCCATAGTTTGATCAAGGGTTGATCATGATTCCTCCAGAAATGCTCCTAACTCATCAAAAGTCAAAAATGGTAATTTAGGGTTTCTATAGGAAAAGTCAACCAAACTTTAACCAAGCATAACGTTCTCATACTTTATCAGAAATTTTCCAACGAAGGCTCATTTTGAAGAGAATATAATTCCCTACAACTTCTCTTCAGCCCTAAAGGTCAAGAAATTCTTCAATCAAAAGATACAAGTTCAGACATTATAGGTCATTTCAAAAAGTCAACAAAAACACCTTTTGGGTCAAAGCTCCTTACATGAACATGGAAGATCCAATGGAGAGACTAAAATGGTTGTTTAGAGGACATCCTAAGCTTTATAAAAAGTCCAAGAGCACCCTCTTAGGGTTAAAAATTAGAAAGATATGCATTGCTAAAGTTGACCAATTTTTGGAAAAGTGCATGAAGAAAATAATGACCAAACTTGAAAATTTTCCAAATGGGCCCATATTTTCATGCTTGAAACTTGTTCCTAACATGGCCCACGACCCCTGAGCTCATTCGTACTTTATTTTATTATTTTTATTATTTTATTTTATTTTTTATTCATTAAAAGTCAAAATTAAATAAAGAAATAATAGGAAATATGTAAGATATGATTTCCAAATCTTTTCTCATCAAATAATGGACAACAAAAGCTGGCATATCAAGATAAAATCGTGGAGGAAGGAAAAGATTGGACCTGTTTCAAAAAATGAGCAAAAATCAAATAATTGAATGCAAATATTTTCTCACTAAAAGCATGGATATTCTTCCTCTTTTGTTACCCTAATTTGATTTGCTAAATATACACAGTAACCCTAAGTCAAAAGGACACACGCAACCTGCCTCACTCAAACCCTAAAGGTGTTCAAATTTTCTCAAAAAAGGTGCAAGCATATACCATACGATCCAAGCTATTTTTGTCAAACCTAAGCCTTCTATCATACTCCTGAAGGTGCCAGGAATCCTTCCCTGTCAATCTCCAAGCTTGTAACCCTCTCAAACGCTCAGGCCAAGCATCTCTGGTTTGTGGTAAGGTTGGGATCCAAAACTATGCAAAAACACAATATACATTAGCTTTCATTACATATTCATGCTCATATCATTGTTTTGATCTATTCTAACGTGAAGCATGAGAGTATGGATGCAGATTTAAGAGGTTGCCATTGTTAGGGCTTTGAAACATCCATGGCACGAAAAAGATGATACAAGCACTTTCAGGCGAATCTAAGGCCATATTTGGATTCCTGGGAAAATTTCAAGGGGAATATGGTCTTTTTGTGCCTCTTAATCCTCATGTTTTGCAGGTTTGAACGTTAGGGTTGGTCGGAGAAGACGATCGGAGCACAGCTCCGGCGTCGTTGACCCCAGCTGACTCCGGCGTACGCGTGCGTGGTAATTCCTCATGTTATGATTGGTTCGTTTCAAATACCAGGGGCCCACAATGCTTGCGTGTCTTGACAACTCAGTATTTACTTTCGTTTCATATTATATTGTTATGTTTTGTTTATATTCACGAATAAATAACCAACACAGATGGCAAGGCGAGCGAGCATATAAGGGGAATGACCTGGGTTCCAGTCCCAGGTCTAGAATTTTGCTATTTTCTGATTTATTCATTGCAGATCCAGCATATTACACTCCCAGACGTGCACCATATGGCACATGCTCATCACCATTGGATCATCCACGCCTAAGATCCAATGCCCCAGTAATGCATCCGCATGATGGACCTCCCTAACAAAACAACACCAGATCCAGCGCAGTTGTGGGCTACCAGATCTGGGCTTTGACACAATTCAGCAGCACACCCTCCAGTTTGGGTTTCACACCCCATCAGGCCCATTTTTCAATTTCTTTATTCTTTTTATTTTGTTTATATTTTTAGTTTATTCTTTTTTTATTATAAAAATCATAAAATTAGAAAATCATAAAAAATTTAGGACTTAGAGTTTTTTTTTAATAAATTAATTTTTTGCAAAATTGATTAATTTAATTAACTTTAATTTATTTTCTTTAATTTAAAATTAGTTAGAGATTAGGTTAAAATTCAAATCGTTTTTCATAAAATACCAAAAATATTCTTTTAATGAGCAATTAATTTTTTAGGGTTTAGAACTTTTTTACCGTCTAAATTTTGTGCGCTATTATTTTTACCATTTATGTAATTGCGCCCAGTTTGTAATAGCTAAATTAGGGTTTTTATTTTCGCATTTTTACTTTTTCAGTCTTTACTTATGTATCTACACCAAAGCCTTGTAATAGCTGTAGGACTTGTATTTCTCGCTTTTATATTCCTTATGCTTGTATATAATTGTTAGTAACTTAGGCGTGTATGACAAGAATCAATTAATCAGTATATCACTAATTGCAAGATAAAAATAACTAAAAAAGCACATTGTTGCACATGCTCACCCTTAGGGTACTCCTCACTTGGTTGCCTTCGGATACGGTCACAATTCTCGAAACGTGAGAATTTTTAGTGACTGTCCTTTAGTTCAAGAGATCACAAGTCCCTCGATGACCCATACGATTGTTGCCTCGGTTAAAAAGTGATCTTAGGACTTTAGGACAGTTACTAAGGGTTCTTGCCCCGTTGCCGTAGTGACCATAATATCCCTTTCGATAATCCCTCAACATCCAATGACTAGGGCTACCTACTCACTAATAGTAGGATAACTCTGTCTAAAGGATAGGAGGAAAAGAACAAACTTTTTTCGAGTAGGTAGATAGCTGTTAAGTACTTTCTCAAAACAATCATTTTTACACCATACACTTTCAAACAAACTTTTCAAACTAAAGTTTTAAAAAACACTTTATCACACTCTTGAGGACTGATACAAGGGTTACCATAAAGTGAATTGTCGCACTAAGGAAATTTCAAAACTTTTTCAAAGCACACAAACACACAAAAGCAATTTAAAAATGAGCAAGTACCTAAGAGCCCATGGAAAACCACGAATAGAAAGGGTGCTAATACCTTCACTTTCTATAATCTACCCCCCGTACTCAGAAACATCTCGAAAAAGGTTTTTTTATGTTCTTTTTCCCTTTTCCTTTGTTGGATTAAATAAAGGTCGATGGCGACTCTTGCTTACCGTACATTTGCGAACAAAAAATGCAAAACAAGTATTAACAGTCGGTTCTGCCACCGTATCACAAAACTGGCGACTCTGCTGGGGTATTCTAATAAGTGGGGGTATACCTTAGGATCTAGGTCATTTTTAAAATTACTTTCTTGTTTGCTTTGCCTGCTTTATCTTTAAGGGTTTTTGCTGGGGTATTGTTGAAGATCCTACACCCGGATCTGGGGGAGATTCTTTAGGTAAACAACAATAGATTGTGGAGATTGTACGGCATAGACCGATATTGTTTAAGCGATGGATGTGTTGGTGTGACACTTTGGTTGGTACCGGTATCCTTCGTGTGGAACCGAGGAGAATACGGGGCCTCCGTGTGGTGTCGTGAAGCACTAACGGACCTTAGAACCTTAGTTGAACAAACTTGGACATTAGAAAGTAGTGAGATAGCCGGCCTCAGTATAAATCTGAGGATTGGTTGATACTCGATGCTACACTCATTGAGATTAGGCTTTCGGGATATTTCGGCCGCCAGAAAAGATTGCCTGGGCTGAAACAATGCTCGATAAAGGATGATCAATGATATTGAGAATCCTTAGAACCCGATCACTTTTCTAAGACAGGTTTAAAACCAACTAAACTTCAAGAGGGTACTTACCTACAAACCCATGCAAGCCTAAACCTAAGGTTGCTTGTGTGACTTGTTTGCCTTCATTGTCTAACAACTTGAATTCTTTGCAGGGTTGTGTTTGTCACCTTACATTTTTGCTTAACACCCAGCATACACATCATAACATCATGCCACAACATTTCCTTAACCATTTCAAGGATCTCAAGGGTTTGTGATGCAGGTTATGATAAATCAGACGTCTAGCAAGGGGATTTATTTTCCTCTAGCCAATGTCGTCAAAAGATCAAAACATGATAACTTGAGTCAGGGGCTATGACCCACTTGATATGGTGGGCTTGACTCTTGTAGAAGGAGTCTCAATGATACAAAGTTCTTCAATCAAAGCCGTAAAGTTCAACGCCTAACTTTTTCTCGTTTACCCTGCGAGATCCTTGAAATCATTGCATACACATATCATCCATGACATTGCATAAACATGTTTCATAACAGGTTTCTCATCTCATACGCTGTTTATTTCAGCAAAAATGTCTTCTGAACAAAGTATCAAGGATCTCCAGGCACAAAATGCCCAATTTCAGCAAATGTTCGTAGCCTTGGCTAAGGGGCAGGAAGATATGAAGGCCCTTATTCTGAAAGAGAAAAAGAAGAAGAAGAATAAGAAGACCATTGGTGTCCTGAATCTGGGTAGAAGATTCAGGGGACCGTTGAAACAAACGGTTGATCTGACTTCTTCATCCAAAGAAGGGGAGAACCAAGAGGGTGAAACAAGGGAGGAAGACCCTAATCCAAGAGTTTCTGAGGATGAATCAGATTACAATGATGAACAGTATCCTCCCGCTGAGGATAAGTACAAACAGTTAGAGGATCGTCTGAGTGCAATGGAGATCCAAAGAATACCAGGGCTAGATTTTGAAGAGCTGGGTTTGGTATCTGGGGTAGTCATCCTACAGAAGTTCAAGGCTCCGATATTTGTGAAGTATGATGGGGTGTCTTGTCCCAAGCTTCATCTCCGTTCCTACGCGAGGAAGATTCAGCCTCACACTGCTGATAGGAACTTGTGGGTCCATTTCTTTCAGCACAGTCTGTCTGGGACTCAGCTTGAGTGGTTCTATCAACTGGAGGCAACCAATGTCCGCAACTGGGAAGATATGGCTACTGATTTTTACAAGAAGTATCAATATAACGCGGACCTTGCCCCTACCCGTACTCAACTCCAGAGTATGTCCATGGGTTCAAGCAAAGGTTTAAAGGACTATGGGCAGAAGTGGAGGGATCTGGCAGGGAGAGTCAAACCCACTTTGTCTGATAGGGAGTTGGTGGATATGTTTCTTGGTACACTTTCTGGTCCATTCTTCAATCACTTGATTGGTAGCTCCTCGTCTAGTTTCACCGAGATGATATTGACTGGAGAAAGGGTAGAAGCTGGGATCCGGAGTGGCAAGATCCATAAATACACCTCGTCAAGTGCAGTGAAGAAGCCATTCACGGGTAAGAAGGAGGTCAATGCCATTTATAACTCATGAGGTCAGAGCTGAGCTGAGCGCCGTCCAATGGTAGGGGTTGTGATGATACCTAGGCCTACGACTACTCAACAACGAAACAATCAGCCAAGGGTAGAAAGACCTCAAAGGCAGTTCACCCAAATCAACATGCCATTGTCACAAGCATTGCAACACATGTTGAAGATGAATCTGATTATGGTGATAAACCCTCATCCAAACCCTAAGACTTATTCTCCTAACTATAATCCTGATGCAAGGTGGTCTTATCATTCTGGAAGCCTGGGGCATGACAATAACAATTGTTGGGCGCTGAAATACAAGATTCAGAATATGATTAATGCCAAGGAGATCGAATTCGACCCTCCTGAGACTCCCAATACGATCACTGCTCCCCTGCCAAAACATGGATAAGATGGAAAGCATTTTTGTTCATTTGAATTCTCAAGTTGTATTTTCTTTGTTTATTCGAACAATTATCGTCATGTCAAAACTTTGTTATTTCATTAATGCATTACACATTTTTTTGTCTTGGATTAATCTATTTTCACTATGCTTAAACTGCTTTATACTTCCTTTTCGTGATATTCAACTCTCGATTAAAAGCTCTAAGCCTTAGAGGGAGGATGATGAAAATGATACCACAATCTCTACAGTATGCTTTTGAACAGACCCTTGCTAACGATGTACATGCGTTGTTTCAAATCCTAAACAGTGGAGTTATAAGGAAGATAATCCCTAGTCAACCCCTTCGCGCCAAAGAAGTAGGTGTTTTTCTTTTCACACAAATTAAAACCCTAAATCATAACCTGGGGCAGGGTAGTTTTCTCAGTTAATTCAGAGATGCATTCAGTCGCAATCTTCCGCTTCGCGCACAATGAATGGCATCGAAGAAGTCCTTCCAAATCAAAAGACGATGATGGTTCCGTATAATCGTCAACAAAAACAATCATTATCTCTCAAAATAAAAGCCCGTTAAGTCAAAACCTATGAAGGAGACTTAAGAAAAAAACTGGGAAATCCCGATAACTGTTATCACAAAAGAAACAGTTCAGGCAAAAGAAGGGATAACAAAATAAAAAAAAGAAAGAGGTCCTACAAATCCTCAACAGAAAGAAGATTACAAAAATGACTGCCAATTCAAAATAAACTTTCAGTATCCGAACCATCACCGAAACATCAAGGATAATACTCCAGGACTCAACTGGGATTCTAAACACGCAATTAATTGAGCATAGGACTGAAGGACATCGCGAAGAACGGGTGGGTACAAATAAATTTTGAGCCTTTATCCTTTATTTCTTAAACCGTGAACCAGGCCACGTTATAACCCTTAATAGTCCTAGCTGAAGCATGGGTTAGTTTGAGAGCATACTATTACAAAGGTATCTTGACTCCTGTAGGACTTGTTACAAATCACGAGTTGATATCACATTCTTGAAAATTTTGCTTTACTACACAAAACACATTTTCTATTTTTTTTTCAAGACAGACATGAGTTTAGAATTCTTTAAATGACATTGTTTGCATATGACTAATTGTTTGACAGTAGAAAAATCCGCACAATGGATATTCAATGAACAAACATCCTCTCAATGGACAAAATCACCTTAGTGGGAAAGGCATTTCCAATAACAGGTCTTCCATAAGCAAGGGGCATGACATGATGTCTAACACACCTGGGGAAGTCTCTCCAAAGATGCCAAATAGCCAGGGGCGGATCTCCATCTGAATCACTTGGGCCATGGGGCATGAATTCCAACAAAGAATCATGTACGGTCAAACAAGCACCTTCTGACAGTGTGGCAACACTTACTACTATAGACAGTGACAATTCTCTATACCCGGTGAATATGGACATAGTCGGAAAATACTACGCATGAACAAAGACCCGCTAGGATGACTGGCCTAGGCAAAAATAAGGGCATCCCGGCGAACCAAAAGGGTTCGAGAAAAAATTAGGGATAAAAACAAAAAAATATGTACACCCGGCAAGTCGAAAACCTGAAAAGGCAGCTTGGGCAAAAAAGGGTATCCCGGTGGACAGAAAATCTGATAAGACAGTCCAGGAAAAAGCTAGAGATTAAAGTGTACGACCATGTCCCGTCATCTTGTCACTTGCCTATCAGTAGAAGACTTATCATTCTGATCGGCATTTACCAAATACTTCATGAGTCGGGATAACACTCAAGCTATCCACGAAGCCTCCGCATGCACTTTCTCCAGCAGGTACAGGGACATGAGCAGTTTTGAAACAAGGTCACCATTGCATGCGTCCCAGTGACATCTACACTCCCTACAAAGTAGAGGCAACTAAAGCTTTATCACTGGCTTCCCCAAACAGGAGTTACTTTCCCCAGTAAAGTTCCTTCAGAGAGCTGACATCTATATTTCTTAGCCGAATTTCATAATCGCAAGCGGGTCATAAAGTTTTCTCCCAAATAGAATTTATTTCTATGAATACGGAAGCTAAATACCCAACATAGCTTATTACTTCAGCTACGGAAGTTCACCTTCCAACAGAGTTATTCCCCCATAGAGTTATTCTCAAGCAGAGTCTCTCCCCGACAGAATATCCATAGACAAGGGGCAAATCCCCAGCATAGTCATCTCTGATTCACCATCCCCAGTGGAGATAGAAGAACCACTTTTTCTATGATGGTCTGGAAGTCAATTTCCAGTACTCTCCAACAACGGTAAGGGATTTATATTCCCAGACTCAGATATGTCACAAATAGCATTTCATATTCATACATCATGACGGGGCACACATATTACATACAACATAATCTCATTTATTTTGAGAACATTATCACACAATGCATTTCATGCATCACATATAATTAATCATGTACCTTTTCAGGAAAGATTGTTATCATCAACAATTTACAACAAGTCCAAGATTAGCTCATGAATAGAGTAATTATCTGCGTGACCAAATGCAGCTTTACACGAGTTCATCACAAAGCAGTCTTACATGGGTTTATCCTGGAAAATCTTACACAGGCCCCTTCTCATACATTTCCAAATAAAGTTTCACACGAACTCATCATGAAGTAACCCTACAATCCAGGTTCCTTCCCATAGCCCTACAAGGACTTATCCCGAAGTAACCTTACCCAGGTTCCTTCTGAAGTTTTACACGAATTTATCCCAAGGTGACCTTACCCAGGTTCCTCCTGAAGTTTTACACAGACTTAGCCTGAAGTAACCTTACCCAGGTTCCTTATGAAGTTTTACACGAATTTATCCTAAAGCAACCCTACCCAGGTTCCTCCTTACAATTTCCCGATGTATTTTTACCCAGACTCATCCTAAAGCAACCTTACCCAGGTTCCTTCTCGGTTCAGATGCAGTTTTACCCAGAATCATCCCGAAGCAACCTTACCCAGGTTCCTTCTCGGTTCAGATGAGTTTTACCCAAACTCAGCACAAAGCAAACTTACCGAGGTTCCTTCTCGATTCAGATGCAGTTTTACCCAGACTTGTCACGAAGCAACCTTTCCCAGGTTCCTTCTCAGTTCAGATGCCTTTTTACCCAAACTCAGCACGAAGCAACCTTACCCAGGTTCCTTCTCGGTTTAGATGCTGTTTTACCCAGACTCATCCCGAAGCAACCTTACCCAGGTTCCTTCTCGGTTCAGATGCAGTTTTACCCAGACTCATCCTGAAGCAACCTTACCTAGGTTCCTTCTCGGTTCAGATGCAGTTCTACCCAAACTCGTCACGAAGCAACCTTACCCAGGTTCCTTCTCGGTTCAGATGCAATTTTACCCAAACTCATCCTGAAGCAACCTTACCCAAGTTCCTTCTCAGTTTAGACGCAATTCTACCCAAACTCGTCAAGAAGCAACCTTACCCAGGTTCCTTCTTGGTTCAGATACAGTTTTACCCAAACTCCTCACGAAGCAACCTTACCCAGGCTCCTTCACGGTTCAGATGTAGTTTTACCCAAACTTCCCACGAAGCAACCCTGCTATCCAGGTTCCTTCCCATAAGCCCTACTATCCAGGCTTTCATTCCGAAGTAACCATAATATCCAGGTTCCTTCTCATAGCCCTACTATCCAGGCTTTCATCTCATAGCCCTACTACCCAGTATTTCATTTCGAAGCAACCCCACTATCAAGGTTCCTTCTCTATTATCTCCTGACAACAGTTTACAACACTGTAAGACTTGGACCCGACCAGATACGGTCGATTTCACATTTCTCTAGTAAGTCACTGTGCAGCCTGGACCCTGACCAGACATGCAATTTACTTCCACCTCCTCAATTAAGAGTTAATTCCTCAGTAGAGTAGCGGATAACCGAAGCTTCTAGCCTCTATTTCCCAAGACATAAATCAACATTCCCCGGTGAAGTTCTCCTCAATAGAAGTTACAAGAATTCTCGCAAAGGAATCTCTTATGAGACTAATATCTTTTCTGGATGGCATCTTTAAGCCCATCTCCAACGACTCTCCATTGCCTTCCAAATGGAATCTGTAAGGCCATTCTTGATATTATCGACTGACACTCAATTCATACGAGTGCAAATTTCTGGGCACTCTAGTGTTCAATCATCTTCCACCTTCAGATCATGAAAGGCAGATAAGCCAATCTACACTCTCAGGTCTAAGAATATTGAACATGGGCAGCTGTTGTACCCTAAAATTTCCCCTCTCATTTTACTCAAAACATACTCCTAGAGGTTCTCACTTGCCCAAGGATACCTAAGGATTGACTAGACAAATCCTCCTCCTAAGACAATGAGCCTCAAACTAGGGTTTCCATTTTTATCAAGATGTTTGACTTCTAAGGGTCCCAATTGGTCTCCATTTCCCTAATATATCCTTAAGATCATCCATGTCAAGTTTAATGCCTTGCACAAGAAATTGGCTCAGTCAACTGCTCAAATGCCTGAAAATTAACTATACTAGGTCAAAAGTCAACTGTGGCCCACATACAGTCAAACTTCAAGATTTTTGGTCAACATAATGATTTTGAAGTAATATCCATCATTTGATCAGGGGTTGATCATTATTCCTCAAGAAATGCTCCTAACTCATCAAAAGTCAAAAATGGCAATTTAGGGTTTTTATAAGAAAAGTCAACCAAACTTTGACCAAGCATAACTTTCTCATACTTTATCAGAAATTTTCCAACCAAGGCTCATTTTGAATAGAATCCAATTCCCTACAACTTCTCTTCAGCCCCCAAGGTCAAGAAATGCCTCAATCAAAAGATACAAGTTCAGACATTATAGGTCATTTCAAAAAGTCAACAAAAACACCTTTTGGGTCAAAGCTCCTTACATGAACATGGAAGATCCAATGGAGATGAGACAAAAATGGTTCTTTAGAGGACATCCTATATTTCTAAAAATTCCAAGAGAACCCTCTTAGGGTTAAAAATGAGAAAGATATGCATTGCTAAAGTTGACCAATTTTTGGAAAAGTGCATGAAGCAAATAATGACCAAACTTTAAATTTTTCCAAATGGGCCCATGTTTTCATGCTTGAAACTTGTTCCTAACATGGCCCATAACCCCTGAGCTCATCCATACTTTATTTTATTAATTTTGTTATTTATTTTGATTTTTTAGTCATTAAAAGTCAAAATTAAATAAAGAAATAATAGGAAATATGTAAGATACGATTTCCAAATCTTTTCTCATCAAATAATGGACAACAAAAGCTGGCATATCAAGATAAAATCGTGGAGGAAGGAAAAGATTGGGTTTGTTTCAAAAATGAGCAAAAATCAAATAATTGAATGCAAATATTTTCTCACTAAAAATATGGATATTCTTCCTCTTTTGTTATGCTAATTTGATTTGCTACATATACACAGTAACCCTAAGTCAAAAGGACACACGCAACCTGCCTCACTCAAACCCTAAAGGTGTTCAAATTTTCTCAAAAAAGGTGCAAGAATATACCATACAATCCAAGCTATTTTCGTCCAACCTAAGCGTTCTATCATTCTCCTGACGGTGCCAGGAATCCATCCCTGTCAATCTCCAGGCTTGTAACCCTCTCAAATGCTCAGGCTAAGCATCTCCAGTTTGTGGTAAGGTTGGGATCCAAAACATTGCAAAAACACAATATAAATTAGCTTTCATTACACATTCATGCTCATATCATTGTTTTGATCCATTCTAACGTGAAGCATGAGAGTATGGATGCAGATTTAAGAGGTTGACATTGTTAGGGCTTTGAAACAGCCATGGCACAAATAAGATGTTACAAGCACTTTCAGGCGAAACTAAGGCAATATTTGGATTCCTGGGAAAATTTCAAGGAGAATAGGGTCTTTTTGTGCCTCTTAATCCTTATGTTTTGCAGGTTTGAACGTTAGGGTTGGTCGGAGAAGACGACCGGAGCACAACTCCGACGTCGTTGACCCCAGCTGACTCCGGCGCACGCGTGCGTGGAAATTCCTCATGTTATGATTGGTTCGTTTCAAATACCAGGGCCTCATAGCGCTTTTCGTGTCTTGACAACTCAGCATTTACTTTCATTTCATATTATATTGTTATGTTTTGTTTATATTCATGAATGAATAACCACCACAGATGGCAAGGAAAGCAAGCATATGAGGGGAAGGACCTGGGTTCGAGTCAGGTCCAACATTTTTCTATTTTCGGATTTATTCATTACAGATCCAACACATTACACTCCCAGACACGCACCATGTGGCACATGCTCATCACCATTGGATCATCCACGCCCAAGATCCAATGCCGCAGTAATGCATCCCCATGATGGACCTCCCTAACACAACAACACCAGATCCAACGCAGCTGTGGGCTACCAGATCTGGGCTTTGACACAATTCAGCAACACACCCTCCAGTTTGGGTTTCGCACCCCCCATCAGGCCCATTTTTCAATTTCTTTATTCTTTTTATTTTGTTTATATTTTTAGTTTATTATTATTTTATTATAAATATCATAAAATTAGAAAATCATAAAAAACATTAGGACTTGGAGTTTTTTTTAATAAATTAATTTTTTGCAAAATTGATTAATTTAATTAACTTTAATTTATTTTCTTTAATTTAAAATTAGTTAGAGATTAGGTTAAAATTCAAATCTTTTTTCATAAAATACCAAAAATATACTTTTAATGAGCAATTAATTTTTTAGGGTTTAGAACTTTTTTCCCGTCTTAATTTTGCACGCTATTATTTTTTCCATACGATTTATTTTTACCATTTATGTAAATGCGCCCGGTTTGTAATAGCTAAATTAGGGTTTTTTATTTTCGCATTTTCACTTTTCAGTCTTTACTTATGTATCTACACCAAAGCCTTGTAATAGCTGTAGGACTTTTATTTCTCGCTTTTATATTCCTTATGCTTGTATATAATTGTTAGTAACTTAGGCATGCATGACAAGAATCAATTAATCAGTAGATCATTAATTGCAAGATAAACATAACTAAAAAAGCACATTGTTTCACATGCTCACCCTTAGGGTACTCCTCACTTGGTTGTCTTCGGATACAGTTACTATTCTCGAAACGTGAGAATTTTTAGTGACTGTCCTTTAGTTCAAGAGATCATAAGTCCCTCGATGACCCATACGATTGTTTCCTCGGTTAAAAATTGATCTTAGGACTTTAGGACAGTTACTAAGGGTTCTTGCCCCGTTGCCTTAGTGACCGTAATGTCCCTTTCAATAGTCCCTCAACATCCAATGACTAGGGCTACCTACTCACTAATAGTAGGATAGCACTGTCTAAAGGATAGGAGGAAAAGAACAAACTTTTTTCGAGTAGGTAGATAGCTGTTAAGTACTTTCTCAAAACAATCATTTTTACACTATACACTTTCAAACAAACTTTTCAAACTAAAGTTTTAAAAAACACTTTATCACACTCTTGAGGACTGATACAAGGGTTACCATAAAGTAAATCGCCGCACTAAGGAAATTTCAAAACTTTTTCAAAGCACACAAACACACAAAAGCAATTTAAAAATGAGCAAGTACCTAAGATCCCGTGAAAAACCACAGATAGAAAGGGTGCTAACACCTTCCCTTTCTATAATCTACCCCCGTACTCAGAAATATCTCGAAAAAGGTTTTTTCTGTTCTTTTCCCTTTTCCTTTGTTGGATGAAATAAAGGTCGGTGGCGACTCTAGCTTAGCGTACATTTGTAAACAAAAAACGCAAAACCAGTATTAACAGTCAGTTCTGCCACCGTATCACATGTGGAAAGCTTAAAATTGGTTGATACTCGATACTGCGCTCATTGAGATCAGACTTTTGGGGTATTTTGGCTGCAAGAAAAGATTGATTATGCTAAAACAATTCCCAAAAAAGAAAGATCAATGATATTGAGATTCCCTAGAACCCGATTACTTTGTAGGATAGGTTGAACCAACTAAACTTCAAGAGGGTACTTACCTATCAAACCCATGAAATCCTAAACCTAAGGTCTTTGTGTGCTTTGTTTGTGATTATTATTCATGTCATCATAAACATCATAACATCATAAAGTACTCTCACTAACCATTTCAAGGATTTAGGAATTTATCTTTGTTCTGTTTTGTAGGTCATGACTTTTACTCGTAGGAATACCATCTGAGTCAACTTCGTGAAAGTGCATCCTTAACTTTAAGAGTTAGCATCAAGATTGCCTGGAGCTTCTTCTTTCACCAAGAAATATGGTCGACTTCTCAACTTGGATTCCTCAAACTTCCAGGAAGAAATGATGTGTGTAATTTTCCAATTCTTTGATCCTATGCATCATTGCTTCACCTTTCCCGACTACCAATTGGTGCCTACATTAGAAGAATTCTATCAATTGTTAGGAGTTCCTGTGCTTGATCAAATACCATTCACCGGTTTAGAAGAAACTCCAAAACCCAAAGTTATTGCCAAAACTTTGCATTTGAAGAGATCTGACATTGTGGGAAAATGGGAGACAAGAAGTGGAGTTATGGGTTTCTTAGCCGAATTTCTGTTGGAGTAGGCTCGTTTGTTCTGGGAAGATATGGATTTTAAAGCTTTTGAGGATGTCTTGGCCCTTCTAATCTATGGTTTGGTTATATTTCCCAATCCGGACCCACTGATATATGTGAATGCCATCAAGGGTTTTCTCTCTCGTAATCCCATACCTACTTTGCTTGGAGATATTCTACATTGTTTCCACACTCGCACCATGAAGAACATGGGTACTCTTTTTTGTTGCATTCCATTACTCTCTAGGTGGTTTATTTTATACCTACCTCGATCAAAATTGAAGAATGAGCAAGGCTTGACATGGTCTCAAAGGTTAATGTCACTCACACATTTTGATATTTATCAGTGTGCTCGATCTAGGAAGGATATTACTATTATTGATTATTGTGGGGAATTTCCTAATGTCTCTCTACTTGGCATTAGGGGAGGTATTATCTACAATCCTTGTTTGGTTTTGCGACCATTTGGATATGCTAGGAGGGATGACCATGATGCACCTGTCCAAGGAATTTCACTTGACTATGAGAGCGATGTCCAAGGTTATCGTCAATGATTCATATGAGCTTGGGGCATGGTGAACAAAGTTAATAGCAAGACGTTGGGGCTTAAAAACCCCATTACTTTGGAGCCTTATCTCAAGTGGGTGCGAGCTCGTGCTCAAAGCCTTATGAAGCCATCCTACCTATCATCATAGAGCCTGTTGCCGGAGGAGATGTTCCGTATACTGTCCTTTATCCTGATATGCCTACTTCTCTTGAAGATTTGCAAAGAGCTTGGATTCAGCTAAAGGGAGAGAGAGAGACACCTTTGAATCCCAATTTTATGCATGCGAGAAGAAGACATTGGAGCTCACGAGAAAAAATCATGAGGAGAGGAGCCTGAATGCCTATATCGATCCAAAGAGGGATCATCCATAGGAAATTTGAGCCATTGTTATTGTATTTTAGTTCATTTTGTTTCTTTTTTTCAATGTAAGCCCAAGAGGCATGTTGTAATCAATTTGAACTTATTAATACAATTAATGTTTGTTCCCTTTTGTCTAAACAAATTTAAATCTTTTAATTCCTTGAAATCATTTACATACGCATTTTCATGCATCATAATGTAAACAAGTTTTCCACAACAAGTTTTATTATCTTTCTACTGTTTATTTCAGTAAGATGGATATCAAACAAACAGTGAAGGACCTCCAAGCGCAGAATTCCCAGTTCCAAGCAACCTTGCTGACCCTGGACAAGGGACAACAAGAGCTGATAACGCCGCTGGAAGCTAAAAAGAAGACTAAAAAGAAGGCCCTCATCAACATGGGGAAAAGGTTTAAAGGCCCAGTCCGTCAGGTGCAGATAGTTGAAGAGTCATCCAAGGAAGACGAGAACCAGGTGGAAGAGGCAAAGGGCACCCGTGCTTGGGGTGAAAATGATCAAGCTTCTAAAGACGAAGACTAATTTGATGAACAATACCCACCTGCTGAGGATAAATACAAGAAGTTCGAGGATAGACTAAAGGCTGTTGAAATTCAAGCTGTGCCTGGTTTGGATTTCGGTGAGTTGGGCTTAGTACTTGGGGTCGTCATTCCCTATAAGTTCAAAATACCGGTCTTCGCCAAGTATGATGGGGTTTCCTGCCCAAAACTTCATCTAAGGTCTTACGTGCACAAGATACAGCCACACACTACCGACAAAAGCTCTGGGTCCATTTTTTCCAAGAGAGTCTGGCTGGGACTCAACTAGAATGGTTCTATCAATTGGAGGGTTCCCACATCCACACATGGGAAGATCTAGCCACTGCTTTTTATCATCAGTATCAATACAATGCCGATCTGGCACAAACCAGAGTCCAACTCAAGGTATGACAATGGGTAATAATGAGGGGTTTAAAGAGTACGCACAAAAATGGAGGGATCTTTATGGTAGGTCCGATCACCACTAACTAACAAAGAACTAGTTGACATGTTCATGGGTATTTTAACTGGCCCATTTTTCAACCTATTGATTGGGAGTTCTTCGTCTGGTTTCACTGAGTTGATACTAACTAATGAAATGGTAGAAAGTGGCATTAAGAGTGGGAAAATTCCTATGACATCTGTTTCCGCATCCAATACTGTAAAGAAGCCCTTCCCTGGATAGAAGGAAACAAATGATATGTATGTGGAAAGGGCCCATACCAAGAAGGATCACCAACCCTCTGTTAATGTTGTGTTAATCTCCAACCTTCAACCTGCTCAAAGGCAATCATCCAACAATCAACGATCCTAAGTTCCTCAAATACAGGTCACGAGGATAAGCATGTCACTGTCCTAAGCCTTACAACATCTGTTGAATGCCAACTTAGTAACATTGAGCAATCCACCATCCAATCCAAACATTTCATCACCTAAGTATAATCCAAATGCCAAGTGCGCGTACCATTCTAACAACCCTCTACATGAAACTGATCAATGCTGGGCTCTGAAGAATAAGACTCAAGACCTAATAGACAACAAAACAATTGAATTTGATCCACCAGCTACTCAAATGTGATAACCGCACCAATGTCGAACCATGTCAAAGGTGTTAATGCTATTGATGATGCTACTTTTGTTTCCTCCATTAGAGATTTAACAACTACATTAACTACCGTGAAGGATAATTTGCTGAGAGCTGGCGTATTCCCCGGCTGTTCTAAATATTGTGTTTGCTGTGATCAACAAGTAAATGTGTGCAAGTGAAGACCAACAAAAGTTTAACCAACAAAACTGAAGACCTGTCCATAATAACCATCTCCAACAAGCCTCTTAGGATCCCCTCAAAGGGTCCTATTAGGATTTCAAATGAACCAACCATTGCTCCTTTAATAATCACTTCCGTTGGGCCTATTCCCTACTCCTATGACAAAGAGGTTCCATGGAACTATGGTGCCAAGGTTTACTATCATAGAATAAAGCAAGATTCATGGATAAATGAATATGAGACCAACGATGTTACAAATATTGCAAGTTCTAGTAAGGTAACAAGAACGAGGAGGATCTTTTCCCCTGTTATCTCACCCCCGACTACTATGACAACTCCCGTCCGAATAACCAATGACAAGTCTAGTGCCAAAACTAGAGGAAAAGAGAAAGAAGGTGAGCCTACTGGGATAGAGGCACCTATCAAAGATACTGATATTGAAGAACCCTCCACACGAGAGATGGAGGAAATCCTAAAAACCATAAAGAAAAGTGACTTCAAAATAGTTGAGCAACTGGGGCAAACCCCCTCCAAAATCTCCATGTTGTCATTGTTACTCTGTTAGGACGCTCATGCCCAAGCTTTAATCAAGTTCTTAAAGAAAGCCCATGTGCCCCAAGAAACCATATCTGGCCAGTTTGAGAACTATGTAGCAAGTTTAACGACTGACAATGGATTAGGTTTCTCCGATGCTGATTTAACTCCTATGGGAAAGAACCACAATAAAGCCTTGCATGTCTTTATTGAATGCAAGGGAACCACCCTGGCACATGTCTTAATTGATACTGGCTCATCTCTAAATGTGTTACCCAAAGGTGCTTTGGACCGGATAGATTGTGAAGGACTGGTATTGAAGCCAAGCGATATTGTTGTAAGGGCTTTCGATGGGTCTAAAACGATGGTTCATAGAGAGGTGAATCTACCAATTAAAGTTGGCTCGTAGATTTTCAACTCTACCTTTTATATAGTGGACATCCGTCCCGCTTACTCCTGTTTACTTGGGCGTCCTTGGATCCATGGGGCAGGGGCAATAACATCCACCCTTCATAAAAAATTAAAGTATCCAGTCAAAGGGAATATCGTTACTGTTTGTGGCGAAGAAGAATTTATGGTGAGCCATCTCAATTCCTATAAGTATGTGGAAATGGATGGTGAATTCATAGAAACTCCGTGCCAGGATTTCAATGTCTTTCCTCCTATGGTTGCCGCCACCAAAATCTCCTCCAACATATCAAAATCTGATGAAGTTATACCAAGAATGGTTTCACTTAAGGATGCCTGTGTTGTGGTCGAAGATGGAAACTATACTATCTGGGGACAACTTCTCGATATTCCGTTTAAAGCATATAAATTTTGGTTGGGTTTCACCATCAAAGCTCAGAAAGAAGTCAGGCGTGCTCGCGTGGGAAAGCCACCTTTTCACATCGGAAATCATGAAGTGAACACTGTGAAAGACTCTGATGATGAATGTACTTTTGAAGATTGGATCTACCCTACTGTCGGAGGAAAGCTCAACAACTGGCATGTAAAGGATTTCACTCCCATCTCCTTCATTGAGGAGTAATTACTGTTTACTATTTTCTGTCAATTCAAGAACTTTTGTCTGTAATCTTAAAATCCAAACAATGACTTTTAAGCCACGTGCCTTGCCTGGGGAACTATGGTCCATTTGTTAAGGGTTTTGTTCATGTTCATTTATCATATGATCATTTAATATAAACCATTGGACCTTTTGCATTCAATTTTTTGTGTTCATTGTCTTTATTTTCCTTTATTGCATTTTTTCAATAGCCATGTATCTTACATGCACACACACACACACACATACACACTTGCAGATCCTCATCCACTTCAGATCTCATTGTCAACGACTCTACTATTGCCAGTTATGACTCCGAACATCCAATTAACCAAGCCGAAGACGAAGGCGAGGAAGATTGTGAAATACCAGAAGAACTGGCCAAACATCTAATGCAAGAAGAGAAAGCTATCCAACCTCATGAAGAGCCAGTCGAAGTTATCAACTTAGGTACTGAGACAGAAAAGAAAGAATTCAAGATCGGCACCAACCTAGAAAATGGTATCAAGAGCAAATTGATTCAGATGTTACATGACTACGTTGAAGTGTTTTCTTGGTCATATGAAGATATGTCAGGGTTGAATACCGACATTGTGGTTCATCGTTTACTAACAAAGGAAGATTTCCCTCCTGTTAAGCAAAAGGTTCGTCGTATACGAGTAGACATGTCTGAAAAGATAAAGGCTGAGGTAATGAAGCAATTTGATGTAGGTTATCTGGCTGTCACATCTTATCCTCAATGGGTTGCGAACGTGGTCCTCGTGCCAAAGAAAGATGGAAAGGTTTGTATGTGTGTAGATTATAGGGATCTGAATAGGGCAAGCCCCAAAGATGATTTCCCTCTACCTCATATTGATGTCTTGGTTGACAACACTGCTCAACATAAAGTCTTCTCCTTCATGGATGGATTTTCTGGCTATAACCAAATCAAAATGGCTCCCGAAGACATGGAAAAGACCACCATTGTTACACAATGGGGCACCTTTTTCTACAAACTCATGTCGTTCAGATTAAAGAATGCAGGGGTAACATATCAAAGAGCTATGATAACTTTATTTCATGATATGATCCATCATGAAATAGAGGTCTATATGGATGATATGATTGCAAGGTCGCAAACTGAAGAAGAGCATCTCGATCACCTATACAAGCTATTTGAGAGGCTGAAGAAGTACAAGTTAGGTTAAACCCTAATAAGTGCACATTCAGAGTAAGGTCTGGAAAGCTTCTAGGTTTTGTCTTCAGTAGTAAAGGCATCTAAGTTGATCCTACAAAGGTAAGAGCTATTCAAGAAATTCTAGTTCTCCATTCTGAAAAGGAGGTTAGAGGATTCTCGGGTCATCTTAATTACATTACCAGATTCATATCTCACTTAACTGCTACTTGTGAGCCGCTCTTCAAGCCGCTGAAGAAAGATCAAGTAATCAGATGGAATGACGACTCCCAAATAGCTTTTGAAAAGATTAGGGAATACTTACAAGAACCTCAAATCCTGATGCCTCCAGTTGAAGGAAGACCTTTGATCATGTACTTGATTGTGCTAGAGAATTCTATGGGGTGTGTGTTGGGCCAACATGACGAGTCTGGCCAAAAAGAGAATGCAATATACTACCTGAGCAAAAAGTTTACCGACTGTGAAACCAGATATTCACTGCTCGAGAAAACTTGATGCGCTCTGGCATGGGCTGCTCGCCAGCTAAGATAATATATGTTGACTCACACCACTATATTGATTTCTAAGGTGGACCCTATCAAGTACATCTTCGAGAAGCCCGCTCTCTTCGAACGAATAGCTAGATGGCAAATGATTCTAACTGAATATGATATTCAATATACAACACAAAAGGCCATCAAAGGAATTGTATTGGAAGATCATTTGGCCCATCAAGCTGTTGATGATTATCAATCTATGAACTTTGACTTCCTGGATGAGAATATCATGTTAGTGAATGACTGTGCAAAACCTGGACCGTATGACGGATCCGAACAAGGATCCCAATGGACTATGGTTTTTGATGGAGCTTCCAACGCTTTGGGAAATGGAATTAGTGAGGTGATAATTTCTCCTGAAGGTTGTCACACTCCTTTCACTACTAGACTATGCTTCGATTCTACGAGTGACATGGCTGAGTATGAGGCATGCATATTGGGTTTGAAGGACGCCATTGTTTTAAGGATCAAGCATTTGGATGTATTCAAATACTCTACTCTAGTGATTATACAATTTAAGGGAGAATGGGACACTAAGCATCCTAACCTGATTCCTTACAAGGAGCTTGTGTTAACTTTGATTCCATGCTTCGAAGAGATCACCTTTGAATACTTCCATAGGGAGGAGAATCCGTTAGCCGACGCTTTGGCCACAATGTCTTCCATGTTCAAAGTCAAATGGGACAACTAAGCTCCTATGATTACGATTGAGAGATTTGACGAACCTGCGCACTACTATGAGCTTGACACTGATGAAGAGAAACCAGGGTACCATGAGGTGAGGAGATATCTTGAGGCACAAGAATATCCTGAAGGAGCTTCCATCAATGATAGGTAATTCTTGCATAGATTTTCATCCAAATTATTTTTAAGTAATAGAATCTTGTACAAGCGCAACCATGATTCTACTCTACTCCGATGTATGGATAAGAAGGAGGCAGAGAAAATTATGGAAGACATGCATGGGGGCCTTTTTGGGACCCACTTTAGTTGACACACTATGGCCAAAAAAATCCTGAGGACTGGTTACTATTGGTCCATAATGGAAATGGATTGTCACCATCACTCGAAGACTTGCCACAAGTGCCAAATCTATGCCGACAAAGTTAATGCACCTCCAATTGACATGATTGGAAAGATCAAACCTACTGCTTCCAATGGACACCGTTTCATCCTTGTTTCCATTGATTACTTTACCAAGTGGGTCGAAGTTGCCTCATTTGCCTCATTCACCAAGAATGTTATAGCCAGGTTTATAAATCATAACCTCATCTGCCGCTACGGTATCCCCGAGAGGATCATCACCGATAATGGAACCAATCTCAATAATGCTATGATTACAGAAATTTGTACTCAGTTCAAAATCAAGCATCACAATTCTTCTCCATACAGACCCAAAATGAATGGCACAGTGGAAGCTGCCAATAAAAATATCAAGAAGATTATGCAAAAGATGGTGGTAACCTACAAAGATTGGCATGAGATGTTACCGTTTGCTCTCTATGGCTACTGTACTTCAGCTCGAACGTCAACTAGGGCAACTCCCTTCTCTTTGGTCTATGGTATGGAAGCCATATTACCTATATAAGTTCAGATTCCTTCCCTAAGAATTATGAAAGAAGCAGATCTAGGCGAAGACGAATGGTGCAGACTAGGTTGGATCAACTATATTTGATTGATGAGAAGCGAATGGCCGCTGTTTGTCATTGTTAGATGTATCAAAAGTGTATGATCAAGGCGTTAAACAAAAAGATCAAGCCTCGAGTGTATCAAGCTGGCGACTTGGTAATAAAGTGCATCATTCTTCTACAAGGCGATCCCAGGGGAAAATGGACTCCCACTTACGAAGTACCATTCATTGTAAAGAAAGTTTTCTCTGGTGGTGCCATGATGCTGAATACTATGGATGGTTAAGACTTCCCGCATCCTGTGAACGCGGACATAGTTAAAAAATACTATGTATAAAATGACCCGTTAGGTTGACACACCTAAGAAAAAATAAGGGCATCCCGGCGAATCAAAAGGTTCAGGCAAAATTTAGGGATATATGCAAATGATTGTACACCCGACAAGTCAAAAACCCGAAAGGGAAACTTGGGCAAAAATGGGTACCCTGATGGGCTGAAAATCCTAAAGGGCGGTCCAGGCAAAAGTTAAGGATTAAAAGCGTATGACTATGTCTTGTGGGGACTTTATAGCCAACTTTACTACCAATGTCCAGATTCCAATAGTCCAAGATCAATCCAATCAACTTCTTTCAACGGCAAGGAATGTCCGAAAACATCGGGGCAATAGTGGAGTTGGAACACAATGAGATCACTTCCACATGGCTATTTATTTTTGTTTCCACTTTTTATTCCTTTCAAAGATTTCCTCTTACTAGGATCTCCGTCTCTTTGTACAAAAACGCCTATTCATGGGAAAAACATCAATACAAAAATACTTTGAAGGGTACAACTTTTTGCGTTTTCTGTTTTGAGTGCAAAACATCCAATGACTAAAATTGAATGAACATATGCATATGAACATGATTAAACTATTTAGTAAATGTATGCTTGCAAGCAGTAACAAGCATCTCTTTAATACAATTGAGATATTCCCACAGAGTTATCTCATTAACATTACCGCCACAGATTTGGATTCGTGAAATTCCCAACCAGAATTTCAATATCTGGAAAACCCTCTCCCTAGTTGAGTTTGAAGCCTGTTAGAGTTCTTCCTAAAGATTTAATTCCACCAAAAAGGCCATTCGAATATTCTCTTCAATAAGATTTATTTCCCCAACGAAATTACAAATTCCCTAGTTTTTCTTTTAGACTGCTACTAATCAACAAACAAGACCCCTTAACCTCTGGTTAAGTCATTACCATCCTCAATAGAGTCGTTACTATCACCAAAACATACCGCGAAATCTGGAATCCGACCAGATAACAACTAACTCCTTTCTCTTCAAAAACAAGTTACTACAAAGCCTGAACCTGACCAGATAATAGTTCAACTTCATATGAAGCCTGGATCCGACCAGATAATAGTTTAACTTCATTCATATCCAAGAAAGTTACTACAAAGCCTGGACCCGACCAGATGCTAGTTCAACTTCATCCTATCCATAAATCAATGTGAAACCTGGATCCAACCAGATAACAGTAAACCTCAATTTTAAGTTACTAAAGCCTGGACCCGGCCGAATAATAGCTTAACTTCTTCAGTTACTGTAAAGCCTGAACCCGACCAGATAAACAGTTTGAGTTGCTGAAACCTGGACCCGGCCAGATAAACAATTCGAGTTGCTGAAACCTAGACCCGACCAGATAACAGTTTAACTTCTTCAATTTTATGTGAAACCTGGAATCCGACCAGATAACAGTTAACTCCCTCTTCCCCAGTAGAGTTTGCCACTATCTCCAGTGAGTTGCTGTAAAGCCTTAAATTTGACCAGATAACAATTAACTTCTTTATCCCCAATAAGTTATTGTGAAGCCTGGAATCCGACCAGATAACAACTAAACTTTTTTCCTCTCCAATTAAGAGATAGTTCCCCAGTAGAGCAATGGACAGTTAAAACTCCTGAATTCTAGTTCCCAAGCAGAAATCAACACTTTCCACGGAATTTTCTCAAGCCGAAGTCAATATTCCCCAGCAGAGTTCTCTTTAAAAAAACAGGAATTCCCAACAGAATCATTCTAAGCAAACTTGAATATGCACATATTCTTCATCCTCAACAGCCATCTAGGATTTAAACTTTCCAAGGCTCCCCAACGCTTGTCAAGGATTTATTTGCCAGACAGGGATACGCTGCAATAACATTTCAAGTTCATACATCATAACATACATGACAAATGCATATAACATAGTCTCATTTATTTCGAGAACATCACTACGCCATGCATACATCTACATGCAACTAATTCTTTTCCTTGTAGGAAAAGTTCAATCAACAGTCAAAGACCTCTTATGGTTAGATTTACTTCTTTCAATTAAAGTCAAGCAAATATCATCAACATTTCCCATATAGGTCCGAGATTAATTCCCAAAGCAAGCCGGGGCAACTATCTCTATGACCAACAAAAAGCGCGTTCCAGATTAATACCTGAAACAAGACAGGACAACTATATATGGAAAACCGATTATAGATTAATACCTGAAACAAGACAGGGAAACTATCTACATGAGCAGATTAATGATTAACTCCTGAAACAGGACAGGGAAACTATCTTTCTTTCTCTTTGGTTAAGATAAAGATCAATTCCTGAAGCAGGACGGGGCAAATATCTTTATCACCAATGGTATGAAATCTCGAAACAGGACGGGTTTACCAACAAATTGATTGTAGAATAATTCCTGAAACAAGACGGGGCGACTATCTACATGACAAGTACTTCCTTCAAGACATCTGTTGTTTCAGTTTAAATCGACCATTGATTTATCCTGATTTTATTCCATTATACACTTTCCCTGGTTCATTTAAATTTCTCCTAAGATTTATACTGATTCGTTCTCCAATGAAAGAATATTACGGACATCAGCTATTTCAGTATAAGTCGGTCAAAGATTTATTCTAAGATTCCTTCCAATCTCTACCTACAGTCACTTTGGATGGCATCTATAAGGCCATCTCCAACGACTCCAGATCACCCTCGGATGGCATCTATAAGGCCATCTCTGACAAACTTTCCATTATTCTCCAAATGGCATCTTTAATCCCATTCCTGACACAATAAACTAGTACATTAGCGAGTGAAAATTTCTGGGCACTCTAGTGTTCAATCATCTTCCAACTTTAAGCTACGAATAGTGACATGTCATTCTCACTTTTCAGATTTAAGAAGATTGAACAGGGACAACTGTTGTACCCCAAAAATTTCCCTCCATTTTCTACGGAAAAAAATCTCTTAGAGTTTCTAACCATGCGAGGTTGTTCTTCTCAAATTTGCTAAAGGCTTTGGAATCAAAGTTTGGTTTCAGTCTCAATTTGTTTTCTTCTGCATCTCAAAATTAAGAAGATTAGTTAAGCCTTACCACTTGGTATTTTCAAGATAATTACAAGCCATCACTTGATTTATGATAAAACTTGATGAAGGGATTAGTCACCATTTTTAGGAGTCTTTCCTTTGATTTGAATTTTTAAAGTCAAGTTAAGTTTGAATTTGATTGGATTTGAAGCCCATTAGATCATCATTTTTTTCATTCTCATTACAAAGTCCATTATTACATATTTCCTTTGAATTTTTTTCATTCAAAAGTTTGTTTTCTGGAATTCAAAAGGAAATTTACTTTGGTTACAATCTTGGTGATACGAAAATAAGAGCAAGTTTTGACTTGATGCCATAAGCAAGTTTATATTTGTCCAAAAGAAAAATTCAAGATCAAAATGAAAATGGCGAACATGAAGGTTTTTATCTAAAGATTAAATGTCCTTTTTCTCAAAATTCATTTCAAAAGAACTCAAACCATATTTTTCATACAAGCTCAACATTTATCCTCATTCAAAACTAGAGTTTCTACAAAGTTTACAAATGTACAAAGGACTCATAGATCCAAAATATGAACTTTCTCTAATTTTTTTTGTTACAAAACATAATTCAAATTCCCAAGCTTTCTAAATTCTAAGATTCCATTCTTCACTCCTTTAAATTCCCTCCAAGATTTTTATGTCCAGCCACTATCTCCTTTCCCCCTTTTGCCATGCCTCACCTACCATATATGAAGTCAAAAGAAAATATGAGTTAGTAAGCAAACTTGAAAAATAAATAAAGTTACAAATGGTTTTAACTCATCATTAGGGTGGTTTCAAGAATTAGAAAAAGAGTTTGTGTTTTATGTACTAAGGCCTCAAACAATTAGTTTCTATCATGGGCCAATGCTATTGCAAATCACAAAGTGTTTTGGTTCATAATAGAGGGGAAGGTGTAAACAAAATTCAGCCCAACAGGATTCAAATAGAATTCAAATCCAAAAGAAAAAGCATCATATAAAAGTCAGAATTACATCATTGGCTACGAGTAGTTCTATTACAAATCACAAATTTATTTGATTCACAAAAGATAGGATCAAATCAGATTTCAAAAATCAGAACTAGCATCATGTTTTCATGCAAAAAACAGCAGGCCTCATAGTTATGTTGCTTCAATGAAAAAACTCAGAAATTGTAATGACAAATCATAAGCCAAAGCAACTCTACTGCAAAATCTAAAATGCCATGCTTTTGTTCACAGAAAAGAGAGAAAAAGAACTCAGAAAAAGTATTCAATACAACAAACATCAGTCAGCCAACAAAAGGACAACAGCTTGAGTTACCAAAATACAGCAAGTACAAAACCTGCAAAAAGCACCAAAACCAGTACAGCAGGTACAAAGCACATCAACCAACAAGAAAAGTCAACCAACAAAAGAATAACAACGTTGATTTATTAAAAAACTCAATAAAAATCAACCAACACAACCAGCATCACAAGCAACCGGTACAAGCATGAACAAAAGCCAGCTTTTATCACAAATGAATAAACAGTCTAACAAGCAACAAGTGACAAGTATGTTATGCTAATTCCCAAAGTCAAAGCCCTCATAAACAAGCAAGAAAATTTAAGGTATAAAGGAACATCATTGAGTTCAGAAGAACCAGAGGAAAAATTTCCAGCAAAAGAAAATACACAGAGATACATAAAACAAATTGCAACAACACTGTTTGCAAGGGGCATTTTTCCAGCAAAAGAAAAATATACAAGAACATATAGCAAAAAACCAAAATCCAACCTGGTTTCCATCATAAAAAATTACTTTCAGCCAAGCCACAAGATAACAAAATGCAGCAACTGAGCCAGAGCAACATAAAGAGGTAACTTTTATACAAACATCCCAAATATAGCTTTCAGCTTTCTTTTACAAAAAATATACAGGTCAAGAAGTTTTTTCCAACAGAAAAAATACACAGTTCACAACAAACAACAACACTTTTTTCCCCCTCAAAATCATTTTTAAGTTTTTTCATAAAATATACCATTCATAGAAAACTAGTACAACACAGAGAAATTTTTTCTAGCAAAGAGAATATACAGAGATACCAAGCCAAATTCTGTTCATATAAAAAAATCACGAATCAACAACCCAAAATTCAGCTCACCAGATATACAAACATATAGATACACAACCAATACCTCCATTTTCCAAACTCATCATCATCAAAAATATACAAAACAGAACCGCATGCGAACACAACACAAACCCTAAACATTTTCATCATTTTCGCGAAACCCTAACCCTTCAGAATATAAAAAATACGAAGAAGAAGAGATAGAGAGGAACTATCTCACCCAAAATAAGCTTCAGAGGCCAAACCGGATCCCTTAGGGTTTCCGTTCACCCCCTTTTCGATCTACGCAAAATGATGCATTTTCTGCAAAATCAAATACCAGATTAGTGATTAGAAGGAAGAGAGGAAGAGATTAATGAAATAAAAATAAAGATTGGAGTTCCTCCGCTGCCGTCGCCGCTGCAGGGGAGATTTCTGGCACGGCTATTTCTTCGTCTCCGGCGAAGAGAGCACAGGAGAAAACGAGAGAGTAAGAGAGAGAGAGAGAGTGAGTGAGTGATAACAAATGAATTCATTTTGGCTTTTTTGTGTTGTTTTGTTTTATTATAAAACAAATTATCAGGCCCAATCAACCAAGCCAAATATCCCCTTCTGCACCCCCCCCACATTGTTTTTTCACCCCTTTTCCGGGCCCTATCAAAAACTGCTAAGCCCAACTGTTTCAGCGCATGCACCCCCTGCTTACTAACCTCTCCATTTTCATTTTGTTTTATTTTATTCTCTTATTATTTATTTTTACTATTATCAATATTAATTTTATTATTATTTTTATTAATAAAAAAATATTTATTTATTATGTATATATATATATATATATATATATATATATATATATATATATATATATATATATATATATATATATATATATTTATTTATTTATTTTCATTACTTTCTAAACTAAAGACAATAAAATTTTCTTAAACAAATTTAGTTTTCTTTTTAGACTTACGGTTATTTTAATAAAATTAATTTAGAACTTAGGACTTTATTTTAATTAATTTTATTTATTTACTAATTTAATTAAATTCACAAAAAAAAATCCTAAAAACAAAAAAACTTGTTTTTTT
Organism: Vicia faba; assembly: GCA_948472305.1. Classification (NCBI taxonomy): domain Eukaryota; kingdom Viridiplantae; phylum Streptophyta; class Magnoliopsida; order Fabales; family Fabaceae; genus Vicia; species Vicia faba. The sequence continues at coordinate 1,396,498,246 of OX451736.1, read as the reverse complement.
TCTTAGATAAATTAATTTCTTTTATTCACTTAATTTTATTTTTTTTTAAACTTTAATTAGGTCAAAATCTTTAATACAAAAAATACACTATATTTATTCCATTCTTGTACATTATATTCATTTACATTTTGTGTACATTATTTATTCAAATTCAATATGGTTTTAATAGATAATTAGATTTTAATTTCTTGCAATCCCTATTTGTATATTTGTACACCCCATCCCCAAGTGATGTAATAGCGTATGATATTTGCTTTCTTCCATTTACCGCTTTCATAAATGCTAATAAATTAAGATTTGTATGGAAAGATAAAATCAACAATAGAAAACCCTAATTTAAGATTAAACCAAGCATGAAATACAAACACTTGCACACTTTGCGCCTCTAGAGTTAACTCCACTTGTTGCCTTGAGAAAATGGTCATGATATGCATATGAGAAATCTTAGCAAAAACAATAAAAAATACAAGGTCATAGTCCCTCAATGATGCTTTGAATGTTGCCTTACAAATGATCTTAGTCCCTTAAGAGAAATGCTAAGATATCTCACAACATTGATATTTATGACTATACAATGACCCACACCCATCCCTTTACATCCAAAGATAGGGCTACTTACCAATCAGTGGTAAGATAGCAATATCAAAGGAAGAGAGAAATGGACCAAAGACTTTTGAGTAGGTAGAACGTTCTTAGTTGCTTGCTCATAATCCATGTTCAAAGACAAGCATCTTTTTAAACACACTAAATACTTTCAAAAACATGAATTATTTTCAAAAGTCCAACACTTTGTATGCATTCTTATAGAGATGAGAATCATTACAAAGTTTGCCTAAACGAAGACGCTTTTCAAAAATACTTTCAAAACCCACCACAAACACATTTCAAACAAAGCAATTTAAAAAGTGATCTAGTTTAGATATTAACGTTGACCCTGTTATTGAGCCTGAATGTTGTGAGCTTCCATATTTTCAATGGCTAATTCCCAATATGCTTTCTTATGAGCTTGTTGTTGCTGCTGCTGTTGATATTAGTTTTGATATTAACGTTGACCCTGTTGTTGAGCATTCTCCTTTTGATCCCTCCAGGCGAAGTTAGGATGATTCTTCTACCCAGAATTATAAGTATTTGAATATGGATTATTCTGTTTCGAAAAATTAATGTCTTCAATATGTTATGGAGTTGAAAGACAGTGCACAATAACGTGTGGTCCACTACAAATTTCACAAACAACATTTTAGGCATGTTGAATCTGAGATACCTGTTGAGTACCTATGTTCATTGCCTTACACTTTTTCTCCACTTCTGCAGCAACTGTTTCTTCAATTTTTATTTGTTTGTTGGCTTTCAACTTCAAATCAATCACTCCCTTTGGTTTTCTTTCAACTCTGTCATACAACTCCAAATGCTCGTTTGCAGCAATTGCTTCAATTATCTTCTTAATACCTGTGGCTGTTGAAAAATTTGATGAGCCACCAGCTGCTATGTCAATTAACTGCTTTATCTTAATTATAAGACCATTTACAAACATCTGCATCTGCTAAGTCAAATCTAGATTATGAGTAGGACAAGCCACTAGGAGTCTTTTGAATCTTTTAGAAGCATCTCCTAATGACTCACCCTCTTTCTGCTTGAAATTGAGGATTTCACATCTTTTTCTCATGAATACTAATGCTGGGAAGTAATCATTTAAGAAGTCAGTTTCCATCTCTTTCGAAGAAGTAATACTACCAAACTAAAGGGAATAAAACCACTCTTCAGCCTCATCTGCTGAAGTGAACGAAAACATTCTCAACTTCTTCCCTTCATTAGTGTGCCCATCAATCTTCAAGGCGGGGCTCATGGTCAACAACCTTTGTAAGTGCTTATTAGCATCTTCATTGACCCTTCCAGAGAAGGACTTCATTTCGATTTGAGTGATTATGCTCGAATGCAGTTGGAAATTTGGAACGTTCATCGGTTGGTTTACAATTGTCAATCTACCAACCAGTACATTTGTCCCACCATAGTCACCAAAGAGTCTCTTAGGTGCTGGTGGATTTTCACCCATTGATATTTCTTATTCTGACTCTGACTCCGACTCTGTATGAACTGAAAAATGTTCTTCGTTGTAGGCCAATTTGGCTAATCGAGCTTGTCTATGCTTTGCGTGAAAAGTTCTTTCGATTTTTGCGTCAAAAGGAAATTCAGCAGAGGGATCCCCTCACATAAAAAGATTAGAGACAGATCAGTTACTATAATAATAATAAAAATAAAACAAAAATAACAAAAATTAAATTTTAGTTGTAGAGCAACAAAATTTCAATTGAACTAAACTTAGAACTCTATATTTTGGCAGTCCCCAACAACGACGCTAAAAACTAGATCAGAAAAAGAGCATGTGTACTATTTTTCCTTTTGTAGTAATAACAGGGAAATTTCCCGAATTTCAATCTCAAGTAATGCGTATAAGTATCGAGTTCAATGCATGGTTCAATTAATGAAAACTAAAATTGGGTTTTGTTTTGAGATTATCAATTAACAATGAGTAAAAATAAGCAGAATATTCAATTTATTTTTTGACAGATATGAGGAACATGCTAGGGTAAAGTGTATGATTTGTCCTATAACAACCTTGAATCTTTATTTCTTCAACAAGTTCTAAATACTCAATTACCAGACCATTAGCTTATTTTCCCGTAAAGCCTTGGTGTAAAACCTTTGATTGTTCATCCTAAATTCGAAGTCCCTAGAGATTTATGATGAAATCTAGCCTTGTTTTATCAAGATTTAACCGGATACTATAGGGTATCCCTAGTCCTAGGTGATATCTACTATAGGTCAATCACATTAAAACCTTAACAACAACGGTCCAGTCGAATTGTTAACCGTAATTTTTCCCTATTGGTCTGATAGAGAAAGCATTAGAAACATTGTACGATTAAATTGAACATGAGAAACAAATATATTACTAAAATTCAAAAAGAAAAGTCGTTTACCAAATCAAATCAGGGACACCCCCTAGCATTGGGGGGTTTAGCTAATCATATTCTTCAAAGTAATTACAATAACATAAAATTGATACATTACAAAATAGTGGTGAACATTGATCTTCAATTGATTCCGCTCATGAAAATTCTCCGTTCTCCAAAAAATCATATGCTTCAATCTTCAATTGTGTAATTTTTTCCCGCCAAAAAGTCCCTCGTTCCTTCGTGAAAACTGTTCTAAATATTAAAAATCCATTGATCTCGGTTGGAAATGCCTTAAATGCCCCTATGGGTCAGCACTTGTGAGAAAAAACAAATAATATCAAAAACCACATTCCCATGCACTACAGCTCATGTCAGCCAACACTAGTGGCTGTAGCACCCTCGTGACTTTCTTCACTTTGAAAATAATGCCTAAGGACTTGCATTGCAGGCCGTGTTAGCCAACACTGGCGCCCGTAGTGCACCACGATCTATTGCCCTGTTTTTTTCTTTTGATGATACGACATGCCTGCTACGATCCATGTCAGGAAACACGTCCAACCGTAGCAGGGCTCGTGATACTTTATTTTTTTCTTTTCTTGCCCGTTCCTTCGAAACTCCAGATTATTGCAATTTTTGCACCGAGTATTCTCGAGTCCTAGACCTGATATGAAATCACTTAACTCAACACTACCGAAGCATAAAATATAGAAAGTATGAATAAAACTCAAAATTGACTAAATGCTTAAATCAACAAACAATAAATAAAACTAAGTCAGCTGATAACAAAACCAAATAAAGTATTACAGTTTACCTGGATAAATGTCAAATAAGTGATAGAAAACAAAGTACGAATGGTGACTGATCAGGGAACAATTTAATCGGATCAATGACATGGTTGGCGACGGTCTTAGGGTGAACGTGACCTATGATGAACCTCAATATTTTGATGGGGGATATTTTTTGAATAAGGAAGAGCAAAAAAATTATCAATTGTTGAAAGAAATTAATACATTGTTGTTTGAAGGGTCGTCCGACTCAAAATTATCTATGTGTGTGAGATTATTAGCCTCCAAGTCAAATTGGAATGTTTATGGTCAGTGTTTGGAATTCTAATCACTAATGATCTTGGACGCAACTCCTACGAAAGACAACTTGCCTACAAGTTTTTATGATGCGAAAAGATTTGTTTCAAAGTTGGGTTTAGAAGTAAGATATATTGATTGTTGCATTAAAGGTTGCATGTTATTTTATGACAATGAGTTTAGTAGTAATGATAGAGCATTGGAGGAATGCAAGTTCTGTAAGAGTACAAGATATCAAGTTTGCAGTAAAACCATTAGTTGTAAGCAAAAATGCGTAGTAGTGAAGTCCATGTTTTATTTTCCGATAATACCTATGTTAAAAGAAATGTTTGCTTAAATGCACATTGCAAGTCAAATGACATGACATCATACAAACAAAACAAGTTTAGGAACTGTGCGATATCCATTTGATGGTGAGGCATGGAAGCACTTTGATTGGATACATCTTGATTTTGATACAAAATCTAGAAATGTCAGACTCAGATTATGCTCTGATGGTTTTCTCCATATGTCCAACATTCAACAATTGCATATTCTTATTGGCCAATTGTTGTAACCCCTTAAAACCTCCTTCCTGAGATTTTCATGACAAAACCATACATGTTTTTAACTTACCTCATTCCAGGACTATCGAGCCCAATATTTGGAATCGATGTTTATTTATAACCTTTAATTGAAGATTTGAAGATGTTGTGGATTACAATATGTACTTTTGATATATATTGTAAACAAAACTCTACTTTTGGAGCTATCTTGATGTGGACTATGAATGACTTTCCCATATATGACATGTTGTCTGGTTGGGGTACACTTGGAAAAATGGGTTGTCTGTATTACATGGGATACACAAAGGCATTTACATTGGAAAAAGGGAGGAAAAGTCTGTGGTTGGATTGTCACTGCAAATTCCTACCATAATATCACCGATTTATAAGAAAAAAGAATAATTTCAAAAAAGACGTGCGAGTAACAGGTCCCCCCCCCCCCCCCTCGACTCTCACCAAGTAAAGTATGGAACCAAGTTTATTAACTACCAAAATTCACAGATTATGGTGAATCATATAAAATTCAAGGATATGGGGTCACACACAATTGCAAAAAAAGAAGTATATTTTGAGACCTTCCATATTGGAAACATAATTCGTTGCGCCATTATCTTGATGTTATGCATATTGACAAGAATTTTTTTGATAATGTATTTAACACAGTTATGGATGTTCAAGTAAAAATAAAGGATAATGAGAAGGCTAGAAAGGACATGGAAATTTTCAGTAATAAAAAAGACTTGAAGTTGAAGCCACATTCGAATGGAAAATTATTAAAACCCAAGGCTACTTATAGTCTGAATTCCCAAGAAGCTAAAACGGTTTGTCCATGGTTAAATGAATTGAGAATGCCTGATGGTTATGCTTCGAACTTAGAAAGGTGTGCTGATGCCTACACTGGGAAGTTGTGTAACACCCCAATTTTAATAGGAATTATTTTATTGGAAAAATAGATGATATGATGTGCTTATATTTGTTGATGATCTTATGATGCATTTTGATGAAATTCTTGGAAGGATAGATGTGATCATAATTGAAGAAGTTAGGGGTGTATGGCTAATATTGTAGAGACGTGGGGGTAAATGAAGAATATTAGCAACATTAGTATTATTATTATTATTATTATTATTATTAATATTATATATATAAGAGATAAATGGTAATTTATAATATTAATAATTAATAAATAAAATAAACCTATTAATAAGAGGAGGGGCAAGGTTGGTATATAGATTTAGGGGTCTAAAGTCTGTAGTTAGAACAACAAAAGTAAAAACACGAGGAATATATCTTAGAAGTGAGATGAGAAGAACAAAGAGAAGAACGTATAAGCTAGGGCGAGGAATCTCCAATAGAGAGCTTAAAATCGTGAAACCTAAAGTAAGGGTGGGGTTCAGACTCTCTAATAGATGGTTTAATTGTGGGTAGATGATGATATTGAATGTTAGGTTTTGGGGTAAATTGATTGTGTAATTGATTGTAAATGATGAAATTGATGTGTTGATTGTGTTGGTTTTATGTTATATGATGTATGTTGATGTTTTTAAATAATTGAGGTATTTGATCTATCATAAAAAGTGGTTTTAGGTGAAGAAGATGAGATTTCGTAGCAGCAAAATCAAGTTTTAGGGTCTGTTCGTGATTGGTAATCAGTTACCTTATATGGGTAACCGGTTACTGTTGTTGTATTTTTTAATGTTTTCTACTGACTTGCAGTAACCGATTACCATAACTGGGTAACCGGTTACCACGAGGAACTTTGGAAAAGCAGGGTTACCGTCTTGCGGTAATCGGTTACCATAACTAGGTAACCGATTACCACTGCTACTGACAACATTTTTGGAAAACTTTGAAAAATCATAACTTTCACCTAGGGTGTCCGTTTGATGCACCGTTTGGACCGTTAAAAAGTTAAAAACATTTTCTACAATGTGATAATAATTTTTATAATAGTAGGTGAATTATTTTTATGTTAAAGGCTTATGCCTTGGGTGTCAATTTTAGTTGTTGTAGATTAATTGGGGTGGTCCTATTTTAATGATGAATTGTTGTCGTCGTGAAATTAATCATGAGGATTTTGGTGTTGATGTGATGTGATATTTTCTATCTTATGATGATTAACTTGGTGAAGGCTTATGCCTTGTGTGTTAAAGTTTTATGAAGTGTGGTGCATATTGTTGTGATTAAACGTGATGGTGTTGTATGGATGATGTATGAATGTACTGCATAATATATTGCAATATGGCGAAGATTTTGTTGTTGGCCTGGAATTGGCATGATGTTGATGGTTATGCTCGTGATTGCATAATTTTGGTTGTGGCATGTCGCATTTCATGCATCGTTGAGGGCTTATGCCCTGTCCTCTATTGGAAATCGTTGAAGGCTTATGCCCTAACCTGTATTAGCAATCGTTGAGGGCTTATGCCCTAGCTTGTATTGGAAATCATTGAGGGCTTATGCCCTGGCCTTTATGGAAATTATTGAGGGCTTATGCCCTAGCCTATATGGCAATTTGTTGAGGGCTTATGCCCTGATGGTACCACATGCATCTTGCATCAGTGTCAGTCGTATTGCATTTGTTGAATTGTTGATATTCAATGAAGTTGAGTTGTATGTTTAATTTTTTTCGTATGATGGGTGTTGATAATTAAGTATGTATTTGTGTAACCGTTATGAACTATAATTGATGATTGTGGGAGTCAAAATCTTGTATGATATACTTGTTGTTTATTCATGATTATATGACTTATTATATTGTCATGATAACTCACCCTTACTATTTGAATGTTGCCTCTATGTGGGCAACATGCAGATAGCCTGGAGTAGTGCGAAGTTGAGGAGTCTAGAAGAGGTTTCTTTCTCTTATTGAGTGAGTTTCATTTCTCTGATATGTAACACCGGGGGGATGGACGCTTGCCTGTTTATTTTAGCTGTTGTTTTATTTTGAAGAATTGTGGGAGTGTTGTAGACTCTCTTTATTTGATTTAAAACATTGTTTTGTGATGAATTGAAGATGTTGAAAATAATTATGATTTTGTTTTGTTGTATTAATAAAGTTGAAGATTGAAGATTATGTCGAAATGTTGTCAGTTCATCTTAAATATGTGTTATGTATCTGTTTTATCGTAATTGAGCAAAAATCAAATATGTTGAATGATGTGACATCCTATTTGTTATTGATGTGAAAATTTTATTTTACTCTGATTATTTTAAAAATTTACTGTTGGGGAAATAGGGTGTTATAATTGGTATCAGAGCAGGTCGGTCCGTCTGGCCAAGTTGTCTAATGTTGTTTGTTCCTTAGTACGTGACAAGTGTGTGAAACATTGTCGGTACTTGTTTGCTTTTATAATCACTTGTTTGCAGGAGTGGGATTGAAACAAATGGGGGAGAAGCTTTTGCTTCTATGAGATGGTTCAAGTGTAAACAATTGGTTTAGCATGTCGTGAAGTGCATGGGTACAGACGTTAATGTTGCTGTGTTGTTTTTCCAATTATGAAGGAAGCACGAATTTAGGATTTAAGTCTAACGGTAAGACAAAGTGTTCTTATGGGGGAATGATCAGGTAACTCGTGTTGTTCGCATCTATAGAAATGGAGGGCGATGTTATGACTAATGATGTGCTCGTTGTGGGTGAGTCTTGATGTTTCCCAGAGGATAATTGCAACTTGTTGTTAAAGGGAAATGTTAGATTAACTTGATGTTAGCCTTGATGTGAACTATCAGGAATTAAACTAAGATATTAAAAAGTGTTTTGGCGAGTCGATGTATATTTTTATGCTTGAAGGTTGTACGAATTCAAGGTTCTTATTTGTTGGTCAAGTAGAGTCGTCTCCGAAGGAAAAAGAGAATTGTTAAAGGTTGCTTCTCACATGATATAGAGAAATGTGACGACTAGTGATATATAAGAGGTGTGTAATTCTTGATGTTCTCATGAGGACATTAGCTAAGCAAGTAGGATAGCTCTTAGAAGGTGAAGCTCAGGTGATTGCGATGTTTTAGCAAATGTCGATCCATCGTGAAAGCTGTCTTTGTTGAGTTACCATTGTGTATGATGTTGAAATTTTGAATGGTGATAGAGTGATGAAATTGAGGTGACGTTGGTGTTAGAATTGTGGTATATATTATGTGTCGATGGTTACATGAATTGATATGTTTTGGAATATTTACAAAACTAAGTCTTAGTGAAAAAGATTAGAATCTCGTAGCAGAAAAAAATGAGGTTTTGGGCTCTACTGTCCTAGGTAACCGGTTACCATTGTAGGGAAACTGATTACCGCATTAAAAAATGCGTGATAGAGAAAAGAAAAAAGGAAGTAACCGGTTACTATTATGGGGCAACCGGTTACCGCTGAAGCTGACAACATTTTTAGTAATTCTTGAAAAATTCGTAACTTGAGTTCCAAATGTCTAATTTGAGTTCTGTTTGAAGCGCTAGAAAGCTAACATGATGAAATTTGTTTTAAAAATGGTTACAGCACCTGGAAGTAATTTATTTTTGATGTAATGATGTTGGATGAGAGGTGAAATTTGATGTTGATCTCGTGCTTGGTACCAGACTTGTTCCTATGGCACCATACAGAATGGCAGTTCAAAAGTTGGGAGAATTAGATAAGTTATAAGAAGATGTACGGAGAAATATATTTGTAAAAACTAATGCATAATTTTGGGAGATTTGATGTCATTATTTAAGGAAAAATAAAGTAGTATGAAACTGTATGTGGATTACCGATAACTGATTAAAATAGTGGTTGAGGTTACATATCCACTTCAGATGATTGACGACTAGATAGACCAACTAGTAGGCGAGTATGTTCTCAGTATAATTAAATTGATGTCAGATTATCTTCAGATATGGATGAAGAGTGAGGATAGTTAGAGGACAACTTTTAGAAATTGGTGAAGTTATTTTGAATAATTGAATCAGCTTGTTGTGGTGTTTCTTGGGAGCATTTTGGTTTAGTCTGAGTCAGAAAAAGGAAATGTTGAATTTCGTGACTCGAATTATGATGTCGAAAGGAAAGGAAATGTATCTTAGGATGTGAGGATGTATATCATGATTTGAAGAGGTGAATTTTCTTGAACATGCTATTTCAAACGAAGATATTTGTGGAATCTATTCAAAGTAAATAGAGGTTTATATCAAGGGACTCTGATATTGGTTATGAGACTAGAACTTTTTAGGAATTAACTGGTTATTATTGCAACTTGCTTGAGATGAATTCAAGTGAGATAAGTTGTTAGTGAATGAATTAAGGGAATGAAATGTTTGACATTAGTAAAGATGTGAATGTAATAGATAAGTGCATAGAGATGCAACTTATGCTGATTAAGCATGATTAGAGTGATGGTATCGTTGAGATTGTGATTAGAATGAGACCCAAATGCGATATTAAAGGAAAGAGTAAGGATTCATTGATGTGGTCAAAATATTCTAACTAGATAAAGACTTATTTTGGAATTATACGATTTGAATTATACTTGGTGTAGTAGTTTTCCTGTATTAGAATATACTTAGCAATTGTGTTATGCTGCGTGTGCATAGGGGAGACTATGAAATGGAGTTTTGGCGTTTATGTATCATTGACGAGGTAGAAATGAAGGAAATAAAGAAAAAAATTTTAAGCCTTGGAGAGATTGTTGGACATTATGCTCAGGTAACCTTGAGCACAAGGTGAAAGATGCTATTATAGTTGGGTAATGATGATTTATGCCACCGTTATGATTGCTGGCTACCTATTGCAAATTGAGGAACTGATCACCCTTAATCTCTTGTTTAAAGTAGACATGATCTTAATGGATGGGATAAATGTGTCTTACTAGCTTGGTGGTGTGTAAAGTGATTGACATTTTATCAAGAGGATAATTGTTCACAATTTTATGTGAACCTAATGCAAAAAGTTGCTATGAAAGATTTCGGATTTATTAAGCAATTTAGAGACTTGAGTTGGTATGCGAGCTAACAATGCAGAGTAGACAGTTGAGGATGTCGAAAAGTGAATAGTGATTTTTTGGTAGTTACTAAGGAGAGTCTGAAGATAGATATGAAATTTGTAGATCTGATGGTTGTTGGAAATCAAAATGAAGACATTAACTTAAGATAAATGATTAGAATAGTGCAGTAGAAGTGTAGTGTGACATAGGTTGTTATACGGGTATGACCTTGGAGTCAAAGATTTAACATTGGGAGTTATGGGATAATGCAAACTATTAGACATTCCATGATGGAATTGTTAGGTGAAAGGTTAACTATATTATTCGTGTTATCACCATGTCAATAGATGTATTGAATTGCATGATAAATTTTTGGGATATAGCATAATAATATAGACGATGTTCATGTCATGAGAATATGCGTCCTTAAGCTATGTTGTTGTGTCTTTTCCTATGGCAAGGACTCGAGGGTGAGCGTATTTTTCCTTATGAAGAGAAATTAGAGAAACATTACTTATAGTGACTGAAAAGACCTCATTGTGTTCTGATTCAAGCGCGAACAATATCGTAAAGTAATAGATCTTGTATTACAGGGTGATGGGACAAGGAGAAAATGGATATGTGCATTCATAAGTAGGTAGTAATGCATCTTGTTGGACTGTTGTAGTTGATGATATACAATGTTGGATAGTAGTATTCGAAATATTTCCAAACATGACGTTGTTTGCAATAGGTAATTTTCGAGGACGAAAATATTCTAAGTGGGGGAGAGTTATAACACCCCAATTTTAATTGGAATTATTTTATTGGAATAAAATAGATGATAAGATGTGCTTATATGTGTTGATGACCTTATGATGCATTTTGATGAAATTGTTGGAAGGATAGATGTGATAATAATTGAAGAAGTTAGGGGTGTATGGATAATAGTGTAGAGACGTGGGGATGAATGAAGAATATTAGCAACATTATTATTATTATTATTATTATTATTATTATTACTATTATATTTATAAGATATAAATGGTAATTTATAATATTAATAATTGATAAATAAAATAAACCTAGTAATAAGAGGAGGGGCAAAGTTGGTATATTGATTTAGGGGTCTAAAGTGTGTAGTTAGAACAACATAAGTAAAAACACGAGGAATAGATCGTAGAAGTGAGAAGAGAAGAACGAAGAGAAGAACATACAAGCTAAGGCAAGGAATATCTGGTAGAGAGCTTAGAATTGTCAAATATAAGGTAAGGGTGAGGTTCTTACTCTCAAATAGGTGGTTTAATTGTGGGTAGATGATGATATTGAATGTTAGGTTTTAGGGTAAATTGATTGTGTAGTTGCTTATAAATGATGAAATTGATGTGTTGATTGTGTTTGTTTTTATGGTATATGATGTGTGTTGATGATTTAAAATAATTGAGGTATTTGATCTGTAATAAAAAGTGGTTTTGGGTGAAGAGGACGGGATTTTGTATCAGAAAAATCAAGTTTTTGGGTCTGTTCGCGATGGGTAATCGATTACCATTTATGGGTAACCGGTTACCGTTATTGTGTTTCTGAATGTTTGGCTACTGACTTGCAGTAATCGGTTACTGTAACTGGGTAACCAGTTACCGTGAGGAGTTTTGGAAAATCAGGGTTAGTTTCTTGCGGTAACCGGTTACAGTAATTGGGTAACCGGTTACCACTTCTACTGACAGCATTTTTGGAAAACTTTGAAAAATCATAACTTTTGCCTCGGGTGTCCGTTTGACGCACCGTTTGGACCTTTAAAAAGCTAAAAACATTTTTTACAATGTGATAATAATTTTGATAATAGTAGGTGGATTATATTTGGATTTAAGGCTTATGTCTTGGGTGTCAGTGTTAGTTATTGTAGATTAATTGGAATGGTCCTATTTTAATAATGAATTGTTGTCGTCGTGAAATTAATCATGAGGATTTTGGTGTTGATGTGATGTGATATTTTCTATATGATGATGATTACCTTGGTGAAGGCTTACGCCTTGTGTGTTAATGTTGTATAAAGTGTGATGCATATTGTTGTGATTAAACGTGATGGTGTTGTACGGATGATGTATGAATGTATTACATAACATATTGCAATATGGAGAAGATGTTGTTGTTGTCATGGAATTGGCATGATGTTGATGGTTATGCTTGTGATTGCATAATTTTGGTTGTGGCATGTCGCATTTCATGCATCGTTGAGGGCTTAGTCCCTGGCCTGTATTGGGAATCGTTGAGGGCTTATGCCCTAGCCTGTATTGGCAATCATTGAGGGCTTATACCCTATCCTGTATTGAAAATTGTTGAGCGATTATGCCCTGGACTTTACGGAAATTGTTGAGGGCTTATTCCCTGGCCTATATGGAAATTTGTTGAGGTACCACCTGCATCTGGCATCAGTGTCAGTCACATTGCATTTGTTGAATTGTTGATATTCAATGAAGTTGAGTTGTTTGTTTGATTTATATCGTATGATGTGTGATGATAATTAAGTATTTATCCGTGTAATTGGTATGAACTATAATTGATGATTGTGGGACTCGAAATCTTGCATGATATACTTGTTGTTTATTCATGATTATATGACTTATTATATTGTCATGATATCTCGCCCTTACTGTTTGAATGTTGCCTCTACGTGGGTAACATGCAGATAGCCAGGAGTAGTGCGAAGTCGTGTAGTCTAGAAGAAGTTGCTTTCTTTTATTGAGTGGGTGTCATTTCCCTGATACGTAACACTGGGGGGATGAACGCTTGTTTGTTTATTTTAGCTATTGTTTTATTTTGAAGAACTGTGGGAGTGTTGTAGACTCTTTTTATTTGATTTAAAATGTTGTTTTGTAATGAATTGAAGATGTTGAAAATAATTATGATTTAGTTCTGTTGCATTAATAAAGTTGAAGATTGAAGACTATAATGAAATGTTGTCGGTTCATCCGAAATATGTGTTATGTATCTGTTTTATCTTAATTGAGCAAAAATAGAATATGTTGAATGATGTGGCATCCTATTTGTTATTTATGTAAAAGTTTTATTTTACTCTGATTATTATTAAAATTTACCGTTGGGGAAATAAGGTAATACAAGTTGCATGGAATGAAAAGTCATGTTTTCATGGAACAATTGCTTCCAATTGCATTCAGTTCACTGCCCAAAAATGTGCTTAATCCACTAATCTAAATTAGTCATTTTTTAGTGATATTTGTGCATAAACATTAAGAGTGGATGACATCACTAAGTTGGACCAAAATATTTCAATTATTCTCTGTAAGTTGAAACAAGTTTTTCTACCTAGTTTTTTCGACTCCATGGAACATCTACTTGTGCATCTTGCATTTGAAGCTTATCTTGGCGGCCCTATTCAATATAGGTGGATGTATCTGTTTGAAAGATTCATGGGTGATTCAAAGCAATCAGTGAAAAATTAATCAAAAGTTGAAGGATGAATATGTGCATATTACTTGCATCGGGAAACATCATATTTTGTAGTCATTATTTCAATAACTTGATGTTAACTCCAAGAATCATAAGGAACGAGGTGAATGTTAACAAAATAAGTAAACTTACACTATCATTCTTCAGTCTTACTGGTCGTCCCTCTGGAAAGAAGAATGTGCATTGGCTGACCCAAAAAGAATTATAATCTGCGCTTGTTCATGTCTTGATTAACTGCGTTGAAGTTAAACCTTATCTTGAGTAAGTATACTTCCAACAACCTACTTATCTTTACATATTGAATTTAAAACTTAATATCTTCAAACTTGTATTGTGTGTTTCTTTATAGGGAATTTAACACATCCTATTTTTAAAGAACCGATGAACAAGAAACTATCGGTCACATACACGCTTATTTTTCAGAATGGTTTAAGGAGAAATTGTAATGCTTTGTTTCACGAACTCAAGAAATAATCCATTTGGGAAACTTGTCTAAAGGCCCTATTCAAAGCGCAATTGAATGATACAAAAACTTTGTGAATGGATATAAATTTCACACGCAACAATGGACAGAAGGGAAAAACTATAAATAATGGTGTATTCGTAAAATGAGTTACAGATTGTGGTAAACACGACTTCTATGGTTTTGTTACGCATATTTACGAGTTGACAAACACTTACTCAGTGATCAGTTCATTTTGATGCACATTCTTCTATATTTGTACTTAGGAATTCCCATGGTTTGTTTTGTTTATTTTTCTATTTTATGATGTTTTTATAATTTAGTTTATTTGTGCCTTTATTAGAATTTCGTATTTTATTTTCAGCATTAGAAGCTTTCAATGAAAAAAATCATAATTGGAGCTATATAAATCAGATTGACGCGTTATGATATTTGTTGGAAAGCTAAGAGAAAGAGCTACAACATTCATGTTGAATTCAGAAGATGTTTCGGAGTGGAGCAGACTTGAATTATTCGTTGAAGTTTCCGACAGTAGAAACATTTAGTTTTGGACCGATTTTGGGCCGGATTTTTATGTTTTCGACCAAGCAGGGTTATGACCCAAATTTATTGTTTTACTTATACCTAGGACAACCGTGTCACTATACGCACTATTCATGATTCACAAAAATATTCGAAGCTTTGTACGAATTGGAATGACGAACTAATTTCCCAAGAATCAATCTACTGTACTCAGGTTCCGCTTTGAGGTTCTTTTATAAATTTCATATAATTTGTTTCCTTTGAATTCTTCCTATAATTTCAATTGTTTGCTTAATTTGATTGTTGCTAAATGATAGAATTCTTAAATTCGATTGTTGATTGATCCAGAATCAATTTTGTGTTAATGTAGCTTTTGCATTATCACGATCAATCAAGTTGCATTTGATTGATTCGCAACAGTTTTTAATCTGTTTGCTTAATCTAGAATTCAGGAACATTTATCATATAATTTCTATTGCGCTTGTCAATGGTCATTGTAAGCAAATAGGATCAGACCCATTTAGGGAATTGGAATTTTATAGGAATCAATGATAAGTTGGAAGTCATTACAATAGGTTGATTCCTTTTAGCTTATTCGTTATTCACTTAATTACACTATTGCTTGTTTGAAACAGTACCGAAACAACCCCCATTGTTCCAATCATTGGTTATTAACAGTACAAGAATACTTGAGAATGATACTCGAGTTTTTGTTACTGTTAACTACAGTTTAAAAAAAAAATAGTTTATGATCTGTGTGTGACCATGAATCACTTAAACTCATAAAATAAAGTTGTATTGTTTTATTGTGATTGGAATGATCCATCTGTCTGAGGCACAAAATATAAATAAGAAATATAACACTGTTAAGATTCGAATGAACCGAAGGTACAAAGAGTACGACCCTTTCATAATGTCACATATTGTTAGAAAAGTTTATTATATGTTCCTTATCCTTTGACTACGCCACATAAACGAGGATGGTGTGTTGTAATCAAAACAAAACTATTGGGTATTATTGAAATTAACGATCTTGTGGAAGATGTTGTTTACTAAGAGGCTGAAATTTCTCAAATTAATGGTGTGGTTGAAGTTGAACAAATTAAAAGTTTGTGTGATACAGTGGTTGAGGGTCATCAAGTTAGTACATCTATATTGTTCGAAGAAAATAATGTGGATGAAGAGTGTGAGTGGTTTGGATTCAATAACAATATCAGATCAGATGATGACAATAATATGGATGAAGAGCATGGAGAGTTTGAATATATGGTTTTTGTAATTTTACTTAATGTACTGTGTATATAACGTGATGATTCATCTATGTTATTGGTATAAAATAATGTGGTAATTTATTAAAATGTGTTGTGTTAATTTATTAATCACACGTTCTCTAAAAATAGATAAAATGCCACCAAACTTGATAAGGGTAAGAATAAGACCCAACAATATTCCAGGATAAGGCTATATGAGGTACCGTCATCGTCCATGTATGCTCCTCCTTCTCATAGTCAAGGAGATCCCATGTCTACGGACACTATCAACCTTTAATGTCACTACTCTCCTCCCATGATTATCTTATGGTCCCATCTGGGACTCCAACATTTATCAGCCAATTTGGGCATATGCCATCATCATACCAACATCAACCTAGGGGATCTAGTTTTCCATATCCCACACAGGAACCCACTTCCTTCATGTAGCAGCCTGGGGGTTCATATCCATATCCCACATAAGGACCATCTTCCTTATTAAAGTAGCCTGGGAGATCTAGTATTTCACATCCCACACAGGGATCATCTTCCTTATATCAGTAGCCTGGAAGATCTAGTCTTCCACATCCCACATAGGGACTTCATTCCCTCATGCAGAAGTGATATGCGAGATCGTGTCGATATTCCAAAGACTTACTTGTCTCATTCATGGATCTCGAGTGATCACACATCCACATCTCACACACTTACATGTCTCATCCATGGATCCTGGGGGATCATACACCCCACATACCCCACATATACATGTACATGAGGAGCATGATTACCTTATTTTGAAGGATCATAAGGATCATGTGGAGCATGAAAATCCTAATGAGTATGTGACGGATGACAGAAGACTATATACTGATCCTAATGGGCTCAAGTAAGTTACTAATTTATTATTTTTATTTAAGTATACATGTTACCATTTTTAGATTTAATACTTATTCAAATTGTTGTTGTTTCGTTTTGCGCCGATTGGAGTTGCTGCCAAACGTACAAATCAAGTCATTTAACTAACGTATAAAAAACTTATTAAGAGTTTTGGAGAGGGGGGGGGGGGGGGGTTGCCTTAATGCAGTACAAAGTATTAGTATCAGTGAACATGTTAGACGAATGGTAATTATAACTATTTTTATGTTCTATTTTTAATTATTATATATTTTTAATTAACGTTAGTTATTTTAATTATATTGAAGAAAACGGAATACCACCACAAATTAATGAGTTGTTTGTGAAGTCCGGTACTAAAAAATCGGAGGAGTTTGTCGATGATCGTTTTCGAAGAGCTTATGTAAGTGGCTTATATTTCAATATTTTATTTAATTATTGTATATAACAAATTCGTTTAAACTATATTTAATTTAATTTTCGTGTATGTGTAGGAGAGGTATTAGGAATTTCTCGCGCAATTTCTAATTGTAAATCCTCAGTATACTTCGATAGGAAGACATTTGGTTGATCCGATTGTGGATACTTGTATTTGGAGTTTAGTAATCGACAGAAAGGGACCTAACGGATGTTGTTTCAGTATTGGAACTTTGGCCGATAAACACAAAAAGAGGATAAAACTCTATTTCAAAGAGTTGCAAATGGGGAAGGATCGTCACATACACCATAATTGACACTAGAAATAATGGAAACAGTGAGGCAATTGACTTTTACTAAGACGAGACGCGTGGCGGAAGTAAGTGCCTAAATGGAGGCTATGAAGAAGAGACAATTTGATATTGAAGAGCAAATAAGATGATTGATGGATAGAGGAAATCAAATGTTTGGTGGAAATGCAATAATTGGTGGCCAAGATGCGATAAATGAGAGGAAGAAGAAGAAGAGGAGTTTGATCTCGACCATTGAATTTTTTATTGTTATCTATGTTTGTGGCAAGAATATCATGTGCTTAATTATCATTTAAAAATATTTTTATTAATTACTAATTTTCGTATTTAATTATTAATTATTTTATTTAGTGAATTTAATTATTATTTGAAAATATTTATATTAATTATTAAATACTTTATTTAATTTATTAAATTTTTTCTATGAAATGGAAATCAGGTGGCAATATTGTGACACATATTCACTTTTGTGTGGTGTTTTCCACGATGTTAATTTCAAATTTGTGGCGTGATATTCATATGGGAACCAATATGCACAACTGTGCACCCACCTGAACCGATTTGCACTATTTACAAGTTTGTGTCGTGAATATCACGCCACAAATTTGTGTCGTGATTTTCACGTGGCAACCGGTTGCTACAAGCGCTCATGCATCATGATTTTCCCACATTGCTAATTTGGTTTGTGTCGTGATTTATTTGTTTATTTTATGATTTTCACGAGGCTAATTATAGTTTTTTGTAGTGAAAGTTCGCCTAAGGGACTTAGATCTTCTAAGTTGATTAAAACCTATCTTGGGGGACTTAGTGTTTCCTCGAGCGACATCAGACAAAAAAATTACGCCTAAGAGGTGTAATCAAATTCTAGCCTAAGAGACTTAATCACAAGTATTGTCTATTGGCTTAATCAAAGTCCCGCCTGAGAGATCCAATGTCTCTCTAGAAGAACTTATGGTCTCATCAGTCGGGCCACATATAACTTCGCGTGATCGACTTATATCCCTAAGGCGACTTCTATCGAGCCGACATGCAAGACTTGTGATTATGTATCTTAGGTCATTCTATGGTCGCGCCTCTTAGGCGTGATTTCTGTGTATGATCCCTTCTGGGGAAACACTAAGTCCTTCAAGTGAGGTTTTAATCAACCTGGGGAATCTAAGTCCCTCAGGTGAAGTTTCATGTAGCCTGGCTAATAAAACCATATGTCCCTCAAGCAAGAAGTTTGAAAGCTCATATGTATTTCGCTGAGGGGTCACAAGGATATTTGCAATGAATTCCAACGAACATTTCCCCAAAGGGGCGACACTGATCTTCGCTATAAACTCTAGAAAATATCACCTCAAGGGGAGGAGGTGATCTTTTCTATAAATTACAGTGACATAGCCTCAAGAGGGGATAAGGATCTTCACTATGAAGTCCACCAAGTATTACCTCAAAGGGTGGTAAGGATCTCTGTTTATGAATTCCAATAAATATTACCTCAAGGAGAGGAAAGGATTTTCGATTTTAAAGTCCAAAAAATATTTCCTCAAGGGTCGGTAAGGATCTTCACTATTAAGTTGAGTGATTATTTCCTTAAGGGGAAGCAAAGATCTTCACTATGAAGTCCATCATGCAAAATATTTGGTTAAACATCCTAGTTGGTCATAAATGCTCAAGAAATTGTTCGCAGATACATAGTCAGAATGTTTATTAGGAAATTAAAAATAATTTAACTGTAATAATATTTAAGATGAAGAGTGCTCCAGGTTCTAGGAAAGAGAATCCTTCCAATTCATGCAGCTTGTATGCCCTATGAGGAAGCTTCTAGAAAATGAAATATGGCCCCTCCCAATTAGGTTGTAGCTTTTCCTACTGTGCGGGTAGAACTAATTTTTTTTAATAACATGTCACCCTCTTGTATCTTTCTTGGCTTGACTTTGGAGTTATACATTCTTCAGAATTACTTTATTTGTTGATTCCTCTTCGTCGTTGGCTTGAGGGTGTACAACTAATAAACATGTCATATGTACTCCCAAATAATTTCAAAAGTAAATGACGAAAGTATTGGAAAATTGGGTTCCATTGTCAGAGACAATAGCTCTGAGAAGTCCATATCTCTAAGTTGTGATTTTAGAAACAATTTCCTCTTCTATCCATTTGGGGAAATAATCGACTCCCACTATCAAGAACTTTAATTGATTTGGCACCAGGGAGAACCTACCCAGAATGTCCTTGCTCCATTGGTATAAAGCTCAGGGAGAAGTTCTCAATTGGAAAACTTTAGTTGAGGCATGGTGAAGATCAAAATGGCTCTAGCATTGATCACACTTCTTGACAAAGGCGATTCTACCCTTCATCAGAGTAGGCAAATAATATCCCGACCTTAGCAGCTTGTTGGATATGGCTTTTTTCCTATGCGACTGCAATAGGCTCCCATGTGTACTTATTCAAGCACCAGGATGGTTTCATGCTCTCCTAGGCCCAGCGGATGTGTGAAGTCCTCTGCATTTCATAGATTTTTCTAGAGAGTAAGTTGTATTTGGAATCTTATCTTTGGGTTATTATTGCTCCCCCTCGTCCAATGGAAGTTTTTTTACTACAAATAATTCAGTATGGGTGGAATATAGGTAGACTCGGGGACAACTTCATGGGAGTACACCTCATCATCTTCGATGCTGGGGGAGGCAAGAGTCTACTAGATGACTTTTATATTAAATCACGTTGTCTTCGATGTGGCGAGCTTAAAAAGGAGGTACACTCTAAAGTTTCTCTCACATGGTACATGTTCTATTTTAAAAGAAGTAAAGCTAAAGGTTAGACTCCGTACCTTTTGGATATATTTTATCAGCTGCGACTTCTTTGCCTACTACTTCCTAAAGACTTGGTTGGTGAAAAATTTGGAGTCACATTTTTAGTTTATTCTGGAGGCTCCCATCTCTAAGGAGAGGACCATGCCAATAATAAGATCCTTGTACTCTTCCAAATTAATTTCGGCGGTGAACTCAAAATTAAGCGCATACTCGATGAATAAGTCTCCAAGTTCACCCAGAACTATTCCAGCGTCGCCTCTTTTCACGTTAGAGGCATTGTTTATATATAGGACTATCTGGTGGGGAATACATTGTCAATGAGCTGCTGGTAGGTGGCACCATTATTCTTAAAGTCGAAGGGCATGACCTTGTACTAGTAGTTGTCATGATTCGACATAAAGGATGTTTTGGGAGCGTCCAAGGGGTCCATCTGAATATGGTTATATCCTGAGTATGCGTCTATGAAGCTTAACATGGAGTATGCGGATGACCCATCAATAAGGCGACCAATTTCAGCTAGCGAGTATGTATATTTAAGACAAATGATATTCATATTAGTGAAGTATACACACATGTGTCGTCTATTGTTAGTTTTTTGTACTATAACCACGTTGTCTAGCCAGATGGTATATTTCTATCATGATTCAGACATCAGATAATTTCCACGCCTTTCCATCAATGGAGACTCTCTTCTCCTTACCAATTTTCTACTTCCTCTACGCCACTGGTCTAACAGAAGGTTGTTTGGTGAGGCGATGAATCACCATTTTGGTGTCTATACCAGGTTTATCGAAGGGAGTCCAAGAGAACAAGTCGACATTCTTAATGAGTTGGTAGACTAGCTCTTGTTTTCCTCCTTAGAAAGTGAATTTACCATCTTTGTGACTTGTTGAAAAAAATGGCCTATCTAAACCTTCTTCAAGTCCTTTGTGGGCATGATCCTTTTGCTTTTAGGCCCAATTTAAGGTCTCATCACTCAGGATCAGTTCTTAAAACTTTAGAGTGGGAATCATGAAAAAGGGTGAGCTTCTATCTCTTTGTTTCCAGGCTATTTTGGCTGCACTCTTGAGAAATATCTTGGTCTCCTCGAATTTCACTGACTCATCCTCCAGAAAATGGATACATTAGTACTAGGTATAGGGTGGAAACGACTTCCTCCAGCGCGTTGATGATGGGTGTCCCAAGAACAAGGTTGTTCGGCGACAAGGCATCCATAAGAAGGTAGCTAAAATAAATTACCTTGGCGTCTGCGCACTTACCACATCTGGTCTCCAAGGTCACATGGCTCATTACTTAAACATGTTAATTTGGAAATCCTATTAACGAGTCGCTGAACACTTTAACGATGGTAAGGCCGAGCTTCATCTTTTGGAAAACACCCTAGAACAGAATGTTGGTGGAGCTACTAGGATATATCAAGGCTCTCTTGATATCCCAACTACCACGTTGCACAGTTATGACTAGAGGGTAATTATCATGAGGGCTGGCTCAGAGGGTGTCCTCCTCAAAAAAGGTGATGTTAACCCTTGTATTCCCTCGTGTTCCCCATGTGGAAACTAGGAGATATTACATTTGATGCAAGCACCCACCTTGTGTATTTCCTTCGGGAGGAGCTATAGCTATCTCCACTAGAGAAACCCCCAACAATGGTGTTTGTGTTGTAATGTAGAGTATTGTCATCCATATTTAGAGGTACGATGAAAGGATTCAGGGTAAAGGTGTGTAAAAATTTAGTTTTATCAGAGCCAACATTGGGCGCCACTATCACTACTAAAAAAAGTGCTTTTAACCTCGGACGCGAAATGCATTTTACATAGGCTACAAAACCAATGTAACTAAGGGCGTCTGATAAGTGCCAAATTGTAGTTATTTTTGTATATAGTTTTGTGGCACTTATCGATTCTTTTTGTTAATATTCGTTGAAAAAACCTCAACCTGTTTGTACATACATTTTTATTATATATAATTTTGTTTTTGTGTATTGTTTTCTTTGAAAGTCTTCATGTAATTTTTGTAGTATTTATCGAATTGTTGAAGCATGGAACATCCAAGATCGAATAAAGCTTCAAGATACAAGTTTTGGAAGAAAATAATGAGTTGTAGGCCAGACTTAGCGCGATCATAGCGTGCATGTTGAGTGGCTAGGCAGAGAATTTTCACTAAGCGTGGTTTTGGGTGGTTAGCGCACTCTAAGGCGGTTTAAGAAATAAGTGAGAGCGCGCTTAGCAAAGTTGAGCAGGTTAAGCGTAGTCTAGGTTTTCAGTTTTATATAAATAGTTTTAGACAAAGTTTTTAGGTATGGTTTTGGGGAATATTTGTTCCAACTTGATCACTTTCATTGTTTTGATGATTGAGCTTAGAAAACAACATTTGGAGGTTATAATCGGATGATCCAGAGTCGAGGACTCTTTGCTCATGATTAACACCATAAAATATTTGGTTTTCTTATCCATTCTTATCTTTGTAAGATTCATTTGTTGGGGTTTTATTGTAAGTATAATTTGATTGTATGTATATTTGTTGCTCATGACATTGTATAAAATCTCTTTTACAAATCAATGATGATGTTTATCCTTGGTTTTTCTTTGTGCTAGGATTTGAGTTGCTTTAGACATAAACACCTTAAATCATGTTCTTGGATGAGCATCTATTAGGTTTTAAATTGTAGAGATAGAATTGGATCTAATATTCATAGTGGGTATTTGCTCTTAACGCTCCAGTGTTGTTGAGGTGCACGAGACATCACCAATGAGACAATATAGTTGTTATCTCAACTCCGCGTTAGACATTAACCTAGGTTGTGGGTGATACATGATAATATTGACGAGAGATTTAGGTTGCGTAAAACTGATCAGTAGATTTAAGTAGTTGATAGGGTAGATGAAATTCAATCCTGAACGAGTTCTCTCCTCTCCAAAGAATGTATTTATTTTATTTTAATAACTTTACTTTTTGCACCTTATATCATATAAACCATTTTAAAACCAAGCTCAGAAACATAGACTATTGAATGACATTCTTTCCCTCGCACTGATCCTTGTGGATACGAGGAAACTCATAATACTTCCAATATTTTGCTTTCCGCTTTACTGCTTCAACAAAATGGCGCCATTATTAGGGGTTAGTGTTTTGATATTGAATTTCATTGCAATAGTTTCTTTGTTTTTGAGTTTTTCACAAAATGTCTATAATGTATAGATAAATAGTTGTTTATATTGATACTTATCTATGTTTACCATACTTGTGAATTTGTACATGTTTTCTATACTTGTGAATATTGTATATATGTTTGTTTCCCTTCATGTTCACTAATGTGTTTGGTTAGGAATAGCCGTGTAAAGAAGCAACTTGGAGGAATGTGCATACATAAAGGCATTGAGCTAACGACGTAAAACAAGTGCTTGATGGGAGGCACCCCATCATTTGTAAACTATTGTACAATTTTATAGTTGAGTTAGAGTTGGTGTTAATGGAAGCTTTGCTGATATTTCAGATGTAATTTTGATTATTCTATGCAAACCTACTACCGCTAAGTGTTATATGTCACGCTTAGCACGCCTTGTTTTTATGCGCGCGCTTAACGTGCTCTGTGGTGGCTTAGCACACCCTACTGTGTGCCAATGGAATTTTTGTTTCACTCGGCCC
Source organism: Vicia faba (assembly GCA_948472305.1). Lineage (NCBI taxonomy): Eukaryota > Viridiplantae > Streptophyta > Magnoliopsida > Fabales > Fabaceae > Vicia > Vicia faba. Next base: position 1,396,473,990 of record OX451736.1, on the reverse strand, counting down.
TATTTCCCACTTTCTCCAAGACTATTTAGATTAGTAAATAGTAGTATTATTTTCTAATAATTTTTGTTTGTTGTTTTTCTTCAAATGGGTCTATTGGTGTGAAGTCGCATGAGGTGATTTTTGAAGTTTGACTGTTTCAACAAAACATTTGTATGGTAATGATAGTAATCAAAGTTGGTACAATGCAAGGTACTCGTTTATTTCTTTCTATAGAATAACATGATTAGGAAACTTGTAATTTATACAATTACCATGCCATTCACTCTTTTGCATTACTTGTTCATGAAATGAATCACTTTAGTTCATACCCCAAATGTGAGGAACCTTTCCATTGTTTACGATATGCAGGAGACTAACATTCTTGTCTTAACTATCTTTTATTATGTTTAATCTTTTATTTGTGTTGATTATATGAAACCACTAAAATTATCAAGGTATTATGTTTTATTTTGAGCACAACCACTTGACTAAAAAGTAACTTACCTTGTGAGTGAGTGAGAATTTTCTTACCCCCTTTGAGGATTTTTGTTAATATCCATGTTGTAGTTGAACTATGATGCTTGTTCACGAGTATTTAGTTCACTTATTTTTGAATGGGTTTTGATATTTTATTTCTTGAACCCTCAACCATAACTTCTGGTTTGAATTTTTGCCTTTGCCTTAGAATGTTGGGGGCATTCACATTACATGTTTGGTTGTATTTAAGTTGGGAAGAAAAAATTGGTTTCTAAGAGGTTGAGAAAAATAAAAAAAAATATTGAAAGAAGAAAGAAAAATGTGAAAAGAAAAGAAAAAAACCTTGAAAAAGGAATAAAAGAAAGAAAAAAAAGCAAATAAATTCTGCTAATAAGTAGTGTGTTTTGGTGTAACAATTGGAAAAGAAGTAAAAGTGTGATTGAAATTTTGTGCATGAGCCTTTATGAATTGATCACTTCCATAAGATTAGGTAAATTTTTGTTTCAATTACCTTTAGAAATTTCCCTTGTTTGTTAGCTATGCCACATTATAACCTTCAAAGTCCTTGTAATTCTTATTTTTATGTTTTCAATATGAGTTTTTGGACGAATGCATAATTTAGTCTTTTGTTTGCAAGATTATTGGATGAGTGTCAAGTCTCTCATGTTTGTGTGTTTTTCATCCCTTGATGAATTTTTGCTAGGTATTATTCATGATTGTCATACCCCAAATTTGTCCGCGTTGGTGTTAATAGTTAATTTAATTTATTTTGTCATTCTTCTACTAATTATCTTTTTGTTATTATATTTTTTTTAAATTATATTATCATGCTAACATTTATTTGTAGTACATTTTAATGTAGAGATAAATAAATCAATGTTGGGTTGTATTTAGTTATTTTGTTTAAATTGGGATACTCATCTAAAAAATATTTTAAATGGCCTTGAGGCCCAAGTTGGAGTCCATTTTTAAATAAATATAGATATTTTTTTAATCCATTTGAATATTTGGTTGACCGAGGTCTACAATTATTATTTTTATATAATTTTAACTATATTATTGTTATTTTGTTACAAAAAAATATATGTTATGTGTTCAGTTGACCAGAAGGGACAATAATTCTAAATATTATTAATATTTATATTCCTTAATATTTATTTTACTATTATTATTAATTAAATAGGAATTTTGACTAAGTCAGAATTAAGGTTTCTCCACCCTTTTGAACACGCTGTACCCTCGGTGTCTTCAACCCTAAGAATACCAAAGCCCAAAAATCCAAAAAAAATGCAAAATCAAATCATAATTAGGAAGATTCTATTTTTATTGATATTGATACGATTTACATAAGGATTTGGTCCAGGTTCGTTACAAATTGCAAACCCTAATCTAAAATCTAACTAAGTCTATACTAATTTACAAATCAAATCTTTAATCAATCTCTAATTGAATCAATCTAACCTATAACTCTAAATAAAACATAAAAAATAATTCCTAATTGACTAAGACCTAAGCCTATAAATACACTAATTTTAAGATTGAGAAGGGGACCAAAAATTGAAGATTGGAGAAGAAGATGAAAAATTGAAGTTCCATGCTGCGAGTACTTCAACCTTATGTACATGCGAGTAAAGAAGAAGAAGGAGATCATAAAGAGGAAGTTTGAGGAAATTTATACAAAAAGTGTCACTACAAGGATGGTAAGCCTGAAAAACTTAGCTTAGGATGGATTAATTGTTATTGTGGATGTTTTTTTAAATGAACGATTGGGGTTTATTTGTGGTTTTTTTTCTAGAATTTTGGGGTTTTTTCTAGGTTTTTTAGGGTTAGGGTTCATGTTCATAGGGTTAGGGTTCTTAAATTCATCATGGTTAGGTTAGGGTTCATGTGATTAACCTAGGGTTCTAAGAGTTTTGTTGAAGTTCTAGGTAAAAGATGATGATCCCGGCGATCCTTCATCCTCAACGACAGCCTTCACGGTCACCCACGGTGGTTCTACCCAAGGTTCTTGGTTTATGGTATGGATGCTTGTGGTACTAAGGGTTTTTGGGTTGGTTGTTTGAAGGTATGAATATCCCGGTTGAAGATCCACCAGAGATCTAGGTTTGTGTCGTGGTTCAGAGTGGTTATGCGGGCGACGATGATTTCCCGTGAAGGAAATCTTAGAGAGAAGCCAGTGCTTCTCTCTCTAAGTTTGTGTAGAGAGAAGGAGTGAACGATTGTAAGGAGAGGGTGAAAAAAGAAAAAAATGAGCTATGAGAGAGAAAAATGAAAAAAAAAACTCTCTCTGCCCGTTCCAAGCGCGCTTCCCCACCATACTCCCTAGTCAATGCCTGATCTCCACCTTCCATTCATCATACTTCTAATCAGCATTCCGAAATTGACTTCTGGTGAACCTCTGATTAGAATTGGACGCTCCTGATCATTCTATCACACTGTCTCACATGGACTTCCCCACACGTAGTCCAAACGAACTCAAACTTTCATATGGGCTTGGCCCAATAATTTTGCACCCTCCTTGATTGCATAGCAGAACAAAATACATCTCCCTTTGTACATGGGCTCTAAACAATATTTGGGCCTTACCCTTTTATATTAACACCCCTTTAATTACTGCGGTGAATAAAAACACACCCCATATTATTTATTTATAATTTAATTTTTTTTATATTATTTGTTATTTCTTTTCAATTATTTATTTATTCACTTATTTTTCTTTTCTTTTCAATTATTCCTTTTTTTGTATTAAAATAACAATTTTTATTATTATAAATATTTAATTTATTTTTGTATATAAATATTTTATAACAAACTTTCATAATAATATTTTTTCTAAATTATTAACCCATCTTTATTAATTAATTCAAATTATTTTTTTGCTAACTTAAACATCATTTTCTTCAAATATTTTTATCAATCATGCATTTAAAATAGCTAACCAACTTCAAAATTATTTTTCTACTAACTTAACAAAATTCCAATTTATTAAAAAAAGGATTAAATAGAATTACTTTTAAACTTAACTGCGAACTTTGTCTATGATTACTCTTTTCAAACTCATACCAGGTTCAAGGATAATTCAAAAGCAATTCTACATAATCCTATAAAAAAACTAACCAATCACATAACGAACTACGAAATAGACTCCGATTTCTTTGCAAGGAGATACATAGGCACACCATTAAAAGCAAGGCAAGTCCCATAACTAAAATTAAACCTTTTTATATACACATGGAAATAATAACATTTAAGTAGAAATTCCCAATTTACCCTGAAACCTAGAAAAGGAGCCCATTGAGAACAAGGGAGATAAAGGGTGTCTAACACCATCCCTTTGTCTAAAAAACTCGCGAATCTAGAATCTCAAAACTAAATTAGGGTTATTCGTTCTTTCCCGTCCTTAGGACAAAAAGTAGTGGTGCCGACTGCCATATTGTTTTAGCCGGTTACGATAGCTGGAGACTCTACCGGAGACACGACCCTAGGGTTAGAGTTCATCCCTTCTTGTAGATCTAAGATTTTTGGGTTTTCTATTGATAGCATTTTATTTGTTTCCATATTTTTTTATTTATTTGTTTATTTATTTTTATTTTATTCATTATCACATTTTTTAATTTTTGGTGGGATTTCATTGCTAAATAAATATCAAACCTTAGAAGAAGGACCGTCAATTGGCCAAGGGGGTTTAACATTCCTATGATTTTTTGGGACAACTTATCCAAGAGTCGTTTAAGTTCCAATAGATATCTTTTAGAGGGCTAGACTCTCTTGGAGATAGAACTTTGGATTTAACCAATGAATCTTTGTATAACCAAAAATAAAATCTCATGATGAATACGACCTACGAGACGAAAGTCTCGGTCTACAAAGAAGCTCTGCTTAAGGGAGGTCCTTGTGCCTTTTCCCTATAGTGTTATCCATGATACCCTTAAGGAAGGGTAGAATATTCGTAGAACAAACCTATAAACCTACCCACTAAGGACACCCTTATTATCCCACCACCAAAATTACATCACAATGCATACGTACATCTTGCATTCAAAAATACATTTTTGGATTTTTTATGTCTTATTCACATGATTTCCTTGGAAAAAATAATACAAAAAAAGGAGAAAGGTTTTTTTTGGTGCGCATCTTAAAATGAATAAGAAACCAACCATCCACATCAGTGCTACAATGCCAAATATCAAGAAAATAAACTGATAAGAGAGAAATTACCTAAAAAAGTTATCAAGGGTTTTTTTCATCGCTATGGAGATATTATGGATCTGATCAAAATGACTGTGCAATTGGAAGCCATTACTGCAATGGCTCAATTCTATGACCCTCCACTAAGGAGTTTTACTTTCCAAAATTTTCAATTGGCACCTACTTTGGAGGAATTTGATAGGATTTTGGAATTCTCTCAAATCAAAGATGAAGCTTACAAGAAATTGGGAATACCATCAAAATTCGAGACTTGGCTAAAGAGCTTGGGATACCCTTCACTGACTTAGTGCTCAACTACAAGAAAGATGGTGAAGTGCAAGGTATCAAAAGACAATACTTATAATCTAAGGCTCTTTCTTTTGCTGATAAGAAAGAATGGGAGGCTTGTGGAGATTGTTTGGAATTTCTTATCTTTGGTTTGATTCTGTTTCTAAATACTATGGACTATATAGACTCTGCAGCTATTAATGTGATTTGGGTCGTGAAAGTATTAAATGTTGATCCTACCCCTACTTTAATTGTTGATTTTTATTACTCCCGTCATACGCGTTATGGAAAAGGTAGAGGTGTGCTACTTTTTTGTATTCCTCTATTGTACTCTTGGCTCATTACTCATATCTACAACGAAAGTTAAATGGTTAAGGATTTTATGAAAAATGAATGGTCTCAAAAGTTAAGGGCTCTTAGTGTTGATTCTGTCTTGTGGAATGCTAGAAAACTAAACTTAAAAGAAATTGTCTATAGTTGTGGAGAATTTCCAAATATTCCTTTGATTGGGACAAGAGGATGCGTTAATTACAATCCCACTTTGGCTTTACATCAACTTGGGTACCCTGTGGAAAATAAACCTTCTGACGAGCAACTTCAACAATTAGTCCTTCATGATGTGGGCAAAAGCAACCCCGAGATACTCAAGAAAGTTATACAATCTTGGAGTAAAGTCTACCAAAAAAGGGTTGAATTTGGTAGGAAAAATGTTGTGGCAGGATAGCCATATACTCAGTGGGTTTTGGATACAGTCTGAATCAATAAGCTATTGTTCGACATTAATCCTTCCTACAAGCCAGACATACCGGATCCTCTACCAATATCGGTAGAAGAAGTAGAAAAGCTAAGGAATTCCCTTTAGAAAGCCCAAAGAGAAAAAGGAGGGGTTAGAGAATGACCTTTATGACCTTTCTTATGAGAAAAATCAGTTGCAACAAGAGCTTGAGCTGAAAAATCAATAGATTCAAAAACATCGTGAATTAGATGATGAATCAACCGGCTGAAAATCATCAAACAATGCAGCCACCATCAAACGTATTTTATATCATATGAAGGGAAAGGTAAACATCTAGAAAACTTGAGAAGGGAGAAGTGACGGTCTTGCGATTGAGAGACCAGGTAAGGGAGTCTGTTACGCGAGGGGAAGGTATTAGCACCCCACACGCCCGTAGTACTCTACGTATCCACTCTTGTTATCTATCTTATGGGTGTGTCTAATTTATGCTTACTGTTTACTACTGAGAAAGAATACACACAAAATAAAGGAGAAAAGAATGTAGAGAAAACAAAGTTGTACTCGCCCGGGCCCTACCCCAATGCCTACATATGATTTTTGAGGAATCAGAGCTACAATAGTTCGGCTAACATGTTTTTATTTGTTTTGTGTTTTTCATGAACAATGTTAATCTCGCCTTCTACCACAGCTCGACCTTTGGAGACTCACGCGTTGGCATAAAAGTAAATTAATCATGTCTTTGCTGAAAATGAATTCGAGTTACGCCCTCGAGGCAAGATGCCACATTTGATTGGTTTGTATTTTGTTACCTTTAAAAGGGTTTGAGTATGATTAGAATGTTTTAGGATTTTCTAAGAAAAAGGTTTTAGTTTTAAATGCATATGAAAAAGGGGAATAAAAGAGTCTACGAGGGACTAACCAATTTCTAAACCTAATGTTATCATACAATGGTCGCCCTATGATTTGGATTAACAAAAGCGAAATCTCCACCTAATGTTAGCATGTATAGTTTGCAACCTAAGGTTTAACTTGCATCCGAAGGTAGCAAGCACGTCCTAAGGGAACATGGTATGTACAAGGATAAAACAAGCAAGTTCGGAAGAGCACACACATAAAATAATAAAGAAAAGAAGCAAAATTCTTTAGACAAGGGGAGCGCATCACCCGAGACAAACAAGCCGGAGTGAGATGAAAAACAAAAATGTGATGTCCAAAGCGACTGAACACTTAACTAAGATATAGGAGATTGAGGCAGGCGACATAAGACAATATGAATGATCAAGGAGTATCAACATCGGCCAATGCGAACACCTGACAAAGCGTGGGGGTTCGACTGCAGAACTCTTCCCCATTTGAAGACTCGATACACAAGAGCAGGCACAACTTTGAAGCTTCGTGGTGCATCACTATCTAAGGATGACACAGACGAAATTGCAGGGGTCGATTGCGAACCCTCCTTATAAATATGCAGACACAAATATAAACACACTTGCAGAATACCTACTCAAAGTTAGGGTTTTAAACAAACCACACAAAAGTAGAAAACAAAATGCACACAATGCGGAATTTCCCTAAACATGTCTTTAAATAAACCGGAGGGGTTCTTGACATGATCAACAACGGAGACCCCCATCATACATCTCTACCCTACTTCTCATGGTAAGGAAAGAAGTAAAGCCCTACGTCTCATGATCTCTAGCAAAGCTGTAAAGATATGCGATAAAGTATGGAGAAGTACAAAGGTGGTAGAGGAGACTACCACAAGCAAGCAAATCGTCAAAAGCAAACGAGAGCACAGGAGAAATAGGTAGAACGTGTCGAGTAAGCTTCACCAAGAAACAAACAAAGTCAGAAATAATATCCACCCAAGATAAATGCAAACATGTATTGCGAATGTAACGCGAAATCAGAAGTTCCTACACAAAATAAAATTATACAAGATACGGGGCATAAAAAAATGGCATGCGTGTCGAACGCAAAATCGGACCATAAATCAAAAGTCCAAACAAGTTTTCCAATCAAATAATCGAGTAATAATTATATGATCGGAAACCATCCAAATGTACCTTGCTTAATCAATACACATGTTAAAAATAACAAGGAAAATTAAAGTATAAAAGAGTAGAAGGAAATTTGGAGCGAACAATAGCCAAAGCAAAGCCAAAGAAGCAAAAATAATTTTTTTGGAAAAGATGCATCGACAACAACAGGCCATGAGTCGACTCATGCCTGAAATTTTCTCAGTTTACATCGACAGGAGGATCGGCGTAACACTTCCCGCAGGTGACCAGAATGTTTGCGTCGACTGCAACAGGGCTTGAATCGACTCACGCCTGGGATTTTTCTCAGTTTGCATCGACTAGAGGGTCGGTGCAACACTTCCCGTGTGTGGTCCAAATTATTTGCGTCGACTAAAAAAGGCTATGCGTAAACTCAACTGCCGTTTTTTTCAATTGAAACTTTGAAGCAACATAACTTTTGCGTCAAGTGTCCATTTCGCGCAAGGTTCGAATCATTGGAAATCTTGAAAATCATAGAAATCCATGGAACAAAATGGAAACCAAAACAACAAAAATTATATCGCAAATTCCCCGATCTTAGCACGATCGACATATGAATTCATGATTCAATTTCATGAGCTTCAATGCATTTTTATCGGATAAAAAACCAAATTCACATCAATTATGCTATGACCATAGCACAAGGTAATTTGCACGCAACCAAAAATCAATTGAATCACGCGTTAAGATCAAGGCACAATGGCTCAAGCATTTTGTCAAACACATAATATCCAAAATTCAACTCATGATCTTTGCACAATTAGAGATCCTAATTAGACCATACATAATCAATCAAGAATCATCAATTAAGCTTGAAACTACTTCAACATTTTATTTTCTCAAATAAGCACTTTCATGAAAATCAATTAATTGAATAAGCACTTATTTAATCATCCAATTCTGGATTTGCACATCATGATTCAAGATCAATTCACATTTTCATAATCGAAATCACTTCCCCAATTCAAATTAGATCCAAGTTCAATTTATTGATCCACAAAGTGCTTATTTAAGAATCACTTATTTGAAAAGTGCTTAAATCAAGAAAAGCTTACCATAGAATTAAAGAGGAAGCTTAGGTATAGAGATTGAAATAATCAAATTTGAGATTGGAGAAGAATTGAGCTTCTTTGACTTTTGGATCTTGAAAAAGTTGTTGGTGTTCTTGATGAAAATTAGAGAAAGTCTCTCTTTGATTCTTGAGCAAGATGAGAGAAAGTTTTTGAGTGTTTTTGAGAATTGGTCAATTATGAGCGCCACCCTCGAAAATTGGAGTGAATAAGAATATATAATGTCCCCTTTTTTGAATGAATGAGCCTCCAATAAACACAAGCAAATGTGCCAATTTTTAGTTCATCAGAATCTGACACCTTAAGGGCAAATTCGCAGGTCCCTTGGTGCGACTTTCAAAGTTGAAATATGAAACTAAAATGTAGCAAACATCTAGGACAACATCGTGTCCGAAGATGGGCTCAATCGGAGAAATGGTGATTTAATTATTATTTTTGAAGTTTCGTCTCAGATGAAAATATTTCTCGGTTCAGGATTTTCAAATGCGTTGCGCGCGTTTTGGACCAAAAATGAAGGCCTTTGGGATACCGCTCGAATTGGAAAGATGAAAGAAATTTTTAGCAAACTCAATTTGTAAACCAATTCCACCAGAACTAACTCAATACGGTAATAATCGACCGAGTTATGATTTTCTGAAGATGAAGCAGGTGAACATTTGTCACAATTTTCCTCTGCAAACATATTTGATGAATAAATATATTCAAAGACTTTCTGAGCAAAATTGGCTTCCGGTCGTGAGAGACAAAGATGTAGAGGACATCAAGATGGAATTTTTTCCACCAGAACGTGCTCAAAACGATGAATAGTCTTTGAGTTATGAATTTTCTAATATTTTCAGCATACTTTTCCATAACATTTTCACTTGTACACCTTCCAAAAGAACCACATATTCGGAGAATTTCCTTTGAGAATTAGATTTTGGTCCGAACATGAAAATGGAAGAGCACATCAAGACAACTTCAAATCCTAAATAATCAAACCAAAAAACCATTCCAAGCTGGAGATGCGAATTTTCAAACTCAGATCAGTCAAAACACTGTTTCCAATTCGCACTATTTTAAATTCACCGAAAACACCCAAATCTTCCACAACTCAAATGCGAGTTGGAAAATAATGAGAGATTTATTGTGTTGATCAAATAACATAATCCCGTAACCATAGAACCATCGATATGTATGCTATGCTAATGACCTAATGAAAGGATGCAAATGAATATGAAACCTAAGTCAGATGCTTCTTGATAGAAAGGTAGGAAAAATTTCGGGTATTACAGCTGCCCCTATTTAATCGTCTTAAACCTGAAAGTACGATTGGCGTGCGCTTTTCAGACGTTCGAGGTAGAAGATGATTAAATACTAATTCCAAAAATTTATTCAGAGAGAGAGTGTGAGTGTTTATTTATTTTTGTGATATATGTTAGGGGAAAGAATTTTCTATTTTTTTTAGTGAGAAGGAACAAGTTGGACTTGTTACGTGGCATGATGCCAATACAAGACGGAGGTTGGTACGAAAGGACGGAAGATAAGGTATACGGGCGACCTACGATCCTAAGGTGAAACATAAGAGTGATTTTTCAGAGAACCTAGCCTATGGGCGATCTCAAGTTCTAAGATGATCTAGGGGAAGAACCTAGCCAACAGGTGATCTCAGGTTCTAAGGCGAGACCTACAGACGATCTGCCAAAATTATTGGGCATACGAGAGACCTATAAGGAAATCTAGATCTACAGTCGATCTAAGATCCTAAGGTAAGACCTGCTGGCGATCTACCAAAATTACTAGGCCTACGGGCTACCTATAAGGAAATATAGATCTACGGTCGATCTAAGATCCTAAGGTAATACCTACAGGCGATCTACAAAAAACTTGGTCAACGGGCGACCTACAAGGGAATCTAGATCCATGGTCGATCTAAGATCCTAAGGTAAGACCTACAGGTGGTCTACCAAAACTAGGTCTACGAGCTACCTACAAGGGAATCTAGATCTACGATCGATCTAAGATCCTAAGGTAAGACCTACGGGCGGTCTACCAAAAACTAGGTCTATGGGCGACCTACAAGGGAATATAGATTTACGGTCGATCTAAAATCCTAAGGTAAGACCTACAGGCGGTCTACCAAAAGATAGGTCTACAAGAGACCTACAAGAGAATCTAGATCTACGGTCAATCTAAGATCCTAAGGTAAGACCTATGGGAGGTCTACCAAAAACTAGGTCTGCGGGCGACCTATAAGGGAATCTAGATCTATGGTCAATCTAAGATCGTAAGGTAAGACCTATAGACAATCTGCCAAAATTACTAGTCCTACGGGCGACCTACCAGAGAATCTAGATCTACGGTCAATCTAAGATCCTAAGGTAAGACCTAAGGGAGGTCTACCAAAAATTTGGTCTATGGGCGACCTACAAGGGAATCTAGATCTACGGTCCATCTAAGATCCTAAGGTAAGACTTACGGGAGATCTACCAAAAACTACGTCTACGGGCGACCTATAAGGGAATCTAGATCTACGGTCGATCTAAGATCCTAAGGTAAGACCTAAGGGCGGTCTACAAAAAACTAGGTCTAATGGCGACCTACAAGGGAATCTAGATCTATGGTCGATCTAAGATCCTAAGGTAAGACCTATAGGCGGTCTACCAAAAACTAGGTCTACGGGCGACCTACAAGGGAATCTAGATCTACAGTCAATCTAAGATCCTAAGGTAAGACCTACGGGTGGTCTACCAAAAATAGGTCTATGGGTGACCTATAAGGGAATATAAATTGACGGTCGATCTAAGATTCTAAGGTAAGACCTACGGGCGGTCTACCAAAAGCTAGTTCTACGAGCGACCTACAACAGAATCTAGATCTACAGTCAATCTAAGATCCTAAGGTAAGACCTACTGACGGTATACCAAAAACTAGGTCTATGGGCGACCTACAAGGGAATCTAGATCTACGATAAATATATGATCCTAAGGTAAGACCTACGAGCGGTCTACTAAAAACTAGGTTAATGGGCGACCTATAAGGGAATCTAAATCTATGGTTGATCTAAGATCATAAGGTAAGACCTACGGGCGGTTTACCAAAAACTAGGTCTACGGGCGACCTACAAGGGATTCTAGATCTACGATAAATCTATGATCTTAAGGTAAGACCTACGAGCGGTCTACCAAAAACTAGGTCTACATGCGACTTGTAAGGGAATCTAGATCTACGGTCGATCTAAGATCCTAAGGTAAGACCTACGGGAGGTCTACCAAAAACTAGGTCTACGAGAGACCTACAAGGGAATCTAGATCTACCGTCGATCTAAGATACTAAGGTAAGACCTACAGGCGGTGTACCAAAATCTAGGTCTATGGGCGACCTACAATGTAAAGAAGGTGGGAGTATTGGTCATGACACAAAGATTGAAGATGCGAGAATGACCTAGTTCATTGTATTTGTTGGGATTTGAAGGACAAATAGACACATACGAGAATTTGGAATACTGGCACAAACGAGTCTTTAGAGAAACTGACACAGATGAGTGTTTAGAGAAACTGACACGGACGAGTGTTTAGGAAACTAACCCAGATGAGTGTTTAGGAAACTGACATAGATGAGTGTTTAGGAAACTAACACAGACAAGTGTTAGAAGACTGGATTATTTGTCAAACGAGAACTGACTACCAGACGAGAACTGGGTTTAGAATTGATCATCAGACGAGAACCGACTACCAGACGGGAACTGGGTTTAGAACGACAATGTGTATTGATTTTGCTGGTAATTGTGAAGGTGAAGGATGCCAGCTGAAGGTTTGGGAGCAATATCTGTTGTACCCCAAATTTTGACCTAAGATACCATCTCCCATCTGCATCATTACATTACAAGTGTTTTGATCTATTGATTTTAAAAAATTCATAACTTTTTTCAGGCCGAGAGCTATTTATTTTGAACACTAAATTATTTAATCGATTCGTGCTAAAACAATGTTTATTAATTATTTATTATCTTAAATTTAAATAAGTGGAATTTGTTTTCAATTATTATATAATTTAAAGATGTATAGATAATAAAATAAATATTAGAAAAGAGGCGTATTAATCGTGCAGACATTATTTATTTATTATGCACTATCTTAAATTTAAATAACTGGAATTTATTCTCAGTTATTACATAATTTAAAGATTTATGAATAATATAATAAATATTCGAAAAAGTTCATTAATTGGTCAATAATGATTATTTAATTATTTATCATTCTAAGTTAAAATAATTGAAATTCTATTTTTAATTATTATAATTTAGAAAGTTATGAATAATGAATTAAATAATTGAAACTATTAATTGATCAATGATATTATTTATTTATCTGTTTATTATTCTGAATTTAGGTAATTGAGATTTATTTTCAATTATTATACGATTTAAAGAATTGTAAACGATAAAATAAATAATAAGAGAAGGAAGAAACTAATTGGCAAATATTGGAATTTTATTCATTTTTTTTTCTAATTGTACAATTATTGTGTAAATATTGTATTTATTACAACAAATTTACAATAATAATTTTACAAAGTTAAAATGAAATGAAAAATTAATCTAATGTTTCCTAATTCTAAATCTTCTAATCCAATGCCTTTTTGTCTGCTCACTTGATTTCACCTGCAAAACGATTAAAAGAAAATTAGAATTGAACAAATAATTAAAAGCAAAAATTATTTTATGTTCATCATTAAAAGCAACGGCTGGAATCAGTTTACCCTTTTTTGCAAATCACAGGATTTCTCCCGGTTCACAAAAAAGGGAGGAATTTTTTATTTCATAGATGAATGCACAATTGTGAAACATGCGCAAAATTCATTTCATTTTTAAAAGACTGTATAATTAAAAAATCCATTGCATTTTTCAAAGTCCCATGCACATTTCAAATATACACAGCATATGCAAGCAGCAAACAAAGCAAATGCCAACGTAAACCTATGCCCACATAGTAGAAGCCAAAACATAAGCTCTATTGTTGCATTGGAAGTTAAAATATGCAGTTTAAACAATTATGCAAGTAATAACATTTCCTCATTCATCATATTCCAGCACTTTTTGCAATTTCAGAAAATAAAGCAGTACATCATTTAAATGTCAAATGGTACTCATGAGAGAGAAGAGAGATAGAAGTGTGGTTTTGCAGGTTTGGTTTAGGCAGGAAGAGATACAAGACAAACTGCAGTAACACAGTCAGTAGGAAGTAAAAACATGAAATAGGAATAGAGACAAACCATATGGAGCAGTAAGGGTGCAGAAGTAAAGAAATATTAAAAAAAATATACCAAGCCCTCAACGTAAACCTGAAAGCAAAAGACTGTTCTAACATAACAAAAACACACACATTCATTCATCAATCTATCTCCAAGCTATCAAAAGAAAAAAGGCAAGAAACCATCTTCCCTCAAGCCCTTCTAAACTGTTACTGCATAAACCAGAACCAAGACCACAACATGGCAAAAACCACAATAACCTGTTCCAGCCATTAGAAAACTTCACAAAACCTGATTGAGCCCTCAAGCCAATATCACCATAAACCTGTCAAAAACCAATATGTCCTGAACATGGCCTAAACCTGCCTACCACATCATCAAAACCATATATCAAAAACCATATCAGAACCTAGAACCATAACCATGTCAAAACCTGTCATGGCCTAAAACCAGTAAAAAACCAGTAAATTCCAGGCCAAACCTGCCTACTGTCATAAACCATAAGCCTGCATATTACCAAAACCTTATGGCCTAACAACGAAAACCCATTCCCCTATTTCCATCAACAAACACCAAAATCAGTAAGGCCTAAAAAAAACACTATCATAGGCCAACAGTAGCATACTACAGAAGAAGAAGAAAAGAGGCTAATCAAAACAAATGTCCCAACAGTAGCATGTTCAAGGCAACACAGTAAAACACATAAAGGCTACCAAGAAAAAGCATCATTCGAAGGCAACTCACTCAAGTGTCAAAGCCCTCAGACAGTGTCATCATCGGGCAAAGGCAATCAAAAGCAAAAGCGTACAGAAGTCAAGGAGAAGAAGAAGAAAAAGTGTAACAAGAATTCCCAAACCAGTAATCAGAAGCCAACTCACGCGCCTGTCCTCCCTTGCCGTGGCCTCCGTCGCACCCAACTGTTCCTCCTCCATCTCCACCTCTAGGTAACGTTTTCCTTTTTCCCTTTTACTTTCATAACACCTCACACAAACAATAAAACGAAATCAGAATCAAGCAGAAAGATCATGAGCATGCATTTACAATGAACCCTAAAACGAGTGATAGAACGAAGCTTGTACCTTAAAGAATCCGTCGCCCCTGTACGCGTGGCTGGAGGGAAGAGGACAGTGGAAGCTGGTGGCCATTGGACAGGATGAGATTTCAGTAGCGATTGAAGAGGATAACGCACGAGGACGAAGAGGACGATCGGAGAAGAAGATGATACACAAGGAGCGTCGTTTCGACCAAAACCCTTAACCCTAATTTACTTTCCCTAATTTTGTTTAACCCCCTAAAGAACAAGTCTTGAAGTGGACCTCAACCTAAATGCCAAGCCCAACGAATTTGTTTGCACACCCCCCCCGTTTCTGCCTTCCTCTTAATCAGATTTGGGCTCTCCCTCAAAACTCTCTAGCCCATTTGGTTTGTTATTTCACTTCTTTTTTTAATTTTGACCCTTTTTTCTTTTTGTTTGATTTCTTTAGCCCTTTAGAATTTTATTAGTTTAATTTTTAATTATAA
Organism: Vicia faba; assembly: GCA_948472305.1. Classification (NCBI taxonomy): domain Eukaryota; kingdom Viridiplantae; phylum Streptophyta; class Magnoliopsida; order Fabales; family Fabaceae; genus Vicia; species Vicia faba. The sequence goes on along the minus strand of OX451736.1, from coordinate 1,396,458,439 downwards.
GTTTAATTAAATGGAGATAATTCATATCAAAACTTTTTTTATTAATTTAAAACTTTAGGTTTAAGTTAATAATTTTTTAAATATCCTTTTTTAATTAGGTTTTAAGTTAATAACTTTTAAGTCTTACTTATCTAAATAACTCTAAAAAACAAAAATAGAATTAAAAAAATTTAAATAACATTTCTATCATAATGCTAAAATATATAAAAAAATATAGAGACTTAAAAACTAAAAAATATTTTATTCCCCTTAATTAATCCTCATGCTTTTATCCATATTAAAAATGCGTAAAAATTGAAAACTATTAAAAAATGCTTTCTTTTCATTAATATTAGACAAAATCATAAAAATGCATTATTCACACCATTTAGTCTATCATTTAATTATTGTTATTTAATCATTATCCGCATAATTTTTCTGTTTATTTATTTCATATTTTATATGTTTATTCCGTTTACGTTTAAATCCAAAGGAAAACGATAAATTTGTTGACTTCAAGTCCTCAAGTCTAATCGCGCGAATATTTGCATTTTCATTAAAACTTAGGACAATTTTCCTTCAAGTATTCAATCTTTTCAAATTTATGCCCCTTAAGCAAAAACTTCGACGTTAGGTCGTCGTATCTTCAAAAACCCGTCTGTATCCCTTTTCGGCCAAAACGATTTATTTTAATCAAACAATCAATTTTAAATAAACAGATATTTCAAAAGGTTCCTATAGAGTACTATAGATATATTGGGTGCTAATACCTTCCCATTGTATAACCAACCCCCGAACCATAAGATCTCTTTTCAAAAACGCTTTGTATTTTCATTACTATTTACATTGCATATTTAGGGTTTTATTTCGCTCTTTTCCCTTTTCCTTTGGAAACAATAAAGCGCGGTGGCGACTCTTGCTTTTGTGAGACGAATTAATCAATAATTCGATCTCCGATTTACCCCGCTACATTTTTTATCGCTACAATATCCTCTTGAGGGGATGTATTGCTGTCTTTGAATGACCCATGTCTTTTGTGTAAGGTACCTGATCTTGCTTATTCTTCGTATGCATGTTTGAATTTCTTTTGCCGTGAAGATCTGTTATGATGGATCGGTCACACGCTTTTTGATGATGCAATGTTATGCTATGATAAATATATGCAAATGCAAAGAAATAGACTACATGGGGATAAGTGAAGGCTCGTTTGGATTTATTGCTCATCATTGGGGATGCCAATACATATTGACGCTGTAAACCTGCAGTATCAAAGATCACTAGGGATACTGATAAGAATTTGCATTGGGGAGCTCATGATAATGAAGATTATTGATGACTTCACTGGAGGTTGAATTGCTGATGAAGTGAGTTTTCGGGTACGCCACTGCATTCTGGATTATATTGTTGAGGAAGAGATAATGAGCACCATGTGGATCTCTTTGAATACCTGCCCAAGTTCACGCCACATTGGGGGATTACTTCTTAAATCATTTGGGGATAAAAAGATGGACATGGAAACCTGTGAATGCCCCAGTTTAACTCTGAGAATGCCCTAGTTTACTCCATTGGGGATGTGCACTTGCACATGCCAATCAAATGGCGACTCCGAACTTTCGGAATTCACTTGGGGAATCAGGTTTGAAATTTTCTATAGCAGATGAAGGCGGATTCACGCGGTGGCTTGGTCAGGGTAACCTTTATGATGCTCTTAGCTTGGTTGTAGTCATTTCATACAACATAATTGGCTTGAGCAACTTTTCAAGTACAAATGAGGAATGCCCCTGTCTGTGGGATTTCTGAAAGAATCTGTGCGAAATAGAAGATCAGAATATTCGTGCCACAATACGATATGAGGTGGTATGCCCTAATGTCTTGAGTCACGAGATAAACTTCTCTTGATTACAACTTTCTTGGAGATATTTTCTGAATCTCGACGTAACTGCCCCAGTTTGAATGAATTATGAATAGATTTATCGATGTGATAGCCCCCTGATTGATGGCAACTTGAATAGGTTTATCGACATGATAGCGTCTGATTGGTCGAGCTTGAAGAGATTTATCGACGTGTATCGACGTGATAGCCTCTGATTGATAGCTTTGAGGTAATGCCTCAGATTTGGATGACCTTGGAGAGATCGACTCTCGACTTGATTGCACCCAGATTGGTGGAATCTGCTAACTTCATCCATAGAGGGTACTTAGACTGTGAAGCACCAAGACGCTTTCTCTTGACATAATCATTGGTTAACATGCCCCTGGGTAAGTCATTTATCTTGTGACAGCTGACTCTTACTTCAACAGAGTATTCAAGCCTCTCTTCTCTGACAAGATTGAGCTCTTTACCGATTGTTCATTGTGTAAACTTACTTGATGTTAATCAGTTATTTCATATGCAGAATAATGTTTATTATGAGAATGATAATTCTAATGCAACACGTATGTAAGTCTTGAAGTTTGAAAAAACTTTGAATAAAATGATGTCACAACTTTGTTGTGAACGAGCCACTAGCTAGATAGAAACATTTGAAAATTATTTTTTATGAAAGATAAAGCAAGCATATGATGCCAACGCAAGGATTTAAACATACCTCTTAGGAGTCAGTTAAACGATATCTCATTGTAGAACACTTTCGAATTGACCTATGCTTTAGTTAGGACTTTGAAGGGTTGTAACGTGGCCTGTCTTATAGTTTTAGAAAAAAGGATTTGAGGATCAAGATTATTTGGTGCTCACCCTTTCTCCATGATGTTCTCCATTCATACATCCAGTTGATCCGATAAAAGCATTCATATCTCGAGAAGAGTTTGCGATGGTTAGGGAACCACTGAGGCCTCTTGGACACAACAGTCACTAACTTATGATTTTGGTGTCTGATCACACGACTTTGTTCTTCGATAGGGATTTTTATTGGTAATCCTTTTCTATCCTTTTAGGCTTTTCAATTTATTTCTTTTTTTTTTCCTAGATAAATTCTTTTGAATTTCGATTTGGAAGTCCAGCGGGATGCCCCAACTTTTGCCTAAGCGACTTGTTTTCAAGTTTCGACTTAGCGGGGATTTTTATTTCTTTCTTATTCATACTTTCCATTTGAACAAGTCATTGATCCTCACGTTGTCTTTGATTTGTTGGAAGTGACTGTGATTGTCTAAGTCTTTAGTAGATGATGGATAACCATTGTTGTATCGTCATCCGATCTCGACAACTTGATTTGCGAGAGATACCCATTGGGATATCGTTAATTAACATATGTTATTAACATATGAGGGTTAACCATTGTGGTTTTGACTTTCCTCACCCTTTTTATGGATAACCATTGTTCTATCCTTGGATGCACACTCTTGATGAGTTCTGAATGCTTGATCAGATTAACTGAACACTACCCGCCCCAGGGTTAAAATGAGGGTTTTTTCTGAACAGTAAAGAAACTCCTACTTCGAAGGCTCAGAGGAGTTAATGAGGGTCTATCTGACTTATATCTCCACTGTTTAGGAATAGAAATAAGGCTTGTACATCATTAGCATGGTCTTACTCAAAAGCGTACCAACCAGAGATTTTTTGCGTTTTTAGATTATCGTCATCCTCCATCCAATCTTTACCTAGGCATAAGACTTGGGAAATTGGCATCAATATGCAAGTAATAAAATTTAAGAGTGATAATGAATGGATGAATAAAAATGAAAAGAACACTTAAAGACAAGCATACTTATTGCATTAATATTTTAATTCAAAAATAGACAAGTTTCTATATACAAGCAATTTTTAAACAAACAAGCAAGAATGCAAACGAAAATGCAGTAAAGAAACCAATGATTGCCATCATTGAGGAGACTTGACTCTGTGTGGACTTCTTGATTCTGACGATATTCTGCAGTCTTGATGCTTAAATGGGCGAGAGGACTCCCCTTTAGATCTGATGTGAACACAACAATCTCTGGATTGATTCCATCTTAGACCTTGTCTCTGGATGACATACCATCTTCAATCGAATGGCCAGGTTCCCCAGAATAATATGCATATAAGATTCTCTTAGGAGAACAAATGAATGCTTAATCAAATGAATTGGTATACTGCATCACCAAGCATCTTATGCCACAAAGAAATAATACCATTCGTCTTCTATCACAATAGAAGCCGCATCTAGCTTGCGAGAAAGAGTCTGACAGTTGGCCAAATGGGAATTGGACCTTTGGAAGAGACGTCAGACAGGTACTGTACTTTGTACTTCAACCCCTTTACAGTCTTTGACATTGAAACATGTTCCCTAAAACAGGAGACACATCTAGCATGTGTATCGCAATCAGAAGAGATTTTCACGGGAGTAGGATCCCAAAGATTAGAGCATTATCCATTGAACTTCCATCGGGCGAGGAAATAATTGGATGTGATGCATTGGGATCACATCAACATGCATTGTCTTTGCTTAAAAGCTTTTCTCCATGAATTCTCTTTGGGAATAAAGACTGGTGGTTGTCGAACAAATCAGGGAACGCAAAGCTGTAGAGAGTGCCCCTGATTAAATAGTTGGATGTCCCAATGTGGTGACCACATCTCACATTGGTATCATGATCTGAAAAGGAATAGACGCTGCCAAAGTGTCCGGTCTAACCCACTGAAGCTCAAACAAGTGTGGAAACCAATGAGAATGAAATAATGATATTCCGTAACTAATCTCTGAACATATGACAACAAGAATTCCAAATAAGTAACTCTTAAGAGAGCACCAGGTCTGAATAAGAATCTCCAATCTTTTAATACCAGTTATGGATCCATAAATATGCATGGGATGCATGAATGGGTTCTATGTCATGCTCCATCATTTACAAGGAATTTACATGATTTTGATTTTACGCAAGTAAGGGATGGAAAATTTCAACACAAGGCTTACAAATATGATTCCCTAGAAATAACAGAACATGTATGTTAAGTATGTGGTTAACCATGTTATGTATGCAAAGAAATGGGATCAAAATTCCATCATTTTGGAATATGATTTCTGCACTGTTTTTGAACCATATGAATATCATCAGATTAAAGGTCCGACATAGCTTCCGCACATACAAGAACCAGGTACCCTATAGATCATTAATTGTATGGGATCAAGGCTTCTGGAACACCGGATATTGTTGAGCCTTTTATGAATATGTTAGGAATACCAAGATTGAAGACCCAAATGAACCTCAAAATAAACAAGCCAGGAACTCAGAAAATAAATCTGAGAACCATACAGTCACCAAAAAAATATAGAATCTGAATAAGTCACCAACAGAAATCCAGAACATAACCATTAGAACAAATAGCCACCATCTGAACATGAGTAACCATCTGAGCATGAGTAACCATCTGAACATAGTCACCATCTGTACCTATGATAAAGTATTCCCGCCCCACTCACGGGTGAAGGAAAAGGTCAGGGTAAGGCAATGGTAACTCAAAATCACATGTTCGTTTGAGAGTAATATCATCGTACACCTATGTGATAATGATAGCACCTCATTAAAACCACATTTAAGCATGGACGACACATTCATATAGCTTAATCTACATCCTCTATCCGTCGTGTTCTACTTTATTCCTAGTGTTCCTCTAGTGTACTCCTTCCTGGGTATTGGGCCGTTTACCTCATAGTAACGCCCACCCAATAAGAAGCAGATCCAATACAGCAATAGCATATGGAAAATAGAAAAATGAAATGCATACATATGCTCAGGTATATACAAAATGAATAAGCTATAAGGCATATAAATAAACACCAAAAGAGAAGAAAACAACAGCTAGGAGTGACTCCGGGATGAACCAGCATTTGGTTGACCTGTCCCCAGTGAGGTCGCCAATTAAAACAACCGGCTGAAAATCATCAAACAATGAAGTCACCATGGAAGGTCTTTTATCCCATATGAAGGGAAAGGTAATCATCGAGAAAACCTGAGAAGGGAGAAGTCACGGTCTTGCAACCGAGATATCGGGTAAGGGAGTCTGTTACGCAAGGGGAAGGTATTAGCACCCACACGCCCGTAGTACTCTATGGTATCCACTTTTTTTATCTATCTTATGGGTGTGTCTAATCTATGCTTACTGTTTACTACTGAGAAGTAATTCATGGAAAAGAAATGAGAAAAGAATGTAGGGGAAAAAAGTTGTACTCGCTCGGGCCATACCCCAATGCCTACGTATCCTTTTTGAGGAATCAGAGCTACCGTAGTTCAGCTGACATATTTTTGTTTATTTTGTGTTTTATATGAACAATGTTAATCCCACCTTCCGCTGCAGCTCGACCTTTGGAGACTCACGCGTTGGCACAAAAGTAAATTAATCATGTCGTTGCTGAAAATGAATTCGAGTTACGCCCTCGAGGCAAAATTCCACATTTGATTGGTTTGTATTTTGTTACCTTGAAAAAGGGTTTGAATATTATTAGAATGTTTTAGGATTTTATAAGAAAAAGGTTTTAGTTTTAAATGTATATGCAAAAGGGGAAGAAAGGAGTCTACGGGGGATTAACCTATTTCTAAACCTAATGTTATCATACAATGGTGGCCCTATGATTTGGATTAACAAAATGGAAATATCTACCTAATGTTAGCATGCATAGTTTTCAACCTAAGGTCTAACTTGTTGTCGTACCCCAAATTTTTCCTACCGCGGCGATTATATTTTTTTAGATAAAGAAAATACTTAATTAAAGACGGTACAACATTATCTGCTGGTCCGTCTTTATCTAGCTAGGGGTGAATTTTTAATTCAGGAAAACAAGGCTATCTGAATCAGAGAGACTCATGTATCCATGAATCCATTTTCAAGGCATGTTGGCCAGTGGCCCATGCGATTCGTAAATGGAAATTATTGGAGTGACTATAAAAGTACTAAATGATTAAATTATTATTAGTAAAAGGGAGGTTGAAATTAAGTTAATACCACTCAAGTTTAAATTGCGTAAGCTTATTTAGGTTAAGTAAAAACAGGCGGTGTAATTTCAAGTTACAGGCCCAAAGGAATTGAAAGCATTGAGATGGCCCATTTTTGTTTAATCAAGAAAGGGAGGTGTATGTCTTATTTTGAAAATCGTCCCATTTTTCTTAAACGTTACTTTGCGGCTTATTTATAAAAAAAAAGAAATATTGGTCTTCCTGGGATTTGATTGATATTAAGACTGTGTATTTCATTTTTATAAAAGATAAATAATTGAAATATATTTCTTAAAAAGAAAAAAACGTAATATATTTTTACCTTTTTATTTTTTATTTTTACAGTAGTAATTAGTTATCAAAGAATGATGTTGGATCAAATTTTTGGAGAAAATAATGTAAGCCCAAAGTTTGAAGCGTTTGATGCAGAGCCCATATTTTCCAAACACTTACTGTATCAATCATCCTGAGTTAATGCACGTTTTGGGCCCATTAGCATGTACTGTTAGAATCAAATCGTAAATCCAAAAGTAACAATTATGCTAATTGCAGAATTATTGCAGAATCTGTTTCACTAACATATACTGTAGGAATCCAAAATAAACTGAATAAAATTTTTCTTATTACAAAACAAATCATAAAACACAATATGCAAATATAATGCCAAATCTGGAAAAAACAATCTTACAGAGGGATATATTACAAAAGTTCTATCACAGTATAAAAGAATCAAATCTAAAATGGATCAAATGATATATTACAGATTAAGAACCAAATCAATTACAAATAATAAGAATCAATTAACAAGTTTCTAAATCCTAAATCAGAGGGAACAAATTGCAACTGAAAAATCTAAAACCCTAAAATACTAACCTATATAAACTAAGAGAAAAAACAGGGGAAAGGGGGATTTGGGGAAGACGAAGAAGAAAAAATTTGAGATGGAGAAACAAAGCCTTGCTGTTGAAGACCAAAAGAAGGACGATTGGAGTTTCCAAATCGGAAACCCTAATCGCCCTTGGACAACCACTAACAACCTTTGCTGCCACCATTGGACACCGCTGAATCGCTATCCTTCATCGCCTTCGCAATTGTTGTTCTGCAAAACCAGGAAGGAGGAAAAGATTTGAACGAGCAAACTTAGAGTCTTGGAATCGCAAACGGGGTAAAACAACTTAGCTTATTTTTTCGTTTGATTTTGTTTATGGGTTGAGTTAGGGGTTGATTGGAGGTGGAAGTACGGTGGCGCCTCCGTGAGGTTGGGGGGAGCGCTAAGGTTTTGAAAGGAAGATGAATGAGTGTTTACTGAGAGAGAGAGAGAAGGAGATAATTTCTGTAACAAATGAAAATGGAAAATGAAATCGAACGAAAACAAAAACAGTGTTATGTGGTGTTATAATATTGTACCCGCGCGCCCACAATATCAATCACGTTCCCTTACTTGTCAGCCATATGATTTTGATCAGGTGGCCGTAAGGCCAAGCCGCATGGTAACATCGTACACCCGTGATACACAAGATTACCCTGGACCCCCTCTTCAATTCTCCTGTGTGCCAGGCCCAGCGTTATGCACACCCCCGTTCCTCTGTTTACTGAGTTTCCAAATAATTTACACCCCCCATGAATGAATAATGGGCCTAACCCAGCCTCTTTTAGCACCACCAGTATTTACTTCTTAACAAGAAAATACACCCCCCCAGGTTTACCTAAATTATTAATATTTTTTATATTATTTTTTATTAATTATTTATTATTTTTTCATTAATAATAATAATAATAATTATTATTAATTTTTATTATTATCATTTTTTAAATATTATTAATATATTTACTATTAAGTATTATTATATGATCAAATAAATCATTTTCATATTAAAGTTACATATATTATCTTATGTATTATTTGCATTAAATCTTTTTTCTAATCATGCATTAATCGAGATCTTCACAAATAGTACAATTAAAAATACAAACCAAACATCAACTTCTATTTTCGCAATAAACTAAACTAAACAACTATTTTTGCAAATGGGTTTCAAACTAATTTTGACTTACTGCGTACTCAGTCAAAATCTCCGTAATCACTACTCTCGGTCGAGTGCGAAGTGATTCAAAATATGTTTGCAAACCCCTAAAAACACCAACCCTATACGAACTACGAATTGGGACTCTGATTCATCATAAGAGGATATGTAGGCACGCGATCTAAAATCGCGGCGAGTCTTGCTAATTAAAACTTAAAACCCTGTTTATCCCAAACCTAAACCTAGAGCTAATATCCTTGTGAACAAGGTGGATGAAAGGTGCCTAAAACCTTCCTTTCGTCCAATTGAGTCAGAAACCTAGAATCTCTGTCCGCGAATTAGGGTTTTCTGTTAGGTTCCCTTCCTTAGGATAAAAACTAATAGTGGTGACTCTTGATTAAAAAACCAGTTTCTACAGCTGGACACTTTGCTGGGGACTCTCCCTAACCCTAGGTTTAGGTATTTTTGGGGTTCTATTTTTATCTGCTTTATTTATTTATTGCATTTATCTACTTTCTCACATTTATTTATTTACTGTCAATTTCTCTTATCATCGTATATTTACTGCGTGGAGGGATTTTTTCTATCTCAAAAATATTTCCAATATAACCCTTAGAAAGAAGGTTCGTCTATTAGCTTAGGGGGTACATCATCCCTGCGAGTTTATGTGACGACTTCGCCTAGATTCGGTGAACTTCCGATAAAGGAATACTTATCAAGGGATATCCTCTTGACGAGTAGGACTTTGGAAGGTCACCAATGACTCTTTCTAACGGCCTTAACCTAAAATCTCATGATGAGACCTTTCAAGACATTGAGACAAATGTTTCGGTCCGTAAAGAGGCTCCACCTAAGGGAGGCCCTTGCGCATTTTCCCTATGGTGTTATTCATGATACCCTTAAGGAAACCACCTTCTGGGAGGGTAGATCAACCGTAGGTCAAAATTAAAGAACCTACCTTCTAAGGATACTTATCACAAAAACCCCGTCACTGAACCATACATCTCCACCTTATAGGGGTACTTATTACAAAACTCCCGTCATTCAACCTTACACCCACGCATTCATACATTTCAGGTATTCGTCATTCATTTCCTATATTCGTCACCCTACATTTGTCTTATTCACGAGAGGTATAAAAGATAATAATAAACTCAAGATCTCGGTGACTGTCTTTAAAAATGGATATCGAAGGAAACAACTTTCCCACGTCAACATGCTAAACATGTGTAAAATCAAGGCCACAAAAGGGAAATAATGTGTTGTAGAATTTCTCAAGCTTTCTCCATCAATAGGGTATGGTTTCAAGATCAAATGTCCGCAGGCGCACCTAGAAGACTTATTTCCTTTCGCTTGATTTCACGCAAATATAGTTTTGGTTTAAGATTGTAATATTTTTCAATATCTGAATTATGTTACCTTCAATAAAGGCATTTTGTTTCAACATCTCGTTTGTGTATCTATTTTAAAGATAATCGCTAAGTAAAATAATAAGCAAAAGACAGATACATACCCAAGTGAATAAGACAGTTAACCCCTTTCATATTCGTACACATTTATTCGCACGCATGCATTCACGAACACCTGCATATCATGTCAAAACTTATTTTTCAAAAACATCTCTCCAGTTGAACCATTGGTAGAAGAAGATCTCCACCTCCTTCGCCTCCATATCAAACAAGGGTCTATCAACAAAAAGAAATGGAGCAAATCGAGGAAACGCATGCTGCATTCAAAGAGGACCTCGACCAAGTAAAGGTGAAGTCACCACAACGAAAGGAGATCTGAGTCAAGTTCTCCTAGCTTTGAAGAACATCATTGACATGCAAGACTAGATTCTTAGGGCAGATTTCGAAGATGTAGCCCAGACTATTGGTGCATCAAGCCGTCATCAACTAAGGAAAGAGCCAGAAGCATGAATCCCAAAGTCCGTCATGGCCTAACAAGAAGCTGAAACTGAAGGGTTTGTCCTACCACCACCAAAAGTAGGGGCATCTCATACCCTGCATATTCCAACCAATAACGCAGACTCCCACTAGGACACAACGAAGATTTCGAAAGAGCTCTACAAAGGATAGGGAACCAGGGGATAGTCCAGTTCGGACAATACCCTAAAGAAAAATATAAAGCTTCTCTGAAGGGAGAAGCACATTTTCCTCCGATCCAAGAGACTTTTGTCAACAATGGAGTAGTGCATGCTAGACATGGGACAAAAATAATCAGCTAAGCCAACACCAAAGGGGCAACTAAATTCATCCGAGAATGCGCCTCAGAAGGAGAACTCAAAAGATGGACCATCGTGGAGATTCCTGAGATATTTTTCTTTCCTAATTAATTTTTCTTGTTTTTGAAAGAACCTATGTCAAGACCGAGGCATAAGGGTTGCTTGTAAGGGTTCCCCCGTTTTGTTTAAACCATATTTGCGATTAATAAAAGTTATATTTTGTTTTCAATTAAGATCCATTTCTTTCTCTTGCATTTATATCTCAAATTTAAAAATGGCAATACTTTCTTTGCATATGCATTTTCAAATATTCATATACTAAATATGCGCCAAAACATGATAAGTGTGAAAATTCATGCCCAAAATCACCGATAATGCTACTACTGCGATTTGATATAATTTTGATGCTCCTATCAACCAAGCTAAAGAGGAAGATGATAAAGATCTGGAACTCTTTGAGAAAATGGCGAGAGAAATAAAAATAAAAGCTAACACTATGCTACCTGTGATACGGTGGGAGAACTGAATTGAGGTTTTGCGTTTGTGTTTGCAAATGTTTCGGTTTAGCAAGAGTCGCCACCGACTTTTTATTTTATCCTAAGGAAAGGTCAAAAAGCACAGGAAAGACCTTTGAGATTTTTTCTTGGGTTCGGGGAGTAGATTATGAAAAGGGAAGGTGTAAGCACCCTTTTCATCCATGGTTATCAGTGGGCTCTTAGTTACTTGTTTAGATCACTTGCTTTTGCTTTTCAATTGTTTGAAATGGTGCTTTGTGTGTGGTTTTGAAAGATGTTTTGAAAAGAAGCCATCGTTGTGGCAATCTTTGTAATGATTCTTGTTTGAATGTATACAAAGATGTTTTGTCTTTTGAAAAGATTTCAATGTTTGAAAGTTTGATTTTGGGAAATGTTTTGAAATTGTGTTGTGAAGTTTGTTTGAAAACAGCAAGGATGTTTTGCAAGTTTTTTGATCAAGTAACTAAGAGTTATCTACCCTATTTTACTCAAAGATCTTTCCTATATGTTTTTAACCCTTTTGACAGTGTTGTTTTACCATTGTATTTGGTAAACAACCTTGTATTAGGATGTTAAACGGGACAGGCGCGGGTCATCGTATAGACCATGATAGCAATTGTGTTATGTATCTTCAGCAAATTTTTGAGGGACTTGATCATTTTGTTTAGGCAACCAAGATAGCGTCATCGAGGGACTATGATCTTTTGTTTTATTTTTGTTTTGCCAAAGTACCCAACATGCATAACATGGCCCATTTTTAAGGCAACAAGTGGATGTAACCCTAGGGGTGTAAGTGTGCATTGTGTATTGATTTTCATGCATTTTTTCTTTGTATTAGGTCAAGCTACTTGTTAATTTTAGATTTTTGGCATACAAACCCTAATTTCCAATCATGACATAATTGAAAGCGTAAATGCGTAAAAATAAATCTACCACTATTACAACATGATTATGGGGACGGGGATACAATTTTTGAATGGAGATTATTTGACAAGAAATTAAGACCCTAATTTTACTATTACATCCAAATTGAATAATGGCATAAATAATAAATGAATAATATTTAAATAAACAAATTAAATAAATATACAAAATAATATGAATATGTAAAAATGGTTTATGTTTATTTTTTATATATGTAAAAATATTTAATGTAAAAAGAAAGGAATAAAAGAAAGATTATTATTTTTTTATCAAGGGTAAAACCCTAAAAATTTTTAGAATGTGAATATATTAACTATATTATTTATATACAATAAAGTAAAATAATGTGTATACAAAAAATTAAATATATTTAGAAAAAAGTATTATTTTAAGTATAAATAATAATAAAAATAAAAGTATAGTATTTTTATGTTTTTATTCTAAAGTATCTATTAAATAAAATAAAAGTATGTATATATATTAATTATATTAAATATGTACAATAAAAATAAAATAAAATATATACAAAAATAAAAATATATTTAGTACAATATTTTTTAGTGTGAATAAAATAAAGGATAAGATAAAAGTATAATTTATAAGTTATTTTTAAGTTTTCAATAAATAAAATAAAAGTATATAATCACTAAATTAAATTTATGTTAGAAAAAATAAAAATAAAATACAAAATAAAATGTGAAAATTTATAAAAATATTTTTGAGTATTTTTTATATTTGGAAATAATAAAATAAAATCAGAAATGAAAATAAAATACAATAATATAAAATATAAAGAAAATGGGCCAGGGGGTGCATTCAGCAAAAGGGAGGTGTCAATAGTGAGCCAGGACCAATCCCAGCCCACCACACTTCGTCTTCAACCTCTGTTCTTCAAAAAACGCGCGCTCCTGTTCCAAACATGAACATCCTGCATACGAGCTATATTGCCAAAACACATAACATCAAAGTTGTAGAGTTTTTCAAGACGAATCCAACCATATAAAAAAACATGTCCTAACTCTCAAAGACCAGAGAGAATTTCTCTAGCCTTAAAATCTAACCTAATTTTTTCAGGATGTTCATGGACCAAATTCTCTTAGCACGCTTAATTAAAATGAAAACTGAGCATATGTACAGCTTCATGGCTATGAATACTACATTTCTTATTCAAAAACCTAAGTCTAAATGTTCCTAAATAGAGAGATATGAAGTTGATAAAAACCTGTTTCAGCTGACTTCGCGTATGGCGATGTGGAGCTTTTCAACAAAACCTGAGATGTTTGGGAGCTTGCTTGAACTTCACTTGACCATCTCAAATGCCTAGCTTGCCTTGAATATGCTTGAACAAGCATACAAAAATCAACCTGCACAAGCTGAAATTAAAAATGGCAAACCCTGTAAATGGAGTTACAGTTGGTGTTTAAGGGTTGGGATAGCTTGGATATGTTGTGTGGAATGTGTTTGAACCAATTTGAGACAAAACGCACGAGGGATTTGAGTTGTGGGAATCAATCTGCAGGGAGTGCCCTGTTTTGCCAATGAGATGTGATTTTGGGATATGGTAGGTTTGAAGGCTCAAAGGGTCGTGTTTCTGATTAAAGGAGATGTGAGAAAGATGTTTCAAAAGCTTGCACAAGTTAGTTTTAGCTGATGTTCAAGTTGTAGTGTTTTTGGACAAATTTCTTGGTTATGAAGCAAAGTATGAGAAGTGATGTGAAGCAGGCCTGTACAGGCTATCCATTAGCTTGCACACTTTTCCCTTGGCCCCTCAAGTTTGTGGATCTGATTTGCTGCACAACATATGGCTCATTGCTCAACGATTTAGTTTTGACATAAAGCAAGATTTAAGCAAAAATGGAAATGTTGCTTTTTCTACTTAGGGATTAATCTTGTATGCAATGCCCTAATGACCAAAAAAATGCCTTAGACCAATGGATTTTCATTTAATTATTGAGTGTGGATTGGTTTTGAGGCCTGTAATCTAGTGCAAAGCAAGCTGATTAGAATTGGTAACTTGTATCAACATGAACATGCCATGGATGAAAAGTGAGTTTTTGCCAACTTCAAGTCTTCGATTCTCCCTAACCACAAATTAGTTTTGAGAGTTCTTGGACATTTTGGAAAGATTGCAACATGCTCTACAATCCATCTTTGAAATGAAATTTGATATTCCAAGTGGAACTATGTGAAAAATGGCCATGAAGATAGGTCAAAATCCTGCCTAAACTAGGGCAAAATTTCATTAAGTTAAAAGTTTTATGGACCCTTGTTCCAAAAATCATAACTTGAGATCCAAGCTTCTTTTGGGAAAACATTATGAGTAAAAGTTGTAGACTTTGTGGAGGACTAAAACTTTCATGTTGGAAGTTTTTTTTGAATCCAAATGCATCATGGTGAAAATGTTGGGCAAAGTTAGGAAAAATTAAGAAAATTTCATAACTTAGAAAAATTCTAAGTTATGAAAATTTTCAACTTTAAACCCTAATTTGCAAAAATGGGTTTCTTGATGAACAAGTTTCATGTTTTTACACATCTTGAGGAAAAATGACCCTTGGCACTTGATTTTGACCAAAAAGTCAAAGTTTGACTTTTCACTGTACAGTCAAATTTTGATCAGTTTACTAAGAAATTCATCTGTCAATCCAATAAACTTGAGATCTTTTGAACCTTGTGATTAGGTAAAGATGATGCCATTGTGTCCTTGAGTCCATGATTGAACCCAATTTGCCATTGGCTAGGTGAAAAGTCAGAAATTTCCCTTCTGCAGTCAAAACCCTAAAAATGACCATTTTGCCCTTTTGATGATCTGATCAAATTTCTTAAGGAGTTGTGGTCCAAACTTGATCAAACGGTTCATATGAGTCTATAATGTTGATGTGGATCAAAAATTGTGAGGTTTGACTGTAAATTGGCCACAATTGACTTTTTCCCCCAATACAGTTGATTTCTAGGTCAACTGTCCAATTGACTGGGCAAAAAATTTGATTCAAGGCTTGAAACTTGGTAGAGGCAATCTTATAGGTCCAACATGAAGTATGAAAGTCACTTTGGGCATTGACAGTCCAAAAATCCCTGTGCAAACTCAAACCCTAATTTAGGTCATCAGTGCAAGGAGATGTCTTGAGCAGAGCAAAACCCTAATCCTTTCTGGAGTTCAAAGAGTCTTGTGCAGGGAAATCTTGATAAAATGAGAGGGAAAATTTTGGGGTACAACAGCTGCCCCTGTTCAATCTTCTTGAACCCGAAGAGTTAGATTGGCGAGTTTGCCTTTCGTAACTCGAAGGTAAAAGAGGATTGGACACTAAAGTGCCCGTAAATTTGCACTCGTCAAACTGTAGCCGAGGGAATGGGCTTAAAGATGCCATTTGGAGATGGTAGAATCTTGCTGGAGATGGGCTTAAAGATGCCATCCAAGACTTGTTTGTTGAAAATCAGGAGAATGAACATCATAATGGTATCCGTATCTGGAACGTATCTGAGTTGTATCTGGAGATTGGATTCGTATGAGCAAAGGAATGGCGTCTGTGTTTGGAGCGTATCCGAGCTATAACCGTATTTGATTCTTGAATGAATATCAGAATGACTGTCGTGTCTGGAGTGTATCTGTATTGTATCTGAATTCTGAGTGGGCGACAGAAAAACATGCGTGTATGGAGCATCTCTGGGCTGGGGATAAATTCCGAATGAGTGACAGAATGGCAACCATGTCTGACGCATATCTGGACTGTATCTGAAGTTGAGATCTCTATGAGTAGTAGAATGACTTCTGTGTCTGGAGTGTATCCGTACGGTAACTGGGATCTGGGCAAGTGACAGAATGACTTGTGTCTGGAGTGTATCTGATCTTGAAGTTGATAGTTGAATCTGAATGAGAAATAGAATGGCTTCTGTGTCTGGAGCGTATCTAGTCTGTATCTGATTGCTGAAGCCTGAATGAGTAGTAGAATGACCGTCGTGTCTGGGGTGTATTTGTACCGTATCTGAAATCTTTGAACATTTGTTAAAGGTAGCTTTTTGATCTTATCCTGAAAAGGGTAAAATGTTAGCTAAAACACAAAGTTATGTTGCATGACATGTGTGATGCAATAAAATGTGTTCTATCAATATTTATGATATATGGATGTAATGGATGCGCATGTAAGCTGATTAGCTGTCATGCTTGAGGAAAATAAATCCTTGATAACTGGAGATAATGAAATCTTTGACTGCTGCTGGGGAAAATAAACCCTTGACTGCTGTTGGAGATTCAAAACCTTTGATTGTTGAGACTGAGAACGTCCTTTGGACTACTACTGAGGATTGAAAATCCTTGGTGACTTGTGGGGAATTGAAAATCCTTCATGACCTTTCTGGGGAAATAAGGACAACTCTGACGATCTCTACTGGGGAATTAAAACATGGGAGGCTTCAACTGGAGAAATGAGAACAAGAATCTTCGTTCTGCTGGGAAATAACTCTATGGGGAGAATGTTTATCCTGTTGGAGAATTTTCGAAAGCTTGGGTTGTATGTCGATCTACAGAGGAAGTTGGATAGTATTCCACCGGGGTTTAAGATTTGAAGATTTGGACTCCGTTCGGGAAGAAAGTTTTATCTTCGCTGAGGGTTTGTGGTTCAAAGTTTTCTAGCTCCGCTGGGAGTCGGGAGTTTAGAAACCTAGCTCTGATGGGGATTTTGAAACTTAACTCCTCTGGGGATGTGTATTTCAAGGTTTTATCTCTGTTGAGGATTTGGATGACATACTGCAGGGGATTTCCTCCGGAATAGCATAAAGACGTCTTCCTATACTTTCAACCTATCAGTAATTATCCTTTCTCATTCCATTTTATTTGTAAGCAGTGATTATATTCAAATGCATATGCTCATTTAATAAATCATTGGACGTTTTCAAATAAAACACAAGTGTAAAAAAGAAAGAACAAGCAAATTTCTGCACTTTGGAATATCTTTGTATTAACTTTGTGTAAGCATTTTGTACAAAGGAGACAGACATCCTAGTAAGAGAATGTTTTCATAAAAATGAGAAAAATTTATACAAACAAAGATGGTTATGTGTAACAATTCCATGGGGTTCCCATTCTGCTATAGCCTTCATAACTCTGAGTATCTTGTCCATTCGTTGCTTCGTCCGCAGATAATTGGATTGATCAGAAGCTTGGAGCTTGTCTGTAAAGAGATTGTTCTTAAAGTGATCCGACGAGACATAGTCATACACTTTAATTCCCTAACTTTTGCCTGGACCGCCCTTTCGGGTTTTCGATCCACCGGGAAACCCTTTTTTCCCCAAGTCGCCCTTTCGGGCTTTAAACTTTCCGGGTGTACAAATATTTTTTTATTTATCCCTAATTTTTGCCTGAACCGCCATTTCGGGTTTTCGATTCACCGGGATTCCCATTTTTACCCAAGACGCCCTTTCGAGTTTTCAACTTGTCGGGTCGTTTTATGCGTAGTATCTTTTGATTATGTCTGTGTTCGCAAGGTGCAGCAGGTCATCACCATCCATGGTGGTCAGAATCATTGCCCCACCAGAAAAGATGTTTTTGATCACAAATGGTCCTTCGTAAGTAGGAGTCCATTTTCCCCTGGGATCACTTTGCGGTAAGATGATCCACTTGATTACAAGGTCCCGGACTTGATATACTTGTCTCTTGACTTTCTTGTTGAAGGCCTTGATTATACATTTCTAATACGTCTGACCATGGCAAACAACAGTAAGTCGTTTTTCGTCAATCAAGTTAAGTTGATCAAGCCGGGTCTGAATCCAATCGTCTTCACTCAAACTAGCATCCTTCATGATTCTTAAGGAAGGAAGCTGAACTTCCATAGGTAAAACAGCCTCCATGCCGTATACCAAAGAAAAGGGTGTTGCCCCAGTTGAAGTGCGTGCCATGGTACGGTACCCGTGCAGAGAAAACGGTAACATCTCATGCCAGTCCTTGTAGGTGACTGTCATCTTTTAAATGATTTTCTTGATATTTTTGTTTGCAGCTTCAACAACACCGTTCATCTTTGGCCGATAGGGAGATGAATTGTGATGTTGAATCTTGAATTGCTTGCAAAGAGCGGTAATCATAGTATTGTTCAAATTTGTACCGTTGTCCGTAATGATCCTGTCGGGGATACCATACCGGCATATGAGGTTCTTCTTGATGAAACGGGAAACCATATTCTTTGTAACGGAAGCGAAAGAAGCTTCTTCGACCCACTTGGTAAAGTAATCAATGACCACCAGGATGAAACAGTGTCCATTGGATGCTGTAGGCTTGATCTCTCCAATCATGTCGATTCCCCACATCGCGAATGGATAAGGAGCTGTTAAGACATTGAGAGGAACTGGAGGAATATGTACCTTGTCAGCATAGATTTGGCATTTGTGACAAGTACGGGAATGTTGATGACAATCAGCTTCCATGGTAGACCAGTAGTAGCCTGCCCTTAGAATCATCTTAGCCATCGTATGACCACTCGAGTGGGTGCCAAAGGTGCCATGATGCAGTTCAGCCATGATCTTCTCAGCTTCAATCTTGTCCACACAACGGAGTAGGACACAATCAAGATTGCGCTTGTATAGGATACCATTGCTCAGAAAGAACTTGGCATGAAACCTCCTTAAGAACTTTTTGTCGTTGACTGAAGCTCCTTCAGGGTACTCTTGTGCTTCGAGATACCTTTTGACGTCATGAAACCAAGGTCGGTCCACCACTTCTTCGATATTAATCTCGTGACAATGTGCAGGTTCGTCCCTTTGTTCGATGGTGATTTGAGGTGCCTCATTATCCCAGTTAAGTTTAAACATGGATGACATTGTAGCTAGCGCATCTGCTAGCTGATTCTCTTCTCGCGGGAAGTGCTCGAAGGTAATCTGCTCGAAATGTGGTAACAATGTCAGGACATGTTCTTTGTAAGGGATGAGGTTAGGGTGTTCAGTATCCCACTCTCCTTTGATTTGACTGATAACCAAAGCTGAGTCCCCAAATACAACCAGAGATTTGATTCCCAAGTCAATAGCAGCCTTGAGACCAAAGATACAAGCTTCATACTCGGCCATGTTGTTGGTGCAGCTGAAGCAGAGTCTAGTAGTGAAAGGTGTATGGCAAACTTCTGGAGAGATAAGTACCGTGCCGATACCGTTGCCAAGTGCATTTGAAGCACCATCAAAGTACAGGGTCCATCGGGATCCTTGTTCAGGTTCGTCATACGGTCCGTTACCTTTAATGTTTTCCAATGTCATAATATCCTCGTCAGGGAAGTCGAACCTCATAGATTGGTAATCTTCGACGGCTTGATGAGCTAGATGGTCAGCTAATACACTCCCCTTTATATCTTTTTGGGTTGTGTACTGGATATCATACTCAGTCAAGATCATCTGCCATCTAGCGATTCTTCCGGATAACGCAGGCTTCTCGAAGATGTACTTGATCGGATCCATTTTAGAAATCAGCAGAGTGGTATGTGTCAACATATACTGCCTTAGCCGGCGAGCAGCCCATACCAAAGTGCAACAAGTTTTCTCGAGCAGTGAGTAGCGAGTCTCACAGTCGGTAAACTTTTTGCTAAGGTAATAAGCGGCATGCTCTTTTCGGCCAGACTTGTCATGTTGGCCTAGTACGCATCCCATTGAGTTATCCAAAACAGTCAGATACATGATTAAAGGCCTTCCTTCGACGAGTGGCATCAAGATAGGAGGTTCCAGCAAATACTCCTTAATTTTATCAAAAGCAAATTGACAATCATTGTTCCATTCAACCACCTGATCTTTCTTCAACAGCTTGAAGATTGGCTCACAGGTAGATGTTAGGTGACAAATGAACCTTGCAATATAGTTTAGGCGTACCAAGAAACCTCTAACCTCCTTCTCAGTGCGGGGGGCAGGCATTTCTTGTATAGCTTTGACTTTGGCAGGAACAACCTCGATGCCTTTGTTACTGACGATAAATCCGAAAAGCTTACCGGACCTGACTCTGAAAGTGCACTTGCTAGGGTTCAGTCTGAGCTTATATTCCTTTAACCTAACAAACAGCTTTTGCAGATGGTCGAGGTGTTCTTCTTCTGTTTGTGAATGGGCTATCATGTCGTCTACGTAGACTTCAATTTCATGATGTATCATGTCATGAAACAAAGCTACCATGGCTCGCTGATAGGTTGCCCCGACATTCTTCAGTCCAAATGGCATCACTTTATAGCAGAAGGTACCCACTGCGTAACAAAAGTAGTCTTCACCATGTCTTCGGGGGACATCTTGATCTGGTTGTACCCTGAAAATCCGTCCATGAAAGAGAATACCTTGTGTTGAGCTGTGTTGTCAACCAAGATGTCAATGTGTTGTAGTGGAAAATCATCTTTAGGGCTAGCCCTCTTTAAATCTCTGTAGTCCACACACATTCTGACTTTGCCGTCCTTCTTAGGCACAAGCACAATGTTAGCAACCCATTGTGGATAGGAAGTAACAGCCAGAAAGCCAGCATTGAACTGCTTCATCACTTCAGCTTTGATCTTTTCGGACATGTCGGGCCTCATTCGGCGGACTTTCTGTTTGATTGGTGGACAGTCTTCTCTTATAGGGAGACGGTGAACCACAATATCTGTATCTAGTCCCGACATGTCTTCATAGGACCAGGCAAATATCTCAACACATTCATTCAACAGCTGAACTAAGCGCTCTTTGACATTTGGCTCTAGGTTGGCACCCACTTTAACCTCTTTTCTGTCTTTGGATGTACCCAAATTGATAGTCTCTAACAACTCTTCATAGGGCAGAATAGCCCTTTCTTCTTGTTGCAAAAGTCTAGCCAGCTCTCCAGGCACTTCACAATCTTCATCACCTTCGTACTCGGCATGATTGACCAGGTCTTCAGAGACACTGAAGGCCATAGCAGAATTGTTACCCATGGATTCCGGAGTGGATGGGTACCTGCATTTTGTGAGTGTGGGTGTGTGTAAGGGATAGCCATCTTTAAACAAAATAAAATGTAAAAAGAAAGAAAATGAACATAAAAGTTTCTAGATGAAAACGTCCATGATTCATTAAAAATGGCATATGAAAATGAAGAATCAAAACCCTTACAAATGGACCTATATGCCCCGGGTAAGGCATAAGGCGAAAAGAGTGTACGAATTGTTTAATAATTATTACAGACCAAACAGGAAATGTTCAAAAGATAAATTACTGATTGATGAAAGTAATGGGAACGAAGTCTTTCGCCTCCCAGTAGTTCAGTCCTCCTTCAATGGTTAGAAAGATCCAATCTTCAAAATTGCTTCCTTCTTCATCGTCTTCTAAAGCATGAACTCTGTGATCAGTGATTTTCAGTGGCGGTCCTCCAACCCAGGAGCGACGCACAACTTTCTGGCTAGCAGCAGTGAAACCCAATCTGAACTTATTTGTCTTGTAAGGAAAGTCTGGCAGTTGACCCCACACTGTACTTCCCCCTTCCTTGATTACAGCCTCTGCATCTTTAAGGGATGACATCCGGGACACATGCTTGGTAATGATTGGCACATCAGTCATTGTCTTGGCTACCGCGACTTCAGGAAAAACCTTTTCAAAGTGTTGGAAAGGTGTTTCTATGAATTCACCATCTAACTCCACTTAGCGGAAAGAGTTAAGGTGGCTTATCATATACTCCTCCTCATCATGAACTGTTATGATTTTACCCTGGACTGGGTATTTGAGCATCTGGTGTAGAGAAGAAGTGACTGCCCCAGCATTGTGGATCCATGGCCTTCCCAACAAGCATGAATATGAAGGACGGATGTCCATCACATAAAAAGTAGAGTTGAAAATTTCCGTTCCCACCTTAATTGGAATGTCCACTTCTCCGTGAACCATCCGCTTAGAACCGTCGAAGGCTCTAACAATGATATTACTGGGCTTTAGGGTCAAACCTTCACAGTCTAGCATGTCCAATGCTTTCTTTGGTAGAACATTTAAAGATGAACCGGTATCAACCAGAACATGAGCAAGTGTGGTCCCTCTGCACTCTACCGAGACATGCAGCGCATCATTATGCTTTCTTCCCTTAGGGGTTAGATCGGCGTCAGAAAAGCCAAGACCATTATCGGCTGTAAGGCTAGCCACGCAGTCTTGAAACTGGTCCGCAGAAGTTTCTTGAGGCAGGTGTGCCGTCTTTAGAAATTTGATCAAGGCTTTGGCATGAGCCTCGGAGCAGAGCAATAGAGCCATCATAGAGATTTTTGAAGGGGTTTTCCCCAACTGCTCTACAACATCATAGCCGCTCTTCTTAATTATCTTTAAAATCTCCTCCATCTCCTTTTGGGTGGTCTCGGGGATAACCAAAGTCTGAGCCCTCGTCCTGATGGGCGCTTCTTGGATCCCCTTACCTTTATCAGCAGTAACAGCAGAGGGTACAACCTCGGGAGTAACAATTTATTCAACCACTGGACTTTGCACAGATATCTTGGCAGGCACAGGAGCACTTGAGGGTCCAAAGACTGGACGTGGAGGAGCAATCTCCGGAGAAAAGATTCTTCTGCTACGAGTGATCTTACTTGTTCCCACAATATTCCCCTCATCAGGAGTCTCTTCATCGGAATTTTCTTCACCTGATTCGACTTGTTTCACACCGTGATAGAAGATCTCTCCTCTATAATTCCATGGTATTGTCTTATTGGACTTATATGGGATAGGCCCCGGCATGGTAATTTTTAGCGGTACAAACTTTGGATCTGGTGTAATCTTAACAGGCCTTTTGCAGGTCTTGGAAAGATTGTCGGAAATGGTGATTATAGCAACATCATTGATTGGAGTAACATGAGTAACGTGAGTGATAGTAGCAACAGGAGTTTTCTGAAAGAGGATCTCTTGAGTATCCATCAAGCGTTGAATGCCTGACTTTAACAGCGGACAGTCGGATTGCAAGGTTGAACAGAAGTAACAATCTTTTTCACATCCCAGGAAAATCCCGACTTTCAACAGATTCATCTTGATCATTGGCAACGGAGTCATTAAGTCATCAACAGTGGTAACATGAAGATCTTCCACAATAGCATGGACATTATGACCATGTTTTGGCATAGGAGAGGATATCACATTAAGTTTTTCGGGGGCATCAAACTCTACCTCCTTGGCATCTATCAAATCTTGGATCTTGTTTTTAAGGGCCCAACAGTTGTTGGTGTCGTGTCCCACACTGTCCGAATGATATGCATATTTTACATTTGAATGATAATAAGGGGAAGAGGTATTTGGGTTTTTCGGCGCTTCTTTCAAGTTGGTAAGGTTTAACTTTAACAGATGAGGGAGGACCTGAGCCGGTGTCATATTGATCCGGGTGAATTGCTGTTGTGGCCTTTCTACCCTTTGCTGGTTAGCTCTGGGTTGACTGCTTCGAGGTTGATCGGCTGAGGAGTTCTGGATCATCACAGCCCCTACCGCTGGTCGGCGCTCCATTATCCCTTGATTTCTATGGGTGTGAACAGCAGAACCTTCCTTCTTGGCTGGGAAGGTCTTATTGATAGCAGTGGAAGCGGATGCATCCTTCTCAATTTTACCACTCTTAATGCCAGCTTCGACCCTTTCACCGGTCAGAATTAATTTGGTCAACCCTGCAGATGAGCTCCCAATCAAGTGATTGAAGAATGGACCTGACAGGGTCCCCAAAAACATGTCAACCAACACTCTATCTGACAATGGTGGCTGCACCCTTCCAGCCAAATCCCGCCACTTCTAGGCATACTCCTTAAATCCCTCATTAGAGGCCATACCCATACTCTGTAGTTGAGTACGAGTAGGCGCTAAATCTGCATTATATTGGTATTATCGGTAGAAAGCAGCATCCAAATCTTCCCATTTATGAACATCAGATCTCTCAACTTGATAGAACCAGTCCAATTGCGTACCTGACAAACTATATTGAAAAAAGTGGACCCGTAGATCCTTATCAGAAGAGTGAGGTTGGATCTTTATGACATAGGATCGCAAATGCATCTTCGGACAGGACAAACCATCGTATTTAGCAAATGTAGGCACTTTGAATTTGGGAGGAATGACGATCCCAACGACCAACCCTAGTTCTTCGAAATCCAGACCAGGTACCCTTTGTACCTCTATGGCTGCCAACCGATCCTCAAGATTCTTATACTTATTGTCCGCCGGAGGGTACTGCTGTTCGGAGTAATCTTCATCCTCTTCCTCTTCTTCTTCTTCATCTTCAGACTCGGAGAGCATTGCAAGTCCCTTTCCTTTACCAACCCCTTCGTCATACGTCGAGGGGAATTCCAGAACTCTCCTAGCCTGATTCTCAAATCTTCTTCCCATAGTGGCCACACCAATTCTTTTCTTTTTCTTCTTTTCTTTTTCCTTCTCTTTCTCTAACAGTGCTTTAAGATCCTCTTGACCCTTTGCCAAGGTTATAAGGAGTTATTGGAATTGCGAATTCTGTGCCTGCAGATCTTTGACCGTCTGTTCTATATTCATCTTGCTGAAATAAACAGCAGAAAGATAAGGAAACCTGGTGTGAAGACTTGTTTATGCATATGATGAATGATATGTTATTCATGTAATGCATTCAAGGATTCAGAAATTCATATTTGTTGCAAACAAAACGAACACACGTCATATTAATAAGAAGAAATTTGTTAGTACATAAAAAGCCCTATGGGCAAAATATTACAAAGCTTCTTAATGTAAAAAGACGTTGCGCATCCTTTTTGGCGCGATGTAAGTGTTAAGAGTCTCCTCTTTGTGAAGTCGGCGGGTAAGTTCCAAAACCTTCTTCTCACTGGCATAGAAGTTTGCTTCAAAAGTGTTCCGCTCTTCCTTGAGTTGTATCCAACTCTTTTGCAATTCTTCCAATGATGTTGGAATGTCTGGATGTAGGAGGGTGTATGGAACCTCTCCTTCCATAATGGGCTATTTGATCACGGGGAGAATGTGAGGGTAAGGCATCATAAGACTCTGGGCGCGGGTTCGTACCCACCTAAGATAAGGCTCAAGGGGGATGGAATTCTTGTGCCCTAGTGTCTTACTATCTACTTTGTTGGGCATCCTCCAAGCTCAGATAAACCTTTGTCGAAGTCCTTGAGCGTCGTTGTCGAAGTCAAAAACCAAGTCAGGAATCAGCATATCATGAGGGCCATCCCTTCGGGAATACCCAAATTTCCTCAGAGCTAAATAGGGGTTGTAGGTAATGCCTCCCCTAATGCCAAGTAGTGGGACATTAGGGAATTCTCCACAACGATCAATGATGATGACATTTTCTCTGGACCGAGAACACCAATGAACATCAGAATGTGTGAGGGTCATCAACCGTTGTGACCACCTTAAACCCTGCTCATTCTTCAAAACTGATTGGGGAAGGTGAGAAATAAACCACCTTTCCAGAAGAGGAGTACAACACATGAAAACACCTCTTTTCCTCATTGTTCGTGTGTGAAATGAGTGTAGGATGCCCCCAAGCAATGTAGGCACAGGATTCTGAGATATGAAAATCTTGACAACATTCACATCTATAAGTTGATCAGGGTTTGGGAACAAGACCAACCCATAGATGAGGAGTGCTACAATCTCTTCAAAAGCTTGCAGATCTAGAGAATTCCAGCAGTCTTGTGCCTTCTCAAACAGAAACTTTGCCAAGAAACCCTTGACACCACTTCTGGTTTCCCAATGACCCTTGATATCAGATGGTTGCAAGTGTAAGGCTTGAGCAACATCTTCAGGCTTTGGTTCTCTTTCTGTACCGTTGTAGGGTAGTTGATGAAGAATAGGAATCCTCAAGAGTTAAGAAAATTCCTCCAAAGTAGGTACTAGTTGGTAATCAGGGAATGTAAAGCAATGGTGTATGGGGTCAAATAACTGGAAGAGGACCTTCACCATGTCTTCTTTAATGTTGGAGTCGACCAAGTTGAGGAGTCTACCATGTCTTTCACTGAAGAGAGAATTCTCTGGAATCTTAGAAGTAAGCTCCTTGAGTTGAGGAGGGACCCTTACAAGGTTGACTTGGATTGTTTTCCTGCGAAGAGATTCCATTACCTACAAAACAAGAACAAATATGAAGATCCAAACCCTTGAAATGGTTAGTGGATGCATATGATGCTTTATGATGTTCATGATGTATGCACAAGTACATGTACAAGCAAGTCACACAAGATCCTAGTTTCAGGCTTGCATGGGGTTTCATAGGTAAGTACCCTCTTGAAGCTAGTTGGCTCAACCTGTCCTATAAATAGTAACTGGGTACTAAGGAGCTCAATATCACTGGATTATTTTCTGTGTTCATTGTTTCAGTTTATCCACTTAACTGGCGACCGAAATATTCCAAGAAAACAACCCTCAATGAGTGTAGTATCGAGTATCTACCAACTTCGGACTGCACCAAAGCCGGTCATCTCACTACCCCTAATAAGGCCAAGATGGTCCAGTAAAGGTTCTAAGAGTTCATTAGTGCTTCATGAATCACTCAGCGGCCCCGTATTCTCTTTGATTGACTCAAAGGCTACCGGTACCCACAAATATGTCTCACTAATATAGCTATTGCTTCAACCATGTCGGTATACCCCGCACAGTTTCCACAACGTATTGCTATTTACCTATGAATGTTTCCCAAATATCCGGGTGGAGGATTCAAACCCAAACGAGAGAACCAAATGTAAAGCAATCAAAGCAAACAAGATAAGCATGCAAAGGTGATCTAAACCCTAAGGATACTCCACTTTTAGAGAATTCCCCAGCAGAGTCACCCATTCTGTGATACGGTGGGAGAACTGACTTGAGGTTTTGCGTTTGTGTTTGCAAATGTTTCGGTTTAGCAAGAGTCGCCACCGACTTTTTATTTTATCCTAAGGAAAGGTCAAAAAGCACAGGAAAGACCTTTGAGATTTTTTCTTGGGTTTGGGGAGTAGATTATGAAAAGGGAAGGTGCAAGCACCCTTTTCATCCATGTTTATCCATGGGCTCTTAGTTACTTGTTTAGATCACTTGCTTTTGCTTTTCAATTGTTTGAAATGGTGCTTTGTGTGTGGCTTTGAAAGATGTTTTGAAAAGAGGCCATCGTTGTGGAAATCTTTGTAATGATTCTTGTTTGAATGTATACAAAGATGTTTTGTCTTTTGAAAAGATTTCAATGTTTGAAAGTTTGATTTTGGGAAATGTTTTGACATTGTGTTGTGAAGTGTGTTTGAAAATAACAAGGATGTTTTACAAGTTTTTTGATCAAGTAACTAAGAGTTATCTACCCTATTTTACTCAAAGATCTTTCCTATATGTTTTTAACCCTTTTGACAGTGTTGTTTTACCATTGTATTTGATAAATAACCTTGTATTAGGATGTTAAACGGGACAGGCACGGGTCATCGTATAGACCATGATAGCAATTGTGTTATGTATCTTTAGCAAATTTTTGAGGGACTTGATCATTTTGTTTAGGCAACCAAGATAGCGTCATCGAGGGACTATGATCTTTTGTTTTGGTTTTGTTTTGCCAAAGTACCCAACATGCATAACATGGCCCATTTTTAAGGCAACAAGTGGATGTAACCCTAGGGGTGTAAGTGTGTATTGTGTATTGATTTTCATGCATTTTTGTCTTTGTATTAGGTCAAGCAACTTTTTGATTTTGGATTTTTGGCATACAAACGCTAATCTCTAATCATGGCATAATTGAAAGCGTAAATGCGTAAAAATAAATCTTCCACTATTACAACATGATTATGGGGATGGGGATACAATTTTTGAATGGGGATTATTTGACAAGAAATTAAAACCCTAATTTTACTATTACATCCAAATTGAATAATGGCATAAATAATAAATGAATAATATTTAAATAAACAAATTAAATAAATATACAAAATAATATGAATATGCAAAAATGGTTTATGTTTATTTTTTATGTATGTAAAAATATTTAATGTAAAAAGAAAGGAATAAAAGAAAGATTATTATTTTTTTATCAAGGATAAAACCCTAAAAATTTTTAGAATGTGAATATATTAACTATATTATTTATATACAATAAAGTAAAATAATGTGTATAGAAAAAATTAAATATATTTAGAAAAAAGTATTATTTTAAGTATAAATAATAATAAAAATAAAAGTATAGTATTTTTATGTTTTTATTCTAAAGTATCTATTAAATAAAATAAAAGTATGTATATATATTAATTATATTAAATATATACAATAAAAATAAAATAAAATATATACAAAAATAAAAATATATTTAGTACAATATTTTTTAGTGTGAATAAAATAAAGGATAAGATAAAAGTATAATTTATATGTTATTTTTAAGTTTTCAATAAATAAAATAAAAGTATATAATCACTAAATTAAATTTATGTTAGAAAAAATAAAAATAAAATACAAAATAAAATGTGAAAATTTATAAAAATATTTTTGAGTATTTTTTATATTTGGAAATAATAAAATAAAATCAGAAATGAAAATAAAATACAAAAATATAAAATATAAAGAAAATGGGTCAGGGGGTGCATTTAGCAAAAGGGAGGTGTCAATAGTAAGCCAGGACCAAGCCCAGCCCGCCACACTTCATCTTCAACCTCTGTTCTTCAAAAAACGCGTGCGCCTGTACCAAACATGAACATCCTGCATACGAGCTCTATTGCAAAAACACATAACATCAAAGTTGTAGGGTTTTTCAAGACGAATCCAACCATATAAAAAACTTGTCCTAACTCTCAAAGACCAGAGAGAATTTCTCTGGCCCTAAAATCTAACCTAATTTTTTCAGGATGTTCATGGACCAAATTCTCTTAGCACGCTTAATTAAAACAAAAACTGAGCATATGTACAACTTCATGGCTATGAATACTACATTTCTTATTCACAAACCTAAGTCTAAATGTTCCTAAATAGAGAGATAGAAAGTTGATAAAAACCTGTTTCAGCTGACTTCGTGTATGGCAATGTGGAGCTTTTCAACAAGGCCTGAGATGTTTGGGAGCTTGCTTGAACTTCACTTGACCTTCTCCAATGCCTAGCTTGCCTTGAATATGCTTGAACAAGCCTACAAAACTCTACCTGCACAAGCTGAAATTAAAAATGGCAAACCCTGTAAATGGAGTTACAGTTGGTGTTTAAGGGTTGGGATAGCTTGGATATGTTGTGTGGAATGTGTTTGAACCAATTTGAGACAAAACGCATGAGGGATTTGAGTTTTGGGAATCAAACTGCAGGGAGTGCCCTGTTTTGCCAATGAGATGTGATTTTGGGCTATGGGAGGTTTGAAGGCTCAAAGGGTCATGTTTCTGATTCAAGGGGATGTGAGAAAGATGTTTCAAAAGCTTGCACAAGTTAGTTTTAGCTGATGTTCAAGTTGTAGTGTTTTTGGACAAATTTCTTGGTTATGAAGCAAAGTATGAGAAGTGATGTGAAGCAGGCCTGTACAGGCTATCCATCAGCTTGCACATGTTTCCCTTGGCCCCTCAAGTTTGTGGATCTGATTTGCTGCACAAGATATGGCTCATTGCTCAAGGATTTAGTTTTGACATAAAGCAAGATTTAAGCAAAAATGGAAATGTTGCTTTTTCTACTTAGGGATTTATCTTGTATGCAATGCCCTAATGACCAAAAAAATGCCTTAGACCAATGGATTTGCATTTAATTATTGAGTGTTGATTGGTTTTGAGGCCTGTAATCTAGTGCAAAGCAAGCTGATTATAATTGGTAACTTGTATCAACATGAACATGCCATGGATGAAAAATGAGTTTTTGCCAACTTCAAGTCTTCGATTCTCCCTAACCACAAATAAGTTGGAGAGTTCTTTGACATTTTGGAAAGCTTGCAACATTCTATACAATCCATCTTTGAAATGCAATTTGATATTCCAAGTGGAACTATGTGAAAAATGGCCATGAAGATAGTTCAAAATCCTGCCTAAACTAGGGCAAAATTTTACTAAGTTAAAAGTTTTATGGACCCTTGTTCCAAACATCATAACTTGAGATCCAAGCTTCTTTTGGGAAAACTTTGTGAATCAAAGTTGTATACTTTGTGGAGTAATACAACTTTCATGTTGGAAGTTTTGTTCGAATCCAAATGCATCATGGTGAAAATGTTGGGCAAAGTTAGGAAAAATTAAGAAAATTTCATAACTTAGAAAAATTCTAAGTTATGAAATTTTTCAACTTTAAACCCTAATTTGCAAAAATGGGTTTCTTGATGAACAAGTTTCATGTTTTGACACATCTTGATGAAAAATGACCCTTGGCACTTGATTTTGACCAAAAAGTCAAAGTTTGACTTTTCAGTGTACAGTCAAATTTTGATCAGTTGACTGAGAAATTCATCTGTCAATCCAATGCACTTGAGATCTTTTGAACCTTGTGAATAGGTCAAGATGATGCCATTGAGTCCTTGAGTCCATGCTTGAACCCAATTTGCCATTGGCTAGGTGAAAAGTCATAAATTTCCCTTCTGCAGTCAAAACCCTAAAAATGACCATTTTACCCTTTTGATGATCTGATCAAATTTGTTGAGGAGTTGTGGTACAAACTTGATCAAATGGTTCATATGAGTCTATAATGTTGATGTGGATAAAAAATTGTGAGGTTTGACTGTAAATTGGCCACAGTTGACTTTTCCCCCCAATACAGTTGATTTTTAGGTCAACTGTCCAATTGACTGGGCAAAAATTTGATTCAAGGCTTGAAACTTGGTAGAGGAAATCTTGTAGGTCAAACATGAAGTATGAAAGTCAATTTGGGCATTGACAGTCCAAAAATCCATGTGCAAACTCAAACCCTAATTTAGGTCATCAGTGCAAGGAGATGTCTTGAGCATAGCAAAACCCTAATCCTTTCTGGAGTTCAAAGAGTCTTGTCAGGGGAAATCTTGATAAAATGAGAGGGAAAATTTTGGGGTACAACACTCCCATATCAAGAGGATATTAATCTGAGCACAGGGGAAGACCCGGAAGAAACCAAGCTAAGGGGCAATGTCAGAGCGGAGCCACAAAGAAGCTGATCGAGTTATTGTGCACATCTACAGAAACAGGCCAAGGCTAAATACAGACAATGCTGTAAAAATAAGCAACTACGAAATACCAAGATCTGACGGAAAACTCGATCCAGGGGCACCTTGGGTATCCATGTTCGACGAGGCTTCAAATGCACTAGGGCACGATATAAGGGTAGTTTTTGCTCACAAGCCATATACCAAGTCAACGGTGAATAGGATACTAAACATCTAAAACCGGTTCCATATCGGGATCATGTTTTGAAAACTGATTGTGGAACTCGCAAAGATCACTTTTAATCGTCCCATGAAAAGGAAGTCAAATGGCATACGCCCTGACAACTATATCATCTATTTTCAAAATAACTTGGTCAAACCACGAATCACGCATCACAAGCAGACGCTACAAAGAGCCCTCACATTGCCTTTCTATTAAAAAACGACAATATAACAAGCCTTAGTTTTACGACATCAAGAAGTGCCTAAAAAAAGGACATCCAAAATATGCCTCCAACATCGACAAATGAACCCTACGAAAATTAGCCTCGGAATTCTTTCAAAAGTAACAGTATACTGTATAAAATGAACCACGACATGGACTAGTACTCAAGAAGATTCTGCTACCTCGCCTCGACTCACGTGGTAAACTGACCCCCAATTACGAAGGTCTGTACGTAGTCAAAACAGCATCCCCCGGTGGTAATCTTGTCTCCACAATAATGGATGGGGAAGAACTACCGCACCCGGAAAATTCAGACGCAGTCAAAAAAACTATGTGTAAGAAGCTCGCTAAGCTCGAACCTTAAATAGGAGACTTAGGCAAAAAGGAGCACCCCAGTGGATCGAAAACCCTAAAGGGCGATCCAGGAAAAAATTAGGGGCATATAGACAAAAAAATCATCCTGGTGGATTGAAAACCCTAAAGGGCAATCCAGGCAAAAATTAGGGATCATTTAAAAAGAAATAAAGAACAAAAAGATTGCGACCTAAGAACTACGACTACGAACCACGAAGGGAGAGATAGATTTGAATCATACAACTCAGAAGCAAAGGAGATAAGATCATTAAAGGGATATTGGGGAACAACAGTAGCAGTTATAATTTTATTTCCATTTACAGTTTTAAAACCTCCTGTAATTACCTCTTTCTAGGAATTACATCTTGTACTCTCGCCTACTCAGAGGCATATTAATAAAACACTGGATTTCTTTGCATTTTTCAAATTGCTTTTTTTCTTTTCTCATACTTGTTTACAAAATACTACGATTATTACTTGTGAATATTGTCTTGAAATCATTTCAGGGGATTAACAAAACAAAAGCATTTGACAAAACATCAAAAAACATTTTTGTTAGAGAAATATCAAAAGAAAATCCACGTCTACGTCCACGCACATGACTACTCCTACGTCTTGCAAATCTATACACATGTCTACACCTGTATCTATGCATATCTACGCTCACGGCGCAAAAAGTCTACGTCCGCACGTACATCTACGCCTATGCTTGCACTCAACAATACCATGTCTATGCCTACATCTACGCGTCCGCACACAAAGCCTACGTCCATGTCAGCACCTATGCCTAACTTGCAACACGAGGTCTACGTTCACACGCGTCCATGCACATGTGTATTCTTGCCAATTCTACATATGTCTAAGCTTCGCTTGCACCTACGACACATGAATCTACATACGTCTACACTTACGCTTGCGCCTATAACATACGAATCTACATACGTCTACGCTTATGCCTGCGCTTACTACACCAAGACCTTACATACATCTACGCCTGCGCTTATAACATATAAATCTACGCATATGCCATTATCTATGTCTATGTCTACGTCCACGCCCACAATACAAAATCAATGCTCAAATTTTGCTATCATTGTCCATTGTGTTCAAGTTCAACAATACTATGATGACACAACATACAACGCCAGGAGTTGGTAACTTTGAGCCAATGGTTTAAAGGAGAGAATTCCAGAAATAGTCTTCATAACATTTCAAGGCATACGCGCATCTTACACACATTTCATACATACACACATTTTTCATATCTCAAGTATACATACACTATGCATTCCTGCATACAATATGCATGTAGTCAGGTTCCATATCAATGTAAAACATTATACATTTTGCATACATACAACATTCAATACGCATGCACACACATGCATCGCCTTGAAAATAGACAAATGATTTCACCCTCGATTCAACTATCTAAGGGTCAACCAACGCAATACTTCTCCTACGATTCAACCCGTCACCTCAGTCTTCATGCCATGACACATTCATCCCATCACTTAAGTCTTTGTGCAGTGATGAATTCCTTACAAACCCAATACATTGCCTCTAAGCCGCAGCGTATCTGCAAAACTCATTACATTGCCTCTAAGCCGCAATTTATCCGCAAAACCCATTACATTTCCTCTAAGCCGCAATGTATATGCACAATTCAGAACATTTCCTCTAAGCCGCAATGTATTTGCAAACTCAACACATTGCCTCTAAGCCGCAATGTATTTGCAAACTCAACACATTGCCTCTAAGCCGCAATGTATTCTCAAGACCCATTGCATTGCCTCTAAGCCGCAATGCATTTACAAAACTCACTATGTTGCCTCTAAGCCGCAATGTATCCTCAAAACCTAACACATTGCCTCTAAGCCGCAATGTATTACCCAAACTCAACACATTGCCTCTAATCCGCAATGTATTATCCAAGCCTAGTATGTTGCCTCTAAGCCGTAACATATTCTCGAAACCCATTACATTGCCTCTAAGCCGCAATGTATTATCCAAACTCAACACATTGCCTCTAAGCCGCAATGTATTTGCAAACTCAACACATTTCCTCTAAGCCACAATGTATCCTCAAACTCAACGCATTGCCTCTAAGCCGCAATGAATTCTCAACACTCTGTATGTTGCCTCTAAGCCGCAACGCATTCTCAAAACCCATTGCATTGCCTCTAAGCCGCAACATATTCTCAAAGACCCATTACATTGCCTCTAAGCCGCAATGTATTCATGCTCAAAATATCGCCTCAAACGTTATGCAGCGCTTCACAAACATAACCCATGGCCTCAGTCTTCAAGCAACCATGCATCATCAATCATTGTTATACTCACCCTCCAAATGGGTGAATAAGCTAAGACATACAGAATTGCACTATCCGCCTCATTATCAAACCCGGGTAAGCGATATATCATCAACTTTGCCTACTTCATTGAGACTTATAAGGGTATGCTACATCAGTATAACCTTATGTTTGTCAGACAAATTTTGGGATACTTCAAGTATTCAATAAAACTTTCAATCAAAATGCGCAGACTCGAGTTTTCTCACGCTATTCGATTGAAAGATAATTGAATAGGGGCAATTGTCGTATCCCAAATTTGTCCTACCGCGACGATTATATTTTTTTAGATAAAGAAAATACTTAATTAAAGATGGTACATCAGTATCTGATGGTCCGTCTTTATCTAGCTAGGGGGTGTATTTTTAATTTAGGAAAACGGGGCTATCTGAATCAGAGAGACTCATGTATCCGTGAATCCATTCGCAAGGCATGTTGGCCAGTGGCCCATGCGATTCGTAAATTGAAATTATTGGAGTGACTATAAAAGTACTAAATGATTAAATTATTATTAGTAAAAGGGAGGTTGAAATTAAGTTAAGCCCACTCAAGTTTAAATTGCATAAGCTTATTTAGGTTAAGTAAAAACAGGGGGTGTAATTTCAAGTTACAGTCCCAAAGGAATTGAAAGCATTGAGATGGCCCATTTTTTAAGCAAGAAAGGGAGGTGTATGTCTTATTAGCCCATTTTGATCTATTTTTAAAATTGTCCCATTTTTCTTAAACATTACTTTGCGGCTTATTTATTAAAAATGGGTCCATTGGTCTTCCTGGGATTTGATTGATACTAAGGCTTTGTATTTCTTTTTTATAAAAGATAAATAATTGAAATATATTTCTTAAAAAGAAAAAAAAAAGGTAATATATTGCTACCTTTTTATTTTTTATTTTTACAGTAGTAATTAGTTATTAAAGAATGATGTTGGATCAAATTTTTGGAGAAAACAATGAAAGACCAAAGTTTGAAGCGTTTGATGCAGGGCCCATATTTGCCAAAACACTTACTGTATCAATCATCCCGAGTTAATGCACGTTTTGGGCCCATTAGCATCTACTGTTAGAATCGAATCGTAAATCCAAAAGTAACAATTATGCTAATTACAGAATTATTGCAGAATCTGTTTCACTAACATATACTGTAGGAATCCTAAATAAATTGAATCAACTTTTTCTTATTACAAAACAAATCTTAAAACACAATCTGCAAATATAACGCCAAATAAGGAAAAAACAATCTTACAGATGGATATATTACAAAACTTCTATCACAGTATAAAAGAATCAAATCTAAAATGGATAAAATGATATATTACAGATTAAGAACCAAATCAATTACAAATAATCAGAATTAATTAACAAGTTTCTAAATCCTAAATCAGAGGGAACAAATCGTAACTGAAAAATCTAAAACCCTAAAATACTAACCTATATAAACTAAGAGAAAAAACAGGGGAAGGGGGATTTGGGGAAGACGAAGAAGAAAAAATTTGAGACGGAGAAATAGACCCTTGCCGTTGAAGACCAAAGGAAGGACCATTGGTGTTTCCAGATTGGAAACCCTAATCGCCCTTGGACCATCGCTGACAACCCTCGCTGCCGCCATTGGACACTGCTGAATCGTTATCCTCAATCGCCATCGTTGTTCTGCAAAACTAGGAAGGAGGAAAAGATTAGAAAAGGGAAAACTCAGAGTCTTGGAATCACGAACAGGGTACAACAGCTTAGCTTATTTTTTTGTTTGATTTTGTTTGTGGGTTGAGTTAGGGGTTAATTAGAGGTGGAAGTACGGTGGCGCCACTGTAAGGTTGGGGGGAGCGCTAGGGTTTTGAAAGGTGGATGAAGGAGTGCTTACTGAGAGAGAAAGAAGGAGATAATTTCTGTAACAAATGAAAATGGAAAATGAACGAAAAAAAACAGTGTTATATGGTGTTATAATATTGTACCCGCGCACCCACAATAGCAATCACGTTCCTTCACTTGTCAGCCATATGATTTTGATCAGGCGGCCATAAGGCCAAGCCACATCGTAACATCGTACACCCGCGCTACACAAGATTACACTGGACCCCCTCTTCAATCCGCCTGTGGGCCAGGCCTAGCGCTATGCACACCCCCGTTCCTCTATTTACTGAGTTGCCAAATACTTTACACCCCCTGTCCAGAATGAATAATGGGCCTAACCCAGCCTCTTTTAGCACCACCAGTATTTAATTCTTAACAAGAAAATACACCCCCTAGGTTTACTTAAATTATTAATATTTTTTATTATTTCTTTTTATATTATTTTTTATATTATACTTTATTAATTATTTATTCTTTTTTTCATTTATATTTATTATTATTATTAATTTTTATTATTATCGTGTTTTAAATATTATTAATATATTTACTATTAAGTATTATTATATGATCAAATAAATCATTTTCATATTAAAGTTACATATATTACCTTATGTATTATTTGCATTAAATCTTTTTTCCAATCATGCATTAATCGAGATCTTCGCAAATAGTACAATTAAAAAATACAAACCAAACATCAAATTCTATTTTCGCAATAAACTAAACTAACCAACTATTTTTGCAAATGGGTTTCAAACTAATTTTGACTTACTGCGTACTCAATCAAAATATTCGCAATCACTACTCCCGACCGAGTGCGAAGTGATTCAAAATATGTTTGCATAACCCTAAAAACACCAACCCTATACAAACTACGAATTGGGACTTTGATTCCTCATAAGAGGATACGTAGGCACGTGATCTAAAATCGTGGCGAGTCTTGCTAATTAAAACTTAAAACTCTGTTTATCCCAAACCTAAACCTAGAGCTTAATATCCTTGTGAACAAGGTGGATGAAAGGTGCCTAACACCTTCCTTTCATCCAATTGAGTCTGAAACCTAGAATCTCTATCCGCGAATTAGGGTTTTATGTTAGGTTCCCTTCCTTAGGATAAAAACTAATAGTGGCGACTCTTGATTAAAAAACCAGTTGATACACTTGCACCCGAAAGGAGCAAGCACGTCCTAAGGGAACATGGTATGTACAAGGATAAAACAAGCAAACTCGAAAGAGCACACACATAAAATAATTAAGAAAAGAAGCGAAATGCTTTAGCCAAGGGGAGGACATCACCCGAGATAAACAAGAAGGAGTGAGATGAAAAACAAAAATATGATGTCCAAAGTGACTGAACACCTAACCAAGATATAGGAGATCGAGGCATGCGACAGAAGACAGTATGAACAATCATGGAGTATAAGCATCAGCCAATGCAAACTCTTGACAAAGTGTTGGGGTTCGATTGCGGAACCCTTCCCCACTTGACGAATCGATACACAAGAGCATGGACAACTTTGAAGCTTCATGGTGCGTCACAAACTAAGGATGACATGGACGGAATTGCAGGGGTCGATTGCGAACCCTCCTCGCTCGCCTCCTCTTGAGGAGTTATCATCTGTACATATGCGGGCACAAATATAAACACACTTACAGAATACCTAGTAAAAGTTAGGGTTTTAAACAAACCACACACAAGTAGCAAACAAAATGCACACAATGTGGAATTTCCCTAAACATGTCTTTAAATAAACCAGAGGGGTTCCTAACATGATCAGCAACAAATACCCCCATCATACATCTCTACCATACTTCTCATGGCAAGGAAAGTAGTAAAGCCCTACTTCTCATGATCTATAGAAAATATGTAAAGAAATGGGATAAAGTTCGGAGAAGTACAAAGGTAGTAATGGTGACTACCACAAGCAAGCAAATTTCCAAAAGCAGACGAGAGAACTGGAGAAGCAGGGAGTACGTGTCGAGCAAACTTCACCAAGAAACAAACAAAGTCAGAAATATAATCCAACTAAGATAAATGCAACGATTACGAATGCAACACGTAATTAGAAGTTCTTACATAAAATACAATTATACAAGATACGGGGCACAAAACAATGGCATGCATGTCGAACGCAAAATAGGACCATAAATCAAAAGTCTAAACAAGTTTTCCGATCAAATAATCGAGTAATAATTATATGATCAGAAACCATCCAAATGTACCTTGCACAATCAACACACATGTTACAATTAACAAGGAAAATTAAAGTATAAAAGAGTAGAAGGAAATTACGAGCAAACAATAGCTAGAGCAAAGCCAAAGAAGCAAAAAGCAAAATTTTGGAAAAGATGCAACGAGGGCATAAGTCGACTCATGCCTGGAATTTTCTCAGTTTGCATCGACCGGAGGGTCGGCGCAAAATAAAATTACAAATTGAGAATTCAGATGAACAAAAATCCTCTTTGTCTTGGCTCGTCACTTCAGATGATGTGCCTTTGAGGGATGGCAGAAGAATTCAGTCTGGCCATCTTGTGTGAACTCCAGCACACCTTTGTTGATCAAGTCCTGGATCGTATTTTACAATGCCCAACAGTCATTCGTATCATGTCCAGGACTATTGGAATGGTATGCGCACATTGCATCAGGACGATAGCTAATAGAAGATACATTGGGATTTCGAGGAGGATCCCTTAACGTAATCAACTCCATCTTCAACGTGTGTCGCAATACCTGAGCCAAGGACATGTTGATTTTGGTGAATTGACTTTTGGGCTTTTCTTTCCTTTGTTGATTACCCTGTTGTGGTTGGCGAGGTCGTTGTTGTACCCTTGGCATAGTAGCCATTTTGAAAGATGATTTTTCAACCAAATCCTCTTGTTTCAACTGAGGCTGATTAAAGACTTGATCCTTAATTCTCGTTGTTTGCTCCATATGATTGCATCCATCTTGATGAAGCTTGATGATGAGAAACCTCAACACTTCTTTTCCCGAGCTAAACTTTGGATAAGAGCCATTTGCCCCAGCATCTAGATTCTCATTGCTTCCATCTCAGCTTGTAGTTGTTCCAACTGGTCATCCTTATTGTTGTCAGGATGTTTCTTGGTCAAGTTCCTGTTGAGGAGTGTTTTCAATTCTTCCTTCTCCTTGAATAGGTTGAGGAACATTTCCATGAACTAAGACTCTTGAGTTTGGAGATCTCTGTTGTTCTATTTGAAAGCCATTTTCCTTGCTGAAATAAACAGTGAGAACATGAGAGACCTGTACTAGAAGACCTATTATGTAATGACATGCATGATGTGTAAATGTTTTAAAGGATCTCGCGGGGTAAACACAAGAAAATGTTAGGAGTTGACTACAAATTTGATTGAAGAACTTCATATCGTTGAAGGTACTTCTATAAGAGTTAAGCTCACCATGTCGAGTGGGTCATCGCCCTTGTCTCAAGTTGTCATATTTTGATCTTTTGACGGCATTGGCTAGAGGAAAATAAATCCCCTTGCCCCTTGCTAGATGTCTAGTTTATCATACTTGTACCACAGCCCCTTGAGATCCTTGAAATGGTTAAGGAAATGCTATGGTATGATGTTATGATGTTTATACTATGCATTAAGCAAAAATGTAAGGTGGCGTCAGAAAGTAAACCCTGCAAAAAATCCAGGTTATTGGATAATGACTGTAAACAAATCCTGCAAGGAAATCATTTTGTTAGATAATAAAACCCTGCAAGTAGTTCAAGTTGTTAGATAGTGAAAGCAAGCAAGTCACACTAGCAGCCTTACGTTCAGGCTTGCATGGGGTTTGTAGGTAAGTACCCTCTTGAAGTTTAGTTGGTTTTACCTGTCTTAGAAAAGTAACCTGGTTCTAAGGAATCTCAATATCACTAATCTTTCTTTATCGAGCGTTATTTCAGCTTAGAAATCTTTTCTTGCGGCCGAAAAATCTCGATAGTCCGTTCTCAATGAGTGTAGCATCGAGTATCAACCAATCCCTAGCTTTACACTGAGGCCGGCTATCTCACTACTTTCTAATGGCCATGTTTGTTCAACTAAGGTTCTAAGGTCCGTTAGTGCTTCACGACACCATGCGGCGGCCCCATATTCTCCTCGATTCAACACAAGGGATACCGATACCAACCAAAGTGTCACACCAACACAGCTATCGCTTCAACCATATTGGTCTACACCGTAAAATATCCAAGATCTATTGTTGTTTACCTAAAAAGATGTCCCCTGATCTGGGTGTAGGATCTATAGTAACAACCCAACAAACCCTCCAAGGATAAAGCATACAAAGCAAGCAATTGAAACAGTTTTAAAATGAACTAACTCTAAGGTAACCCCACTTTATATAAATCCCCAGCAGAGTTGCCAGTTATGTGATACGGTGGCAGAACCGACTGTTAATACTGGTTTTGCGTTTGTGTTCGCAAAATGTTGCGTTAAGCAAGAGTTGCCACCTACTTTTCTTTTATCCAAATTAAGGAAAGGGTGAAAAGAACAGAGAAAAGACATTTTCGAGAGTTTTCTGAGTAAGGGGGGTAGATTATGGAAACGGAAGGTGTTAGCACCCTTTCCATCTGTAGTTTTCTACGGGCTCTTAGATGCTTAGCTCATTTTAAAAGTACTTTGTGCTTTGTGTGTTGAAAAATATTTTGAAATGCCTTAGTGCGACGATTCTCTTTGTGATAACTCTTGTATCAGTCCTCAAGAGTGTTGACAAAGCAAATGTTTTTGAAAGTTGTTTTTTTGAAATGTGTAAGTGTGAAAGTTTGTTTTGAGAAAGCATCTAACAACTATCTACTTGTACTCGAAAAGGTAGTTCTTTTCCTCCTATCCTTTAGACAGTGGTATCCTACTATTAATGAGTAGGTAGTCCTATCGTTAGATGTATGAGGGACATTCGAAGGGACGTACATTCATAAAGGCAACATGTGGAGACGCTTTAAAACTTTTGTTTAGGGACTAGATCATTTACCGAAAGGCAACTGTAGGGTCATCGAGGGACTATGATCTTTTGTTTTACGGGTCTTTTCTAAAGCATCCCCGTTTTGAAGGACATGACTATTTTGTTTTCGGAGGCAACCAAAGTGGGATATCCTAAAGGTGTGTATGTGCATGTGTGTTTAGTTCAGCTATTTATCTTGATCATTTAGGTTTTCTAACGTTTTAATTTTTCAGTCTTGTCATGCAATCCTAGTTACAAGCAGTTAATATGATACAAAAAAATGTAAAGTGAAAAAATAAACACTACACTATTACATGGCTTCGGGAAGGGGGATATTTACAATATACAAAAACTTGGGGGAAGAAAAATAAAGAAAGCGGTAAAAAGTCCTATTAACTATTACATACCAATATATGGTTACGATAATGTAAAAATGTGAGAAAATAATAACGCGCAAAAGTTAAAAGATCATCTAAAAACCCAAGGCAAATCTAAATGAAATAAGAAAATCTTTTTTGTTGTTTTTTTGTTTATTTTAAGAAAATACTTAAATTAAAATAAGTAAAATAAAACTAAATCTAATACTAATTAATTAAATAAAAGAAAATGATTATTAATTAAGGTTAATTCTAATCAAATAAAAGAATACTAATTCTAATATTTTTTGCATTTTTGTTTGAGAAAATAATTTAAACACAAATTAAACCCTAAATTCTAACTGACTTTAAAAAAAATGTTAAAGTTAATTAATTAATTAATATCATAAATTAATTATTTAATTAAAAACTAATCCTATATTTTTTGTGATTTTTAATTAAATAAAAAATTGATTTCTGAAATTAATAAACTAAAAAAAAAGAGTAAAATGGGCCAGGCACAAAAGAAATAGGGAGGGGTGCAATGTTGTAAAAAGCAGGCCCAAACAAGGAGAAGCTCAAATCTGCTCTGGGATCCAATAGGGAGGAGTGTTAGGGAGCGCATGGTAGTCTGCGCATGGGAGCCTTGGATCTGGTTATGCTAACACTTGGTAGTGCAGATTTGGAGGTGCATGGTGGATGTATTTGGCCTGGGAGCTAGATCTGTAAGCAAAGTTAGGAAAAAATAAAATGCAAGAGGTAGGGGTCGAACCCCTGACCTCTCACACACACACAATTCCTTAACACTCACACACCTAACCATTGGGACGGATTTACATCTATTAACATGTATACAAAACATAAGTTAAATAATAAACATTGTCCTAATGGATGGATATAAAACACGCGCGCCCAGGTGGGGCCCTGGCATTTGAATGGGCGAATGGTACATGGCCACGCACCTCAGGGGAGTCAAACCAACATGCACGGTGGTTGACCACCATCTTCCCCGTTTGCGTCAAAATCGAATCCTGCAATATAAGCAATATCAAAACCAACAAAGCATCCTACCCCCCTTAGAATTTCCCCAGGAATCCAATGGTGGTATCCATTTGTCCTGAAAGTCCCTGTATCATTGAGAATGAAGCTTGTCTGAAGCTTTTCCCTAACAATGGAAAAACTTCATCCTCGTGTTAAATTTATCATGCGATGGCTCTAAACATACACAAACATCAGTACAAACATGAACATAAACATAGAAATTATTTATGTCACAAAATAAAAGGTTTTGAATTCAAGAAAATATACCAAAACGGTGACACACGATCCAATCGTTTGAGCGTGCTACACATTTGGAAAATGGCAGGGATTGGTTCCCGGTGTCTTCAGGAACATATTTGAGTCTTTTGTTTGGACTGAGGAATGCTGGAAACACGTTTTCTGAATTTGACAACTTTGGAATTTTTTTGCAATTTTGGAGCGTTCTCTCTAGGTTGTGTATCTGTTTGGCAATGCTTTCTAGTGTGCTCCTTATATAGAGAGGATGGAGTGGACAAGGTAAGAGGTAAAGAAGCATGCTTAATAATGTTCTTTAAGATCCATAAACAAATATTTG
The DNA here is from genome assembly GCA_948472305.1 of Vicia faba. NCBI lineage: Eukaryota > Viridiplantae > Streptophyta > Magnoliopsida > Fabales > Fabaceae > Vicia > Vicia faba. Next base: position 1,396,415,029 of record OX451736.1, on the reverse strand, counting down.
AAACTTTTCCAAAGGTGTGGAATTCTTGTCTCATTTTTGAATTTGAATAAATATGGACACAAATGACTTTCAAATGCTCTCCTTCAAATGACTCTAATTTCCTCCTTCGAATGGCTCTGATTTCCTCCTTTGAATGGATCTGATTGCCTCCTTCGAATGGCTCTTATTCAGCTCATTCGAATGGCTTTGATTGTCTCCTTCAAATGGCTCTGATTTAGCTCTTTCGAATGGCTCTGATTCAGATCCTTCGATGTAGTCCATCCACATCAATTCAAATTTCTCAGATCTTTGATGACTCTGAATTTATAGTTTTCCCTTATCAGAGTTTCTTTAATTAAGTCAATATCTGCATCAATTCGAATTGCCAAGAATTCTCTTCGTCAGAGAATTTGTCTTTTTTGATGACTCTGGATTCGAATCTGTTCAGAGTGTCCTTCATCAGGGCTTCTTCGATTGAGTCTACTTGCCCTAGCTACTTGATTCAAACAACTCAAATGAAAACTTCAATTTGGCCAATCGAAAACCTCTTTTGTCACCACCTTTGAATGCTAATGCACAAAAGGCTCGGGCTTGGCCACATGTAGTACCAAGACCCATCATAAGACAAGCTTGTATTCAGTAACTATATGTCTCCTTCGAATGGCTCAACGTGTGTCCTTCGAATGGACCTTTGGAGTGCTCTTTCAAAGGGGTCATATTTTGTGTCATAGTGCAAAAACTGTGTTGAGGGGTCTTGGTCCTATGCATTGAAAGCAAGCACAGAGGAAGTCTTTGCCTTGTGCATTGAAGGCAAGTATGGAAGAAGTCGTTGCCCTTGTGAATTCAAGACAAGTCTGAGGAAGCCATTGCCCTTGTGAATCGAAGGCCAGTTAGGGGAATCTTTTGACTTAGCGAATCCAAGGAAAGCATGAAGAGGCCTTTGCCTAGTGAGTCGAATCAAGTATGGAGGAGGTATTTTCCTTGTGGGTAAAAGGAAGCTTTTTTCCTAGTGGATTGAAGGCAAATCTGAAGAATTCTTGGCCTTGTGCGCTGAAGGCAAGCTGAAAAGGAGCCGTTGCCTTGTGAATCGAAGCATGTATGAGGCAAAACATTGTCTTGTGAGTCGAACACCAGTAAAAGGGGCATTTTTCCTTGTAGATCAAAGGCAAGCTGATGGGTCTTTGCCTTGTGACACCTAGTCAAGCATGAGGAAGTTTTTGCCTTGTAGACCAAAGACAAGCATGAAGAGGCATACGTGCATTGATGACAAGCTAAAGGGGCCTTTTTCCTAGTGGAAGTTTTATGAACTAAGCTTGATCGAAGGAGACTTAGCACCTGATCAAAGCTTGTACTGCTGGTGAATCGAAACAAACTTGTAGGGGATTCTTGCTTTGTATGCTAAAGGCACGCACAAAGGGAGTATTTGCCTAATGCGTCGAGGGCATGCACAGGGGGCACTGATGGAACCATACTCGTGGACCAAAGCTTGCTCGAAGGGGAACCAACGCATAATCAAAGCTGATGGACCAATGCTTGGTCGAAGGGTTTTAGGAGCCCAGTCGAAGCTTGCTATTATGCCAATCGAAGGACACTGTTTAACTGCCAATTGAAGGAAATTATTTAAATACCAATCAAAAGACATTGTTGAACTGCCAATCGAAAGACACTTTGCTAACATTCAAAAATTTCATTTTTCTTTAACCAAGTGTTTGTGACCACCCATATAAGAGAAAACCTTGAAAAACATGAGAGGGAAAATTTTGGGGTACAACAAGAAGGTTTTAAGCAGAAAATAATTCAGAGTCATACCTGACTTTTTTTTCTCCCTCACTAGATTTGAGTTTCGTCAGACTAGCTCCAACCGTGTAAGTTCTTTCTCCTTTCTTCAAATTTGTTACGTTAAGAAAAAATAATAATAACAACAAAGCATAGACACAAAATCCCACATAACCAGTTCAATTTTTTAGAAGAAGAAGAGTTTAAGAGGAGGATTGGTCGATATTTGAAGTACCTGAATCCGGAGAAAATCTCCTCTCCGATGCTATGTATTCGATGCCGGTGATTATTGTTTTTGTTGCTTAATGTGAGCGAATGGAGAATCACCGAAAGAGTAGCATTGCGGAATGATGAAATTCAGAGAAAATAAGGAAAAACTTCTCACAAAAAACACCAATAAGAATTCCCCCCAAATCTCTGTAAAGCTCTCACAGCATCCCTTAAACCAACCTCTACACAAATAAAACCACGAAAAATATACCCAATTCATCACTAACCTTGCCTCTCATTCTGGGGGGAAAATTCCCACTGTCTTTACATCGTATTGTTGGTTCGACTCATCCCTATTCATAAATTTGTACCCCCATTCCCGAAAGCTTTGTAATAGCGTAGAACATTATTTTTCCACAATTTACCGGTTTTACTTATTGCTGTATAGTAATTAGGCGTGTATGATAAGACATAAAATCAACGACTAGACAACCTTAGCTTTAAGGTAATTTAACTAGAAAAAAATCACTTTTCACACACGCACCTCTAGGATGACCTTGCTTGTTGCCTCGGAAAAACATTCATGTCCCTCGTATATGGGACGCTTTAGCAAAGCCCCCTCGATAAAAAAAGATCGTGGTCCCTCGATGACCCTTCAATGTTGCTTTCGGTAAAACGATCTTAGTCCTTTACGAAAATTGCTAAAGCGTCTCAGAAGTTGCCTTTTATGAATATACGATGACCTACGCTTGTCCCTCACATCCGATAATAGGGCTCTTTACCAACCAATGGTAAAGTAACACTATCTAAAGGAGGAGGAAAAGATTAAAGACTTTTTGAGTCGGTAAATTGCTCATAATTGCTTGCTCATAAATTAAAACAATCCTCACACCTTACACTTTCAAAACAAATTTCAAACATTTTCCAAATATTTTCAAAACCAACACTTTGTATACATTCTCAATGATACAAGAATCATTACAAAGTTTTCTGAATGAAGGCGTTTTTTTATAAATATTGTTAAACACACATTCACAAAGCAATTTCAAATTGAGCTGGAAATTAAGAGCCCGTAGATAACTACAGATGAAAAGGGTGCTAACACCTTCCCTTTTCATAACCTACCCCCCGAACTCAAGAATATTCTCAAAAGGTCTTTCTTTTTCTTTTCACCCTTTCCTTTATTGGATAAAAGAAAAGTCAGTGGCGACTTTAAGCTTTAAAGAGAAAATGATGGGTGCGCTCTTCCATTCTTTGAACCTAAACATCATTGTTTCACATTTCTTGATTATCAATTGGTGCCGACAATGGAAGAGTTTTATCAACTATTAGGAGTACCTATTCTTGTTCAATGCCTTTCACCTGTCTATAGAAATAGCCAAGACCTGAGGAGATTGCATCAGCCTTATATTTGCAACGGTCCGACGTTGTGGCTAATTGGGAAACAAGGAGTGGTGTTAAGGGTTTTCTAGCCAAGTTTCTATTTGAGAAGGCTTAACAGTTTTGGGATGCTCTAGACTTGCAAGCTTTTGAAGAAGTTTTGGCTCTTCTAATCTATGGGTTGTATGATCGGTGGAAATAGAACTGACTGTTTTTTAAGCTGGTTCGCGAAATGTCGCGGTAAGCAAGAGTCGCCACCGTCTTTTATGTTCTCCAACATGGAAAGGACAAAAGCACAGCAAAATTCCTTATTCGAGAATGTTTCTCGGTTCGGGAGGTAGATTTATAGAAAGGGAAGGTGTTAGCACCCTTTCTATCCGTGGTTATCCACGGGCTCTTAGGTACTTACTCTTATGTTTTCAAAATTTTGTTTGCTTTTCAAGTGTGTGTGGGTTTTGAAAAAAAGTTTCGTTTGAAAGATTTCTAAGTAACTCTTGTATTTGTCCTCAAGAGTGTATGAAAAATTTGTTTGAAAACCTTTTGAAAGTGTAGGTGCGAAAAGTATTTTTGTTTGTTTTGAGAAAGAGCAAGTACTTAAGAGAAGTATACCTACCCTAAGGAATTAAGCTATGTAAGATTCCTTTAGATAGTGCTATCCCACCATTGAGAGGTAGGTAGCACCATCGTTGGAGTTGTTCGGGTCAATTCGATTAAGGGACAGTGTGGTCACCGAAGCAATGGTAGGACACCTTAGAAGTGACCCTAATGTCCTAGATCCTTTGTATCCGAGGCAACCGTTTCGAGGCAACTAGATCTTTTGGACAGAAGAGCGACCTCTAAGACACCCTATACTTGATGACCACGTTTTGAGGCAACCAGTGAGGCGTACCCTAAGAAGTGGCATGTGCTTTGTGTGTTGTTTTTCAGTTAAGGTTATCTTGTACATGTTATTTGTGAGCTACGGATTAATTTTATTTACATACATTCTTTCATGCATTTAACAGTTAGGGGTGCAGAAAGTAAATTGCAGAAATGTAAATTCTAACTATTACAAGGCGCGGGTCTATACATCGCCAAAAAAAAACAAAGACCCGTTTTGTAAAATAAAGTGCGAGAAATTAAATAAAGCGGTAAAATTCCTATTTAACTATTACATATCTGGAGACAGTTACATAAATAATCAAAATAAAATAAATGCGCGCGAAAGAATTAAATCGGGAATGTCCTAAGGGTTTTGACCCTTTCGAGAAAGAAATTGAATTTTGTCTTTTTTTAATGAAATGGAATTAAAACTAATTATTTAATTTATTAAAAGAAAAATGTTTTTGTATTTTTTTATGTTTTTAATGAAATAAAATGAAAGGAATTAAAATTAAAAGTTAATAAAAATCTAATTCTAAATTTATTTTAGTTATTAAGAAAAAGGGTTAAAGTTTCTTAATTAAAACTAATTCAATTTATTAGTATTTATTTACAAAAATAACATGAAATTAATAATAATAATAATAATATTAGTTCTTTTTTTGGATTTTTTATGAAAATATTAATTATTTTAATAATAATAATAATTAATAAAAAAAGGAGTTATAAAAGAAAAGAAAAAATAAAAAGATAAAAAGAAATAACAAAACCAGGGGGGGGGCAGATTGGAGGTGTTAATGGAATTGTGAGGCCCATGAACCTTCAAACCCCTTTTGAATTTCCTGATTGCCTACGCCTGTGTTGACTCATGAGCACCATGGTCTGCATTCTTTGGCCATCATATCTGTAGGACTGGACACATGGCACGCTGATTACTTGAGACATATGGTGGACTTTCGCTGGAATGCTGCATGGGAATATGTTAGAGAAAAAATGAAACAAGCGTTTGGGGGACCTGGGAAAACTTACAGCGTGGTATGATGGACCTTAGGACGTGGCAAGGGTTGCTTTAGCTTCAGAGTATGGCAAAGAAGAGAGTCACGTTCTCCTTTTGGCCTGAAAATGCTTGCAACACTCCTTTTGATCTCACACTTTTTTTTGACACTTTTTGGATTTTGCTCTGGCCGTTTGTGCACACTCTTTTTTTCGTTTTTGAATGAGGCTTGCAAGGCTTGTATATATAGTAATGAGTGAGAATCAGTCACTATTATGAGCTCTTAACCATTGCAATTAAACTTTGGATTTCTCCATAACCACCATTAAAGCAACTTGCCAATTTTGTTCAAATTTGAATTTTATGCTTAAAATGGACCTTACACGAATTTGGTAGGTGCATTATGCTTCATCAAGGTCATTCACACCACAAGATATCATTGAATTAATTTTTTTGATTTTTATTTGAATTTTATGTATTTAAAATGAATTAAATCAATAAAATTAAATAAAAAATAGAAAAATTAATGTTTAATCTTGAAATTAATCATGGGACACGTGGGTGGCATGACAAGGCTGAACCAAGTGGAAAAAAGTGGGCCCTTTTGTCAAAAATTGAAGTTTCAAGGATAGTTGACTTTGGCCATTTCACAAAAATTTCCCAACTTCTCCAATGCATATCTTGCTCAATTTTGATCATATGAACATGTTCTTGGACATTTTGGAAAGTTCTTGAAGTCCTCTAACCAATTCCTTTGGTCCCATGTCATTTTGATTTACCAATCTCAAGTTATGGTCTTTGACTTAAAATTCCTTTTTGTTGATTTTTGAAAATGACCTATAATGTTGAAATTGGTAACTTTTTGTGAGAGCATTTCTTGGACTTGGAATGTGAAGATGAGTTGTAGTAAATGTCCTCCCCTTCAAGATGAGACTTGGATGGGATTTTTATGATGAACCATGAAAAAGTTATGCCTTGGTCAAGTTACAGTTGACTTTTCAACTGTCCAAAAATAGAAACTTTTGACACCTTGATGATTTTTGAGCTATTCTTGTGAAATCATGGTCAAGATTTGACCAAATGATGATTGTGGCCTCAAAATAAGATGTTGACCAAAAATTTTGACTTTTGACTGCCAAATGACCATTTTGCCCCTGCAGTTGGTTGTGGAGCAACTAGGGCTTTTGACTGTGCAACTTGACCTTGTGAGCCTTGAAACTTGACATGTAGGTGCTTGACAATGTATATGAGCATATGGGACTTGATTGAGCCCTTGAAAACCTCAACTTCCTTGCAAGAACCAAAACCCTAATTTGATTGGCTTAGGAGAGTGGTTTGACTGTGCAACCCTTGAGTAGACTTGAGCAAATTGAGATGATGCTTGTCAAAACTTTGAAGAATATGGGAGGGCAAATTTTGGGGTACAACAGTTGCCCTTGTTCAATCTTCTTAGACCTGAGGATGTAGATTGGCGTGCGTGCCTTTCGTGATCCGAAGGTGGAAGATGATTGAACACTAGAGTGCCCAGAAATTTGTACTCACATAGTAGAATATCAACAGTGTGATGGCGGGAATGGGCTTACAGATGCCATTTGGAGAGATGGTGGATAAGAGGATGGGCTTAAAGATGCCATCTGGAGATGTGACAGGACCTTGTCGGGAATGGGCTTATAGATGCCATTTGGAAGCGTCACGGATAGTTGAATTTGAATAAGAAGTAGAATGGCTTCCGTGTCAGGAGCATATCTAGTCTATGTCTGATTGTTGATGCCTAAATAAATAGTAGAATGACCGCCGTGTCTGGGGTATATCCATACTGTGTCTGAATGAGTGACAGAATATCATCCGAATCTGGATTGTACCTGGACTGTCTTTTGAATGAATCTGGACTAAACAATAGAACGGCATCTGTGGTAAGAGCATCTCTAAGTTGTCTTTTAGAAGTTTGAATCTGAATAAGCAATAGAATAGCCTCCGGATCTGGAGCATCTCTTTAGCTGTTTCTGAAAGGAAATCTGAATAAGCAATAGAACATCATCCGCGTCGGGAGCATCTCTAAGCTATTTCTGAAAGGAAATTTGGAATAAGTATCAGAACGTCGCCATGCCTGGGTCACATCTGAACTATCTCTAGAAGGAGTCTTGAATAAGCGAAAGAACAACATCCATATCTGGAGCATTTCCAAGCTATCTCTGAAAGGAAATCTGGAATAAGTATCAGAACGTCGCCATGCCTGGGTCACATCTGAACTATCTCTGGAAGGAGTCTTGAATAAGCAAAAGAACAGCATCCATATCTGGAGCATTTCCAAGCTATCTCTGAAAGGAAATCTGGAATAAGTATCAGAACGTCGCCATGCCTGGGTCACATCTGAACTATCTCTAGAAGGAGTCTTGAATAAGCAAAAGAACAACATCCATATCTGGAGCATTTCCAAGCTATCTCTGAAAGGAAATTTGGAATAAGTATCAGAACGTCGCCATGCCTGGGTCATATCTGAACTATCTCTAGAAGGAGTCTTGAATAAGCAAAAGAACAGCATCCATATCTAGAGCATTTCCAAGCTATCTCTGAAAGGAAATCTGGAATAAGTATCAGAACGTCGCCATGCCTGGGTCACATCTGAACTATCTCTAGAAGGATTCTTGAATAAGAAAAAGAACAGCATCCATATCTGGAGCATTTCCAAGCTATCTCTGAAAGGAAATCTGGAATAAGTATCAGAACATCGCCATGCCTGGGTCACATCTGAACTATCTCTAGAAGGAGTCTTGAATAAGCAAAAGAACAACATCCATATCTGGAGCATTTCCAAGCTATCTCTGAAAGGAAATCTGGAATAAGTATCAGAACTTCGCCATGCCTGGGTCACATCTGAACTATCTCTAGAAGGAGTCTTCAATAAGCAAAAGAACAGCATCCATATCTGGAGCATTTCTAAGCTATCTCTGAAAGGAAATCTGGAATAAGTAACAGAACGTCGCCATGCCTGGGTCACATCTGAACTATCTCTAGAAGGAGTCTTGAATAAGCAAAAGAACATCATCCATATCTGGAGCATTTCCAAGCTATCTCTGTAGGCAAATTTGGAATAAGTATCAGAACGTCGCCATGCCTGGGTCACATCTGAACTATCTCTAGAAGGAGTCTTGAATAAGCAAAAGAACAGCATCCATATCTGGAGCATTTCCAAGCTATCTCTGAAAGGAAATCTGGAATAAGTATCAGAATGTTGCCATGCCTGGGTCACATCTGAACTATCTCTAGAAGGAGTCTTGAATAAGCAAAAGAACAGCATCCGTATCTGGAGAATTTCCAAGCTATCTCTGAAAGGAAATCTGGAATAAGTATCAGAACGTCGCCATGCCTGGGTCACATCTGAACTATCTCTAGAAGGAGTCTTGAAAAAGCATAAGAACAACATCCATTTCTGGAGCATTTCCAAGCTATCTCTGAAAGGAAATCTGGAATAAGTATCATAACGTCGCCATGCTTGGGTCACATCTGAACTATCTCTAGAAGGATTCTTGAATAAGCAAAAGAACAACATCCATATCTGGAGCATTTCCAAGCTATCTCTGAAAGGAAATCTGGAATAAGTATCAGAACATCGCTATGCCTGGGTCACATCTGAACTATCTCTAGAAGGAGTTTTGAATAAGCAAAAGAACAGCATCCATATCTGGAGCATTTCCAAGCTATCTCTGAAAGGAAATCTGGAGTAAGTATCAGAACGTCGCCATGCCTGGGTCACATCTGAACTATCTCTAGAAGGAGTCTTGAATAAGCAAAAGAACAACATCCATATCTGGAGCATTTCCAAGCTATCTCTGAAAGGAAATCTGGAATAAGTATCAGAATGTCGCCATGCCTGGGTCACACCTGAACTATCTCTAGAAGGAGTTTTGATTAAGCAAAAGAACAGCATCCATATCTGGAGCATTTCCAAGCTATCTCTGAAAGGAAATCTGGAATAAGTATCAGAACATCGCCATGCTTGGGTCATATCTGAACTATCTCTAGAAGGAGTCTTGAATAAGCAAAAGAACAGCATCCATATCTGGAGCTTTTCCAAGCTATCTCTGAAAGGAAATCTGGAATAAGTATCAGAACGTCGCCATGCCTGGGTCACATCTGAACTATCTCTAGAAGGAGTCTTTAATAAGCAAAAGAACAGCATCCGTATCTGGAGCATTTCCAAGCTATCTCTGAAAGGAAATCTGGAATAAGTATCAGAACGTCGCCATGCCTGGGTCACATCTGAACTATCTCTAGAAGGAGTCTTGAATAAGCAAAAGAACAGCATCCATATCTGGAGCATTTCCAAGCTATCTCTTAAAGGAAATCTGGAATAAGTATCAGAACGTCGCCATGCCTGGGGCACATCTGAACTATCTCTAGAAGGAGTCTTCAATAAGCAAAAGAACAGCATCCATATCTGGAGCATTTCTAAGCTATCTCTGAAAGGAAATTTGGAATAAGTATCAGAACGTCGCCATGCCTGGGTCACATCTGAACTATCTCTAGAAGGAGTCTTGAATAAGAGAAAGAACAACATCCATATCTGGAGCATATCCAAGCTATCTCTGAAAGGAAATCTGGAATAAGTACAGAACGTCGCCATGCCTGGGTCACATCTGAACTATCTCTGGAAGGAGTCTTGAATAAGCAAAAGAACAGCATCCATATCTGGAGCATTTCTAAGCTATCTCTGAAAGGAAATCTGGAATAAGTATCAGAACATCGCCATGCCTGGGTCACATCTGAACTATCTCTAGAAGGAGTCTTCAATAAGAAAAAGGACACCATCCATATCTGGAGCATTTCTAAGCTATCTCTGAAAGGAAATTTGGAATAAGTAACAGAACGTCGCCATGCCTGGGTCACATCTGAACTATCTCTAGAAGGAGTCTTGAATAAGGAAAAGAACATCATCCATATCTGGATCATTTCCAAGCTATCTCTGAAAGCAAATCTTGAATAAGTATCAGAACGTCGCCATGCCTGGGTCACATCTGAACTATCTCTAGAAGGAGTCTTGAATAAGCAAAAGAACAGCATGCATATCTGGAGCATTTCCAAGCTATCTCTGAAAGGAAATCTGGAATAAGTATCAGAACGTCGCCATGCCTGGGTCACATCTGAACTATCTCTAGAAGGAGTCTTGAATAAGCAAAAGAACAACATCCATATCTGGAGCATTTCCAAGCTATCTTTGAAAGGAAATCTGGAATAAGTATCAAAACGTCGCCATGCTTGGGTCACATCTGAATTATCTCTAGAAGGAGTCTTGAATAAGCAAAAGAACAGCATCCATATCTGGAGCATTTCCAAGCTATCTCTGAAAGGAAATCTGGAATAAGTATCAGAATGTTGCCATGCCTGGGTCACATCTGAACTATCTCTAGAAGGAGTCTTGAATAAGCAAAAGAACAGCATCCGTATCTGGAGAATTTCCAAGCTATCTCTGAAAGGAAATCTGGAATAAGTATCAGAACGTCGCCATGCCTGGGTCACATCTGAACTATCTCTAGAAGGAGTCTTGAATAAGCACAAGAACAGCATCCATATCTGGAGCATTTCCAAGCTATCTCTGAAAGGAAATCTGGAATAAGTATCAGAACGTCGCCATGCTTGGGTCACATCTGAACTATCTCTAGAAGGATTCTTGAATAAGCAAAAGAACAGCATCCATATCTGGAGCTTTTCCAAGCTATCTCTGAAAGGAAATCTGGAATAAGTATCAGAACGTCGCCATGCCTGGGTCACATCTAAACTATCTCTAGAAGGAGTCTTTAATAAGCAAAAGAACAGCATCCGTATCTGGAGCATTTCCAAGCTATCTCTGAAAGGAAATCTGGAATAAGTATCAGAACGTCGCCATGCCTGGGTCACATCTGAACTATCTCTAGAAGGAGTCTTGAATAAGCAAAAGAACAGCATCCATATCTGGAGCATTTCCAAGCTATCTCTTAAAGGAAATCTGGAATAAGTATCAGAACGTCGCCATGCCTGGGTCACATCTGAACTATCTCTAGAAGGAGTCTTCAATAAGCAAAAGAACAACATCCATATCTGGAGCATTTCTAAGCTATCTCTGAAAGGAAATTTGGAATAAGTATCAGAACGTCGCCATGCCTGGGTCACATCTGAACTATCTCTAGAAGGAGTCTTGAATAAGCGAAAGAACAACATCCATATCTGGAGCATATCCAAGCTATCTCTGAAAGGAAATCTGGAATAAGTATCAGAACGTCGCCATGCCTGGGTCACATCTGAACTATCTCTGGAAGGAGTCTTGAATAAGCAAAAGAACAGCATCCATATCTGGAGCATTTCCAAGCTATCTCTGAAAGGAAATCTGGAATAAGTATCAGAACATCGCCATGCCTGGGTCACATCTGAACTATCTCTAGAAGGAGTCTTCAATAAGCAAAAGAACAGCATCCATATCTGGAGCATTTCTAAGCTATCTCTGAAAGGAAATTTGGAATAAGTAACAGAACGTCGCCATGCCTGGGTCACATCTGAACTATCTCTAGAAGGAGTCTTGAATAAGCAAAAGAACATCATCCATATCTGGAGCATTTCCAAGCTATCTCTGAAAGCAAATCTTGAATAAGTATCAGAACGTCGCCATGCCTGGGTCACATCTGAACTATCTCTAGAAGGAGTCTTGAATAAGCAAAAGAACAACATCCATATCTGGATCATTTCCAAGCTATCTCTGAAAGGAAATCTGGAATAAGAATCAGAACGTCGCCATGCCTGGGTCACATCTGAACTATCTCTAGAAGGAGTCTTGAATAAGCAAAAGAACAACATCCATATCTGGAGCATTTCCAAGCTATCTCTGAAAGGAAATCTGGAATAAGTATCAAAACGTCGCCATGCCTGGGTCACATCTGAATTATCTCTAGAAGGAGTCTTGAATAAGCAAAAGAACAGCATCCATATCTGGAGCATTTCCAAGCTATCTCTGAAAGGAAATCTGGAATAAGTATCAGAATGTTGCCATGCCTGGGTCACATCTGAACTATCTCTAGAAGGAGTCTTGAATAGGCAAAAGAACAGCATCTGTATCTGGAGAATTTCCAAGCTATCTCTGAAAGGAAATCTGGAATAAGTATCAGAACGTCGCCATGCCTGGGTCACATCTGAACTATCTCTAGAAGGAGTCTTCAATAAGCAAAAGAACAGCATCCATATCTGGAGCATTTCCAAGCTATCTCTGAAAGGAAATCTGGAATAAGTATCAGAACGTCGCCATGCTTGGGTCACATCTGAACTATCTCTAGAAGGATTCTTGAATAAGCAAAAGAACAACATCCATATCTGGAGCATTTGCAAGCTATCTCTGAAAGGAAATCTGGAATAAGTATCAGAACGTCGCTATGCCTGGGTCACATCTGAACTATCTCTAGAAGGAGTTTTGAATAAGCAAAAGAAGAGCATCCATATCTGGAGCATTTCCAAGCTATCTCTGAAAGGAAATCTGGAGTAAGTATCAAAATGTCGCCATGCCTGGGTCACATCTGAACTATCTCTAGAAGGAGTCTTGAATAAGCAAAAGAACAACATCCATATCTGGAGCATTTCCAAGCTATCTCTGAAAGGAAATCTGGAATAAGTATCAGAACGTCGCCATGCTTGGGTCACATCTGAACTATCTCTAGAAGGATTCTTGAATAAGCAAAAGAACAGCATCCATATCTGGAGCTTTTCCAAGCTATCTCTGAAAGGAAATCTGGAATAAGTATCAGAACGTCGCCATGCCTGGGTCACATCTAAACTATCTCTAGAAGGAGTCTTTAATAAGCAAAAGAACAGCATCCGTATCTGGAGCATTTCCAAGCTATCTCTGAAAGGAAATATGGAATAAGTATCATAACGTCGCCATGCCTGGGTCACATCTGAACTATCTCTAGAAGGAGTCTTGAATAAGCAAAAGAACAGCATCCATATCTGGAGCATTTCCAAGCTATCTCTTAAAGGAAATCTGGAATAAGTATCAGAACATCGCCATGCCTGGGTCACATCTGAACTATCTCTAGAAGGAGTCTTAAATAAGCAAAAGAACAGCATCCATATCTGGAGCATTTCTAAGCTATCTCTGAAAGGAAATTTGGAATAAGTATCAGAACGTGGCCATGCCTGGGTCACATCTGAACTATCTCTAGAAGGAGTCTTGAATAAGCGAAAGAACAACATCCATATCTGGAGCATATCCAAGCTATCTCTGAAAGGAAATCTGGAATAAGTATCAGAACGTCGCCATGCCTGGGTCACATCTGAACTATCTCTGGAAGGAGTCTTGAATAAGCAAAAGAACAGCATCCATATCTGGAGCATTTCCAAGCTATCTCTGAGAGGAAATCTGGAATAAGTATCAGAACATCGCCATGCCTGGGTCACATATGAACTATCTCTAGAAGGAGTCTTCAATAAGCAAAAGAACAGCATCCATATCTGGAGCATTTCTAAGCTATCTCTGAAAGGAAATTTGGAATAAGTATCAGAACGTGGCCATGCCTGGGTCACATCTGAACTATCTCTAGAAGGAGTCTTGAATAAGCAAAAGAACATCATCCATATCTGGACCATTTCCAAGCTATCTCTGAAAGCAAATCTTGAATAAGTATCAGAACGTCGCCATGCCTGGGTCACATCTGAACTATCTCTAGAAGGAGTCTTGAATAAGCAAAAGAACAGCATCCATATCTGGATCATTTCCAAGCTGTCTCTGAAAGGAAATCTGGAATAAGTATCAGAACGTCGCCATGCCTGGGTCACATCTGAACTATCTCTAGAAGGAGTCTTGAATAAGCAAAAGAACAACATCCATATCTGGAGCATTTCCAAGCTATCTCTGAAAGGAAATCTGGAATAAGTATCAAAACGTCGCCATGCCTGGGTCACATATGAATTATCTCTAGAAGGAGTCTTGAATAAGCAAAAGAACAGCATCCATATCTGGAGCATTTCCAAGCTATCTCTGAAAGGAAATCTGGAATAAGTATCAGAATGTTGCCATGCTTGGGTCACATCTGAACTATCTCTAGAAGGAGTCTTGAATAAGCAAAAGAACAGCATCCGTATCTGGAGAATTTCCAAGCTATCTCTGAAAGGAAATCTGGAATAAGTATCAGAACGTCGCCATGCCTGGGTCACATCTGAACTATCTCTAGAAGGAGTCTTCAATAAGCAAAAGAACAGCATCCATATCTGGAGCATTTCCAAGCTATCTCTGAAAGGAAATCTGGAATAAGTATCAGAACGTCGCCATGCTTGGGTCACATCTGAACTATCTCTAGAAGGATTCTTGAATAAGCAAAAGAACAATATCCATATCTGGAGCATTTCCAAGCTATCTCTGAAAGGAAATCTGGAATAAGTATCAAAACGTCGCTATGCCTGGGTCACATCTGAACTATCTCTAGAAGGAGTTTTGAATAAGCAAATAAAAAAACATCCATATCTGGAGCATTTCCAAGCTATCTTTGAAAGGAAATCTGGAGTAAGTATCAAAATGTCGCCATGCCTGGGTCACATCTGAACTATCTCTAGAAGGAGTCTTGAATAAGCAAAAGAACAACATCCATATCTGGAGCATTTCCAAGCTATCTCTGAAAGGAAATCTGGAATAAGTATCAGAACGTCGCCATGCCTGGGTCACACCTGAACTATCTCTAGAAGGAGTTTTGATTAAGCAAAAGAACAGCATCCATATCTGGAGCATTTCCAAGCTATCTCTAAAAGGAAATCTGGAATAAGTATCAGAACGTCGCCATGCTTGGGTCATATCTGAACTATCTCTAGAAGGAGTCTTGAATAAGCAAATAAAAAAACATCCATATCTGGAGCATTTCCAAGCTATCTTTGAAAGGAAATCTGGAGTAAGTATCAAAATGTCGCCATGCCTGGGTCACATCTGAACTATCTCTAGAAGGAGTCTTGAATAAGCAAAAGAACAACATCCATATCTGGAGCATTTCCAAGCTATCTCTGAAAGGAAATCTGGAATAAGTATCAGAACGTCGCCATGCCTGGGTCACACCTGAACTATCTCTAGAAGGAGTTTTGATTAAGCAAAAGAACAGCATCCATATCTGGAGCATTTCCAAGCTATCTCTAAAAGGAAATCTGGAATAAGTATCAGAACGTCGCCATGCTTGGGTCATATCTGAACTATCTCTAGAAGGAGTCTTGAATAAGCAAAAGAACAGCATCCATATTTGGAGCTTTTCCAAGCTATCTCTGAAAGGAAATCTGGAATAAGTATCAGAACATCGCCATGCCTGGGTCACATCTGAACTATCTCTAGAAGGAGTCTTTAATAAGCAAAAGAACAGCATCCGTATCTGGAGCATTTCCAAGCTATCTCTGAAAGGAAATCTGGAATAAGTATCAGAATGTCGCCATGCCTGGGTCACATCTGAACTATCTCGAGAAGGAGTCTTGAATAAGCAAAAGAACAGCATCCATATCTGGAGCATTTCCAAGCTATCTCTGAAAGGAAATCTGGAATAAGTATCAGAACGTCGCCATGCCTGGGTCACATCTGAACTATCTCTAGAAGGAGTCTTCAATAAGAAAAAGAACAGCATCCATATCTGGAGCATTTCAAAGCTATCTCTGAAAGGAAATTTGGAATAAGTATCAGAACGTCGCCATGCCTGGGTCACATCTGAACTATCTCTAGAAGGAGTCTTGAATAAGCGAAAGAACAACATCCATATCTGGAGCATATCCAAGCTATCTCTGAAAGGAAATCTGGAATAAGTATCAGAACGTCGCCATGCCTGGGTCACATTTGAACTATCTCTGGAAGGAGTCTTGAATAAGCAAAAGAACAGCATCCATATCTGGAGCATTTCCAAGCTATCTCTGAAAGGAAATCTGGAATAAGTATCAGAACGTCGCCATGCCTGGGTCACATCTGAACTATCTCTAGAAGGAGTCTTGAATAAGCAAAAGAACAGCATCCATATCTGGAGCATTTCCAAGCTATCTCTGAAAGGAAATCTAGAATAAGTATCAGAATGTCGCCATGCCTGGGTCATATCTGAACTATCTCTAGAAGGAGTTTTGAATAAGCAAAAGAACAGCATCCATATCTGGAGCATTTCCAAGCTATCTCTGAAAGGAAATCGTGAATAAGTATCAGAACTTCGCCATGCCTGGGTCACATCTGAACTATCTCTAGAAGGAGTCTTGAATAAGAAAAAGAACAGCATCCATATCTGGAGCATTTCCAAGCTATCTCTGAAAGGAAATCTGGAATAAGTATCAGAACATCGCCATGCCTGGGTCACATCTGAACTATCTCTAGAAGGAGTCTTGAATAAGCAAAAGAACAACATCCATATCTGGAGCATTTCCAAGCTATCTCTGAAAGGAAATCTGGAATAAGTATCAGAACGTCGCCATGCCTGGGTCACATCTGAACTATCTCTAGAAGGAGTCTTCAATAAGCAAAAGAACAGCATCCATATCTGGAGCATTTCTAAGCTATCTCTGAAAGGAAATCTGGAATAAGTAACAGAACGTCGCCATGCCTGGGTCACATCTGAACTATCTCTAGAAGGAGTCTTGAATAAGCAAAAGAACATCATCCATATCTGGAGCATTTCCAAGCTATCTCTGAAAGCAAATCTGGAATAAGTATCAGAACGTCGCCATGCCTGGGTCACATCTGAACTATCTCTAGAAGGAGTCTTGAATAAGCAAAAGAACAACATCCATATCTGGAGCATTTCCAAACTATCTCTGAAAGGAAATCTGGAATAAGTATCAGAATGTTGCCATGTCTGGGTCACATCTGAACTATCTCTAGAAGGAGTCTTGAATAAGCAAAAGAACAGCATCCGTATCTGGAGAATTTCCAAGCTATCTCTGAAAGGAAATCTGGAATAAGTATCAGAACGTCGCCATGCCTGGGTCACATCTGAACTATCTCTAGAAGGAGTCTTGAAAAAGCATAAGAACAACATCCATATCTGGAGCATTTCCAAGCTATCTCTGAAAGGAAATCTGGAATAAGTATCAGAACGTCGCCATGCTTGGGTCACATCTGAACTATCTCTAGAAGGATTCTTGAATAAGCAAAAGAACAACATCCATATCAGGAGCATTTCCAAGCTATCTCTGAAAGGAAATCTGGAATAAGTATCAGAATATCGCTATGCCTGGGTCACATCTGAACTATCTCTAGAAGGAGTTTTGAATAAGCAAAAGAACAGCATCCATATCTGGAGCATTTCCAAGCTATCTCTGAAAGGAAATCTGGAGTAAGTATCAGAACGTCGCCATGCCTGGGTCACATCTGAACTATCTCTAGAAGGAGTCTTGAATAAGCAAAAGAACAACATCCATATCTGGAGCATTTCCAAGCTATCTCTGAAAGGAAATCTGGAATAAGTATCAGAATGTCGCCATGCCTGGGTCACACCTGAACTATCTCTAGAAGGAGTTTTGATTAAGCAAAAGAACAACATCCATATCTGGAGCATTTCCAAGCTATCTCTGAAAGGAAATCTGGAATAAGTATCAGAACGTCGCCATGCTTGGGTCATATCTGAACTATCTCTAGAAGGAGTCTTGAATAAGCAAAAGAACAGCATCCATATCTGGAGCATTTCCAAGCTATCTCTGAAAGGAAATCTGGAATAAGTATCAGAACGTCGCCATGCCTGGGTCACATCTGAACTATCTCTAGAAGGAGTCTTGAATAAGCAAAAGAACAACATCCATATCTGGAGCATTTCCAAGCTATCTCTGAAAGGAAATCTGGAATAAGTATCAAAACGTCGCCATGCCTGGGTCACATCTGAATTATCTCTAGAAGGAGTCTTGAATAAGCAAAAGAACACATCCATATCTGGAGCATTTCCAAGCTATCTCTGAAAGGAAATCTGGAATAAGTATCAGAATGTTGCCATGCCTGGGTCACATATGAACTATCTCTAGAAGGAGTCTTGAATAAGCAAAAGAACAGCATCCATATCTGGAGCATTTCCAAGCTATCTCTGAAAGGAAATCTGGAATAAGTATCAGAACGTCGCCATGCTTGGGTCACATATGAACTATCTCTAGAAGGATTCTTGAATAAGCAAAAGAATAGCATCCATATCTGGAGCTTTTCCAAGCTATCTGTGAAAGGAAATCTGGAATAAGTATCAGAACATCGCCATGCCTGGGTCACATCTGAACTATCTCTAGAAGGAGTCTTTAATAAGCAAAAGAACAGCATCCGTATCTGGAGCATTTCCATGCTATCTCTGAAAGGAAATCTGGAATAAGTATCAGAACGTCGCCATGCCTGGGTCACATCTGAACTATCTCTAGAAGGAGTCTTGAATAAGAAAAAGAACAGCATCCATATCTGGAGCATTTCGAAGCTATCTCTTAAAGGAAATCTGGAATAAGTATCAGAACGTCGCCATGCCTGGGTCACATCTGAACTATCTCTAGAAGGAGTCTTCAATAAGCAAAAGAACAGCATCCATATCTGGAGCATTTCTAAGCTATCTCTGAAAGGAAATCTGGAATAAGTAACAAAACGTCGCCATGCCTGGGTCACATATGAACTATCTCTAGAAGGAGTCTTGAATAAGCAAAAGAACATCATCCATATCTGGAGCATTTCCAAGCTATCTCTGAAAGCAAATCTGGAATAAGTATCAGAACGTCGCCATGCCTGGGTCACATCTGAACTATCTCTAGAAGGAGTCTTGAATAAGCAAAAGAACAACATCCATATCTGGAGCATTTCCAAACTATCTCTGAAAGGAAATCTGGAATAAGTATCAGAATGTTGCCATGTCTGGGTCACATCTGAACTATCTCTAGAAGGAGTCTTGAATAAGCAAAAGAACAGCATCCGTATCTGGAGAATTTCCAAGCTATCTCTGAAAGGAAATCTGGAATAAGTATCAGAACGTCGCCATGCCTGGGTCACATCTGAACTATCTCTAGAAGGAGTCTTGAAAAAGCATAAGAACAACATCCATATCTGGAGCATTTCCAAGCTATCTCTGAAAGGAAATCTGGAATAAGTATCAGAATGTCGCCATGCTTGGGTCACATCTGAACTATCTCTAGAAGGATTCTTGAATAAGCAAAAGAACAACATCCATATCAGGAGCATTTCCAAGCTATCTCTGAAAGGAAATCTTGAATAAGTATCAGAATATCGCTATGCCTGGGTCACATCTGAACTATCTCTAGAAGGAGTTTTGAATAAGCAAAAGAACAGCATCCATATCTGGAGCATTTCCAAGCTATCTCTGAAAGGAAATCTGGAGTAAGTATCAGAACGTCGCCATGCCTGGGTCACATCTGAACTATCTCTAGAAGGAGTCTTGAATAAGCAAAAGAACAACATCCATATCTGGAGCATTTCCAAGCTATCTCTGAAAGGAAATCTGGAATAAGTATCAGAATGTCGCCATGCCTGGGTCACACCTGAACTATCTCTAGAAGGAGTTTTGATTAAGCAAAAGAACAACATCCATATCTGGAGCATTTCCAAGCTATCTCTGAAAGGAAATCTGGAATAAGTATCAGAACGTCGCCATGCTTGGGTCATATCTGAACTATCTCTAGAAGGAGTCTTGAATAAGCAAAAGAACAGCATCCATATCTGGAGCATTTCCAAGCTATCTCTGAAAGGAAATCTGGAATAAGTATCAGAACGTCGCCATGTCTGGGTCACATCTGAACTATCTCTAGAAGGAGTCTTGAATAAGCAAAAGAACAACATCCATATCTGGAGCATTTCCAAGCTATCTCTGAAAGGAAATCTGGAATAAGTATCAAAACGTCGCCATGCCTGGGTCACATCTGAATTATCTCTAGAAGGAGTCTTGAATAAGCAAAAGAACAGCATCCATATCTGGAGCATTTCCAAGCTATCTCTGAAAGGAAATCTGGAATAAGTATCAGAATGTTGCCATGCCTGGGTCACATCTGAACTATCTCTAGAAGGAGTCTTGAATAAGCAAAAGAACAACATCCGTATCTGGAGAATTTCCAAGCTATCTCTGAAAGGAAATCTGGAATAAGTATCAGAACGTCGCCATGCCTGGGTCACATCTGAACTATCTCTAGAAGGAGTCTTGAATAAGAAAAAGAACAGCATCCATATCTGGAGCATTTCCAAGCTATCTCTGAAAGGAAATCTGGAATAAGTATCAGAACGTCGCCATGCTTGGGTCACATATGAACTATATCTAGAAGGATTCTTGAATAAGCAAAAGAATAGCATCCATATCTGGAGCTTTTCCAAGCTATCTGTGAAAGGAAATCTGGAATAAGTATCAGAACGTCGCCATGCCTGGGTCACATCTGAACTATCTCTAGAAGGAGTCTTTAATAAGCAAAAGAACAGCATCCGTATCTGGAGCATTTCCATGCTATCTCTGAAAGGAAATCTGGAATAAGTATCAGAACGTCGCCATGCCTGGGTCACATCTGAACTATCTCTAGAAGGAGTCTTGAATAAGAAAAAGAACAGCATCCATATCTGGAGCATTTCGAAGCTATCTCTTAAAGGAAATCTGGAATAAGTATCAGAACGTCGCCATGCCTGGGTCACATCTGAACTATCTCTAGAAGGAGTCTTCAATAAGCAAAAGAACAACATCCATATCTGGAGCATTTCTAAGCTATCTCTGAAAGGAAATTTGGAATAAGTATCAGAACGTCGCCATGCCTGGGTCACATCTGAACTATCTCTAGAAGGAGTCTTGAATAAGCGAAAGAACAACATCCATATCTGGAGCATATCCAAGCTATCTCTGAAAGGAAATATGGAATAAGTATCAGAATGTCGCCATGCCTGGGTCACATCTGAACTATCTTTGGAAGGAGTCTTGAATAAGCAAAAGAACAGCATCCATATCTGGAGCATTTCCAAGCTATCTCTGAAAGGAAATCTGGAATAAGTATCAGAACATCGCCATGCCTGGGTCACATCTGAACTATCTCTAGAAGGAGTCTTCAATAAGCAAAAGAACAGCATCCATATCTGGAGCATTTCTAAGCTATCTCTGAAAGGAAATTTGGAATAAGTAACAGAACGTCGCCATGCCTGGGTCACATCTGAACTATCTCTAGAAGGAGTCTTGAATAAGCAAAAGAACATCATCCATATCTGGAGCATTTCCAAGCTATCTCTGAAAGCAAATCTTGAATAAGTATCAGAACGTCGCCATGCCTGGGTCACATCTGAACTATCTCTAGAAGGAGTCTTGAATAAGCAAAAGAACAGCATCCATATCTGGAGCATTTCCAAGCTATCTCTGAAAGGAAATCTGGAATAAGTATCAGAACGTCGCCATGCCTGGGTAACATCTGAACTATCTCTAGAAGGAGTCTTGAATAAGAAAAATAACAATATCCATATCTGGAGCATTTCCAAGCTATCTCTGAAAGGAAATCTGGAATAAGTATCAAAACATCGCCATGCCTGGGTCACATCTGAATTATCTCTAGAAGGAGTCTTGAATAAGCAAAAGAACAGCATCCATATCTGGAGCATTTCCAAGCTATCTCTGAAAGGAAATCTGGAATAAGTATCAGAATGTTGCCATGCCTGGGTCACATCTGAACTATCTCTAGAAGGAGTCTTGAATAAGCAAAAGAACAACATCCGTATCTGGAGAATTTCCAAGCTATCTCTGAAAGGAAATCTGGAATAAGTATCAGAACGTCGCCATGCCTGGGTCACATCTGAACTATCTCTAGAAGGAGTCTTGAATAAGCAAAAGAACAGCATCCATATCTGGAGCATTTCCAAGCTATCTCTGAAAGGAAATCTGGAATAAGTATCAGAACGTCGCCATGCTTGGGTCACATCTGAACTATCTCTAGAAGGATTCTTGAATAAGCAAAAGAACAGCATCCATATCTGGAGCTTTTCCAAGCTATCTCTGAAAGGAAATCTGGAATAAGTATCAGAACGTCGCCATGCCTGGGTCACATCTGAACTATCTCTAGAAGGAGTCTTTAATAAGCAAAAGAACAGCATCCGTATCTGGAGCATTTCCAAGCTATCTCTGAAAGGAAATCTGGAATAAGTATCAGAACGTCGCCATGCCTGGGTCACATCTGAACTATCTCTAGAAGGAGTCTTGAATAAGCAAAAGAACAACATCCATATCTGGAGCATTTCCAAGCTATCTCTTAAAGGAAATCTGGAATAAGTATCAGAACGTCGCCATGCCTGGGTCACATCTGAACTATCTCTAGAAGGAGTCTTCAATAAGCAAAAGAACAGCATCCATATCTGGAGCATTTCTAAGCTATCTCTGAAAGGAAATTTGGAATAAGTATCAGAACGTCACCATGCCTGGGTCACATCTGAATTATCTCTAGAAGGAGTCTTGAATAAGCGAAAGAACAACATCCATATCTGGAGCATATCCAAGCTATCTCTGAAAGGAAACCTGGAATAAGTATCAGAACGTCGCCATGCCTGGGTCACATCTGAACTATCTCTGGAAGGAGTCTTGAATAAGAAAAAGAACAGCATCCATATCTGGAGCATTTCCAAGCTATCTCTGAAAGGAAATCTGGAATAAGTATCAGAACATCGCCATGCCTGGGTCACATCTGAACTATCTCTAGAAGGAGTCTTCAATAAGCAAAAGAACAGCATCCATATCTGGAGCATTTCTAAGCTATCTCTGAAAGGAAATTTGGAATAAGTAACAGAACGTCGCCATGCCTGGGTCACATCTGAACTATCTCTAGAAGGAGTCTTGAATAAGCAAAAGAACATCATCCATATCTGGAGCATTTCCAAGCTATCTCTGAAAGCAAATCTTGAATAAGTATCAGAACGTCGCCATGCCTAGGTCACATCTGAACTATCTCTAGAAGGAGTCTTGAATAAGCAAAAGAACAGCATCCATATCTGGAGCATTTCCAAGCTATCTCTTAAAGGAAATCTGGAATAAGTATCAGAACGTCGCCATGCCTGGGTCACATCTGAACTATCTCTAGAAGGAGTCTTCAATAAGCAAAAGAACAGCATCCATATCTGGAGCATTTCTAAGCTATCTCTGAAAGGAAATTTGGAATAAGTATCAGAACGTCGCCATGCCTGGGTCATATCTGAACTATCTCTAGAAGGAGTCTTGAATAAGCGAAAGAACAACATCCATATCTGGAGCATATCCAAGCTATCTCTGAAAGGAAATCTGGAATAAGTATCAGAATGTCGCCATGCCTGGGTCACATCTGAACTATCTCTGGAAGGAGTCTTGAATAAGCAAAAGAACAGCATCCATATCTGGAGCATTTCCAAGCTATCTCTGAAAGGAAATCTGGAATAAGTATCAGAACATCGCCATGCCTGGGTCACATCTGAACTATCTCTAAAAGGAGTCTTCAATAAGCAAAAGAACAGCATCCATATCTGGAGCATTTCTAAGCTATCTCTGAAAGGAAATTTGGAATAAGTAACAGAACGTCGCCATGCGTGGGTCACATCTGAACTATCTCTAGAAGGAGTCTTGAATAAGCAAAAGAACATCATCCATATCTGGAGCATTTCCAAGCTATCTCTGAAAGCAAATCTTGAATAAGTATCAGAACGTCGCCATGCCTGGGTCACATCTGAACTATCTCTAGAAGGAGTCTTGAATAAGCAAAAGAACAACATCCATATCTGGAGCATTTCCAAGCTATCTCTGAAAGGAAATCTGGAATAAGTATCAGAACGTCGCCATGCCTGGGTCACATCTGAACTATCTCTAGAAGGAGTCTTGAATAAGCAAAAGAACAACATCCATATCTGGAGCATTTCCAAGCTATCTCTGAAAGGAAATCTGGAATAAGTATCAAAACGTCGCCATGCATGGGTCACATCTGAATTATCTCTAGAAGGAGTCTTGAATAAGCAAAAGAACAGCATCCATATCTGGAGCATTTCCAAGCTATCTCTGAAAGGAAATCTGGAATAAGTATCAGAATGTTGCCATGCCTGGGTCACATCTGAACTATCTCTAGAAGGAGTCTTGAATAAGCAAAAGAACAGCATCCGTATCTGGAGAATTTCCAAGCTATCTCTGAAAGGAAATCTGGAATAAGTATCAGAACGTCGCCATGCCTGGGTCACATCTGAACTATCTCTAGAAGGAGTCTTGAATAAGCAAAAGAACAACATCCATATCTGGAGCATTTCCAAGCTATCTCTGAAAGGAAATCTGGAATAAGTATCAGAACGTCGCCATGCTTGGGTCACATCTGAACTATCTCTAGAAGGATTCTTGAATAAGCAAAAGAACAGCATCCATATCTGGAGCTTTTCCAAGCTATCTCTGAAAGGAAATCTGGAATAAGTATCAGAACATCGCCATGCCTGGGTCACATCTGAACTATCTCTAGAAGGAGTCTTTAATAAGCAAAAGAACAGCATCCGTATCTGGAGCATTTCCAAGCTATCTCTGAAAGGAAATCTGGAATAAGTATCAGAACGTCGCCATGCCTGGGTCACATCTGAACTATCTCTAGAAGGAGTCTTGAATAAGCAAAAGAACAGCATCCATATCTGGAGCATTTCCAAGATATATCTTAAAGGAAATCTGGAATAAGTATCAGAACGTCGCCATGCCTGGGTCACATCTGAACTATCTCTAGAAGGAGTCTTCAATAAGCAAAAGAACAGCATCCATATCTGGAGCATTTCTAAGCTATCTCTGAAAGGAAATTTGGAATAAGTATCAGAACGTCGCCATGCCTGGGTCACATCTGAATTATCTCTAGAAGGAGTCTTGAATAAGAGAAAGAACAACATCCATATCTGGAGCATATCCAAGCTATCTCTGAAAGGAAATCTGGAATAAGTATCAGAACGTCGCCATGCCTGGGTCACATCTGAACTATCTCTGGAAGGAGTCTTGAATAAGAAAAAGAACAGCATCCATATCTGGAGCATTTCCAAGCTATCTCTGAAAGGAAATCTGGAATAAGTATCAGAACATCGCCATGCCTGGGTCACATCTGAACTATCTCTAGAAGGAGTCTTCAATAAGCAAAAGAACAGCATCCATATCTAGAGCATTTCTAAGCTATCTCTGAAAGGAAATTTGGAATAAGTAACAGAACGTCGCCATGCCTGGGTCACATCTGAACTATCTCTAGAAGGAGTCTTGAATAAGCAAAAGAACATCATCCATATCTGGAGCATTTCCAAGCTATCTCTGAAAGCAAATCTTGAATAAGTATCAGAACGTCGCCATGCCTGGGTCACATCTGAACTATCTCTAGAAGGAGTCTTGAATAAGCAAAAGAACAGCATCCATATCTGGAGCATTTCCAAGCTATCTCTGAAAGGAAATCTGGAATAAGTATCAGAACGTCGCCATGCCTGGGTCACATCTGAACTATCTCTAGAAGGAGTCTTGAATAAGCAAAAGAACAACATCCATATCTGGAGAATTTCCAAGCTATCTCTGAAAGGAAATCTGGAATAAGTATCAAAACGTCGCCATGCCTGGGTCACATCTGAATTATCTCTAGAAGGAGTCTTGAATAAGCAAAAGAACAGCATCCATATCTGGAGCATTTCCAAGCTATCTCTGAAAGGAAATCTGGAATAAGTATCAGAATGTTGCCATGCCTGGGTCACATCTGAACTATCTCTAGAAGGAGTCTTGAATAAGCAAAAGAACAGCATCCGTATCTGGAGAATTTCCAAGCTATCTCTGAAAGGAAATCTGGAATAAGTATCAGAACGTCGCCATGCCTGGGTCACATCTGAACTATCTCTAGAAGGAGTCTTGAATAAGCAAAAGAACAACATCCATATCTGGAGCATTTCCAAGCTATCTCTGAAAGGAAATCTGGAATAAGTATCAGAACGTCGCCATGCTTGGGTCACATCTGAACTATCTCTAGAAGGATTCTTGAATAAGCAAAAGAACAACATCCATATCTGGAGCATTTCCAAGCTATCTCTGAAAGGAAATCTGGAATAAGTATCAGAACGTCGCTATGCCTGGGTCACATCTGAACTATCTCTAGAAGGAGTTTTGAATAAGCAAAAGAAGAGCATCCATATCTGGAGCATTTCCAAGCTATCTCTGAAAGGAAATCTGGAGTAAGTATCAAAATGTCGCCATGCCTGGGTCACATCTGAACTATCTCTAGAAGGAGTCTTGAATAAGCAAAAGAACAACATCCATATCTGGAGCATTTCCAAGCTATCTCTGAAAGGAAATCTGGAATAAGTATCAGAACGTCGCCATGCCTGGGTCACACCTGAACTATCTCTAGCAGGAGTTTTGATTAAGCAAAAGAACAGCATCCATATCTGGAGCATTTCCAAGATATCTCTGAAAGGAAATCTGGAATAAGTATCAGAACATCGCCATGCCTGGGTCACATCTGAACTATCTCTAGAAGGAGTCTTCAATAAGCAAAAGAACAGCATCCATATCTGGAGCATTTCTAAGCTATCTCTGAAAGGAAATTTGGAATAAGTAACAGAACGTCGCCATGCCTGGGTCACATCTGAACTATCTCTAGAAGGAGTCTTGAATAAGCAAAAGAACATCATCCATATCTGGAGCATTTCCAAGCTATCTCTGAAAGCAAATCTTGAATAAGTATCAGAACGTCGCCATGCCTGGGTCACATCTGAACTATCTCTAGAAGGAGTCTTGAATAAGCAAAAGAACAGCATCCATATCTGGAGCATTTCCAAGCTATCTCTGAAAGGAAATCTGGAATAAGTATCAGAACGTCGCCATGCCTGGGTCACATCTGAACTATCTCTAGAAGGAGTCTTGAATAAGCAAAAGAACAACATCCATATCTGGAGCATTTCCAAGCTATCTCTGAAAGGAAATCTGGAATAAGTATCAAAACGTCGCCATGCCTGGGTCACATCTGAATTATCTCTAGAAGGAGTCTTGAATAAGCAAAAGAACAGCATCCATATCTGGAGCATTTCCAAGCTATCTCTGAAAGGAAATCTGGAATAAGTATCAGAATGTTGCCATGCCTGGGTCACATCTGAACTATCTCTAGAAGGAGTCTTGAATAAGCAAAAGAACAGCATCCGTATCTGGAGAATTTCCAAGCTATCTCTGAAAGGAAATCTGGAATAAGTATCAGAACGTCGCCAAGCCTGGGTCACATCTGAACTATCTCTAGAAGGAGTTTTGAATAAGCAAAAGAACAGCATCCATATCTGGAGCATTTCCAAGCTATCTCTGAAAGGAAATCTGGAGTAAGTATCAGAACGTCGCCATGCCTGGGTCACATCTGAACTATCTCTAGAAGGATTCTTGAATAAGCAAAAGAA
Source organism: Vicia faba (assembly GCA_948472305.1). NCBI lineage: Eukaryota > Viridiplantae > Streptophyta > Magnoliopsida > Fabales > Fabaceae > Vicia > Vicia faba. Next base: position 1,396,387,511 of record OX451736.1, on the reverse strand, counting down.
CAAGATCCATATCTGGAGCATTTCCAAGCTATCTCTGAAAGGAAATCTGGAATAAGTATCAGAACGTCGCTATGCCTGGGTCACATCTGAACTATCTCTAGAAGGAGTTTTGAATAAGCAAAAGAATAGCATCCATATCTGGAGCATTTCCAAGCTATCTCTGAAAGGAAATCTGGAGTAAGTATCAGAATGTCGCCATGCCTGGGTCACATCTGAACTCTCTCTAGAAGGAGTCTTGAATAAGCAAAAGAACAACATCCATATCTGGAGCATTTCCAAGCTATCTCTGAAAGGAAATCTGGAATAAGTATCAGAACGTCGCCATGCCTGGGTCACACCTGAACTATCTCTAGAAGGAGTTTTGATTAAGCAAAAGAACAGCATCCATATCTGGAGCATTTCCAAGCTATCTCTGAAAGGAAATCTGGAATAAGTATCAGAACGTCGCCATGCTTGGGTCATATCGGAATTATCTCTAGAAGGAGTCTTGAATAAGCAAAAGAACAGCATCCATATCTGGAGCTTTTCCAAGCTATCTCTGAAAGGAAATCTGGAATAAGTATCAGAACATCGCCATGCCTGGGTCACATCTGAACTATCTCTAGAAGGAGTCTTTAATAAGCAAAAGAACAACATCCGTATCTGGAGCATTTCCAAGCTATCTCTGAAAGGAAATCTGGAATAAGTATCAGAACGTCGCCATGCCTGGGTCACATCTGAACTATCTCGAGAAGGAGTCTTGAATAAGCAAAAGAATAGCATCCATATCTGGAGCATTTCCAAGCTATCTCTGAAAGGAAATCTGGAATAAGTATCAGAACGTCGCCACGCCTGGGTCACATCTGAACTATCTCTAGAAGGAGTCTTCAATAAGCAAAAGAACAGCATCCATATCTGGAGCATTTCTAAGCTATCTCTGAAAGGAAATTTGGAATAAGTATCAGAACGTGGCCATGCCTGGGTCACATCTGAACTATCTCTAGAAGGAGTCTTGAATAAGCGAAAGAACAACATCCATATCTGGAGCATATCCAAGCTATCTCTGAAAGGAAATCTGGAATAAGTATCAGAACGTCGCCATGCCTGGGTCACATCTGAACTATCTCTGGAAGGAGTCTTGAATAAGCAAAAGAACAGCATCCATATCTGGAGCATTTCCAAGCTATCTCTGAAAGGAAATCTGGAATAAGTATCAGAACGTCGCCATGCCTGGGTCACATCTGAACTATCTCTAGAAGGAGTCTTGAATAAGCAAAAGAACAGCATCCATATCTGGAGCATTTCCAAGCTATCTCTGAAAGGAAATCTGGAATAAGTATCAGAACGTCGCCATGCCTGGGTCATATCTGAACTATCTCTAAAAGGAGTCTTGAATAAGCAAAAGAACAGCATCCATATCTGGAGCATTTCCAAGCTATCTCTGAAAGGAAATCGTAAATAAGTATCAGAACGTCGCCATGCCTGGGTCACATCTAAACTATCTCTAGAAGGAGTCTTGAATAAGAAAAAGAACAGCATCCATATCTGGAGCATTTCCAAGCTATCTCTGAAAGGAAATCTGGAATAAGTATCAGAACGTCGCCATGCCTGGGTCACATCTGAACTATCTCTAGAAGGAGTCTTGAATAAGCAAAAGAACAGCATCCATATCTGGAGCATTTCCAAGCTATCTCTGAAAGGAATTCTGGAATAAGTATCAGAACGTCGCCATGCCTGGGTCACATCTGAACTATCTCTAGAAGGAGTCTTGAATAAGCAAAAGAACAGCATCCATATCTGGAGCATTTCCAAGCTATCTCTGAAAGGAAATCTGGAATAAGTATCAGAACGTCGCCATGCCTGGGTCACATCTGAACTATCTCTAGAAGGAGTCTTTAATAAGCAAAAGAACAGCATCCATATCTGGAGCATTTCTAAGCTATCTCTGAAAGCAAATCTGGAATAAGTATCAGAACGTCGCCATGCCTGGGTCACATCTGAACTATCTCTAGAAGGAGTCTTGAATAAGCAAAAGAACAGCATCCATATCTGGAGCATTTCCAAGCTATCTCTGAAAGGAAATCTGGAATAAGTATCAGAACATCGCCATGCCTGGGTCACATCCGAACTATCTCTAGAAGGAGTCTTGAATAAGCAAAAGAACAGCATCCATATCTGGAGCATTTCCAAGCTATCTCTGAAAGGAAATCTGGAATAAGTATCAGAACATCGCCATGCCTGGGTCACATCTGAACTATCTCTAGAAGGAGTCTTGAATAAGCAAAAGAACAACATCCATATCTAGAGCATTTCATAGCTATCTCTGAAAGGAAATCTGGAATAAGTATCAGAACGTCGCCATGTCTGGGTCACATCTGAACTATCTCTAGAAGGAGTCTTGAATAAGCAAAAGAACAGCATCCATATCTGGAACATTTCCAAGCTATCTCTGAAAGGAAATCTGGAATAAGTATCAGAATGTTGCCATGCCTGGGTCACATCTGAACTATCTCTAGAAGGAGTCTTGAATAAGCAAAAGAACGACATCCGTATCTGGAGAATTTCCAAGCTATCTCTGAAAGGAAATCTGGAATAAGTATCAGAACATCGCCATGCCTGGGTCACATCTGAACTATCTCTAGAAGGAGTCTTGAATAAGCAAAAGAACAGCATCCATATCTGGAGCATTTCCAAGCTATCTCTGAAAGGAAATCTGGAATAAGTATCAGAACGTCACCATGCTTGGGTCACATCTGAACTATCTCTAGAAGGATTCTTGAATAAGCAAAAGAACAACATCCATATCTGGAGCATTTCCAAGCTATCTCTGAAAGGAAATCTGGAATAAGTATCAGAACGTCGCCATGCCTGGGTCACATCTGAACTATCTCTAGAAGGAGTTTTGAATAAGCAAAAGAACAATATCCATATCTGGAGCATTTCCAAGCTATCTCTGAAAGGAAATCTGGAGTAAGTATCAGAACGTCGCCATGCCTGGGTCACATCTGAACTATCTCTAGAAGGATTCTTGAATAAGCAAAAGAACAACATCCATATCTGGAGCATTTCCAAGCTATCTCTGAAAGGAAATCTGGAATAAGTATCAGAACGTCGCCATGCCTGGGTCACACCTGAACTATCTCTAGAAGGAGTTTTGAATAAGCAAAACAACAACATCCATATCTGGAGCATTTCCAAGCTATCTCTGAAAGGAAATCTGGAATAAGTATCAGAACGTCGCCATGCTTGGGTCATATCTGAACTATCTCTAGAAGGAGTTTTAAATAAGCAAAAGAACAACATCCATATCTGGAGCTTTTCCAAGCTATCTCTGAAAGGAAATCTGGAATAAGTATCAGAACGTCGCCATGCCTGGGTCACATCTGAACTATCTCTAGAAGGAGTCTTTAATAAGCAAAAGAACAGCATCCGTATCTGGAGCATTTCCAAGCTATCTCTGAAAGGAAATCTGGAATAAGTATCAGAACGTCGCCATGCCTGGGTCACATATGAACTATCTCTAGAAGGAGTTTTGAATAAGCAAAAGAACAGCATCCATATCTGGAGCATTTCCAAGCTATCTCTGAAAGTAAATCTGGAGTAAATATCAGAACGTCGCCATGCCTGGGTCACATCTGAACTATCTCTAGAAGGAGTCTTGAATAAGCAAAAGAACAGCATCATATCTGGAGCATTTCCAAGCTATCTCTTTGATCTCTTTAATGTAGATATGCCCTGTCTAGATACAGGTATCGAATCCACAATCAATCGCTCACAGGTATGCCCTGGCTAGGTACAGGTATCGAATCTGGAGTTGCGACAGTTGATAGTAATCATCTTTGGATTGACCTTTTTTCCTGAAAAGGCAAAACATCAGTTGTATGCAATGTCATGATGTATGAAATGGATGATGTCATGATGTTCTCAAAAATAAATGAGATTGTATGTGTGATCTGATGATGTATGAAAATGTGAAATGTCTATGAATGTGTTTTCTTCTAGGAAAATAAACCCTTGACGACTGCCGGGAATTTGAATCCTGGGCTGATGCTGAAGATTAGAGTTCTTCGTTTCCGCTGGGGATGATGGTTGCAAGAATAAACCGGTAGGAGAAGATGACTCCGTTGGGGGATAAACTTGTTGGAGAGATTACTCTGCGGGGAATTACTCTGCGGGAAGAGATACTTCGCTGAGGTTTTGATGAGAACTCCGCTGGGGATTCCGTTGATAAGTTATGTTGGGAGATTTGATGAACTCCACTGGGGATAGGAAGAATTTCGCCGAGGACGATCTTTCCGTGGTAATTAGCTGAGGATAACCCAGTTATAAGCTCTGGTGGGGAATCACCTTCTGAATAAAGCCGGGGAGACGCGTTCGTGCTCTGCAGGGGATAAGCTTCTAGAATCGACTGGGGATAAGCTTCCAGAATCTACTGGAGAGATTGATATAACTCTCCTAGGGAAACTTTTGGACTGCACTGGGGAAGTGGCTCCACTGGGGTGTCTGGTATTCCACCGGGGAACAATCTTATACCAAGACAGCCGGGGATGCTTGCTTAGGAACATCTGTATACTCCGCTGGGGAATAATCTTATACCAAGACTGCCGAGGATGCTTGCTTAGGAACATCTGTATACTCCGCTGGGGAATATTGAGACTTTCTGGGGATACCCAATTTCCATAAGGCTGACTGTAGGCTAACTCTGCTTGGGGAGAGTGTTGCTGACTTGCTGGAGATTACTGTGCCTTCTTAGGGATGATGGGAGACCAACTCTGCTCGGGGGGAGTATTTCTGATTCTGGTCTTACTCTTGGGGAGTGAAGGTATCTTGGTTACGTTCTTCAGCCGAACTTACTTTGGTACCTGGAGGACAGAGCAGCTCGTACAGTTCAGACATATCTTTATTGCCCCAGTTTCTGCAGAAGAAGGTACCTGTGGAGGTGCTTGATGACTGCTGGTTTGACAGATCTTCTTTTGGTAGGCAAGTGACGAGATGACGGAACATAGTCGTACGCTTTTGATCCCTAACTTTTGCTTGGACCGCCCTTTCGGGTTTTCAGTCCACCGGGATACCCATTTTTGCCCAAGCCGCCTTTTCAGGTTTTCGACTTGCCGGGTGTACAGATTTTTTTCATTTCACCCCTTATTTTTGCCTAGGTGTGTCAACCTAGCGGATCTTTGATTATGCGCAGTACTTTTTCGACTATGTCCATGCTCTCAGGATGTAGGGAAGTGCCCCTGTCAGTAGTGCAGTGTTACCATACCACCAGAAGATCTTCGTTTGATCGTCCAAAGCCCCAAGTGATCCAGATGGAGATTTGCCCCAAGTTGGTTGGCCTTTTGAGAGATTCTTCGAATCTTGACCTAACTGCCCCAGATGATGAACAATGATCGTGTCTGCCCCCTTGGTTGGAAGTGCTTTTCCATTTGAGGTGACCTTTTGTTGAGAAGGCTTTTGTTCACTAGATGCTCGTCGTGCAAAGTTCTCTGCTATTCAAACAAATAATCATCTGCAAACAATGTTATTTTGAAAATGCAAAGCTTATGTCTGTCTTTGAAGTTTTTTTTTTGAAAATGCATTTTTTCATAAAAACGAGTGAATTTTTTTTTGTAAAACGTGATGTCAACTCGTTATTTTACCGCAAGCCTTAAGGAGTCAGGATACCTTTGTAACAGTATGCTTTCGAACTAACCCATGCTTCAGCTAGGACTTTTTAAGGGTTATAACGTGGCCTGGTTCACGGTTTAAGAAACAAAGGATAAAGGCTCAAATTTTATTTGTACCCACCCGCTCTTCGTGATGTTCTTCAAACCTAAACTCAGCTGATCGTGCGTTAGACCTTGTTTGAGTCGTTGCTCTGATGTACCAGTGATGGTTCGGATGTTGACAGTTTATTTTGAATGGGCAGTTATTTCCTTTTTGTTGAGGGTTTGTAGGACCTCTTTTCTTTTTGATTTTGTTATCCCTGTTTTTGCTGAACTGTCTCTTTTTGTATTTACAGTCAGCGGGACGCCCCGGTTTTGTAAGTCTCCTTCATAGGTTTTGACTTATTGGGTTTTTATTTCTGAAAGATAATGACTTCCTGTCTTTATGATTATTCAGAACCATCATTGTCTTTTTTTAAGGACTTCTTTGATGCTATTCGTTGTGCACCTAGATCAACTGAGAGAACTACCCTGCCCCAGGTTATGATTAAGGGTTTTAATTTTCGAAAAGAAAACTCCTACTTCTTTGGCTCAAAGGGGTTGACGAGGGATTATCTTCCTTATAACTCCAGTGTTTAGGAATTGAAACAATTCCTGTACCTCATCAGCGGGGTCTGTTCAAAAGCATACTGTAAAAATCGTGGTATCGTTTTCGTCATCCTCCCTCAAGAGGCTTAGAATTATTAATTGAGAGTTTGAACATCACAAAAAATGAAAGTAGTTTGAAAATAACGAATGCGGATATATTGATTCAAAACAGACATATGCGATGCATTGATAAAGTAATAAAGTTTGTTATGACAATAATTGTTTGAATAATCAAAGAAAAAATACAACTTGAACATTCGAATGGACAAAAAGTCTTCTAGTCTTAGGACTTGTCACTTCAAATTGTGAATCTCGCAGGGATAGTAGAAGAACTCGACCTGACCATCTGGGGTGAATTCCACTGCTCCTTCATCAATCAGGCTTTGGATTTTGTACCTCAACTTCCAACAGTCATCAATATCATGCCCCGGGTTGTTAGAATGGTATGCGCACCTGGCCCCATGATTATAGTTGGGTGAATAAGTATTAGGATTAGGGTGAGGTCCTATCAACGTCACCAGATTCAACTTCAACAGGTGTTGCAAAGCTTGGGACAGGGACGTGTTGAGCTGGGTGAATTGCCTCCTGGGCTTGTCCTGATCAACCCGTTGCTCTGGGCAAGGTTGTGGTTGGACCTGTGAAGTGGTAGCAATTTGGAGAGGTCTATTCTTCACCATACCAGACTCTTGTCCTCTTGGAAGCTGATCAATGACCTGGTCCCTGACTTGGACTGTTTGCTTCATGTTGTATCTCTCTTGGCGAAGCTGGTTGACCATGGCTTTCAACTCTTCTTGCTCCCGAGCCAAGCCTTGGATAAGGGCCATCTTCCCCAGCATCTGAGTCCTCATTGCATCTACCTCAGCTTGCAGACATTTCAGCCATTCGTCCTTATCATCTTCGGGACTTTTCTTGGCCAAATTCCCCATGAGGAGTGTCCTCAACTCTTCCTGCCCCTTGGATAGGCTTAAGAAGATCTCCCTGAACTGAGTCTCTTGAGTATGAAGACCCTGGTTATCTTGTTGGGAAGCCATTGCTGAAATAAACAACGAAGAAGGTAAGTGACCTGTCAAAGGGGTACCTGCAATGCAATGATATGTATGTATGCATGCGATGTTTTCAAGGGTCTCGCGGGGTAAACAGAGAAGCTTGTTAGAATTTGAATCTGGTTGCTTGATTGAAGGAACTTCGTGTTGTTGAGAGTCCTTCTTCAAGAGTCAAGGGTCACCATATCTAGTGGGTCATAGCCCCTGACTCAAGTTATCAACCTTGGCTAGGGGAAAATAAATCCCCTTTGCCCCTTGCTAGACAGTTGGTTCATCATGACTTGCATCACAAACCCTTGAGATCCTTGAAATGGATTAGTCCATATGCGGGAGGTATGCAATGGTATGATGTTATGCTGCTATGCTATGCGTGGAGTAATGTAGGTAAACCCTGTAACAAGTCCAGATTAAGGACTATAAACAAAACCTGCAAGAAACTCATGTGTTAGATAACAAGCATGCAAGTAGTCAAGTTTGGAGGCACACAAGTCACACAAGACAGCCCTTAGAGTTTAGGCCAGCATGAAGTTTGGGGTACTACCCTCTTGAAGTTTCGTTGGTTAAGACCTGTCCTATCAAAAGTAACCGGGTTCTAGAGGATCCCAATATCACTGACTACCCTCAATCGGTCATAACTCCAGCGTCGCAATCTTTTCTTGCGGCCAGAACCATCGCGAGAGTTTAGCCTCAATGGGTGTAGCATACTGCTACTGTTCTATGGCCAAGTTGGGTCACATTAGGGTTCTAAGGTCGGTTGGTGCTTAATGACTCCTCAGAAGACCCATATTCTCCTCGTTGCAACACAAGGGATATCGGTACAGACCAAGGTTCCACACCAATGTAGCCACTGCTTCACCCGTGTCGGTCTACACCGGACAGGTCCCTCACAGCTTATGCTACCTAAAGGGTATTCCCCAGATCCGGGTTAGGATCTATGAAACTCCGATGCAAAGCCCACAAATATAAAATCAAACAAAGCAAGCAATTGAAAACAAAGAGTGGTCTAATCCTAAGGTACACCTCACTTTATAAGATATCCCCAACAGAGTCGCCAGTTCTGTGATCGGTGGATCTGGAACTGACTGTTTTTTAAGCTGGTTCGCGAAATGTCGCGGTAAGCAAGAGTCGCCACCGTCTTTTATGTTCTCCAACATGGAAAGGACAAAAGCACAGCAAAATTCCTTATTCGAGAATGTTTCTTGGTTCGGGAGGTAGATTTATAGAAAGGGAAGGTGTTAGCACCCTTTCTATCCGTGGTTATCCACGGGCTCTTAGGTACTTGCTCTTATGTTTTCAAAAATTTGTTTGCTTTTCAAGTGTGTGCGGGTTTTGAAAAAAAGTTTCGTTTGAAAGATTTCTAAGTAACTCTTGTATCTGTCCTCAAGAGTGTATGAAAAATTTGTTTGAAAACCTTTTGAAAGTGTAGGTGCAAAAAGTATTTTTGTTTGTTTTGAGAAAGAGCAAGTACTTAAGAGAAGTCTACCTACCCTAAGAAATTAAGCTGTGTAAGAGTCCTTTAGATAGTGCTATCCCACCATTGAGAGGTAGGTAGCACCATCATTGGAGTTGTTCGGGTCAATTCGATTAAGGGACAGTGTGGTCACCGAAGCAATGGTAGGACACCTTAGAAGTGACCCTAATGTCCTAGATCCTTTGTATCCGAGGCAACCGTTTCGAGGCAACTGGATCTTTTGGACAGAAGAGCAACCTCTAAGACACCCTATACTTGATGACCACGTTTCGAGGCAACCAGTGAGGCGTACCCTAAGAAGTGGCATGTGCTTTGTGTGTTGTTTTTCAGTTAAGGTTATCTTGTACATGTTATTTGTGAGCTACAGATTAATTTTATTTACATACATTCTTTCATGCATTTAATAGTTAGGGGTGCGGAAAGTAAATTGCAGAAATGTAAATTCTAACTATTACAAGGCGTGGGTCTATACATCGCCAAAAAAAAACAAAGACCCGTTTTGTAAAATAAAGTGCGAGAAATTAAATAAAGCGGTAAAATTCATATTTAACTATTACATATCTGGAGACAGTTACATAAATAATCAAAATAAAATAAATGTGCGTGAAAGAATTAAATCCGGAATGTCCTAAGGGTTTTGACCCTTTCGAGAAAGAAATTGAATTTTGTCTTTTTTTAATGAAATGGAATTAAAACTAATTATTTAATTTATTAAAAGAAAAATGTTTTTGTATTTGTTTATGTTTTTAATGAAATAAAATGAAAGGAATTAAAATTAAAAGTTAATAAAAATCTAATTCTAAATTTATTTTAGTTATTAAGAAAAAGGGTTAAAGTTTCCTAATTAAAACTAATTCAATTTATTAGTATTTATTTACAAAAATAACATGAAATTAATAATAATAATATTAGTTCTTTTTTTGGATTTTTTATGAAAATATTAATTATGTTAATAATAATAATAATTAATTAAAAAAAGGAGTTATAAAAGAAAAGAAATAACAAAACCAGGGGGGGTTGGGCCAGATTGGAGGTGTTAATGGAATTGTGAGGCCCATGAACCTTCAAGCCCCTTTTGACTTTCCTGATTGCCTACGCCTGTGTTGACTCATGAGCACCATGGTCTGCATTCTTTGGCCATCAGATCTGTAGGACTGGACACATGGCACGCTGATTGCTTGAGACATATGGTGGACTTTCGCTGGAATGCTGCATGGGAATATGTTAGAGAAAAAATGAAACAAGCGTTTGGGGGACCTGGGAAAACTTACAGCGCGGTATGATGGACCTTAGGACGTGGCAAGGGTTGCTTTAGCTTCAGAGTATGGCAAAGAAGAGAGTCACGTTCTCCTTTTGGCCTGAAAATGCTTGCAACACTCCTTTTGATCTCACACTTTTTTTTGACACTTTTTGGATTTTGCTCTGGCCGTTTGTGCACACTCTTTTTTTCGTTTTTGAATGAGGCTTGCAAGGCTTGTATATATAGTAATGAGTGAGAATCAGTCACTATAATGAGCTCTTAACCATTGCAATTAAACTTTGGATTTCTCCATAACCACCATTAAAGCAACTTGCCAATTTTGTTCAAATTTGAATTTTATGCTTAAAATGGACCTTACACGAATTTGGTAGGTGCATTATACTTCATCAAGGTCATTCACACCACAAGATATCATTGAATTAATTTTTTTGATTTTTATTTGAATTTTATGTATTTAAAATGAATTAAATCAATAAAATTAAATAAAAAATAGAAAAATTAATGTTTAATCTTGAAATTAATCATGGGACACGTGGGTGGCATGACAAGGCTGAACCAAGTGGAAAAAAGTGGGCCCTTTTGTCAAAAATTGAAGTTTCAAGGATAGTTGACTTTGGCCATTTCACAAAAATTTCCCAACTTCTCCAATGCATATCTTGCTCAATTTTGATCATATGAACATGTTCTTGGACATTTTGGAAAGGTCTTGAAGTCCTCTAACCAATTCCTTTGGTCCCATGTCATTTTGATTTACCAATCTCAAGTTATGGTCTTTGACTTAAAATGCCTTTTTGTTGATTTTTGAAAATGACCTATAATGTTGAAATTGGTAACTTTTTGTGAGAGCATTTCTTGGACTTGGAATGTGAAGATGAGTTGTAGGAAATGTCCTCCCCTTCAAGATGAGAATTGGATGGGATTTTTCTGATGAACCATGAAAAATTTATGCCTTGGTCAAGTTACAGTTGACTTTTCAACTGTCCAAAAATAGAAACTTTTGACACCTTGATGATTTTTGAGCCATTCTTGTGAAATCATGGTCAAGATTTGACCAAATGATGATTGTGGCCTCAAAATAAGATGTTGACCAAAAATTTTGACTTTTGACTGCCAAATGACCATTTTGCCCCTGCAGTTGGTTGTGGAGCAACTAGGGCTTTTGACTGTGCAACTTGACCTTGTGAGCCTTGAAACTTGACATGTAGGTGCTTGACAATGTATATGAGCATATGGGACTTGATTGAGCCCTTGAAAACCTCAACTTCCTTGCAAGAACCAAAACCCTAATTTGATTGGCTTAGGAGAGTGGTTTGACTGTGCAACCCTTGAGTAGACTTGAGCAAATTGAGATGATGCTTGTCAAAACTTTGAAGAATATAGGAGGGCAAATTTTGGGGTACAACAGGTTGGTATTGTTCCGTAACCCAGACCAACTTATTGATGTGAATACGATCAAAGTTTTTCTCTCTCGTAACCCCGTGCCTACTTTGCTGAGAGACATTTTGCACTATCTTCACCCTCGTACCATGAAGAGAAGAGGTATCCTTATGTGTTGCATGCCATTGTTGTCTAGGTGGTTTATTTTGCACCTTCCTCGATCTGTTTTGAAGAACGAACAAGGCTTGAGGTGGTCTCAAAGGATGATGTCGCTTTCACATTCAGATATCCATTGGTGTTCCCGATATTTAGAGGATGTCACCATCATTGACCGTTATGGAGAATTCCCTAATGTCCCACTCTTTGGAATTAGGGGAGGTATTACTTATAACCCTTCTATTGCATTACAACAGTTTGGGTATGCTCGAAGAGATGGTCCCCATGATACGCTTATCTAGGGTTTGGTATTTGACTACGAGGGAGATGTCCAAGGTTATCGTCAAAGGTTATCTCAAATGGGTACGAGATCATGCTCGAAGTATCTTGATGCCATATCCTACTATTCTACCAATAGTCGTAGAGCCTATTGTTGAGGGGGATGTTCCCTATACCATTCTCCATCTTGACATGCCTACCGACCTCGAGGAATTGCAGAGATCATAGATTCAGCTCAAAGAGGAATGAGAAACATTTGAAGCTCAATTTTATGCATGTGAGAAGAAAGTGTTGGAGCTCACAAGGCAGCTTCACGAGGAACAAAGCCTGAATGCTTACATTGCACCAAAGAGGATGCGCCCGTGGGAGACTTGAGTCTTTTTGGTTTAGGAGTTTATTTTGTTATCTCTTTAAGACCTTTTTGCTTCTTCCATTATAAGCCCAAGAGGCATTTGTAATTCCTGAACTTATTAATGAAATTGATGTTTTTTTGTTTTCTCTTTGTCTAGAAAATTTAAATTCTTTAAAAGTCCCTGAAAACATTGCATCCGCATAACATGCATCATATCATAAGAAGGTTTTCCGACACAGGTTTCCTAATCTTTCTACTATTTATTTCAGTATAAGATGGATCTCAAGCAAACCTTCAAGGACGTGCAGACTCAACATTCTCAATTCCAAGAGACTCTGCTCAACTTAGCAAAAGGTCAGCAAGAAATGATGGCGCTTCTTGTTGTGAAGAAGAAGACCAAGAGGAAAGATGTAATCAACATGGGGAAGAGGTTCAAAGGCCCTGCCCAACAAGTTCAAGTTGAAGAGGACTCCTCCGAGGAGGATGAGAATCAAGATGAAGATGCTAGAAGCACCCGTGCTAGGGGTGGGAATAATCAAATTTCCAAAGACTAGGATTATTTTGATGAGCAATACCCGCCGACCGACGTAGCCACTGCTTCACCCGTGTCGGTCTACACCGGACAGGTCCCTCATAGCTTATGCTACCTAAAGGGTATTCCCCATATCCGGGTTAGGATCTATGAAACTCCGATGCAAAGCCCACAAATATAAAATCAAACAAAGCAAGAAATTGAAAACAAAGAGTGGTCTAATCCTAAGGTACACCTCACTTTATAAGATATCCCCAGCAGAGTCGCCAGTTCTGTGATCGGTGGATCTGGAACTGACTGTTTTTTAAGCTGGTTCGTGAAATGTCGCGGTAAGCAAGAGTCGCCACCGTCTTTTATGTTCTCCAACATGGAAAGGACAAAAGCACAGCAAAATTCCTTATTCGAGAATGTTTCTTGGTTCGGGAGGTAGATTTATAGAAAGGGAAGGTGTTAGCACCCTTTCTATCCGTGGTTATCCACGGGCTCTTAGGTACTTGCTCTTATGTTTTCAAAAATTTGTTTGCTTTTCAAGTGTGTGTGGGTTTTGAAAAAAAGTTTCGTTTGAAAGATTTCTAAGTAACTCTTGTATCTGTCCTCAAGAGTGTATGAAAAATTTGTTTGAAAACCTTTTGAAAGTGTAGGTGCAAAAAGTATTTTTGTTTGTTTTGAGAAAGAGCAAGTACTTAAGAGAAGTCTACCTACCCTAAGGAATTAAGCTGTGTAAGAGTCCTTTAGATAGTGCTCTCCCACCATTGAGAGGTAGGTAGCACCATCGTTGGAGTTGTTCGGGTCAATTCGATTAAGGGACAGTGTGGTCACCTAAGCAATGGTAGGACACCTTAGAAGTGACCCTAATGTCCTAGATCCTTTGTATCCGAGGCAACCGTTTCGAGGCAACTGGATCTTTTGGACAGAAGAGCAACCTCTAAGACACCCTATACTTGATGACCACGTTTCGAGGAAACCAGTGAGGCGTACCCTAAGAAGTGGCATGTGCTTTGTGTGTTGTTTTTCAGTTAAGGTTATCTTGTACATGTTATTTGTGAGCTACAAATTAATTTTATTTACATACATTCTTTCATGCATTTAATAGTTAGGGGTGCGGAAAGTAAATTGCAGAAATGTAAATTCTAACTATTACAAGGCGTGGGTCTATACATCGCCAAAAAAAAACAAAGACCCGTTTTGTAAAATAAAGTGCGAGAAATTAAATAAAGCGGTAAAATTCATATTTAACTATTACATATCTGGAGACAGTTACATAAATAATCAAAATAAAATAAATGCGCGTGAAAGAATTAAATCGGGAATGTCCTAAGGGTTTTGACCCTTTCGAGAAAGAAATTGAATTTTGTCTTTTTTTAATGAAATGGAATTAAAACTAATTATTTAATTTATTAAAAGAAAAATGTTTTTGTATTTGTTTATGTTTTTAATGAAATAAAATGAAAGGAATTAAAATTAAAAGTTAATAAAAATCTAATTCTAAATTTATTTTAGTTATTAAGAAAAAGGGTTAAATTTCCTAATTAAAACTAATTCAATTTATTAGTATTTATTTACAAAAATAACATGAAATTAATAATAATAATATTAGTTCTTTTTTTGGATTTTTTATGAAAATATTAATTATGTTAATAATACTAATAATTAATAAAAAAAAGGAGTTATAAAAGAAAAGAAATAACAAAACCAGGGGGGTTGGCCAGATTGGAGGTGTTAATGGAATTGTGAGGCCCATGAACCTTCAAGCCCCTTTTGACTTTCCTGATTGCCTACGCCTGTGTTGACTCATGAGCACCATGGTCTGCATTCTTTGGCCATCAGATCTGTAGGACTGGACACATGGCACGCTGATTGCTTGAGACATATGGTGGACTTTCGCTGGAATGCTGCATGGGAATATGTTAGAGAAAAAATGAAACAAGCGTTTGGGGGACCTGGGAAAACTTACAGCGCGGTATGATGGACCTTAGGACGTGGCAAGGGTTGCTTTAGCTTCAGAGTATGGCAAAGAAGAGAGTCACGTTCTCCTTTTGGCCTGAAAATGCTTGCAACACTCCTTTTGATCTCACACTTTTTTTTGACAGTTTTTGGATTTTGCTCTGGCCGTTTGTGCACACTCTTTTTTTCGTTTTTGAATGAGGCTTGCAAGGCTTGTATATATAGTAATGAGTGAGAATCAGTCACTATAATGAGCTCTTAACCATTGCAATTAAACTTTGGATTTCTCCATAACCACCATTAAAGCAACTTGCCAATTTTGTTCAAATTTGAATTTTATGCTTAAAATGGACCTTACACGAATTTGGTAGGTGCATTATGCTTCATCAAGGTCATTCACACCACAAGATATCATTGAATTAATTTTTTTGATTTTTATTTGAATTTTATGTATTTAAAATGAATTAAATCAATAAAATTAAATAAAAAATAGAAAAATTAATGTTTAATCTTGAAATTAATCATGGGACACGTGGGTGGCATGACAAGGCTGAACCAAGTGGAAAAAAGTGGGCCCTTTTGTCAAAAATTGAAGTTTCAAGGATAGTTGACTTTGGCCATTTCACAAAAATTTCCCAACTTCTCCAATGCATATCTTGCTCAATTTTGATCATATGAACATGTTCTTGGACATTTTGGAAAGGTCTTGAAGTCCTCTAACCAATTCCTTTGGTCCCGTGTCATTTTGATTTACCAATCTCAAGTTATGGTCTTTGACTTAAAATGCCTTTTTGTTGATTTTTGAAAATGACCTATAATGTTGAAATTGGTAACTTTTTGTGAGAGCATTTCTTGGACTTGGAATGTGAAGATGAGTTGTAGGAAATGTCCTCCCCTTCAAGATGAGAATTGGATGGGATTTTTCTGATGAACCATGAAAAATTTATGCCTTGGTCAAGTTACAGTTGACTTTTCAATTGTCCAAAAATAGAAACTTTTGACACCTTGATGATTTTTGAGCCATTCTTGTGAAATCATGGTCAAGATTTGACCAAATGATGATTGTGGCCTCAAAATAAGATGTTGACCAAAAATTTTGACTTTTGACTGCCAAATGACCATTTTGCCCCTGCAGTTGGTTGTGGAGCAACTAGGGCTTTTAACTGTGCAACTTGACCTTGTGAGCCTTGAAACTTGACATGTAGGTGCTTGACAATGTATATGAGCATATGGGACTTGATTGAGCCCTTGAAAACCTCAACTTCCTTGCAAGAACCAAAACCCTAATTTGATTGGCTTAGGAGAGTGGTTTGACTGTACAACCCTTGAGTAGACTTGAGCAAATTGAGATGATGCTTGTCAAAACTTTGAAGAATATGGGAGGGAAAATTTTGGGGTACAACAGGTTGGTATTGTTCCGTAACCCAGACCAACTTATTGATGTGAATACGATCAAAGTTTTTCTCTCTCGTAACCCCGTGCCTACTTTGCTGAGAGACATTTTGCACTATCTTCACCCTCGTACCATGAAGAGAAGAGGTATCCTTATGTGTTGCATGTCATTGTTGTCTAGGTGGTTTATTTTGCACCTTCCTCGATCTGTTTTGAAGAACGAACAAGGCTTGAGGTGGTCTCAAAGGATGATGTCGCTTTCACATTCAGATATCCATTGGTGTTCCCGATATTTAGAGGATGTCACCATCATTGACCGTTATGGAGAATTCCATAATGTCCCACTCTTTGGAATTAGGGGAGGTATTACTTATAACCCTTCTATTGCATTACAACAGTTTGGGTATGCTCGAAGAGATGGTCCCCATGATACGCTTATCTAGGGTTTGGTATTTGACTACGAGGGAGATGTCCAAGGTTATCGTCAAAGGTTATCTCAAATGGGTACGAGATCATGCTCGAAGTATCTTGATGCCATATCCTACTATTCTAACAATGGTCGTAGAGCCTATTGTTGAGGGGGATGTTCCCTATACCATTCTCCATCTTGACATGCCTACCGACCTCGAGGAATTGCAGAGATCATAGATTCAGCTCAAAGAGGAATGGGAAACATTTGAAGCTCAATTTTATGCATGTGAGAAGAAAGTGTTGGAGCTCACAAGGCAGCTTCACGAGGAACAAAGCCTGAATGCTTACATTGCACCAAAGAGGATGCGCCCGTGGGAGACTTGAGTCTTTTTGGTTTAGGAGTTTATTTTGTTATCTCTTTAAGACCTTTTTGCTTCTTCCATTATAAGCCCAAGAGGCATTTGTAATTCCTGAACTTATTAATGAAATTGATGTTTTTTTGTTTTCTCTTTGTCTAGAAAATTTAAATTCTTTAAAAGTCCCTGAAAACATTGCATCCGCATAACATGCATCATATCATAAGAAGGTTTTACGACACAGGTTTCCTAATCTTTCTACTATTTATTTCAGTATAAGATGGATCTCAAGCAAACCTTCAAGGACGTGCAGACTCAACATTCTCAATTCCAAGAGACTCTGCTCAACTTAGCAAAAGGTCAGCAAGAAATGATGGCGCTTCTTGTTGTGAAGAAGAAGACCAAGAGGAAAGATGTAATCAACATGGGGAAGAGGTTCAAAGGCCCTGCCCAACAAGTTCAAGTTGAAGAGGACTCCTCCGAGGAGGATGAGAATCAAGATGAAGATGCTAGAAGCACCCGTGCTAGGGGTGGGAATAATCAAATTTCCAAAGACTAGGATTATTTTGATGAGCAATACCCGCCGACCGACGTAGCCACTGCTTCACCCGTGTCGGTCTACACCGGACAGGTCCCTCATAGCTTATGCTACCTAAAGGGTATTCCCCAGATCCGGGTTAGGATCTATGAAACTCCGATGCAAAGCCCACAAATATAAAATCAAACAAAGCAAGCAATTGAAAACAAAGAGTGGTCTAATCCTAAGGTACACCTCACTTTATAAGATATCCCCAGCAGAGTCGCCAGTTCTGTGATCGGTGGATCTGGAACTGACTGTTTTTTAAGCTGGTTCGTGAAATGTCGCGGTAAGCAAGAGTCGCCACCGTCTTTTATGTTCTCCAACATGGAAAGGACAAAAGCACATCAAAATTCCTTATTCGAGAATGTTTCTTGGTTCGGGAGGTAGATTTATAGAAAGGGAAGGTGTTAGCACCCTTTCTATCCGTGGTTATCCACGGGCTCTTAGGTACTTGCTCTTATGTTTTCAAAAATTTGTTTGCTTTTCAAGTGTGTGTGGGTTTTGAAAAAAAGTTTCGTTTGAAAGATTTCTAAGTAACTCTTGTATCTGTCCTCAAGAGTGTATGAAAAATTTGTTTGAAAACCTTTTGAAAGTGTAGGTGCAAAAAGTATTTTTGTTTGTTTTGAGAAAGAGCAAGTACTTAAGAGAAGTCTACCTACCCTAAGGAATTAAGCTGTGTAAGAGTCCTTTAGATAGTGCTATCCCACCATTGAGAGGTAGGTAGCACCATCGTTGGAGTTGTTCGGGTCAATTCGATAAAGGGACAGTGTGGTCACCTAAGCAATGGTAGGACACCTTAGAAGTGACCCTAATGTCCTAGATCCTTTGTATCCGAGGCAACCGTTTCGAGGCAACTGGATCTTTTGGACATAAGAGCAACCTCTAAGACACCTTATACTTGATGACCACGTTTCGAGGAAACCAGTGAGGCGTACCCTAAGAAGTGGCATGTGCTTTGTGTGTTGTTTTTCAGTTAAGGTTATCTTGTACATGTTATTTGTGAGCTACAAATTAATTTTATTTACATACATTCTTTCATGCATTTAATAGTTAGGGGTGCGGAAAGTAAATTGCAGAAATGTACATTCTAACTATTACAAGGCGTGGGTCTATACATCACCAAAAAAAAACAAAGACCCGTTTTGTAAAATAAAGTGCGAGAAATTAAATAAAGCGGTAAAATTCCTATTTAACTATTACATATCTGGAGACAATTACATAAATAATCAAAATAAAATAAATGCGCGTGAAAGAATTAAATCGGGAATGTCCTAAGGGTTTTGACCCTTTCGAGAAAGAAATTGAATTTTGTCTTTTTTTAATGAAATGGAATTAAAACTAATTATTTAATTTATTAAAAGAAAAATGTTTTTGTATTTGTTTATGTTTTTAATGAAATAAAATGAAAGGAATTAAAATTAAAAGTTAATAAAAATCTAATTCTAAATTTATTTTAGTTATTAAGAAAAAGGGTTAAAGTTTCCTCATTAAAACTAATTCAATTTATTAGTATTTATTTACAAAAATAACATGAAATTAATAATAATAATATTAGTTCTTTTTTTGGATTTTTTATGAAAATATTAATTATGTTAATAATACTAATAATTAATAAAAAAAAGGAGTTATAAAAGAAAAGAAATAACAAAACCAGGGGGGGTTGGCCAGATTGGAGGTGTTAATGGAATTGTGAGGCCCATGAACCTTCAAGCCCCTTTTGACTTTCCTGATTGCCTACGCCTGTATTGACTCATGAGCACCATGGTCTGCATTCTTTGGCCATCAGATATGTAGGACTGGACACATGGCACGTTGATTGCTTGAGACATATGGTGGACTTTCGCTGGAATGCTGCATGGGAATATGTTAGAGAAAAAATGAAACAAGCGTTTGGGGGACCTGGGAAAACTTACAGCGCGGTATGATGGACCTTAGGACGTGGCAAGGGTTTCTTTAGCTTCAGAGTATGGCAAAGAAGAGAGTCACGTTCTCCTTTTGGCCTGAAAATGCTTGCAACACTCCTTTTGATCTCACACTTTTTTTTGACACTTTTTGGATTTTGCTCTGGCCGTTTGTGCACACTTTTTTTTTCGTTTTTGAATGAGGCTTGCAAGGCTTGTATATATAGTAATGAGTGAGAATCAGTCACTATAATGAGCTCTTAACCATTGCAATTAAACTTTGGATTTCTCCATAACCACCATTAAAGCAACTTGCCAATTTTGTTCAAATTTGAATTTTATGCTTAAAATGGACCTTACACGAATTTGGTAGGTGCATTATGCTTCATCAAGGTCATTCACACCACAAGATATCATTGAATTAATTTTTTTGATTTTTATTTGAATTTTATGTATTTAAAATGAATTAAATCAATAAAATTAAATAAAAAATAGAAAAATTAATGTTTAATCTTGAAATTAATCATGGGACACGTGGGTGGCATGACAAGGCTGAACCAAGTGGAAAAAAGTGGGCCCTTTTGTCAAAAATTGAAGTTTCAAGGATAGTTGACTTTGGCCATTTCACAAAAATTTCCCAACTTCTCCAATGCATATCTTGCTCAATTTTGATCATATGAACATGTTCTTGGACATTTTGGAAAGGTCTTGAAGTCCTCTAACCAATTCCTTTGGTCCCATGTCATTTTGATTTACCAATCTCAAGTTATGGTCTTTGACTTAAAATGCCTTTTTGTTGATTTTTGAAAATGACCTATAATGTTGAAATTGGTAACTTTTTGTGAGAGCATTTCTTGGACTTGGAATGTGAAGATGAGTTGTAGGAAATGTCCTCCCCTTAAAGATGAGAATTGGATGGGATTTTTCTGATGAACCATGAAAAATTTATGCCTTGGTCAAGTTACAGTTGACTTTTCAACTATCCAAAAATAGAAACTTTTGACACCTTGATGATTTTTGAGCCATTCTTGTGAAATCATGGTCAAGATTTGACCAAATGATGATTGTGGCCTCAAAGTAAGATGTTGACCAAAAATTTTGACTTTTGACTGCCAAATGACCATTTTGCCCCTGCAGTTGGTTGTGGAGCAACTAGGGCTTTTGACTGTGCAACTTGACCTTGTGAGCCTTGAAACTTGACATGTAGGTGCTTGACAATGTATATGAGTGTTGGCTGAAGATTTTGATAATGTTATCTAGAATTCAAAAGAGTTAAAAGTTCTGATCGAAATGGAATTGAACACCATATTTCGAAGTTGCAGAAGCAGTGTTTCGAATGAGTGTGTCAAAGCTTGAAGCTTCGAACGGTGATCATGGGAAAATATCCAAAGGGGTCTCGAAACAACAGCGAGGCTAGGTTTGGGAAGAGTGTTCGAAACGGAGAAACACCAAAGCATTTAAAATTTAAATGGAAGCGGGACTTTCAAAGTTTGAAAGTTATGTGTTGGAACATTTGGGGACACGTGGAAAGATGAAAGAGGCATTGTCTTGCATGTTCGAAACGTGGCGTGATCCTATAGCGAGACCGTTAGGGTCGAAATTAGTATAAATAGAAGTCTTAGTATTAGGATTTCAGTGTGTCATATCTGTTATACAAAATACTCAATAACATTCAAACTACCACATGGCAAGGGAAACGAATGCAAGAGAGATGTATGTATGATAGCACCATGTATTTCTAACTTAATGAAAGCCTTTTTACCATTTCCAGTACTTTCCTCTTTTCTTTTTATCGAATAACATTTACAAGTTTCTTTATTTATCGTCTTTTCATTTCAAAGTCTTTTCCTCAAAAGTTTTTCTCTTTATTGCTTTCTTTATATTTCGAGCACTTTATATTTCAGAGAACTGTTACGCTTTCAATACCTTTACTTCCAAGTATTGTTTTTCAAACGCATCCTTTTACTTAAAATTGCATTAAACGCTTTCTTTACATTTTAAACTTCTACATTCCAGAAACCTTTTATGTTAAATGTTTTGCAAATCGAAATCATTTACTTCATTTTTCATACAGTTTTACATGTCTCTTCAATCAGCATTACAATTAGCATTTATTCGTATAATTTAGTTTTCATGTACAATTTGACCACATTTTTAAACTCTTAGAGAGAAGGATCGAAATAAACCAAACACTTGTACAATAGCAACCATGAATAATTGTTCAATTGTGAGAGTAACTTTAATATCCAAGGAGTCCTAGGATCAATCTAGTCGATCATGTGAGTTACCAGAGAGATTGAGTAGCGTTAATAAAGATTATTCGATAGTTTGGAAGACTAGCGGTTGTTTACCAGAAATCACTGGAAACAAATTGGCACACCTGATGGGACCAATAGTTGGATATCAGAATTAAGGATTGTCGAGACATAGCCATCCCAAAAACGTAGGAACCATAAGAAATTTGCTGTTTTATGAACCTAAGAAGTGGTAAGATAACCAACAGCAACCAACCTTTATCCAGAAGAAAACGTTTGGACAAAATGTCTAATTCAGACAATCAACAAGGAAACCAAGGTGACCCACATGCAACAAGCACTAACGCGTCCATTTCGAGCGGAACATCTAATGTAATCCCTTCGAATGCACAGTCTGTTGCATCTTCAACCAGTAACATAGCCACCACTGGAGTAAGTGGCATATCAACTAACAGTTCGATCTTAGGAAATACTGGAACTATGGGCTACCCTGGGGGATTCGTTCCACCACCAGGAACACAATCCCATTTAGCCACACCATCAACTAGACCACCCGGCTTCGATGGGAATAGAATTAGAAGTTCTTCTTACGGAATGCCAACATCTTTTATGGCAG
The DNA here is from genome assembly GCA_948472305.1 of Vicia faba. Lineage (NCBI taxonomy): Eukaryota > Viridiplantae > Streptophyta > Magnoliopsida > Fabales > Fabaceae > Vicia > Vicia faba. Next base: position 1,396,365,313 of record OX451736.1, on the reverse strand, counting down.
GTTTACACAATTCCACTTCGAATTCATCCCCACAACTAGGATCTGGGTCTGGGGCGAACCAATTTATGACAAATAACCAAGGGTCAGTGGGTTATAGCACGTTGCCTATCCTAACCACAGATAACCAGTTGGCTTTTAGGCAATTGATGGATGACAGCAACCACAATATGATAGGGGTGTTAGCGCAAACCATGCAGGAAATATTTTCCCCAATAGTTCAGAATGTGACTGTGACGAACAGGGAAAACGCTGACAATATGAGTCGAATAGCAGATTTCTTTGCTCCCACAGAAAGGCGTAGGCAGAACCAGGCGGGATTTCGAACAAACATGCCTGTTATAGAACGAATTGCTAACGACCCAATTCAGAGACTACCCAGAGAAGAAGCTAACTTAGGGGCCAGAGCACCAAGGTTAGAAGCCCCAGTAATTCAAGGCCCACAAAGGGAAGTTATGGAACCAGGGGCAAGGATCGAAAGGCCAGAAGCCCCAGAATTTCGAGAAGAACAACCTAGGGGAGTTGTTTTGGTTGGTCGAAATCAAGATGCTGATGCCGTCGTTCATAGGATTCGAAACGATAACATCTTGGCAGAAAATAACCTAACCACCATGATAGAGAGGATCATGGCCCAAAATGGCCTCAATACGGGAATGAGGAGGCCAAATTACGCTTCTCCTATATTGGATTGTATAATGCATACTGATTTACCAAGGGGATACAAAGTCCCTAAATTTACAAAGTTCGCTGGGGATACCAACGAGTCAACAGTCGAACATATAGCGAGATATTTAACCGAAGCGGGAGACATAGCCAATAATGAAGATCTCAGGATCAAATACTTCCCAAGTTCCTTGACAAAAAACGCCTTCACTTGGTTTACCACGTTGCCTCCCGGATCTATTGACACTTGGCCCCTTTTAGAGAGATTATTCCATGAACAATTTTACATGGGACAATCGAAAATAAGTTTGAAAGAATTGGCCAGTGTTAAGAGAAAATTCACTGAACCCATAGATGATTATTTGAATAGATTTAGGCTGTTAAAATCCAGATGTTACACAGTAGTGCCTGAACATGAGTTAGTCGAAATGGCCGCTGGGGGCTTGGATTATTCTATTCGAAAGAAATTAGATACTCAGTATTTGAGGGATATGGCTCAATTAGCCGACAGGGTTCGACAGGTCGAAAGACTAAAAGCTGAAAAAGCCAGAGTCTTTAAGAATAGTAAGAAAGAAAGGGTTTCCTATGTTGGGGCTGAGGAAGTAGAAGAATATCCTGAATTCGAATTCGAGGAGGTCGAAATCGACCTCGCTGAATTAAAACAGGCCCCACCTTACTCCTGCAAAATGTTAGTTCCCACGAAAGGGAAAGATATTGTTGAAAATGAGAAAAGTGACAAGTTTCCAAAGAAGGTTTACACCTTCGACGTCACTAAGTGTGACGAAATTTTTGACTTGCTTGTCAAGGATGGCCAACTAATTGTGCCATCAAATGTCAAAATACCTCCCTTGGATCAGAGGAAGAAAAGGGGATTTTGCAAATATCATAGTTTCCTAGGCCACAAGACCTCACAATGTTTTCTTTTCAGGGACTTGATTCAAAACGCGATCAAAGATGGCAGACTAAAGTTTGCTGATAAGGTGAAGATGAAAGTGGACGAAGATCCTTTGGACGTCGCAGACACCAACTACTCCGAGCCTGCATGCATTGGAGAGGTCAACATGGTGGAAACTGATCAAAGTGATTCCCCAACAGGAGAGAAGGACACTGGAGTCGAAAACTGGGTGATGGTCGAAGTCAGCGAGGAAGTCACTGAAGACATCCAGAATACGCCAGATACTTCGATTGTTGCACCTGTGGCTGTTGCAGGAGAAACCCAGGCTACTGAAGGCCAAGGAAATCAAAACGAAGGATTGACACAAGTCACTGAGGGCTTGAGGCTGGAATTGGAGAAAGTCCAAATTACGCAGCCAGTTCCCCTTCGGAAGGAAATATGGGACACTCTGGGGGAACCCAGTGGGAAATTTGACTATCTGGTCAAATATTCTGCCCCAGAAAGTTCGAAGGTCCAGATCGAAGATATAAAGCCCACAGGATGGGGCGATGACGAAACTAAAGAGGGAGATGTGGAAATAAATATGGTGGATATGGAAGGACCCCGTTCTGAGATGGAGGAAGTGAAAAAATACTTAGAAAAAGAAAAGCACAGAATGGGGGATAATCACACTGGAGATGCTACTCTCAAAGACTATCTCATGACATGCCACAAAGGAGATCCAGGCATGATATTGTGCCCTAGGTGCAACATCCTCTGCAACCAAAGAATTGCTGCAAATTTCGAAAGGGTACAGAGGGCTCGAACTGGCAACAATTGGCGCCAGGATAACCAACTCTTTAGGTGCTATCCCAAGGCTGGAGAGAGTCTGTTGGAGTTTGTTTTTCGCTGCTACAAAGGGGCAACTAAGTGTTTGGTTTGCCCAAGATGTTCTGCTGTGTATGACCAAAGCATGTCCAGGGCCTTCGAAACGATCCCCTTCGCCCCTTGCTGGAACCATCAAGAAACTGCCCAGATGGGCCCGCGTTTCGACAGCAGATACAAACAGCGAAGACCTGATAGCCCTCACCCCAAAGTTGCTCGAAGAGTGACTTTCAAACTCCCTGCTGAAGTGCCAACCGATAGATGGCTACAAGTCAGAAATGATAAAGGCAAAGACAAATGGAGGAGTGCTGAGCGAAATGCACGCCATGCTGTGACATACAGGAGGCAGTTCAACACACAAAAAAGGGAGGAAGTGAGATTAGAGAATTACAAAGGAAGGAACCCCATGTCAAGATCCCAGTGGCGCAGACAGCAAAGGATTCGAAAGGCTGAAAGAGAAGCTATGGCAAACAAAGGGGATACTTCAACGAAGATACAAGGTGAATCAAGCACCAACAAACCAAAAAATCAGACTGAAGAGAAACCTCCAGTCAATAGGAGGCTTTTTTCTGAAGACCAACGAGACGAACCAAAGGAATATATTCCAGGCCCGGAAGAGGACGAAGATATGGTAATGGATAACTTCGAATCGGAGGGGGAGTCTTCATTCAACCTGAACTGTAATGTGGTGTCCGTGCTTCCCTGCGAATTTGGGCAGGAAACCGAAATCAATGAATATAAGGAGGAAGACACCACAGATTTAATGAAACATAGGCCCGTGTGCTACTACGTGATGGACAATGGGGTTGTTGAGGAACAAAATGCGTTCTTCGAACGTCCAGAGCCTGCAATGAAGAATCATCTCAAGCCACTTTTCATTCGGGCGAAAGTAGGTGTCCATGGTGTGAACAAAGTTCTAGTGGATGGGGGTGCTGCAGTCAACCTGATTCCCCATTTCATGCTAAAAAGGTTAGAGATCCGCGAAGGAGATATCAAGCCCCATAATATGGTTCTATCCAATTATGAGGGAAAAGTGGGCAAAACACTGGGGGTGGTCCAGTTGGAATTGACAATAGGCTCAAGTTGCAGGCCCACCATGTTTATGGTTATCGAAGCCAAGGCCAACTATAACCTACTGCTAGGAAGAGAATGGATTCATGGCGTGGGGGCAGTTCCTTCGTCAATGCATCAACGACTAGTTTTGTGGAGAGAGGACGGAATCGTGGAAAACATCGAAGCAGACCAGAGTTACTTTATGTCAACTGTCAATTTAGTTGACAAAAGGGATTATGATAAAAATCTGGCAAAGATTGCTCCATGTGTCCCAAACGATGAGATGAATGAAACTAGAAACGCCCACTACTACATGACACTTCGTCATGATGGTCTTTACTGGGATAGAACAATAATCAGTGAAGAGGAGGAAGTTGTAGGTGCTATACAAAAACGGCCAGCAGGCTGGAACTTCGACAACCTTAACCATGACTGAGTCTACCTTCTTCGAAAGGATTTCGGCCTATATGGCTGAGAATGAATCGAAAGCGGCCTTAGAGGCTGAAATAAATGAATCAACTGTAAAGACGAATGAAGTCAGTGGGGGGGTGCGAAATGCTCACCCATCAAAGAATTGGAGATGGATCAAAGGTTGGATTCCATCTATGACAAAGAACCCTTAGGCTTCGAAAGGGACCCCATAAACTCAGGTGTCAAAATGTTGGCACAGGACCCGCTCGAAGAAGTCAACTTAGGGGATGAAGAAACGAAAAGAGTAACTTACGTGAGTGCTAAACTTAGCCCAGGCCTCAAGGAAAAAGTGATCGAAGTCCTTAGGAAAAACAAAGATTGTTTCGCATGGGATTATGATGAGATGCCTGGTTTAAAGAGGGAGTTGGTCGAACATAGACTGCCAATCAAAGATGGCAAGAGGCCCATCAAACAAACTCCCAGAAGATTCGCACCAGCGATTCTCACAAAAATTAAAGCTGAGATCGAAAGGTTGCTGCGCTGCAAATTCATCAGAACAACAAGGTACGTTGAATGGTTAGCAAACATAGTACCTGTTATTAAGAAAAATGGTTCTTTAAGGATTTGCATAGATTTTAGGGATTTAAATACTGCAACCCCTAAGGATGAATATTCCATGCCCGTGGCAGAAATGCTAGTAGATTCTGCTGCAGGATTCGAATACTTGAGCATGTTAGATGGATACTCTGGATACAACCAGATTTTCATTGCTGAAGAAGATGTTGCAAAAACAGCATTTCGTTGCCCAGGAGCCTTAGGCACCTACGAATGGGTGGTGATGCCTTTCGGTTTAAAAAATGCTGGGGCAACTTATCAAAGGGCGATGAATTCAATCTTTCATGACTTCATCGAAACCTTCATGCAGGTGTATATTGATGATATAGTCATCAAATCTATATCTGCAGAAGCACATTTGCATCATTTAGGCCAATCATTCGAACGGATGAGAAAACATGGCTTAAAGATGAATCCCCTTAAATGTGCATTTTTTGTGCAGGCTGGAGACTTTCTCGGTTTTGTGGTCCACAAGAAAGGAATTGAGATCAACCAGAACAAAACCAAAGCCATAATGGAGACGAAAGCACCTGCGTCAAAAAGGGAGTTGCAATCTCTACTAGGGAAAGTTAACTTCCTCAGAAGATTCATTTCGAACCTGAGTGGAAGGACCCAAGCTTTCTCTCCGTTACTTCGTCTGAAGCAAGGTCAGGCCTTCGAATGGAACGAAGCTCACCAGGAGGCGTTTGACAAAATAAAAGAATATCTTTCCCAGCCTCCTATTTTGTCTCCACCATCATGGGGGAAGCCCATGAGATTGTACATATCTGCCTCTGAAGTTAGCATAGGTAGTATGTTAGCACAAGAGGATAACAATGGCGTCGAAAGAGCCATATACTATTTAAGTAGAGTGCTAAATGATGCAGAGACCAGATATAGCAATTTAGAAAAGCTATGTCTCTGTTTGTACTTCTCTTGTATGAAACTCAAGTATTATATAAAACCTGTTGATGTTTATGTTTCGTCTCACTTCGATGTCATTAAACATATGCTTTCAAAACCAATAATGCATAGTAGAGTTGGAAAGTGGGCTCTGGCTTTAACAGAATATTCATTGACTTTTATGCCTTTAAAAGCTATGAAAGGTCAAGTGATTTCTGATTTCATTGTGGATCATTCGTTGGTTGAGCAGACAAGCATGAGTTACGTCGAAATGCAACCATGGAAATTGTACTTTGATGGTTCAACCCACAGGAATGGAAGTGGTGTTGGAGTCCTTCTAATTTCTCCTGAAGGAATTCCAACAAATTTCAAGTATAAATTGGATGGTCCTCGTTGTTCGAACAACGAAGCTGAATATGAAGCGCTCATTGTTGGACTTGAAGCTTTGTTGGAATTGGGGGCAACCAGAGTCGAAATTAAAGGAGACTCTGAATTGGTGGTCAAACAAATCACAAAAGAATACAAGTGCATAAAGGAAAATTTAATGGTATACTTCGTCATAGTCAATAGGCTATTACGAAAGTTTGAATACATGGACATTCAACACATACCAAGATTAGAAAACCAAGAAGCAAATGACTTAGCGCAGTTGGCTTCAGGTTATAGAGTATCTACCAAGAATCTTAAAGATTTGGTCGAAATAAGGGGAAGAGTTATGGCTACTAGATTCACACCATCGGATCTGGAAAGTATGAGATTGGGATATGCTGAGAAACAAGGATTCGAAATTCTAGCCATAAATACTTTGTCAGATACAGACTGGCGAAGTCCATTAAAGAGTTATTTAGCAGACCCAACTTTAAAGGTGGATAGAAAAACAAAATATAGAGCATTGTCATATCTCCTCATGGGGAACGAATTGTTCAAAAAGACCCAAGAAGGTGTATTATTGAAATGCCTAGGAGAAAGTGAGGCATATTTAGCATTGTCTGAGGTCCATAATGGGGCATGTGGGGGCACACCAAGCAGGCCATAAAATGAAATGGTTGCTATTTCGATATGGTTTGTATTGGCCTAGCATGCTCAAAGATTGCATAGACTTTGCTAAAGGATGTGAGGAATGTCAGAAACATGCAGGAATTCAACACGCCCCTGCAAGTGAGTTGCATTCGATCATCAAACCATGGCCATTCAGAGGATGGGCATTGGATCTGATAGGGGAGATAAATCCTGCTTCGTCCAAAGGTCAGAAATATATCTTGGTAGGAGTAGATTATTTCACCAAATGGATCGAAGCTATACCTTTGGTAGTTGCTGATCAAGAGGCAATTATCGAGTTTATACAAAAGCACATTATCTATAGGTTTGGATTGCCAGAAAGTATAACTACAGACCAAGGCTCTGTATTTACTGGTAGAAAGATGCAAGGATTTGCCCAAGAAATGGGGTTCAGATTGCTAACATCAACACCATATTATGCTCAAGCAAACAGACAAGTCGAAGCAGCAAACAAAGTAATAATAGGATTAATCAAGAAGCATATTGGCAAGAAGCCAAGAAATTGGCATAAAACTCTGGACCAAGTGTTGTGGGCTTGTAGAACATCTCCTAAGGAAGCCACCAACACTACGCCTTTCCAACTTACATTCGGCCATGATGCAGTATTACCAGTAGAAATTCATCTGCAATCAGTTCGAATCCAGAAACAAAACGAAATTCCAGCTGCATTATATTGGGAAATGATGATGAATGAATTAGTTGAGTTGGACGAAATTAGGTTACATGCGTTGGAAATTTTGATGAGGCAAAAAGAAAGAGTGGCCAGAACATACAATAAAAGGGTAAAGAAAAAGTATTCGTTATTAATGACTTGGTTTGGAGAGTCATATTGCCTATGGATAAGAAGAACAAAGCGTTAGGAAAATGGTCACCTCATTGGGAAGGACCTTTTCGAATATTAAAAGTCTTCTCAAACAATGCATACGAAGTCGAAGAACTCTTGGATGATAAACGTGTCCTAAAGGTTAATGGGAAATATTTAAAGAAATATAAGCCAAGCCTGCGGGAGATTCGAATAATAACAACATAAACAAAATATTATAAAAAGCCAAGATGGCAAGATAAGAATGCCAAAATGGCGTTGTTCAAATATTACATGTAAAAAACCAAAGTTATGGTCAGATGAGATATAAAAATTTTAGAAATAAACATTATTTTTCAATCGATTAAAGGTGCTTCGGAATGTTTCAAGTCTCTGCTGAGCAAACCGCCTGGCACCTTCCAAGGTTGCCACTTCTCCTTTAAGTTGTTCTGCAGTCTCCATTTCTGCAAGCCCCCGGTTGAGAAGCTCTTCGAATTGGTTACCTGCAGGATTAGTTTCGAAGGCTAGTTGTTGTTCCTTAGCCTCCTTAACTTTCTGCTGAAGTTCCAGAATCTGCCTTTCCCAAATAAGAATGGACTCAGCTCGAGCCTCATATTCAGTTTTCGCCTGCTTCAGATGCATAGCCTGATCCTCAGCTTCTTGAGAAAGCTTCGAAGCTTGTTCATAGGCGGCATCCATGGCAATGCGTTTCTCATGAACCTTCTTGGCAGCAGATTCGTCTTGGAGAAAGTAGCCAGTTACGTTGTCCAACAAAGTCTGAAGATCAAACAAGAGAGTACTAACTGGCAAAGAGCAGTTGGAAAGATTAACCTTTGTGAGCAGCTCCTTCATAGTATAGCAAGCAGTACTATCTTGCTTAAGCACTTCGAAGATATCCACATTGAGAATAGTTCTCCTAATTTTGTTAAGAAGAACGACTCTTTCATCTGTGGGAAGAGGATAGCTGGTTGAACTTGTGCCAACCCTAGCGAGTGGAACGTCCCTCTGAGCCAACTTTGCCTTCATATACCCAATGGGGTCATTTCGCCTCAGAAGTGCCAGTTCCTCGTCAGTCATTCGAGACGGAGAGGATTGGGGGAATTCCACGCGTAGGGGAACCACGTTTGTTTCAACCTCTAGGGTTTCGTTGATTGCATCACCATCCCCTTCATTTGCTTCGTGCTCTTGGTCTTCTTCATCTTCGTCCAAATCTACCACTTCGATACCATCCCTTTCGCCGCTATGTGCGTTAGACTTCGTCCCGGCAGTCGAACCATCATTGGCGTTTTCCTCTTCATTGGCGTTTTCCTCCTCAGATTCTTCGCCTGCAGATTCTTCGAATTCTCGCCCAGAATCAGCTTTTTCTTCTTCAGTCTGAGTATCCTTTGGGTCCTCTTGAAGAGTTTCAAGAGGGGACTTTTGAAGAACCCTTTGTGAATCCTCTGCAGATGTTTGAAGTATCGTTTCGTTTACCTCTTTCAGAGGAATGGAGGTACCTTGGTCATCTGGCTGTTCAGAAGTTCCAGCTAAAACCGCCACATTGGAAGAACCTTTGTTTTGGACCAAATTGCTGGAATCTCCTTGAGGAGAGGAGTTAAGCGGAGCAGCAGCTCTGGACGGTGAGGTCGAAATGGTAGAAGTGGGATTCAAGATGTTCTGCAAAGAGTGGCAGAATGTTAAAGAAAAATATTCACCAAGATAATAAGAAGTTAAACATTTTTAGAGGAAGTTCGATTTACCTGTGGGCCCTCAGAGGAGAGGTTACTAGCTATGCGTTCCAACTGTGGGTTGGAGGTCGAAGGTGGATTTTTGGATTTTGGTAAGGGAGCAGCATCCCTGGAGTCGAGTCCAGAGACGCTAGTCGGAACAGTACTTTTAGGTGTAGCTTTCTTTAGCTTCTTCTTCGAAGCAGTATTTGAGTTTCCTCCAGCAGTGGGATCTTCCCCAGTAGTGCTTGGTTTTCGCTTCTTAGGAGTAGTGGGAGGAAGCTTGTTGGTCTGAACGAAATTTAACGAAGTTAGATATAAAAAGCTTGAGTGAATTCGAAGCATCAAAAACTAAGTGATTACCGTTGGAATTGGGGCACTTGTTATTGGCGTTATTGTTGTTGTTGTAGTTGCAGTAGTAGCAGTTGTTTCGGGTGGATTAGCTTTTTCAGTAGTTTCAATGGAGGTCTGAGAGGCACTCCCTTCCTTCGATTTTGAGGCAGCAGTCTTTATCCTGATAGCTGAAAATCAAAACAATTAAGGCAAAGGTTAAAGATATGGAAAATAAAAGACATTTGGGATTGTTCCCAAGCATTCGCACCTGTGCCTTGATCAGATTTAATTGACATGGCAGAAAGGTCATATCGAAGATGTCCTGGGAAATCATGAAGCCAGTGTCGAGCCCATGTCACAGTCTCAGATGGCTTTGGTTTCCTTTGAAGATATTTGAACATCTCTTTGCAAGTAAACCACCATGGATATGGGGGAAACCAAGCCAGAGCCAGTTCTGAGGTAGGTAATCTGGGAAATTTAGGTGGATGCATTTCGAATGCCAACCTATACCTATCCTCAGGTGACAGCCCTGAAGGAAGTTTTAGCTTAGAAACTTTTTGTTTAAATTTTTCCTTCAAGGTCTCAGCTGCTTGATGCACAGTGGAGTCCAAGCGCGTGGGGTCGTAAGTAGTTTCAAAATAATTTTGAAAAGCTTTTATCTCTTTGGCATGAGTAAACATACCTTTCTTTGCTGGTACCTGCACATCGAAGGCATCAATTAGTTTCTGTCGAATTGTGAGTGTATCGAACATGCAAGTTTGATAAAACTTAATCCACCACTCCAGAAACCCTTTAGCCGCGAGATGGGTAGGTTCGAAGGCTATCAGCTCAAATTGGGCAAAGCCTTGATATTGTTCTTGTTGAATCTTGGCTTCCCTTGCCTTGAAAGTTCGACCAGATGTGATGGCGCTCTCAGTCTGGAACAAAGGTTCAGGAATCAGTTGGCATAAGCCAAACTGCCTCGAAACGAAGTTTGGTTGATAGGCAAAGAGGAGAATTTGATTCTTAGCTGGGGTTATCCTTGAAGAGATGAGTCTAGGAAGCAAAAAAGCTCTCCATACATCTTGGATCTCCTTGCTCTTGATGGCTTCTGAGAGAGCCATGGTGAACCAAGAGGGTCCATGAGTCCTCGAAGCAAAAGGCGCCATGCTCTCTTCGAACTTATGCCTTTTGGAGAGGATCATGATGTACTTCGAGAATTGAACCTTGAAGTCATCCTTGTCATCATTAGGAGTTAGTCTTCGAATCCTAGTGCCTTCGACTATCCTATCATTTATTTCTGAATCTTGCTCATCTATGGTGTTGACGGTTGGTAAAGAAGGTTCGAACATGGCGTTTAGCCATAATTGGAGTAACCGAAATGGGCCAGCTAATAGAATGTTTTTAGAGGTGTGGGATTTGAGACTCGAAACGGCTGACCTCAGGCTCTCATAGAGGTCAACTAAGAGTAATTCACTTAGGCACACTTTGCGATTTTCGTGTAAATCCCTAGCTAGAGGAATGAATCTACTAGCTACCTGCAGGGATCTACTGCAGAAAACGTACCTAGACAGCCACAGGGTTAAGAATGCAATATGCTCTATGTCAGACACATTATCCCCTTCAGCATGATAATGGCTGATAAATTTGGAAAAGCTGGCTAACTTGACTTCGAAGTCAATTATGCTGGAGTGTTCTTCGTTGTCAGGAACATAAGTTTCTCCCACTGGAGACAGCCCAGTAATAGCCGCTATATCAAAGAAAGTTGGGGTAATCATTCCACCTGGGAGATGGAAAGTGTTGTAGGTACTATCCCAGAAGTAAAGGGACGCGAACAGCAGAGGGTGGCTATAGGTGAATCCAGGTTTCGATAGCTTAATGAGGTTATAAATGCCTAGTTCTTCCCATTGCTGGGATTTTTTGGCTTCTACTTTCGCGAACCAATTTTGATAGGCAATATCAGAAGTAGGGCAAGATCTAAATGGTTTAAAATTGCTTTTTACATAATCCAAAACAAATGGGTCCTTGGGAGGAACAGTGGGGGTTTCTGCGGTATTCGAACTGAGGGATTCTACTACCCTAGGGGTATCCATTTTGTTGAATAAAGGTTTGAGGCTATAACATACGGGAAAAATTGTCCTGGTGTCCTTTAGTATTTCAAAAACTGTAAGAGGACCATTTAAGGCTAACCTCTTACCAGCAACATGGGTAGGGATGAGTACCTGTGATGCGTACAGCATTTCTTTTTCTTTGGAAATCATTTGAGGAGCAAGAGCAGATTGGCCTTGAATGGTGACGATTTTACTCTCCATGGTTGCTCCTGTAGTCTTTCCCTTCTTCTTTGAGACTTTCTTGAGTTGGGAAGAGGTGGAGGAAGACATTTTTGTTGTTTAAGAGCTTAGATTGTTTATGAGAGAAGAAGAGTGAAAATTCAAAGTATGAAAGATTTAGAGTGTAAAAAAGGAAAAGGAAGAGTAAATTGACGTTTTATAATGAGAAGATTAAACATCCACCGAGTAAAAGTGTGATACGTGGAGATCATGGATTGGTGTGATGAAGAGGTGGCGAGAAGGTGATATAGGTAATAGGCGTGATTTAAAAACAATCATTACCTATAACTGCTCCACGCTGTGAAATGACTCTGGGCGGTTAAGGAACTCAAAAGGTGCTATGATTGATGTGACTGGAGTCAAAGGCATTAAATGTTATGATGATTCGAAAATCCTATCAAAATCTTGTATAAATGTTTAAAATAGGTATTTCTCAAAGAGATCGAAATACATATTTTAAAGGGGCAATTTGTTGGCTGAAGATTTTGATAATGTTATCTAGAATTCAAAAGAGTTAAAAGTTCTGATCGAAATGGAATTGAACACCATATTTCGAAGTTGCAGAAGCAGTGTTTCGAATGAGTGTGTCAAAGCTTGAAGCTTCGAACGGTGATCATGGGAAAATATCCAAAGGGGTCTCGAAACAACAGCGAGGCTAGGTTTGGGAAGAGTGTTCGAAACGGAGAAACACCAAAGCATTTAAAATTTAAATGGAAGCGGGACTTTCAAAGTTTGAAAGTTATGTGTTGGAACATTTGGGGACACGTGGAAAGATGAAAGAAGCATTGTCTTGCATGTTCGAAACGTGGCGTGATCCTATAGCGAGACCGTTAGGGTCGAAATTAGTATAAATAGAAGTCTTAGTATTAGGATTTCAGTGTGTCATATCTGTTATACAAAATACTCAATAACATTCAAACTACCACATGGCAAGGGAAACGAATGCAAGAGAGATGTATGTATGATAGCACCATGTATTTCTAACTTAATGAAAGCCTTTTTACCATTTCCAGTACTTTCCTCTTTTATTTTTATCGAATAACATTTACAAGTTTCTTTATTTATCGTCTTTTCATTTCAAAGTCTTTTCCTCAAAAGTTTTTCTCTTTATTGCTTTCTTTATATTTCGAGCACTTTATATTTCAGAGAACTGTTACGCTTTCAATACCTTTACTTCCAAGTATTGTTTTTCAAACGCATCCTTTTACTTAAAATTGCATTAAACGCTTTCTTTACATTTTAAACTTCTACATTCCAGAAACCTTTTATGTTAAATGTTTTGCAAATCGAAATCATTTACTTCATTTTTCATACAGTTTTACATGTCTCTTCAATTAGCATTACAATTAGCATTTATTCGTATAATTTAGTTTTCATGTACAATTTGACCACATTTTTAAACTCTTAGAGAGAAGGATCGAAATAAACCAAACACTTGTACAATAGCAACCATGAATAATTGTTCAATTGTGAGAGTAACTTTAATATCCAAGGAGTCCTAGGATCAATCTAGTCGATCCTGTGAGTTACCAGAGAGATTGAGTAGCGTTAATAAAGATTATTCGATAGTTTGGAAGACTAGCGGTTGTTTACCAGAAATCACTGGAAACAATGAGCATATGGGACTTGATTGAGCCCTTGAAAACCTCAACTTCCTTGCAAGAACCAAAACCCTAATTTGATTGGCTTAGGAGAGTGGTTTGACTGTGCAACCCTTGAGTAGACTTGAGCAAATTGAGATGATGCTTGTCAAAACTTTGAAGAATATGGGAGGGCAAATTTTGGGGTACAACAGGTTGGTATTGTTCCGTAACCCAGACCAACTTATTGATGTGAGTACGATAAAAGTTTTTCTCTCTCGTAACCCCGTGCCTACTTTGCTGAGAGACATTTTGCACTATCTTCACCCTCATACCATGAAGAGAAGAGGTATCCTTATGAGTTGCATGCCATTGTTGTCTAGGTGGTTTATTTTGCACCTTCCTCGATCTGTTTTGAAGAACGAACAAGGCTTGAGGTGGTCTCAAAGGATGATGTCGCTTTCACATTCAGATATCCATTGGTGTTCCCGATATTTAGAGGATGTCACCATCATTGACCGTTATGGAGAATTCCCTAATGTCCCACTCTTTGGAATTAGGGGAGGTATTACTTATAACCCTTCTATTGCATTACAACAGTTTGGGTATGCTCGAAGAGATGGTCCCCATGATACGCTTATCTAGGGTTTGGTATTTGACTACGAGGGAGATGTCCAAGGTTATCGTCAAAGGTTATCTCAAATGGGTACGAGATCATGCTCGAAGTATCTTGATGCCATATCCTACTATTCTACCAATAGTCGTAGAGCCTATTGTTGAGGGGGATGTTCCCTATACCATTCTCCATCTTGACATGCCTACCGACCTCGAGGAATTGCAGAGATCATAGATTCAGCTCAAAGAGGAACGAGAAACATTTGAAGCTCAATTTTATGCATGCGAGAAGAAAGTGTTGGAGCTCACAAGGCAGCTTCACGAGGAACAAAGCCTGAATGCTTACATTGCACCAAAGAGGATGCGCCCGTGGGAGACTTGAGTCTTTTTGGTTTAGGAGTTTATTTTGTTATCTCTTTAAGACCTTTTTGCTTCTTCCATTATAAGCCCAAGAGGCATTTGTAATTCCTGAACTTATTAATGAAATTGATGTTTTTTTGTTTTCTCTTTGTCTAGAAAATTTAAATTCTTTAAAAGTCCCTGAAAACATTGCATCCTCATAACATGCATCATATCATAAGAAGGTTTTCCGACACAGGTTTCCTAATCTTTCTACTATTTATTTCAGTATAAGATGGATCTCAAGCAAACCTTCAAGGACGTGCAGACTCAACATTCTCAATTCCAAGAGACTCTGCTCAACTTAGCAAAAGGTCAGCAAGAAATGATGGCGCTTCTTGTTGTGAAGAAGAAGACCAAGAGGAAAGATGTAATCAACATGGGGAAGAGGTTCAAAGGCCCTGCCCAACAAGTTCAAGTTGAAGAGGACTCCTCCGAGGAGGATGAGAATCAAGATGAAGATGCTAGAAGCACCCGTGCTAGGGGTGGGAATAATCAAATTTCCAAAGACTAGGATTATTTTGATGAGCAATACCCGTCGACCGACGTAGCCACTGCTTCACCCGTGTCGGTCTACACCGGACAGGTCCCTCATAGCTTATGCTACCTAAAGGGTATTCCCCAGATCCGGGTTAGGATCTATGAAACTCCGATGCAAAGCCCACAAATATAAAATCAAACAAAGCAAGCAATTGAAAACAAAGAGTGGTCTAATCCTAAGGTACACCTCACTTTATAAGATATCCCCAGCAGAGTCGCCAGTTCTGTGATCGGTGGATCTGGAACTGACTGTTTTTTAAGCTGGTTCGTGAAATGTCGCGGTAAGCAAGAGTCGCCACCGTCTTTTATGTTCTCCAACATGGAAAGGACAAAAGCACAGCAAAATTCCTTATTCGAGAATGTTTCTTGGTTCGGGAGGTAGATTTATAGAAAGGGAAGGTGTTAGCACCCTTTCTATCTGTGGTTATCCACGGGCTCTTAGGTACTTGCTCTTATGTTTTCAAAAAATTGTTTGCTTTTCAAGTGTGTGTGGGTTTTGAAAAAAAGTTTCGTTTGAAAGATTTCTAAGTAACTCTTGTATCTGTCCTCAAGAGTGTATGAAAAATTTGTTTGAAAACCTTTTGAAAGTGTAGGTGCAAAAAGTATTTTTGTTTGTTTTGAGAAAGAGCAAGTACTTAAGAGAAGTCTACCTACCCTAAGGAATTAAGCTGTGTAAGAGTCCTTTAGATAGTGCTATCCCACCATTGAGAGGTAGGTAGCACCATCGTTGGAGTTGTTCGGGTCAATTCGATTAAGGGACAGTGTGGTCACCTAAGGAATGGTAGGACACCTTAGAAGTGACCCTAATGTCCTAGATCCTTTGTATCCGAGGCAACCGTTTCGAGGCAACTGGATCTTTTGGATAGAAGAGCAACCTCTAAGACACCCTATACTTGATGACCACGTTTCGAGGAAACCAGTGAGGCGTACCCTAAGAAGTGGCATGAGCTTTATGTGTTGTTTTTCAGTTAAGGTTATCTTGTACATGTTATTTGTGAGCTACAAATTAATTTTATTTACATACATTCTTTCATGCATTTAATAGTTAGGGGTGCGGAAAGTAAATTGCAGAAATGTAAATTCTAACTATTACAAGGCGTGGGTCTATACATCGCCAAAAAAAAACAAAGACCCGTTTTGTAAAATAAAGTGTGAGAAATTAAATAAAGCGGTAAAAATCCTATTTAACTATTACATATCTGGAGACAGTTACATAAATAATCAAAATAAAATAAATGCGCGTGAAAGAATTAAATCGGGAATGTCCTAAGGGTTTTGACCCTTTCGAGAAAGAAATTGAATTTTGTCTTTTTTTAATGAAATGGAATTAAAACTAATTATTTAATTTATTAAAAGAAAAATGTTTTTGTATTTGTTTATGTTTTTAATGAAATAAAATGAAAGGAATTAAAATTAAAAGTTAATAAAAATCTAATTCTAAATTTATTTTAGTTATTAAGAAAAAGGGTTAAAGTTTCCTAATTAAAACTAATTCAATTTATTAGTATTTATTTACAAAAATAACATGAAATTAATAATAATAATATTAGTTCTTTTTTTGGATTTTTTATGAAAATATTAATTATGTTAATAATACTAATAATTAATAAAAAAAAGGAGTTATAAAAGAAAAGAAATAACAAAACCAGGGGGGGTTGGGCCAGATTGGAGGTGTTAATGGAATTGTGAGGCCCATGAACCTTCAAGCCCCTTTTGACTTTCCTGATTGCCTACGCCTGTGTTGACTCATGAGCACCATGGTCTGCATTCTTTGGCCATCAGATCTGTAGGACTGGACACATGGCACGCTGATTGCTTGAGACATATGGTGGACTTTCGCTGGAATGCTGCATGGGAATATGTTAGAGAAAAAATGAAACAAGCGTTTGGGGGACCTGGGAAAACTTACAGCGCGGTATGATGAACCTTAGGACGTGGCAAGGGTTGCTTTAGCTTCAGAGTATGGCAAAGAAGAGAGTCACGTTCTCCTTTTGGCCTGAAAATGCTTGCAACACTCCTTTTGATCTCACACTTTTTTTTGACACTTTTTGGATTTTTCTCTGGCCGTTTGTGCACACTCTTTTTTTCGTTTTTGAATGAGGCTTGCAAGGCTTGTATATATAGTAATGAGTGAGAATCAGTCACTATAATTAGCTCTTAACCATTGCAATTAAACTTTGGATTTCTCCATAACCACCATTAAAGCAACTTGCCAATTTTGTTCAAATTTGAATTTTATGCTTAAAATGGACCTTACACGAATTTGGTAGGTGCATTATGCTTCATCAAGGTCATTCACACCACAAGATATCATTGAATTAATTTTTTTGATTTTTATTTGAATTTTATGTATTTAAAATGAATTAAATCAATAAAATTAAATAAAAAATAGAAAAATTAATGTTTAATCTTGAAATTAATCATGGGACACGTGGGTGGCATGACAAGGCTGAACCAAGTGGAAAAAAGTGGGCCCTTTTGTCAAAAATTGAAGTTTCAAGGATAGTTGACTTTGGCCATTTCACAAAACTTTCCCAACTTCTCCAATGCATATCTTGCTCAATTTTGATCATATGAACATGTTCTTGGACATTTTGGAAAGGTCTTGAAGTCTTCTAACCAATTCCTTTGGTCCCATGTCATTTTGATTTACCAATCTCAAGTTATGGTCTTTGACTTAAAATGCCTTTTTGTTGATTTTTGAAAATGACCTATAATGTTGAAATTGGTAACTTTTTGTGAGAGCATTTCTTGGACTTGGAATGTGAAGATGAGTTGTAGGAAATGTCCTCCCCTTCAAGATGAGAATTGGATGGGATTTTTCTGATGAACCATGAAAAAGTTATGCCTTGGTCAAGTTACAGTTGACTTTTCAACTGTCCAAAAATAGAAACTTTTGACACCTTGATGATTTTTGAGCCATTCTTGTGAAATCATGGTCAAGATTTGACCAAATGATGATTGTGGCCTCAAAATAAGATGTTGACCAAAAATTTTGACTTTTGACTGCCAAATGACCATTTTGCCCCTACAGTTGGTTGTGGAGCAACTAGGGCTTTTGACTGTGCAACTTGACCTTGTGAGCCTTGAAACTTGACATGTAGGTGCTTGACAATGTATATGAGCATATGGGACTTGATTGAGCCCTTGAAAACCTCAACTTCCTTGCAAGAACCAAAACCCTAATTTGATTGGCTTAGGAGAGTGGTTTGACTGTGCAACCCTTGAGTAGACTTGAGCAAATTGAGATGATGCTTGTCAAAACATTGAAGAATATGGGAGGGCAAATTTTGGGGTACAACAGGTTGGTATTGTTCCGTAACCCAGACCAACTTATTGATGTGAATACGATCAAAGTTTTTCTCTCTCGTAACCCCGTGCCTACTTTGCTGAGAGACATTTTGCACTATCTTCACCCTCGTACCATGAAGAGAAGAGGTATCCTTATGTGTTGCATGCCATTGTTGTCTAGGTGGTTTATTTTGCACCTTCCTCGATCTGTTTTGAAGAACGAACAAGGCTTGAGGTGGTCTCAAAGGATGATGTCGCTTTCACATTCAGATATCCATTGGTGTTCCCGATATTTAGAGGATGTCACCATCATTGACCGTTATGGAGAATTCCCTAATGTCCCACTCTTTGGAATTAGGGGAGGTATTAATTATAACCCTTCTATTGCATTACAACAGTTTGGGTATGCTCGAAGAGATGGTCCCCATGATACGCTTATCTAGGGTTTGGTATTTGACTACGAGGGAGATGTCCAAGGTTATCGTCAAAGGTTATCTCAAATGGGTACGAGATCATGCTCGAAGTATCTTGATGCCATATCCTACTATTCTACCAATAGTCGTAGAGCCTATTGTTGAGGGGGATGTTCCCTATACCATTCTCCATCTTGACATGCCTACCGACCTCGAGGAATTGCAGAGATCATAGATTCAGCTCAAAGAGGAATGAGAAACATTTGAAGCTCAATTTTATGCATGCGAGAAGAAAGTGTTGGAGCTCACAAGGCAACTTCACGAGGAACAAAGCCTGAATGCTTACATTGCACCAAAGAGGATGCGCCCGTGGGAGACTTGAGTCTTTTTGGTTTAGGAGTTTATTTTGTTATCTCTTTAAGACCTTTTTGCTTCTTCCATTATAAGCCCAAGAGGCATTTGTAATTCCTGAACTTATTAATGAAATTGATGTTTTTTTGTTTTCTCTTTGTCTAGAAAATTTAAATTCTTTAAAAGTCCCTGAAAACATTGCATCCGCATAACATGCATCATATCATAAGAAGGTTTTCCGACACAGGTTTCCTAATCTTTCTACTATTTATTTCAGTATAAGATGGATCTCAAGCAAACCTTCAAGGACGTGCAGACTCAACATTCTCAATTCCAAGAGACTCTGCTCAACTTAGCAAAAGGTCAGCAAGAAATGATGGCGCTTCTTGTTGTGAAGAAGAAGACCAAGAGGAAAGATGTAATCAACATGGGGAAGAGGTTCAAAGGCCCTGCCCAACAAGTTCAAGTTGAAGAGGACTCCTCCGAGGAGGATGAGAATCAAGATGAAGATGCTAGAAGCACCCGTGTTAGGGGTGGGAATAATCAAATTTCCAAAGACTAGGATTATTTTGATGAGCAATACCCGCCGACCGACGACAAATATAAGTAGCTAGAAGGCCGACTAAAGATTGTAGAGATCCAAGCAGTGCCTGGCTTGGACTTTGGAGACTTGGGTTTGGTTCCTTGGGTAGTCATTCCCCATAAATTCAAGATCCCTATTTTTGCCAAGTATGATGGGGTCTCCTGTCCGAAACTTTATCTAAGATCCTATGTCCGTAAGATCCATCCGCATACCGCCGATAGGAAACTATGGGTGCACTTTTTTCAAGAAAGTCTATCTAGAACACAATTGAAGTGGTTTTACCAATTGGAAGGGACCAATATCTATACTTGGGAGGATTTGGCTATTGCCTTTTACCTCCAATATCAATATAATGTTGATCTTGCGCCAACTCGGATGCAATTGCAAGGAATGACCATGGGTGCAAATGAGGGATTCAAGGAATACGCCCAAAAATGGAGAGATCTGGATGGCAGGGTGCAGCCACCTTTAACTGATAGAGATTTGGTAGACATGTTTATGGGAACATTGACTTGACCATTCTTCAACTTGTTGATTGGATATTCATCATTCGGATTTACTGAATTGATCTTTACTAGTGAGAGGGTTGAAAGCGGAATTAAAAGCGGGAAGATACCCATGGCCTCCACCTCAAATGTTATGAACAACCATTTATTGGTAAAAACTTGAATAATTTTGTGTATGGGTCAAGAAGCCGTACTAAGAATGACCATCATAATTCAGTAGGGGCAATATTGATTTCCAAACCAACTCCAACTCAATGACCGTGTCAGCAAAATAACCAACAAAGATCAGATGCCCAAAGAATACAATTCACTTGAATTAATATACAAATATCTCAAGCTCTGCAACACCTATTGAAAGCTGATTTGGTGACCTTGCGAGATCCCCCTTCCAACCCTAACACTACTTCCCCAAAATATAACCCCAATACCAGATGTGCTTACCATTCGAATAGTCTCGGACATGATACCAATGATTGTTGTGCACTAAAGAACAAAATCCAAGACCTAATTGATAACAAGACAATTGAATTCGACCCTCCGCCAACTCCCAATGCAATGACCGCACCCATGCCAAATCATGGTAAGGGTGTCAATGCTATTGAAGATGCCTCTTTTGTTTCCTTTATCAAAGATTTGACAACTCCTTTGAAGACTGTTAAAAAGAACTTGTTGAAAGCCAGTGTATTTCTAGGCTATTTTGAATACAGTTATCATTATAATATACAAATTAATGGTTGCGAATGGCTGAAGAAAGAAGTCCAACACCTGATGGATAGCCATGAGATTCTATTTGAAAAAACTCGCTGGATAAGTTGAAAACCCGAAAGGGCGACTTAGGCAAAAATGAGCGTCTCGGTAGGCCAAAAAACCGGAAGGGCGGTCTAGGAAAAAATTAGAGACATAAACAAAATAAATTTCCTGCTAAGTTGAAAACCCGCAAGGGCAGCTTAGGAAAAAGTTAGGGACTTTCTTGGCAAGTAACTACATCAGACAAGACTTTATCATTAGATCAACAATCTTCTCGGGCCCTCATCATACTTCAACAGAAGTTGCTACTCAGGATTTCAAAAATTGTTAGAGGGGATAGTGGTCATTGTATCTTAATATATCTTTTCCATTATATATTACCATTTTCTGAATTTTGTAATTATCCATGGAGTCTCGCCATTCGCAGACTACCATTCTATTAATGAAATTTGAGCTTTTATCCAATTCTTTTCATTTCTTATTTTTATTTATCTTGCAAAGACTCCATTTATTATTAATAATAACTTTCAAAGCAAAAAAGATTGAATAACAAAATTGATTTTCAAAAAGAATTTACAATTTTTTTTTACTTCAAAATTTGTGACGCAAGAGAAACAACAAATGTGGTGATCCCAGGAATGGACGAACTTCAGTTGCTTCCCAGAGAAGTTTTGCTCAAGATGTTTCGTCGTATAGGTTTTGCAACTCCATTATCCCCGGTCAAGCTTTGGTTCATTTCTCCTCTTTTCTGAGTTTGCATGATATGAAGATTCAATCTAAGATTTCTCTAGTAAAGATTTCGTTTGTTTAATAGAGTTTCTTTCTTCTCAGAGAAGTTTGTACAGTAATCACTTTCGAAGAACACATGCCTCTGTTTTCCCCGGTGAAGAATGTATATTGATTTTTCCCTTTGTGAATATGGTGTTGACCTCCCCAATGAAGTCGGCACTAATTCCCCAGTGAAGGTTTTAGTGATTTGATGTCTGTCGGCCTTACTTGAAATTGATTTTTCAAATCTCTAGTAGAAGTGTTATTGTGATATGGTGGCAGAACCGACTGTTATTACTGGTTTGTGTTTTTTGTTCACAAATGTACGGTAAGCAACAGTCACCACCGACTTTTATTTCATCCAACAAAGGAAAAGGAAAATGAACAGAAAAAAACCTTTTTCGAGAGTTTTCTGAGTACGGGGGGTAGATTATAGAAAGGGAAGGTATTAGCACCCTTTCTATCCATAGTTTTCCATGGGATCTTAGGTACTTGTCATTTTGAAATTTCTTGTGTGTGTTTTGAAAAGTTTTTGTTTAACTTCGTGGTAACCCTTGTATCTGTCCTCAAGAGTGTGACGAAGTTGTTTTTGAAAATTGTTTTGAAAGTGTTTGTGTGGAAGAGTTTTTGTTGTTTTGAGCAAGTACTTAAGAGTTTCTACCTACTCGAAAAAGACTGTTCGTTTTCTCGTTTCCTTTAGACAACGATATCCTACTATTAAAGAGTAGGTAGCCCCATCGTTGGAGTTTAAGGGACATTCAAAGGGACAATTATGGGACAATTACGATCACTAAAGAAATGGTTAGGAAACCTTAGTAATTACCCTAAAGTCCTAAAGATCTTTCCGAGGCAACATTCGAATGGGTCATTTTTGATCTTTTGGGACTAGAGGATAATCACTAAGACTCCCTATACTTTAAGATCGTTTAATGAAGGAAATCGAAGTGGGGAAACCCCTAGGAGTGAGCATGTGCAAGTGGTTATTTTTTAGTTTATTTATCTTTTCACAACTAGGGTTTTCTATGTTCATTTAATCGTTATCTTTCCATACAATCCTATTTTCCATTCACCTAAGCATTTTATCGTGCGGAAAATAAATTGTAGAAAGATAAGGGTTCCTAAACTATTACAAGGCCTTGGGGCAATTACATAATTAGAAGCAGAAATTTAAACCTAATTAAACTATTACAAACCAGGAGCAATTATATTAATTGGGAAAATAATGAAATAAACGCGCGCGACAAAATTAAATACGAAACTAAAATTTAATTCAAAGATATTTAATTAGTAAATAGAAAAAAGTATTGTTTTTTGAGAGAAAATAATTAATTTTGCAAATCAACCTAATTTCTAATTAATTTTAATTATAAAAAAGCATTTAAGTTATCCTAATTAATCTAATTAATTAATGCAATTAAAAAAATTTATATAAAAAACTAATTCTAAATTTTTTTGTGACTTTTTTGATTTTTTAATTTAATTAAAAAATGATTTTTTTGTAAAAATAATTAGAACAAATAATTAAAACAAATAAAAGAAATTATAAAAAAGAATTAAATTGGGCCTGGTGAAATAACAATCTGGGAGGTGTGAAGAGGAATTTGTCCAGGCCCAAAATAGCTGGCCCAAGGCTGGCGTGTGATCCAGTGAGGATCCCCTTTGGAGGTTCACCATGCGCTGCTTATACTGGATGTTTGGATATGGCAAGGATGATCCAATGGTGATGGATCTTGAGGTGCATGGTGGGTGCTAGGTTGTGTGACGCATGGGATCTGCAAAGAAATAACAAGAAAAACACAAAAGCACGCGCCTGGGATCGAACCCAGGATGTTTTCTTTACACCTCTCTTCCTTGACCATTTGCGCTAGCTACTCATTCGTGTATATAATAGAAAGATTATAATATAAAGAAAGAACAATCCAACTGTCAAACATTTAAAATGCGCCCCAATCAGCTTTGACATGGACCAATGATGCGATGACACACAAGCCAAGGGAATTCAAATTGGTCAATGGTGTCGGAGCTCAGCTCCGGTCGCCTTCTCTGGCAGCTTCAAAATGCCAAACTTGCCAAATACAATGGATCAAAGTGAAAATGGTATCTTACTCCCCCTATTTTGAGGGTTGCGGTCACGATGGTGACCTCCATTTGACCTAAAGATGCATGCAAATACAAATATAAAAAACAAAAACCTTCGTGCCCTAGCAATGGCATCTCGTTGTTCCTGCGTGCATGCTTGCAACTAATAATTCAAAACATCTGAATCACAAGCTTGAGTTTGAGAATCTTACCAAACTGGAGGGATTGCGTGAGGGAGTTTATGGGCGTGCTGGGCTTACTTAATGATGAGGAATGCTTCCTGGAGTCTTCAGGAGGAAGATTGAATGCTTCATTTGTCTTGAAAATAGCTGAGATTCTTTATATGAATGGCACTTTTCTTTGGATTTTTGAGAAATATTTTCAAGGTTTGTGGAGGCAGCTATGTGTGTCCATTAGGGTTGGGATTGTTGTGTTTATATATTGAATCACTTTAGATCAACAAAAAAGCCAAGAGATCAAAGATATCAATGCCTTTCAATTTTGCTTCAAATCTTTCCAATTTTGAATAGCCTTCCTCTCATGACTTGGCACGATTTTGCTTGATGTTATACAACATATTTGGATTTTCCTTTAATGCAAAATCAAATCAAAACAACTTTTTATTATTTTGTATCATTTACTTGATTTTATTTGATTTTATTAGTGATAAAATCAAAATAAATTAAATAAATAAACCCAATAATGCATGTAAAGGTATATGGTTCATAGACCAGGCTAGGAGTTTGTTGCAAGCATAAAAAGTTAGGCCCATTTGAGAAAAAAATGCAATTTTGAGCATTGTTGACTTTGGGCAAATTTCCAAAAATGGCCAACTTTGACAATGCATATCTCTCTCAATTTTGACCCTAAGAGGGTTTTCTTGGACTTCTTAGAAATCTTAGGATGTCCTCTAAATAACCCTTTTGGTTTCATCTCAATTGGATCTTCCATGTTCATGTAAGAAGCTATGACCCAAAAGGTGTTTTTGTTGACTTTTTGAAATGACCTATAATGTTTGAATTTATATCTTTTCATGAATGAATTTTTTGACCATGGGGGATGAAGATGAGTTGTAGGGAACTGAATTCTCTTCAAAATGAGCCTTGGATGTGAAATTTCTGATAAAGTAAGAGAAAGTTATGCCTGGTCAAAGTTTGGTTTACTTTTCCTATAGAAACCCTAATTTAGCAACTTTTATGTTTTGATGAATTAGGAGCATTCCTTGAGAAATCATGATCAACCCTTGATAAATGATGGATATTACTTCAAAATGTTGACGTTGACAAAAATCTTGAAGTTTGACTGTATGTGGGCCACAATTGACTTTTGACCTAGTATAGTTGACTTTCAGGCATCTGAGCAGTTGACTGAGCAAACTCCTTGTGCAAGGCATGAAACTTGGAATGGATGATCTTGAGAACATATTAGGGAAATGGAAGTCATTGAGGACCCTTGGAACTCAAACATCTGGATGAGTGGTGAAACCCTAGTTTGAGGCTCATTGTCTTAGGAGGAGGGTTTGTCTGGTCAATCCTTAGTCCACCTGAGAAATTGAGGACCTCTAGGAATATTTTTTGAGTAAAAATGGGAGGGAAAATTTTGGGGTACAATAGTTACTTTTGAAAACATTTGTTTCCCTGTTGAAGTCTGAGTGTTATTCCATGGTGAAGCCGGGAGAAGGATGTTGTATCCCTGAATCTGTATTATTTTTGTCACTTGGATTTTTTTGCTTCTGGATTACGTTCCTCCCCAGGAAAATTAAACCAGGCAGTAGATTTTGTTTCCTCAGTTGGCGCTTAGTTTTTCTTGGATTGATCATCTTGGATGTAATTTGGCCGAATGTTGATTGTGCCCGAGTTGGTTTTGCATGTTTACTACCGGTGTTATATGTCTGTTTTGTTAGCATATACATGATAACACTCATACATTCATACATAGTTGAATTTATCAAATCATTGCTCATTCGCATGCATTAATATTTTGTTGACAAATTACCCTTTTTTGCAGATGTTTTGTTGTCCTCTCTCTAATAGAGTGTTGGCCTTAAGCAAAAAACGTATATTCTTTCAATTTCCCCACTGAGTTATCCCTCGTGGAAGATTTTTACTTCAGCCTTCTTGTATAGCTCTTTGTATGGATGATTAGGGTTTCCCTCTTGAGTTTATTTCTCAAAATATGTATTTTGGACGACGGTCTCGTTCCAGTTTATTTCTGGTTTGAATCTTTGATCCTCAGCAACTTTATTACTTATGATATCTACAGACTTCGAGCCTTGGTTTGAGAATGTGCATTTATTTTGCACGAGAAGACTTTATCTCCTCAGCAGAAATATATTGGCATCTCCCTAGGAAGTCATCTTTCATTCCCCAGGAAGTCATATTTCTTTCCCTAGGAAGTCATATTTCATTCCCCAGAAAGTCATTTCTTACAATCCTCCATCAACAGCAAGTAGCAGGTCTCTTTACTTGAGCAACCTATACTTCCCTGTAAAGGTCGGCATTACCCTTTTTGCTATATTCCCTATGAGCAGATAGTTTGTAGTTCATTGCCAAAATTAATCTAGTGGATGGCAAGTCTTTCGATAGCGTAGAAACATTTCATTGTGAAGTCTTTATAAGTGGCAGTCTCTTTATTTGAGACAACTTATACATTACCCTTTCCAGGCAGAATTCCTTGGTTAAAGAAGAAGTTGAGACCCGTTCTAGGTGAAATGCCATAATTTTGGGGAAAAACTTGTCATCTTTTTGCTACCGTAAGTGAACGTTTGTAGTTCATCATTAGTGAATGGCGATGCTATGATATATTTTCTCTCTACCTTCAGTGAAAGTTGGTAGGTCACCTTCAGTGAAAGTTGGTGATTGTTATCTTTTTGCTGCCTTCGGTAAACATTGGTAGTTCATCGTTAGTGAACGACAATATTATGATATTTTCTCTTCCTTCTACCTTCAGTAAACGTTGGTAGCTCACCTTCAGTGAACGTCGGTGTTGTTATTTCTCTCCTCTTTCTACTCTCAGTGAACATTGGTAGCTTCGCCTTCAGTAGAAGTTGGTGTGTGCTTTGACTTTTTACCATCCTCTAAGTCAATACTTTTGATCCACCAGTGATTTATTTTCCTGGTCGGGTTTCTCTTTTGTTTCTTTATTTCCTTTGTTACATCCCTAGGGTGTTCTGTGTTTCTTTGATTTTGTTCATATGCATTCATGCTCATAAGCATTGCATGGCATCTTAGGGCCAAAAATAGGGTTTGTTTTATATTTAAGTATCTTCGATGGCGTCGACACGAAGATTTCTAACCTTCGTATCTCTAGATAGAAGAAACTTAAATAAGGGCAGCTGTTGTACCCCAATTTTCCCCCTAAGATCCCTTCATCATACCATATTGATTCAATCACAACAAGATCACATTAGGGCTTTTGGTTCTCCTCCCTATCTTTAACTTTTCTCTTTGAGGAATCACCAAGCACCTTGACTTGTTCTCTTTTGTGATCATGAATGTTTTGTCTTGATTTTCTTTTAATTAATAAGATGCAATGTAGGTTTGTCTTACTTGTTAATTATGTAGGTAAGGCAATGTGGCTTAGCAAGTTGATCCATGGGTTCATGAGTTTATTTCCATGCCCTATTCAATAAAGTTTGAGAAGTTCAAACCTCATCATTGAAGTTGTTTTGTAAGAAATGGCATGGCAAGGTTTATTTTGGGTTCATCATATTACAAAATTATCAAATTGATTCAAAAATACAAAGGCGTTGACTGGAGAAGTTCTCATGCTTGGACAAGGCTTTGTTTCCATTGGTCACAAGTGCATATTTCTCTCAATTCTCAAGATATGGAAGTGGTTTTGGTGGCTATGAGTTCTCATTTTCATCCTCAACAACTTCTATTTACAAAGCATTTGTGTTGGTACAAGAAGTTTGTTCAAAATTGTCAAAGTTCCTTAAAGCATTTTCTTGATCAAGGAGCTAGGGTTTTGAACTTCAAAGAATCATATCTTGCTCATCTTTTGGTATTTTTTAGTGATTCCAAAAACATCCTTCTCTTCAAAGGGTTATCAACAAATCACTTCAAAAGTTTCAAGGAGTTTTCATGTGGAAGAAGCTTGATGATGAAGAAAGATTACAAGTCCTCCAGATGAACCCCCAACTTCTCATGTGTGACTTCAAATGATCATAACTTGGTCAATTGTTATCACCTTGAGCCCACTCTTTTTCCATAATGATCTTGAAGATGTGAAAATTATTCCTTCTTTTATGTGCAAAGTGAGAAAATGGATGGAAGATGTCCTAAGGATACAAAATATTATAGGTCATTTCATTATTTTTTGCCAACTTCAACAATTCATAACTCTCCATTTTTTGAGATTTTCAATGGTTCAAGTTTCAAAATGTCATTCAAGAGGTTTATTTCATACCATCTTTTTTGGTCAAGAGCAAATTCCAAGTGGAATTCCATGTTTGGATGCAAAACATTATAGGTCACTGTTGTACCCCAAAATTCTCCCTCTCACTTATCAAGAATTTCCTCACAAGATCTCTTTGACTCAAGACTAGATTAGGGTTTGACCAGCTTAAGACACCTCCTCATGCACTGATGACCAAAATTAGGGTTTGAGTTTGCACAAGGATTTTTGGACTGTCAATGCTTCATATGACTTTCAAGGATCATTATGGACCCCCAAGATTACTCATGCCAAGTTTCAAGCCTTGAATCACAATTTTGATCAGTCAATTGGACAGTTGACCTGAAAATCAACTGTATTGAGAAAAAAGTCAACCATGGCCAATTTTCAGTCAAACTTCAAAATTTTTGATCCACCTCAACATCTTAGACTCATATGTATCATTTTATCAAGTTTGGACCATAATTCCACAAGATATTTGATCAAATCATCAAAAGGGCAAAATGGTCAAAATTAGGGTTTTGACTGAGAAGGGGCAATTTCTGATTTTTGACCTAGAAAATGATCAATTGTTTTGAAGCATGATTTCAAGAGTTAAATTTCATCATCTTGACCTAATGACATGATTCAAAACATTACAAATTCATTGGATTGACAGATGAATTTTTCAGTCAACTGATCAAAAGTCAATTGTATACTGAAAAGTCAAACTTTGACTTTTTGGTCAAATTCAAGTGCCAAGGATCACAATTCATCAAAACATATCAAAATATGAAACTTGTTCATCAAGAAATCAAGGATTGAAGATCTTGTTTTGAAATTTGAAATTTCTTAACTTAGAAATTTTTCTAAGTATAGAAAATTTCTTATTTTTTCTCAACTTTAGGCCAAATTTTCACCATGATACAAAATGATTCAAAGGAAGTTCCCAACATGAAATTTGTATATCTCCATGAAATCTATAAATTTTATTCACATAATTTCTCCTAAAGATTCTTGGATCTCAAGATATAATTTTGTGAATACATGCTCATGAACTAAAATAACTTAGTGAAATTTTGCCCTAGTTAGGCAGGTTTTTTACCTAACTTCATGGCAACTTTTCACCTAGTTCCAAGAGGAATTTTCAAAAGCATTTCAAAGATGGGTTGTAAATCACATTACAAGCTTTCCAAAATGTCCAAGAAATCCTTGAGATCATTCTTGAGTATGGAGAATCGAAGAGATGAAGTTAGGGTTTTATCACTTTGATTATAGGTCATTTTCAGGAAGAACAAGTTTTCAAATTTGCAACTTGGTTGTACAATCTTCACTTTTCAGACCTCAAACTCGGTTTTCACTCCCAGATTAATGGATTGCACAAGGTTTCATGCCCTAAAGCCAAGCATTCAATGCATTGTACAAGAAAATAGCCATTTTTGGAAGAAAGGCAACATTGCCATTTTGGAAAAGTATGTTTTTTGCATTTTTCCATTTATTGAGCCTTGGACTTGTTCTTTCTGCATAAACCAAGCTTCTAAACCTGAACAAAATGTGTTTAAAGCTTCAAGCCACCCTACAAGATCAGAATCATGCCTTAAGAAGTCACTTCTCACACTTGCTTCAAAAACAAGAAATGTAGCAAGACATGTGATCTTGTACTTCTGAGAAAGCACAAGTCCTCCAACCTGTTGCTCTATATAAAGCCATCATTTTTCAACTAAAACAACGGATGCCCAAGCCTTGAAACACCCTAGAATCATAAGTTGCATACCAAGCCTCCAAACTTTCCATTTCTGACTTGTGAACTGAATCTTCCATTTCACTCGTGCGTTTTCAGGCCTTTTGCTTTCCCAAGCTTCCTTACCTTACAAGTAAACCATCCCACACCCTGAAACATAATTGTAACTCCATCTTCCCCATTGTTGAAGTTCAAAAATAGAGCGAAACAGGTGGACTTCTCCAGACCATTCCAGCCACCCTCAAGATAAGCTAAGCATTGCATTAGCTTCCTAGAGGTTCAAGGAAGCTAACCTGATCATCACATAATCCTAAAGCAAACTCATTTTTAAAACACGATTTTCATTTTCAAGGTGAGTTTTCTGTATTTATAACTCTTAATACAGGCATAGTTAGCTTTCCATTTGTGAATATCGAATGTAGACATCATTGCTACGAAGTTGTACATATCCATAACTTGCATTTATTTGGCTTGAGTTTAGAGAATTTTAAGTTTGAAGTTTCAGAAAAAATTAGGTTAAGAATTAGGGCCAACAAAATTTCCTCTAATCTTGGACTTATAGTTTTAGTTATGCACATGGTTAGAATCGTGAGGTAAAATGCTATAATGTTCATGTTATCACTTTCCAATTTTGTTGAGAAATGAAAAAGTTATAGGGGATCCGGCTGGCTAGAGGTTGAAGATGAAGTACAGGGCAAGTTAATGTTTTGTGTTTATGTATTTGTGTTTTCATTTAAACTAACGGATGTACAGTCACCCCAGTGGTAAGGCAGCGCGCGTAAATACCATAGGTCATGGGTTCGAGCCTTGGCGCTGCCTTTTGCAATTTTTCACATTTTTCCAGTTTTTTTGTTTGTTTGGCAGCGTGGGCTTTTGAACTTATGGGCTTTGTTTTTTTTCTAACCTTCTACCCTTGTTTGCTTGCAGCACCCGTGGCCCATATATTTTTATTTTATATTTTATTTTCATTTCTATTTTATTAAATATATTTTCCTTAATATAAAAAATCATAAAAAATATAAATATGCTAAATTTATATTTTGGTTCATTTTATTTATTTTTTCTCATAGAAAATATTTTATTTTAGTTACATATCATTTTTTTTAATAAACTTGTAAATTAAATTATAACTAGTTTGATTTTTTTTTTATATTTATTAAACATATTATTTTAATACAAAAGGACCAAAATACCTCACAAATACCATATATTATTTTCAAGACTAAAAAAATACAAAAAAATACTTACTTTTCTTAAAGAAATCTATTTACTTTTGATAATTTAGAATTAGGGTTCATTAAAAACCTTCTCTAAAAAAATTTCACTTCCTAATTAACTTGAGTTTAATTTTGATTTATTTATTAGGTATAGGTTTAAACTTTTTCCATATAAAAAACCAAACAAAATCTTCTTTATTCATACATCTTTGCATATTTAATTTATCTTGTATATTATTTATTCCAATATTTGTACATATTCAATTTAGTTGTAATAGCTTAATTAGGTTTATATTATTGCAAATCCCCATTTGCAAATTGTATACCCCCTCCCACAAATGTTATAATAGCGTAGGACATTTAAATTTCGCAATTTATCGCCTTTTATATAACATGCAAGTAATTAGGGTTTGTATGGCAAGATAAAATCAATCAAATAGAAAACCCTAATCCAAGACAAAATCAAGCATGCTAATGGCACACTTGCACACAAGCACCTATAGGGCTACTCCATTTGGTTGCCTTATACAAAATGGCCATATTACGCATGTAAGGTGTCTTAGCAAAAACAAGAAAATATAAGATCATAGTCCCTCGATGACGCTATTCAAAGTTGCCTTACAAAATGATCTTAGTCCCTCAAAAATGCTAAGATACCTTGCAAAATTGCTAATCATGGCTATACGATGACCCACGCCTGCCCCGTTTACATCCAAAGATAGGGTTGCTTACTAAATCAATGGTAAGAGAACAATGTCAAAGGAAAAGAAAATGAACAAGAAAGACATTTCAGTAGGTAAATTACTTTTAGTTACTTGCTCCATTTCAAAACAAACACACACATTTCCAAACATCTTACAAACATTGAAAACATTTTCGAAAAGACAAACATCCTTGTATACATTCTTATGAACGAGAATCATTACAAAGATTGCCTAAAAAAATGGCCTCTTTTACAAAATACTTTCAAAACCACACAAAACACAATTTCAAACAAAAGCAAGTGATCTACCAAGTAACTAAGAGCCCATGGAAAACCATGGATGAAAAAGGTGCTAACACCTTCCCTTTTTATAATCTATCCCTCGAACTCAAGAAACAATATCAAAGGTCTTTTCTGTGCTTTTTCACCTTTCCTTTTGGATAAAAGAAAATTATGTGGCGACTCTTGCTAACTGTAACATTTGCGATCAAACGCAAAACCCTCAAGTCAGTTCTCCCACCTTACCACAGAACTAGCGACTCTGCTGGGGACTCTTCTAAAAGTGGGGTTACCTTAGGGTCTATATCACATTTACTTGCTTACATTATTTGACCTGTATGCTTTACATTATGGTTCTTTGTTTGGGTTTGAATCCTCTACCCGGATTTGGGATACATTATAGGTAAGTAGCAATACATTGTGGAAACTGTGCGGGGTATACCGACATGGTCTAAGCAATAGCTACGTTAGTGCGACATATTTGTGGGTACCGGTAGCCTTTGAGTTAATCAAAGAGAATACGGGGCCGCTGAGTGATGTCATGAAGCACTAATGAACTTCTAGAACCTTTACTTGACCAACTTGGCCTTTAGGATGTAGTGAGATGACCGACTTTGGTGCAGTCCAAAGTTGGTAGATACTCAATACTACACTCATTGAGGTTTGGTTTCTTGGGATATTTTGGTCGCCATTAAAGAGGCTTGAGCTAAAACAATGACCAAGGAAACAATCCAGTGATATTGAGCTACTTAGAACCCGGTTACTATTACTAGGACAGGTTTGAGCCAACTAAACTTCAAGAGGGTACTTACCTATAAAACTCCATGTGTGATCGGTGGATCTGGA
Organism: Vicia faba; assembly: GCA_948472305.1. Taxonomy (NCBI): domain Eukaryota; kingdom Viridiplantae; phylum Streptophyta; class Magnoliopsida; order Fabales; family Fabaceae; genus Vicia; species Vicia faba. The sequence goes on along the minus strand of OX451736.1, from coordinate 1,396,332,689 downwards.
ACTGACTGTTTAACGCTGGTTCGCGAAATGTCGCGGAAGCAAGAGTCGCCACCGTCTTTTATTTTCTCCAAATGGAAAGGACAAAAGCACAGAAAAATTCCTTATAGAGATTGCTCTCGGTTCGGGAGGTAGGTTATAGAAAGGGAAGGTGTTAGCACCCTTTCTATCCATGGTTATCCATGGGCTCTTAGATACTTGCTCATTGTGTTTTCAAAAGGGGTTTGTTTGCTTTTCAATTGTGGGTTTTAAAAAGTTTCTTTGAAAATTTCAGTTCGACTCTTGTATCGGTCCTCAAGAGTGTTTGAAAAATGCTTTCGAAAGCTTTTTGAAAATGTGTTGGTGTGAAAAGTATTTTTGATTTGTTTTGTTTTGAATTAGAGCAAGTATCCACGAGTCGTCTACCTACCCTAAGGAATTTGTCTGTGTAAATGTCCTTTAAAGTAGTGCCATCCCACCATTGAGAGGTAGGTAGCACCACCGTTGGAGGTGTTCGGGTCAATTCGAGGTTCGGGACATGGTGATCACCAGAGCAATAGGAAGACACCTTAGAAGCTACCCTCATGCCAGGTTCCCGGATCATGAGGACTTACTAAGACATCCTCTACTCGACGATCACCTTTCGAGGCAAGGCAACAGTGAGGCGTACCCTAGGGGTGGTGTGTGCGATTTGTGTGTCGTTTTCATTTATTTTTGTCTTGTCATGTTATTGGTGTTCTACGCTTGATTTTATTTGGACATTCATTCTTGCATGCTTTGTTTAACAGTTAAAAAGTTGCGAGGAAAAGTAAATCTAGAGCTATTACAAATGGCGCGGGTCCACATCGCCAAAATTAAACCGGACCCGATTTGACAGAAAAGTAAATAAAGCAAATAAAAGTGCGAAAAGTTTAGTTACATGGCTTCGGGAGAGGTACATAATTATTTAAATGACATAACGTAAATACGCGAAATTAAACAATTAAGAACATGGGCGTTGGACCCTTTTGCAAAATTAAATTAATAAGGAATTAAAATTAAAAATTAAAAGAGAATGTTTTTGGTATTTTTAGTGTTTTTAGGAATTTGATGAGAAAAAGAATTAATTAAAATTAAACTAAAAGGCAAACCCTAATTTTAATGGCTTTTAAATTTATTGTGAAAATATTAAATTGAAACCTAAATTAAACCTAAGTTTTTTCATGCAAATTTAATTATAAAAAATAAATAAAATAAATATTATTATTATGAAAAGGGAAAAAAATTAATAAGGAATAAAAACTAACTAAACCTAATTCTATATTTTTTAGATTTTTTATTATGAAAAAGAATTAATATTACAAACCCTAATTTAAACTAAATTTATTTACATACAATTTATTTATAAAAATATTAGAAATAAAAATTATTTATTATATTTTTCATCTTTTCTGATTTTTATGAGGTTTTTGTATTTTGTAAAAAATGATTAATTATATTAAACAATAAAGAAAATAAAATAAAATTAAAATAAAATATAAGGAAAAAAATATAGAATTTGCAAACCAGGGGGGGTTCAGTCCCAAATTAGGAGGTATGGATCCAGTAATTTGAGCCCAACTTTGTAAGGCCTGGTTGACTTTTGTGCAAGCGTGTGGCGCGTTGACCTGGGCATAGCGTGTTCTTTGAATCCACGCCTTTGATCTGGTTCTAACGTGTACGTGGATGGATAGATGATGAAGGTACATGGTGTACTTTATTGTGGAAACTGCATATGATTAGAACGTGAAAAATAATATGAATATATGAAAGACCTGGGGTTCGAACCCAGGTCATGGACATTGCAAACGTGTACGTCTACCACTGAACCATCATCACGCGTTTGTTAAACAAGTAAACAATAAATATAATAAAAGAAGACAACACGTTAATGGGTTAAAACGCGCGAAATTCAAACCCACGTATCACACACTGCCACGAGTCCATCTTCTTCCTTTTCCCTGAAACACAAACATTAAGCCACGGTTTTTGGGACGTTTTCTTAGGCATGCTATTAGAAAATAGCGAATAGGCCTGTGTCATTCAGAAATTTGGCGCGATGGGTGGTTCAAGATCGTCTAGACGTGCTAAATCCAGTTATGGCATTGAGGTGTCCCAATTTTTCCTTATTTGAGAAACCCCAATTTCAAGCTCTGTAAACCCTAGAAAACAGTTATGGCATAATCGCGTATGGCTTGCAAAAATTCAATCAAACATATGGGTTAGCTTTAGAATCACACCAGGAACAAGAATCAATAATTGAAATGTCATGAAAATGCATGGATTATAGAATACGATTATGAAATTTTCATGGAATATGTTGAGTTCTGTATACCGATTCCTTGCCTTTTGATGAATGTTCTGGATTGGAATATGATCAGTGAAGCTTTAGGAAGCCAATGGAATATGAATTATGCCTTGAATCAACCTAAAAAGTGGTTTTCGATTTTGAACTTTTGGCAAGAATTTCAAGTTTTGGTTATGGTCTGAGGTGCAGCTTCAATGTGTCTTAGCGTTAGGTTTTCACTCAGGCTTATGTACTGAATATATTAGGTTAACAAAATTGATCCAAATATCTTTCATTCATGGATTTGGAGATTTGATTTTTCACCATTATGTTTTCAATCTTTTCCATGTGCTCTTGTATCAATTATGCTCAAATCAAATCAAATCTTCGTATTTTTGAATGTGCACGAAATATTGAGGGCAAAACATGCATGAAAAGATTTATTAGGTCAAGTTATATATTTTTCACATATTTAAATGATTTAAATGAATTAATATAAATAATAATTCAAATAAATAAATAAAAAATGATAAAATACTTCCCTTTGGGCCAAGTGGTCGTGCATATGCTTAGAATGATGAATCATGGAAGAAAAATGGGCCCATTAGCAATTTTAGGTCATTTGAAGTAATGTTGACTTTTCAAAATATCCAAACATTTCCCAACTTCCACAAGGCATAACTTGCTCAATTTTTAAGCTTTTCTCATGTTCTTGGACATTTTCGAAAGGTCTTTGAGTCCTCTAACCAATGTCTTTGGTCCCATGTCATTTTGATTTACCAATCTCAAGTTATGGCCTTTGACTTAAAGTCCCTTTTTGTTGACTTTTGAAAATGACCTATAATGTTGAAATTGATAACTTTTTGTAAGAGCATTTCTTGGACTTGAAGTATGAAGATGAGTTGTAGGAAATGTCTTTCTCTTCAAAATGAGCTTTGAATGGGATTTTTCTGATAATCCATGTGAAAGTTATGCCCTGGTCAATTTCAGTTGACTTTTTCAGCTGTCCAAATAAGGAAACTTTTGCATCTTGATGATTTCTGAGCCAAATTTTGAGAATCATGATCAAGCATTGATCAAATGATGTTTGTGGCTTCAAAATGATATGTTGACCAAAAATTTGAACTTTTGACTGTCAAATGACCATTTTGCCCCTACAGTTGACTGTAGTGCAATTTAGGGTTTTGACTGTGCAATTTTGAGCTGAATGCCTTGAAACTTGATATGAGAATACTTGACCATCTTTGTAAGCATGTGAGACTTGATTGGGCTTCTAAAAACTTCATTTTCTTGATCAGTACACAAACCCTAGTTTTGACTGTATAGGAGACCTTTGCACTGTGCAACCCTTGGGGCATTTTGAAGCTTGTCTTGACAATTTCTTGGAGAATATGGGAGGGCAAATTTTGGGGTACAACAGTTGCCCCTGTTCAATCTTCTTAGACCTGAGGATGCAGATTGGCTGACGTGCCTTTCGTAATCCGATGGTAGAAGATGATTGGACACTAGAGTGCCCAGAAATTTGCGCTCATATGTTAGCAGTGTGATGTGGGAATGGGCTTATAGATGCCATTTAGAGATTGGTGGATAGGATGATGGGCTTATAGATGCCATCTGGATGTTGATCGCGTAAGAGATTCCTTAGCGAGAACCTGCATACCTGCAGAAGAAACAATGAGTACCTGACACGTTGCAGGAGCTGATTTCAGATGCTTGGCGTAGGTATGTCCCGACTGGTTACAGGAGCTGAGTCTGGAGCTTCAAACGGCGATGAATGAACCAGGGATGGTTACTGCCTTAGCATGAATGATAAGAGAACCTTGGGCGACTTTAACTTCAACAACGCTCGTTGAGAAAAATCTTGGGTGTCTTCTACTGGGATAGGAATATCTTAGGGTCGATCTGACTGAACCAGAGAAGGCCTTTGACTGGATAAGTATCAGGAAAATCTTAGGGTCGATTTAACTGAACCGGTCAAGGTCTTGAAATATCTTCAACTGGATAGGCATCAGGGAGATCTTAGGGTCGATCTGACTGAACCAGAGAAGGCCTTTGACTGGATAAGCATCATGAAAATCTTAGGGTCGATTTAACTGAACCGGTCTAGGTCTTGAAATATCTTCAACTGGATAAGCATCAGGGAGATCTTAGGGTCGATCTGACTGAACCAGAGAAGGCCTTTGACTGGATAAGCATCAGGAAAATCTTAGGGTCGATTTAACTGAATCGGGCAAGGTCTTGAAATATCTTCAACTGGATAAGCATCAGGGAGATCTTAGGGTCGATCTGACTGAACCAGAGAAGGCCTTTGACTGGATAAGCATCAGGAAAATCTTAGGGTCGATTTAACTGAACCGGACAAGGTCTTGACATATCTTAAACTGGATAAGCATCAGGGAGATCTTAGGGTCGATCTGACTGAACCAGAGAAGGCCTTTGACTGGATAAGCATCAGGAAAATATTAGGGTCGATTTAACTGAACCGGTCTAGGTCTTGACATATCTTCAACTGGATAAGCATCAGGGAGATCTTAGGGTCGATCTGACTGAACCAAAGAAGGCCTTTGACTGGATAAGCATCAGGAAAATCTTAAGGGCGATTTAACTGAACCGGACAAGGTCTTGAAATATCTTCAACTGGATAAGCATCAGGGAGATCTTAGGGTCGATCTGACTGAACCAGAGAAGGCCTTTGACTGGATAAGCATCAGGAAAATCTTAAGGGCGATTTAACTGAACCGGACAAGGTCTTGAAATATCTTCAACTGGATAAGCATCAGGGAGATCTTAGGGTCGATCTGACTGAACCAGAGAAGGCCTTTGACTGGATAAGCATCAGGAAAATCTTAGGGTCGATTTAACTAAACCAGGCTAGGTCTTGAAATATGATTGAGAATTTCAACTGCATTTTTCCTGAAAGGTAAAAGTCAGTTATATGCAATGCATGATATGGATCAAGCAATGATGTTCTCAACATAAATGAGATTTGTATGATATGATGTGTCTATGTTTGTTATAATGATGTATGTGATGTTTTATGTATGTTTTTGTCTAGGAAATTAAATCCTTGACGGGTACCGGGAAGTCGTATCCTGGGCTGATGTTGAGGAATAAATTTTGCTTCCGCTGGGGATGATAACTGCAAGAATACCGGTAGGAGAAGATGACTCCGTTGCGGAATAAACTTGGCAAATGGAGGATTCTGCGGGGAGCAAAGATACTCTAGTGACCATGCTGGGAAGCAAAACTCTGTGGGAAGAGGGATGCCTTGCTGAGTGTTGATAATAACTTGCTGGGGATACCCTTGTTGTCGGAAGTGTTGATGGACTTCGCTGGGGATACCCTTGTTGTCGGAAGTGTTGATGGACTTCGCTGGGGTAAGAAGACTTCGTCGAGGATGCTCTTTCCGCGGCTTTTGGCTGAGGATAACCCAGTTATATCCTGTTAAGGAAATAACTCTTTAAATAAAGCCGGACGACGCGTTCGCGCTCTGTGAGGGGATAAGCTTCCAGAATCTACTAGGGATGAGCTTACTGCTTGGGGAGATAAATTCCAACTTTCCTGGGGAAACTGGATTGGACTCTTCTGGGGAAGTTTTGATATGCTGGGGAATCGATTCCTTCGGATGTGGATATGCCGCCGGGGAACAATCTTTAGACCAAGACTGCCGGGGATGTTTGTTAAGACTATATGTGTTGCTGCTGGGGAATGTTGGGATCTGCTGGAGGATACCCAATTTCCTTAGGATTTGATAATTTTTCTTGGAGAAGGATGCACTGTTTTGTTGAACCACTCTCTGGGGAATTAATATGTACTTGGTCGTGTTCTTTAGCTGAACCCACCTTGGTACCTTGGAGGATAGAATAATTAGACTGTTCAGACAACTCTTTATTTCCCCTGTTTCTAGTGTCACCTGCAATTAATTCCTTTGTTTCGTATGCAAATATTTATGAGTTAGCAAATTATTGTCAATGCATATATCACAAATTGAACCTTGTACGTTCTTCGCAAAACAAAACAGAAAAAGAAAAACACTTGGCACGTTTAACTGAAAATATATTTGTATTGATTTTTGAATGGCCTGTGAATAGGCGTTTTGTATACAAGAGGCTGACGTCCTAGTAAGAGGAACGTCGCCGAACAAGAGAGTTTATACAAATTTTGTACAAAAGAAAATAAAACAGCTGTGTGAAATGAATGATCCCACTGGGTTTCAACTCTGCTATTGCCTTTATAACTCCGAGCGTCTCATCACTTGATGACCTTGGTTGAAGGTGAAGCTGACTGATCGATGCCGTCTGAACTTGATGTAGATACCGGATTCTGGATGCAAAGTGATCAATGGGACATAGTATTACGCTTTTATCCCTAATTTTTGCCTGGACCGCCCTTTCGGGTTTTCGGTCCACCGGGATACCCATTTTTGCCCAAGCCGCCTTTTCAGGTTTTCGACTTGCCGGGTGTACAGATTTTTTCATTTTCATCCCTTCATTTTGCCCGAACCCTTTTGGTTCGACGGGAAGCCCTAATTTTTGCCTAGGCATGTCAGCCTAGCGGGTCTTTTTATGCGTAGTATTTTTTTACTATGTCTGCGTTGGCGGGGTGAGGAAGGTCGTCACCATCCATATTGGTTAATATCATTGCTCCTCCTGAGAACACATGCTTAACCACAAATGGCCCTTCGTACGTAGGGGTCCATTTGCCCCTTGGATCACTCTGAGGAAGTATGATTCTCTTGATTACCAGATCCCCAACTTGATATTCCTGTGGTCTGACTTTTTTGTTAAATGCCCTGATCATCCGTTTCTGATACGTCTGACAATGACAGATTGCAGCAAGTCTCTTTTCATCAATGAGGTTTAGCTGATCAAGTCGTGTCTGGATCCAATCATCCTCGTTCAGATTTGCATCCTTCATTATCCGGAGAGAGGGTATTTGCACTTCGATTGGCAAGACTGCCTCCATGCCATAAACCAGAGAGAAAGGAGTTGCCCCGGTTGACGTCCTAGTTGAGGTACGGTACCCGTGTAGAGCGAACGGTAACATCTCGTGCCAATCTTTATAAGTCACTGTCATTTTCTGCACGATTTTCTTGATGTTCTTATTTGCTGCTTCTACAGCCCCATTCATCTTCGGTCTGTAAGGAGAAGAATTGTGGTGTTGTATCTTGAACTGTTCGCAGAGCTCAGCGATCATCTTATTGTTTAGATTGGTACCGTTGTCTGTAATAATCCTCTCGGGGACACCATATCGACAGATCAGGTTATGCCGAATGAACCGTGCCACCACAGTCTTGGTTACCGTAGCATAGGATGCTGCCTCAACCCACTTCGTAAAATAATCAATCGCCACTAGGATGAAGCGATGTCCATTGGATGCCGTAGGTCTAATCTCGCCGATCATGTCTATGCCCCACATTGCAAACGGCCAAGGCGCAGTCAGAACATTCAGGGGAACCGGAGGAACATGCACCTTGTCTGCATAGATCTGGCACTTGTGGCATGTTCTGGAATGTTGGTAACAGTCAGCTTCCATTGTGGACCAGTAATATCCTGCCCGTAGGATTTTCTTAGCCATAGTGTGCCCACTGGAATGCGTACCAAAGGTCCCTTCATGCAGCTCTTCCATGATCCTTTCTGCTTCAGCCTTATCCACACAACGCAGTAAGGTTGAATCATGGTTTCGCTTGTACAAGATGCCGTTGCTAAGGAAGAACTTGGCTGCAAACCTCCTCAGGAACTTCTTGTCATTGACAGAGGCACCTTCAGGGTATTCCTGAGCTTCCAAATATCTCTTCACCTCATGGTACCAAGGCTTCTCAGTCACCAATTCAGTTTCGAGATCACCACAGTATGCCGGTTCGTCCAGTTTCCAGATGATGATCCGGGGAGCCTCATTATCCCATTTAACTTTGAACATTGAAGACATTGTAGCTAACGCGTCCGCTAACTGATTCTCTTCTCTTGGAAAGTGCTCAAAGGTTATCTCTGTGAAGTGGGGGATCAGGGTCAACACACATTCTCTGTAAGGAATCAGGTTTGGATGTTTCGTATCCCACTCTCCTTTGATCTGATTGATCACAAGAGCGGAATCTTCGAAGACACTTAGAAATTTGATCCTTAGGTCGATCGCAGCTTGAAGACCCATGATGCACGCCTCATACTCCGCCATGTTGTTGGTACAGTTGAAACACAGTCGGGCAGTGAGTGGAGTATGAGTACCTTGAGGTGATATGATTATGGCGCCGATACCATTTCCCAAAGTGTTGGAAGCTCCGTCAAAGTGCATAGACCATCGGGATCCTGGTTCAGGTCCTTCATCCGGTCCAGGTACTTCACAATCTGTTACAATCATGATGCTTTCATCCGGGAATTCGAAGTTCATTGATTGATAGTCATCTACAGCTTGATGTGCTAAGTGGTCTGCCAACACACTTCCCTTGATGGCTTTCTGGGTTGTGTACTGAATGTCGTATTCCGTCAAGATCATTTGCCATCTTGCAATTCTCCCAGACAGAGCAGGCTTTTCGAATATGTACTTTATAGGATCCATCTTTGAGATCAACAAAGTAGTGTGAGTCAGCATATACTGTCTCAGCCGGCGAGCAGCCCATACCAAAGCGCAGCAAGTTTTCTCAAGCAGTGAGTATCGGGTCTCACAGTCGGTAAACTTTTTGCTAAGGTAATAAATGGCATGCTCTTTTCGGCCAGACTCGTCATGCTGCCCCAGCACACACCCCATTGAATTGTCGAGCACTGTCAGGTATAGTATCAGAGGTCTCCCTTCAACCGGTGGCATAAGGATAGGTGGTTCTTGGAGATACTCTTTGATTCTGTCGAAAGCAGCCTGACATTCATCGTTCCAACGTACTACCTGATCTTTCTTCAGCAGCTTGAAGATTGGCTCACAGAGAGCAGTCAGATGTGAGATGAACCGAGCAATGTAATTCAGGCGTCCTAAAAAGCCTCTGACTTCCTTCTCTGTCCTGGGAACTGGCATCTCTTGAATAGCTTTGACCTTAGCAGGGTCCACTTGAATACCTTTGTCACTGACCACGAAGCCTAGCAACTTCCCAGATCTTACCCCGAAGGTGCACTTGTTCGGGTTCAGTCTCAGCTTGTACAGTTTCAACCGGTCAAACAATTTCTGCAGATGATCTAGATGCTCTTCCTCAGTCTGGGACCTAGCGATCATGTCGTCAACATACACCTCTATCTCGTGATGGATCATGTCATGGAATAAGGCAACCATGGCACGTTGGTAGGTTGCCCCAGCGTTCTTCAACCCGAACGGCATGACCTTGTAACAGAAGGTGCCCCACTGAGTAACAAATGTAGTTTTTTCCATGTCTTCAGGTGCCATCTTGATCTGATTGTAACCTGAAAAGCCATCCATGAAAGAGAACACCTTGTGCTGAGCTGTATTATCGACAAGGACATCAATGTGAGGTAAGGGGAAGTCATCCTTGGGGCTGGCCCTGTTCAGATCCCTATAGTCGACACACATTCTGACCTTACCGTCCTTCTTAGGTACCGGCACCACATTAGCAACCCACTGAGGGTAAGAAGTTACTGCAAGGAACCCCGCATCAAACTGTTTCATGACCTCGGCCTTAATCTTCTCAGACATCTCTGGACGCATCCGACGGACCTTTTGCTTAACTGGAGGGCATTCTTCCTTAGTTGGCAAATGATGGACCACAATATCGGTATCCAATCCGGGCATGTCTTCGTAGGACCAGGCAAAGATCTCCATATAATCATGTAACATCTTGGTTAACCGTTGCTTCACGCTGAGCTCTAGGTTGGCACCAATCTTTACCTCTTTCCTGTCTGTCTCTGTACCCAGGTTTATGGTTTCCACTGGCTCTTCATGGGGTTGAATTGCCCTTTCTTCCTGAAGCAACAATCTTGCAAGCTCGCCCGGCACTTCGCAATCATCTTCACCTTCGTCTTCGGCTAAGTTGATCGGATTTTCGAAGTCATAATTGGCAGTAGCAGAGTTGTTATCAGTGAGATCCAGAGTGGATTGAAACCTGTATGAGTGAGTGTGTGTGTAAATACAGTTGTTTTGAAAATTATGTAAAGGAAAAGAAAGACAGAAAAGGAGCACAATATTTGCAATGCGAAAAATACGTCCAAGATTTTCATTCATGATATATGAAATGACAGTTTGTATGCCCTCACAAATAGGACCACGGTGCCTCGGGTAAGACACCGGGCCATAGAGTTTATCATTGTTTATTACAAAATAACATAACATAGGAATTCATTACTTAGTAACAAGAGAAACAGATAAGTTGTCCTTTGCACTCCAATTGTTAGATCCGCTGTCGGTTGCCGGGTAGATCCAGCTATCAAACTCAGCATCGTCCACTTCGTCTTCGTCCCCAATAGCATTCACTCCATGAGCAGGCAGGGGAGCTGTCACTACATTAGGCTTCTCAGATGCCTCAAATTGTACCTCCTGGGCATCAATAAGGTCCTGCAGCTTGTTCTTTAACGCCCAACAGTCATCAGTAGAGTGCCCCGGGCTATCTGAATGGTAGGCACAACGAGCATTCAGGTTGTACTTGGGGGATGCAGTATTTGGAAACTTCGGCGCCTCCCTGACAGTCACTAAATTGGTTGAGAGCAACTGTGGCAGGATCTGCGACAAAGTCATGCTTAAGCGGGTGAATTCTCTCCGGGGTCTTTCAACCTTCTGAGGATTGTTTGGCCGGGGAGCGGCAGCAGGCTTAGCAATCATTACGGCACTGACAGATTGGCGGTGCTCATGTCTCTCTGATTTCCTGGAACCATATACGGCACTAGACTCCTTCTTGAGTGGTTTCTTTTCCGAACTAGACGATGCACCCTTCGCAATCTTTCCAGACTTCAACCCAGCTTCAATTCTTTCTCCAGTCAGAATCAAATCAGTGAAACCAGCAGAAGAATTCCCAATGAGATGGTTGAAAAACGGCCCAGATAGGGTCCCCAAGAACATGTCTACCAACTCCCGATCAGTCAATGGTGGCTGCACCCTGCCAGCCAGGTCTCTCCACTTCTGAGCGTACTCCTTAAAACCTTCGCTTGCACCTAACGACATACCCTGGAGTTGGGTACGTGTGCGGGCAAGGTCGGCATTATATTGATACTGCTTGTAGAAAGCAGTAGCCAACTCCTCCCAGTTACGAACTTTGGTCCCATCCAGCTGATAGAACCATTCGAGATGAGTCCCTGAAAGACTCTCCTGGAAGAAGTGGATCCATAAATTCTTATCCGCAGAGTACGGCTGAATTTTCCGGGCATAGGACCTTAAATGCAGCTTGGGACAAGACGCCCCGTCATACTTAGAGAAGGATGGTGCTTTGAACTTGTGGGGGATGATCACACCAGTTGACAAGCCCAAATCTCCGAAATCCAGCCCAGGTACCTGTTGAACCTCCATAGCCTTCAATCTGTCCTCCAGTTGCTTGTATCTGTCATCAGCAGGAGGGTACTGCTCTTCATCAAAATCTGTCTCGTTGTCGGAGACTACCGGACTAGGAACCCTTGCTTCCGCCGGAGGAGTACCCTTGCCAACAGAAGAACCAGCCTCTTCATGCTGCAGAGTATTGCCAAACCTTCGGCCCGAGTTGAACAGAACAGTTCTTCTCTTCTTCTTCTTCTCCTTCTTCAGGAGCATAGCCTTCAGTTCTTCTTGGCCCTGGGCCAAACCCTTGATTAATTCCTGGAATTGTGCATTCTGCACCTGAAGAGCCTTTATTGATGTCTCAGTTGATGCAGATTCGGGATTCATGATGCTGAAATAAACAGCGAAGAACTGTAAGCAACCTGAAAAGGGAAAAACCTGCTATGCACATGATGAATGAGATGTGTTCATGCAATGCATTCAAGGGTTCGAAAATTCAACTTTGTTGTAGACAAAAAAGAACACACGTTATCATTAAAGAAATCATTGTTTAATACATCAAAGCCTCATGGGAAAAAGTACAAAAGTCAAATCAATCCCAGAATACACTGCGCATCCTCTTTGGAGCTATGTAGGTGTTGAGATTCCTCTCCTCATGCAACAGGCGAGTGAGCTCCAAGACCTTCTTTTCACTGGCATGCAGACTAGTCTCAAGAGAATTTCGTTCTTCCTTAAGTTGGATCCAGCTCTTCTGCATCTCTTCCCAGGATGTGGGCATATCAGGGTGCTGAATAGTGTAGGACACTTCCCCTTCCAAGACTGGTTCTTTGATTACTGGGAGCATATGAGGATAAGGCATCACTAACTTCTGGGAGCGGGCGCGTACCCATTTGAGATAAGGCTCCAAAGGGATGGAGTTCCTGTGCCCCAGTGTTTTGCTGTCTATCCTACTTGGCATCCTCCAGGCTCTGATAAATCTCTGGCGAAGTCCTTTAGTATCATTGTCGAAGTCAAAAACTATGTCAGGAATTAACATGTCATGAGGACCATCCCTCCGAGCATAACCAAACTGTCTCCAAGCCAGGCATGGGCTATAAGTAATACCTCCTCTGATTCCAAGTAAAGGAACATTAGGATACTCCCCACAACGATCAATGATAGTGACATCTTCTCTGGACCTAGGGCACCAATGTATATCTGCATGTGTAAGAGTCATCAACCGTTGTGACCCTCTCAAACCCCGCTCATTCTTCAGGACTGATTGTGGAAGGTGCGAAATAAACCACCTTCCCAGGAGAGGAGTGCAACACATAAGGACACCTCTTTTTCTCATGGTTCGAGTGTAACATGAGTGAAGGATGTCTCCCAGCAACGTAGGGATAGGATTCCTGGACATAAAGACCTGAACAGCACTGATATCAATAAGCTGATCTGGGTTAGGGAACAACACCAAACCATAAACAAGGAGGGCCACAACTTCTTCAAAAGCTTGCAAGTCAAGGGAGTTCCAACATTCAAGGGCCTTTTCAAAAAGAAACCTGGCTAAGAACCCTTTGATACCACTTCTAACTTCCCAATGTCCCTTGAGGTCAGATGACTGCAGGTGCAAGGCTTTAGCAATCTCTTCAGGCTTAGGTTCCTTTTCTGTACCGTTGAAGGGTAGCTGATCAAGGATAGGGATCTTCAGGAGCCGGGAGAACTCCTCCAATGTAGGTACCAGCTGATAATCCAAGAAGGTAAAACAATGATGCAGAGGGTCAAAGAATTGGAACAGGACCTTTATCATATCTTCCTCAATGTTGGTGTTGACCAAGCTGATGAGGCTTCCATGCCTTTCACTGAATGAAGAGTTCTCGGGAATCCTGGATATAAGCTCCTTAAGCTGAGGAGGGATCCTTACAAGACTGATTTGAATTGTCTTTCTACGAACAGTTTCCATGTCCTACAAAACAAGAACAAAGATAAAAATTCGAACCCCTGAAATGGTTAGTCAATGCATATGATGCTGGATGATGTCATGATGCTATGATTAAACACACCACAGATATTTACAAAGACAAACATGTAAGGCACACAAGGCACACAAGACAAGCCCTTAAGGTTTAAGGCCAGCACGGGGTCTGGGTAGTACCCTCTTGAAGTATATCTTCCTCAATGTTGGTGTTGACCAAGCTGATGAGGCTTCCATGCCTTTCACTGAATGAAGAGTTCTCGGGAATCCTGGATATAAGCTCCTTAAGCTGAGGAGGGATCCTTACAAGACTGATTTGAATTGTCTTTCTACGAACAGTTTCCATGTCCTACAAAACAAGAACAAAGATAAAAATTCGAACCCCTGAAATGGTTAGTCAATGCATATGATGCTGGATGATGTCATGATGCTATGATTAAACACACCACAGATATTTACAAAGACAAACATGTAAGGCACACAAGGCACACAAGACAAGCCCTTAAGGTTTAAGGCCAGCACGGGGTCTGGGTAGTACCCTCTTGAAGTTGGTGGGTTCAACCTGTCCTAATCAAAGTAACCGGGTTCTAAGGTTCCCAATATCACGGGATTGCTTTCATTGTTCATCGTTTCGATTTAGCCACTGAACTGGCGACCGAAATATTCCAGGAAAGCAACCCTCAATTGGGTGTAGTATCGAGTATCAACCAACCTCGGACTGCACCAAAGTCAGTTATCTCACTACCCTAAAGAGGCCAAGATAGTTCAATTAAGGTTCCTAAGGTCTGTTGATGCTTCACGACACCACGCAGAGGCCCCGTACTCTCCTTGACTGAACTCAAGGGTTACCGGTACACACCAAAGTGCCACATCAACGTAGCAGACTGTTTCAACCATGTCAGTATACCCCGCACAGTTCCCTCACAGCCTTGTTGCTACTTTCTAAGAAGGTATCCCCCAGATCCGGGTTAGGATCTATAGAACTCCCAAGCAACCCACAATAATAAAGCAAGCAAAGAAGACAATTGAAAACATAGTGATCTTAATCCTAAGGTACACCTCACTTTAAGTTAAGTCCCCAGCAGAGTCGCCAGTTCTGGTGATCGGTGGATCTGGAACTGACTGTTTAATGCTGGTTCGCGAAATGTCGCGGAAGCAAGAGTCGCCACCGTCTTTTATTTTCTCCAAATGGAAAGGACAAAAGCACAGAAAAATTCCTTATAGAGATTGCTCTCGGTTCGGGAGGTAGGTTATAGAAAGGGAAGGTGTTAGCACCCTTTCTATCCATGGTTATCCATGGGCTCTTAGATACTTGCTCATTGTGTTTTCAAAAGGGGTTTGTTTGCTTTTCAATTGTGGGTTTTAAAAAGTTTCTTTGAAAATTTCAGTTCGACTCTTGTATCGGTCCTCAAGAGTGTTTGAAAAATGCTTTCGAAAGCTTTTTGAAAATGTGTTGGTGTGAAAAGTATTTTTGATTTGTTTTGTTTTGAATTAGAGCAAGTATCCACGAGTCGTCTACCTACCCTAAGGAATTTGTCTGTGTAAATGTCCTTTAAAGTAGTGCCATCCCACCATTTAGAGGTAGGTAGCACCACCGTTGGAGGTGTTCGGGTCAATTCGAGGTTCGGGACATGGTGATCACCAGAGCAATAGGAAGACACCTTAGAAGCTACCCTCATGCCAGGTTCCCGGATCATGAGGACTTACTAAGACATCCTCTACTCGACGATCACCTTTCGAGGCAAGGCAACAGTGAGGCGTGCCCTAGGGGTGGTGTGTGCGATTTGTGTGTCGTTTTCATTTATTTTTGTCTTGTCATGTTATTGGTGTTCTACGCTTGATTTTATTTGGACATTCATTCTTGCATGCTTTGTTTAACAGTTAAAAAGTTGCGAGGAAAAGTAAATCTAGAGCTATTACAAATGGCGCGGGTCCACATCGCCAAAATTAAACCGGACCCGATTTGACAGAAAAGTAAATAAAGCAAATAAAAGTGCGAAAAGTTTAGTTACATGGCTTCGGGAGAGGTACATAATTATTTAAATGACATAACGTAAATACGCGAAATTAAACAATTAAGAACATGGGCGTTGGACCCTTTTGCAAAATTAAATTAATAAGGAATTAAAATTAAAAATTAAAAGAGAATGTTTTTGGTATTTTTAGTGTTTTTAGGAATTTGATGAGAAAAAGAATTAATTAAAATTAAACTAAAAGGCAAACCCTAATTTTAATGGCTTTTAAATTTATTGTGAAAATATTAAATTGAAACCTAAATTAAACCTAAGTTTTTTCATGCAAATTTAATTATAAAAAATAAATAAAATAAATATTATTATTATGAAAAGGGAAAAAAATTAATAAGGAATAAAAACTAACTAAACCTAATTCTATATTTTTTAGATTTTTTATTATGAAAAAGAATTAATATTACAAACCCTAATTTAAACTAAATTTATTTACATACAATTTATTTATAAAAATATTAGAAATAAAAATTATTTATTATATTTTTCATCTTTTCTGATTTTTATGAGGTTTTTGTATTTTGTAAAAAATGATTAATTATATTAAACAATAAAGAAAATAAAATAAAATTAAAATAAAATATAAGGAAAAAAATATAGAATTTGCAAACCAGGGGGGGTTCAGTCCCAAATTAGGAGGTATGGATCCAGTAATTTGAGCCCAACTTTGTAAGGCCTGGTTGACTTTTGTGCAAGCGTGTGGCGCGTTGACCTGGGCATAGCGTGTTCTTTGAATCCACGCCTTTGATCTGGTTCTAACGTGTACGTGGATGGATAGATGATGAAGGTACATGGTGTACTTTATTGTGGAAACTGCATATGATTAGAACGTGAAAAATAATATGAATATATGAAAGACCTGGGGTTCGAACCCAGGTCATGGACATTGCAAACGTGTACGTCTACCACTGAACCATCATCACGCGTTTGTTAAACAAGTAAACAATAAATATAATAAAAGAAGACAACACGTTAATGGGTTAAAACGCGCGAAATTCAAACCCACGTATCACACACTGCCACGAGTCCATCTTCTTCCTTTTCCCTGAAACACAAACATTAAGCCACGGTTTTTGGGACGTTTTCTTAGGCATGCTATTAGAAAATAGCGAATAGGCCTGTGTCATTCAGAAATTTGGCGCGATGGGTGGTTCAAGATCGTCTAGACGTGCTAAATCCAGTTATGGCATTGAGGTGTCCCAATTTTGCCTTATTTGAGAAACCCCAATTTCAAGCTCTGTAAACCCTAGAAAACAGTTATGGCATAATCGCGTATGGCTTGCAAAAATTCAATCAAACATATGGGTTAGCTTTAGAATCACACCAGGAACA
The DNA here is from genome assembly GCA_948472305.1 of Vicia faba. Lineage (NCBI taxonomy): Eukaryota > Viridiplantae > Streptophyta > Magnoliopsida > Fabales > Fabaceae > Vicia > Vicia faba. Next base: position 1,396,315,705 of record OX451736.1, on the reverse strand, counting down.
AGAATCAATAATTGAAATGTCATGAAAATGCATGGATTATAGAATACGATTATGAAATTTTCATGGAATATGTTGAGTTCTGTATACCGATTCCTTGCCTTTTGATGAATGTTCTGGATTGGAATATGATCAGTGAAGCTTCAGGAAGCCAATGGAATATGAATTATGCCTTGAATCAACCTAAAAAGTGGTTTTCGATTTTGAACTTTTGGCAAGAATTTCAAGTTTTGGTTATGGTCTGAGGCGCAGCTTCAATGTGTCTTAGCGTTAGGTTTTCACTCAGGCTTATGTACTGAATAGATTAGGTTAACAAAATTGATCCAAATATCTTTCATTCATGGATTTGGAGATTTGATTTTTCACCATTATGTTTTCAATCTTTTCCATGTGCTCTTGTATCAATTATGCTCAAATCAAATCAAATCTTCCTATTTTTGAATGTGCACGAAATATTGAGGGCAAAACATGCATGAAAAGATTTATTAGGTCAAGTTATATATTTTTCACATATTTAAATGATTTAAATGAATTAATATAAATAATAATTCAAATAAATAAATAAAAAATGAGAAAATACTTCCCTTTGGGCCAAGTGGTCGTGCATATGCTTAGAATGATGAATCATGGAAGAAAAATGGGCCCATTAGCAATTTTAGGTCATTTGAAGTAATGTTGACTTTTCAAAATATCCAAAAATTTCCCAACTTCCACATGGCATAACTTGCTCAATTTTTAAGCTTTTCTCATGTTCTTCGACATTTTGGAAAGGTCTTTGAGTCCTCTAACCAATGGATTTGGTCCCATGTCATTTTGATTTACCAATCTCAAGTTATGGCCTTTGACTTAAAGTCCCTTTTTGTTGACTTTTGAAAATGACCTATAATGTTGAAATTGATAACTTTTTGTAAGAGCATTTCTTGGACTTGAAGTATGAAGATGAGTTGTAGGAAATGTCTTTCTCTTAAAAATGAGCTTTGAATGGGATTTTTCTGATAATCCATGTGAAAGTTATGCCCTGGTCAATTTCAGTTGACTTTTTCAACTGTCCAAATAAGGAAACTTTTGCATCTTGATGATTTCTGAGCCAAATTTTGAGAATCATGATCAAGCATTGATCAAATGATGTTTGTGGCTTCAAAATGATATGTTGACCAAAAATTTGAACTTTTGACTGTCAAATGACCATTTTGCCCCTACAGTTGACTGTAGTGCAATTTAGGGTTTTGACTGTGCAATTTTGAGCTGAATGCCTTGAAACTTGATATGAGAATACTTGACCATCTTTGTAAGCATGTGAGACTTGATTGGGCTTCTAAAAACTTCATTTTCTTGATCAGTACACAAACCCTAGTTTTGACTGTATAGGAGACCTTTGCACTGTGCAACCCTTGGGGCATTTTGAAGCTTGTCTTGACAATTTCTTGGAGAATATGGGAGGGCAAATTTTGGGGTACAACACCATGCAAGCCTAAACTAAGGACTTGTTTGCTTTGCTTGTATATGCATACTTGTACATAACATCATGGAAATCATGAACATCATATACATCCACTAACCATTTCAAGGATTTTGGGGATTCATCTTTGTTATTGTTTTGTAGGATATGGATTCACTTCGTAGGAAAACTGTTCAAGTCAACCTTGTAAGAATTCCTCCACAACTTAAGAAGTTAGCTTCAAAGATTCCCGAGAACTCTCCATTCACCGAAAGACATGGACGTCTACTCAACTTGGTCACCTCCAACACAGATGAGGACATGATGAAGGTGCTCTTTTAGTTCTTTGATCCTTTACACCATTGCTTCACATTTCCCGACTATCAACTTGTGCCTACTTTGGAAGAATTCTCCCAACTCTTGAGGATTCCCATTCTCAATCAACTATCTTTCAATAGTACAAAAAGATATCCAAAGCCAGAAGAGATTTCTCAAGCTCTACACTTGCACTCATCTGATATCACAACTCATTAGGAAACAAAGAGTGGTGTCAAAGGCTTCCTATCAAAGTTCCTGTTTGAGAAAGCCCAAACTGTTGGAATTCCCTAGACTTGCAAGCCTTTGAGGAAATTGTGGCTCTCCTCATCTATGGGATGGTTTTGTTTCCTAACCCTAACCAACTCATAGATGTGAACGCCGTCAAAATCTTCATATCATGCAACCTAGTGCCTAAATTGCTATGGGATATCCTACACTCTTTTCACACTCGCACAATGAGGAAAAGAGGTGTCCTTATGTGTTGCACTCCTCTCTTGGAAAGATGGTTTATTTCTCATCTTCCCCAGTCAGTATTAAAGAATGAGCAAGGTTCAAGGTGGTCACAAAGGTTGATGACGCTCAAACATACAGACATTCATTGGTGCTCCCGTTCCAAAGAGAATGTTATCATTGTCGACCGTTATGGAGAATTTCCAAATGTCCCTTTACTTGGCATTAGGGGAGGAATCACCTACAACCCATGTTTATCCTTAAGACAGTTTGGTTATGCCCGAAGGGATGGCCCGCACGAGATGCTGATTCAAGGTTCGGTATTCGACTACGACAACGACAATCAAGGTCTTCGCCAGAGATTTATCCGAGCTTGGAGAATGTTAAACAAGGTGGATAGAAAGACTTTGGGACACAAGAATTCCATCCCTCTTGAGCCTTACCTCAAATGGGTACGAACTCACGCTCAGAGTCTTATGATGCCTTACCCCTCAATTCTCTCGGTAATCATTGAGCCTGTCATGGAGGGAGACGTTCCATACACTATCTTACATCCTGACATGCCCACATCTCTTGAAGACCTCCAAAGGGACTGGATACAACTCAAAGGAGAGCGAGATACTTTCGAAGCCCAATTCTACGCAAGCGAGAAGAAGGTTTTGGAACTCACTAGGCTACTTCATGAGGAGCCGACTCTGAATGTTTACATTGCACCAAAGAGGATGCGCACTACTTTTCTATCTTAGAGTTTTGTATTATTTTGCCCAAGGGGCATTGATGTACTCAAACTTTATCTTATTAATATAACATGTGTTTCTTTTTTGTCTAAAACCAATTTGAATCTTTGAAATCCTTGAAAACATTGCATATGCACATACCATTCATCATAACATAAACAGGTCTTTTGCAACAATTCTCGTCATCTCTCTACTGTTTATTTCAGTAAGATGGATCTTGAGCAAACAGTGAAAGATCTCCAAGCTCAGAATATGCAGTTTCAACAGTTGCTCATGACCCTAGCCAAGGGGCAAGAAGAGTTGAAGAATCTGCTGGCTGAAGAGAGGAAGAAGAAAACAAAGAAGGTAACTGGAGTCTTAAACACGGGGAGAAGATTTCATGGGCAGACAAGAAGGACTTTGGACTTTGCAATAACATCCGGTGAAGGAGAAGGGAAAGGCAAGGAAACAGTTGTCCCGTTAGAATCAGAAGAGGAAGAAGAAGAAGAGGACTACTCTGAGGAATAGTACCCTCCAACTGATGATAAGTATAAACATCTTGAAGAGCGGTTGAGCGCGAGGGAAATCCAAAAGGTACAAGGCTCGGACTTTGAGGAATTGGGGCTAGTGTCGGGGATTGTGATTCCTCCGAGATTCAAAGTGCCTATATTTGCCAAATATGATGGAGTGTCATGCCCTAAGATGCATCTTCAATCATATGTGAGGAAAATTCAACCCCATACCGCTGATAAAGACTTATGGGTGCACTTTTTCCAAGACAGTCTGTCTGGAACACAACTTGACTGGTTCTACCAATTAGAAAGGGCTAATGTTCAAAATTGGGAAGATCTTGCTGCAGCTTTCTACAAGCAATACCAGTACAATGCTGATTTGGCGCCTACCCGTACTCAACTCCAGAGTATGGCCATGGTGTCCAATGAAGGTTTCAAGGACTATGCACAAAAATGGAGAGATTTGGCTGGAAGAGTTCAACCTCCTTTGTCTGAGAGAGAATTGGTAGACATGTTATTAGGAACCTTATCTGGTCCCTTCATCAATCATTTAATCGGAAGTTCATCTGCAGGGTTTACTAAACTAATATAAACCGGAGAGACGATAGAAGCCGGCATTAAGAATGGAAAAATTCAGAAAGACACATCTTCTTCAACAGCTGTAAGGAAGCCTTTTATCAGAAAGAAAGAGGTGGTTGTCGTATATCCGCAAAGAAACCAAGATAGAGTCGAACGCCGACCAATGGTGGGGGCTGTTATGATCCCAAAGCCTACATATGATCAACAAAGAAATAATCAACCAAGGGTGGAAAGGCCAGTCAGGAAATTCACCAGAATTAACATGACCCTGTCTCAAGTATTACCGCATCTTCTGAGATCCAATTTGGTAACCTTAAAGAAGCTCCGAAAAACCCCAATACAACATCCCCTCATTATCATCCCAATTCCCGTTGCGCATATCACTCTGAAAGTCCTGGTCACGATACTAATAACTATTGGGCCTTTAAGAACAAAATACAAGACCTCATTGAAGCAAAAGAAATTGAGTTTGATGCACCCGAGAAGCCAAATGTAATTTCTGATCCTATGCCCAGACATGGTCACAATACCAATGCTATTGAAGAAGATTTGTTTGTTACCACAATTGATGAACTCATGACTCCACTTCCAACCATTAAGATAAACTTGTTCAAAGCCGGTGTGTTCCCGGGATGTAATGAAGTTTGTCATCTCTGCTTGTCCTCGCCAACTAATTTCCCTTTGTTGAAAGCAGGCATTCAGCGCCTGATAGATAACAAAGAGATTTTGATTGAAAGTACTCCTGTTTCACCTATTCCTGTTGAAGATGTTTCAATCATTACCATTTCCGCCAATTCTTCTAGGGTCTCCACCAAAAGACCCATTAGAATTACATCAGTTCCGAAAGTAACTCCTCTAATAATCACAATGCCTGGGCCAGTCCCATATGAATCAGACAAAATCGTGTCGTGGAATTACAGAGGGGACATTTACTACCATGGCATCAAACAAGACTGGCCGGCCACTGAAGAGATAAACTCCGGAGAAGAAGATTTCGACATCAGCAATATTGCCGGAACTAGTAAAATTACCCAAAGCGGTAGGATCTTTTCTCCAGAAATTGCTCCCCCAAAAGTAGTTTCTGGACCCGTGATCATACTCGTGGCTGCTCCAAAGGTTACTTTTGTACCCATAATCATCTTTGCAAGTTCTCCTATTGATGAAGCCATCACAACTCCTGTTATTATTCCTACCAACACTCCTGCTGCCGAGACTCGAGGAAAGAGTATTCAAGTGGAGCCTATCTAGACGAAGACTCAATCATTGACTATCCCTGAGGCTTCCAAGAAAGAAATGGAGGAGATCCTAAAAATAATAAAGAGGAGGGACTACGATGTAGTTGAACAATTGGGGCAAACTCCCTCCAAAATCTCCATGCTGGCATTACTACTGTGTTCCGAGGCACATGCGAAAGCCTTGGTGAAGTTCCTAAAAACAGCCCATGTGCCTCAACAGACGCCTGCTGATCAATTCCAAGACTGCGTGGCCAGCTTGACAGCGGATAACGGCCTAGGCTTCTCGGATGCTGATTTGACACCAAGGGGAAGAAATCATAATGAGGCGTTGCATGTCTCAGTGGAATGTAGGGGCACCACTCTGGCCCATGTCTTGGTGGACACTGGCTCATCTTTGAATGTATTACCGAAAAAATCTCTTGACAGACTTGACTGCGAGGGACTGACATTAAAGCCAAGTAACATAGTAGTAAGAGCTTTTGATGGCTCGAAGAGGATGGTGCACGGGGAAGTGGATATCCCCATAAAGGTGGGAACTCAAACTTTCAATTCAACTTTTTATGTGATGGACATCCGCCCTTCATACTCCTGTCTGCTAGGCCGACCATGGATCCACAATGTTGGCGCTTTTACCTCTACATTGCACCAGATGCTGAAATATCCGGTTCAAGGGAAGATTATCACTGTCCATGGAGAGGAAGAATACATGATCAGCCATCTCAATTCCTTCAAATATGTGGAATTGGACGGCGAAATCATTGAAACTCCATTTCAACACTTCGAAGAGGTCCCCCAAGAGGTGGCAGTAACCAAGACTGTGTCTCAGATTCCCAAGGTTACAAGGCCTCCCCTCCGAGTGTCATCGTTGAAGGACGCCAAAGTAGTGGTAGAGGAAGGTGGATGCACTATCTGGGGGAAACTTCCAAATATCCCGTATAAGTCTGAAAATGTTGGCCTAGGTTTCACTTCAAGTGCTCAAAAGGTTGTACGCCGTGCTCGTGCTAGAGGGTCACCCTTGAAGATCAGCAATCGTGAAGTCAACGCAGTAGAAGATGGTGAAAATGGTTGCAACCTGGAGGAATGGATCTTTCTGACTGTCAATGGAGGGCTCAGCAATTGGGAGGCTAGAGACTTCATCCCAATCAATTTCATCCCTCAGTAATTTATCTTTACATTTTGTTGGATCTGTAATATTCAAAATAATTCGCACTCTGAAAACCTTGTGTCTTACCCGATGCACAATGGTCCATTTGTAAGGGTTATTATTTCATCTTCATATGACATCAATGAATCATGGACGTTTTTCGCATACACACTTTTGTGCTCATTGTTTTTCTTTTACATTTTGTTTTCTTTCCAAGATAGCTATACCCTTACACACACCCACACTCACAATGCAGGTATACATCCATTCTGAATCCCATGGGTAACGATACTGCTATGGCCTTTTGTGACTCTGAGAATTTGATCTACCAAGCCGAAGACGAAGGTGAGGAAGATTGTGAAGTACCGAGGGAACTTTCCAGACTGCTACAACAAGAAGAGAGAACCATTCAGCCTCACGAGGAATCTGTGGATACAATCAACCTGGGTACCGAAAAAGAAAAAAGAGGTCAAGGTGGGTGCCAATCTGGAACCGAGTGTCAACGAGCGTCTGATTCAGCTGTTGGGTGATTATGTCGAAGTCTTCGCCTGGTCATATGAAGACATGCCAGGACTTGATGAAGATATTTTGGTACATCGTCTGCCTACAAGAGAGGATTGTCCGCCAGTAAAGCAAAAGGTACGTCGAATGAGACCTGATATGTCAGAAAAGATTAAAGCAGAGGTCATGAAGCAATTCAACGCTAGATTCTTGGCTGTCACCTCTTACCCCCAATGGGTTGTCAATGTTGTTCCCGTGCCCAAAAAGGACGGAAAAGTGCGAATGTGTGTGGACTACCGAGATTTGAATAGGGCGAGCCCTAAGGATGACTTTCCACTCCCTCACATTGATATCCTAGTTGACAATACGGCACAACACAAAGTGTTTTCCTTCATGGACGGATTCTCAGGTTACAACCAAATCAAAATGGTGCCTGAGGACATGGAGAAAACAACCTTTGTCACGCAGTGGGGCACATTCTGTTACAAGGTGATGCCATTCGGACTAAAGAATGCTGGGGCAACCTATCAGCGTGCCATGGTAGCTTTATTTCATGACATGATACATCATGAAATAGAGGTCTACATAGACGATATTATAGCCAGATCACAAACAGAAGAAGAGCATCTTGATCACTTACAAAAGCCGTTTGAGAGACTGAAGAAGTATAAGCTAAGGTTGAATCCAAACAAGTGCACATTCGGGGTACGGTCGGGTAAGCTTTTAGGCTTTATTGTCAGCAACAAGGGTATCGAGGTTGATCCTGCCAAAGTAAAAGCAATACAAGAGATGCCTGCTCCTCGTACTAAGAAATAAGTCAGGGGGTTCTTGGGACGTTTGAACTATATTTCCAGATTCATTTCTCACTTAACAGCTACTTGTGAGCCAATCTTCAAGCTATTGAAGAAAGATCAAGTAGTCAAATGGAATGATGAGTGCCAAGTTGCTTTTGGCAAAATCAAAGAATACTTGCAAGAACTTCCTGTATTGATGCCACCAGTCGACGGAAGACCATTGATCATGTATCTGACTGTTTTAGAAAACTCAATGGGGTGTGTATTGGGGCAGCATGACGAGTCTGGCCGAAAAGAGCACGCTATTTATTACCTGAGCAAAAAGTTCACCGACTGTGAAACCAGATATTCACTGCTCGAGAAAACTTGCTGCGCTCTGGCATGGGCTGCTCGTCGGCTAAGACAGTATATGCTGACTCATACTACTTTGTTGATATCTAAGATGGATCCGATGAAATACATCTTTGAGAAGCCTACTCTTTCTGGGAGAATAGCAAGATGGAAGATGATCCTAACAGAATATGACATATAGTATACTACCCAGAAATCTATAAAGGGCGGTGTACTAGATGATCACCTCGCTCACCAAGCTGTAGAAGACTAGCAGTCCATGAAGTTAGAATTTCCGGATAAAGACATCTGACATTAGACAACTGTGAAGGATTCAGGCCATATGATGGACCGGAACAAAGATCCCAATAGACCCTGTTCTTTGATGGATACTCCAATGCACTCGGTAATGGTGTTGGTGTTGTACTCATATCTCCGGAAGGGTGTCATACTCCCTTTACTTCCAGACTCTGCTTCAACTGTACAAATAACATGGCAGAATACGAAGCGTGCATCTTTGGTCTCAGAGCTGCCATAGACTTGGGGATCAAATCTTTGTATGTATTTGGAGATTCAGCTTTGGTCATCATTCAGATCAAAGGGGAATGGGACACCTAACACCCTAACCTTATCCCTTACAAAGGACATGTTTTGACATTGCTACCACACTTCGAGAAGATTACCTTCGAGCATTTCCCGCGAGAAGAAAATCAGCTAGCAGATGCTCTAGCCACAATGTCATCTATGTTTAAACTTAATTGGGATAACGAGGCTCCCCAGATCACCATTGAACGAATGGATGAACCAACACATTAATACTGAAGAAGTAGTGAACCAGCATTGGTTTCACGAAGTCAAGAGGTATCTCGAGGCTCAAGAATATCCAGAAGGAGCTTCAATCAATGATAAGAAGTTCTTAAGGAGATTTTATACTAAGTTCTTCCTTATTAATGTCATCTTGTACAAATGCAATCATGACTCTGTGTTACTTCGGTGCGTAGATAAGGTTGAGGCTGAAAGGGTCATGGCCGAATTACATGAAGGAACTTTTGGCACCCATTCTAGTGGGCATACGATGTCAAAGAAATTCCTATGGGTAGGCTATTACTGGTCTACCATGGAATAAGATTGTTATCAACACTCTCGAACCTACCATAAGTGTCAAATTTATGCAGATAAGGTGCACCTACCTCCGGTTCCTCTGAATGTCTTGAGGGCTCCTTGGCCCTTTGCTATGTGGGGAATTGATATGATTGGGGAAATCAAGTCGACAGCCTCCAATGGACACCGCTTCATCCTAGTGGCCATTGACTATTTTACAAAGTGGGTGGAGGCAGCTTCCTTCGCATCCGTCACCAAGAACGTTGTTTCCCGTTTCATCAAGCAAAATCTCATTTTCCGGTATGATATCCCCGAAAGGATCATCACTGACAACGGTACAAGTCTCAACAACACTATGATCACCGCCTTATGCGAGCAATTCAAGATTCAACATCACAATTCTTCTCCCTATCAGATGAAGATGAAGGGTGCTGTAGAAGCTGCAAATAAAAACATTAAAAAGATCATACAGAAAATGACAGTCACATACAAAGACTGGCATGAGATGCTACCATTCGCTCTCAACGGATATCGTACCACGTCTCGCACTTCAACTGGGGCAACACCCTATTCTTTGGTTTACGACATGGAGGTTGTCTTTCCTATCAAGGTTCAGATCCCCTCGCTGAGGATCATGAAGGATGTAGGTTTGAACAAAGACGATTGGATCCAAACTGGACTTGATAAACTGAATTTGATCGATGAGAAGAGACTTACTGTTGTTTTCCATGGTCAAATGTATCAAAACGGATGATCAAGGCTTTCAACAAGAAAGTCAGACACCAAGTGTATCAAGTTGGAGATCTAGTGATCAAACGCATCATCTTGCCACAAGGTGATCCCAGGGGCAAATGGACCCCTACCTATGAAGGACCATTTGTAATCAAAAACATATTCTCTGGTGGGGCAATGATCTTGACCACCATGGATGGTGACGACATGCCACTTCCTGCTAACGCGGACATAGTCAAAAGATACTACGCATAAGAGACCCGCTAGGTTGACATACCTAGGCAAAACAAGGGCATCCCGGTGAACCAAAAAGGTTCACGCAAAAATTAGGGATAAAACAAAAAAATCTGTACACCCGGCAAGTTGAAAACTCGAAAGGGCAACTTGGGCAAAAAAAGGGTTTCCCGGTGGACTGAAAACCCAAAAGCGCGGTCCAGGCAAAAGTTAGGGAATTAAAGCGTATGACTATGTCCCGTTGGATCACTTTATGGACAAACTTTGGCTTCCATTGACAAAATCAGAGTTTCTGATCAATTCAATCAGCTTCGGACAAGGCATAAGTAGACAAGATGCTCAGAGATACGAAGGCTATAGCTTAATGGAAACCCCGTGGGATTATTACACATAGCTATTTTTCTCTGTATCAAAATTTCTCTCTTTTATGACAGCATTCTCTTACTAGAATGTTTATCCCCTTGTACAAAAACATTTGATCAAAGTCAATACAAAATGTCCCTTTGAAAGTGCAAAAGCTATTTGTCTTTTCTTTACGCTCGTGTTTTGTTTACAAAAACGTCCAATGATTCATTATTGAACATATGCATTTGAACATAATTACTGTTTACAAATAAACAAAACGGGAAAGAATAATTATTGATAGATTGAAAGGATAGGAAAATATCTCTAAGCTATTCCATAAGTAAACCCCTACAGTACGTCATTTAAATCCCCAGTAAAACGAAGCTTCAAATTGTTATTCCCCAGTAGAAGTCATCAAATTTCTCAGGATTCCCCAACAAGATTCTACAAGCAGTACACGGCATTTCCCTTATAACAGAGTTTATTTCTCAAAATGGAAATTCATCAGCACTTCGACTTCAAAGCATGAAGACTTACATATCCTCAACATCAGTCAGGGGTTTATTTTCCTCAATCCAACTACAGTGTAGCAAACTAGCTCACATACGCATACATTGCATCCATATGTCATAACCATTGATAACATGAATGCATTATACTATGCATTTCATACAACATAAACATTGCATTTTAGCTAACATTTTACCCTTTTCAGGATAAGGTTAACAGCTACCAATAACAATATTCAAAATTTTCATATACAATTCAGATACGCTCCAGACACGGATGCCATCCTGATACTCGTTCAAATTCAACATTCAGATACAGTACAGATACGCTCCAGACGCCATCCTGATACTCATTCAAATTCAACATTCAGATACAATACAGATACGCTCCAGACACGAATGTAATCTTGATACTCATTCAAATTCAACATTCAGATACAGTACAGATACGCTCCAAACACTGATGCCATCCTGATACTCATTCAAATTCAACATTCAAATACAGTTCAGATAGGCTCCAGACACGGATTCCATTCTGATACTTAATCAAAACCTCTTTCAGATACAGTACAGACACACTCTAGACACGGATGCCATTCTGATACTCATTCTTTCAGCTTACAAATTACAATTCAACAATCACCTTTGATGGCATATTTAAGCCCATCTCCTACAACTTTCTATCACCTCTCCAAATGGCATCTGTAAGCCCATTCCTTCTATCATCATATCATCTAGTGAAAATTTATGGGCACTCTAGTGTCCAATTATCTTCCACCTTCCAGTCACGAATGGCAAAACTCGCCAGTCTAACTCTTCAGGTTTAAGAAGATTGAACAGGGGCAGTTGTTGTACCCCAAAATTTTCCCTCTCACTTATCAAGAATTTCCTCACAAGATCTCTTTGACTCAAGACTGGATTAGGGTTTGACCACCTTAAGACACCTCCTCAAGCATATGACCAAAATTAGGGTTTGAGTTTTCACAAGGATTTTTGGACTATCAATGCTTCATATGACTTTCAAGGATCATTATGGACCCCCAAGATTACTCATGCCAAGTTTCAAGCCTTGAATCACACTTTTGATCAGTCAATTGGACAGTTGACCTAAAAATCAGCTATATTGGGAAAAAAGTCAACCATGGCCAATTTTCAGTCAAACTTCATAATTTTTTATCCACATAAGCATCTTAGACTCATATGTATCATTTGATCAAGTTTGGACCATAATTCCCCAAGAAATTTGATCAAATCATCAAAAGGGCAAAATGGTCAAAATTAGGGTTTTGACTGAAAAGGGGCAATTTCTGATTTTTGACCTAGCAAATGATCAATTGGTTTGAAGCATGATTTCAATAGTTCAATTGCATCATCTTGACCTAATGAAATGATTCAAAACATTACAAATTCATTGGATTGACAAATGAATTTTTCAATCAACTAATCAAAAGTCAACTGTATACTGAAAAGTCAAACTTTGACTTTTTGGTCAAATTCAAGTGCCAAGGATCACAATTCATCAAAACATGTAAAAATATGAAACTTGTTCATCAAGAAATCAAGGATTGAATATCTTATTTTGAAATTTGAAATTTGAAATTTCTTAACTTAGAAATTTTTCTAAGTATAGAAAATTTCTTATTTTTTCTCAACTTTAAGCTAAATTTTCACCATGATACAAAATGATTCAAAGGAAGTTCCCAACATGAAAGTTGTAGATCTCCATGAAATATACAACTTTTCTTCGTACAATTTCTCCTAAAGATGCTTGAATCTAAAGATATAATTTTGTGAATACATGCTCATGAACTAAAATAACTTAGTGAAATTTTACCCTAGTTATGCAGGTTTTTGACCTAACTTCATGGAAACTTTTCACCTGGTTCCAAGAGGAATTTTCAAAATCATTTCAAAGATTGGTTGTAGATCACATTACAAGCTTTCCAAAATGTCAAAGAACTCTTTGAGATCATTCTTGAGTAGGGAGAATCGAAGAGATGAAGTTAGGGTTTTATCACTTTGATTATAGGTCATTTTCATGAAGAAGAAGTTTTCAAATTTGCAACTTGGTTGTACAATCTTCACTTTTCAGGCCTCAAACTCGTTTTTCACTCCACCATTAATGGATTTCACAAGGTTTCATTCCTTAAAGCCAAGCATTCAATGCATTGTACAAGAAAATAGCCATTTTTGGAAGAAAGGCAACATTGCCATTTTGGAAAAGCATGTTTTTTGCATTTTTCCATTTCTTGAGCCTTGGACTTGTTCTTTCTGCACAAACCAAGCCTCTAAACCTGAACAAAACGTGTTTAAAGCTTCAAGCCATCCTACAAGATCAGAATCATGCCTTAAGAAGTCACTTCTCACACTTTCTTCAAAAATAAGAAATGTAGCAAGACATGTGATCTTGTACTTCTGAGCAAGCACAAGTCCTCCAACCTGTTGCTTTATATAAAGCCATCATTTTACAACTAAAACAACAGATGCCCAAGCCTTGAAACACCCTAGAATCATAAGTTGCATACCAAGCCTCCAAACTTGCCATTTCTGACTTGTGAACTGAATCTTCCATTTCACTCGTGCGCTTTCAGGCCTTTTGCTTTCCCAAACTTCCTTACCTTACAAGTAAACCATCCCACACCCTGAAACATTACTGTAACTCCATCTTCCCCATTGTTGAAGTTCAAAAATAGAGCAACACGGGTGGACTTCTCCAGACCATTCCAGCCACCCTCAAGACAAGCTAAGCATTACATTTGCTTCCTAGAGGTTCAAGAAAGTTAACCTGATCATCACAGCATCCTAAAGCAAGCTCATTTTCAAAACATGATTTTCATTTTCAAGGTGAGTTTTCTATTTTATAACTCTTAGTACAGGCATAGTTAGCTTTCCATTTGTGAATATAGAATGTAGACATCATTGCTACGAAGTTGTACATATCCATAGCTTGCATTTTATTGGCTTGAGTTTAGAGAATTTTAAGTTTAAAGTTTCTGAAAATATCAGGTTAAGAATTAGGGCCAACAAAATTCCCTCTAATTTTGGACTTATAGTTTTAGTTATGCACATGGTTAGAATTGTGAGGTAAAATGCTATAATATTCATGTTATCACTTTCCATTTTTGTTGAGAAATGAAAAAGTTACAGGGGGTCCGGCTGGCTAGAGGTTAAAGATGAAGTACAGGCCAAGGCAATGTTTTGTGTTATGTATTTATGTTTTCACTTAAACTAACGGATGTACAGCCACCCCAGTGGTAAGGCAGCGCGCGTAAATGCCATAGGTCATGGGTTCGAGCCTTGGCGCTGCCTTTTGCAATTTTTCACATTTTTCCAGTTTTTTTGTTTGTTTGGCAGCATGGGCTTCTGAACTTATGGGCTTTGTTTTTTTTTTAACCTTCTACCCCTGTTTGCTTGCAACACCACTGGCCCATATATTTTTATTATTTATTTTATTTTCATTTCTATTTTATTAAATATATTTTCCTTAACATAAAAAATCATAAAAAATATAAAAATGCTAAATTTATATTTTGGTTCATTTTATTTATTTTTTCTCATAGAAAATATTTTATTTTAGTTACATATCATTTTTTTTTAATAAACTTGTAATTTAAATTATAACTAGTTTGATATATATATATATATATATTTTTTTTTTATATTTATTAAACATATTATTTTAATACAAAAGGACCAAAATACCTCACAAATACCATATATTATTTTCAAGACAAAAAAAATTACAAAAAAATACTTACTTTTCTTAAAGAAATCTATTTCCTTTTGATAAATTAGAATTAGGGTTCATTAAAAACCTTCTCTAAAAAAAAATTTCCTTTCCTAATTAACTTGAGTTTAATTTTGATTTATTTATTAGGTATAGGTTAAAACTTTATCCATATAAAAAACCAAACAAAATCTTCTTTATTCATACATCTTTGCATATTTAATTTATCTTGTATATTATTTATTCCAATATTTGTACATATTCAATTTGGTTGTAATAGCTTAATTAGGTTTATATTATTGTAAATCCCCATTTGCAAATTGTATACCCCCTACCACAAATGTTGTAATAGCGTAGGACATTTAAATTTCGCAATTTATCGCCTTTTATATAACATGCAAGTAATTAGGGTTTGTATGGCAAGATAAAATCAATCAAATAGAAAACCTTAATCCAAGACAAAATCAGGCATGAAAATGGCACACTTGCACACAAGCACCTCTAGGGTCACTCCATTTGGTTGCCTTATACAAAATGGCCATATTACGCATGTAAGGTGTCTTAGCAAAAACAAACAAATATATGATCATAGTCCCTCGATGACGCTATTCAAAGTTGCCTTACAAAATGATCTTAGTCCCTCAAAAATGCTAAGATACCTTGCAAAATTGCTAATCATGGCTATACGATGACCCACGCCCGTCCCGTTTACATCCAAAGATAGGGTTGCTTACCAAATCAATGGTAAGACAACAATGTCAAAGGAAAACAAAACGAACAAGAAAGACATTTGAGTAGGTAAATTACTTTTAGTTACTTGCTCCATTTCAAACAAATATCCTTGCTATTTTCAAAACAAACACACACATTTCCAAACATCTTACAAACATTGAAAACATTTTCAAAAAGACAAACATCCTTGTATACATTCTTACGAACGAGAATCATTACAATGATTGCCTAAACAAATGGCCTCTTTTACAAAATACTTTTAAAACCACACAAAATACAATTTTAAACAAAAGCAAGTGATCTAGCAAGTTACTAAGAGCCCATGGAAAACCATGGATGAAAAGGGTGCTTACACCTTCCCTTTTCATAAAATTAAAATTCGGTGGCGACTCTTGCTAACCGCAACATTTGCGATCAAATGTAAAACCCTCAAGTCAGTTCTCCCACCGTATCACAGTCACTTTTGAAGAAAAAATTTAAATATTTCTAAGTATGGAAAGTCAACATTTTTTCCCAACTTTGACCCAATGCAAGTTTCAGCTCAAGCATCCATTTGATTCCATTCTTTTTCCATTCCAAAGCTTGTAACCTCATCTTATTAAACAATCAAGAACCATGCCTTAAGACCCCTTGAGCTGAGAATGCCATTGGATTGAACTTGGTAACTTGGAACTAAAGTTTCATCATAAGTCAGAATTTGAAATTCATGTTTTGGCCTCTAAACATCAAATTAGCACGCGTTTGTGATCTAAACATGTTTAACCAAGTTGCCAAAGTGGATTAGAGCCTTAAAACGCAAGGAATGGATGATATTTGATGGAAATCAAATCACACTTTGATCGTGTATCACGTTCACACGATTTCCCTCCAAACTTCATCATTTCACACGCTTGAACATTCAATTTGATTCCCTATAAATAGAGGGTCATCCCTCATTCATTTCCTCAAGCTTTGAGAGCCAAAAATACTTTGTCAAAACCTCACACTTGCTTGAAATTTTTGAAATCGGTTTCTGAGATTCCAGCCTTTTCCTCCAAAATTCTTTGCACATTCATCTTCCTCAAATATCATACAACCTCTCGAGCACTTAAACCAAGCAAAACAAGCCATAACCCAAGCTACAGAAGTCCCGTTTCAGAGCTTCTTTCTTGAACTTCGAAAAGGTATAATTCTCCATCATATGGATCCAAATAAAGCACTAACTTGTTCTACTCCTTCTCCTGATTCTAGTGTTTCTTACAATTTTTAAATCCATTGAGAATTGAGAGAGAAATCTCAAATTGAAGGTGCTTGCTATTTTCTGGGTTTTTTATTCATATCTCTTTGTATACTTTATATAAATTTGGCGCGATGGTGGTGTTAGGATCGTCTTAAAGAGACAAATCCAATGATACTGGTCTGGGATCCTAATTTTACCGTTTGAAGGATCTCACAAAATCTCCATTGCAGGGTGGCTAAAGGTTAAAGACGATGACGTGTCTCGTCTCAGCCAATGATAGTGTGCCAGGCGTTTTAATTTCATTGGTTGCCTTTTTCTGATTCCCTGCGCATCCCACTAAGGTCCATATCAAGCACAGTGCATTTGGTCCATTGGATTAGCTTACTAACGTATTTTGACTATGATCTAATGGCGCATATCTTTTTGGTTTTATTTTATTTTCTGATTTTATATTTTAAATTTCAAAAATTCATAACTCTTTTATTTTTATCTAAAAATTATGAAAAAATTCACAAAAATACTTTGAATTATTTCTGATCTCATGAATATTTTTTCATGTTTTTATTTTGATATTTGATATTTTTTATATTTTTTGCATTATTTGCTTCTTTTTAATTACTTTAAAAATGCTTTCTGGCCTTTTTTTAATTCTGAAAATTTTCCTAAATATCATTTTGCATACTTCTGAATTTTTGAAAATTTTATGGAATTTTATATTGATGTTTACTATTTTTGACCTATTTTCTTTTTTTTGTGAACATTTTTTATTAGTTTTAAAATAGTTTCTGACTTTTAAAAATGCCAAAAATTTCATAAAAATATTTGAGTCCCTTTCTGATTTTTCTATGGCCTTACTTAATTTTTCTTGATTAATTTGAATATAGTTGATATTTTTATTTTTTATTTCTATTTTAAAACATTTTTTAAAACCTTTTTTTAATGTATATATTAAATACAATATTATTTTTGTGATTATTTCCTGGCTGAACTTGGGTTGAATTTTGATCATGAACTTTATTAACATCATTGGATCCATGGATTTGAGTCTAACTCCATAAAAATGGATGAATGATTTTAATAATAGTTTGATTTAAATTTAATTCAAATGTGGTTTGTATATTCTTTCTCACCCCTCTTCATCTTGTCTCATTCTTATTGCACTAAGTGTTATTGGAGCATGATATCTATATCATGTCTCAAAATAAATGGTGCATAGATTGCTATTGACCGGCCTCAAAATAGGTGCGACTTCTATTTAAGTCCATTTACGATTGCTTAACATAGCGTTAAATATTGTCCCGGTTCGAATAAATGATCATTCGTGGCCCAAACCTATGTTTGCAAGCCCAAGTATGTTAATTTGATCCCTTTGATCCAATAACCTTGAGATTTATTATGTGGAGGCTTTGGTTCTACCAATCCTCTAATGGATCTACAACACTTTTGGTCAACGCGGATCACTTAAACATCGTTGATCATTAAATGGTACTTTTGAGGATTCCAAATGGATGATATACTTGACAAAAAGCAAATGCAACTTGTTGTGTGGAGGCTTTGGTTCTACTGATCCTTTAATGAGTTCCAAATGCAAGTTTCAAGATGATCATCCAACTAACCACTAATCACTAATAATTGATTTTACCTTTTGTTTTTACTTTATGCCCTTTATTTTTTATGCTTTATGCACCATTTACTTTTAAGCATTTACATTTCAGGCTATCTTCTTTTTAGCTTACTTGAGCCTTTTTCCTTTTTCTAAGACACCTAATAATCAAAATAAACCATAAAAAAAAATTTTAGAGGTACTTGGACTATTTGGTTACTATCTTGGAATTATGGAGTATTAGACTTCTTGGACTTAGGAATAGAAACCTTGGTCTATGTTGGAGACCTCGTGACCTTAATTGATATTTTGTCTGGAGTTCTTGAGGTTTACCTCAAGATATTGGGTTGTTTGTTTATTTTGTGTGCAGGTTATTGTGATTACATTCTTTGTTTGTAATCTGGAATTCACCTGTATATAGCCGTTACTCTGCCTAATTTTTGTGAAGACT
Organism: Vicia faba; assembly: GCA_948472305.1. Lineage (NCBI taxonomy): Eukaryota > Viridiplantae > Streptophyta > Magnoliopsida > Fabales > Fabaceae > Vicia > Vicia faba. The sequence continues at coordinate 1,396,297,038 of OX451736.1, read as the reverse complement.
TAATACACTTGAAGTTTGGTTCCCTCAAGAGGTCTAGTATCTTTGTTTTCTTGGTTTCAATCCAAAGAATGGGAATTCTATCTTAACTCATAATGTCGAGTATTGGCTTCTTGTTGGTTAGATGGTTCCTATCCCTAGCTTTTACCTTATGCTTTAGGATAGTCTCTTCTTCTCCTCCCATCTTCTTTAATTTCAAAAATCATCTCACTCCTTTTGAAAACTCTTCTTGTTTTTAAACTTGAACCACTTTCATAATAAACTTGGACTTAGGTTCATGCATTTTCAAACATTTTCATGAATAAACTTCAATCAACATTAATAATACCCTAACATTTTATGTGAGAAGATTAAAAATTAATCAATCTCATTCAAACCATTTTTCCATCTTGGCTTTCATCTCAAACTTTTCTCAAAAGATTAGGCTCTTGCCAATCCTTGTAGTGATGCAAACAACTATACTTATACAATATGTAGTAAAGAGGGATATTTTCCACTTGAGTGTTGAGTGAGGCATTGTTGATTTTAAAAATCCAAGTCATATCCTCCACTTTGAGATGATGCAAATTCTCCTTTCTCATGATTGTGGGTAGTAAGTATGTTTTCCACACAGACAATGACGATGATGTCTTATCTCATAAAATTAACCAACACACTTGTAATTTAAAATTTTTAAAGAGGAGCTACGTGTACCCTGATCCCCTATTGCACGGAAGGTGGTAAGTAGGCACTAAAGGTTCACAACCGCGGAGGGTGCAAAAAAATCATAAAAAATATATTTCTTTTCTCACCACACCATCTATTTTTATACAACATTTTATAGCCAAAATATACAGATTTTACAAAGAGGTTCTTGCGGAGTACCGTAGATGTTTAGAGTGCTAATACCTTCCCTTTGCATAACCAACCCCCTTACCTTGAATCTTTTCCCCTCTTTTTGGGTTACTCTCTCTTTTCCCATTCCTTTGGAAATAATAAAGCGCGGTGGTGATTTTTATTTTGATCTGTATAAGTCTAGTCAATTCAATGGCTTAGTCTTAAACACTTCTACCGCTACAAGAAAATGGCAACTTCACTAGGGAAAGATTGACCTCTTGTTGGTCCATCCCTAAGTGGGTTAAACCTATCTTTGTTTATATTTGTATTTGTGTTATTGTTGTTTATGTGTTATATTATTTGTTGTATATATGCTTGCTTGGACTTTCCTGGTTTTCAGGTTGCTTGGTGATTACTCATAAGTCCTATACCCGGACTTGGGAAAACATTAAGATAGGACGGGCGGTATAGTAATGTTAACTTTGAGGGAGTAATCCCAAAAAGGGAGGCATGAGATCCCCCACTCAGTGGAGGCCTCTTTGATTGTAGTGTCGTTTACCGAGTAATTGGGAAGACGTACTGCTTTCGACCTGGGAGCCTGCTGAAGCTGAGGACCATAGAATACGAAACCCATCTTGGCCTTTTAGGTGTAGTGCGGAAGCTATGACGGAGTAATCCGGAAATAGTTGTTACGCGATACTACGCTTGGACGAGTTTTTCTTGAGAATATTACTAATTACCAAGTTAATTGGGAAGTTGGTAACATTCGAAGGAAGGATGTAGACTCTGGGAACCTCTAGAACCTTGTTTGGCAGGTTATAAATTTTAGACCAACACCTTATGGGTAGTACCTTCGACCCCATGCTCGTGACATTGAACCTATGAACCCTATATGTGTGATCTTATGTATGATTGTCGCATCATGCATCCATGCACTCATAAGCATCTTTTGAAGAAATTTTATTTCAAGGGACTTCAAAGTTAACCATTGTGAATATCTCAAGTGCTTTTTGACTATGGATTCTGGAAAAAGAAAGAACGAGAAGTACAGTTTCAAGGATCCCAAGATAGATGAGTTGATCAGTCTAATTCCCGAGATCGATTGTCTTGTAGATTTTGGGAAGAAGTATTGATCCATCATTCCTCTCATGAAGCTTAGGATGAAGGAGGGTTTCCTCTCAACCTTGGTCCAGTTCTATGATCCGATGTATCATTGCTTTACTTTTCCCGACTATCAGTTGATTCCTACACTGGAGGAATATTCTTATTTATTGGATTTACCTATTACCGATCGTGTTCCTTTTACTGGTTTGGAGGATGAGCCAAAACCACATGAGATTGCTGCTTTGATTCATCTGGGGAAGTCTGAGGTGGAAGCCCATATGACTACTAAAGGAGGCATTAGAGGATTACCATCCCATTTCTTATTGGAGAAAGCTCGTTAATTTTCCAACATGAAGAGTACAGTCGCTTTTGAGGCCATCTTTGCTCTACTTGCTTACGGGTTGTTCTTATTTCCTAATGTGGACAAGTTTGTTGACATTAATGCTATCAGGATCTTCATGATTGGAAACCCAGTTCCTACATTGCTGGGAGATGCTTATTACTATATTCATCTTTGAAATTCTTACCATGGGGGGATGATTATCTGTTGCACGCCTCTGTTGTACCGATGGTTTATCTCTCATATGCCTCAGTCCGATGCTTTTTGGGATGTCAAGAAGGAGCCCTATTGGGCTCCTAAGATCATGGCACTTACTCACTCGGATATTGATTGGTATCATCGAGCTTACCAGGATATAGAGATTGTTGACAGTTGTGGTAGTTTCCCTAATGTACCTCTTCTCGGTACAAAGGGAGGAATCAATTATAACCCTGTTCTTGCATGACGACGGCTTGGTTATCCGATGAGGGATAAACCAAATAGTATTCATTTGAGTAGTTTCTTTCTGGAGGAAGGAGAAGACCACAGGGAAGCTAAGGAGCAGGTTGCGAAGGCCTGGCGTCACATTTATAAGAAGAGTAGGAAAGACTAGGGACCTAGGGGTGTTGTTTATTTGGAGCCATATCTTTAGTGGGTCCAAATGAGAGCTATTCAGTTGAAGATGTCGTATTCCCTGGAAACACCTATGCCTGATTTATTTGTGAAGACCACTTCTCCCTTATTGGATGATCTAGAAGAGCTGCAGCTTGCTTTGGTCAGGATGCAACAGGAAAAGGATGCTTGGAAGAATAAGTGCCAAACTTTAGAGATTTCCTATAGAGCAGACTTGAAGGAGAAAGATGGCTTGTTTGAGATCCTTGAGAGACGAGCTGTAGAGACCACAAAGAGGCAAAGGAAAGGAGATTTATTTTCTCCTAAGACTCAGTCGGATGCTATTTGCTCATTCCCTGATTCAGGTGATTGGAAGGAGGTCACCACCCAATATGTGGAAGAAAACCAGAGGTTGAAGGCTCAAATTTCCAGGCTCACAGGGAAGCGACAGCGTGTAGAGTGATCTTCATCAGCTTCGCTTTTCAGGGTTTTAGATTTTATTTTCATCTTGTACTTGGGATCATTAAAACTTGTAATCCATTTTGAAGTTATTAAAATAAAAAAATTCAGTATTCTCAAATGCGTTATTACTTTGATATTTGCAATGTGTCTATAAATTTTAAATCCCTTGAAATATTAAATAATAAAATAAAATCATGTGCATTGCATTTCATGCATTATATTGCACATATTTCTTGCATTTGTTATGCATATCCAGGTGTCTTACCAAGCTTCTTTACTTCGTTCAGCAAGTTGACTCATCACTATAACACTCGGGCTAATTTCAGAAGGAAGATGGACAACTTAGAACAAGAGAATCGCGAGCTGCGCGAGGAGTTTTTTGGTTTGAAGGCTGGCATGGACAATATTACTGCTCTAATAGAATCTCTGGTGGCTGGTCAGAATCAGCCACCGAGTGTTCAACCTCAACCAACAAGGGCTACTGCTGAAGTTCCAATTGTTCCTACGTCTGTTACTCCAGTTATGGCTCAAAATTGCATGCCTCAAGGTTACCCATGGGGAATGCCAGAGAATTTCGCACCTGAAGGTTTCAACTTTGGTCCTCAAGATACTCCAATTATTCAGACTATTGTTACTCCTGCACCTCCTATGGTGCATGCTTATCTTGCTGCACCTCCTTCGGTGAATATGGTTCCATTTGTTAACGATGATGTGTGTTGTCCTTTCCCTCCACCAAGTGAAAACTTGGGTCTTTATGACAAAATGGATGATTTCCAAGTGCAGTTTGACAAGATGCAGAGAGAGATGAAGGACCTCAGGGGAAAAGAGTTATTTGGGCAGAACGTGAATGAATTATGCTTTGTCCCGAATGTTAAGATACCTGCGAAGTTTAAAGTCCCGGAGTTTGAGAAATACAAGGGCAACACTTGCCCTCGTGCCCATCTGGTGATATATGTAAGGAGAATTTCTACCCATACTGAAGATCAGCGTCTGCTGATTCACTTTTTTCAGGATAGTTTGACCGGTGTTGTGCTAAAGTGGTATATGAGTTTGGACAGTGTCAACATCCATACTTTCAATGACTTTGGAGAAGCATTCATCAAACAATACAAGTACAACATGGACATCGCACCTGACCGTGATCAACTCAGGGCCATGGTTCAGAAAGATAGGGAATCATTCAAAGAATATGCGCAGAGATGGCGTGAGGTAGCCGCCCAGGTGATCCCTCCCATGGAAGAGAAGGAGATTACTAAGATTTTCTTGAAAACTCTGGCTGCTTTCTACTACGAGAGGATGGTAGCAAGTGTGCCAAGTGACTTTACTGAAATGGTAGGAACGGGTATCCGCTTAGAAGAGGCTGTAAGAGAGGGCCGTTTAATGAAAAAGTGAAGTATCTGGAGGTGTGAAGAATCCATCGTATGGGTTTACCAAAAAGAAGGAAGGGGATGAAAATGTTGTCATGCAAGAGAAGCGGATTAACACTCCTAGAAGAAATTATCAGCATCGTCAGTAAGTCGCCTCAGTTACTCCGGTTGTTGGTGTAACTCCAACCACCGTTGCTTATCAGAGACCGTCCCAACAGGGGAATCAAGGGTATAATCAGAGAAGGGAGAGTTATGACCCTATTCCTATGAGTTAAACGGAGTTACTACCGGCATTGATTCAGAAGAAGTTGGTTCAGACCCGAGCACCTCCCGCTGTACCATCACCATGGCCTTGGTATTACAAGGCAGATCAAACATATGCTTTTCATCAGGGAGCACCAGGGCATAATGTTGAGAATTGTTATCCTTTGAAGACTGAGGTGCAAAAATTGGTGAAGTCTGGTATTCTATCTTTCAAGGATGTGGGCCCCAATGTGAATGATAATCCTCTACCCAAGCATGGAGGAGTAAATGTTGTGAATATGGTGGCTGGTTGTCCAGGCGACTTCCATATTTTTGACATTTATCTAGTTAGAGGAGATTTGGTGAAAATGCATGCAGACCTCTGTGAATTTAGCTACTATACGCATGACCATTCTGGTTGTGCTATTTGCAGTACAGACATACAAGGTTGTGACAAGATAAAGGCTAATTTGCAGGAGATGATGGATGAGGGCCTCATCCACATAATCAGGCCAAGGGCAGAGTATGAAGAGGAGGTGAATATGGTTTCTGGATGTCCTGGAGAGTTAAGAATATTTGATGTAGAACATATGAATGAGGATCTTGTACAACTGCATGCTACTTTCTGCCACTTGCCTGGTCAGGTGGAACACCAGTATGGATCTTTCCGAATTTGTTGTCGGGACTCCCGAGGATGTTCTATTGTGAGGAAATGTGTTCAGTTGTTGTTGGATAATGGAACTGTTGTACCCCAATTTTTGACCTAAGATCCCGCATTCCATCCGCATCATTGCATGGCAAGAGTTCACAAGCAATTCGACCTATTTTTGCCAATTCCCGAGTCAGTTTTCAAAAATTCATAACTTCTTCAAATTTCAATATTTTGAGGGGTTATTTTTTGCATATGATTTTTCTTGACACCATCTACAATTTTTCTTTACAAGACAAGAGATGATTATGCATTGAAAAGCCACGAAAAAGTTATTAACGTTCGAAGTTGTTTCACGAATTTAATGGAATTTGATTCTTAATTTTGGACTGTGTTTTATCCGACCATAAATTTTACACTTTCTCTTCTTTTATTTTTAATTCCATGAAAAAAATCCTAAAAAAATATTTAGTTCATGTCATCTTAATTTTATTTGCATTATTATTCAAAATATCAAAAAAAAAGTAGTCTCTTCAAGTTTCATTTAGATTTTTATTCTTAAGTCAAAATTATAGTCTTCTAGATTTAATTTAGTAAAAATCTCAACAAAACAAAAAAAACATGTCTTAACATTATTTTATTTTAGCATTTCACTTTAATCACAAAAAATATATAGTTAATATCTTTTCCTTTTAATTCTTTTAGTTATTATAATTTTCATTTTCTTTCTTTCAATATTAATCTTGATTTGGTTCTAATTTTAATTCAACTTTTTAGTTGAGTTATTATTAAAATTAAAATTAATTTTAATTTCTCTTTAATTTTCATGTTTTGGAAATTTTTAGTTTAATATTTTTATTTTTATTTTTATTTTTTTTTATTATTATTGTTATTATTATTATTATTATGCTATTCCTCTCCTTGTAAAAAAATGTCCAAACAAATATCAAGTCTAAACCTTGCTTCAATTTTCATCCAAACCTGTCCACCAAAACAACAAAATATATGAGAACAAAATCAGTCCAATATTTTGAAAGAAAAGAGAGGGATAATACACGTATGGTTACATGAAAAAAATCAGAAAAATGCAAAGTAGAAAAGGGACATTTCAATGATAATTTTATTGCTGCACATCAGTCCAAAAATAATGCCCCAAAACTGTAGTTTGCTTGCTGTCCAGAATAAACTGCTCCAAACATTACCCAGAATGGTTAAATTTTTCCTGCATCAAGAAAGCATAAAGCAATTGACATAAACTGATATTTGGCTCCAATTTTCCCTCTAATTCTATCATACATTCACTATAAAAACAAAAACAAGAAAAAGGAGAGATACCTTCGGCAATAGCAGTAATGACTAAAAAATTTTGCACAGACATCATCTCCCTCCATGCTTCAAACTTGTACATACCATACAGTTTCCATTAGCAAAACTTAAGTTAAACATCAACATAGCCTGTCTCTTAACCCCTGCAAAAATGTTGAGAAATAGGGGAGAAAAACAAAAACATCTTCTGCATATACGATTCTTGTATTGCAACCTTAGTTTCTCCAAACTCACATGAACTAGTTTCCACACAAACACTAGCCAATTTCCTTAAACCATGTTCTAACAACCATCCACACTTTCCATTCACTCTGTGCATATATTTTTCTTTACACTGCAAAAAAATCTCATACACACACAATTATATTGTCAAAAATTCACATAGCGTCACATAACTCTTGCAGAAGAGTACTCTTTGGCAATCATGAAAACTTTTTTTCAAAAAAAACCTTAAGAACTAACAGTTCATTCACAAACAAAAACAACCTCATGTTAACTTTCTCTCACAAATTTAACACAAGATCATCTCATCAATTTCAAATGATAATACTCTGTGGATTCAAAAAGACAGAACAACAAAAAGTAATAAAAAAGAAGACAAAGCCTCCACCGCGAGAACCGTTACCGACGGAACAACTACTCCAAGCTCCACCCAATCGTCACTGGCCGACGCTAGCTGTCGTACCGGAATCGCAGCCGTCATCATCGGTCACCTCCAATTCCACCGCCGTCGTTCGATTCTGCATCATCCGATCTCAGATCCGCAACCGCTGTAAAGCCACAACCGTTCATCACCACAATCGACCCAACACGCGAACCATTCCGCTAGCAATCCGTCACCGTCAACTGCATATCAATTCGGTAACTGTACTTTCCCTTTGTTTTTATTTTGTTGAATCATGTGCGTTTGTTTTAGTTTGTGAAATTATTGATGAGAATGAAATGGGTTAGATTTGAAATTGAGAGAAAGAACAATAAGAGAAATGAGGTTGCCTTGTTTTTACTGAAGCGTTGTTTTGTTTTTCATGTTATACAATATTTTGTTTTTTCTTTCAATTTACTTTTTTATCGGACACGTGTCACGAGCAACTGGTTAGAACTAAAAGCTTTGAAAAGTCCAAGTTTTTTTTTGTTTGTTTTATATAATTTTTTCATTGATCCGGTAATCCGAATTGGAGAAATAAAGGTGAACTAATGAACATCCTCCCCAAGTAATGTTAAATTTATTAATTTTTTTTTTTCATTTTTATTATTTTTTTTTTATCGTTTCCTTTTCTTTATTTTGTTGTAAATTTAATTAAGTTTTGTTTAGTGAAGATTAATTTAATTTGGACCTCACTCTTTTATTTACACTCTCTATTTTCAATTAGCACCCATAGTCCATTTGTTTTATTTTAGTTTAATTTGATTATTATTTTATCCTAATTTGGTTATGGTGTATTTTATCTTAATGTTAGAAAAATACAAAAAGAAAAAACATATTGATATAAAAATACTTTAATTATTTAACTTAGTTAGATTTTTAGACTAATTTAGGTTAGTTCATTTTCTTATTTATTTAATATAAAAATATATATAGAATATGTCTTCAGTTCTTTTTTAGATAAAACATAAATTTATACTAAACTTTTTAGGGCTTACCGATTAATCATTATTCCTTTATAAATAAGTCAATAAAGTATGTAATGATGAGTTTTCGATTATTTCTCCGCCATGTGTGGATGAAAGTTATTTTATATATTCATGGTTAAATCCAAGGGAAATGCTTTGTTAACTTCATAAGTAATACGATCGTGCGAATACCCTCATTCATTTTTTTACCATTTTGCTAAACTTAAGTTAATTTTTCCTAAAAAAACTCATTTTCAAACTCACACCTTTTAAGTCAAAACTTCGACACTAGGTCGTCGTATCTCCAAAAATCTCGTCCATACCCATCTTTTAGCCAAACGAATCATTTTAATCAAACAAACAATTTTAAACCAAAAAACAGATATTTCAAAAGGTTCCTGCGGAGTACCGCAGATGCATTGGGTGCTAATACCTTCCCATTGTATAACCAACCCCCGAACTCTCGATCTCTTTCAAAAAACGCATTGTATTTTTATTACTTTTAAGTATTATTTTACATTGCATATTTTAGGGTTTTATTTCGCTCTTTTCCCTTTTCCCTTGGAAATAATAAAGCGCGGTGGCGACTCTTGCTTTTGCGAGTCGAGTTAATTAATAGCTCGATCTCCGATTTTCACCGCTACAGAATTGGCGACTCTACTGGGGACAGATTGACCTCTTGCTGGTCCATCCCTAAGTGGGTTAAGCCTAATTTGTTTTATCTGTTTTATCATTATTTGATTGTTTGATTATATGTATATATTATGATTATTTGGGTGTTGATAATATTTACAAAGGACAAGTCCTATACCCGGACTAAGTTACACTTAGGAATAGGACGGGCGATATAGTCATGTTAACTTTGAGGGAGTAATCCCGAAGAAGGAGGCATGAGATCCCCCACTCAGTGGAAGGCCCTTTTGAACGTAATATTTGTTTACCGAGTAATCGGGAAGACATTATTATTTTCGACCTGGGAGCCAGAGAAGCTGGGAACCGTAGAACCCTAACCCATCTTGGCCTTTTAGGTGTAGCGCGGAGATTATAACGGAGTAATCCGGAAGTAATTGTTACGCGATGCTACGCTCGGATGAGTTTCTCTTGAGAATATTGCTGATTATTGAGTAATCAAGACGTTGGTAATATCCGAAGGAGGAATGTAGACTCCGGGAACTCTTAGAACCTTGTTCTACAGGTTTGATTAAACCGTTAGTACATACCTTGGGGGTGTTCCTTACCTTGACTCCATGCTCGTGACGTTGAGCCTTTCGACTTTATTTGTGACCTTGCTTGTGGTTGTTGCATAGTCATGCATTCATGCATCCATAAAACCCTTTTCACTTGACTTTGAAGGAATTTGGAGGTCTTTCTTTGTAAACATCACAAGTTTCGTCAAGCTCAATGGATCTTGGGTGTTGATAGGGCGAAAACCCTAATCCACCAAAATGGATGATTGATCTTGATGATAACTTGATCAATGTTTGGAGCCAATTTAAAATTCATCTTCTATCTTCATACTTTGATGTTTACAACTTAATATCTTGAGTTCCTTGAAAATCAAATAAAAACTCTCTTTTGCATATCATACATCATTCTACATTTTTTGTTTCACTGTCAAAGGTCTTTTTCCGAGTCTTATTTTTCCTTTGGTCTCACCAGTACAACACTCGCGCTAAGAAAACAATGGAGAATATCAAGCAAGAGGTTTCTGAACTCCGTAGAGAGATGACTATTTGGAAAGCTGGTATGGATCACTCAACTGTTTTGGTTGAAATTTTGGTTGCCGCCCAAGTCAATCCTTTTAGGAGGAAAGAAGCGATGATAAAAGTCTTCACTGAAACTCTAAAATCATTCTCTCATGAGAAGGTGATGGTTAATGCACCTAATGACTTTCCTGACGAGGTGAATGTGGGAGTGCGTCTAGAAGAAGATGTTGGGAAAGGATGTTCATATGAAGATGGTAGCTCAGCTAATGGTGTGAAGAAGTTTGATAATGACTTTTCCAAGAAGAGAACCAGAGGAAGAAATAATCATCATCAGAATCATCATGTTTCTTCCATTTATCAACAGAATCAGCAAATTCCTAATCAGAGGAAAACTCAATTTGATCCAATTCCAATTACCTATACAGAGTTTTTCCCTATCCTGATGCAGAGGAATTTGGTTCAGACCCGACCTCCACCGAAGGTTCCTGAGAAGATACATTGGTACTACAAAGCTGATTTGGCTTGTACTTTTCATCAAGGTGCTCCTGGGCATGACTTGGAGGGTTGCTTTGCTTTGAAGATTGAGGTTCAGAAGTTGGTCAGAAGTGGTATCTTGTCTTTCAAGGACGTTGGTTTTGAGGTTCAAATCAAGCATGTGCCAAAGAGTAAACACGATTGATGGTCACTTTGATTTTTGAAGGATGTTTTCGGTAATTCAAGTCCAGATGGAAAGCCTTCCCAGATTATTAACTTATTTCTGCTTTTTGTAACTTTTCTTGTTTATCAAAACATTGTTTGCATGTAAGAACTTGTTTGCATCTGAATGATTATCTTAATACAATGAGTATGTTTGTCTTGAAGAAATTCATTCGTTTCACTCATATTTGTTTTCAAATTTTAAATTTCTTTTGGCATTATGACACCAACTTGTTGCCCATTCTCTTGCCTAGGCAGAGATTGAAGGGAGGATGATGATCTAAAGAACGCAAAATCTCTGGTTGTATGCTTTTGGATAAAATCTTGCTGATGATGTACAGGCATTGTTTCAAATCCCTAAACACCGGAGATATAAGGAAGATAATCCCTTGCTAACCCCTTTTGAGCCTTGAAGCAGAAGTTCCTTTTCTATACGAAAAAACCTTGAATTTTAACCTGGGGCAGGGTAGTTTTTAGTTATTCTGACTGAGTGTTCAAAATTCATAAGGAAGATGTTTTTTGAAGAGAAACTACGAGGGATATCTTTCATGTATAATGAAGCCAGAAGATGTGGAATCATAATGTTATCCCTCATTCATCAAGAAACGAGGCAATCACAATCTTCTCAACAAGCAAAGACAAGCTAATGTCACACATTTTGTTTAAAAAGTCAAAAATCGAAAAAAAGAAAAAAAGCCTGCTAACTCAAAAAACATGAAAACGTGTGACTTAGGCAAAATTAAGGCATCCCGCTGGACTATCAATTCCAAAGAATTAGTTCAGGCAAAAGTTAGGGAAAATAAAAATTGCAAAGAAAAGGACTGCAAAGAAAAGTCCTCAGCAAAGAACAAATTGGTGACTACAAACACGAAGACATGAGGGTGGTTTCTACTCCGAAAGCCTCGTCGTTTCTTGACCGTCACAAAATCCTTTTGAGAGATGAACACTCATGTTGAATTAACTGAACATAGGGTTGGAGAACATCATGAAGAATGGGTGGGCACCAAATATTTTGAGCCTTAAAATCTTTTTTTTCTAAAAACCATGAACCAGACCACGTTACAACCTTCAAAAGTCCTAATTGAAGCAAGGTTATTTTGAAAGCATACTTCAATGAGATAGTGTTCCTGACTCCCATGAATATTCTAAATAGTTATGTTGGTATCATATATTTTTCCTATACAAAAATAAATGGTGCTTTAACTCGCAAAATTTGTGCGATATCTTTCAAAATCTTCAAGACTTACATAATTGTTGCATTAGAATTTTCACTCTCATTGTAAACTTTTTCTAACTGCAAAACATTTGTTTGATATCAAGGAAGCTCACATGTAAGCACTAGTGATGAGTTTATTCTTTTAAGGCCTGAAACTCTGTTGAGTAATTAGAGAATCATTTCAAAAAATCATACCAGGGGGCATGTCACATGAAGACCTTAAGCACGAACATGTTGCTTCTCCCAGTTAATGCTTTTCCCAACTTGTTTGTTCGTTCGGGGCAAAATTTGAAGACTTTGTTGTGCCAACTACAGTCAATCCGGGGCAATCACGTCGAGATTTGATGAATCTCTCTAAGAGTTTGAAGACACCAGAGCATGGTGAATGCCAAGTCTTTTGTAAAATCCTCTTGAGACGATTTCTCCTCATCAACCATATAGCTCGGGGCATTTTAGAGGTGAAGCTATTCGAAAGAATTGTCGTGCATCACGCAGCTCATCAGCAGTAAACTTGGGGCATCCAAAATTGGTCCCAGGGGCAATCTAGATTTGTTAAGATATGTGATATGTATTGCACACATTATCAGAGGGTGGTGTTCCCAGTATCTCCAGCTAAGCATGACTTTTTCCAGCTGAAGCATTGTTCGTGTTGTTATCCTTTCAATGGATTGTCGACAATAGAAGACTAGACTTTGGGTTTTTCTACCTGAAAATATCTTCCTCCCCAAAGAGATTTAAGCCTTGTAAAAGGATTTTGCTCCAATGATGGCTGTTGTTTTCTATCTCCAGTAATTTTACCATCCTGTTAAGATTAGCCGAGTGTCGAGTTGTACTGGGACGTCTTATCATCTTCTGTCTATCTCCCCTGTCTGTCTTGTCAACATATATATGACATTCATTTACTCCTTCATACTTGCATCGTGCATGCACAGTTGTATTTGTTGATGTCATTGAAGTTCGTATACCTTGGTTATGTCTATTCAAATAGTGTATTTGATCTTTCCAAATAGAGTGTCAACTTAAGCAGAAAGTGTGCCTCTTTTCTAATTCCCCACTGAGTTAACTCTCGTGGAAGAATCTTGCTTTAGCTTTCCTTTTCCATCTCTGGATAGGATAAACCCCCATTTGAGTTGTTTCCTCATTGGGTGGAGTCTTGTTTGACTATTTTCTCTCCAGTTTATTCCTGGATTGAGCTTTGTCTCTTGTGAATGATACCCTGTGGATCTCTCTAGGCTGTGAAACCTAGATGGAGGTTGCATTTATTTTGCAACGTAAATACTTGGTCTCCTCAAGAAGGATTTATTCATGGTTCCCCATTGGAGATGAACTTTATTCCCCAGTAGTGTTATCACAACCCTCTTCTGGAATATCGACATGACAACAAGCGACTGACTCTTTATTTGAGCAGTTTGATTATTTCTGATTTCTCTACGACAAATGGCGGTCTCTTCATGAGCGGTTTGTCCATCCTCGATGAAATTATTGACTCTCACCTCCAGTAATATCTTCATGATATTTTATGGGTATCTTTGAGAAAACAACAAGCGGCAGTTTCTTCATGAGACAACTTGTGTGTTATGGATACTCTTGACAAACAACAAGCGGCAGTTTCTTCATGAGACAACTTGTGTGTTATGGATACTCTTGACAAACAACAAGCGGCAGTTTCTTCATGAGACAACTTGTGTGTTATGGATACTCTTGACAAACAGCAAGCGGCAGTCTCTTCATGAGGCAACTTGTATGTTATCAACATCTTTTCAAAACAGCAAGCGGCAGTCTCTTCATGAGGCAACTTGTGTGTTATTGTCACCTTCGAAAACATCAAGCGGCAGTCTCTTCACGAGGCAACTTGTTATGTTATTAACAACTTTAAAAACAACAAGCGGCGGTCTCTTCATGAGCAACTTGTATGTTATTGATACCTTGAAAAAAACAACAAGCGGCGGTCTCTTCATGAGCAACTTGTGTGTTATTGGTAATTTTGAAAAGAAAACGACAAGCGGCAGTCTCTTCATGGACAACTTGTATGTTATCAACACTTTTTGAAAACGGCAAGTGGCAGCTTCTTTATGAGCAGCTTGTGGATTATAGACAACAAGTGGCAGCTTCTTCATGAGCAGCTTGTGGGCTTTTGGCAACAAGTGGCGGACTCTTCATGAGCAGCTTGTGTGCTTTAATATTCTTTGAAGACAGCAAGTGGCGGTCTCTTCATGAGCAGCTTGTATGTTATTGACACCTTTGAAAGGAAACAAGTGGCGGACTCTTCATGAGCAGCTTGTGTGTTTTAATATTCTTTGAAGACAGCAAGTGGCAGCTTCTTTATTTAAGCAGCTTGTATGTCATAGCACCTTTTTGACGATAGCAAGTGGCGGCCTCTTTATTTGAGCAGCTTGTGTATCCCCAACAGTAATGTCTACTCAGCAAATGGCATCCCTTTCGGAAAAGTCCCGTGGGGAAGTTTGTTATTTTATCCTTTTCAAGCGATATCTTGGTTAAAGAAGAAATGTGCTACCGTTCTTGGTAAAATTCAGAAATCAGAGATGTTTATCTCTAGCCACAGTGCTGATGTTAATCACTTTCCAGTCTCAGTACTGATGTCCATCATTTTCTTTTCCAGTCACAGTACTGATGTCAATCATTACCTGTTCCAGTCTTAGTACTGATGTAAATCATTTCTTTTTCCAGTCTTCGTACTGATGTAAATCATCTCTTTTCCAGTCTCAACACTGATGTAAATCATTCAAGAGCCTCTCATTTGAAGTCTATCTCATATGTGCTTGGTTTCTCCAGCATAGTCTGTCTCATATGTCGTCATTCCCCATAAAATTCAGAGCATTACATTCATATCATATCATGAACATGATCGCGGTATCTTAAGGCCAAAAATTGTGTATTCTATATTTAAGTCCCTTCAATCTCGTCGAAATGAAGATCCCAATCTTCATATCTCCAGATAGAAGAAACTTAAATAGGGGCAGCTGTTGTACCCCAATTTTTGACCTAAGATCCCGCATTCCATCCGCATCATTGCATGGCAAGAGTTCACAAGCAATTCGACCTATTTTTGCCAATTTCCGAGTCAGTTTTCAAAAATTCATAACTTCTTCAAATTTCAATATTTTGAGGGGTTATTTTTTGCATATGATTTTTCTTGACACCATCTACAATTTTTCTTTACAAGACAAGAGATGATTATGCATTGAAAAGCCACGAAAAAGTTATTAACGTTCGAAGTTGTTTCACGAATTTAATGGAATTTGATTCTTAATTTTGGACTGTGTTTTATCCGACCATAAATTTTACACTTTCTCTTCTTTTATTTTTAATTCCATGAAAAAAATCCTAAAAAAATATTTAGTTCATGTCATCTTAATTTTATTTGCATTATTATTCAAAATATCAAAAAAAAAGTAGTCTCTTCAAGTTTCATTTAGATTTTTATTCTTAAGTCAAAATTATAGTCTTCTAGATTTAATTTAGTAAAAATCTCAACAAAACAAAAAAAACATGTCTTAACATTATTTTATTTTAGCATTTCACTTTAATCACAAAAAATATATAGTTAATATCTTTTCCTTTTAATTCTTTTAGTTATTATAATTTTCATTTTCTTTCTTTCAATATTAATCTTGATTTGGTTCTAATTTTAATTCAACTTTTTAGTTGAGTTATTATTAAAATTAAAATTAATTTTAATTTCTCTTTAATTTTCATGTTTTGGAAATTTTTAGTTTAATATTTTTATTTTTATTTTTATTTTTTGTTATTATTATTGTTATTATTATTATTATTATGCTATTCCTCTCCTTGTAAAAAAATGTCCAAACAAATATCAAGTCTAAACCTTGCTTCAATTTTCATCCAAACCTGTCCACCAAAACAACAAAATATATGAGAACAAAATCAGTCCAATATTTTGAAAGAAAAGAGAGGGATAATACACGTATGGTTACATGAAAAAAATCAGAAAAATGCAAAGTAGAAAAGGGACATTTCAATGATAATTTTATTGCTGCACATCAGTCCAAAAATAATGCCCCAAAACTGTAGTTTGCTTGCTGTCCAGAATAAACTGCTCCAAACATTACCCAGAATGGTTAAATTTTTCCTGCATCAAGAAAGCATAAAGCAATTGACATAAACTGATATTTGGCTCCAATTTTCCCTCTAATTCTATCATACATTCACTATAAAAACAAAAACAAGAAAAAGGAGAGATACCTTCGGCAATAGCAGTAATGACTAAAAAATTTTGCACAGACATCATCTCCCTCCATGCTTCAAACTTGTACATACCATACAGTTTCCATTAGCAAAACTTAAGTTAAACATCAACATAGCCTGTCTCTTAACCCCTGCAAAAATGTTGAGAAATAGGGGAGAAAAACAAAAACATCTTCTGCATATACGATTCTTGTATTGCAACCTTAGTTTCTCCAAACTCACATGAACTAGTTTCCACACAAACACTAGCCAATTTCCTTAAACCATGTTCTAACAACCATCCACACTTTCCATTCACTCTGTGCATATATTTTTCTTTACACTGCAAAAAAATCTCATACACACACAATTATATTGTCAAAAATTCACATAGCGTCACATAACTCTTGCAGAAGAGTACTCTTTGGCAATCATGAAAACTTTTTTTCAAAAAAAACCTTAAGAACTAACAGTTCATTCACAAACAAAAACAACCTCATGTTAACTTTCTCTCACAAATTTAACACAAGATCATCTCATCAATTTCAAATGATAATACTCTGTGGATTCAAAAAGACAGAACAACAAAAAGTAATAAAAAAGAAGACAAAGCCTCCACCGCGAGAACCGTTACCGACGGAACAACTACTCCAAGCTCCACCCAATCGTCACTGGCCGACGCTAGCTGTCGTACGGGAATCCCAGCCGTCATCATCGGTCACCTCCAATTCCACCGCCGTCGTTCGATTCTGCATCATCCGATCTCAGATCCGCAACCGCTGTAAAGCCACAACCGTTCATCACCACAATCGACCCAACACGCGAACCATTCCGCTAGCAATCCGTCACCGTCAACTGCATATCAATTCGGTAACTGTACTTTCCCTTTGTTTTTATTTTGTTGAATCATGTGCGTTTGTTTTAGTTTGTGAAATTATTGATGAGAATGAAATGGGTTAGATTTGAAATTGAGAGAAAGAACAATAAGAGAAATGAGGTTGCCTTGTTTTTACTGAAGCGTTGTTTTGTTTTTCATGTTATACAATATTTTGTTTTTTCTTTCAATTTACTTTTTTATCGGACACGTGTCACGAGCAACTGGTTAGAACTAAAAGCTTTGAAAAGTCCAAGTTTTTTTTTTGTTTGTTTTATATAATTTTTTCATTGATCCGGTAATCCGAATTGGAGAAATAAAGGTGAACTAATGAACATCCTCCCCAAGTAATGTTAAATTTATTAATTTTTTTTTTCATTTTTATTATTTTTTTTTATCGTTTCCTTTTCTTTATTTTGTTGTAAATTTAATTAAGTTTTGTTTAGTGAAGATTAATTTAATTTGGACCTCACTCTTTTATTTACACTCTCTATTTTCAATTAGCACCCATAGTCCATTTGTTTTATTTTAGTTTAATTTGATTATTATTTTATCCTAATTTGGTTATGGTGTATTTTATCTTAATGTTAGAAAAATACAAAAAGAAAAAACATATTGATATAAAAATACTTTAATTATTTAACTCAGTTAGATTTTTAGACTAATTTAGGTTAGTTCATTTTCTTATTTATTTAATATAAAAATATATATAGAATATGTCTTCAGTTCTTTTTTAGATAAAACATAAATTTATACTAAACTTTTTAGGGCTTACCGATTAATCATTATTCCTTTATAAATAAGTCAATAAAGTATGTAATGATGAGTTTTCGATTATTTCTCCGCCATGTGTGGATGAAAGTTATTTTATATATTCATGGTTAAATCCAAGGGAAATGCTTTGTTAACTTCATAAGTAATACGATCGTGCGAATACCCTCATTCATTTTTTTACCATTTTGCTAAACTTAAGTTAATTTTTCCTAAAAAAACTCATTTTCAAACTCACACCTTTTAAGTCAAAACTTCGACACTAGGTCGTCGTATCTCCAAAAATCTCGTCCATACCCATCTTTTAGCCAAACGAATCATTTTAATCAAACAAACAATTTTAAACCAAAAAACAGATATTTCAAAAGGTTCCTGCGGAGTACCGCAGATGCATTGGGTGCTAATACCTTCCCATTGTATAACCAACCCCCGAACTCTCGATCTCTTTCAAAAAACGCATTGTATTTTTATTACTTTTAAGTATTATTTTACATTGCATATTTTAGGGTTTTATTTCGCTCTTTTCCCTTTTCCCTTGGAAATAATAAAGCGCGGTGGCGACTCTTGCTTTTGCGAGTCGAGTTAATTAATAGCTCGATCTCCGATTTTCACCGCTACAGGAACCATCAAGATTACAGGTCAAAGGGATGATTACCATGAAGTTGATATGATTGAGGTTTGTTTGGCTGAAGAAGAGTCAGATGAAGAGTATGCCTCCGCAGATGAGTATTTCTCCTCAGATGAGGATTTGTTTTCCAGAAATGACTCAATAATGACTGATTATGTTGAAGAAGGGGTAAACGTCATTGTACCTTGTTTTGGTGCACCCGCCCATTTTGAAGTGTAATATTATAGCAAGCCAGTTGTTACCCTATTGGTGATTAGTTTGTCGGGTCCTGTTCCCTACAAGTTAGATAAGGCTATACCCTACAAATACAATGCTACAATCTTATAGGATGGAGTGGAAGTTCTCATCCAGCCAATGCCTGATGTTAGAAATATTGCTGAAAATAGTAGAGTGACACGTAGCGGTCGTGTGTTTGCACCAATTGTTCGAGGAGGTGTTAGTGCTAGAAAGAAAATTGCTGAGAATGTTGAAACAAAGAAGGCTACGGGTGAATCTAGTGGAGCTACGTTAGAGAAAGAAGTGGATGATATTTTGAAGATAATCAAGATGAGCGGCTATAGAATTATAGATCTGCTACTGTAGACTCCTTCAAAAATATCTATCTTGGCTTTATTGATGAACTCCTCTGCTCACAGATAATATTTGATGAGGGTATTGGACCAAGCTTTTGTGGAAAGTGGCATGCTTGTAGACCAGTTTAGCAGCATAGTAGGGAACATTACCTCATGTAATAACCTGAGTTTTTGCGATGATAAATTGTCAGATGAAGGAAGGAATCACAACTTGGCACTTCATATCTCTATGAATTTCAAGAATGATTCACTATCCAATGTGTTGATTGATAATGGATTTGCATTGAACGTTATACCGAGGAGCATGCTTATGAAGTTGAAATATCAAGGAACGCATATGCGCCCGAGTGGCATTATTGTGAAACTATTTGATGGATCGAGGAAATTTGTTATTGGTGAGGTGGACTTGCTTATTCATATAGGCCCGCATTTGTTTCAGATTACTTTCCAAGTCATGGATATTGTACCCGTTTATCGTTGCTTGTTGGGACGGCTGTGGATTCATGAGGCAGGGGTTGTCACTTCAACTTTACACCAGAAATGGAAGTTTGTACGTGAAGGGAAAGTAGTGATCATAAATGGGGAACAAGCACTATTTATATCTCATTTATACTCTTCAGCATTGTGGAGGCAGATGGAGCTGCTGTTGGAACCCAGTTCCAAGCTTTATCTATTGACAACATAAGAGGAAATGAGAACTCCATGGTTTCTCTTAAGGATGCGCAGAAGGTTGTGCATAAGGGACATAGTGAAGTATGGGGACAGATTGTGGATCCACCTATAAACAAGAGAAGAACCTTCTTGGGGTTCTCTTTGAAGAATGATAAAGGTAAGAGCATGAAACTGAAGTCTGCCGCAGGCCAGTGTCAAGACATTTTCCATAGCGGGGGTTATCTTCATCCGAATGTTTCCGGGATTAATGTCATTGTGGAAGACGAAGCAGAGCAGGAAATGCCAAATTACGTGACGCACAGAAGTAGGGTTCAGAAATAGATCACCATTGATGTTCCCTATTGCATACATGTTTCAAAGTAATTTGATTTGTTAAATCTTTTTGAAAAGCTTTCACTCTGCCCAAGGTGGAAGTATTAATGTTGTAGGGCTTATCTGTTTGTTGTGACTTTTAAAATCAATAATAAAAGTGGTCTTTGTTTCCCAAATTGCGTCTTTATTTTCTGCTTTTCTTGGAAAATGGTAATCAGAAAAAACCTTTCAAAATAAATCATAACTGAAATTCAATCTGCATGATCACTTGTTATATGTGTCAGTTTCTAAAAGCAATCATAAATCGTATGTGCAGATTAATTAAAAAACCCGTTGAATATAATGACCCTGCACCCTCTCCCTTTTTTGAATGTCCTGTGTATGGGGCTGAAGAAGAAGACTATGATGAGATTCCAGAAGAGGTCTCACGGTTTCTTGAGCGCGAGGAAAATTCCATTCAGCCATATAAAGAGCCTTTGGAAGTAATCAATTTGGGATCAGAAGAAGACCCGGAAGAGGTCAAGATCGGAGCATTGTTGCATCCTGATGTGAAGAGCAGGTTGATTGAGTTGTTGAAAGAGTATGTGGATATTTTTGCTTGGTCTTATCAAGATATGCCTGGTCTAGACACAGATATTGTTGAGCACCGTTTTCCGTTGAAGCTAGAGTGTCCGCCAATCAAATAGAAGTTGAGAAGAACTCACCCAGATTTGGCAGTAAAGATCAAAGAGGAGGTTCTAAAGAAGATTAATTTTGGTTTCCTTGTGACGTAAGTGTATCCTTAATGGATCTCCAATATTGTCCCAGTTCCAAAAAAGGACGGAAAAGTCTGCATGTGCGTAGATTACAGAGATCTAAATAAATCTAGGCCAAAAGATGATTTTCTATTGCCACACATTGATATGTTAGTGGATAACACAACAAAATTCAAAGTTTTCTCGTTCATGGACGGATTTTCTAGTTATAATCAAATAAGAATAACTCTAGAGGACATGGAAAAAACAACGTTCATCACATCCTGGGGAACATTCTGCTACAGAGTGATGCCCTTCGGGTTGAAGAACGCTGGTGCAACGTACCTGAGGGCTATGACAGCCCTATTCCAAGATCTGATGCACAAGGAGATCGAAGTATATGTTGATGTCATGATTGCTAAATCCCAGACGGAAGAAGGGAATGTAGAAGATTTGTTGAAGTTGTTTCAGCGTTTGAGGAATGATCGTCTCCGCTTGAATCCAAATAAATGTACCTTCGGTGTTCGGTTAGGGAAATTGTTGGGTTTCATTGTTGGCCAGAAAGGAATTGAAGTTGACCCTGATAAAGTCAAAGCAATTAAACAGATACCAGTGCCAAGAACTAAAAAGCAAGTCAGAAGGTTACTATAATCAACATAAACCATAAAAAAATTTAATGGTACTTGGACTATTTGGTTACTATCCTTAGCATTATGGAGTATTGGACTTCTTGGACATATGAATAGAAACCTTGGCCTATGTTGGAGTGCAAATTTCTGGGCACTCTAGTGTTCAATCATCTTCCACCCTCGGATCACGAAAGGCACACAAGCCAATCTACATCCTCAGGTCTAAGAAGATTGAACAGGGGCAACTGTTGTACCCCAAAATTTGCCCTCCCATAATCTTCAAAGTATTGCCTCAAAGGGTTCAAAGTCTACTCAAGGGCTACACAGTCAAACCATCCTCCTAAGCCAGTCAAACTAGGGTTTTGGTTCTTGCAAGGAAGTTGAAGTTTTCAAGGGCTCAATCAAGTCCCACATGTTCATATACAGTGTCAAGCATCCATATGTCAAGGTTCAAGACTCACAGCATCAAATTGCACAGTCAAAAATCCTAATTGCTCCACAGTCAACTACAGGGGCAAAATGGTCATTTGACAGTTAAAAGTCAAAAATTTTGGTCAACATCTTATTTTGAAGCCACAATCCTCATTTGATCAATTCTTGATCATGATTTCACAAGCATGGCTCAAAAAGTCTCAAGATGCAAAAGTTTCTATTTTTGGACAGTTGAAAAGTCAACTATAACTTGACCAAGGCATAACTTTTTCATGGTTCATCAGAAAAATCCCATCCAAATCTCATTTTGAAGGGGATGACATTTCCTACAACTCATATTCACATTCCAAGTCCAAGAAATGCTCTCACAAAAAGTTATCAATTTCAACATTATAGGTCATTTTCAAAAGTCAACAAAAAGGGACTTTAAGTCAAAGACCATAACTTCATATTGGTAAATCAAAATGACATGGGACCAAAGACATTGGTTAGAGGACTTCAAGACCTTTCCAAAATGTCCAAGAACATGTTCATAGCTTCAAAATTGAGCAAGATATGCATTGGAGAAGTTGGAAAATTTTTGTGAAATGGCCAAAGTCAATTATCCTTGAAACTTCATTTTTGACAAAAGGGGCCCACTTTTTCCACTTGATTCAGCTTGGCCATGCTTCCCACGTGTCCCACAATTTATTTCAAGATTTAAAATTAATTTTTCCATTTTTATTTAATTTTATTTGATTTAATTCATTTTAAATCTTTAAAATTCAAATAAAAATCAAAGAAATTAATGGAGGGATATATTTTGTGATGATTAGCTTTGATACACCTTAAAACACATTCCAAATTCGTGCATGGCCTATTATGGGCATAAAAATTCAAAATTTCACAAATATGGCAAATGGTTCAATGTTGGTTATGGAGGAAATCAAGAACATAATTGCATAAGCTTAATGACCATTATTCTTATTGATACACTTTACATTACTATATATACAAGCATTCCCAACCTCATTCAAAAAAAGAGTGTGGGCAGAAACGGCCAAGAGCAAAACCCAAAAATTATTCAAAAAGTGAGAGTTCTAAAACATAGTTGCGAGCATCTTCAGTTCAAAACAAGCACGTGGTTCTATTCCTTGCCACACCCTGAAGCTAAAGCAACCTTTGCCAAGTCCTGAGGCTCATACCGCGATGTAAGTTCTTCGCAGTTCCCTTATAATTTCCATATTATTTTCTTCAACGTTTTCCTGTGCAGATTTCAATATGAGGTGCATCATAAGTCTCACTTCCCAGCGCTGCCATATGTCATCAACGCAAATCCAAAGGACAAAAAGTGTAGCACACCATGGTCTGGAGTCAAGCACGCTGCAGGCAACCATGAAAGTTAAACGTGGCTTAGATTTCAGTGAGCTTGGATTGCTTCAATAAACCTCCTATTTGGCCCACCCCCCCCCCCCCCCTTGGTTTTACTTCTTTTTTTTCATTTTGTTTTGTTTTTCTATTATTTTAATTTCTAACCCTTTTTTATTTTTATTAACAAATTAACTTAATTAGCATATTTTCATAAAATCAAAAAAATAGAATTACATCATCATTATTATTATTATTATTTTATTTTGTAAATAAACATTAACTAAAATAGTTTAATTAGGCCATTTTAATTCCTTTTCTTAAATAATTAAAATAGATCTAGAATTAGGTAAAGTTCACTTTTAATTTTATTTCATTTATTTTATTTCATAAAAACATAAAAAACAAAAAAAAATATTTTCTTTTAATTAAATTAATTAATTAGTCATAAATTAGTTTTAATTGCATTTTAATTACAAAAAAGACAAAAAAAATCAATTTCTTTTCTAAAAAGGGTCAACACCCTTAGACATTCCCGATTAATTTATTCGCGCGCATTTACTTTATTTGATTATTATGTAATTGCCTTCAAGAATGTAATAGTTAAATAGGTTTATCGCTTTATTTAATTTTCGTACTTTATTTACTAAAAAACGGGTCTTTGTAATTTTTGGCGATGTATAGACCCGCGCCTTGTAATAGCGTAGGATTTATGTTTCCACAATTTACTTTCCGCACCCCTTAACTGCTAAACTTGCATGAAAGAATGTATGTAAATAAAAATAACTCGTAGCTCACTAAGATAAACCTTAACTGAAAACAACACACAAATACACACACCACTTCTAGGGTACGCCTCACTTGTTGCCTTCGAAACGTGGTCGTCAAGTATAGGACGTTTTAGCGGTCCTTATGTCCATGATCCAGTTGCCTCGAAACAGTTGCCTCGAAACAGTTGCCTCGAAAGAGTTGCCTCGAAACGGTTGCCTCGGATTAAAAAAGGATCAAGGACATAAGGGTAGCTTCTAAGGTGTCCTAACTGTTGCTTCGGTGACCACGCTGTCCCTACAATCGAATTGACCCGAACACCTCCAACGGTGGTACTACCTACCTCTCAATGGTGGGATGGCACTACCTTAAGGACATTTACACAGCTTAATTCCTTAGGGTAGGTAGATGACTCATAGATACTTGCTCTTTTCAAAAACAAAACAAAACATCTTTTCACACCGACACTTTTCAAAAAGCTTTCAAAACAATTTTTCAAACACTCTTGAGGACTGATACAAGAGTTATTCAGAAATCTTTCAACGAAACCTTTGCAAAACCCACTCACATTTTGAAAAGCAAACAAACACTTTGAAAACATAAGAGCAAGTATCTAAGAGCCTATGGATAACCATGGATAGAAAGGGTGCTAACACCTTCCCTTTCTATAAATCTACCTCCCGAACCGAGAAACATATCTCATAAGGAATTTTGTTGTGCTTTTGTCCTTTCCTTGTTGGAGAACATAAAAGATGGTGGCGACTCTTGCTTCCGCGACATTTCGCGAAACCAGCTAAAAACAGTCAGTTCTAAATCCACCGATCACAGAACTGGCGACTCTGCTGGGGATATTATAAAGTGAGGTGTACCTTAGGATTAGACCACTCTTATGTTTTCATAGATCCTAACCCGGATCTGGGGATACCCTTTTAGGTAGCATAAGCTGTGAGGGACCTGTCCGGCGTAGACCGACACGGGTGAAGCAGTGGCTATGTTGGTGTGGCACCTTGGTCTGTACCGATATCCCTTGTGTTGCAACGAGGAGAATATGGGTCTTCTGAGGAGTCATTAAGCACCAACCGACCTTAGAACCCTAATGTGACCCAACTTGGCCATAGAACAGTAGCAGTATGCTACACCCATTGAGGTTAAACTCTCGCGATGGTTCTGGCCACAAGAAAAGATTGCGACGCTGGAGTTATGACCGATTGAGGGTAGTCATTGATATTAGGATCCTCTAGAACCCGGTTACTATTTTTAGGACAGGTCTTAACCAACTGAACTGAAAGAGGGTAGTACCTAAACTTCATGCTGGCCTAAACTCTAAGGGCTGTTTTGTGTGACTTGTGTGCCTTCAAACTTGAAATGCTTGCCCATATTTGTTATCTGACAACATCGAGTTCCTTGCATGTTTTGTTTACAGTCCTTAATTGGGACTCATTACAGGGCCTACTTACATCACTCCATGCATAGCATAAATATCATACCATTGCATACATCCTACATAAGGACTAATCCATTTCAAGGATCTCAAGGGTTTGTGATGCAGGTCATGCTGAATCAAAAGTCTAGCAAGGGGCAAAGGGGATTTATTTTCCCCTAGCCAAGGTTGATAACTTGAGTTAGGGGCTTTGACCCACTCGATATGGTGAGCCTTGACTCTTGAAGAAGGACTCTCAACAACATGAAGTTCCTTCAATCAAGCTACAAAATTCAAGTTCTAACAATCTTTCTTGTTTACCCCGCGAGATCCTTGAAAACATCGCATGCATATCTTACATATCATTGCATAATAGGTACCCTTGTTACGGGTCGCTTACCTTCTTCGCTGTTTATTTCAGCAATGGCTTCCCAACAAGATAACCAGGGTCTTCGTGCTCAAGAGACCCAGTTCAGGGAGATCTTCTTAAGCCTATCCAAGGGGCAGGAAGAGTTGAAGACACTCCTCATGGGGAACTTGGCCAAGAAAAGTCCTGAAGATGATAAGGACGAACGACTGAAACGTCTGCAAGCTGAGGTAGATACAATGAGAACTCAGATGCTGGGGAAAATGGCTCTCATCCAAGGCTTAGCTCGAGAGCAAGAAGAGTTGAGGACCATGATCAGTCAGCTTCATCAAGACAGACACAACATGAAGCAAACAGTCCAAGTCAGGGACCAGGTCATTGATCAGCTTCCGAGAGGACAAGAGTCTGGCATGGTGAAGAATAGACCTCTCCAGATTGCTACCACTTCACAGGTCCAACCACAACCCCGCCCAGAGCAACAGGTTGATCAGAGTAAGCCAAGCAGGTCCAGGAGGCAATTCACCCAGCTCAACGTGTCATTGTTTCAAGCTTTACAACACCTATTGAGTTTGAATCTGATTACACTAAGGGCTCCTCCCCGGAATCCTAACATCTCTGCTCCTAACTATCATCCCAACAAAAGATGTGCATACCACTCTGATAGTCCTAGACATGACACTGCCGACTGCTGGGCTCTGAAGAATAAGGTCCAGGACCTAATTAATGAAGGAGCAGTGGATTTCACCCAAAAGGGTCAGGCTGAGTTCTTTTACCATCCCTGCAGGATTCACCATTTGAAGTGACAAGTCCTGAGATGAGAAGACTTTTTGTCCATTAGAATTTTCAAGTTGTAATTTTCTTTTGATTGTTCAAACAATTATTGTTATAGCAAACTTTATTACTTTATCAATGCATCGCATATGTCTGTTTCGAAGTAATTATTTCGTATTCACTATATTGCAAATTGCTTTCATATTTTTGTGTGATGATCAACGCTCGGTTAATAATTCTAAGCCTCTTGAGGGAGGATGACGAAAACGATACCACGATTTACAGTATGCTTTTGAACAGACTCCGCTGACGAGGTATAGGCATTGTTTCAATTCCTAAACACTGGAGTAATAAGGAAGATAATCCCTAGTCAACCCCTTTGAGCCAAAGAAGTTGGAGTTTTTCTTTTCGAAAGTTAAAACCCTTAATCATAACCTGGGGCAGGGTAGTTCTCTCAGTTGATCCAAGTGCATAAAAAATAGCATCAAATGAGTCCTTCCAAAGCAAAAGACAGTGATGGTCCTAAATAATCATAAAGACAGGCAGTCATTACAAAAAAAACTAACGCCCAATAAGTTAAAACCTACGAAGGAGACTTACGAAACTGGGGCATCCCGCTGACTGTAATCACAAAAGAAACAGTTCAGGAAAAAAGTAGGGATAACAAAATCAAAAGAACGAGGTCCTACAAACCCTCAACAAAAAAAGAAACGGCTGCCTTTTCAAAATAAACTATCAATATCTGAACCATCACTGGAATATCAAAGCAAGGATTCAAACAAGGTCTAACGCACGATCAGCTGAGTTTAGGTTTGAAGAACATCACGAAGAGCGGGTGGGTACAAATAAATTTTGAGCCTTTATCCTTTGTTTCTTAAACCGTGAACCAGGCCACGTTACAACCCTTAAAAGTCCTAGCTGAAGCATGGGTTAGTTCGAAAGCATACTGTTACAAAGGTATCCTGACTCCTTAAGGCTCGCCGTAAAATCTTGAGTTGACATCACATTTTACAAAAAATTCACTTGTTTTTATGAAAAAAAATGCATTTTCAAAAATTTCAAGACAGACATAAGCTTTGCATTTTTAATATAACATTGCTTGCATATGACTATTTGTTTGAACAGCATAGAAGTTCGCACGATGAATGTCTAATGAACAAAAGCACCTCCAATCAAGGGGCATGGCGTGATCATGGTCTATCATCTGGGGCAGTCCAGTCAAGATCCGGAGAATCTCTCAAAATGCCAAATAGCCTGGGGCAAATTTCCGCTTGAGTCACTTGGGGAATTGGACGATCAAACGAAGATCTTCTGGTGGTATGGCAAGACAACACTACTGACAGTGACAACTCCCTACATTCTGAGGGCATGGACATAGTCGAAAAATACTACGCATAATCAAAGACCCGCTAGGTTGACACACCTAGGGAAAAATAAGGGCTTCCCGGCGAACCAAAAGGGTTCGGGCAAAAATAAGGGATGACATAGAAAAATCTGTACACTCGGCAAGTCGAAAACCTGAAAAGGCGGCTTGGGCAAAAATGGGTATCCCGATGGACTAAAAACCCGAGAGGGCGGTCCAGGCAAAAGTTAGGGATCAAAAGCGTACGACTATATCCCGTCATCTCGTCACTTGCCTACCAGAAGAATATTTGTCAATCGGCAGTTATCAAGCACCTCCACAAGGTATCTTCTTCTCCCGCGGAAACTGGGGCAATAAGAATTGTCTAAGCAATCTAGTTGCTCTATCCACCAAGGTACCAAGGTAGGTTCGGCTGAAGAATGTAACCCAGATACCTTCACTCCCCGTCGAGCAAGACAAGATTCAACAATTCTCCCCAAGCAGTGGGTCTCCCATCAACCCTAACAAGGCACAGTATGTCCAGCAAGTCAGTAACGCTCTCCCCCAAGAAGAGTTAGACCACTGTCAGCCTCAAGGAAGTTGGATTATCCCTCATGAGATCTCAACATTCCTCAACGGAGTCTACAAACATTCCTAACTTGCATCCCCGATAGTCTTGATCTAAGATTGTTCCCCGGCGATATACCGGACATCCAAGTGGAGCCACTTCCCCAGTCCAATCTGAAAAGTTTCCCCAGGAGAGTTCAATCAATCTCCCCAGTAGATTCAGGAAGCTTATCCCCAGTAGATTCTGGAAGCTTATCACCTGCAGAGTACGAACACGCTCTCCCCCGGCTTTATTCAAAGGTTATTTCCCCACCAGGATATAACTGGGTTATCCTCAGCTAGTTGCCACGGAAAGATTGTCCCCGGCGAAGTCTTCCTATCCCCAGCGGAGTTCATCAAAACTTCCAACAGAACTTAACAACGATATCTCCAGCGGAGTTATCATCAACCTCAGCAAAGTACATCTCTTCCCCACAGAGCATTCCCCGCAGAGTAATCTATTCGCCAAGTTTATTCCCCAAAGGAGTCATCTTCTCCTACCGGTATTCTTGCAACCATCCCCAGCGAAAGCGAAGAACTCTGTTCTTCAAACATCAGCCCAGGATTCAACTTCCCGGCATTCGTCAAGGATTTATTTTCCTAGACGAAAATACATTCATAAACATATCACCTTTCATACATCTTGCTTACATACACAATGCATGCATATACGCATCATATCACACAATCTCATTTCTCCTTGAGAACATCATGACATCATGGATTGCACAACTGATGTTTTGCCTTTTTCAGGAAAAAGGTCAATCCAAAGACGATTACTATCAACTGTTGCAATTCCAGATTCGATACCTGCATCTAGCCAGGGCATATCTGTGAGCGATTGATTGTGGATTCGATACCTGTGTCTAACCAGGGCATATCTACATTAAAGAGATTAAAGAGATAGCTTGGAAATGCTCCAGATATGGATGATGTTCTTTTGCTTATTCAAGACTCCTTCTAGATATAGTTCAGATGTGACCCAGGCATGGCGACGTTCTGATACTTATTCCAGATTTCCTTTCAGAGATAGCTTGGAAATGCTCCAGATATGGATGTTGTTCTTTTGCTTATTCAAGACTCCTTCTAGATATAGTTCAGATGTGACCCAGGCATGGCGACGTTCTGATACTTATTCCAGATTTCCTTTCAGAGATAGCTTGGAAATGCTCCAGATATGGATGCTGTTCTTTTGCTTATTCAAGACTCCTTCTAGATATAGTTCAGATGTGACCCAGGCATGGCGACGTTCTGATACTTATTCCAGATTTCCTTTCAGAGATAGCTTGGAAATGCTCCAGATATGGATGCTGTTCTTTTGCTTATTCAAGACTCCTTCTAGATATAGTTCAGATGTGACCCAGGCATGGCGACGTTCTGATACTTATTCCAGATTTCCTTTCAGAGATAGCTTGGAAATGCTCCAGATATGGATGTTGTTCTTTTGCTTATTCAAGACTCCTTCTAGATATAGTTCAGATGTGACCCAGACATGGCGACGTTCTGATACTTATTCCAGATTTCCTTTCAGAGATAGCTTAGGCATGCTCCAGATATGGATGTTGTTCCTTTGCTTATTCAAGACTCCTTCTAGATATAGTTCAGATGTGATCCAGGCATGGCGACGTTCTGATACTTATTCCAGATTTCCTTTCAGAGATAGCTTGGAAATGCTCCAGATATGGATGTTGTTCTTTTGCTTATTCAAGACTCCTTCTAGATATAGTTCAGATGTGACCCAGGCATGGCGACGTTCTGATACTTATTCCAGATTTCCTTTCAGAGATAGCTTAGAAATGCTCCAGATATGGATGCTGTTCTTTTGCTTATTCAAGACTCCTTCTAGATATAGTTCAGATGTGACCCAGGCATGGCGACGTTCTGATACTTATTCCAGATTTCCTTTCAGAGATATCTTGGAAATGCTCCAGATATGGATGCTTTTCTTTTGCTTATTCAAGACTCCTTCTAGATATAGTTCAGATGTGACCCAAGCATGGTGACGTTCTAATACTTATTCAGATTCCCTTTCAGATATAGCCTAGAGATGCTCCAGATCCGGACACTGTTCTATTGCT
Source organism: Vicia faba (assembly GCA_948472305.1). Taxonomy (NCBI): domain Eukaryota; kingdom Viridiplantae; phylum Streptophyta; class Magnoliopsida; order Fabales; family Fabaceae; genus Vicia; species Vicia faba. The sequence continues at coordinate 1,396,266,385 of OX451736.1, read as the reverse complement.
TATTCAGATTCAAACTTCTAAAAGACAACTTAGAGATGCTCCATCTCGGATGCTCTTCTATTGTTCAGTCCAGATACGATCCAGATTCGGATGACATTCTGTTACTCATATACCCCAGACACAGCGGTCATTCTACCATTTATTCAGACGTCAGCAATTAGACACAGACTAGATACGCTCCAGACACGGAAGCTATTCTGTTTCTTATTCAGATTCACCTATCCACCATCTTTCCAAATGCCATCTATAAGCCCATTCCCGACAAGGTTCTGTCACACTTTCAGATGGCATCTTTAAGCCCATCCTCCCATCCATCATCTCTCCAAATGGCATTTGTAAGCCCATTCCCGGCATCACACTGCTGATACTCTACTATGTGAGTGCAAATTTCTGGGCACTCTAGTGTTCAATCATCTTCCACCCTCGGATCACGAAAGGCACACAAGCCAATCTACATCCTCAGGTCTAAGAAGATTGAACAGGGGCAACTGTTGTACCCCAAAATTTGCCCTCCCATAATCTTCAAAGTTTTGCCTCAAAGGGTTCAAAGTCTACTCAAGGGCTACACAGTCAAACCATCCTCCTAAGCCAGTCAAACTAGGGTTTTGGTTCTTGCAAGGAAGTTGAAGTTTTCAAGGGCTCAATCAAGTCCCACATGCTCATATACAGTGTCAAGCATCCATATGTCAAGGTTCAAGACTCACAGCATCAAATTGCACAGTCAAAAATCCTAATTGCTCCACAGTCAACTGCAGGGGCAAAATGGTCATTTGACAGTCAAAAGTCAAAAATTTTGGTCAACATCTTATTTTGAAGCCACAATCCTCATTTGATCAATTCTTGATCATGATTTCACAAGCATGGCTCAAAAAGTCTCAAGATGCAAAAGTTTCTATTTTTGGACAGTTGAAAAGTCAACTGTAACTTGACCAAGGCATAACTTTTTCATGGTTCATCATAAAAATCCCATCCAAAGCTCATTTTGAAGGGGATGACATTTCCTACAACTCATCTTCACATTCCAAGTCCAAGAAATGCTCTCACAAAAAGTTATCAATTTCAACATTATAGGTCATTTTCAAAAGTCAACAAAAAGGGACTTTAAGTCAAAGACCATAACTTGATATTGGTAAATCAAAATGACATGGGACCAAAGACATTGGTTAGAGGACTTCAAGACCTTTCCAAAATGTCCAAGAACATGTTCATAGCTTCAAAATTGAGCAAGATATGCATTGGAGAAGTTGGGAAATGTTTGTGAAATGGCCAAAGTCAATTATCCTTGAAACTTCATTTTTGACAAAAGGGGCCCACTTTTTCCACTTGATTCAGCTTGGCCATGCTTCCCACGTGTCCCACAATTTATTTCAAGATTTAAAATTAATTTTTCCATTTTTATTTAATTTTATTTGATTTAATTCATTTTAAATCTTTAAAATTCAAATAAAAATCAAAGAAATTAATGGAGGGATATATTTTGTGATGATTAGCTTTGATACACCTTAAAACACATTCCTAATTCGTGCATGGCCTATTATGGGCATAAAAATTCAAAATTTCACAAATATGGCAAATGGTTCAATGTTGGTTATGGAGGAAATCAAGAACATAATTGCATAAGCTTAATGACCATTATTCTTATTGATACACTTTACATTACTATATATACAAGCATTCCCAACCTCATTCAAAAAAAGAGTGTGGGCAGAAACGGCCAAGAGCAAAACCCAAAAATTATTCAAAAAGTGAGAGTTCTATAACATAGTTGCGAGCATCTTCAGATCAAAACAAGCATGTGGTTCTATTCCTTGCCACACCCTGAAGCTAAAGCAACCTTTGCCAAGTCCTGAGGCTCATACCGCGCTGTAAGTTCTTCCCAGTTCCCTTATAATTTCCATATTATTTTCTTCAACGTTTTCCTGTGCAGATTTCAATATGAGGTGCATCATAAGTCTCACTTCCCAGCGCTGCCATATGTCATCAACGCAGATCCAAAGGACAAAAAGTGTAGCACACCATGGTCTGGAGTCAAGCACGCTGCAGGCAACCATGAAAGTCAAACGTGGCTTAGATTTCAGTGGGCTTGGATTGCTTCAATAAACCTCCTATTTGCCCCCCCCCCCTTGGTTTTACTTCTTTTTTTTCATTTTGTTTTGTTTTTCTATTATTTTAATTTCTAACCCTTTTTTATTTTTATTAACAAATTAACTTAATTAGCATATTTTCATAAAATCAAAAAAATAGAATTACATCATCATTATTATTATTATTATTTTATTTTGTAAATAAACATTAACTAAAATAGTTTAATTAGGCCATTTTAATTCCTTTTCTTAAATAATTAAAATAGATCTAGAATTAGGTAAAGTTCACTTTTAATTTTATTTCATTTATTTTATTTCATAAAAACATAAAAAACAAAAAAAATATTTTCTTTTAATTAAATTAATTAATTAGTCATAAATTAGTTTTAATTGCATTTTAATTACAAAAAAGACAAAAAAAATCAATTTCTTTTCTAAAAAGGGTCAACACCCTTAGACATTCCCGATTAATTTATTCGCGCGCATTTACTTTATTTGATTATTATGTAATTGCCTTCAAGAATGTAATAGTTAAATAGGTTTATCGCTTTATTTAATTTTCGTACTTTATTTACTAAAAAACGGGTCTTTGTAATTTTTGGCGATGTATAGACCCGCGCCTTGTAATAGCGTAGGATTTATGTTTCCACAATTTACTTTCCGCACCCCTTAACTGCTAAACTTGCATGAAAGAATGTATGTAAATAAAAATAACTCGTAGCTCACTAAGATAAACCTTAACTGAAAACAACACACAAATACACACACCACTTCTAGGGTACGCCTCACTTGTTGCCTTCGAAACGTGGTCGTCAAGTATAGGACGTTTTAGCGGTCCTTATGTCCATGATCCAGTTGCCTCGAAACAGTTGCCTCGAAACAGTTGCCTCGAAAGAGTTGCCTCGAAACGGTTGCCTCGGATTAAAAAAGGATCAAGGACATAAGGGTAGCTTCTAAGGTGTCCTAACTGTTGCTTCGGTGACCACGCTGTCCCTACAATCGAATTGACCCGAACACCTCCAACGGTGGTACTACCTACCTCTCAATGGTGGGATGGCACTACCTTAAGGACATTTACACAGCTTAATTCCTTAGGGTAGGTAGATGACTCATAGATACTTGCTCTTTTCAAAAACAAAACAAAACATCTTTTCACACCGACACTTTTCAAAAAGCTTTCAAAACAATTTTTCAAACACTCTTGAGGACTGATACAAGAGTTATTCAGAAATCTTTCAACGAAACCTTTGCAAAACCCACTCACATTTTGAAAAGCAAACAAACACTTTGAAAACATAAGAGCAAGTATCTAAGAGCCCATGGATAACCATGGATAGAAAGGGTGCTAACACCTTCCCTTTCTATAAATCTACCTCCCGAACCGAGAAACATATCTCATAAGGAATTTTGCTGTGCTTTTGTCCTTTCCTTGTTGGAGAACATAAAAGACGATGGCGACTCTTGCTTCCGCGACATTTCGTGAAACCAGCTAAAAACAGTCAGTTCTAAATCCACCGATCACATCGAGTATTGGCTTCTTGTTGGTTAGATGGTTCTTATCCCTAGCTTTTACCTTATACTTTAGGATAGTCTCTTCTTCTCTTCCAATCTTCTTTAATTTCAAAAATCTTCTCACTCCTTTTGAAAACTCTTATTGTTTTTAAACTTGAACCACTTTCATAATAAATTTGGACTTAGGTCCATGCATTTTCTAACATTTTCATGAATAAACTTCAATCAACATTAATAATACCTTAACAATTTTTGTGAGAAGATTAAAAATCAATCAATCTCATTCAAACTACTTTGCCATCTTGGCTTTCATCTCAAACTTTTCTCAAAAGATTAGGCTCTTGTCAATCCTTGTAGTGATGCAAACAACTATACTTCTACAACATGTAGTAAAGAGGGATATTTTCCACTTGGGTGTTGAGTTAGGCATTGTTGATTTTAAAAATCCAAGCCATATTCTCCACTTTGAGATGATGCAAATTCTCCTTTCTCATGATTGTGGGTAGTAAATATGTTTTCCACATGGACAATGACGATGATGTCTTATCTCATAAAACTAACCAACACACTTGTATTTTAAAATTTTTAAAGAGGAACTACGTGTACCCTGATCCCCTATTGCACGGAAGAAGGTACGTAGGCACTAAAGGTTCGCAACCGCGGCGGGTGCAAAAAAATCATAAAAAAATATATTTCTTTTCTCACCACCACCATCTATTTTTATACAACATTTTATAGCCAAAATATACAGATTTTACAAAGAGGTTCCTGCGGAGTACCGTAGATGTTTAGGGTGCTAATACCTTCCCTTTGCATAACCAACCCCCTTACCTTGAATCTTTCCCCCTCTTTTTGGGTTACTCGCTCTTTTCCCATTTCTTTGGAAACAATAAAGCGCGGTGGCGATTTTTATTTTGATATGTATAAGTCTAGTCAATTTAATGGCTTAGTCTTAAACATTTCTACCGCTACACCTATCTTCTGTAATAACACTGCCGCTATCTGCTTGAGTAAGAATCTTATTCTACACTCTAGGTCTAAACACATAGAAATCAAATATCATTTTATTATAGATTATGTTCAGAAAGGGATTCTATATTTAAAATTTATAGATACATACCATCAATTGGCTTATATTTTTACAAAACCGTTGGCTGAAAAAAGATTTATATTTATTCTGAAAAATCTAAAAATGGATTTTTGTCCAGAGTAAGATGTCATTAGAATCAACTATGTTCTAGTCGTGGTCTGAAGGAATACGATTCTGACTTAATCAAAATACTTCTAATTTATTTATCTCAAGTCATCAAAAGATGTTTCTATCAGAAATGTCCCTAATCAAATGGAAACCTTTTTGGTTCTCCAAAATTTGAGAATATCAAATGCATTACCTAAATAGGCTTAGTGTATATCAGATTCTACCTAGGTCATGCACAAGAAGTTATTTTTCTTGAAATTGATTAATCATGATTACATTTATTTAACAACTCCTTGGGAACTGTCATTTCATGTCATACCTCTATGTCTATGTATGACATTCCATGTAATGATTAAATTCTTTCGTGCTCTCTCATCTTAATGTTTGATCTACTTCTCTCTTCATTTCCTTATTTTAGTAGTCTGAGATGTCACTTGAGTGTTTCAATTGTTTTAATTCGTAACTGCTTGACTGACTATTTATATCTCCTTTCATATATAGTCATTCATCAAGTCATTATCCTTGTATCATCTTCAATCTTCTCTTCTTTTAAAAACTTGTCTACATATCATGGCTATTAGAACTTTTCAAGGAGATGAAAATATTCTCGAAGTAATCAAAGAAAACAGACCCAACTATGTGTTTGATGATGGTTTCATCAACAGGGTCATTGAAAATCAAGGATGGTTTGGGTATGCAACAATGCTTAGAGGTACTGTTTATCCCAACCTCTTAACTAATTTTTAGCTCCATGCTTTTGTTAGTCCTGATGGAAACACCATTCATTCTCACATCTTTGATGTTCTGATTACCATCACTCGCTCCTCCATTGATGAAGCCATCTTGAGTCCACCTTTACCCAACTCCTGCATGAATGCTGACATGTTTCCAAATGTTCCTAACTCTTCATTTAGATTTAAGCCCCTTAGCGCAAATCACTTGAAAAATCTTCATCCCAGAGGAAAAGATCTTGATATAGTCTTTCCTAGGGATATGTGTCTTCTTTATTGGCTTCGTAAGAATATTCCAATTCATCTTCCGACAATAATATTCAATAATCTGAAGGTATTAATCTAAGCATCCACAAACTCTCAAAAATCATTCATTCCATATGGACGTGTGTTGTCTGAACTATTTGAGTTAGCATGTATAATTGAAATTGTTCAATGAAATTTGTCCATAAGAGGCAATGCTTTATTTGATGAGAGTTGTTATGTGTTTGAAGTTTAGATAAGCTTTCCATGTTTATGATCACTCTATTGTAATATCCTTTGAATATCAATAAAATTTCTATTCTTCTGGTTTTTATGTTTTTCACACATAATTACCTTTTTGATTATGACAAAAAGGGGGAGTCATTTAAATGAATGTAATTTTTATTTCAAAAATCAAGTTCTGGAAAATGTTCGTTGAAAAGAGCTGCTTACATTCTAACCCAGTTAAAATCCTATTTTTGTTAGAATTGTTTTTCTTTTTCAAGAAATTATAACTCTAATTAAAAGACAAAGATCTGAAAGCACTATTCAAAGCTTATGCCTAACCTTTTGGCTTCAGACTTCTGAAAATATTTTTCAATTCATAATCATACTTCAAGAAGTAAAACTTGGAATCAAACTCCAAAATTTAGAATCTATTGAGAATTTGGAAGAATTCTTAGTCACATTAAAGTTTCAAAGATTCAATAAAGAAGTTATGTGTATCAAGATCTTAATTTGTCTATTGTTATCCAAAGTCAAGACTCTCAAGATCTCAATATCTGATCTATTGGAACCAGGGGGAGTTTTTACTCAAATGGTTCAGAGTCAGGATAATCGGTCTTCATCAAGTCATTGACTCAGAGGGAATATCAGAAAAAGGATAAGTATTTATTACTCTTATAATTTCACTGATTATGATTATATGTATAAAATTGTGTCATCAAAATACATAGTTTTGTCATCATCAAAAAAGGGCAGATTTTAAGAACAAGATTTGGTTCTGCAATATTATCTCTGAGTTTTTTAGATAACAAATGAGTATGATTGAATGGAAAATTTTGTTATACTAATGTTTGTTATTATTGAGTACTTAACAAACAGGTTATTCTTTTGATGAATGGCATGGCCAAGACATTAGAAGAGAATTGATTTTGCTTCTATGTTATGCAAGTTTTGTTGAATAGTAGCAAGACACTCCATAAGGCTTTGAAGTGTAAACTCTAATATTTGTCTGAAGAAACCAGTCAAAATATCTGAAGATTGAAGTTGTTACTTATATCCATATGCTGAAGACTCAAGCTTCTAAACATAACATGTTCTAAAGAAACAAAGTTAGAAGATCTGAAGACAAAGTTTCTACTGATGTCCAGATGCTGAAAGCTTGTGTATCTATTAATGAAGTTCTAAAGATAAGGGTTCTGAAGACCAAATGTTGAAGACTCTAAAAGACAGAAGGTCTAAAGACTCTAAAGACTTAAAGTTCTAAAAACCCAAGGTTCCAAGAAAAGGTTCTCACGGCCAAGTGTTGAAGACTCTGAAGATGCATTTTTGAAGACTCTGAAGACTTGAAGTTCTGAAGATCTGATGTTATGTTATCGCTTCTAAACTCATGCTCGCAGAAGCCTTTGAAGTGCATAAGGAAAGAAGATAATGTTAACATGGTACAAATAGTAGATGATACAATCAACATTTTATTTCCCCTACCATGAAAAGACAGACGTGTCGCACAATCTTGTCCCCCACATTACTGTTCAAGTTGTCAATGTTTCTAGAAATTCCAAGAGTATCCCTCAATAGATACATTATGCTAATGGCTATATATAAAGTATTGAATACTAAGAAATAAATTATCCAACCAACGAAATATTCACGCGCAAATGTTTTTCATTTCTTTCACATTCTTAAGTTATTGTTCATAAAATAGTTTACATACTCAGCTTTTTAGAAGAAACATTCTTGTAAAGAAAACTTGTATTCAAACTGTTGTTTGATATTCCTTAAGGGGATGAGTAGGTCTGAATCTTTAATAAGTCTAGAGCTTGCGAGTATTAGAAGTTGTTAGTCACTTGCGGGTAGCTTGTGCATTGTAATAATCAGGTTGATTATTAGTTGATATTCCTTAAGGGACCAGGTAGGTCTGAATCCTTAAAAAGTGTAGGGCTTGCGAGTCTAGAGGTTGTTAGTCACTTGTAGGTAGCTTGTGCAAATTGTAATCATTTCGGTTATAGTGAATTAAGTCTTCGATTGAGTGAGGCGAAATCACCTTGGCGGATGAACTAGACTAGCTTGATAATTTTCAAGTGAACTAGTATAAACATACATTGTTCTTTACTTCTTGTCTTACTTTTTGTTATTATCAAGAGTAGAGGAAAAAGAATTTTAACTTAAAAAGGGGAATGTTTTTAAAATAATAGTTTTGTTTTAAAAACCCAATTCAACCCCCCCCCCCCCCCTCTTTCTTGTATTTTTCACACCTTCAGTGCTTAGGTTCCAAGATGGAATCGATCCTATGGTGGGGATCTTTAGAGGGTGATGATCCAATGTTCATCAAAGAATCCGTACCACATGCATGAGTCTATGTTGATACATTGTATTTTAAGTGACATTGCATAATTGTTGATTTAAATGATGATTTGATGATGTTGTGACTTAAGTGATGTTTGTGTTGATATTGCGAATTAAATGTTGTTTTATTAGTGATTATTGATCTAATGATATAATGATGTTATGATTGAGATGATGGTATGATAGTGTGAGTATAATATTTGATATTTGATGATATGTGGATTTCAAGATGATGATGTTGTAACTACTATATTTATCCCGTATATCTTTTGTAACAATTTTTTATTACTCACCCTTTCTGCTTGGAAATGTTGCCAGCTTTATAGAAGTCCCGACCGAGAGGTCCTACACTTCACCGGAGGGACTTATAGTCTTATCTTTAGGGCTAAATAAAATTTTCCAGAGGGACCTAGATCCGCTACGCTAAATAAATCTCGCCTATAGGATCTAGTTTTTCCTCGGATGAGATCAGACACATAAATCACGCTTAAGATGCACAACTAAATTATTGCATAAGAGACTTAATCATAAGACTTGTGTGAGGGCTTTATAGAAGTCCCACTGAGAGGTACAACGCCTCGGATGAGGGACTTATGGTCTCTTTAACCATACCACATGTAACTTCGTATGGGGATTTATATCCTCAAGCTAACTAAAACCATGCCCGAGTGACTTAGCATTTCCTTGGGAGAAATCAGATACATAAATCCCACCTAAGAGGCGCAGCCAAGTCTGGCTTAAGAGACTTAATCAAAACATTTGTTTGGGGGCTTGATAGAATTCACACCTAAGAGATCTATTGTATCCCAAAATTTTCCCTCCCATTTTCATACAAGACATACTCCTAGAGGTTGTCAATTCCTCAAGGTTGACCAAGAATTGACCAGACAATTCTCCTCCTAAGGCAATGAACCCCCAACTAGGGTTTCAATTTTCACCAAGATGGTCGGGCTCCAATGGTCTCAAATTCTACCCATGGTCTTAATATGTCTTCAATATTATCCATGCCAAGTTTCATGCCTTGCTCAATAAGTTTGCTCAGTCAATTGCTCAAGTATTGGAAAATCAATTGTGCTAGGTCAAAAGTCAACTGTGGCCCATGTACAATCAAACTTCAAGATTTTTGGTCAACATCAACATTTTGAAGTGATATCCATAATTTGATCAAGGGTTGATCATGATTCCTCAAGAAATGCTCCTAATTCATCCAAAGTCAAAAATGGCAATTTAGGGTTTCTATAGGAAAAGTCAACTGAACTTTGACCAAACATAAATTTCTCATACTTTATCATAAATTTTCCAACCAAAGCTCATTTTTAAGAGAATTCAATTCCATATAACTTCTCTTCAGATCTCAAGATCAAGAAATTCACCATTTCAAAGATACAAGTTCATACATTACAGGTCATTTTTAGAAAGTCAACAAAAGCCACTTTTTTCCAAGACCTTTTACATCAAGATAACATCTTCAAATGCAAAATTGATCCAAAGAGGGATTTAAGTAGACATCTTGGGCTTTGCAAAAAGTACTAGATCATCATCATCAGATAAGAATTGAGCAAGTTATGGCTTTCCCAATTTGGGAAAATTTTGGAAATTTCAAGAATGGTGCATTGAGCAAATTTGAATTATTGAGTCAATGGCCTAACTTTTTAAGATTAAAATATCTTCCTAAGGTCATAGAGGACCTCTAATATTATTTTTTCATGGCCTGGTATTTTCTACCTATTTTTTACATATTTATTTTAATTTATTTCAAGTAAATATAAAATAAATTGTATAAAATATTTGGAATTGTGTTTAGGCATTTGGGCTATTGTTTTGACTCATCTTGAAGCCCACAATCACGTGCAAATAGTGTCCAGGTTCACTCATCATCAACATGGCATGAAATATCCATTTTTGGCATATTTTCAAATCTTTAATCATGGCCTTAAACACAATAGTTATTGTGTGATTTTCTTCCCTTCTTTGCGAGATCTCTCTTCCTCTATATAAAGCCAGCACAATGCAAGCATAAGCGGCGAAAAAAGCTATCTAGAGGAAGTTCTCAAAATTCTCCATTTTTCTCAAAGTTAGAGCAATCGGAAAGTTGGTTCTCCAGCCACTTTCAATAGATTCCAAGCGTCCATCCTCCTTCCTGACTCTACCAGGAGCAATCCATACCAACTACACTCCTCGTTGTGCCCAGAAGCAGCCAAACTCCCACACTCTGATCGGTAAAATTCTTATTCTCGAAACCTTGAATTTATGCATTTGTTATTGATGTTTTTTTATTAGATATTATTAGGATGATGATTAGATCTGAAAAGGAGCCTTGTACGTTAGCTTGGACGTGTGCATGACCATTTTCCATTTTTGATCGTGTTTCTCACATTTGCGTCATAGCTCCGTTTGTAGCTCGTTTCATGCCAATCTAAGGCCACCATTGAACTCCGGGGCATCAATTTAGGGGGGTATGGTCCCTACCACCCATTAACATTTGCGTTTTTTGTAGGTCAAGATTTGGGGCTGCTGGAGAAGACGACCGGAGTTGGCTCCGGCGTCTTTGACTTCAGTTGACTCTGGTAGCGGCTGACATGGCCAAATTGTGGTCATTGATTTTCCCGTTTGAAATAGAGGGACCCACGGCGAAGGCGTGCGTTGATGAGCTGGCGTTAGTGCATGTTTTATGTTATATTTCTTGCTTGTCATTATACTAACAATTGAATAGATTTGGCCTAGTGGTGAAGCGTGCGTGTGTGAAGTTCAGGAACCTAAGTTCAATCCCCAGGTTTTGACATTTCTTCTCATACTTTTCCCTTCAAGATTCAGTGTTGATACATCCTACAAGCGCATATTGACCTTTCATCTGAACCATCAGATTACCACTGGACCTAGATCTAGCGCCTCCAATGTACAGACCACCATGCACCCCTTCAGCTTGGATGCATAGGATCCTTGACAAAGGTTGTGGGTTCTGAGTTATTGGGCCTAGCATTTTCAAGTCAACACCCCCCTGTTTATTATTTAACCCCAGGCCCATTCATTTATTTATTTTTTATTTTTTATTTTTGCTTTCATTTTATTTAATTAACCATAAAAATCAGAAAAAGTCACCAAAATATTAGATTAGTATTTTGTTATTTATTAAACTAATTTTGTAAATAATTTAAGTAAATATTTTAACTATTTTCTTTAATTTAAAATGAAGTAGAACTTAGGATTTAATTAGATTTAATTATTTTCTTTTCATAATAAAAAACAAAAAAAAAACTTAGACTATTTTTCTTAATTAATTTTTATTTTTTAAATAGACTTTAGGATGTTTAATTTAATTATTTTTCTTAATTAAAACAAAAATCAAACAAATAAGTTTTTTACTTAGACCCTTTTTTAGGTTGTTAGACGCTTCTTTCCATTTTCACGCGCGTTCATCTTATTCACGCATCTTTTATAATATTGTAACTGCTTACAGGTGTAATAGTTTAGGACTTAAAATTCCGCACTTTTAATTCCGCACTTTACTTTTCGTCCATTATTATGTATCTACACCAAAGCCCTGTAATAGCGTAGGAACCTTTATTTCTCGTTTTTTACATTTTTGTATGCTTGTATATAATTGTTAGTAACTAGGATTGCATGGAAAGATTGAAAATAAGCGTTAGCAAACCTTAATGCAAAAGATAAATAACTGAAAAAACACACTTCTCACACTTACACCCCTAGGGTATTCCTCACTCGGTTACCTCGGAAAATAATGGTCATGTCCCTCGAACGTAGGGATATCTTAACAAAGGCCCTCGATCTAAAAGTCATCATAAAATATCACAGTCCCTTACTGTCCCTCGAGTTGCTTACAAGACATGATCTTGTCCCTCGATGTTGCCTATATGATGAAAGTCCCTTCGAATGCTAAAGATATCCTTACCTGTTTCTTTCAATGACCATAGCGTCCCTTTCGTTAGTCCCTCAACATCCAATGATAGGGCTACCTACTCACTAATAGTAGGATAGCACTATCTAAAGGAAAGGAGGAAAAGAACGTCCTTTTTTTGAGTAGGTAGATGACTCTTAAGTACTTGCTCAAACCTATGTTTTCACACTTACATACTTTTCAAAAACTATTTTCAAAAACGCTTTACCACACTCTTGAGGACTGATACAAGAGTTACCATGAAGCAAAAAAAACATTCAAAACACACAAACACAAACAGTTTTCAAAAAATGAGCAAGTACCTAAGAGCCCATGGAAACCACTGATGGAAAGGGTTCTAATACCTTCCCTTTCCATAATCTACCCCCCTTACTCATAAAATCTCAAAAAAAAGGTATTTTTCTGTTCTTTTCACCCTTTCCTTTGTTGGATAAAAGAAAAGTCGGTGGCGACTCTTGCTTACCGTGACATTTGCAAACAAAAAATACAAAACCAGTATATTAACAGTCGGTTCTGCCACCGTATCACAAGACCCATCTACTTTCCTAAGTGACTTATGATCTTATCAACTAGGCTATATAATGTCACTTGAGGGATTATGTACTCAAGTGTGGAACATCAGGATACACCCTTAAGCCACAATCTAAAAACACTTTGTCCTCTATAAAAGGACTCTTGCTTGAGGGACTATATAATGTTATATTTGTAAATAGACCCAGCTAGGGAGATGACTGTAGGCCATCCTAAGGGAGGAATTTATAACATGTCTCCCCAAGGAAGGTGTCTCCTTGACCCAATGCTTTCTTATCACGCAACCATGGAAAACATAAGATACGATGTTTTTGGGAAGAAAGAAGTCGGGATCATTAGCTGACCTATGCCCCCTTGAAAATAGGGATTCAACGGTCCACCATTCACTATGTGGGTAGTGACCCTTTCCTAGATAACACTGGGCCCAAAAGGCCTCTATAAATACTTCTCTCCCATGGGTGAAAATACATATCTTACGCGATATAGATCACACCTCACATGCACTTACACCTAAGCATACCACTAAATAATAGAGCCTCTCACCTCACGTGAGCAGGATTTCTAAACATCCGTCAAAAACCACCTTACATGGCATCTCGACATCCTAGTTAAGCTCTAACCACCATACAACGTAATATTCCTACTAAGTTCCCTCGGGTTTTAAAATAACCGAGGGGAAAGACAAATCGGGACACGCTTCAAATCCCAACTATTGTAGTTTATGTTTTTATTTATTTATAAGTGTAAACTAAATGGTCTAACCCTTCAATTTTATATATACTCGAGGGACAAAATAACCATATTTTTCTATAAAAGCACTCGTTAAATTTTACCCTAATCCTTACTTATATGAAACCACCTCAAACTTGCATGCATCATTCTTTGGGATGGATTGCAAGACAGAAAAAATCTTCAATGTTCTCCTATCTAGAATAAAATGTTCTTCTATATCACATAATGGTGTTGATGTTGTTGTTGTATTTTTGGAATAAACTTCGTATGATAGATTTCACTTGTAGAAAAAATATTTTTCAATGTTTGGAACAAATAACTTATTAGAAGATGGATGCATTTAAACCGTTGAGCTTAAAAAGCATGCACACAAGGGTATGAAACTAAATATGGAGTACAATAAATATTTGTTGTTCTCCAAGAATAACAACGACTATAATGACACTGCATCTGTTGTAATAATGTATTTTAATATTCTTGCTTCAACTTACACAAAGAAGGGAGCATAACCTTTGGGTGATGTATATCAATGAAGATATTCATTCAAAAGAGAAAATATTTGTTGTAACCCATTTATTTTAATATTTTGTGTAAACAATGTAATTGTCAATATATATAGCATTTGTAAAATAGATTTTACCCTAATTCTAAATAATATGTGTTGTACCCCAATTTTTCCCCTAAGATTCCTCTATCATCTCATATCAACTCAATCATATCAAGATTACACTTTGGTTTGGTTCTTCTCCCTGTCTCTAGGTTGTTAGAACAAAGTTTGAATCTACTACCCTAAGTTTAAGTTTTGATGATAACAAAATGAAAGGATATATTAATTATGTGATTCATGTAAGAACTATTTGCTACCTAAAATATTACCTTCTTTTTTGCAAAAACTCGGATAGGTATCAGCAGGAGTACATCACAATCAGCATCAGAATATTGGGTATTCACATCAGCATCAGAAGTTGCTATATCAGAATACCAGAATCAAAAGAACAACTCACGCGAATGATGAAGCTTGATGAACAGAACTGCGCTCAACACTCTGATAAAGACAACAACAGTTCATCAGCACTTAAGTAGAGTCAGAATGAGCCAAAGCCAGAACACGCTTTAAGTAGCAACGGTACTGTGCATTCAAAGCGAATTATTACCAACGACATCATTCTAGACAAGATCTGCTCAATAAGGAAAGTTTGTTATTGGCATTGAATCAAGATTATTGCTCCAACGTTCAACAAATTCAGTGCTATATAAACAAGTCAATGAAGATTGAATTGGCTAATGCTCTACATCATATTACACGCCTAAAAGCTATTCATCATCTTCTCATTCTCAGTTTGCTAAAAATCTCCATAATTCCTTACTCAATTATCTTTAGCAATCTAGTTTCAATAAGTTTAAGTTGTGTAATATCACAGTTGTGATAAACAGTTTTGTAGAAAACATTCACACACCTATTTCTCTTCTTTGTAAGAAAGTGTTTCCTTGACAAACCGGGTTGTGGTTTGCATCAATAAGGCTTTAGCAGTTGTTAAAGCAGATTGTAATATTCAGTTGAATATAGTGGATTAAGACCTCGTTGGAGAGAGGCGAAATCACCTTGACGGGTGGACTGGAGTAGTTTGAGATCAAACGAATCAGGATAAAAATATCGTGTTCATTGCATTGTTTTTCAAGTTTACAATTCAACCCCCCTTCTTGTGTTTTTTCACTTGTTCAATTGGCATCAGAGCGCCTGGTTCTGAGCTAAAACACTTAAACGTGTCAGTACAAGATCCAGCGTCAGAAAAACACAATGGTAGTTAACTATCAACACATCAACAATGACAACCATGAGGACAGAGACAGATTCAGCGGCAAACCTCCATTCTTTGATGGAGAGAACTTTGATTACTGGAAAGTCAGAATAGAAAGCTTCTTTCTGGCACATGATGCTGATCTGTGGGACATGGTGACAGATGGATACACGCACCCAGTGAATGCAAGCGGTCAGAAGATTGATAGAAAAGCAATGTCTGACCAACAGAAGCGTGACTTCAAAAATCACCACAAGGCCAAAACCATTCTCCTCAGCGCTATCTCCTATACTGAATATGAAAAGATCTCCAACAGAGACACAACAAAGGACATGTTTGACTCACTCAGAATGACGCATGAGGGCAATGTTCAGGTCAAAGAAACTAAAGCTCTGGCGCTCATTCAGAAGTATGAGGCATTTAAAATGGAAGAATCTGAATCCATTGAAACAATGTTTTCAAGATTCCAAATTCTGGTGGCTGGTCTCAAGGTTCTGGACAAAGGATACTCTACTGCTGACCATGTCAAGAAAATCATCAGAAGCTTACCCAAGCAGTGGAGACCAATGGTTACAGCTCTGAAGCTAGCAAAAGATCTCAACAAAATTTCTCTGGAGGAACTTATCAGCTCCCTCAGAAGTCATGAGATAGAGCTAGAAGCTGACGAGCCTCAGAAGCAAGGTAAGCCTTTAGCATTAAAATCTAACAAAAAATCTGAGTCTAAAGTTTTGCAGGAAGTTGAAGAAACATCTGATGGATCCTCATCAGAAGAAGACGAACTTTCTCTCCTCTCCAGAAGAGTGAATCAACTGTGGAAGCAGAGGCAAAGGAAGTTCAGGAATCCCAGAAGATCTGATCAAAACGAGTCATCTTCCAGATACAGAAGGACAAATTCTTCCTCTGGATACAGAAGATATGAAGGCTCCTCAGGAAGCAGAAAGCCAAACACCAAGGACATCATCTGCTATGAGTGCAATGAGCAAGGACACTACAAGAGTGACTGCCCAAAGCTTCAGATGGAAAAGCCCAAAAAGAAGTTTGGAAGAGAAAAGAAGAAAAGTCTCATGGCTACATGGGATGACTCTGACTCGTCTGAAGCTGACTCAGAATCAGATGATGAGAGAGCAAACATTGCTTTCATGGCCAACATTTCAGAAGATAGTGAAGCTTCTGAATCAGACTCAGAATCAGATATTGAAGAGGTATTTCCTGACTTTGCAATTAATTTTACCAAGGCTGAACTTGCTGAAAGCCTTAATGAAATTCTGGAAAGGTATCAGCAGATTAGAGTTAAATTCAGAGACCTGAAAAGGAATCTTGAATCTGACTCTAATAAGACTGAGAGTCTTAAATTGGAGAATTCTGAGCTGAGAATTAAAATTTCAAAATTAGAAAATACTTTACAAAACTCTCAGAAGGAACCAATTTCTGAAACTCCCAGCAACGCTGATGAGATCATCAAGGAGTATGATCACAGTTTCCAGAAGTTCCTTGCTAAAAGCATAGATAGAAGCAAAATGGCTTCAATGATCTATGGAGTTAGCAGAAACGGCAGGAAGGGAATAGGATACCAAGGTAAGGTTCCTACACCCAAGAATGTCATGGATTTAACCATTAAACACACTCCTCTAAAATCACATTTTGTGTATGGTCACACACATGATATTAAATACACTAGCAGTAAATATTCTGTGAAACCAAAATTCAACCAGAGTTTTGGTAAATCTAACAAATCAGGACCCAAGAAAATTTGGGTACCTAAGGATAAAATAATACATGTTGCAGATATCTTTAGCAGCAAATCAGAAACACCAGTCATGGTACCTGGACTCTGGCTGCTCGCGACACATGACGGGAAGAAGGCATATGTTCCAAAGCTTGGAACTTAAGCCTGGAGGCCACGTTGGCTTTGGAGGCAATCAGAGGGGAAAGATAATTGGCTCTGGAACTGTAGGTAATGGTAATCTTCCCTCTATTAATAATGTTCTGCTAGTAGATGGATTAATGCATAATCTGTTATCCATAAGTCAATTAAGTGATAACGGTTATGATATAATCTTTAATCAAAAATCATGTAAAGATGTTAGTCAGAAAGATGGGACTATCCTGTTTAATGGAAAGAGGAAAAACAACATTTACAAAATCAAACTTTCTGAACTGAAAAGTCAGAATGTAAAGTGTCTTCTGTCTGTTAACAACGAGCAGTGGATCTGGCACAGAAGATTGGGGCATGTTAGTATGAGAAGAATATCTCAGATTAACAAACTCAATCTGGTCAGAGGACTTCCAAATTTGAAGTTCAATTCAGATGCTCTGTGTGAAGCATGTCAGAAAGGCAAATTTGCAAAACCTTCTATCAAATCTAAAAATGTTGTTTCCACCTCTAAGCCATTAGAACTTCTGCACATTGACTTATTTGGACCAGTTAAAACTGCTTCAATCAGTGGCAAGAAGTATGGGTTAGTAATCGTAGATGACTATAGCAGATGGACATGGGTAAAGTTCTTAAGACACAAGGACGAGTCACACTCTGTGTTTGTTACCTTTTGTAACCAAGTTCAGAATGAAAAGGATCTTAGAATCGTTAAAGTCAGAAGTGATCATGGTGGAGAGTTTGAAAACAAAGATTTTGAGTCATTCTTTAATGACAGAGGCATTCTGCATGATTTCTCTTGTCCTAGAACTCCCCAACAAAATGGAGTTGTAGAACGAAAGAACAGAACATTGCAAGAAATGGCCAGAACCATGATTAATGAGACAAACGTTGATAAGATCTTCTGGGCAGAGGCAATAAACACAGTGTGCTACATTCAGAATAGAATCTCAATAAGACCTATTCTGGAAAAGACTCCATATGAATTGTGGAAGAACAGAAAGCGCAACATTTCATATTTTCATCCATTTGGATGCACCTGTTTTATGTTAAACACTAAGAATTATTTGAACAAGTTTGACTCTAAAGCACAGAAGTGTATTATGTTAGGATACTCTGAACGCTCGAGAGGGTACAGAGTATACAATACAGAAACACAGATTTTGGAAGAATCAATCAGTGTTCGTTTTGATGATAAGCTTGAATCTGAAAAGTCAAAGCAGAATGAAGTCTTTGCAGGTATGGAAATTGAATTTACAGGTTCTGAAGACAAGTCATCAGAAGCTCTCAACACAGTCACTCCTTCAACGTCTGAAAGGAGCACTGCTAGCAATCCTACAACAGCTGCTGATCAACCTCAGAAGAGATTACCCAGAAGCAGCTTGGATCACCCAGAAGAAACTATCTTGGGAAGAAAGGAAGATCCAATCAGAACAAGAGCAAGCTTCAGAAACTCTAAAGAAACCCTCATGGGACTTGTGTCTCTGATTGAACCTTCTTCTATTGATGAAGCACTTCTGGATAATGACTGGATTCTGGCAATGCAAGAAGAGCTGAATCAATTCACCAGAAATGACGTATGGGATCTTGTTCCCAGACCAAAAGGATTCAACGTCATTGGAACAAGATGGGTGTTCAGAAACAAGCTAAATGAACAAGGTGAAGTCATCAGAAACAAAGCACGACTGGTAGCACAAGGTTATAGTCAGCAAGAGGGGATAGACTATACAGAAACCTTTACCCCAGTCGCCAGGTTAGAATCTATCAGACTTTTAATTTCATTTGCAGTTAATAGAGGCATCACTCTGTATCAGATGGATGTCAAGAGTGCATTCTTAAATGGTTATATAGAAGAAGAGGTTTATGTGCACCAACCCCCTGGTTTTGAAAATACAAAACATCCAGAACATGTTTTCAAACTAAAGAAATCACTATATGGTCTGAAACAAGCTCCCAGAGCTTGGTATGAAAGACTAAGTAATTTTCTGTTAGAAAATGAATTCACCAGAGGGAAGGTGGACACTACCTTATTCTGTAAGTCAGTTAAGAATGACATCTTAGTCTGTCAAATTTACGTTGATGATATTATTTTTGGTTCTACTAATCCTTCTCTTGGAAGAAAATTTGCTAAGTGTATGCAGGCAGAATTTGAGATGAGCCTCATGGGGGAACTGAAATTCTTTCTAGGAATTCAGATCAATCAAACTCCAGAGGGAACTTACATTCATCAGAGCAAATACATCAGAGATCTTCTGAAGAAATTTGACCTCTCAGAATGTAAGCCATCAAAGATTCCAATGCATCCCACGTGCATTCTGGAAAGAGAAGAGGTAAGCAAAAAGGTAGAACAGAAAGTCTACAGAGGTATGATTGGCTCTCTCCTTTATCTGACGGCTTCAAGGCCTGATATATTATTCAGTGTATGTATTTGTGCTAGATTCCAATCAGATCCTAGAGAATCTCACTTAACAGCTGTTAAGCGAATTTTCAAGTATCTGAAAGGTACTACTAATCTGGGTTTGTTTTATAGAAAATCTAGTGATTACAGTTTAGTAGGCTACTGCGATGCTGACTTTGCTGGAGACAGAGTGGAATGTAAAAGTACTTCTGGAAGCTTCCAGTTTCTGGGAGAAAATCTGATCTCCTGGTCCAGCAAAAGGCAATCCACCATTGCGCTATCAACAGCATAAGCTGAGTACATAGCAGCAGCAGGATGTAGCACACAAATGCTCTCGATGAAAAGTCAGCTTGAAGACTTCCAGATTTTTGAGAGTAACATCCCTATACTCTGTGATAATACCTCTGCTATTTGCTTAAGTAAGAATCCCATTTTACATTCTAGAGCTAAGCATATAGAAATAAAACATCATTTCATTAGGGACTACATTCAGAAGGGAATTTTGAACTTAAAATTTATAGATACAGACCATCAATGGGCTGATATCTTCACTAAACCCCTTTCTGAAGATAGGTTCAATTTCATTCTGAAACATCTCAGCATGAAAATCTGCCCAGAGTGAAAATGTTTTAATTCCATATATTTATCTTCAGAATGTATTTGTTTTACTGTGAACTTCTGATCAATCTCTTTTCAGAAAGATAGAACATGCAGATTGTATCAGATGCTAGTCTTAACGATCTGAGCGTTTCAGCTCAAGGATAGACGTGCTGATCTCTAAATCAAACAAGTGTCATCCAATCATCAGCAAATCTCTGAAGTAGAACGCGTGCACGCTTCTAAGAAGGCAAAACGCTGATTGGGTGCATTGAGACACATGTCTGGTAACCGTTTCAAGTATCTTTCTCAAATCCCCCAAAATCAGCAAGCATTAAATGAAAGTAATCATGTTTTAAAACGTAATCATGATTTTATTTCTCTTTCTTGAAACCGTTTACTCTTTCAAAATATTCTGAAATCTATTTAAGAACGTTAATTTCTCACATTAATCTTTTACAGTTTCTCATTATCTCTCAAATATTTTCTGCATTTTCTCTGTGCTCATCTCTTTCAACCTTAAACCCATTTTTCTCAGTTTTCTCAGAAAAACCCTAAGTGTGAACATGGAAACCTCCAGCAGTGCTTCTGCAGGTTCTCATAAGAAAGCTTCCTCTGAACAATACAAGATTCCTCTCAGAACACTCCTTACTCCAGTGAAGAATCTTGAAGTGTTGTCTGAACTGATTATTGATTTTGGCAGTCTGAAAGAGAATGGTTTTGACTTGACAGAAGAAGTTAGGGCACAGGGCTGGGAGAAATATTTTGATAGGTTGGTTGGACCAACATTCCCAGTGTTAGTCAAGGAGTTCTAGATTCATGCATCAGCATCAACACATCTGGTTACCTCCTTCATAATGGGAAAGAAGATTGTGATCACTGAGGATCACATAGCAAGATTGATTGGTTATAGTGGCGGTGGCGTTCGCTGTATTGATATGGCTGAAAGATGTGCTGACGTGGGTGTCATAGCAGAAAGGATTTTCACTCTTGGGATGCCCAGCAGCAAAATCAGAGACTTAAAGGATCACCGCAGAGTTTGGGCGAAGATCATTCTGGGGTGTTTTAACCACAGGAAGCCAACTAGTTCCCCTGATTACATAAATATAGATCAGCAGTTTCTGATCTACTTTATCAATCAGAAGGTAAAAATCAACTTGGCTCATCTTCTGTTTAATCACCTCAGAACAAGCGTGAAGGAAACCAGGGAAGAAGAAAGAACCAAGAGGGATTGGATACCCTTTGGAAGGTTAATATCAGATATTCTGACTGAGAATAGGCTGATAGAGCACCTGATAGAAGCTCAAGAGTTAAGCACCATTGAACCAACTGTTGGCAAGCCTCTGAACGCGAAGAATCTGAAGAAAATGAAGTTAATAGAGAATATCAGAAAGGAACCCAGCGTTACTCCTATTGCTGACATCACCAGCAGAAGAGTCCCACTGAGTGACTTTCCCTTATTTTCTGAGATAGAATCTAAACCAGAGGTGGTTCTCAGATACCTAGACGCGTGCAAGGCTGATGGTACAGATTCTAAGCTGAATATTAAAGATCTGCACCAACCTCAACCAGAAGTTACACTGAAGAAGACGAAGAAAAGGAAGGCCCCTTCAGAAGGAACATCCCAGCAGACACCCAAGAAAAGAGGTAATTTAGCTGCTGCTTCTGTTTTAAATTCTTCTGCTATTCCAACATCAATCCCAACTCCAGCTTCTCATAGAATCCCAATCCCCATCCCAACTATAGATGAAACCGAACCAGAAGATGACCCTTCTGAGGCACTACAACTCAGAAGACCCCGCACCAAACATCCCAAACCAACAATTTCAACAACAGCAGCACTTGACAAAGTTCTGTCTGACATTGATCAACGTGCTTCTGATCACCTTCCCAATAATCCAAACACTGAACCAAAAATTGTCCACTCTCATCAACCAGAACAACCTCTCTCACCCATTCCAGAAGAACCACATATTCCTGAACAACCAGAAATTTCACTTCCTTCTCCACAACCAGCAATTCCTTCTCCCTCTCCTCAACCAGAAATTCATCCACCATCACCTCAACCTGAGTTTCATCATTCTGAAACTCCATCTCCTCCATCAGCTGAACCTCATTCACCTCAATCCTCTGTGCCACAACCTCTGGCAATCCAGCTGCCATGTGGAACAACCTTAAACATGGCCCAGCTACCATCCTCGCCAGAATCTACCCCACCAAATACTCCCAAAACCCCAAACAGTCCAATCATTATTTCTGATTCTCCCACTCCATCTCCCAAACAAACAGCTTCCACACAAACCACAGAAGACCCCAGCAAGACCTTCATAGATTTAACTATCCTTGACCGTCTTGCTGACCTGAAAAATAAAATAGCCATTCCAAAACCAAAACAGCCAGATGTTGGCTCCGGCATTATGAATTTTGAAACAGGTTTGTAGCAGTGGATTGCTTCTCTGAAGCAAGTCTGTCCTGGAATGATTGATCCAGCTGCCTCTGACCAGCTCTGGTCACAATTCAGAATTTGGGTACGTGCTGAAGCTCTAAAATTGCAAGACATCAATTACGAGCAAGCACAGCAGAATTTCAGCAAGCTTTTGAACGAAGTAAGAAGTCAGCGGGTGGAAGAAGATGTGCTCCTTCTGGATAGTGAGCCATGGTCTGAGAAGCGTCCAGCTTCAAAGGTGCAGCAAGAAGAAGATCAGACTATTCAAGCTGAAGCCAGTCAAGCTGAAGATGTTGCAGAAAGCTCTCAGAAGCTCCCTGCTTCTGATGTTTCTCAAGCTGCCTTGGACAGGCAGACTCTGGAAGAGCTGAAGCTGAATGATATCCGTCTGCAGCAAAGGATGGATGAAAATGACCAGAAGATGAAGGAAAGGATGGATGTGCAGGATAGCAAGATAGACACAGTAGTCAGCATGGTGCACAAGCAGAATGAGACTGCTGATCAGATTAAAGCAATGCTGGAGACTCTGTTCACACGCTTTCCTCCCCAACCTTAGTTTTTCATTCATGCCATTTTCATGTTCTCTTTGCATATCTTCTGTACTGTTTTGTCTGGCTCTGACTATTTTAATATGACAAGTTTTTCTGATCTAAATGTTTTAGCACATCACTTACACTTTTTGATTGTTGACAAAAAGGGGGAGAACAAGAATGATATTTTTTCAATAACGGATTACTAAGGCAGAAAATCTCAAACATTCTAACTCTGATATACTTGAATATGTTTTGTGTTTTTGCTTAAGTCTACAGGTACAAGAATGCTCTCTAATATTCTAAAGACTAAAGCTCTGATACTCTGACCCAAAGCAAAGCTCTGATATTCTGATCTGAAGCTCTGCTCTGATATTCTGATCTAAAGCTTCTGATAGTCAAAGCTCTGATATCCTGACGTTCAAAGAAAGGCAATAAAGATCTGATCCTGAAGAACTCTTGGAATTAAAGGGAAGATATAAATTCAGGGGGAGTATCTCCGATCTCAACTCTGATATCTCTTTATCCCTTATCTTTGATAACCTCTTACTCTGATACATATTATCAAACAGTTATCTCTGATATTTCTTCACGTTATTTTCAATTAAAAATATCTAGTTTTTGTCATCATCAAAAAGGGGGAGATTGTTAGAACAAAGTTTGAATCTACTACCCTAAGTTTAAGTTTTGATGATAACAAAATGAAAGGATATATTAATTATGTGATTCATGTAAGAACTATTTGCTACCTAAAATATTACCTTCTGTTTTGCAGAAACTCTGATAGGTATCAGCAGGAGTACATCACAATCAGCATCAGAATATTGGGTATTCACATCAGCATCAGAAGTTGCTATATCAGAATACCAGAATCAGAAGAACAACTCACGCGAATGCTGAAGCTTGATGAACAGAACTGCGCTCAACACTCTGATAAAGACAACAACAGTTCATCAGCACTTAAGCAGAGTCAGAATGAGCCAAAGCCAGAACACGCTTTAAGTAGCAACGATACTGTGCATTCAAAGCGAATTATTACCAACGACATCATTCTAGACAAGATCTGCTCAATAAGGAAAGTTTGTTATTGGCATTGAATCAAGATTATTGCTCCAACGTTCAAAAAATTCAGTGCTATATAAACAAGTCAATGAAGATTGAATTGGCTAATGCTCTACATCATATTACACGCCTAAAAGCTATTCATCATCTTCTCATTCTCAGTTTGTTAAAAAGCTCCATAATTCCTTACTCAATTATCTTTAGCAATCTAGTTTCAATAAGCTTAAGTTGTGTAATATCACAGTTGTGATAAACAGTTTTGTAGAAAACATTCACACACCTATTTCTCTTCTTTGTAAGAAAGTGTTTCCTTGACAAACCGGGTTGTGGTTTGCATCAAGAAGGCTTTAGCAGTTGTTAAAGCAGATTGTAATATTCAGTTGAATATAGTGGATTAAGACCTCGTTGGAGAGAGGCGAAATCACCTTGACGGGTGGACTGGAGTAGTTTGAGATCAAACGAACCAGGATAAAAATATCGTGTTCATTGCATTGTTTTTCAAGTTTACAATTCAACCCCCCCTTCTTGTGTTTTTTCACTTCTTCATAGGTTTGCTCATGGGGGATCACCAAGCACTTTAATTTGTATATTGTGATCATATATGTCTTATGTTGATTAAATTTTAACTAAAAAATACAATGAATGTTTGCTCTAAATGATGATCCTATAGATGAGGGCACAATACATTTCATCAGGGGGATTCATAGGTTCATGAGTTTATTTCCATGCCTTCTTCAACAAAGCTTCATTGAGATTCAAGCTTCATCATTGAGGATTCTTTAAAGTAATATCATGACAAGGTCTACTATGATTTGTGATACCTCAATTTGTAAAAAGAAGTCAAAAAAATGCAAGAATTGATTGAAGAATTTTGACCTAATTGGACAATACCTTGATTCCTTGATCACAAGTGCATGACTCTCTCATTTCTTAATATTTGGAAGTGGTTATTGTTTCTATGGTTTCTTATTATCATCCACAACAATTTCTATTCACATGGCAAAAGTGATTGTGCAAGAAAGATTGTCAAAATTGAAAGGGGTTTCCAAGTTATTTTGGTGCTTTAGGAGCTAGGGTTTTGAACTTCTAACGGCTATATCTTGCTCATGTTTTGATATTTTTGAGTGATTCCAAAGACATGCTTCTCTTTAAAGGGTCATTAACCAATCACTTCAAAAGTTTCAAGCAAATTTTGTATGGAAAATTCCTAATAATGGAGAAAGATTACAAGTTTTCTAGAGAGGCTATCAAATTCCCTTTATGTGACTTCAAAAGATTATAACTTGGTCAATTTTTATCTCCTTGAGCCCATTATTTTTCCAAAATGATCTTAAGGATGTGAACTTAAACTATTCTTTTATGTTCAAGACTTGAAAATGGGTGAAAGATGCCCTAAGAACTCAAAAGATTATAGGTCACCTCATAGATTTTCACTAATTTCACAAGGCCATAACTTTTTAAATATTTGGGATTTTTGAGTGATTCAAGTTTCAAAATACTCTTTAGGAAGTATACTTCAATCTAGAATCATTGATCAAAGCAAGACTTTGGAGGAAAGTCTTGTTTGGAATCAAAACACTATAGGTCACTTTTGAAGAAAAACTTAGAATTTTTCTAAGTACAAAAATTCAGCATCTTTTTCTTAACTTTGACTCATCACTACTATTAGCTCAAGCATCCATTTGATCTCATTCTTGGAAAATTGAAAATATGGTGACCTTATATTTCAAATGCTTCAAGAATTATTCCCTAAGACCCCTTGAGCTATGAACACCGTGGATTCAAAGTTGGTACCTTGAAACTGAAGTTTTCTCCAAAGTCAGAAATTGAAATCCATGTTGTGCCCTCTAAACACAAAGTTTTCATGCATTTTTGCTTCTAATCATGTTTAGAAACTTTAAAAAATAATTTAGCATCATAAAACATAGGATTTGGCTGAGTTTTAAGGCTAAGCAAGTTACACATTATTCATGCTTCAGATTCACACGAATTCTCACTCAATTACTCTCTCATTTGCACGCTTAAGCATTGCCTCATCCTCTCCTATAAATAAGATGCATATTCCACCTATTTTCATAAGCTTTTGATAGACAATTGACCCCTGTTCATATCCCACACGAACTCTGAATTTGAATTTCTGGTTTTTTTTTCATTCTCACTCCAAAACACCAAAAGCTCCATTCAGTTAGCTCCATTGAACTTCTCTGAAGCTAACCATACTCTTACCTTCAAGAATTGTGGCCTATATTGATCTACAGAAGTCCAGTTTCAGAGCCACTTTTTTCTACTTCATTCAGGTAGACTTCTTAGTCAAATTAATCCAAATAAAAGACTAATCTACTCTTTTCATCCTTCTGATTCGCATACTTTTTACAATTTGTGATTTCATTGAGATTTGAGTGACATATTTTAGAATTTCGTGCTCGCTATTATTTCTTCTTTTTCTCAATTCAAGCCTTGCTCAGTTTATATAAATTTGGCGCAAGGGTACCATTAGAATTGTCTTGAAGAGACGGATCTAATGGTACTGGTTTGGTCCTCTAATTTTACAGTTTGAGAAACTCCAATCTAGGGCGTCCGAAGGTTGAAGACGACCTACGTGTCATGCTTCAACCAATAAAGGCGTCACATGTAATTTTTTTTAATTCAATCCAGTGTGTTTTCTTTATCATACGTGCATTTTGAGAGCCCTTAGATCTGATTACTTCCATTAGTCAGACTCCATCCAACGCGCCAGAATTTTAGTTGTTTTTAATTATTAAAAGGTGATTCGGTGCAATTTCCAAAGATGATCATGATATGCACAACGTGCCAGATCCTTTGGATATGATTACTAGCGCGTTTTGACTCTAACCCAATGGTCCATTTTTTTTAAACTTTATTTTATTTTCTATTTTTTACACCAAACTTCAAAAAATCATAGAAAATTCATTTTTGACTAAAAAATTATGAAAAAAATCACAAATATATTTTCAAATATTCTCTTTCTGATTTTTATTTTTTCATGATTTTATTTTCAGATTTGATATTTTTTTTATAAATTTTCCTTTATTTTGACTTGTTTCTAATTATTTAAAAATACTTTTTGATATTTTTAAATTCTAAAAAATTTTCATAAAATCATTTTCCCTATTTCTGACTTTCTAGAATTTTATTTTGATTTCTACTATTTTTTATCTTTTTTACTTATTTGAGTGATTTTAATTAGTTTAAAAATGCTTTTCTGTTTTAAAAAATTACCAAAAATTTTATAAAAATATTTGGGATCACTTCTGACTTTTCTATGGTCTCTTTTAATTTTTCTTTAATACTTTGAATATAGTTTTCCATTTTGCCTTTTATTTTCATTTAAAAAACAATTTTAAAAATCATTTTCCCTTTTTATTTTGTTCATTAAATGCAATTTTTTTAATAGATCATGGATATGTGATTTTTGATCATGAGCTTCATTAACATCATTGGATCTTGGGTGTTGAGTTTAACTCCACCAAAATGGATGGATGATTTTAATGATAGTTTGATTAAAATCTTTGATTCAAATATTTGTCCTCCCTCTTCATCTTATCCCTTTCTTACATGTGCTACATGTTGTTAGAGGATAATCTACATATCATCTCTCCAAACATATGGTACATAGATTTCTATTGACCGGCCTTAAAATAGGTGCGACTTCTCATAGCGTTAAATTTTGTCCTGATTCGAGAAATGATTATTCGTGGCCCAAACCTATATTTTCAAGCCCAGGTATGTTTAATTTGAAACCTTCGATCCAATAACCTTGAGGTTCATTGTTAGGAGGCTTTGGTCTTATCAATCCTCTAATAAATCTTCATAAATTTTGGTCTAAGTGAATCACTTAAACATCGTTGATCATTTGTTGTTGCCTCGAGAATTTAAATGAATGATATACTTGACAAAAATAAAATGAAACTTGTAGTTGAGAGGCTTTGATTTTATCAATATTCTAATGAGTTTTAAAATGCAAGATTCAAGATGGTCATTCAACTAACCTCTAATTTCTAACTCATTAACAATTTACTTTTATTTCTATGCTTTCACTTTACGCTTTTAATTGTATGCACTATTTATTTTAGCATTTACATTTCATGCTATTTTCATCTTTGCACACTTGAGCATTTATCTTTATGTCATTTTTATTTTACTCACATGAGCTTTTCATTTTCTTTTTGAAGATACCTAATAACCAACTTGAACAATAAAAAACTTTAATGTCACTTGGACTATTTGGCTATTATCCTTGGCATTTGGGAGTTATGGACTTATTGGACTTAGGAGTAGAGACCTTGACCTACCTTGATACTTTGTGACTTCTATTGTTATTTTGTCTGGAGTTCTTGGGGTTTACTCCGAGACATTGGGTTGTTTGTTTTCTTTGTGTGCAGGTTATTCTGATTATGTTATTTGTCTGTGATTGGGAATTCATCTATATACGGTCGTTACTCTGCCCAATTTTTGTGAAGACTTAATGCAATTGAAGTTTGGTATTCTTAAGAGGTTTATTATCTTTGATTGTTTGGTTTCAATCCAAAGGATGGGAATTCTACACTGACTCATTGTGTCATGTGTTTGCTTCTTGTTGGTTAGACGGTTCCTTTCCCTAGCTTTTACCTTATGTTTAGGATAGTCCATTCATCTCCTCCCATCTTCTTTAATTTCAAAAATCTTCTCCCTCCTTTTCAAAACTATTCTTGTTTTCCAAACTTGAATCGCTTTCACAATAAACTTGGACTTAGGTTCATGCATTTTTAAAAACATATTTTCTTAATCAAATTTTAATCAACATAATAATACTTTGACATTTTTTATGAGAAGACTAAAATTCAATCAATCTCATTCAAACTATTTTTACCATTTTGGATTTCTACCTTAAAACTTTCTCAAAATATTAGACTCTTGTCAATCCTTGTAGTTATGCGAGTTATTATACTTCTATGATATGTAGTTAAGTGAGATATTTTCCACTTGGGTGTTGAGTGAAGCTTTTTTATTTTAAAATCTAACCTATATCATCCACTTTGAGATGATGCAAATTCTCCTTTCTCATAATCGTGGGTAGTAAGTATGTTCTTCCACTCGGAGATGACGATGATGTCTTGTCTCTTAAAATTAACCAACACATTTGTGTTTTAAAATTTTTTAAAGGTGAACTACGAGTACCCTGATCCCCTATTGCACGGAAGGTGGTACATAGGCACTAAATGTTTGCAACCGCGGCGGGTGCAAAAATTGTAAAAAAATACTTCTTTTCCTATCCCCACAATCTATTTTTATACAACATTTATAGCAAAAATATAAAAAATTTCAAAGAGGTTCCTACGGAGTACCGTAGATGTTTAGGGTGCTAATACCTCCCCTTTGCATAACCAACCCCTGAACTTAGATTCTCTCCCCCTTTTTTGGATTATTCACTCTTTTCCCATTCCTATGGAAACAATAAAGTGAGGTGACAATTTTTATGTGATCTGTGCGAGTCAAGTCAATCCAATGGCTTAGTCTCATTTCTACCGCTACAATATGTAGTCATGACAGATAGAGAAAATATTTACCATTGTCCATTTCCATCAAAAAATTTGATCTAGAAACGCTTAAGATCAGATCTTTGAAGACCAGGAAATCTTTGAGGACTCTGAAGACTATGAGATCTCTGAGGATTCCGCCAAAGATATGTTGTAAACAATTTATCCCCAATAACTCCTTATAGCAAAGATTTGTTTATCTCCAAGAATCTAGATTTGTTATAATATTGCATTTTAAAATTCTTTGTAAATTATGTAAATTAAAAATTAATAATAATAAAAATCTGTCATCTCGGGTTTTCTAAAAACCCAAGGGATATTTTAGCGTTAATTTTGAGGATATTGGTCATCGTCCTTAATCAAATCCTTGTCGACCATTTTCATCACTATCAACGCTCAAGGCACTTCTGTAGTGATCTGCGTGAAACCTTAATAAACTCGATTATAAAAGCAATATGAATATAAAAAATTTATAATACAACATCATGAAGCGCTTGAAACTATCCTCCACTTTAAGATTTGTAAGAGTCCTGGTCACGAAGAGTTCTCTAAGATAGATTGTAAGAGTAGAAAATTACTTGGGTTTAAGGTTTGAGTTCTTAAATGTTTATTTGAACATAAAGTAATTTATTTATCTAACCCTGTTTTTTGTTTATATCAGAAACAAATGCAAGGAAAAGCAATTGAAAACATATTGTTTCCAACAAATAATCTTCCCATGAATATCAAAGATTTGAAGATCCTACATATGATCTTCATGGACAACATGATTTTTATTTTGATATTCTGTGTAAACTATCTAACCAGTTTAATATTCTGGGTAAACATTGTATTTTATAAATAAGTTACTTTATTAATTTTCTGTATAAACAATGTAATCAGATTAAATTAAAAAATACTAATATTTTACCCCTCAGTTTTATTGATAATCTGAGATACTTGAGGCACTGGAATTGTAAATAATAAAAATACAGATGGTGCGGATCGAATCCATGTGCTACTAAAACACCCCTCGGTGTTTTAAACACTAAGCTGATAAGTCTTTACTTTTCATGACGACCTTATTTACCTCGCTTCAGGTGCCGAGGTAAAACATATTTCGCGTCCAACGTGACACGAGCTTTTTGTAGTAGTGATATGAGAAGTTATAACTGTAAGAACAACCATATATTTTATGCGGAACAATTTTAGTTCTAATCATTTCATTGAATGTGCAAATATACATTGTTAGTATTCGGGATAGTCTTAATCAAGATATCATCAAAATCACATTACTACTCAGAAGAAGAACCATTGAGTTTTGTTTCTAATGTAACATCGGTAGTTCTATGGAATGCTGAATGTTCGACAAAGAAAAGAATCTCAATGAGTTTCCAAGAAGAAATAAATTATGATAAGTTGCTACTTCAAGATCAAAAATCAAGAGGAGACATGAAACAAGCTTCCAACACAGAAGATCAGAAGTCAAGACAAGTTTATTAGAAGAGCTATTGTGTATGATTCTAAAGATGAATCACAATTCTGAACATATATTGAGAAAGCTTCTATTCTAAGATCAGAAGTCAAGATTTACTCATCAGAAGAGTTGATGCTCATGTATCTGAAGACAAAAGTCAAGATTCTGAAGACTTAGAATTCATGGAATACGCACCTTCATTCAACATCATAAGTATTCTATCATAAGAAAGGATAAAAGAAATAATATCTTATGGACTCATTTCTAATCAACATCTCAAGTTCATCAGAAGACAAGATCAAAGGGTGATATCTTATCAAGCTAATCTACTCAACAAAAGTAATATCACCAAGAAGACAAATATCATCAGAAGAACCACTGCACTCAATAGAAGAATTATTGAGACCATTTCTACAGAATCATCTGCAGTTCTACATAATGTTGAATGTTCATCAGAAAGGGAATCAAGTATGTTTTAAGGAAAGTGTTGCTCTCAGATCAGAAAACAAATATGCTTCCAACCAAAGAAAGTAAGGAATTCATGATCAAACAATAAAGATGTAGCTGATAATAAGTTGTTGCTTTCAACTTAATCCAAATATCAAAATTCAAGGGATCACAAAGAAAGAACTCAACGTCAAAATTAGATGTACTGATATAAGTTATTGCTTCAGAAACCAGTCATCAGATATGCAGCTTAGAAAAGGTGATAATTAAGAATCAAGGATCAACTCAAGAAGTATATCAGAAGAGATTTCACTCAAAAAAGAAATTGTTCATCAGATAAGCTATTGCTTATATATCTAAAGATAATGTTCAAATATATGATAGACTATGACTCTACAACAAATAAGAGTCTTCTGGATCATTATCACTCCTCAACCAAAAACAATCCAGCAAGAAGAAAGAATCAAAGCTCTAGAACTCAAAGACTTAAGAATCATATAGGTTGTTGTCACAATATCTTATTTCAAGATCCAACATCAGAAAAGCTTTTGATATCTTTATCAGAAAAGCTTTCATGTCAATGTCAAAGACTTGTTAATTCATATAGGTTGTTGTCGATCATTCTGAAAATGAGAATCCACTATTGAAAGAATTTTAAATGAAACATCTTCTCAACATAATATTCATCTCTCAGATCATAAAATAAATATGCCTTCAAGAGTAGTTATAGATCAGAAAAAAAGCTTTGTATTTCAGATAGGTTGTTGCCCATAATTATGAAAACAATATTGTAAGAACAAGAAGTGTTTCCTACATTTGGCCTTAAGATTTTGATGATAACTTCACATGTTATCTTGGAGAACAATTGTATACACTATTGGTTTCACCTAGTGTATAGCTATTTCTATAATGTTTTGACTCTGGTACAAGGCATGTGACGTCATCAGGTTCTGAACATACACTCTAGAAGAAAACACGTGGTTACATGTTTCAGTAAAGTCAAGGTTCTGAATTGGTCTTCTACA
This sequence comes from Vicia faba, assembly GCA_948472305.1. Taxonomy (NCBI): domain Eukaryota; kingdom Viridiplantae; phylum Streptophyta; class Magnoliopsida; order Fabales; family Fabaceae; genus Vicia; species Vicia faba. The sequence goes on along the minus strand of OX451736.1, from coordinate 1,396,233,700 downwards.
ATGTATCTTAGGAATGTTAGTACAAAAAGTTCTGATTACGGCTTTGTGGTTTAGATTTGGAGGACTTCTAAAGCTTTACTTTTGCATTACAAGTTATGAAGATTATGAAGACAAGGTTCTGTTGAACAAGTTCTAACGATTTGAAGAAAATTAAGTTCTTACAACCAATTGTTGAAGACTCTGAAGAACAAGGTTTTATGTGACACGTTCTGAAGACTCCAAGACTTAGGTTCTAAGGCTCATAAGAAATATTCTTCTACAACAAGCTTCAACATTCAACATTCAAATATCTGAAGCCTCTGAAGATAAGAAGAAAGATCAAATGGTTAAAGTGTGATGTTGTGAAAAAGGTACATAAAGTTTTTATTACCTCTACTCTCTAGGGTGGCGTAAGGACAATCATTTATATTGTATTGACAACCACTCTCATTGTGACTGTTGGGAATAAACAGCTGGATTTACAACTATATTTCTTTACTTAATGGATCTCTGTTTACAAGCTCAATAGAAAAATATTATTCAGAGAAAAAGGTGGAAAGCTATCACTGAACAATGACATGATACATAAATATTATTTTATATTGTCTAAACTCGTACACCTTATTCTATCCATTGGGAACTAGCCGATGGTGCAGGAAAAGTCTGTTTTATCATCATAATGTCTCTCTCACTCTGCCAAGGGCTATAAAACAAGATCAAAGCTTCAAAGATAAATTGTTGGTTAGCGGTTTAACCGTTGCCATTGGCCAACAATCTTCATCTTGTGGAAGGAAAGTGGTGGACTCTGAAGATGTTAAAGCTCCAATGTTATGCATACTGAAGACCATTAAAAAGAGAGAAAAGAAAGAAATAACATTTCAACAAGATGTTATTCAACTTCCAATCACATACATCTTTATAGATCTCAGAAGAAGCAAGGAGTTGTTTCTTGTAACTTGCTCAAAGAAGATGAAGAAGAACACTACAAGATGATACCTAACTTCTGATCATATGTATCTTTGTAGAACATTGTAATGAACAATAGAGTTATTCCTCATATAGTGTTTCTGTTCATATTTCTTCATGTAAGTTATTTTAACACTTAAGTTTTTGCCCGAAGAAGTGTTAAATAATATGTGGTTAAAACACTTGTGTAATCTGCTTAGAAGAAGAAACCATGTAAGCACAAGAACCTATCAACTATTGTTGATTAGATCCTTGAGATACTTAGTGAAGGTCTAATCTCAAGAAGACAATGGCTGCTGGTCATTATGATAAATCCTGGTATGAGATTATGTGGGATCAGATTCTATTGGGTCAATGATTGTTATATTCGGTTGGATCACTGAACATGTCATTGTAAGGTTCCTTGAGAGATTGAGTGAAGGTCTAATCTCAAGAAGACAATGGTTGTTGTTCATTATGGGAAATCCTGATATGAGATTCTAAGGGATCATATTCTATTGGATCAATGATTGTTATATCCGGTTGGATCACTAAACATATCATTGCAAGGTTCCTTGAGAGACTGAATGAAGTTATGATCTCAAGAAGACAATGGTTGCTGGTCATTATGGAAAATCCTGATAGGAGATTCTGAGGAATCATATTATGTTGGGTCAATGGTGTTAGAACAAAGTTTGAATCTACTACCCTAAGTTAAAGTTTTGATGATAACAAAATGCAAGATTAAATAAATTGTATAATTCATATGAGACATATATGCTACCTAAAAATTATATTGTGCATTTGCAGAAACTCTGATGAATATCAGCATAAAGAATGTCAACATCAGCATCAGAATATGAAATATCATATGCCAGCGTCAGAATATGAAATATCATATGCCAGCATCAGAAGATCAAAGCATGTGCTTACGCTGAAGCTTGATGATCAAATTTGCGCTTAATATAATCTAAACTCTGATCAAGACCAAAACAATATTATCAGCACTTAGAAGCTTCAGAATAAACCAAAGCCAAATAACGCACTGAATTAACAACGGTACTGTGCATTCAAGACGCTTTATTACCAACGGCTGCATTCCAAGACAAATATCTTCTCAATATGGAAAGAACGTAATGGGCATTGAAATGGAATAATTGACTACAACATATCTTTTCCAAGGCTATAAAAACAAGACAGTGAGAAATGTAATGGCTAATGCTCTACAACTCTTTACACGCCTAAAGCACATCATCATCATCCTCACTCATACAGTTTGCTATATCTCTCAAATTGCTTACTCTATAGTTATAGCATCCTAGTTTCACATAAGCTTAATTTGTGTATTATCACTGTTGTGATATAAAGTTTTTGTAGAAAACATTTAACACATAGTATTCATTTATCTGTAAGAAAGAATTTCCTTGAGAAACCGGTCTGTGGTTTAGACTCAAGAAGGCTTTAGCAGTTGTTAAAGCAGTTGTAATATTCAGTTGAATATAGTGGATTAAGACCTCGTTGGAGAGAGGCGAAATCACCTTGATGGGTGGACTGGAGTAGTTTGAGATCAAACAAACCAGGATAAAAATAACGTGTTGTCTGCATTTGATTTCAAGTTTTACAATTCAACCCGCCTTCTTGTGTTTTTCACTTCTTCAATTGGCATCAGAGCGCCTAGTTCTGAGCTAAAACACTTAACTGTGTCATTACAAGATCCAGCGTCAGAAAAACACAATGGCAGGAACATATCAACACACCAGCAATGACAACAATGAAGATAGAGACAGATTCAGCGGCAAACCTCCAGTCTTTGATGGAGAGAATTTTGATTACTGGAAATACAGAATTGAAAGCTTCCTTCTGGCACATGATGCTGATCTGTGGGACATGGTGACAGATGGATACACGCACCCAGTGAATGCAAGTGGTCAGAAGATTGATAGGAAGGCAATGTCTGATCAACAAAAGCGTGACTTCAAAAATCACCACAAGGCCAGAACTATTCTTTTCAGCGCCATCTCTTACGCTGAATATGAAAAGATATCTAACAGAGATACTGCAAAGAACATGTTTGACTCCCTCAGAATGACGCATGAAGGCAACATTCAGGTCAAAGAAACTAAAGCTCTTGCGCTCATTCAGAAGTATGAGGCATTCAAAATGGAAGAAAGTGAATCAATTGAAACGATGTTCTCAAGATTTCAAATTCTGGTGGCTGGTCTCAAAGTTCTGGACAAAGGGTATTCTACTGCTGATCATGTCAAAAAGATCATCAGAAGCTTGCCAAAACAGTGGAGGCCAATGGTTACAGCGCTGAAGCTAGCTAAAGATCTCAACAAAATATCTCTGGAGGAACTTATCAGCTCCCTCAGAAGTCACGAGATAGAGCTAGAAGCTGACGAACCTCAGAAGCAAGGTAAGCCTTTAGCCTTAAAATCTAATAGAAAATCTGACTCCAAAGTTTTGCAGGCTGTTGAAGAAACCTCTGATGGGTCCTCGTCAGAAGAAGACGAACTTTCCCTCCTCTCCAGAAGAGTGAACCAATTATGGAAGCAGAGGCAAAGAAAGTTCAGGAATACCAGAAGATCCGATCAGAATGAGTCCTCCTCCAGATACAGAAGGTCAGACTCCTCCTCTGGATACAGAAGATCTGAAGGCTCTTCAGGAAGCAGAAAGCTAACACCAAGGACATCATCTGATATGAATGCAACGAACAAGGACACTACAAGAGTGATTGTCCAAAGCTTCAGAGGGAAAAGCCCAAAAAGAAGTTTGGAAGGGAAAAGAAGAAGAGTCTCATGGCTACATGGGATGACTCTGACTCGTCTGAAGCTGACTCAGAATCAGATGACAAGAGAGCAAACATAGCTCTCATGGCCATCATATCAGAAGACAGTGAAGCTTCTGAATCAGACTCTGAATCAGACACCGAAGAGGTATTCCTTGACTTTGCAATTAATTTTACTAAGGCTGAACTTGCTGAAAGCCTTAACGAAATTATGGAAAGATATCAGCAGATCAGAGTTAAATTCAGAAACCTGAAAAGGAATCTTGATTCTGACTCTGATAAATCTGAGAGTCTCAAGTTGGAAAATTCTGAGTTGAAAAATATAGTCTCAAGATTAGAAAATCTTTTACAAAACTCTCAGAAGGAAACAATTTCTGAAACTCCCAGCAACGCTGATGAGATCATCAAGGAGTATGATCACAGCTTTCAGAAGTTCCTTGCTAAAAGCATAGATAGAAGCAAAATGGCTTCAATGATCTATGGAGTTAGCAGAAACGGCAGAAAGGGAATAGGATACCAAGGTAAGGTACCTACACCAAAGAATGCCATGGATCTAATTATTAAACGCACTCCTCTGAATTCACACTTTGTGTATGGTCACACACATGACATTAAATATACTAGTAATAATTATTCTGTGAAACCAAAATTCAACCAGAGTTTTGGTAAAGCTAACAAATCAGGACCCAAGAAAATATGGGTACCTAAGGATAAAATAATACATGTTGCAGATATCTTTAGCAGCAAATCAGAAACACCAGTCATGGTACCTGGACTCTGGCTGCTCACGACACATGACGGGAAGAAGGCATATGTTCCAAAGCCTGGAACTTAAGCCTGGAGGCCACGTAGGCTTTGGAGGCAATGAGATGGGAAAGATCATTGGCTCTGGAACAGTAGGTAATGGAAATATTCCCTCTATAAATAATGTTCTATTAGTAGATGGATTAATGCATAATCTGTTATCCATAAGTCAATTAAGTGATAACGGTTATGATATAATCTTTAATCAAAAATCATGTAAAGTTGTTAGTCAGAAAGATGGGACTATTCTATTCAATGGAAAGAGGAAGAACAGCATTTATAAAATCAAACTTTCTGAACTGAAAAGTCAGAATGTAAAATGTCTTCTGTCTGTCAACAACGAGCAATGGATTTGGCACAGAAGATTGGGGCATGTTAGTATGAGAAGAATATCTCAGATTAACAAACTCAATCTGGTCAGAGGACTTCCTAATCTGAAGTTCAATTCAGATGCTCTGTGTGAAGCATGTCAGAAAGGCAAGTTTGCAAAACCTGCCTTCAAATTAAAAAACGTTGTTTCCACCTCTAAGCCATTAGAACTTCTGCACATTGACTTATTTGGACCAGTTAAAACTGCTTCAGTCAGTGGCAAGAAGTACGGGTTAGTAATCGTAGATGACTATAGCAGATTGACATGGGTAAAGTTCTTAAGACACAAGGACGAGTCACACTCTGTGTTTGTCACCTTCTGTAACCAAGTTCAGAATGAAAAGGATCTTAGAATCGTTAAAGTCAGAAGTGATCATGGTGGATAATTTGAAAACAAATATTTTGAGTCATTCTTTAATAACAGAGGCATTCTGCATGACTTCTCTTGTCCTAGAACTCCCCAGCAAAATGGAGTTATAGAACGAAAGAACAGAACATTGCAAGAAATGGCCAGAACCATGATCAATGAGACAAACGTTGCTAAGATCTTCTGGGCAGAGGCAATAAACACAGCATGCTACATTCAGAATAGAATCTCCATAAGACCTATTCTGGAAAAGACTCCATATGAATTGTGGAAGAACAGAAAGCCCAACATTTCATATTTTCATCCATTTGGATGTACTTGTTTTATGTTAAATACAAAAAATTATCTGAACAAGTTTGACTCTAAAGCACAGAAGTGTATTATGTTAGGATACTCTGAACGCTCAAGAGGGTACAGAGTATACAATACAGAAACACAGATTGTGGAAGAATCAATCAGTGTTCGTTTTGATGATAAGCTTGACTCTGAAAAGTCAAAGCAGAATGAAGTCTTTGCAGGTATGGAAGTTGAATTCACAGGTTCTAAAGACAAGTCATCAGAATCTCTCAACAAAGACACTCCTTCAACATCAGAAAGAGGCACTGCGAGCAATCCAGCAACATCGGTTGATCAACCTCAGAAAAGACTTCCCAGAAGCAGCTTGGATCACCCAGAAGAAACAATCTTAGGAAGAAAGGAAGATCCAATCAGAACAAGAGCCAGCTTCAGAAACTCTGAAGAATCCCTCATGGGACTTGTTTCTCTGATTGAACCTTCTTCAATTGATGAAGCACTTCTGGACAACGAGTGGATTCTGGAAATGCAAGAAGAGCTGAATCAATTCACCAGAAATGACGTGTGGGATCTAGTTCCCAGACCAAAAGGATTCAACGTCATTGGAACAAAATGGGTGTTCAGAAACAAACTGAACGAACAAGGAGAAGTCATCAGAAACAAAGCATGATTGGTAGCACAAGGTTATAGTCAGCAAAAGGGGATAGACTATACAGAAACCTTTGCTCCAGTCGCCAGGTTAGAATCTATCAGACTTTTGATTTCTTTTGTTGTTAATAAAAGCATCACTCTATATCAGATGGATGTCAAGAGTGCATTCTTAAATGGCTATATAGAAGAAGAGGTTTATGTGTACCAACCCCCTGGTTTTGAAAGTACAAAAAATCCAGAATATGTTTTCAAACTAAAGAAGTCACTGTATGGTCTGAAACAAGCTCCCAGAACTTGGTATGAAAGACTAAGTAACTTTCTGTTAGAAAAGGAATTCACCAGAGGGAAGGTGGACACAACCTTATTCTGTAAGACTGTTAAGAATGACATCCTAGTGTGTCAGATTTATGTTGACGATATTATATTTGGATCTACTAATCCTTCTCTTGGAAGAAAATTTGCTAAGTGTGTGCGGGCAGAATTTGAGATGAGCCTCATGGGGGAACTGAAGTTCTTTCTAGGAATTCAGATCAATCAAACTCCAGAGGGAACTTACATTCATCAGAGCAAATATGTCAGAGAACTTCTGAAGAAATTTGATCTCTCAGAATGTAAGCCATCAAAGATTCCAATGCATCCCACGTGCATTCTGGAAAGAGAAGAGGTAAGCAAACAGGTAGAACAGAAGGTCTACAGAGGTATGATTGGTTCTCTTCTTTATCTGACGGCTTCAAGGCCTGCTATTTTATTCAGTGTATGCATTTGTGCAAGATTCCAATCAGATCCTAGAGAATCTCACTTAACAGTTGTTAAGCGAATTTTCAAGTATCTGAAAGGTACTACTAATCTGGGTTTATTTTATAGAAAATCTAGTGATTACAGCTTAGTAGGTTACAGTGATGCTGACTTTGCTGGAGACAGAGTAGAGCATAAAAGTACTTCTGGAAGCTACCAGTTTCTGGGAGAAAATCTGATCTCTTGGTCCAGCAAAAGGAAATCAACAATTGCGTTATCAATAGCAGAAGCTGAATACATAGCAGCAGCAGGATGCAGCACACAAATGCTCTGGATGAAAAGTCAGCTTGAAGACTTCCAGATATTTGAGAGTAACATTCCTATACTCTGTGACAACACTTCTGCCATTTGCTTAAGTAAAAATCCAATTTTGCATTCTAGGGCTAAGCATATAGAAATAAAACATCATTTCATTAGGGACTATATTCAGAAAGGCATTTTAAAGTTAAAATTTATTGATACAGACCATCAATGGGCTGATATCTTCACAAAACCACTTTCTGAAGATAGATTCAACTTCATTCTGAAACATCTCAGCATGAAGCTCTGCCCAAAGTGAAATTGTTTTAATTTTATATATTAACCTTCAGAATTTGTTTATTTTACTGTGAACTTCTGATCAATCTTCTCTCAGAAATATAGACATGCAGATTGTATCAGACTCTATCCATAAAGATCTGAGCGTCTCACTTCAAGGATAGATGTGTTGTTCACTAAATCAAACAAGTGTCATCCAGTCATAAGTTATTCCTGAGGCAGAACATGTGTGCACGCTTCTGAGAAGGCAAAGTGCTGATTGGATGCATTGAGACACATGTCATGGGTAACCGTTCCAATATCTTTCTAAATCCCCTAAAATCAGCTAACATTAAATGCAAGTAATCATGATTTTATTTTTGAAACGTTTATGTTTATGTTTTCAAAACAATTTTTTTTAAACCTATTTAAACACCTTAAACATCATTTATGCACTTTTACCGTCACTTACAATCTTCAAATCTCCTCTGTGTTGTTTTTCACTTCTTACTGTGTGAAACCCTTTTCAAGCTTTTTCTCAAAAACCCTTGTGTGAACATGGCATCCTCTAGCACTCCTTCTGCAGGTTCCCAGCAAGATGCTTCCTCTGAACAGTATCAGATTCCTTTCAGAACTCTCCTTACTCCGGTCAAGAACTTGGAAGTTCTGTCAGAATTGATAGTAGATTTCAACAGCTTGAAAGAAAATGGCTTTGATTTGTCTGAAGAAATTAAGGCACAAGGATGGGAAAGGTACTTTGATAGGTTGGTGGGTCCAACGTTCCCCATTTTGGTTAAATAATTCTGGATACATGCGTCTTCCTCAACTCATCAGGTTACTTCATATATCATGGGAAAGAAGAGTGTGATTACTGAAGATCAAATTGCAAGGTTAATTGGATACATTGGTGGTGGTATCCGCTGTATTGACATGGCAGAAAGATGCTCAGATGTTGCTGTTATTGCAAGAGAGATTTTCACTCATGGGGTTCCCTCCAGCAAAATAAGAGACTTGAAAGATCAGCACAGAATTTGGGCAAAGATTATTTTGGGCTGCTTCAATCACAGGAAGCCCACAAGCTCTCCTGATTATATAAACATAGATCAGCAGTTTCTGATCTATTTTATTAATCAAAAGGTAAAGATTAATCTAGCTCATCTTCTGTTCAACCATCTGAGGACCAGCGTCAAGGAGACTAGAGAAGAAGAAAGGAATAAAAGGGATTGGATACCCTTCGGCAGATTGATATTAGATATTCTAACGGAGAATAGGCTGATTGGACACCTGACAGAGGCATAGGAAATAAGCTCTCTAGAACCTTCTGTTGGCAAGCAGCTGAATGCCAAGAATCTGAAGAAGATGAAGCTGATAGAGAACATAAGGAAGGAGCCCAGCGTCACTCCTCATGCTGAAATCACCAGCAGAAGAGTCCCTCTGGACGACTTTCCTATATTCTCTGAGATTGACTATAAACCAGTCATTGTTCTCAGATACTTGGATGCTTGTATGGCTGATGGCATAGATCCCACTCTGAACATTAAAGATCTGCACCAGCAAACACCGAAAGTTACTTTGAAGAAGACTAAGAAGAGAAAGGCTATATCAGAAGGATCGTCTCAGCAGACCCCAAAGAAGAGAGGTAATATGTCTTCTGTTAATGTTTTAAATTCATCTGTTGTTCCAACATTCATTCCAACCCCAGCTTCATTTGAAATCCCAATTCCCATTCCAACCATTGATGATACTGAACCTGAGTTTGACCCTTCTGAGTCATTAACCCTCAGAAGATCCCGCGCCAAACCTCATAATCCAAAACCTACAACCTCAACAGAACCAGAACTTGAAGAAGTTATTTCTAAAATAAATCAACACTCTTCCGCTCCCCATACAGTAAATCCAAATCCTCAACCAGAAACTCCCCATTCACCACAACCAGAAACTACACTCTCACCAATACCAGAAGAACCAGAAATTCCACAACCTCCATCTCCACAACCAGAACTTAATCCACCTTCACCTCAACACGAATCATCTCCATAACCTGAGTCTCAACACTCTGAGGCTCAAACCCCTGAACCTCAACCTGAGACACAAAACTCTGAGGCACAAACCCCTGAGTCTCCTGAACCACAACCCTTGGCCATTCAACTGCCTTGTGGTACAACCGTGAACATACCTCAACTACCATCCTCACCAGAAACAACTCCTCCACACACTCCACACAGTCCAATAATCATTTCTGATTCTCCTACTCCCTCACCCAAGCAAAATCCAGATGACCACAGCAAAACCTTCATTGATCTAACAGTCCTTGAACGCTTTGTTTCCATTATTAATAAAACTGCCATTCCCAAACCCAAACAACCAGATGTTGGTTCTAGCATCTTGAATTTTGAAACAGATATGCAGAAGTGGATTTCCTCTCTAAAGCAGGCTAGTCTGGAAGTAATTGATCCTGCTGTTTCAGACCACCTCTGGACACTCTTCAGAAGATGGGTATGCGCTAAAACCTTTAAGCTGCAGGACCAAAGCTATGGATAGGCTCAGCAGAACTTCAGCAAACTGCTAAAAGAAATGGAAGGTCCATTTTGAGTCAGCTGCTGAAGGATGAAGTTCTTCATCTGGACAATGAGCCTTGGTCTGAAAAGCGTCCAGCTTCAACAGTTCAACCAGCAGAAGAATAGACGATTCCAGCTGAAGTTTTGAGTCAAGAAAAAGTCATTACAGAAAGCTCTCAGAAGCATCCTGATTCTGACACCTCTCAAGCTGCATTGGATAGGCAAACACTTGAAGAGCTGAAGCAAAATGATCTTAGACTGCAGGAAAGAATGGATGAGAATGATCAACGAATGAAGGAAAGGATGGATGTTCAGGATAGTAAGATTGACTCAGTAGCCAACATGGTGCATCAGCAGAAAGAAACCACTGATCAGATTAAGAACATGCTAGAAGCTATGTTCACACGCCTTCCACCCGCTCCTTAGATTTTGTTTCTTGATATTTTCACTGTTTTCTTTACATGTTATCTGTAATATTTTCTGAGCTCTGAACTGAGTGCAATAGTTTTTCTGCACTGGTCGTTTTTTTTAACTTCAAATTATTTGCACTTTTTGATTGCTGACAAAAAGGGGGAGAAAGAATGATATTTTCCAATAACGGATTACTGAGACAAAAGTCTCAAACATTCTAACACTCTGATATACTTGAATGTTTGTTTGTTCTGCATAAGCTTACAGGTACAAAAATCTGATGAACTCCAATACACTGAAGCTCTGCTCTGGCAAAGGAAAGATCTGATGCTAAAGGACTCATGGAACTAAAGGGAAGTAATAAACTCAGGGGGGGTTTTTCTAACCATAACTCTGCTACCTTTTTATTCCCTATCATCTTATCCTTGATAACTTTCTGTTTATCTCTGATACAATTTATTATTTGGTTATCTATGATTCTTTTTTTCTTTAAATTTCAATTGAAAAAAATCTGGTTTTTGTCATCATCAAAAAGGGGGAGATTGTTAGAACAAAGTTTGAATCTACTACCCTAAGTTAAAGTTTTGATGATAACAAAATGCAAGATTAAATAAATTGTATAATTCATATGAGACATATATGCTACCTAAAAATTATATTGTGCATTTGCAGAAACTCTGATGAATATCAGCATAAAGAATGTCAACATCAGCATCAGAATATGAAATATCATATGCCAGCGTCAGAATATGAAATATCATATGCCAGCATCAGAAGATCAAAGCATGTGCTTACGCTGAAGCTTGATGATCAGATCTGCGCTTAATATACTCTAAACTCTGATCAAGACCAAAACAATATCATCAGCACTTAGAAGCGTCAGAATAAATCAAAGCTAAATAACACGCTGAATTGACAACGGTACTGTGCATTCAAGACGCTTTATTACCAACGGCTGCATTCCAAGACAAAGATCTTCTCAATATGGAAAGAACGTAATGGGCATTGAAATGGAATAATTGACTACAACGTATCTTTTCCAAGGCTATAAAAACAAGACAGTGAGAAATGTAATGGCTAATGCTCTACAACTCTTTACACGCCTAAAGCACATCATCATCATCCTAACTCATACAGTTTGCTATATCTCTCAAATTGCTTATTCTATAGTTATACCATCCTAGTTTCACATAAGCTTAATTTGTGTATTATCACAGTTGTGATATAAAGTTTTTGTAGAAAACATTCAACACATAGTATTCATTTATCTGTAAGAAAGAATTTCCTTGAGAAACCGGTCTGTGGTTTAGACTCAAGAAGGCTTTAGCAATTGTTAAAGCAGTTGTAATATTCAGTTGAATATAGTGGATTAAGACCTCGTTGGAGAGAGGCGAAATCACCTTGACGGGTGGACTGGAGTAGTTTGAGATCAAACGAACCAGGATAAAAATAACGTGTTGTCTGCATTTGATTTCAAGTTTTACAATTCAACCACCCTTCTTGTGTTTTTCACTTCTTCAAATGGTAGTCATATCTCAAAGAGGACCGAGTGAAGGTCAGACTCTTGTGAGATCTTTGATGGATATCATTGCAAGGAAATCCCGATAGGAGATTCATAGGAATGAGATTCTATCGGGTCAATTAACAATATATCCAGTTCGGATCCTTGAACATGTCACTTGATGTTAGTCATTGGTGGTTGCCCATGCGATTGTAATCAGTTTGGTTATATTGGATTAAGTTCTTGGATAAGGAAAAATCATCCTTGTGAGGGTGGACAGCAGTAGCCTAGTTAACGGCAAACCTGGATAAAATACATGTGTACTTTATCTTTATTTCTATTATCATTATAGTGCTTAGAATTTTAATGGGGAATATTTTCTATGAACACAATTCAACCCCCCCCCCTTTCTTGTGTTTTCTCTACCTTCAATTGGTATTAGAGCCCGGATATGTTATTGATATAAGATCAAACACTTAATCGTGTAGAGAGATCTACTAAAGAGAAAATTTTATAGTTGTCTTCCACTCAAATGATAGAAAGCTTTTCTGATTCAAAACCCGTTCTATAAGGGATTCAAAACTCTGGGCTTAAATCAGAAATATGAAGACAAAATATCTAAAACAAGTTATCAGGATTCTAAAGGCTCAAGTACCTGATGGAAAGGGATTTCATCTTCTCATTCAACAGAAGTTTTCCATCAAAGGTAAAATTCAATAATCAGCTCTCGAGATCATCAACTGAAGCTGACAGTCAAACAATTACTGCAAGCTTTATGGATCTAATTAACGTCACATTCCAAAGATCCACCAAGAAATTTACGAATACTAAAGCTTCTCAAAGTTATGATCTTCAGAAATCAGATGGAGAAGTTGCCAAAAAGATTTGAAGAAGTGTTGCACAAAAGAATTGGAAGTCAAGAGGAGGAGATGCCACCTACCAAGGAGAAAAATAAATCAACTCAGAATTATGAAGAAAATGAAGCAGCTGTTGAAAAACAAGAAGTGAAGAAATCAGAAGATGGTGATCCAGAAGGTTATTCTTTTCAATGCTCAAACAATAAAGGTAAACTCCTCAAAAGAACAAAATCTCAGGTGAGTATTTACATGTTTTTTAAACAAAATTACTGATAGATACTTCTACCAATTAGAATCTATCATATTCGGAAAAGATCACCTGCCTGAAGTTACTAGTTTTTGTTGCAACTAATAATATTTGTTTTCTCTGCAAAAAAAATTTCTTAGCTCAAGCTCTAATAACCGTTCAGATCCTCTCCTTAAGAGTTTATTTTTCTTAACAAGCTAAGTAAACTATGTTAGAACAATGTTTGAATCTACTACCCTATATTTAAGTTTTGATGATAACAAAGTGAAAAGATATAGTATTTATATGTTTCATGTTTGAACTATCTGCTGCCTAAAATTATTATGTTCTGACTTGCAGATGCGCTGATTGAAATAAGCAAGATCACATCTTTTCAGCATCAGAATTTGATTTCATACACCAGCATCAGAAGTTGCTACATCAGAACGTCAAGATCAGATGATCAACTCACGTACATGCTGAAGCCTGATGAACAAGACTGCGCTTAATACTCTGATACAGAAACACAATAGTTCATCAGCAGCGAAGCAGAATCAGAATGAGCCAAGCCAGAACTTGCATTAAGTAAGCAACGGTACTGTGCATTAAAAGCAAATTAATTCCAACGGCTTCATTCCAGACAAGATCTTCTCAATAAGGAAAGCTTATTATTAGCATTGAATCAAGAATATTGCATTCAACGTTCATCATCTCAAGTGCTATATAAACAAGGCTTTGAAGATTATAATGGCTAATGCTCTCCAAATCTCTACACGCACAAAAGCTGAACCATAATCTTCGTTCTACCAGTTTTGCTAAATCACATACTCTGATATTCCATTACCGTTTAGCAATCTAGTTTCTAAGCTTCATTTTGTGTATACATCACAGTTGTGATACAGTTTTGTAGAAAACATCCACACACATAGTTTTATATCTTTGTAAGAAAGTGTTACCTTGACAAACCGGGTTGTGGTTTGAATCAAGAAGGCTTTAGCAGTTGTTAAAGCAGTCTGTAATATTCAGTTGAATATAGTGGATTAAGACCTCGTTGGAGAGAGGCGAAATCACCTTGACGGGTGGACTGGAGTAGTTTGAGATCAAACGAACCAGGATAAAAATATCGTGTTCATTGCTTTAGATTTCAGTTTTACAATTCAACCCCCCCTTCTTGTGTTTTTCACCCCTTCAAACTAACATCATCTTATTAGAAGTGTTCAAATAAAAAACTATTATAGTTTTAAGATATAGATCAACAGTTAAAAATTGAAAAGGCAATCGCATTAAAAGGAATGTCTTTCAAATCACGTTCAAAGAGTGATGTGACCTGATAGAGAAATAGTATAACCCTAAGAATAGGTAGAAAATCCTTTCACCTTACCCTCTATCAGTCTTTCACACTTCTCCAAGGATTAAATAATCTTTGTCTCTCACCACACCTCTGAAATCCTTCACAAGTTCTTATTTTCATCCCCAGTCTCTCAAAAACCCTAAATCATCTCCGTCTGTGTTTCAAATCCATCTATAATCTTCAAATGGCCTATCCTCTATCAACTCTTCCTAAGAAAAACGTAAGTCTTCTACTTCACTCTCGACCTCTTTCCATTCTTGATGCCTCAAGATTTTCCTCTATAGGGCCAATAGAACAAATGACAATTGTCTCTGAACTATAGTGGATTTCGAGAACCTAGTAGAAAATGGATTCAATCTATCAAGCGATGTCAAGAGTCAAGGCTGTAATAGTTATTTTGATCTTCTGAGAGGACCAACTTATCCTGATCTAGTCGAAGAATTTTGGAATAACGCATTCTCTCTTGATATGATAACCATTTTTCAAGAGTCAAAGGTCATGACATTATCATTAAGGAAAATGATATTGCAAAGCTTATTCAATATGATGGATCCGATACTAAATGTGACAACATTGAGGACGATATTTTATCCTCATCAAGGCAAGTACTATCAGAAACTACCTCTATAGTTGATCAAATCATTTTCAAAAATGGCAAGAACTCTTACAAGACAAATGATCTATATGACAATCTTAAGATATGGTCAAGAATTCTCTCTCAAAGTATTCTTCAAAAACAGTCGACCAACAAAATCAGATATTTAGATATCAACTATAAGTACATGCTATACGACTTGGACAAGAGAGAAAAAGTTAACCTACCCGTAAGCATCTCTTCCAACCTTCTCAACTCAATTCGATATTCGAAAAGAGTGTCCAAAAATCAAAGGAAATGGATTTCTTACAGAAGATTGATCTCTGCAATCTTAGTTGAAAACAAATATTTAAACTCTCCTTTGACTCCAAAAGGATTTGAAGTGGTAAGTGGAAAACCATTCAATGGAGAAGATATAATAGATATGGAAATCATTTCTAACTTAACCAAGAAACCTCATACTTTTGAAATCCTCCAGAGAAAAACATCTACTTCCTGTTCTTCAAAAAAGAACATAAAAGAAGACAAGTCACTATCTCTCAATAACCCTCATAATAGAAATCCTTTTCCTCAATCACATGATCCTTTACCCATCTCTAGAACCCTCATCAACCTATCCCCCTCAGTTGCTCCTTATCATCCTAAACCTAGCCAAATAACTCTACCATCCATCACATCCTACAAGTTGCCACCAAATCCCCTTCATCCTACCTTTTGTCAAACCTTATTAAGGCCACTAACCTCATCTGAACTCTTCCAAAAGTTTAAACAACTTTCTCTACTCTCTCTTGAAGATATCTTGGGATTTTTTTCCTCCACCATGGATCCCTTCAGAACTAAAGCCGTCTGGATTAACTTCAGACTTGTAATGAATGTCAACTTCGACATCATGCAATCTGTCTGCTGTGAAGAGGCTAAATGGAAATATAAAGACCTGCTTAAATCCTTATCCTCTCCTCCCTTGTGTTTAACCACTGCATAACCTTCAAGACAAGTGGTTCTTGGCTTAGAGGATGAACGTCTTTCGAATGTGTCTAATGTTGTTCTAGTAACAGCTGAAAACTAACCATCTTTCTCTGGTGTGAAGTTTTCTATGGATGTTGAAAAGGAAATTCATGGGATAAAGGAAACTCTAGAAAAGATGCAGTAATCTAACCGGATTATTGAAGAACATTTGGAAAGTCAGGAGAAGATAAGTCTAGATCGAGCAACTTCCTTCAACCAGATGGCTAAGATGTTAAAGAAGTTCATGGATAAGTTTAACAAAGAATATTAGGATTAGATCACATCTTAGAACATATGATTAAGATTTAATTGCCTCTGTTTCTAAAACTCTTATAGTTCTAAACTTTTGTTTTTTAGGTAGTTTATCATAATGATGGTTATCTTTAATGTTTATCCTTCTATCTCAATCTTCAGTTAAGATAAAATTTAAAACATATTTTAAATAAACATGAAAAACTCAAAAGATAATGATACCTTTAATCATCTGCTTTCTATGTTAACTATCTTCTTAGTTTAAATTTTCTCTACCTTTATTACCTTTCTATTTTTTAAAATTGATGTGACTTAAAATTCTCTTTGCATATTTGCTCTAATTATTATCTAGTCTCTCTATCTCCTATTTGATTCATCTTGTATTTCAATAATTTTCTCTAGTTAATCAATAAATTTATTTTGTTGCGTGAGTGCGTTAGGATATATGTGTGATAAATCAATATTTCCATAAAAGTCCTACCCAACAAGTTATTTTAAGTATCTCATGTTTAAATATAGAACTTAACTTAAGTATTATCCAAACAATTCTCTGGCTTGAAAATGTTTTCCTTTAAAGATCATTTCTTTTTGTCCCTTATCACCTTTTTGATTTTTGACAAAAAGGGAGAAAGTAAAATATGATTTTGATAATATCCTAAACTCAAACATGTATAGTGTTTTTGCTACTAACTGTTTGTTTGATGTTTTAAATTTGGGAACTCTAAACATTTTTACCAAGTATTCAAATACAAGTTGAAGAAGAAGATCCTGATGCAAAGGTTGAGAACCTTATGGATGATATCAACTCTGATTTTATATCTAAGATGTTGTACATCTTGTGAATATATGTATATTCAAACAGATGTACCAAACACAGTTCAGAAGTTATAAACTTACTGAAAGTAAGGTAATCTTCCTTGATATCATAGTGTTCAAAAGTTGTTAACTTTCTGAAAGTATGAAATTTAGACTCAAAGCTCGGAAGTTTTTCCCTCCTGAAAGGAAGACAAGTCAACATTCTGATGCATGCTCTCATACATAGATGCTATTCAGAATTTATGCTCTGATATGTGTGCTTCAGCAATGTATGCTCTATTCAGAAGTTGTGAACTATTTGAGTGTCTGATACAGTGGAGAATATCAAATCAAATGTTTATGCTTGAGAAGCATAGTGTTTTGGTTGTGATATTAGAATAATGGTCCAGAAGCGCTGATACATAATGCATGGCATTATCCAATCAGGCTCAAATCAAGTTTTGATTCTTCATTAAGTGCTGATAAAAACCAGGTTTTGAGATGAAGACCAGGTGTTCTAGTCAGACTTTGATGAGTTGTTGTAGGGAAGTGTTACTTCTTTATTATTATGTTTAGAATGCTCAAAATTTATTTTGTGAGTGTTGGGCTCAGAGGGAGACTCTGAACAAACTTAAATGATGGGTTTAAAAGAATCAGGGGGAGTTGTGAGCTTAACTCTGAATTTTTCAGTTACGGTGATTACCTTGTATAAATTGTTCTATCAAAATACATGGTTTTGTCATCACCAAAAAGGGGGAGATTGTAAGAACAAGAAGTGTTTCCTATATCTGGCCTTAAGATTTTGATGATAACTTTACATGTTATCTTAGAGAACAATTGTATACATTAATGGTTTTGTCTAGTGTGTAGTTGATGTTATAATGTTATGACTCTGATAAAAGGCGTGTAACGTCATCAAGTTCTGAACATACACTCTGGAAGAAAATATGTGGTTACATGTTTCGGTAAACTCAAGGTTCTGAATTGATCTTCTGCAATGTGTCTTAGGAACGTTAGTACAAGAAGTTTTTATCGTGGCTTTGTGATGTACTGTTTTGATTATGTTTTGTAATATTTTCTTGCTCTGATTCTGAACTATATTAATATGATTAGTTTTTCTGATCTTAATTGTTTTAGCACCTCACCAACACTTTTTGATTGCTGACAAAAAGGGGGAGAACAAGAATGATATTTAAATCAATAACAGCTAACTAGACAGAAATTCTCAAACATTCTAACTTTATTACTTGAAATGTTTTTTTTCTGTTTTGTTTGAAGTCTACAGGCACAAGGAAGCTCCTGGACACTCTGAAGACTAGAAGCTCTGATCAATGTTTCTCTGATCAATATGAAGTTCTGATCGTCCTAATACTCTGATCCAAAGCAAAGCTCTGACAAGAAAAGCTCTGAAGCTCTGCTCTCTGATAAGTCAAAGACTCTGATAATTTGATGTTCAAAGAAAGAAAAAGATCTGATCCTGAAGAACACGTATAATCAAAGGGAAGTAATAAACTCAGGGGGAGTACTTCCTTACTCCTTATTCTTTTACTTCTTATTCTGATACATATTCCAGATACCTTTTCACGTTATTTTAATTTAAAATATCTAGTTTTTGTCATCATCAAAAAGGGGGAGATTGTTAGAACAATGTTTGAATCTACTACCCTATATTTAAGTTTTGATGATAACAAAGTGAAAAGATATAGTATTTATATGTTTCATGTTTGAACTATCTGCTGCCTAAAATTATTATGTTCTGACTTGCAGATACGCTGATTGAAATAAGCAAGATCACATCTTTTCAGCATCAGAATTTGATTTCATACACCAGCATCAGAAGTTGCTACATCAGAACGTCAAGATCAGATGATCAACTCACGTACATGCTGAAGCCTGATGAACAAGACTGCGCTTAATACTCTGATACAGAAACACAATAGTTCATCAGCAGCGAAGCAGAATCAGAATGAGCCAAGCCAGAACTTGCATTAAGTAAGCAACGGTACTGTGCATTAAAAGCAAATTAATTCCAACGGCTTCATTCCAGACAAGATCTGCTCAATAAGGAAAGCTTGTTATTAGCATTGAATCAAGAATATTGCATTCAACGTTCATCATCTCAAGTGCTATATAAACAAGGCTTTGAAGATTATAATGGCTAATGCTCTCCAAATCTCTACACGCACAAAAGCTGAACCATAATCTTCGTTCTACCAGTTTTGCTAAATCACATACTCTGATATTCCATTACCGTTTAGCAATCTAGTTTCTAAGCTTCATTTTGTGTATACATCACAGTTGTGATACAGTTTTGTAGAAAACATCCACACACATAGTTTTATATCTTTGTAAGAAAGTGTTACCTTGACAAACCGGGTTGTGGTTTGAATCAAGAAGGCTTTAGCAGTTGTTAAAGCAGTCTGTAATATTCAGTTGAATATAGTGGATTAAGACCTCGTTGGAGAGAGGCGAAATCACCTTGACGGGTGGACTGGAGTAGTTTGAGATCAAACGAACCAGTATAAAAATATCGTGTTCATTGCTTTAGATTTCAGTTTTACAATTCAACCCCCCCTTCTTGTGTTTTTCACCCCTTCAATTGGCATCAGAGCGCCTGGTTTTGAGCTAAAACACTTAACCGTGTCAGTACAAGATCCAGCGTCAGAAAAACACAATGGCAGGAAACAATTCTCACATCAGCAATGACAACACTGAGGACAGAGACAGATTCAGTGGCAAACCTCCAGTCTTTGATGGAGAAAACTTTGATTACTGGAAAGACAGAATTGAAAGCTTCTTTCTGGCACATGATGCTGATCTGTGGGATATGGTGACAGATGGATACACGCACCCTGTGAATGCAAGTGGTCAGAAGATTGATAGAAAATCAATGTCTGATCAACAAAAGCGTGACTTCAAGAATCACCACAAGGCCAGAACCATCCTCCTCAGTGCCATTTCCTATACTGAGTATGAAAAGATCTCCAACAGAGACACGGCAAAGAACATCTTTGATTCTCTTAGAATGACGCATGAGGGCAACGTTCAGGTCAAAGAAACAAAATCTCTGGCGCTCATTCAGAAGTATGAGGCGTTCAAAATGGAAGAATCTGAATCCATTGAAACTATGTTCTCTAGATTCCAGATTCTGGTAGCTGGTCTCAAAGTTCTGGACAAAGGGTACTCTACTGCTGACCATGTCAAGAAAATAATCAGAAGTTTACCCAAGCAGTGGAGGCCTATGGTTACTGCTCTGAAGCTAGCTAAAGATCTCAACAAAATCACTCTGGAGGAACTTATCAGCTCCCTCAGAAGTCATGAGATAGAGCTAGAAGCTGATGAGCCTCAGAAGCAAGGTAAGCCTTTAGCATTAAAATCTAACAGAAAATTTGAGTCTAAAGTTTTGCAGGCAGTTGAAGAAACATCTGATGGATCATCATCAAAAGAAGACGAACTTTCCCTTCTCTCCAGAAGAGTGAATCAACTGTGGAAGCAAAGACAAAGGAAGTTCAGGAATCCCAGAAGATCTGATCAGAACGAGTCTTCTTCCAGATACAGAAGGACAGATTCTTCCTCTGGATACAGAAGATCTGAAGGCTCCTCCAGTAGCAAGAAGCCAAACACCAAAGACATCATCTGCTATGAGTGCAATGAGCAAGGACACTACAAGAGTGACTGCCCAAAGCTTCAGAGGGAAAAGCACAAAAAGAAGTTTGGAAGAGAGAAGAAGAAAAGTCTCATGGCTACATGGGATGACTCTGACTCGTCTGAAGCTGACTCAGAATCAGATGATGAAAGGGCAAACATAGCTCTCATGGCTAACATTTCAGAAGATAGTGAAGCTTCTGAATCAGACTCAGAATCAGACACAGAAGAGGTATTTCCTAACTTCGCTGTTAACTTTACAAAGGCTGAACTTGCTGAAAGCCTCAATGAGATTCTGGAACGTTATCAGCAAATTAGAGCTAAATTCAGAGACCTGAAAAGGAATCTTGAATCTGACTCTAATAAGTCTGAGAGTCTCAAATTGGAAAATTCTGAGCTGAGAGATAAGATTTCAAAATTAGAAAACACTTTACAAAACTCTCAGAAGGAACCAATTTCTGAAACTCCCAGCAACGCTGATGAGATCATCAAGGAGTATGATCATAGTTTCCAGAAGTTCCTAGCTAAAAGCATAGATAGAAGCAGAATGGCTTCAATGATCTATGGAGTTAGCAGAAACGGCAGGAAAGGAATAGGATACCAAGGTAAGGTTCCTACACCAAAGAATGTCATGGACTTAACCATTAAACACACTCCTCTGAATTCACACTTTGTGTATGGTCACACACATGATATCAAATATACTAGCAGTAAGCACTCTGTGAAACCAAAATTCAACCAGAGTTTTGGTAAAACTAACAAATCAGGACCCAAGAAAATCTGGGTACCTAAGGATAAAATAATACATGTTGCAGATATCTTTAGCTGCAAGTCAGAAACACCAGTCATGGTACCTGGACTCTGGCTGCTCACGACACATGACGGGAAGAAGGCATATGTTCCAAAGCCTGGAACTTAAGCCTGGAGGCCACGTTGGCTTTGGAGGCAATCAGAGGGGAAAGATAATTGGCTCTGGAACTGTAGGTAATGGAAATCTTCCCTCTATTAATAATGTTCTGCTAGTAGATGGATTGATGCATAATCTGTTATCCATAAGTCAATTAAGTGATAACGGTTATGATATAATCTTTAATCAAAAATCATGTAAAGCTGTTAGTCAGAAAGATGGGACTATCCTGTTTAATGGTAAGAGGAAAAACAACATCTACAAAATTAAACTTTCTGAACTAAAGAGTCAGAATGTAAAATGTCTTCTGTTTGTTAACAACGAGCAATGGACCTGGCACAGAAGATTGGGGCATGTTAGTATGAGAAGAATATCTCAGATTAACAAACTCAATCTGGTCAGAGGACTTCCTAATTTGAAGTTCAATTCAGATGCTCTGTGTGAAGCATGTCAGAAAGGCAAATTTGCAAAACCTTCCTTCAAATCCAAAAATGTTGTTTCCACCTCTAAGCCATTAGAACTTCTGCACATTGACTTATTTGGACCAGTTAAAATTGCTTCAGTCAGTGGTAAGAAGTATGGGTTAGTAATCGTAGATGACTATAGCAGATGGACATGGGTAAAGTTCTTAAGACACAAGGACGAGTCACACTCTGTGTTTGTTACCTTCTGTAATCAAGTTCAGAATGAAAAAGATCTTAGAATCGTTAAAGTCAGAAGTGATCATGGTGGAGAATTTGAAAATAAAGATTTTGAGTCATTCTTTAATGACAGAGGCATTCTGCATGATTTCTCTTGTCCTAGAACTCCCCAACAAAATGGAGTTGTAGAACGAAAGAACAGAACATTGCAAGAAATGGCCAGAACCATGATCAATGAGACAAACATTGCTAAGACTTTCTGGGCAGAGGCAATAAACACAGCGTGCTACATTCAGAATAGAATCTCAATAAGACCTATTCTGGAAAAGACTCCATATGAATTGTGGAAGAACAGAAAGCCCAACATTTCATATTTTCATCCATTTGGATGTACTTGCTTTATATTAAATACAAAGAATTATTTGAACAAGTTTGACTCTAAGGCACAGAAGTGTATTATGTTAGGATACTCTGAACGCTCAAGAGGGTACAGAGTATACAATACAGAAACACAGATTGTGGAAGAATCAATCAGTGTTCGTTTTGATGACAAGCTTGACTCTGAAAAGTCAAAGCAGAATGAAGTTTTTGTAGGTATAGAAATTGAATTTGCAGGTTCTGAAGACAAGTCATCAGAAGCTCTCAACACAGACATTCCTTCAACGTCTGAAAGGAGCACTGCTAGAAATCCTACAACAGCTGCTGATCAACCTCAGAAGAGATTACCCAGAAGCAGCTTGGATCACCCAGAAGAGACTATCCTAGGAAGAAAGGAAGATCCAATCAGAACAAGAGCAAGCTTCAGAAACTCTGAAGAAACACTTATGGGACTGGTGTCTCTGATTGAACCTTCTTCAATTGATGAAGCACTTCTGGACAATGACTGGATTCCGGCAATGCAAGAAGAGCTGAATCAATTCACCAGAAACGACGTATGGGATCTCGTTCTCAGACCAAAAGGATTCAACGTCATTGGAACAAGATGGGTGTTCAGGAACAAGCTAAATGAACAAGGTGAAGTCATCAGAAACAAGGCACGACTGGTTGCACAAGGTTATAGTCAGCAAGAGAGGATAGACTATACAGAAACCTTTGCCCCAGTCGCCAGGTTAGAATCTATCAGACTTTTAATTTCATTTGCTGTTAATAGAGGCATCACTCTGTATCAGATGGATGTCAAAAGTGCATTCTTAAATGGTTATATAGAAGAAGAAGTTTATGTTCACCAACCCCCAGGTTCTGAAAATACAAAACATCCAGAACATGTTTTCAAACTAAAGAAGTCACTGTATGGTCTGAAACAAGCTCCCAGAGCTTGGTATGAAAGGCTAAGTAACTTTCTGCTTGAAAATGAATTCACCAGAGGGAAAGTGGACACTACTCTATTCTGTAAAACAGTTAAGAGTGACATCTTAGTCTGTCAAATCTATGTTGATGATATCATTTTTGGTTCTACTAATCCTTCTCTTGGAAGAAAATTTGCTAAGTGTATGCAGGCAGAATTTGAGATGAGCCTCATGGGGGAACTGAAATTCTTTCTAGGAATTCAGATCAATCAAACTCCAGAAGGAACTTACATTCATCAGAGCAAATACATCAGAGATCTTCTGAAGAAATTTGACCTCTCAGAATGTAAGCCATCAAAGATTCCAATGCATCCCACGTGCATTCTGGAAAGAGAAGAGGTAAGCAAAAGTGTAGAACAGAAAGTCTACAGAGGTATGATTGGTTCTCTTCTCTATCTGACTGCTTCAAGACCTGACATACTATTCAGTGTTTGTATCTGTGCTAGATTCCAATCAGATCCTAGAGAATCTCACTTAACAGCTGTTAAGCGAATTTTCAAGTATCTGAAAGGTACTACTAATCTGGGTTTGTTTTATAGAAAATCTAGTGATTACAGCTTAGTAGGCTACTGTGATGCTGATTTTGCTGGAGACAGAGTGGAACGTAAAAGTACTTCTGGAAGCTGCCAGTTTCTGGGAGAAAATCTGATCTCTTGGTCCAGCAAAAGGCAATCAACAATTGCTCTGTCAACAGCAGAAGCTGAGTACATAGCAGCAGCAGGATGTAGCACACAAATGCTCTGGATGAAAAGTCAGCTTGAAGACTTCCAGATTTTTGAGAGTAACATTCCTATACTTTGTGATAATACTTCTGCTATTTGCTTAAGTAAAAATCCTATTTTACATTCTAGGGCTAAGCATATAGAAATAAAACATCACTTCATTAGGGACTATATTCAGAAAGGTATTTTGAACTTAAAATTTATAGATACAGACCATCAATGGGCTGATATCTTTACTAAACCCCTTTCAGAAGATAGGTTTAATTTCATTCTGAAACATCTCAGCATGAAAGTATGCCCAGAGTGAAAATGTTTTAATTCCATATATTTACTTTCAGAATGTAATTATTTTACTGTGAACTTCTGATCAATCTCCTTTCAGAAAGATAGAACATGCAGATTGTATCAGATGCAAGTCTAAAGATCTGAGAGTCTAATCTCAAAGACAGATGTGCTGATCACTATATCAAACAAGTGTCATCCAATCATCAGCATATCTCTGAAGCAGAACGCGTGCACGCTTCTGAGAAGGCAAAGCGCTGATTGGGTGCATTGAGACACATGTCTGGTAACCGTTTTTAAGTATCTTTCTCAAATCCCCCAAAATCAGCAAGCATTTAATGAAAAGTAATCATGCTTTTAAATAGCAATCATGATTTTTCTCTCTCTTAAAAACGTTTATCTTTTCAAAATAGTTTTGAAAACTCTATTTAAGCACATTAATCTCTCATTCTTATTCTTTACGCTTTCTCACTATCACTCAAGCTTTTTCTGCATATTTCTGAGTTCATCTCTTGCAAACCTTTTTCCTCAATTCATTCTCAAAACCCTTTTTAGTGTGAACAATGGCATCCTCCAGCAGCGTTTCTGCAGGTAATCAGAAGAAAGCAACTTCTGAGAAATATCAAGTGCCGCTCAGAACTCTCCTCACTCCAGTGAAGAACCTTGAAGTGCTCTCTGAGTTAATCATTGACTTTGAAAGCTTGAAGGAAAATGGTTTTGACCTAACTGAAGAAATTAGGGCTCAAAAGTGGGAAAGGTATTTCGATAGGTTGGTTGGACCAACATTCCCAGCGCTGGTCAAGGAATTTTGGATTCACGCCAAGGTTTCAAAACACCTAGTCATCTCATCTGTCATGGGGAAGAAGATTGTGATTTCTGAAGATCTCATTGCAAGGCTAATCGGTCAAAGTGGTGGTGGCGTCCGTTGTGTGGACATGGCTGAAAGATGTGCTGATACAGGTGTGGTAGCTAACAGGATTTTCACTCTTGGGATGCCCAGCAGCAAGATTAAAGATCTGAAGGATCACTGCAGAGTATGGGCTAAGATTATTCTGGGGTGCTTCAACCACAGGAAACCAACAAGTTCTCCTGATTATATAAATGTGGATCAGCAGTTTCTGATCTACTTTATTGATCAGAAGATAAAGATCAATTTGGCTCACTTCTTGTTCAACCATCTCAAAACCAGTGTGAAAGAAACAAGGGAAGAAGAAAGAACCAAGAGGGACTGGATACCGTTTGGAAGGCTTATATCAGATATTCTGACAGAGAATAGACTGATTGAGCATCTGATAGAAGCTCAGGAGCTGAGCACTATTGAACCAACAATTGGGAAACCTCTGAACGCAAAGAATCTGAAAAAGATGAAGCTGATAGAGAATATTCAGAAGGAACCCAGAGCTACTTTCACTGCTGATATCTCCAGCAGAAGAGTGCCTCTGAGTGATTTTCCGGTATTTTCTGAAATGGAATCCAAACCAGAGATGTTTCTCAGGTACCCAGATGCGTATAAGGCAGATGATACATATCCAAAGCTGAATATCAGAGATCTGCGTCAACCCCAACCAGAAGTGACTTTGAAGAAGACAAAGAAGAGGAAAGCGCCATCAGAAGGATCATCTCAGCAGACTCCAAAGAAAAGAGGTATTTCATCTGCTGCCCCTATTTCAAAATCTTTTACTATTCCAGCATCTATTCCTCCTCAAACCTCTCATAGAATATCAATTCCCATCCCTACCATTGATGAAACCATACAAGAAGAAGACCCTTCTGGGGCATTAAAACTCAGAAGACCTAGAACCAAACAACCCAAACAACCAACAATTTCAACAACAACAGCACTTGACCAAGTGCTGGCTGATATTGAGTGTCAACATGCCTCTGCTCAACCAAACTCTGAACCACAAAATGTTCCTCCTCCACAACCAGAACCAGAACAACAACAACCACTCTCAGAAGAACCTCTGATCCCTGAGCAATCAGAGATTCCACCTCCCTCTCCCCAACCAGAAATTAATCCACCTTCACCACAAACAGAGTTTCACCACTCTGAAACTCCTTCTCCTCATCAATCTGACCCTCACTCACCTCAACCATCACCGCTGGCAATCCAGTTGCCATGTGGAACCACTGTTTTCATGCCCCAGTTACCATCCTCATTAGAATCGACACCACCAAAAACTCCCAAAACACCACCCACTCCAATCGAAATATCTGACTCTGATACCCCTTCTCCAAAACAAACAGCCTCTCAGAAAACCTCTGAAAACCCCAGCAGGACTTTCATTGACTTAACCAGTCTTGACCGTCTTGCTGATCTAAAACAAAAAATTGCCATCCCAAAACCAAAGCAACCAGATGTTGGCTCTGGTATTTTGAATTTTGAAACAGGTGTGCTGCAATGGATTGCGTCTTTGAAGCAAGTCTGTCCTGGGATGATTGATCCAGCTGCTTCTGATCAGCTCTGGTCACAGTTCAGACTTTGGGTACGTGCTGAAGCCCTCAAGTTGCAGGATATCAACTATGAGCAGGCACAACACAATTTCAGCAAGCTTCTGAATGAAGTTGGAAGTATGCTTCTGAAAGAGGACGTGCTCCCTCTGGACAGTGAACCTTGGTCTGAGAAACAGCAAGCTGCAAAGGTGCAACCATCAGAAGAAGACAAGACCATTCAGGCTGAAGAAAGTCAAGCAGAAGATGTTGCTGAAAGTTCTGAGAAGCCTCCTCCTTCTGATGCTTCTCAAGCTGCCTTGGACAGGCAGACTCTGGAAGAACTAAGGCTGAATGACATGCGTCTACAGCAGCGGATGGATGAAAACGATCAGAAGATGAAAGCAAGAATAGATGTGCAGGACAGCAAGATTGACACTGTTGTCAGCATGGTGCATAAACAGAATGAGACTTCTGAAAAGATTCAAGCGATGCTGGAGAGCCTATTCACACGCTTGCCTCCTCAACCTTAAATCTTTTCTTTCATGCATGACCTTTTTTTCATGTTTTCCCTGATTTTCTGATGTACTGTTTTGATTATGTTTTGTAATATTTTCTTGCTCTGATTCTGAACTATATTAATATGATTAGTTTTTCTGATCTTAATTGTTTTAGCACCTCACCAACACTTTTTGATTGCTGACAAAAAGGGGGAGAACAAGAATGATATTTAAATCAATAACAGCTAACTAGACAGAAATTCTCAAACATTCTAACTTTATTACTTGAAATGTTTTTTTTCTGTTTTGTTTGAAGTCTACAGGCACAAGGAAGCTCCTGGACACTCTGAAGACTAGAAGCTCTGATCAATGTTTCTCTGATCAATATGAAGTTCTGATCGTCCTAATACTCTGATCCAAAGCAAAGCTCTGACAAGAAAAGCTCTGAAGCTCTGCTCTCTGATAAGTCAAAGACTCTGATAATTTGATGTTCAAAGAAAGAAAAAGATCTGATCCTGAAGAACACGTATAATCAAAGGGAAGTAATAAACTCAGGGGGAGTACTTCCTTACTCCTTATTCTTTTACTTCTTATTCTGATACATATTCCAGATACCTTTTCACGTTATTTTAATTTAAAATATCTAGTTTTTGTCATCATCAAAAAGGGGGAGATTGTTAGAACAATGTTTGAATCTACTACCCTATATTTAAGTTTTGATGATAACAAAGTGAAAAGATATAGTATTTATATGTTTCATGTTTGAACTATCTGCTGCCTAAAATTATTATGTTCTGACTTGCAGATGCGCTGATTGAAATAAGCAAGATCACATCTTTTCAGCATCAGAATTTGATTTCATACACCAGCATCAGAAGTTGCTACATCAGAACGTCAAGATCAGATGATCAACTCACGTACATGCTGAAGCCTGATGAACAAGACTGCGCTTAATACTCTGATACAGAAACACAATAGTTCATCAGCAGCGAAGCAGAATCAGAATGAGCCAAGCCAGAACTTGCATTAAGTAAGCAACGGTACTGTGCATTAAAAGCAAATTAATTCCAACGGCTTCATTCCAGACAAGATCTGCTCAATAAGGAAAGCTTGTTATTAGCATTGAATCAAGAATATTGCATTCAACGTTCATCATCTCAAGTGCTATATAAACAAGGCTTTGAAGATTATAATGGCTAATGCTCTCCAAATCTCTACACGCACAAAAGCTGAACCATAATCTTCGTTCTACCAGTTTTGCTAAATCACATACTCTGATATTCCATTACCGTTTAGCAATCTAGTTTCTAAGCTTCATTTTGTGTATACATCACAGTTGTGATACAGTTTTGTAGAAAACATCCACACACATAGTTTTATATCTTTGTAAGAAAGTGTTACCTTGACAAACCGGGTTGTGGTTTGAATCAAGAAGGCTTTAGCAGTTGTTAAAGCAGTCTGTAATATTCAGTTGAATATAGTGGATTAAGACCTCGTTGGAGAGAGGCGAAATCACCTTGACGGGTGGACTGGAGTAGTTTGAGATCAAACGAACCAGGATAAAAATATCGTGTTCATTGCTTTAGATTTCAGTTTTACAATTCAACCCCCCCTTCTTGTGTTTTTCACCCCTTCAAACTAACATCATCTTATTAGAAGTGTTCAAATAAAAAACTATTATAGTTTTAAGATATAGATCAACAGTTAAAAATTGAAAAGGCAATCGCATTAAAAGGAATGTCTTTCAAATCACGTTCAAAGAGTGATGTGACCTGATAGAGAAATAGTATAACCCTAAGAATAGGTAGAAAATCCTTTCACCTTACCCTCTATCAGTCTTTCACACTTCTCCAAGGATTAAATAATCTTTGTCTCTCACCACACCTCTGAAATCCTTCACAAGTTCTTATTTTCATCCCCAGTCTCTCAAAAACCCTAAATCATCTCCGTCTGTGTTTCAAATCCATCTATAATCTTCAAATGGCCTATCCTCTATCAACTCTTCCTAAGAAAAACGTAAGTCTTCTACTTCACTCTCGACCTCTTTCCATTCTTGATGCCTCAAGATTTTCCTCTATAGGGCCAATAGAACAAATGACAATTGTCTCTGAACTATAGTGGATTTCGAGAACCTAGTAGAAAATGGATTCAATCTATCAAGCGATGTCAAGAGTCAAGGCTGTAATAGTTATTTTGATCTTCTGAGAGGACCAACTTATCCTGATCTAGTCGAAGAATTTTGGAATAACGCATTCTCTCTTGATATGATAACCATTTTTCAAGAGTCAAAGGTCATGACATTATCATTAAGGAAAATGATATTGCAAAGCTTATTCAATATGATGGATCCGATACTAAATGTGACAACATTGAGGACGATATTTTATCCTCATCAAGGCAAGTACTATCAGAAACTACCTCTATAGTTGATCAAATCATTTTCAAAAATGGCAAGAACTCTTACAAGACAAATGATCTATATGACAATCTTAAGATATGGTCAAGAATTCTCTCTCAAAGTATTCTTCAAAAACAGTCGACCAACAAAATCAGATATTTAGATATCAACTATAAGTACATGCTATACGACTTGGACAAGAGAGAAAAAGTTAACCTACCCGTAAGCATCTCTTCCAACCTTCTCAACTCAATTCGATATTCGAAAAGAGTGTCCAAAAATCAAAGGAAATGGATTTCTTACAGAAGATTGATCTCTGCAATCTTAGTTGAAAACAAATATTTAAACTCTCCTTTGACTCCAAAAGGATTTGAAGTGGTAAGTGGAAAACCATTCAATGGAGAAGATATAATAGATATGGAAATCATTTCTAACTTAACCAAGAAACCTCATACTTTTGAAATCCTCCAGAGAAAAACATCTACTTCCTGTTCTTCAAAAAAGAACATAAAAGAAGACAAGTCACTATCTCTCAATAACCCTCATAATAGAAATCCTTTTCCTCAATCACATGATCCTTTACCCATCTCTAGAACCCTCATCAACCTATCCCCCTCAGTTGCTCCTTATCATCCTAAACCTAGCCAAATAACTCTACCATCCATCACATCCTACAAGTTTCCACCAAATCCCCTTCATCCTACCTTTTGTCAAACCTTATTAAGGCCACTAACCTCATCTGAACTCTTCCAAAAGTTTAAACAACTTTCTCTACTCTCTCTTGAAGATATCTTGGGATTTTTTTCCTCCACCATGGATCCCTTCAGAACTAAAGCCGTCTGGATTAACTTCAGACTTGTAATGAATGTCAACTTCGACATCATGCAATCTGTCTGCTGTGAAGAGGCTAAATGGAAATATAAAGACCTGCTTAAATCCTTATCCTCTCCTCCCTTGTGTTTAACCACTGCATAACCTTCAAGACAAGTGGTTCTTGGCTTAGAGGATGAACGTCTTTCGAATGTGTCTAATGTTGTTCTAGTAACAGCTGAAAACCAACCATCTTTCTCTGGTGTGAAGTTTTCTATGGATGTTGAAAAGGAAATTCATGGGATAAAGGAAACTCTAGAAAAGATGCAGTAATCTAACCGGATTATTGAAGAACATTTGGAAAGTCAGGAGAAGATAAGTCTAGATCGAGCAACTTCCTTCAACCAGATGGCTAAGATGTTAAAGAAGTTCATGGAGAAGTTTAACAAAGAATATTAGGATTAGATCACATCTTAGAACATATGATTAAGATTTAATTGCCTCTGTTTCTAAAACTCTTATAGTTCTAAACTTTTGTTTTTTAGGTAGTTTATCATAATGATGGTTATCTTTAATGTTTTTCCTTCTATCTCAATCTTCAGTTAAGATAAAATTTAAAACATATTTTAAATAAACATGAAAAACTCAAAAGATAATGATACCTTTAATCATCTGCTTTCTATGTTAACTATCTTCTTAGTTTAAATTTTCTCTACCTTTATTACCTTTCTATTTTTTAAAATTGATGTGACTTAAAATTCTCTTTGCATATTTGCTCTAATTATTATCTAGTCTCTCTATCTCCTATTTGATTCATCTTGTATTTCAATAATTTTCTCTAGTTAATCAATAAATTTATTTTGTTGCGTGAGTGCGTTAGGATATATGTGTGATAAATCAATATTTCCATAAAAGTCCTACCCAACAAGTTATTTTAAGTATCTCATGTTTAAATATAGAACTTAACTTAAGTATTATCCAAACAATTCTCTGGCTTGAAAATGTTTTCCTTTAAAGATCATTTCTTTTTGTCCCTTATCACCTTTTTGATTTTTGACAAAAAGGGAGAAAGTAAAATATGATTTTGATAATATCCTAAACTCAAACATGTATAGTGTTTTTGCTACTAACTGTTTGTTTGATGTTTTAAATTTGGGAACTCTAAACATTTTTACCAAGTATTCAAATACAAGTTGAAGAAGAAGATCCTGATGCAAAGGTTGAGAACCTTATGGATGATATCAACTCTGATTTTATATCTAAGATGTTGTACATCTTGTGAATATATGTATATTCAAACAGATGTACCAAACACAGTTCAGAAGTTATAAACTTACTGAAAGTAAGGTAATCTTCCTTGATATCATAGTGTTCAAAAGTTGTTAACTTTCTGAAAGTATGAAATTTAGACTCAAAGCTCGGAAGTTTTTCCCTCCTGAAAGGAAGACAAGTCAACATTCTGATGCATGCTCTCATACATAGATGCTATTCAGAATTTATGCTCTGATATGTGTGCTTCAGCAATGTATGCTCTATTCAGAAGTTGTGAACTATTTGAGTGTCTGATACAGTGGAGAATATCAAATCAAATGTTTATGCTTGAGAAGCATAGTGTTTTGGTTGTGATATTAGAATAATGGTTCAGAAGCGCTGATACATAATGCATGGCATTATCCAATCAGGCTCAAATCAAGTTTTGATTCTTCATTAAGTGCTGATAAAAACCAGGTTTTGAGATGAAGACCAGGTGTTCTAGTCAGACTTTGATGAGTTGTTGTAGGGAAGTGTTACTTCTTTATTATTATGTTTAGAATGCTCAAAATTTATTTTGTGAGTGTTGGGCTCAGAGGGAGACTCTGAACAAACTTAAATGATGGGTTTAAAAGAATCAGGGGGAGTTGTGAGCTTAACTCTGAATTTTTCAGTTACGGTGATTACCTTGTATAAATTGTTCTATCAAAATACATGGTTTTGTCATCACCAAAAAGGGGGAGATTGTAAGAACAAGAAGTGTTTCCTATATCTGGCCTTAAGATTTTGATGATAACTTTACATGTTATCTTAGAGAACAATTGTATACATTAATGGTTTTGTCTAGTGTGTAGTTGATGTTATAATGTTATGACTCTGATAAAAGGCGTGTAACGTCATCAAGTTCTGAACATACACTCTGGAAGAAAATATGTGGTTACATGTTTCGGTTAACTCAAGGTTCTGAATTGATCTTCTGCAATGTGTCTTAGGAACGTTAGTACAAGAAGTTTTTATCGTGGCTTTGTGGTTAAGCTTTAGAGGCCTTCTAAAGCTTTACTTCTGTGTTACAATTTATGAAGATTATGAAAAACAAGGTTCTGTTGAACAAGTTATAATGATCTGAAGAAAAGGAAGTTCTTAAAATCAAGTGTTGAAGACTCTAAAGAACAAGGTTCTATGCGATAAGTTATGAAGACTCCAAGACTTATATTCTAAGGCTCATAAGAAAGATACTTCTACAACAAGCTTCAACGTTCAACATTCAAATATTTGAAGCCTCTGAAGATAAGAAGAAAGTTCAAATGGTTAACATGCAAAAGGTACATAAAGTGTCTGTGACCTATACTCTATAGGGTGGCGTAAGGACATTCCTTTATATTGAATTGACAACCCCTCTCATTGTGACCGTTGGGAACAAACAGCTGGATTTACAAATATCTTTCTTTACTTAACGGATCTTTGTTTACAAGCTTAATAGAAAAATATTATTCATAGAAAAAGGTGGAAAGCTATTGCTGAACTTTGACAGGATACAAAAATATTATTTTATACTGTCTAAACTCTTAAACCTTATTCTATCTGTTGTGAACTAACCATTGGTGCAAGAATAGTTTGTTCTATCCTCATAACATCTCTCTCTGTCAAAGGATTTAAAAGAAGATAAAAGCTTCAAAGATAAGTTGTTGGTTAGCGATTTAACTGTTGCCATTGGCCAACAAGCTTCATCATGTGGAAGGAAAGCAGTGGACTCTGGAGATGTTGAAGTTGCAATGCTATGCATACTGAAGACCCCTAAAGAAGAGATAAAAAGAAAGAAAGAATATTTCAACAATATGTTATTCAACTTTCAATCTAATACATCTTTATAGATCTCAGAAGAAGCAACGAGTTATTACTTGTTGCTTGCTCAAAGAAAATGAATAAGAACACTACAAGATGATACTCAACTTATGATCATATACATCTTTGTAGAACATCGTAATGAACACTAGATTTGTTTCTCATATAGTGTTTATGTTCATATCTCATCATGTAAATTGTTTTAACACTTGAGTTGTTTCTTGAAGAAGTTTTAAAAAAACATGTTCTTAAAACACTTGTGTAATCTACTTAGAAGAAGCAACCATGTAAACACAAGAACCCATCAACTGTTGTTGATTAGATCCTTGAGAGACTGAGTTAAGGTCTGATCTTAAGAAGACAATGGCTACTGGTCATTTTGGGAAGTCCTGATAGGAGATTCTTCGGGATTAGATTATATTGGGTCAATGATTTTTATATCCATTTGGATCATTGAACATATCATTGCAAGGTTCCTTGAAAGACTGAATGAATGTATAATCTCAAGAAGACAGTGGTTGCTGTTTATTATGGAAAATCCTGATAGGAGATTCTCATGAATTGGATTTTGGTAGTCATATCTCAAAGAGCACCGAATGAAGGTCAGATTCTTGCTAGACCCCTAATGGATATTATTGCAAGGAAATCCTGATAGGAGATTCTGAGGAATCGGATTCAATCGGGTTAATGAACGTTATATCCAGTTCGGATCCCTGAATGTGTCATTGGATGTTAGTCACTAGCAGTTTCCAGTGAGATTGTAATAGGTTTGGCTATAGTGGATTAAGTCATTGGATAAGGCGAAATCATCCTTGCAAGGGTGGGAAGGAGTACCCTAGTTAACGGAGAACCTGGATAAAATACTTGTGACCTTTATCTTCATTATCTTTATTGCTATTATCATTTGAGTGCTTAGAATTTTATTAGGGAATGTTTTTTATGAACATAATTCGACCCCCCCCCCCCTTCTTGTGTTTTATCTAGCTTCAAAGATTTGGTTCTGACCACTCTGATGTTCCTGCACTACAACAACAAAGTAGTTTCTGAACTATTCATCAGTCAGTCATCAGAAGAACAAAGACAAGTGATTGATATCTTCCAAGTTTAATACTTCAGAATCAGAAGTACATATTCCGAAGATAAAGATCAAGAAACTTAGTCAAGAAGAAAATAGTACATTAATTGTACTATTCAAAGAAGTTATTCTCCCATTATCGTACGTTAACCACTTCAAGTAGCATGTATAGGAAAGTGATGTTTCGTACTTTTCCAAACCTCTCTTGAATATATCCGTTGGGAATAAACCGTTGGAAGGAGAAAAGCCTTATCTATCTCTACAATCATTCTTTTATTTGAAAGGCTATAAAAGGAGAAAGATGAAATGAAGAAAAGATGTTGAAAATCCATGGGCGCAAATGATGTTAGAGCTGTTACGCTGAACATGTTGAAGCTAACCAAATATCAACAAAGTGACGAAGATATTGGAAAATAAGACCATATCTAAGTCCAAACAACATGTTGTTCTTAATAACAAATATTTATAATGTTGAAGAGATGAAATTAAAAGCAAGGAGTTATTGATCATATCTTGCTTACTGAAAAAAGAAGATGAAGAAGAAGAATTCTACAAGATGTTATTCAAACAAGCAATCATAGACATCTTGGAAGAACTATTAAGGAGGAAATATTTGTTGCTCATAGCTTTCTCAACAAAGCAGATGGAGACAAGAAGGCTACAAGATGTTGCACTCAATTTATATAATATTCATATTTGTTGAAACAATGTAAAACACAAGATTTATTGCTCATATTGTGTTATTTCTTAAGAATCTTCATGTAAATTGTGTGTACACAAGAGTTGTTGCTCAGAATTGTGTAAAATAATGTGTATTTAAATTATAAGTAATCTACTTGATAAGAAGCACTCATGTAATCTCTAGAAAAACAATAATGTTCAAAATTGGTTGGTTCCTCAAGTGATTGAGTGAAGATCAGAAGACTTGAGAAGACGTTGGTTGCGATCATCGTAGATGAAATCCTATTCCAAAGGACCAGTTTGGTCAGAAACCTTATGGGGTCAATGATCTCTATATCTCTTAGGGGACTAGGAAAACCATAATTCTTAAGAGATCATTGGTTGAGGGTCATTATGAGAAATCCTTTGTTGAAAGATCAAGTTGATCGGATTTCTGATAGGGTCAATGTTCATTATTTCTCTTGAAGATCACTGAACGTATCATTGTGTTGTTTCATGAGTGACTAGTGTTAGTCAGAAGACTCAATATGACAATGGTTGCAGGTCATTATGAAATCCTGTTAAGAATGGACAGGTAGGTCAGATTTCTTAAGGGGTCAATGGTTGCTGATCATTGTTTGATTGTCAACTGTAACACCCCAAATCTACCCCATAATTATATTAAAATCAGAGTGCCAAAATTTCCGCAAACATGAGGCATTACATTCTCATTTCAAAAACCAACAACATAAAAACTTATCATAATAGATACATAGCACATATTAATCCAAAGAACTTATAACAATTAATTAGTCTTCAAAAATATTTCAACTTGATTCCATAAATACGTAGCGGATTCACAACTTTAAAACTTCAAAAGAAACATAGCATCTTTTAAACAACTTAATTCAAAGAAAACAACTTCTTAAAACAAAAACTTGGATTAAACTAAAAACATCATAAAATCAAATAAGCGTTCATCCCCCCGAGTGCTACGTATCAGAGCGACGACACCAACAAGCTACTAAGTCTCTACTCCTCGTTACCTGCACGTTACCAGTATAAAGGAAACGGCGAAACAAATAAAGGGGTGAGACATCGAATAATATAAATAAGATTATGATAATCAATATATTAGACAAGAACATTATGAATTTCACCGCTTCTCAACAACACACAACAATCAATAAACATTCACAATTATCATTAGCGATTAAAAATGCAATTCGAATGCGACACAACTGTGCATATGCATGCGGTACTGTTGTACCCCAAAATTTTCCCTCCCATATTTCTCAAGACATTGCAAAAATAATCTCCAAATGGCTCAAGATTGCTCAAGAGTTGGACAGTCAAATCATCTCCTAAGGCAGTCAATTCAAAATTAGGGTTTTGTGTTGCATCAAGGTCCTTACATCCAAATGACCTCAAGTTCTCCCCAATGTCCTAATATGTTCTCAAGTTCATCCATGTCAAATTTCAAGCCTTGCAGAGGAAGTTTGGTCAATCAATTGCTCAAGAAGTCCAAAAATCGATTGTGCTAGGGCAAAAGTCAAATGTGCCCTATGAACAGTCAAACCTCAAGATTTTTTGTCAACATTCTCATTTTGAAGGATATTTCATCATTTGATCAAGGGCTGATCATGATTCATCAAGGATTGCTCAAAATTCATCAAGGTTCAAAAGTTGCTAAATTAGGGTTTTGTAGGAAAAGTCAACTCAACTTTGACCAAGCATAACTTTCTCATACTTTATGAGAAATGACCCATCCAAAGCTCATTTTGAATAAGATGAAATTTCCTACAATACATCTTTACACCCCAAGATCAGGAAATGCACTCACAAGAAGTTACAAATTTGGACATTATAGGTCATTTTTGAAAGTCAACAAAAACACCTTTTTTTTCAAAGCTTATAACTTGAGCATGGAATATCAAAATGAGATGAGACCAAAAGGGTAGGCTAGAGGACATCTCAAGGTTTCTAAAAAGTCCAAGAACACCTCCAAAAGTTCAAAATTGAAGAAGTTATGCATTGTTGAAGTTGGACGTTTTTCCAAAATTGCCAAAAGTCAACTATCCCCAAAACTTCAAATTTTGTCAAATGGACCCACTTTTTTCCACTTGATTTGATCTTGTCACACCACACACGTGTCCTATCTTCAGTATTGTGTCCATTCATTGATTTTTCTATTTTATTTGATTTTTATTAATTTAATTCATTTTAAATCAATTTAAATCCAAATAAAATCTAAATATTGATGAGATAGGATCTTTTTGCTTGATACAACTTTCAATTATCATCATGGACATTATCAAACTCGTGCCAAGCCATATCATGCACAAAATATTGGATTTGGGACATTTTTGGAAGCTTTGTAATGGAAGATCATATCAAACCCAAAATCATCAATGCTCATGGATTCAAAGCCCAAAACTAAACCTAATTTATTCACTTATACTTGTACAACGCAAAGGCACGAAAATGGAAACCTAGAGGCTGCATAATTTGCATGATGTACCATGCTCCCTCAGATCTCAAGACGCCAGATGGCCACCAGGCCAAATCTAAAGGCCAAGATTGAATGTGCATCATGTTCTCTAGTCAACAAGCATACGTGGGAATCTGGAAAGTCAATCAGGCCAACATAAATGGGCCCCTCAAAAATGCTGAGCACACCTTCAATCTGGGCCCAACACCCCCCTTGGTTATTTCTATTCTTTTTATATTTCTTTTATTTTATTGTTTTGTATTATTATTTTTTATTATCATCACTAACCATTTGATTTTTTTCTCATAAAATCAAAAAACACAAAAAAATATGTTTTATTTAGTAAAATTAAATTCATCACTTTTATTTTTTGTAAATAAATTAATTTAATTGATTTAGCTTTAATTAGGTATAATTTCAATATTTTTGCAATAATTAAAATTAATGTAGAATATTAGGTTTTAATAATTTTGACCAAATTTATTTATTTCCTTAAATACAAAAAATACAAAAATATCCTTTTTTTTATTAATTAATTAATAATTAGCTTAGGTTTAATCCCTTTTAATTCAAAAATAAACAAAAAAAAATGCTTTCTTTTTAAAAGGGTCAAAACCCTAAAAATGCGCCGATTTAATTTCTCGCACGCGATCCATTTTACCAATATTGTAATTGCTTCCGGAATGTAATAGCTTTGAATAGGACTTTGAATTATTTTATCGCTTTCTTTTATTTTCCGCAATTTAAATTAAAGGGTTATTTTTGGCGATGTAAATACCCGACGCCTTGTAATAGTTTAGATTTAATTTCCGCAAATTTAAATTCCGCAACTATACACTGTTAGATATTTGATAATAGGGAATGCATGACAAGATCAAATGGATGAACTTAAAATCAACATAGTTCACCCATGACATGTACAAAGATAAAATAACTGAAAAATGACACACTCGCACATGCGCACTCTTAGGGTACACCTCACTTGGTTGCCTTCGAACGTGGTCATTGAGTATAGGAAGTTTTAGAGGTTGCCCTCTTGTCCAAAGATCATAGTTGCCTCGAAACGGTTGCCTCAGAAAAATGATCTAAGACATTAGGGTTACCACTAAAGCGTCCTAACATTGCTTTAGTGACCACACGTCCCTTAATCGAATTGACCCTTAAAACTCCAACGACGGTGCTACCTACTCCTTAATAGTGGGATACCATTGTCTAAAGGACATTTGTACAGATTAATTCCTTTTTCGAGTAGGTAGATGGTTTTTAAGTACTTGCTCATTCTAAAACAAAACAAAACTTTTCGCACTTTCTCTCCTTTCAAACAAAAACTTTTTTTCAAACCCACAAACACAAAGAAAAGCAAATTTTGAAAACACTTTGAGCAAGTACCTAAGAGCCCGTGGATAACCACAGATAGAAAGGGTGCTAACACCTTCCCTTTCTATAATCTACCCCCCAGACCCGAGAAATATCTCAAAAAAGGAATTTTTCTGTGCTTTTTTCCTTTCCTTGTTGGATAAAATAAAAGACGGTGGTGACTCTTACTTACCGCGACATTTTGCGAAAACAAACGCAAAACGCAAACCAGCATTCCAGAAACAGTCAGTTATCTCCCACCGTATCACAGGTACCAACAGGGCTTCAGCCCTCTTCACTAATTGCCAATTAATAGAGGCACAAGGCATACACCTACTTCACAAATCCACCAATACAGGCCTTCACAAATGCAAATGTATGAGACTCATGTAACATACAACATCACATACATATCATTCACCACAAACTTCATTACGAGGCATCCGCCTACATCCTTGCATGACTGGCAATAAGCCTAACACTTCACATATTCAATCACATAATCACTTTACCAATAAGAAAACACCAAACAACCAATTTTGTACTTTAATCATATAGCACACACGTTTATTATAATTCCATAAACCGGACGAATCGGCTTAATTCGTTTCTACCTGCAAAACAACGTTTTTCAATAAAATAACTCAATTATAATTATCTACTATTTTATATTAGTTACCCTGTAAAATTCTACTTAATTCCGGAGAACTAATTATACCGCTTAATTCGGCTAATTCACAAAAATACATCGATATACCAACATGCTGAATTAATTGACTCGCGTCCAATTATTTGCTAACTTAATTAAATTAATCTCACAACTAAATTATTCCACCTTCACGTAATATTAATTAAGTAACATTATGTAATATTAATTAAGTAACATTAGGTACTGCACCCTTCACTCTGCCTATCGTCACAATAATAAAAAATTATATCTGTATATGGTGCCGATCGGCACCCACCTCTCATCATCCATGTCGATCGTCACTCTCCCCACTTGTGCCGGTCAGCGTAGTACTCACTGCCGGTCGGCAGGCTCTCCCAGGGGTCCACCATCTTCGTCTTCAATATATTTCCAAACGCAGGCTTGGTTTTCTACCCAGATTTCTCATACACAGCAACATAAAATAATTGTTTTGCAACTATTCTTTACCTATTAATTCAATTAATTCTCATATTCACAATCAACAACAATTGAAACAGCATCAACACACCATTATTTATTTTCCAGAACTCAACATAACAACAATTGCCATCAACAACATAATTTATTCCACACGAAAATTCAACACAAAATTCAACACAGATAACAGATAATTACACAACCCCAATCCTACATACTAACCATCATATTCCCGGTTATAAAATCTGAACCCCACCCCTACCTTTTGGTTTTCTGGCCGGTCGAATTCTCTGGTTGAAACTGCAACTGGTTTGACGACAACTTCTCTAAATTTCTTGCCTCCCACTTCGTCCTCCAAACCCTTGTTTCTTCTACTGCTACGTGATAATTGTTTTTCTTTTGGTTTTTGGCTGCTAGCTTCTATATATCATAACCTAATATAATAATAGGTCTACTAGTAACTTTAATGGGCCTATTAATGCTATTCCTAATCTTGCCATTTCACACACCCAACTTGACCCAACTAATAAAATAATTTTCTATTAAAATCAACATTATTTCCAATATTAATTTCTCTTGACTAAATTGACTAATTATTCGATTATCAATTCTAAAAATATATATTATCCAATAACGCTCCTTATAATTATTCCGATAATTCATTCTTCGACTAAATTCCAACAATTAAATCCTTAATAATTCATTTAAATAATTTAATGAATTTCCGGGCGTTACAACTCTCCCCCACTTAGAATATTTCCGTCCTCGAAAATTCATCTGACACCACTTTCCTTAACTTCTCCTCCACCTCTAGCCTTCTGATATAATCACAACTTACTATAATTAAAATCTAACGCACACGTGCAATTCTATTTCAACTCATCCAACAACAATAATAATAACTAACAAAGTTCAATCGACGAAACACGTACCTATGGTACCTCTGTCCTCGTTTCCCGTTGGAGTTTCCACCAACGCCAACACAAACAATGGTAAAAAAAAAATAATAATAATAATTATCAATACTCGATTGTTAAAGACTCAACAACTTTGGCCGGACGAACCAACCTGCTCTGATACCACTAATGTAACATCCCAAATCTACCCCACAATTATATTAAAATCAGAGTGCCAAAATTTCCGCAAACATGAGGCATTACATTCTCATTTCAAAAACCAACAACATAAAAACCTATCATAATAGATACATAGCACATATTAATCCAAAGAACTTATAACAATTAATTAGTCTTCAAAAATATTTCAACTTGATTACATAAATACGTAGCGGATTCACAACTTTAAAACTTCAAAAGAAACATAGCATCTTTTAAACAACTTAATTCAAAGAAAACAACTTCTTAAAATAACAACTTGAATTAAACTGAAAACATCATAAAATCAAATAAGCGTTCATCCCCCCGAGTGCTACGTATCAGAGCGACGACACCAACAAGCTACTGAGTCTCTACTCCTCGTTACCTGCATGTTACCAGTATAAAGGCAACGACGAAACAAATAAAGGGGTGAGACATCGAATAATATAAATAAGATTATGATAATCAATATAATAGACAAGAACATTATGAATTTCACCGCTTCTCAATAACACACAACAATCAATAAACATTCACAATTTATCATTAGCGATTAAAAATGTAATTCGAATGCGAAACAATTGTGCATATGCATGCGGTACCAACAGGGCTTCAGCCCTCTTCACTAATTGTCAATTAATAGAGGCACAAGGCATACGCCTACTTCACAAATCCACCAATACAGGCCTTCACAAATGCAAATGTATGAGACTCATGTAACATACAACATCACATACATATCATTCACCACAAACTTCATTACGAGGCATCCGCCTACATCCCTGCATGACTGGCAATAAGCCTAACATTTCACATATTCAATCACATAATCACTTTATCAATAAGAAAACACCAAACAACCAATTTTGTACTTTAATCATATAGCACACACGTTTATTATAATTCCATAAACCGGACGAATCGGCTTAATTCGTTTCTACCTGCAAAACAACGATTTTTAATAAAATAACTCAATTATAATTATCTACTATTTTATATTAGTTACCCTGTAAAATTCTACTTAATTCCGAACAACTAATTATACCGCTTAATCCGGCTAATTCACAAAAATACATCGACATACCAACATGCCGAATTAATTGACTCGCGTCCAATTATTTGCTAACTTAATTAAATTAATCTCACAGCTAAATTATTCCACCTTCACGTAATATTAATTAAGTAATATTAGGTAATATTAATTAAGTAACATTAGGTACTGCACCCTTCACTCTGCCTATCGTCACAATAATAAACAATTATATCTATATATGGTGCCGATCGGCACCCACCTCTCATCATCCCTGCCGATCGTCACTCTCCCCACTCGTGTCGGTCGGTGTAGTACTCCCTGCCGGTCAGCAGGCTCTCCCAGGGGTCTACCATCTTCGTCTTCAATATATTTCCAAATGCAGGCTTGGTTTTCTACCCAGATTTCTCATACACAACAACATAAAATAATTGTTTTGCAACTATTCTTTACCTATCAATTTAATTAATTCTCATATTCACAATCAACAACAATTGCAATAGCATCAACACACCATTATTTATTTTCTAGAACTCAACACAACAACAATTTCCATCAACAACATAATTTATTCCACACGAAAATTTAACACAAAATTCAACACAGATAACGGATAATTACACAACCCCAATCCTACATACTAACCATCATATTCCCGGTTATAAAATCTGAACCCCACCCTTACCTTTTGGTTTTCTGG
Organism: Vicia faba; assembly: GCA_948472305.1. NCBI lineage: Eukaryota > Viridiplantae > Streptophyta > Magnoliopsida > Fabales > Fabaceae > Vicia > Vicia faba. The sequence goes on along the minus strand of OX451736.1, from coordinate 1,396,190,332 downwards.
CCGGTCGAATTCTCTGGTTGAAACTGCAACTGGTTTGACGGCAACTTCTCTAAATTTCTTGCCTCCCACTTGGTGCTCCAAACCCTTGTTTCTTCTACTGCTACGTGATAATTGTTTTTCTTTTGGTTTTTGGCTGCTAGCTTCTATATATCATAACCTAATATAATAATAGGTCTACTAGTAACTTTAATGGGCCTATTAATGCTATTTCTAATCTTGCTATTTCACACACCCAACTTGACCCAACTAATAAAATAATTTTCTATTAAAATCAACATTATTTCCAATATTAATTTCTCTTGACTAAATTGACTAATTATTCGATTATCAATTCTAACAATATATATATATATATATATATATATATATATATAATCCAATAATGCTCCTTATAATTATTCTGATAATTCATTCTTCGACTAAATTCCAACAATTAAATCCTCAATAATTTATTTAAATAATTTAATGAATTTTCGGGCGTTACATCACCCACCGGCGGTAGCCCGTGAATCTATAATCAGTTTGATTATAGTGGATTAAGTCCTTGTTGAAGGCAAAATCACCTATGGAGGATGGGCAGGAGTAACCTAGTTAATGGTGAACACAAATAACTGAGTGTGTCTCTTTATATTTATTGCATTTTATATTCTTTCATAGTTCAATCAAATGATTTTCTAAAGGGGAATATTTTCTTTAAACCCAATTTAAACCCCTATTTCTTGTGTTTTTCTCTACCTTCAATTGGTATCAGATCTCGGTTGTGTTATTGATGTTTGAATCAAACACTTAACCGTGTAGATAGATCCATCAAGAGAAAAAATATGAATGCTATAGATTGAAATAAAATAAAGATGGATCCTCTTAAACAATCAAGTTTATCAGAAAAGGTTTAATGTTTCTGACAATGGCTCAGAATTATCAAGAATAAGATGCATCAGAAGAAATTCTCTCAACAGTGAGCTAAGAAAATCATGAGATTAAATCATCAGAGGTGTGTAGAAGGAATAAAGGCCGTGTATAAAGACAGAATGCTAGATGGATCAATTCTAGTAAAAAAGAAAAAGGACACGAGCTCTCAGATGTATAAACTGGATAAAATTACTCGACCTTCAAAAATTCTGAAGTTATTAGAAGTAGTCCTATGAAACCTCAACAGGTGTCATCTAAAATATCTCTCTTATATTTTATAATTTAATTGAAATACTGATTTGAAAAGACAATTGTTTGCGCATATTCATCATTACACTGTAAAGTGTCACAACGTGCCTTGAAACATTTTTTCTTGAAACTGGGTCTAAGTCATTATTACCTTTATTATGTGTAGGGGTGTGCAAAAAAACTGGTTACTGATAACCAAATTCATATACAAATTGTTCCATTTATTAAAACCCAATCCAAATATTAAATATTGGATTTGGTGGTCCATCTATGGTCAAAGTGGTAAACCGTTACCCATAAAATGGTTATTGAGTATCCAAATTTCTTTCTCATCAAATTTTGCTGCTTTCCAATTTTCACACTTTCTCAAGAAAATAAGCTCTACACATTTTCATAAAAATTGAATGATATTTAACACTTTATTTCAAATGACTAATTATTAAATAAATATAAAAATGTTTAATTATAGTTAAAAAATATGCAAACACTCTCAAATAAATTGAAAGATATAGTATACTAAACATTTAAAAAGCAAGATATATTATTATCACTGTAGAAGACAAATTTAAATTTGAAAGAAATTTGTTTGAACTTGATCTCTTTTCATTCAATATACATAAATTTTATATAAGAAAATGAATGTGCACAGTGAATTAATTAATACTATCTGAGTATTAATTGATTTTTCTTTTAGGATTGATAAAACAAAAAGGATCATTTAAACATAAAAAGGTTTTAAAAAAATGCTTTGTGACCGTGAGAACGACTGCGACAAAATGTTTTGGACATATGTCGATATCGATACTATTATATCCGTTTTATATTAAAAAACAAATTATAATTAATAATTTACACTGCGACGAACACAATCAATGTCATAACACGTCTATCGACCGAAATTGCAAAAATCGTAATACGACCGCGACAATTTTTTAAAATCTGCTTAAAATTAAATTAAGGATATGCTTTATTAATGTTAAAAAAAATTAATACTGAATTAATTTTAAAATTTTATTAATTAAAATTAATTGAATATAGATTAAATTATATTTAAATAATTTGGATTAAAATTAAAACTGGTTTCAAACCGGTTTTAATCCGGTTTGAAACCAATTATGTTTTTTAAATCAGTTTTTGTGATTAATGGTTTGGTTTGTAAACCATAACTATAAAAGTGGATTGAATCACAATATATGGTAACCATGCACACCCCTAATTACGTGTACAATTTCATCTCTTAAGCATTTTTATACTTATAAAAATCCCTTGATTCACTCTCACACAACTTTGTCACTTATCTTCTCACTAATTCTCTTCAAACCCTAAATATTTCCTAAAAGAAGTTATGAACTCTCAAAACAAAATTGTTCATGAAAGGCCACCTCTTGCTAACTCTAAACATATTCCTCATCTTCTATTCACTTCTCGCGGTCTTGATCAATAAAGTATAGAAGAAAAATCTTATGATGCTCCAAAGGTCACCATGTACACAGAATTATATTCCTTAAACATTTTGTGTAAACCTCTTGTGGATTTTCAAAATCTCAAGGATAACAGTTTTGATCTGTTAACTGATGTATTGAGGCAAGGATGGGAAAACTACTTCAATCTTCTTAATGGACCTGTTCTCCCTCATCTTGTGAAATATTTTTGGATTCATGCTAAATGAAGTAGTTTCGTTTGTTAAAGGGAAGAAATTCATCATAAATGAACAAATCATTGCAAGGATTCTTGATCATGATGGAGAAGGAATAAGGTGGTCTGAAGCAAATAGAAGATGGTTGAATATAGTTGAAATCTATCAAGTTATCCTCAAAAGGAAAAAAGCTTCAAAGACAGATAGTCTTCATGATAATATAAGAATTTGGGCTAAAATCTTTATGTCAACGATTATTCAAGAATATCCATGAAAATATGAATCCAACATACCTGGAGATCTTCTATACCTATTGTACTTCATCTCTTTAGGTTATCGCATATATCTCCCCTCTCTTTTGTTTTATAATTTAAGGGATAATGTGAGGAAGACAAGAGAAGGAAGTGATGGGAAGAAACTTTACATTCCTTTAGGAATATTCATATCATGCATCATAAATAAGAGTATTGATCTATTAGCTTTAGATGAACAAGATCTTGAGAAAACTTTTGGAAAACCCTTCAACGCTGAAAATTTGATTGTAATGGTAATTCTTGAAAAAGTTTCTAAACCTCCTGAAGAAAAGATCATGAATGCTGATATCTCAAGAAAACCTCCACAATTTATAACCCAAAATCAAAACGATAGTCTGAAGGTAATGATTTCCTTCAGGAATTCCAGCATAGAAGTAGGCCATGTTGAAGTAAGAACTTGGAAGGGTATGATGCCACACTCCCGTCCACCTGATGTGAAACTATCAAATAAGAAAAGATCATCCATCAATGAAATGTTTCAAAACTTTGAATCCTCTTTGAATAAGAAGAAGTAAAAGAAAAAGAAATAATCATCTTCAGACACTGTTAAAGTGATCACATCCTCTCATCCCTCTTTCTCAAGTGAGTTGACTACTTCTTAGTCTGATATATTTTTCTCGAGCACTGGTCTTAGGAACTTAATCTTACCATATCCTTCACCCTCTCTACTTTTCTCCATAACTGCTATCATCTCTCCTCTTCCTCAAACATCCACATCTCAGAAATTATTCTCATAGTTCTCTCTTTCATAAGCCTTCATCCCAAACACCACCATCACACAAACCACTTCCTAGTCAGATTTTGTAGTTTGAAATGATAACTTAATATGTTATTCTAAAACCCTTCCGCTTCCAACTTCAAATATTTCATATGCTCCAAAGAATTTAATCCTTTCTTCCTCAGAAACTCTGCATGATTCCAAAACAATCGATTCAGTTCCTCTGAAGGATGTCACCACCTCTTCTGCACCAATCCTATTTCCAAATTGTACTTCTGAAATCCTTCCTCATTCTCTTCAAACATCTCTCATGTAAACCATCACTCCAACGCTTCAAATTCCAACAGTAGAAGCTTTTGATCCTTCGCTATCATATCTTGTTCTAAATCAGGATTCATCTATCATATTTACTAAGCCAGAAGAATCTCTTATTGAAGAAATTAATTTTGACATTCAGAATTCTGATATAACAACTCTGAGTCTTGAAGATATCATCTCATTATTTCAGAAAAATTCTCTAGGAAAAATTGAAGAACATAACTTATCTGGCTTTAGTACAAATTCATCTCATTTGAGTAATACCTAGGATAAGTTTAGCAGATAGATAAATGCTGAATTCTTAAGGATCCATAATCTTTCTGATCAAGCCAAAGATAAGTACATTTTTGAAGCAAAAGAAAGCCATCTAGCTTTGGAAGCTCAAAGAGAAGTTGAGAAGGAAGCAGTTGAAAGAGAAGCCACAGAAAGAGGAGCTACTAGAAAAGAACATGATGAGATTGAATAACTTTCTAGAAGAAGTTCTGGCTTATTTCCTAAGCTCCCAAAGACCATGGAGGAGATGCAAAGTGAACAAGTGAATGTTAGAGAGTTGTTGGTCAAACAAGCGGAATTTAATAACTTTATTAAGGATTTTGTTAGTAAGTTAGAACAAAACACCCATAATACTCCTACACCTTAGGAACTTTATTGTGTTAGGATTATGCTTGAATATTTTGTTGTATGAATTTTTTTTGCTATGCTTGTTTTCTCTATCAAGACAATTATTGAAATGTTTTTGTTGACAAGAAGTTGTTTAGTATGTTTTATTTTGGATTTTTTCATGTTATGCGGTCTTTGATTATTGTCTTTTAATCATGTATTTCTTTTTACCTTTATGATTATGACAAAAAGGGGGAGAAAGAATAATGTTTTTGATAAGAACATCTCTAAAGAAACATTGCATTCACTCTGATAAATCAAGTTCTGATAAAGAACGACCATTGTTTCTAATGCTCTGAAAGAATAGATAATATGATAAACTTAAAGGTTAAATCAATGATGTTGATCATATTCTAAGAAAGGATAATAATGCTCTTAAGCTCTGAATGATCATAAGTTTATTATTCAAGAGGAGATTGTTTATCCTAGGGGGAGTTTCCAACTAAGTGGGAGTTTTCTAAACTCTTAATTTACTTTGTTTATATTTTAACCCTGTAAAAATTTTCCATCAAAATACATGATTTTGTCATCATGAAAAAGAGTGAGATTGTAAGAACATGATTTGGATTTTTGTTTAATCTCTAATTTTTAATGATAAAAAGCATATATTTTATGCAGACCAAATTTAGTTCTAATGGATTCATTGAGAGTGTAGAGATACATTGTTAGTATTCTGGATAATCTTAATTAAGATATCATTAGAATCACATTACCACTCAGAAGAAGAACCATTGAGTTTTGTTTCTAATGTAACATCGGTAGTTCTATTAAATGTTGAATGTTCGACAAAGAAAATAATCTCAATGAGTTTACAAGAAGAAATAATTTCTGATAAGCTGCTGCTTCAAGATCAGAAATCAAGAGGAGACAAGAAACAAGCTTCCAAAGCAGAAGATCAGAAGTCAAAATAAGTTTATTAGAAGAGTTGTTTCTTATGATTCTAAAGACGAAGTCAAGATTCTGAACACATATAGAGAAAGCTTCTACTCCAAGATCATAAGTCAATATTTGCTCATCAAAAGAGTTGATGTTCATGTATTTGAAGACAAAGTCAAGATTCCAAAGACTCGGAGAATTCATGGAATATGAACCTTCATTCAAAATCAGAAGTATTCTATCAGAAGAAAGGATTAAAGAAAGAAAATCTTATGGACTCATTTCTATTCAACATCGGAAGTCCATCAGATGACAAATCAAAGGATGATATCTTCTCAAGAGAATCTACACAACATAAGTAATATCATCAGAAACATCAGCAGTTCTAGGGAATGTTGAATGTTCATCGGAAAGGGAATCAGTTATGTTCTAAGGAAAGCGTTTCTCTAAGATCATAAAACATATAAGCTTCCATCCAAAGAAAGAAAGGAATTCTTTATAAAAAAAAAGATGTAGCTAATAATAAGTTGTTGCTTTCAGCTCATTCCAAAGATTAAAATTCAAAGGATCAGAAAGAAGGAACTCGACATCCAAATCAGATGTACTGGTATAAGTTGTTGCTTCAGAAATCAGACATCATATATGCACTTTAGAAAAGATGATAATCAAGAATCAATGGTCAACTCAAGAAGTAGATCCGAAGAGCTTTCACTTAAAGAAGAAATTGTTCATCAGATAAGTTGTTGCTTATATATATATATATATATATATATATATATATATATATATATATATATATATATATATATATATATATATATATATATATATATATATATATATATATATATATATATATATATATATATATATATATATATATATATATATATATATATATATATATATATATATATATATATATATATATATATATATATATATATATGAAGACAATGTTAAAATATATGAAAGACTATGACTCTACCATAAAGAAGAATCTTCTGGATCATTATCACTCCTCAACCAAAAACAATCTAGCAAGAAGAAAGGAATCAAAGCCCAAGAACTCAATGACTTGAGAATCAGATAGGTTTTTGTCACAATATCTGATTTCAAAATCCAACATCAGAAAAGCTTTTGATATCTTTATCAGAAAAGATTTCATGTACAATTTCAAAGACTTGTTACTTCAGATATGTTGTTGTCGATCATTCTGAAAATAAGAATCCACTATTGAAATAATCTAAAATGAAACATCTTCTCAACATAATCTTCATCTCTCATATTAGAAAATCAATATGCCTTCAAGATTAGTTCTAGATCAAAAGAAAAGCTTTGTGTTTTAGATAGACTGTTGCCTATAATTCTGAAAACAAGATTTGATTCTGACCACTCTGATGTTCCTGCGCTACAACGATAAAGTAGTTTATGAACTACTCATCAGTCACTCATCAGAAGAACAAAGACAAGTGATTGATCTCTTCTAAGCTTAATACTTCAAAATCAGAAATACATCATCAGAAGATAAAGATCAATAAACTTAGTCAAGAAGAAAATAGTACATTTATTGTACTATTCAAAGAAGTTGTTCTCCCACTGTCGTACGTTAACCTCTGCGAGTAGCAGGTATAGGAAAGTGATGTTTTATACTGTTCCAAACCTCTCTTAAATATATCCGTGGGGAATTAACGGTTGGAAGGAGAAAATACTTCTCAATCCTTACAACGACTCTTTTATTTGAAAGGCTATAAAAGGAGAAAGATGAAATGAAGAAAAGTTGTTGAAAAGCCATGGATGCAGACGTTGTTGGAGTTGTTACGCTGAACATGCTGAAGCTAACCATATATCAATAAAGTGACGAAGATATTAGAAAAGAAGACGATATCTTAGTCCAAACAACGTTGATATTCTTAATATCAAATATTTACAACGTTGAAGAGATGAAATGAAAAGCAAGAAGTTGTTGCTGATATCTTGCTTACTGAAGAAAGAAGATGAAGAAGAAGAATTATGCAAGATGCTATTCAAACTATCAATCATATACATCTTGGAAGAATTATTAAGAAGAAAGGAGTTGTTTCTCATAGCTTTCTCAACAAAGAAGATGAAAACAAGAAGAATATAAGATGTTGCACTCAATTTAGATAATATTCATATTTGTAGAAACAATGTAAAACACAAGAGTTGTTGCTCAAATTGTGTTATTTCTTAAGAAGCTTCATGTAAATTATTTGTACACTAGAGTTGTTATGCAGAATTATGTCAAACAATATGTACTTAAATTAGGAGTAATCTGCTTGATAAGAAACACTCATGTAATCTCTAGAAAAATAATTTTGTTCAGAATTGGTTGGTTCTTCAAGTGATCGAGTGAAGATGAGAATACTTGAGAAGATGTTGGTTGTGGTCATCGTAGATGAAATCCTATTCTAAGGGACCAGTTTGGTCAGAAACCTTATTGGATCAATGATCGCTATATCTCTTAGGGGACCAGGAAGGTCAGAATTCTTAAGAGATCGCTGGCGAAGGGTCATTGTGAGAAATCCCTCATAGAAAGATCAAGTTGATCAGATATATGATAAGGTCAATGATCGTTATGTCTCATGGAGATGACTGAATGTATCATTGTGTTGTTCCTTGAGTTACTAGTATTAGTCAGAAGACTCAAGATGATAATGGTTGCTAGTCATTGTGAAATCCTGGTAAAAAAGATCAGGTAGGTCACATTTCTTAAGGGGTCAATGGTTGCTGATCATTGTTTGATTGTTAGTCAGCAACGGGTAGCCCGTTCATCTATAATCAGTTTGATTATAGTGGATTAAGTCTTTGTTGAAGGAAAAATCACCTGAGGAGGGTGGGCAGGAGAAATCTAGTTAATGGTGAACCTGGATAACTGAATATGTCTAATTATATTTATTGCATTCTATATTCTTTCATAGTTCAATCAAAGAATTTTCTAAAGGAGAATATTTTCTTAAAACCCAATTCGAACCTCCCATTTCTTGTGTTTTTCTCCACCTTCAATAACAACCTACTACTTGTTAGGCGTGCAACACAAAGAGTCATTGGATGTATCTGGACTTGTTCTGCTTATTTTCAACTATTTATTTCTTCACTCAAGAGGGTAATTTTGATGGCCATTTCTTGATGTCGGTCCGTCTTTAGATTATGTTGTTTTAAATCCTGGTGAAAATTATAGATTATGCAACGAGTTGAAGATTTTTCAATCCTTTTTAAGAATTCATTTTCTCGATCTTGGGTCTTCGACTATCTCTTAATGTTTTTGAGATGGAACTTCTTAAGCATCTAGTTGTGGCTCTGTCGCAGCTTCAACCGGCGAGTTGGGCGTATTGGAAGTTCTTCCAGTATTGGTGGTAATACTTGAATGGGAAGTCTTCTCTAACATATTTCTTTCATATTTTTAGAGTTTACAGTGGCGCTGTGACCCAGACGCAGAGCCAAGGTTTAGGTTCCCTGGTGTTGACCATTTGGGGCTTTGGGGCTTTCTATAAGAAATTGAAACATTTTAAAGATTGAATTTTTCTGGTTACCATGTCTGCCTAGAGGCTCATGCAACGATCTGCACTGTCAGAGATGGAGCGAGGAGTAAATATTTGGAGTTGTTCTCTAAGTATTGCAATGAAATTTGTTTCTTGATGGGAAATGGATGATTCACTTAGGAAGGGAAAGACCTTTCACAGGAAGAGTTGTATCTGAAGAAGTAACTGGTGAGTTTTGTAAAAGATATGGGTTATCTCATGGGCGTTACTCCTCAGGATGAAGCCACCCATACATGTTTGAAACACCTCATCGATAACTTCTTACTCATGGATGTCTATACTAGGGAAGAAAGAATTATTATTTTTTGTAAATCTTGAAAGCTCTTCTCTTCTTCTCCTTCAACTTGCTTACTTATGGAATATTTATGTTGGTACTGATTGCGTGTAGGTTCAATAAAGGACGAGGAAGCGCTCTGACTTTTACAGTGAGAGTCGGATCTAGAAGAACTATAGTGGGTATTCCACCACTTCGAATCTCTCTGGGATTGCTGCTGCTTCGAATTCTCCTCAACATCCACCGTGTGAATTTAGTCCTCTCAAGTGGGGAGGGGGGAGGTCATGCCCTATTTCTTAAAGGAAACGCCAGGTTCCTCCTTTAGAAGAGAATTTTTCCTATTTATCCAATATCACTGGGCATGCTCTAGAAGAAGAATTGGTGAATCTAGTACGATATACTCGGTTTGCATCTACTGCTTTGGCCTTTGGTGGAACTGATTGTTGGGGTGCTCTTTGTATGACCAACTAATTGCTGTGGAGGAAAATGTAATTTACCTAACGCTCCAATCGGATAAGTATCTGCAAGAAATATATTCAACTTCAATTTTCTCACTAGGATAGGTGCTGCTTTGTGTCCCTTTAATTTCCATGGCCCTCTGACTAACTAGGTGACACTTTTTCCTATAGATTTTTCTCGGGATACCTTAACATTTACTATGTCATCTCTTTATGTGAATCATACAGAACTGGAAGCTCTACGCCTATTATCACGGACTGCTTTATCCTAGTCGTAAATGAGCGGTAAAGTTCTCATAGAGGTATGTCCATGAATCGAAGCTCCCATTGGGCAGAGATTTGAACTAGATCCTTGTTGATCAAATTAACGTTAGTTTGAAGAGCTTGCACTTTGCCATATCATCGGCATAATAATAATTCAAGCGTTCATAAATATGTTACACGTGTTCATCACACTCATCTTTCCCCTAAAATCATGCAGCTTTAGAGGTTTCTCCATAGATTTTGGTATCCGTCTATCAAGGATGCAGGCGAAAAGAGAATTCTTCTACTAGTTTTTTGCCGGAGGCTTCTCCACTAGCTTCTCGAGTGGAGCATAACTACCTTGACCTCCTTAAGGACTATGAGGAAGAGTCTAATGCCTCTGGCTTCTTTGATGGTTTGAAGATCTCGAGGCTGCACTCGATGAGACGTAGTCGGTTTAGGAATGATGGTACGACTTATCTAGGATGTGACTTTTTGTATTCTATTACCTTTTGGATTTGCATTGTGAAAGCTTTTCTTTGAGACGAAGTAACCCCTCTTTCATAGCTTGTGATTTTTATTGTTGAACCATGTTTTACATGTTGTTTAATAGTTTTTTTGCGCATTACACGTTGAGGTTGACTTGTAAAAACATGAATTCAGGCGATTATGGTCCTGGTACTACCGAAGGTGTTGAAGTGCTGAATGAAAGTCCTCTTTATTGGATCTTTATAGTGAAACCTATGAACGTTGGAGGAGAAACAAGATCTTAATGTAGAAGATTGCTCATGAGGACTTGATTGCCTCTGTTTTCAAGATGAGGCGCTAGATTTCAAGAGGCTTGAGGAGCGGCGGCGGCCTCACGCAACGCTATGAGGAAAATGGCTCTAAAATATGCTATCGTTGGAAGATCTGGAAATCAGAGATATGAGAAATTAACAATTAGAGTTGATCTACGATTGGAGTAGATCAAAAAGAGAGATCTGGTGGTTGGTTTCAGGGAATATATTTTCTAGGCTTAAGAAGCTTTGGTTCAATGAATCGCGAATTGAAAATTCCAACAAGGAAAACATGAGAATCAAATCTCAATTCTCACAAATGGCTCCCGAATTCCACGAAGGAACCATAATTGATCGAAGAATGAGTATTGTGGATCAGATTGGTGGATTTAAGCTTCCAACGCTCAAGTCAATATGAGAGTAAGATGAGTAAATGAAATTTGAATTTGAATTGCATCTGAAAAATAATGTGTTTCCTCTTAATATGGTAAAGCATTTGTAACAACTTAATAATCTTTAGGCCTAAGATGTTGGGAGTCGTTGGATAGACCCTATATTTTAATCTTTGGCGCTCCAATCCATGATGATACTCCCATTGCGTGAGTGATCTCGTGGATTATTGTATTCTTTGAACCGGGGTTGTAGGGACTCTTGACCAGCATATATATATATATATATATATATATATATATATATATATATATATATATATATATATATATATATATATATATATATATATATATATATATATATATAATCACAATTATCATATATTTTAAACTAAAATTATTGCATACAAATACATATAACAAATTTTATCAAACAAATAATTAAAAAAATTTAAAACACAAAAGCAAAATAAGGGAAAAATATATGATAATTGGATTGTCCGTAAGCAAGTTAATAATATTAAAAATTACTAGAAATGATAAATTCAATTTTGAATGATATCTTTTGATAAATATGTTTGTAATTCTCTTAAATATTTCATAACTCATTTTTAATTCTTTAAAATATTTATTTTTTAAATTGTTCTTCTTAATTTTCATTCACACTTTTGATCCATCCTACAACTTAGCAACAACATTAAAGATAATTTTAATGACTATTTATTAATTAATGACTGAATTAATTGTTTTAAGACTGTTTTAACATAAGAGATTAAAAATGCCAAAGAAAATTATTATGAATTAAAGAAAATGTTTGTGGACAAAAGGTGAAAATATCAAATATTTAGAAATACCATAAACATATTTAATCCTATATTTTTTTAAATCTACTTATGTCTTTATATATACAACCTGCCATCTCTTTCAATATTTTTTTAATTGGACCATACTAGATGTGTATATTTTGGGAAAACAGTACACCGTTATAGAACAAACAGATATTGATTGAGTTATTGATGAAGAACAAGTAGGTCTTTTAGCTCATATTCTTATGGAATCCATTAATTAACAAAGTCAAAATCTTATCAGATACGATCTTCTGATAAGCTATATTTTTGTGAGAAAATATTGTTAGACATTGACAATACCACACCATAAACCGAAACACATGGGTAACCACTCCTCTAGCTGCTTTAGTTCCCTGTGTTATATTCTATTCCCACAACAAGAGTTATTATTAACCAATCAAGAAACATTTTTGGCAAAATAATGAGCCAATTGTCAACTATATTTTTTCCTGTAGCAAAATAAAATTTACGCATATCAATAACGGTTTCGGATAAGAAGAGTCAAAGACGAAAACCTTGGTAAAAGGGGTCAAAATTTAATATGGAATAATTCCTTTGACTTTAATTTTGTGATTATAAATTCATGACCAAATGAAGGGAATGACACGCATTTGAGTTTGAGTTTAGGAGATAATAGGTTGAGTTTCATTGACATTGTTGATTTGCTCAAAGGTCTTGCATGAAGAGGCACAGAGAGTAGATTTGAGCCAAGGATGACTTGCCGACGAGTTCTACCAATGTAGATTCCTTTCTTGTTGGGATGTTGTTGGCGAGGAGTCCTTGCTCACATTTACTCTCTTTTCTTTCATATGAGGCTTGTTCATGAGCTCAAAATTAAATTTAGTTTGCAGTTCCATCTTAAAATATACCATGTTTTCAATATCAGTGTGGTATCATTTAGTTATATAAAGTTTGGGTACAAGAGTAACTCAACCTTTATAAATTGATTTATTTATTTTTTTTGAATTTTAATATTTCCAACACTACCAAATAAATATATAAAAAAGAGAGAAAAGTTATGGTCAGAACAATTGTTGCACCATGCACATGTTGCAGAGCTAACCATAAAAAATAGTCTTATATTCCTTGATTTGAAGACACCGTGAATATGTTCTATGTGTCTGGTTATTTTATTTGAAGAGTTGTGATACAAGGACTTTATTTGGTAGAAACACTGTTGTTTTTATTTGTTATAAAGTATTTTGTTTACAACTATTTTTTCGAAATGTTGTAAGCCTATTACATCTTGATTATAAGTGATTTTTGAAATATTGTAAACCTAATATATCTCGATTACGAGTGATTGATTTTTCGGAAAAATAAACAAATATGACACAAATCATTTTAGTGCCCGAATTTACGACGACACAAATTTCATATTAAATTTCAGTCTCACAAAAATTAACAAGAAAATTTGGATTGTCAGAAATTGTGACGAAATAAATTATCATAAATAAAATATATCGATCAATAACTATTGACAAAAACTTATATGTATTTCAAAAATTTCATCGGAAATTAGTGAAGGATTTCAACTCCCTGACTAATTAATGACAGATTTAATTTCTCTCATTAATTTAGGTCAAATTTCAATTTCCCTCACAAATTTATAACATATTACAATTTTCCTCACTAATAATTTGTGTAGATACATTCTTTATATTAAATGGAAACAAATATTATTAAAAAAAACACATTTAATATGAAACACTTTATGAATTTAAATCTATATTCTTTACGAAAATATAAAGAAAACATTACTGATTTACATAGAGCTTTTAAAAAAATCTAATCTATTGGACCGACCCATAAACCTTATATTTTTATACAGAGCGGATCATCAAAAAGTATAAAAAAATTTACAGAGCAGATCATCAAAAAGTATAAAAAAATTTATACGGAGCAGATCATAAAGAAGTATAAAAAATCCGACGTTATCTTTTTGAGTCAATCTATTGAACCGATATTTTTAATGGGTCAGATCGGATTGATCAAGCGGACTTCGATATAGGCAGACTTGACCCTTTAAACTACATGGCTTATAAGTAATTAGATCAAGTTCAATTTTGATAGTCCATAAAGTAATCGGACTGACTCTATCCTAACTTATTTATATGTGTTGGTCCATCAGACCAAATGAATTGGATTAAATTGGTCTATTTGACAACTCTATTTAAATTGCTCTTGAAAATGAGTTTACAAATAAATTCTCAAAAAAAAAACAATTATATCAACTAGAGAGACGTGGAGGTGAATCAAATCGTGAAGATAGATCATAGAGATCGAAAAACTCTGCATAAATAAAAATTAATTTCTCCTTGAGAGTTCATGGTTCTCTCAAGATGAAGGTAATTAACTACCAGTAATCCTCTCTACCAAATATTCCATTCCAACATATACACTAGCTATAGCTCTTGTAAGCATAAAAATATAATATGCACAACACTTTTCTCAATACTTTAATTCTATTGAAAGTGGATTATACTATAGTAGAGGATACAATACTTGATTTTAATTAATATAATAACAACACGTGATTTTCATTATTTTAATAAAAGAGGTCTGGATAATATTTCCGTGATTTCAAACAAATAATTAATGAACATAACCTAGAGACGTTCACACCATTGAATCACACCTAATCTTCAAAAGCATTAATATTGCATGTTAATGATTATTTGAACTCTACAACATAATAGCATAAAATAACTGTTTTGGACTAGGTCTGACCTTGGTTCAATTTCTAGTGAGGTCCAATTAAGTGTGTCAACCTGCACCACTGACAGGTTTTATCCTCGAGTACGGCGGATAACTATCACTTTTTCCCTATGAGGAGACAACCTCACCACACGGGGACAACACCCCGAGTAGACTAAGGACGGTCACATCCGACCATAAAGGCTTCGAGGATATCCCGACTAGCTCGTCGACCAAGACTGGTTCCCTCACTCGACCTCGCATATGGCGGGAATCACCCACGACGGGTAGATGCTCCTCCCGAGCATCCTCCTCGTAGGGCTGACTACCAACGTCTCCGGATATCACGGAGTCTTCGTGGCCCCGGAAAGATCGCATCCATATCCTCCTGACCTTGCGGAGGACGTCATCCAGGTAGGGGACCACGTGCGGGTCCTCACTACTCACATAGGACCTGACAGTCTATACGTTGGGCCTGCTTGACCAGTCCAATGTAGAGACCTTGGTCCAACACTGATGGCTATAAATACCCTCTCTTTCGAGAGGGTCAGGTATTCAACACTTTTTTACTCTCACACTTGCTTGCTCATTCCGCAATTTACTTTGGCATCAGAGTGTCTTGCAGGTACCCTCCATCTCACTCAAACTCTGCTCGATGAAGTTGTGACGGTCCATTCTGATCAGGTACGATCAGTGGCGCCGTCTGTGGAAAACTTGCTTCCCCGTCTTGTTTTTACTCAAGACTAAAGCTAAATCACTCTTCTGACTGTCATGGTTGATCAAACAGCAGAAAACAACATGAACTTCCTCATCGCCGACGTTAACAACAAAGTCGTTGATAATAATGCCGGCATCGACAACGTTGGTACTATCGGCCATAACACAGCCCCCACCGTTAATATGCTCGTTCCTTCAGACTATAGAGACTGAGCAACTGCCTCGTCGTCATCACTATCTCGATGACTTGAAGATGATCGGCCACCTCCTCAGAACTACCAACTCAACCAGTTCCAGGAAGTCCCTGTTCCCGCCGGAGCAGACGCCACGCCCAGGGCACTGTTCACGGCGATAAACCAAACAAATTATTTGATCTTCTCTTAAGGAGAGAGATTGAGGGCGCTCGAAGATGATCGGAGAGCCCCTAGAAGATATAGTATGCCCCATTCTCCTCCTCCTTTACAAGTAGAGGAACGTCTCCAATCTCCCCCACGGAGACGTAGGAGGGATGCCTCTCGAAGTCCTTCTCCCCGACCAATCGGGCGACGCCCTGCATTGGAGAGGGACCATCCCGTTGACATGGGGATACACGATCACATCCCCTTGCATCAAGAGAAAAGACCCCCTAGAGACAAGAGCAGGGGAAATAACAAGCGACCGTACCACTCGACGAACGCTCCGCGCGACCCGGGCCGCCATCATAACCACCACTATAATAGATCTCCTTCTCGCTGGCCAGACAGGAGTGACGAAAACGACCCCTGCAGTCCCTTGTCACAAGCCATCATGGAGGCACCCATAC
Source organism: Vicia faba (assembly GCA_948472305.1). NCBI lineage: Eukaryota > Viridiplantae > Streptophyta > Magnoliopsida > Fabales > Fabaceae > Vicia > Vicia faba. The sequence goes on along the minus strand of OX451736.1, from coordinate 1,396,173,879 downwards.
CCCCGGCCATGGAGAAGCCTCCCCATCTGAAGAAGTACGAAGGCGTTGCCGACCCGGTCGACCACATAGATGGGTTCGAGGCAATGCAACATTATCACAATGTAGGGGGGCCAATTAAATGTCGGTTGTTTCCCATGACTTTGAGGAAAGTTACGATGGATTGGTACAAGAATCTCGCCCCAGGGTCAATCACCTCCTGGAGAAATTTAAAGAACCAATTCATTAGTTCGTTTACTGCTTCACGTCGACACCCAAAAACTGAAGCAGCCCGCGAGGCTATCGTCCAGAGACACGACGAGACCCTGAGGGAATTTATTGATCGGTTCAACCAGAAGGCCATCCAGGTCCCCTGCACGGATCATATGAAGATATACCTGCTCGAGAGGGGACTCCTCCCGGGAACGGAATTCAGATAGGCCGTTAGCATTGAACCACCCCGGACATTCGATGCCCTCCTCGAGAAAGTCATAGCATACATGGACTACAAGGAAAGGGAAGCTCCAATAGAGCACGAGACCCTAGGAATCATGGATCAACCAATAATCCGCGACAAAAAGACTCCTGCCCTCCTCGACGAACTAGCGAGAAGAGGAGGGATGACAAACCCTGAGACCCTCGTGAGCAAAGAGGACCCTCGAGGCGGTTTACTGAGTACACTCCGCTAACGACTTCCCGCGAGTGCGTTTTGGTGGAGTGTGTGAACACAGATTTCAAGGACAGCAGCGTCAAGCGTCCTTGCCCCGCTCCTGCTAAGCCTGGGGTAGATCGGAGAAAATACTACCAATATCATCGAAGCCATGGACACTTGACTGAATATTGTGTCAATCTCAAGGATGCTATTGAGACCCTCATAAAAGGGGGAAGACTCGGGCAATATCAGCGGGGAGATGCCCCCCGTCGAGATGCCCACGAAACAAAGGAGATAGAGGAGGATGCCTAACCATCTGACGAGTCGGTCCCCATCCAGACTGCATTCTCTGTTACGAGATCGGAGGATTTCTACGTCCCCGAACATATGGAAGAGCCTCTATCCAGGCACAGCAGGTGGGAAAGCTTCCCCCCCGCCATGATCATAAATGGTGGAGGGTTTAATGACATAACTATAAATTCAACGAAGAGGAAGTTGGACGAGCTGGTCGACGTGGCCCCCCCCGCAAACGGTGACTTTCGAGAGGGTTAAGGGCAGATCAGAGCCAATTACCTTTTACCTCGAGGAGTTGCCTGGAGGGGCCCCCAATTCATCCATCCCTCTTCTGATCAGGACGAGAATGGCTAACTTTGATGTTCATCGCGTCTTGGTCGAGGCGGGAAGTTCCATCGACGTGATGTACAACCAGCTCTTCAGAACCTTGTAGCTCGATGACTCTCACCTTTCACCATACGTGGGGTCCGACCTGCAAGGCTTTAATGACTCAACCTCCAAGCCATGGGGGTACGTGGAGCTCATGGTCACCTTCAGCGAAGATACCACCACCAGGAAAGTCAAGGTGTGCTTCCTGGTCATCGACTGTCCGTCTCTCTACAACTGCATCCTAGGGAGACCGACACTGGAAGAATTAACCACGGTGCCCTCCAACGTTCATCTGAAGATGAAGTTCTACACAAAAAGGGCACACGTCGCCACCAACCAGGGTGACCTAGCAGCTGCTTAAAGATGCTTCAATGCGGCGGCCAAGGGACAAAGCACGGTCGACACTGGGGCACGACCCGCTAAGAGAGCTGCAATAGCGCGACCAGAGCCACAACAATCAAAGCTACAACCCATCAAGGCAGAAGTATAGAGTGCTCCTCCAAAGGTCGACTCAATCTCGTTGGACACCCACTTCGACTATGATGAAGCACCCAACGGCGAGCAGGGGCTCCTCCGACCAATTTCGGATGGGGACTTCGAGCTCGTCCCTCTTGGTGAAGAACCAGACAAAGGGGTGAAGTAGATCAAGGCTTGCTTGAGGGTGAATGCAGATCTGTTCGCGTGGAATGTTGCGGAGATGCTCGGTCTCGACCCCGAGGTCACCTATCACTAACTTGCATTGATCCAGCCGATTGGGCAATAGTACAACATAGGCGTAGGCAGTCCCCCGACCAAATAGAGGCTATTGAAAAAATTGTAAAAGACCTCCTAGAGGCAAATTTTATTTCTGAAGCCCGATATTCAACCTGGCTGTCAAATGTTGTACTTGTTAAAAAGAATAATGGAAAATGGCGTATGTGTGTTGACTATACCGATCTTAACCAGGCATGCCCCAAAGATGCATTCCCCTTGCCTAATATTGACATGTTAGTCGACAACTTGACCGACTATAAAATTTTATCGTTCATGGACGCCTATTCGAGCTATAACAAAATCCCAATGGCAATGAGCGACAAACACTACACTGCCTTCATGACCAGCTCGGGAAATTATTACTACAACGTAATGCCCTTCGGTTTGAAAAACGTAGAGGCAACATACCAGCAGATGATGAACAAAGTCTTCCGTAATGAGATCAGAGATATGCTCGAGGTATACATGGACGACATGATCGTCAAATCTCGAGTGGACACCAACCATGCTACGCATCTCAAAAAAGTCTTTGCCCAAGCAAGGCAATGTAGAATGTGATTCAACCCTGAGAAATGCACCCTCGGGGTTAAAGTGGGCAAGTCCCTCGGTTTTTACTTAACAGAACAAGGAATCGAAGCCATCCCCGAAAAATGTCGGGCGTTCTTCGACCTCCCTACACCTAATCCAAAATAATCCATACAAGTTTTGAACGGTATGCTCGCCCCGCTCTCCCGTTTTGTCACGAAATCCTCTCAACACGCCTTTCCATTTTTGAAACTCCTGCGTAAGGAGATAGCTTTCGAGTGGACCGAGGAATGCGAGCAAGCCCTCCTCCATCTCAAGAAAAGTCTTTCACAGTCGCCCGTACTATCACGACCACTAGACAGGGAGACGTTATTCCTGTATCTGGCCGTCTTCGTTGAAGCCAGCAGTACTGTAGCGGTAGAAATGTTCAAGACTAAGTCATTGGATTGACTAGACTTTATACAAATCAAAATAAAAATCACCACCGCACTTTATTGTTTCCAAAGGAATGGGAAAAGAGCGAATAAACCAAAAAAGGGGAAAGATTCAAGGTAAGGGGGTTGGTTATGCAAAGGGAAGGTATTAGCACCCTAAACATCTACGGTTCTCCGCAGGAACCGCTTTGAAAAATCTGTATATTTTGGCTATAAAAATGTGTTATATAAAAAATGGATGGTGGAGGTGAGAAAATAAATATTTTTATGATTTTTGCACCCGCCGCGGTTGTGAACCTTTAGTGCCTACGTACCACCTTTCATGCAATAGGGGATCAGGGTACACGTAGTTCCTCTTTTAAAAATTTAAAACACAAGTGTGTTGGTTAATTTTATGAGATAAGACATCATCGTCATTGTCCGTATGGAAAACATACTTACTACCCACAATCATGAGAAAGGAGAATTTGCATCATCTCAAAGTGGAGGATATGGCTTGGATTTTAAAATCAACAATGCCTCACTCAACACCCAAGGGGAAAATATCTCTCTTTACTATATATTGTAGAAGTATAGTTGTTTGCATCACTACAAGGATTGACAAGAGTCTAATATTTTAAGAAAAGTTTTAAAATAAAAAGACAAAGTGGAAAAAATGGTTTGAAATGAGATTGATTGACTTTTAGTCTTCTCATAAAAAATGTCAAGGTATTATTAAATTGATTTAAATTTATTTATGAAAATGTTTTGAAAATGCACGGACCTAAGTCCAAGTTTATTATGAAAGTGTTTCAAGTTTAGAAATAAGAAACGTTTTTCAAAGGAGGGAGAAGATTTTTTTGAAATTAAAGAAGATGGGAGGAGAGGAAGAGACTATCCTAAAGCATAAGGTAAAAGCTAGGGATAAGAACCATCTAACCAACAAGAAGCCAATACTTGACATTATGAGTCAATATAGAATTCCCATTCTTTGGATTGAAACCAATCAAGCAAAGATACTAGACCTCTTGAGAGAACCAAACTTCAAGTGTATTAAATCTTCACAAAAATTGGACAGAGTAACGGTTGTATACAGATGAATTCTATATTACAAGCAAAGTATGCAATCATAATAACCTGCACACAAAACAAACAAACAACCCAATGTCTTGAGGCAAACCCCAAGAGCTTCAGACAAAATATCAAATAAAGTTACAAAGTCTCCAAGATAGGCCAAGGTCTCTAATCCTAAGTCCAAGAAGTCCAATGCTCCATAATGCCAAGGATAGTAACCAAATAGTCCAAGTATCATTAATGTTTTTTTATGGTTCATGTTGATTATTAGGTGTCTTTAAAAGGAAAAGAAAAGCTCAAGTGAGCAAAATAAAAATGACATAAAAGTAAATGCTCAAGTGAGCAAAATAAAAATGGCATAAGAATAAATGCTCAAGTGAGCAAAATAAAAATGGCATGAAATGTAAATGCTTAAATTAAATGGTACATAAAGCATAAAAATAAAAGCATAAAGTGAAGTCAATTGTTAGAAATTAGTGGTTAGTTGGATGACCATCTTGAAACTTGCATTTGGAACTCATTAGAGGATTGGTAGAACCAAAGCCTCCACATAATAAGTTGCATTTGCTTTTTGTCAAGTATATCATCCATTTTGGAATTCTCACAAGACAACATGTAATGATCAACGATGTTTAAGTGATCCGCGTTGACCAAAGGTGTTGTAGATCCATTAGAGGATTGGTAGAACCAAAGCCTCCACACAATGAATCTCAAGGTTATTGGATCAAAGAGATCAAATTAACATACTTGGGCTTGCAATCATAAGTTTGGGCCACGAATGATCATTTATTCGGATTGGGACAAAATTTAGCGCTATGTTAAGCAACCGTAAGTGGACTTATGTAGAAGTCGCACCTATTTTTAGGCCGATCAATATCAATCTATGTACTTCATATTTGGATAAATGATATAGAGATCGCCATCCCTTAACATGTAACACAATTAAAAAAATAAAGGGATAAGATGAAGAGGGAGGGGAATGATAAGCTAATTTGGATCACCATTTCAAAATTCTTTCATCTTTAAATTCAACCACTCCTCTAGATGGATTAAAGTACTAAATATATCATTAATCCAAAGAACCAAAAATGAATTAAATAATTCACTCTTAGGTATATTTGAATTGATGAACATTTATCCAACTTCATCTACATCACAAAGTCCATTGAGTTTAAAGACAAATTGAACATTTAAAATTGTAATCCAAATTATCCATCAAAGAGAATGAGCAGAAAAATATTCGAGTCAAAACAACCCCAAAATAAGGCAGAAAAAGTATTTTTGGCACTGTTATAATCGATTGTGCTTAGACAGCAACCTATTGCATTAGTGCAGTTTTTTTATCAAATCAATTTTCTGTGACAATCAATTGCAATGTTACAACAATTGATTGCAACCTGTAAAAGAATCAGTAGAAAACAACATTTTAAAGATTAAATTCTTGTTCCAACTTTTCATCAAACACCTTATGATCATGGATCCAATTGAGCATGAAAAATCCAACAAGTTTTGAGAAAATAGTACTAATGGAGTTATAAAAACAGTGCTCAATGAATCAAAACCAGAAATCCACAAGAGATCACATTGTAAAAGATGATGATCCAACTTACCAAAGGCAGAATTGGAGAATTATCAAACAATTTCCAAAATTTGCTTCAATTCAACAACAAGAATCAATCACCAAAGCTTGGATGTAGAGAATTAATGGAGAGGAAGTGCTTGGATGAAGGTTTAGCTCAAAGATTAGTAAGCTTCAATGCAAAGCTTACTAACTTTTTGAAAATGGAGCTTTGAGTGAATTTGGTAAAATGGAGAGAATTGAGAGATTTTTTAGCAAGATGATTTTGGCTATCAAAAGCTTGTGATTTGAATGAAATGAGGTCTCTATTTATAGAGTTTTAGGATTGGGATTAGTAGTAATTTGTTAATTGATTCTTGGAGCCAAATTTGAATTAATGATATAATTTCAAATTATGCAGAAAAAAATTGGAGACAAAATGATAACAGTTTGAAATTTGCTGGCTTTTTCAAAAAACACGTGCATTTTGCTATTATGAGTCGATACATGGGTGGTATGTGTCGATACATGGGTGGTATGTGTCGATACATCCTAGCTGCATAACACATCATGTGTCGATACACGCCTCTATGTGTCGATACATAATGTTATTCCAACACATTACAGAAGCACAAAAACTGCATGAGTCGATACATAACACGTATGTGTTGACACATGCTAGTTTTACAATTAGGATGAGTCGATACATACATGCATGTGTCGACACATGCTAGTTATTCAAGCAAGATAAGTCGATACATACATGCATGTGTCGACACATGCTAGTCATGCACAACAAAATGAGTCGATACATACCTTTATGGGTCGATGCATGTTGGATTTTTTGCCACAATAGGATCAATCAACTTTGCATGACCTTATTTGTTGGATGCTTTGACTTGGTACCTACAAAACACAAATTGTGCAAAGACAAAGACAAATATTTTTGTATTTTGGTTAGAGGTTAGTCAACAACACATATAAAAGATACACAACCAAGGTGCTTGGAAATTCCTCAAGAGCAAACATAAAAATAGGAGATAGAAAAAGATGAAGAACCAACCCTAATGTGATCTTGTCATGATTGAGTTGACATGATATGATAAGGGGAATCTTAGGGGCAAAAATTGGGGTACAACAAGTACGGCCCTCATTTGCGAGACTCATGGAGGTTAAAAACTCGTGTATTTCACGAGCAAAGCGCTTCAGGGACCCGAGGTCAGATACCAACAGATCGAGAAGGTGGCTTTGGCCCTTGTTAACGCGGTGATATGGCTTAAACACTATTTCCTCCCACACACGATCGTCGTACGAACAAAACATCCTGTGAGGCATCTCTTAGGCCGACCAAACATGGCAGGTCGAATGCTAAAATGGTCCTTGGAGATTTTGGAATTCGACATCCAGTATGAAATCAGGAAGGCCCTAAGGCCCAAGCTCTGTCTGACTTCTTCATGGAGATGACCGCTCATAACCCCCCTGCAAGGAAGGAGCACAAGTGGACCATCTTTGTGGATGGAGTGTCCAAATCGTCTGGGAGTGGAGAAAGAATCCTCCTCAAGAACGAGGAAGGCGTCATGATCAAACACTCTTTCACTCTCTCCTTTCCGACCTCAAATAATCAGGAAGAATATGAGGCTCTGCTCGCAGGTCTAAGACTGGCAGAGGATTTGGGTGTGTGAGAGATACAAATTTTAACTGATTCCCAACTTGTAACATCTCAAGTTCAAGGGGGATACCATGCTAAGAACAACAGCCTCATTGAATATTTGAACTTGGTCAAAGAACGTATGAAAAAGTTCGACCGAGCAGAAATCACACACGTACCACGCGAACAGAACACACGAGCTGATATACTTTCAAAGCTCGTGAGCACGAAAAAGAAGGGCGGAAACAAGTCAGTCATACAAGAATCCCTGTCTCGCCCGAGCATTGAAAGGTCCATGGCTCTACTTTAAGTGAATGCCATCAGGGATAGCTCATACTAGATGATCCCGATGTTCAACTTTCTGACAAAAGGGGAACTTCCCATAGACCAAATGGAGGCAACCATTACCAAATGACGGGCATGCTCGTATGTGGTTCTCGAACACAAACTTTACCGTCGGGGATTATCTATCCCAATCCTTTAATGTGTCGAAGAGTTTGCAATCCCTGAGATACTGCGGGAAATCCACGCGGGAATCAACGCCCAACACATGGGCGGAAGATCCCTAGCACGAAAGGCACTGCGAGCAGGATACTATTGGCCGACCATGCAACAGGACTCCAAGGAGCATGTCAAGAAATGCGATAAGTGTCAGAGGCACGCGGGCATGTACCTCGCACCCCCACACGAGCTCACAACACTATCCTACCCGTGGCCATTCGTGTGGTGGGGAATGGATATCCTCGGACCTTTCGTGCAAGGAACCTATCAAAACAAGTTCCTTATTATAGCCGTCGACTACTTTACAAAATGGATAGAAGTTGAAGCTCTGGCTAAAATCACATCGCACAACATCCTCTGTTTCTACAAGCGAAACATACTTGCCTGGTTCTGAATACCACGGGCACTCATCACCGATAATGGGACACAATTCACCGATCAAAATTTTCAAAACTTTGTCGCCAGGCTTGGCACCAAACATCATTTCACCTTGGTCGAACACCCATAAACTAACGGGAAAGTTGAGGCTGCAAAGAGAGTCATCCTGCGAGGACTCAAACACAGGTTGGGTGAAGATAAGAGGGAATGGGTCAAAGAGATGCACAGTGTCCTATGGGCTTATTGAACAACACCCCATTCGATGTCTGGAGAGACGCTATTCCTACTGGCCAACAACATCAAGGTCGTCATCCTGGTAGAAATCATGGAGCCATCTAGGCGAACTAAAATGCCCCTCGATGAGGAGATGAATGACGAGGCCCTCAGAGATAAGCTCGACCTGGTAGAAGAAATCCGATCAGGAGCAGCTCTTCGCAAGGCCACGCTAAAACAACAGGTAGCCCTACGCCATGACAACAAAGTTATAAAGCGCGAATTTCAGGTCAGCAGCCTAGTCTTGCGAAGAAACCAGAAGGATTCCCGTGAAGGGAAGCTGGCCGCAAAGTGGGAGGGGCCTTACCACGTCCAAGGAGCTACGGGAACCGGAGAATATTACCTCAAGCAAATGAACTGATAACCTTTACCTCGACCCTGGAATGCTACGAAGCTAAAACTATATTATAGCTAAGTCCCTCACCTGTTGAGGACTTTTACTATCGAATATTCCTCTTCAGCCGACGAAGGGAAAAGCTTAACCACGTAGGCGTGTCAAGGTACGGATGCGACCTCTAAATTAACAAAAGGTAGGATGTTGTTCATTTTGATGAGCAGCATCCTAGCCCGACAGGGACACCTCGATCGAGTTTTACTGTCGAAGTACCCCAACATGGTAGGACACCCAACTCGTGATGGGCAGTTCATGCCACGAGCATAGGATCCCGATCGTGATCATAGGCTCGTCCCGCGGATCCCTACTCTGCGCCCTCGACGCATTTTAACATTGGTCGAACGAATATTTGGGTCGAGCACACATCTCCACGTGAAAAACACAAACTTCATGGAAAATTTATAACGACCACAACAATGGTCGAGCATATACTTCCACACAAGATATACAAGTATTCATGAATTAACCAAGTCAAAAACAACGATAAACATAAATAAAAATAAGTTGGCAATAGCAAAGTGTGATCGGTGGATCTGGAACTGACTGTTTAACGCTGGTTCGCGAAATGTCGCGGAAGCAAGAGTCGCCACCGTCTTTTATTTTCTCCAAATGGAAAGGACAAAAGCACAGAAAAATTCCTTAAAGAGATTGCTCTCGGTTCGGGAGGTAGATTATAGAAAGGGAAGGTGTTAGCACCCTTTCTATCCATGGTTATCCATGGGCTCTTAGATACTTGCTCATTTGTGTTTTCAAAAATGGTTTGTTTGCTTTTCAACTGTGGGTTTTAAAAAGTTTCTTTGAAAATTCCAGTTCGACTCTTGTATCGGTCCTCAAGAGTGTTTGAAAAATTGCTTTCGAAAGCTTTTTGAAAATGTGTCGGTGTGAAAAGTATTTTTGATTTGTTTTGAAATTTAGAGAAAGTATCTAGAGTCGTCTACCTACCCTAAGGAATTCGTCTGTGTAAATGTCCTTACAGTAGTGCCATCCCACCATTGAGAGGTAGGTAGCACCATTATTGGAGTTATTCGAGTCAATTCGAGGTTCGGGACATGGTGATCACCAGAGCAATAGGAAGATACCTTAGAAGCTACCCTCATGCCAGGTTCCCGGATCATGAGGACTTACTAAAACATCCTCTACTCGACGATCACCTTTCGAGAGGCAAGGCAACAATGAGGCGTACCCTAGGGGTGGTGTGTGATTTTTGTGTCGTTTTCAGATATTTTGTCTTGTTCATGTCATGGGTGATCTAAGCTTTTGTTTTTATTGTAACATTCATTCTTGCATGCAATTTATTAGCAGTTAAAAAGTTGCGAGAAATATAAAGTTCCTAAACTATTACAAAGGCGCGGGTCCACATCGCCAAATTTAATCCAGGACCCGATTTGACATAAAAAATAAAGATGCGAGAAATAAATATCAAATTTACACGGCTTTGGGAGAATTACATAAAAATCACAAGAAAGGAAATAAATGCGCGAATTGGAAGTAATAATCGAAAGCGAGGGCGTTGGACCCTTTTTAATGAAATTAGGTTAAATTAACAAATTAATTAAATTAAATGAAGAGCAATTATTTTTTGAGTTTTTTGTATTTATGGATTTTTAATAAGAATTAAATTGGAATTAAAACCTAGTTCTAACTATTTTTAATTTATAAAAAAAATATGTTAAAGTTAAACCTAGAATTAACCTAATTAATTAATGGCAAGTTTTTTTTTAAAAAAATATTTAATAATTAATTATGGTGAGAGAAAAAAGAAAAAGAATGAAAATTGATTAAAACCCTAATTCTACAAATTTTAAATTTATTAAGAAAAATGTCAAAATTACTCCTAGAATTGAAAACTAAATTAATTAATGATTTTTATTTACAAAAATATTAAAATAAAATATATTTTTGATTTTTTATGACTTTCTGATTTTTTCTATTTTTTACGTTTTATGAAAATAAATTAAATTAAAGAATTAAAGGGGAATTAATTAAAACAAATAAAAATAGAAAAATACAAAAAGATAAAAGAGCAAACCATGGGGGGTTCTGTCCCCAAATAGGAGGTCAAGTTGTAGCAATTCTGGCCCAATAGCCCTTGGCCTTATTGACTTTGCCTGGAAGCGTGTGCACGCGTTGACTGAGGTCTATGCTACCCTTCAAATCTGGACCTTTGGATGGGGATCATGGGGCGCGTGGCACGTTTGGATCATTGGGCGTAGGATGAACCTCAGGAGGCAAGCTGCATAGGAACGTGGTTAGAAGAAAAATATGGAATAAGAAAGGGGGACCTGGGAATTGAACCCAGGTCCCAGAGGTTACCAATGCCAAGCCTGACCAGTGGAGCTGTTAATGCGCGTTGTATGTAAAATAGCAAATAAACACTATAAGAGAAAAATGGTCAGTGGCCTAGAAAATACAAAAACGCGCACTGGATTTTGAATTGCCCATTCACCGCTCGCCACCTAATCTTCTTCTTCGTTCATCCTGAAACAAAAAAGGGTTAGCGGGGGTTTTGAACCCCCCCAAAATATGCCCTTTTCAAAAATAGCGATTAGGCCATCTTGCTATATAAATTGGGCGCGACTGTTGCATTCGATTCGTCCAAGTATCCTGATTTTGACCATGGCACTGAGATGTTCTAATTTTACAATATGCGTAAACGCCCAATTCAAAACTTGAGGAACCCTAAAACATTCCAATGGCAATTTTCGTTACAAGCATTGTTAGTCAAATTAAAGGTCACCATTAGTCTCAGAACCTTCATATTAGTCTAAATCAACAGTCAAAATGTATCAAAAATGCATGCATATTAGAATACGATTATGGCAAAGTTTTGAGAAAGCTTGACACCCATATACCAATTCTGGAGGCGTGGGGACTGGAAAACGATTCAGGAAGCTTCCTTGACGCTTTTGCAAGCTATTGGGATTGTTACTTTGCCTTGAAAAGCCTTGGAACCACGTTTTCAGTTTTCAATTTTTTGACAAAAACTCAAACTTGGTTCTTGATGTGTGGCGCAGCATTCAGGTCCTGGTCTTTAGGTCTAGCTTGTGGCTTATGTATGGAGTGTATTAGGGTTAAATTCTGAGCCAAAGGATCAAAGCATTGATGTAGAGAATATTTGATTTTCATGGCATAATTTTTCAATATTTTTCATGCATATTTGATACCAATCATGTCCAATCAGCTTGATTCTTTCTATATCTAATAATGCACGAAATCCTTAAGTTATTCCATGCATAAAAAGATTTGAAAACTTTGGTTTGGTATTTTTCACATATTTTAATTAATTAAATGAATTATTAGCAATTAAAAATTCAAATAAATAAATAAAAATGATGAATAACTTCCCTTTGGGCCAAATGGTCGTGCACATGCTTTGGATGATGAATCTTGGAAAAAAATGTGGCCCATTAGCAATTTTAAGGCATTTGAAGTAAAGTTGACTTTTCAAAATTCCCAAAAATTTCCCAACTTCCACAAGGCATATCTTGCTCAATTTTTAAGCTTTGATCATTTTCTTGGACATTTTGGAAAGGTCGTGAAGTCCTATAACCAATGCCTTTGGTCCCATGTCATTTTGATTTTCCAATCTCAAGTTATGGCCTTTGACTTAAAGTCCCTTTTTGTTGACTTTTGAAAATGACCTATAATGTTGAAATTGATAACTTTTTGTGAGAGCATTTCTTGGACTTGAAGTGTGAAGAGGAGTTGTAGGAAATGTCTTTCTCTTCAAAATGAGCTTTGGATGGAATTTTTCTGATAAACCATGTGGAAGTTATGCCTTGGTCAAGTTACAGTTGACTTTTTCAACTGTCCAAATATGGAAACTTTTGCATCTTGAGACTTTTTGAGCCAAACTTTGAGAATCATGATCAAGAATTGATCAAATGATGTTTGTGGCTTCAAAATGAGATGTTGACCAAAAATTTGAACTTTTGACTGTCAAATGACCATTTTGCCCCTGTAGTTGACTGTAGGGCAATTAGGGTTTTTGACTGTGCAATTTTGTGCTGTAAGTCGTGAAACTTGGTATGAGGATGCTTGACCATGTTTGTAGGCATGTGGGACTTGATTGGACCCTTGGAAACTTCATTTTCTTTGTCAGAACCAAAACCCTAGTTTTTTACTGTTAGGAGGCCCTTGAACTGTGCAACCCTTGGGGAATTTTGAAGCATGCTCTTTGCAAATCTTGAAGAATATGGGAGGGCAAATTTTGGGGTACAACAGTTGCCCCTGTTCAATCTTCTTAGACCTGAGGATGCAGATTGGCTGACGTGCCTTTCGGAATCCGAAGGTGGAAGATGATTGAACATTAGAGTGCCCAGAAATTTGCGCTCACATAGTAGCAGTGTGATGGGAGGAATGGGCTTATAGATGCCATTTGGAGATTGATGGATAGGATGATGGGATTATAGATGACATGCTAAGAGATGATGGAAAGTGGATGGGCTTATAGATGCCATCTGGATGTTGATCGCGTAAGAGATTCCTTAGCGAGAACTTGCGTACCTAAAAAGAAAAATGATTACCTGACCCGTTACAGGAGCTGGTCTTCAGATTCTTTGTATAGATGTGTCCTGACTGGTTACAGGAGCTGGATCTGGAGCTTCGGAAGGTGATGAATGAACCAGGGATGGTTACTACCTCAACGGGACGGTGAGAGAACCTTGGGTGATTACTACCTCAACAGGAACGCTGAGAGAACCTTGAGCGATTACTACCTCAACAGGAACACTGAGAGAATCTGGGGACGATTACTACCTCAACAGTAACGCTGAGAGAATCTTGGATATCTTCTACTGAGTCTTTATTAGGAAAATCTGTTAGGGATCGATTTAGCTGGACTAGAGAAGGCCTTTGACTGGATAAGAAACAGAAAAATCTTAGGGTCAATTTAACTGAACCGGTCTAGGTCTTGAAATCTTCAACTGGATAAGAAACAGGGAGATCTTAGGGTCTATCTGACTGAACCAGAGAAGGCCTTTGACTGGATAAGAAACAGTAAAATCTTAGGGTCGATTTAACTGAACCGGTCTAGGTCTTGAAATCTTCAACTGGATAAGAAACAGGGAGATCTTAGGGTCGATCTGACTGAACCAGAGAAGGCCTTTGACTGGATAAGAAACAGAAAAATCTTAGGGTCGATTTAACTGAACCGGTCTAGGTCTTGAATGTCTTCAACTGGATAAGAAACAGGGAGATCTTAGGGTCGATCTGACTGAACTAGAGAAGGCCTTTGACTGGATAAGAAACAGAAAAATCTTAGGGTCGATTTAACTGAACCGGTCTAGGTCTTGAAATGTAGATGAGAACTTAACTGGATCTTTCCTGAAAGGTAAAGGTCAGTCATATGTCATGCATGATATGGATCAAGCAATGATGTTCTCAACATAAATGAGATTTGTAAGACATGATGCGTATATGCATGCTATAATGATGTATGTGATATTTATGAATGTATGTTTTCGTCTTAGGAAAATGAATCCTTGACGGGTGCCGGGAAGTCATATCCTGGGCTGATGTTGAAGAATAGATCTTTGCTTCCGCTTGGGATGATAGTTGCAAGCATACCGGTAGGAGAAGATAACTCCGTTGGGGAATGAACTTGGCGAATGGATTACTCTGCGGGGAGAAAAGTTGCTCTAGCGATCTTGCTGGGAAACAATACTCTGTGGGGAGAGAGGTACTTGCTGAAATATTGATGGTAACTTCGCTGGGGATACCATTGTTATGTTGGAAGTGTTAATTGACTTCGCTGGGGATAAGAAGACTGCGTCGAGGACGATCTTCTCATGGCTTTTGGCTGAGGATAACCCAGTTATATCCTGGTAGGGAAATAACCTTTGAATAAAGCCGGGAGACGCGTTCGTGCTCTGCGAGGGATAAGCTTCCAGAATCTACTGGGGATAAGCTTACTGCTGGGGAGATGGATCCCAACTTTCCTGGGGAAATCTTGATTGGACTCTCCTGGGGAGATCTTTGAACTGGAATTTTTTTGTACGTTGAGAGAGGGAACCTATGTAGGGTTGCCTGATAATGAGTCCGTATAAGACTGCATCTGAAATGGAGAAGGAACCTGTGTAGGGTTACTTTGATGATAAGTCCGTGTAAGACTTTATCTTTGGAAAGAGAGAACCTGTGTAGGGTTTCTGGGTGACGAGTCCATGTAAAACTTCACCTTTGGAAGGAGAGAACTTGTGTAGGGTTTCTTGATGACGAGTCCGTGTAAAACTACGTCTGGAGAGGGAGAACCTGTGTAGGGTTTCTTCGGGGTAAGTTCGTGTAAAACTTCTTGATGAACCGGGGTAAGGTTATCTTGAGATAAGTTTGTGTGAGACTTCTGGAGGAACCGGGGTAAGGTTACTGCAGGATAAGTTCGTGTAAAACTTCTTGATGAACCGGGGTAAGGTTATCTTAAGATGAGTCCGTGTGAGACTTCTGGAGGAACCGGGGTAAGGTTACTGCAGGATAAGTTCGTGTAAAACTTCTTGATGAACCGGGGTGAGGTTATCTTAAGATGAGTCCGTGTGAGACTTCTGGAGGAACCGGAGTAAGATTACTACAGGATAAGTTCGTGTAAAACTTCTTGATGAACCGGGGTAAGGTTATCTTGAGATAAGTCCATGTAAGACTTCTGGAGGAACCGGGGTGAAGTTACTACAGGATAAGTTCGTGTAAAATTTCTTGATGAACCGGGGTAAGGTTATCTTGAGATAAGTCCATGTAAGACTTCTGGAGGAACCAGGGTGAGGTTACTGCAGGATAAGTTCGTGTAAAACTTCTTGATGAACCGGGGTAAGGTTATCTTGAGATAAGTCCATGTAAGACTTCTGGAGGAACCGGGGTGAGGTTACTGCAGGATAAGTTCGTGTAAAACTTCTTTCTGAAAGAAAAGGAACCGGTGTGGGGTTGCCTGTGGATGAGTCCGTGTAAGACTTTATCTGAAAGTTGAGAAGGAACCGATGTAGGGTTACTTGATGATGATTAAGTGGATGATTGTCCTGTTTGGTTTCGGATGTTAACCCACGATCTGGAATTTGTAAAGGTAGATGGTAATCATCTTTATATTGACCTTTCCTTTGTACTTCGGTTGACAGAGCAATTGGATTGCCTGGACAACTCATTATTGCCCCTGTTTCGGAGGTGAGGGAAGAAGATACCTTGTGGAGGTAGTTGACAAATCTTCTGGTAGACAGGTGACGAGATGCCAGGACATAGTCATACGCTTGATCCCTAACTTTTGCCTGGACCACCCTTTCGGGTTTTCAGTCCACCGGGATACCCATTTTTGCCCAAGCCGCCTTTTCAGGTTTTCGACTTGCCGGGTGTACAGATTTTTCATTTTCATCCCTTATTTTTGCCCGAACCCTTTTGGTTCGTCGGGAAGCCCTTATTTTTGCCTAGGTGTGTCAACCTAGTGGGTCTTTGATTATGCGCAACATTTTTTCGACTATGTCCACGCTCTCAGGATGTAGGGAGTTGCCCCTGTTAGAAATGTTTTGCCATGCCCCCAGAAGGCGTTTGATCAAGCAAGATTCGTTGTTGGAGTGCCCCAAGTGACTTAGGAGGAGATTTTCCCCAGACGATGGACCATGATCATGTCGTGCCCCTTGATTGGAAGTGTTCTTTCCACTTGAGGTGACTCTTTTGTTGAGAAGACCTTTGTTCATCAGATATTCGTCGTGCGAATTTCTTTGCTGTTCAAACAAATGGTCATATGCAAACAATATTATTTTAAGAATGCAAAAGCCTATGTCTGTCTTGAATTTTGAAAATGCATTTTTTGTAAAACAATGCGATGTCAACTCAAGATTTTACCGCAAACCTTCAGGAGTCAGGATACCTTCGTAACAGTATGCTTTCGAACTAACCCATGCTTCAGCTAGGACTTTTAAGGGTTATAACGTGGCCTGGTTCACGGTTTTAAGAAACAAAGGATAAAGGCTCAAATTTTATTTGTACCCACCCACTCTTCGTGATGTTCTTCAAACCTAAGCTCAGCTGATCGTGCGTTTAGACCTTGTTTGAGTCTTTGCTCTGATGTTCCGGTGATGGTTCAGATGTTGAAAGTTTATTTTGAATAGGCAGTCATTCCTTTTTTGTTTGAGGGTTTGTAAGACCTCTTCTTTTTCTGACTTTGTTATCCCTATTTTTTTGCCTGAACTGTTCTTTTTTGTGATTACAGTCAGCGGGATGCCCCAGTTTCGTAAGTCCCTTTTATAGGTTTTGACTTTTTGGGCTTTTCATTCATGATTTTTTTTGATAATGACTGCCTGTCCTTATGATTGTTCTGAACCATCACTGTCTTTTGTTTTTCAAGGACCTCTTTGGTGCCATTCGTTATGCGCTTGGATCAACTGAGAGAACTACCCTGCCCTAGGTTATGATTAAGGGTTTTAAATTTCGAAAAGAAAAACTCCTACTTCTTTGGCCCAGAGGGGTTGGCGAGGGATTATCTTCCTTATAACTCCAGTGTTTAGGGATTGAAACAATGCCTGTACCTCATCAGCTGGGTCTGTTCAAAAGCATACTATAGATCGTGGTATCGTTTTCGTCATCCTCCCTCAAGAGGCTTAGAATTTTCAGTCAAGAGTTGATCATCACAAAAATATGAAAGCAGTTTTAAGTACAGTAAACATAATTAATTCAAGACAGACATGTGTAATGCATTCATGAAATAAAAGAGTTTAACATGATAATCGTTTGTTTGAATAAGAAAAGAAAGATACAACTTGAATTTAAATGAATAAAAATCTCTCAATCTTAGCCATGTTTTGGCAAGGGAGCAGTGATCACGTCGGGAGTCTCAGCAGGCTCGAATTCGATCTCCTTAGCGTCGATCATATTCTGAATCTTGTATTTCAGCGCCCAACAATCCTCGGTATCGTGCCCCGGGCTATCAGAATGATAAGCACACCTTGCTTCTGGGTTATAGCTTGGAAAGGAGGTCTTGGGATTTGCAGGAGGGTTGATCACCGCAATCAGGTTCATCTTCAACATGTGCTGCAATGCTTGTGACCATGGCATGTTAATGTTGGTGAATTGTCTTTTAGGCTCGTCCGGCCTTCGCTGATTTCCCTTTTGTGGTTGGCGGCGTGGTGCAGAACCAGAGATCATGACTGCCCCTGCATGTTGGTCGTGACGACTCTTTTGATTGTATGCGGCATTAGATTCCTTCTTTCCCATGTAAGGCTTTTTATGAGTATCAGAAGGTGTGGCCTCTTGAATCTTCCCGGCCTTGATACCGGCTTCAATTCTTTCCCCAGTCAAAATCAAATCCGTGAACCCAGCAGCAGAATTCCCGATCAGATGGTTGAAGAACGGCCCAGACAGGGTCCCCAAGAACATATCGACAAGTTCCCGATCAGTCAGGGGTGGTTGTACCCTTCCAGCAAGGTCCCTCCATTTTTGAGCATATTCTTTGAAACCCTCGCCTGCACCCATAGACAATCCCTGAAGCTGAGTGCGCGTGGGAGCAAGGTCGGCATTGTACTGGTACCGCTTGTAGAATGCAGTGGCCAAGTCCTCCCAGCTGTGGATGTTGGCTCCATTCAGTTGATAGAACCAGTCGAGTTGAGTCCCTGAAAGACTCTCCTGAAAGAAGTGAATCCATAAGTTCTTGTCAGCCGTGTAGGGCTGAATCCTCCTTATGTAAGACCTGAGATGCAGCTTGGGACAGGATGCCCCGTCGTACTTTGCAAAGGCGGGTGCTTTGAATTTTTGTGGGATTACTACCCCAGAAGACAGACCTAGATCTTCGAAGTCCAGGCCGGGCACTTTTTGTATCTCCATGGCATTTAGCCGGTCTTCCAACTGTTTATACCTGTCCTCAGCTGGAGGGTACTGCTCCTCATTGAACTCTGTCTCGTTGTCGGAGACCACTGGACTAGGAACCCTTTCCTCTTGTAGACTGTTTTTTCCTACAGACGGGGTATTCAACTCAACTTCCTTTGGGGTTCCATTCCCAGATCTGCGTCTAGGGTTGAACAAGATGGTCCTCTTCTTCTTCTTCTTCGAGAGCAGAGTCTTCAGATCTTGTTGCCCCTGGGCCAAACTCATGATCAGCTCTTGGAAATGGGCGTTCTGAGCCTGAAGGGCCTTGATGGACTGCTCAGTTGATGATTCAGGATTCATGATGATGGGCTGAAATAAACAGCGAAGAAGGTAAGTGACCTGCAACAAGTGTACCTGTAATGCAATGATATGTATGACATGCATGTAATGTTTTCAAGGATCTCGCGGGGTAAACAAGAAAATTGTTAGCATTTGAATTTGTAGCTTGATTGAAGGAACTCCTGTCGTTGAGAGTCCTTCTTCAGGAGTCAAGGCTCACCATATCTAGTGGGTCATAGCCCCTGACTCGAGTTATCATGTTTTGATCTCCAAACAACCTTGGCTAGAGGAACCTTCTTCAAGTGTCAAAGCTCACCATATCAAGTGGGTCATAGCCTCTGACAACTTTGGCTAGAGGAAAATAAATCCTCTCTGCCCCTGGCTGGACAATTGGTTCATCCTGACCTGCATACAGGACCCTTGAGATCCTTGAAACAGATTAGTCCTTATGTAGGATGCATGCAATGGTATGATGTTATGCTATGCATGGGGTAATGTAAGTAACCCTGTTATGAGTCCCAATTAAGGACTATGAACAAAACCTGCCAGAAACTTAGTAAACCCTGTTATGAGTCCCAATTAAGGACTATAAACAAAACCTGCAAGTAGTATGTGTTAGATAACAAGCATGCAAGTAGTCAAGTACGAAGGCACACAAGTCACACAAAAGAAACCCTTAGAGTTTAGGCCAGCATGAGGTCTAGGTGTTACCCTCTTTCAGTTTGTTGGTTCATACCTGTCCTATCAAAGTAACCGGGTTCTTAGAGGATCCCAATATCATTGACTACCCTCAATCGATCATAACTCCAGCATTGCAATCTTTTCTTGCAGCCAGAACCATCACGAGAGTTTAGCCTCAATGGGCGTAGCATACTGCTATTGTTCTAATGGCCAAGTTGTGTCATTTAAGGTTCTAAGGTCAGTTGGTGCTTAATGACTCCTCAGAAGACCCATATTCTCCTCGTTGCAACACAAGGGATATCGGTACAGACCAAGGTGCCACACCAACGTAGCCACTGCTTCACCCATGTCGGTCTACGCCGGACAGGTCCCTCACAGCTTATGCTACCTAAACAGGGTATCCCCAGATCCGGGTTAGGCTCTATGTAACTCCCATGCAACCCACAATAATAAAGCAAGCGAATCAATGCAATTGAAAACACAGTTATGAACTAATCCTAAGGTACACCTCACTTTAAAAATCTCCCCAGCAGAGTCGCCAGTTCTGTGATCGGTGGATCTGGAACTGACTGTTTAACGCTGGTTCGCGAAATGTCGCGGAAGCAAGAGTCGCCACCGTCTTTTATTTTCTCCAAATGGAAAGGACAAAAGCACAGAAAAATTCCTTAAAGAGATTGCTCTCGGTTCGGGAGGTAGATTATAGAAAGGGAAGGTGTTAGCACCCTTTCTATCCATGGTTATCCATGGGCTCTTAGATACTTGCTCATTTGTGTTTTCAAAAATGGTTTGTTTGCTTTTCAACTGTGGGTTTTAAAAAGTTTCTTTGAAAATTCCAGTTCGACTCTTGTACCGGTCCTCAAGAGTGTTTGAAAAATTGCTTTCGAAAGCTTTTTGAAAATGTGTCGGTGTGAAAAGTATTTTTGATTTGTTTTGAAATTTAGAGCAAGTATCTAGAGTCGTCTACCTACCCTAAGGAATTCGTCTGAGTAAATGTCCTTACAGTAGTGCCATCCCACCATTGAGAGGTAGGTAGCACCACTATTGGAGTTATTCGGGTCAATTCGAGGTTCAGGACATGGTGATCACCAGAGCAATAGGAAGATACCTTAGAAGCTACCCTCATGTCAGGTTCCCGGATCATGAGGACTTACTAAAACATCCTCTACTCGACGATCACCTTTCGAGAGGCAAGGCAACAGTGAGGCGTACCCTAGGGGTGGTGTGTGATTCGTGTGTCATTTTCAGATATTTTGTCTTGTTCATGTCATGGGTGATCTACGCTTTTGTTTTTATTGTAACATTCATTCTTGCATGCAATTTATTAGCAGTTAAAAAGTTGCGAGAAATATAAAGTTCCTAAACTATTACAAAGGCGCGGGTCCACATCGCCAAATTTAATCCAGGACCCGATTTGACATAAAAAATAAAGATGCGAGAAATAAATATCAAATTTACACGGCTTTGGGAGAATTACATAAAAATCACAAGAAAGGAAATAAATGCGCGAATTGGAAGTAATAATCGAAAGCGAGGGCGTTGGACCCTTTTTAATGAAATTAGGTTAAATTAACAAATTAATTAAATTAAATGAAGAGCAATTATTTTTTGAGTTTTTTGTATTTATGGATTTTTAATAAGAATTAAATTGGAATTAAAACCTAGTTCTAACTATTTTTAATTTATAAAAAAAATATGTTAAAGTTAAACCTAGAATTAACCTAATTAATTAATGGCAAGTTTTTTTTTAAAAAAATATTTAATAATTAATTATGGTGAGAGAAAAAAGAAAAAGAATGAAAATTGATTAAAACCCTAATTCTACAAATTTTAAATTTATTAAGAAAAATGTCAAAATTACTCCTAGAATTGAAAACTAAATTAATTAATGATTTTTATTTACAAAAATATTAAAATAAAATATATTTTTGATTTTTTATGACTTTCTGATTTTTTCTATTTTTTACGTTTTATGAAAATAAATTAAATTAAAGAATTAAAGGGGAATTAATTAAAACAAATAAAAATAGAAAAATACAAAAAGATAAAAGAGCAAACCATGGGGGGTTCTATCCCCAAATAGGAGGTCAAGTTGTAGCAATTCTGGCCCAATAGCCCTTGGCCTTATTGACTTTGCCTGGAAGCGTGTGCACGCGTTGACTGAGGTCTATGCTACCCTTCAAATCTGGACCTTTGGATGGGGATCATGGGGCGCGTGGCACGTTTGGATCATTGGGCGTAGGATGAACCTCAGGAGGCAAGCTGCATAGAAACGTGGTTAGAAGAAAAATATGGAATAAGAAAGGGGGACCTGGGAATCGAACCCAGGTCCCAGAGGTTACCAATGCCAAACCTGACCAGTGGAGCTGTTAATGCGCGTTGTATGTAAAATAGCAAATAAACACTATAAGAGAAAAATGGTCAGTGGCCTAGAAAATACAAAAATGCGCGCTGGATTTTGAATTGCCCATTCACCGCTCGCCACCTAATCTTCTTCTTCGTTCATCCTGAAACAAAAAAGGGTTAGCGGGGGTTTTGAACCCCCCCAAAATATGCCCTTTTCAAAAATAGCGATTAGGCCATCTTGCTATATAAATTGGGCGCGACTGTTGCATTCGATTCGTCCAAGTATCCTGATTTTGACCATGGCACTGAGATGTTCTAATTTTACAATATGCATAAACGCCCAATTCAAAACTTGAGGAACCCTAAAACATTCCAATGGCAATTTTCGTTACAAGCATTGTTAGTCAAATTAAAGGTCACCATTAGTCTCAGAACCTTCATATTAGTCTAAATCAACAGTCAAAATGTATCAAAAATGCATGCATATTAGAATACGATTATGGCAAAGTTTTGAGAAAGCTTGACACCCATATACCAATTCTGGAGGCGTGGGGACTGGAAAACGATTCAGGAAGCTTCCTTGATGCTTTTGCAAGCTATTTGGATTGTTACTTTGCCTTGAAAAGCCTTGGAACCACGTTTTCAGTTTTCAATTTTTTGAAAAAAACTCAAACTTGGTTCTTGATGTGTGGCGCAGCATTCAGGTCCTGGTGTGATCGGTGGATCTGGAACTGACTGTTTAACGCTGGTTCACGAAATGTCGCGGAAGCAAGAGTCGCCACCGTCTTTTATTTTCTCCAAATGGAAAGGACAAAAGCACAGAAAAATTCCTTAAAGAGATTGCTCTCGGTTCAGGAGGTAGGTTATAGAAAGGGAAGGTGTTAGCACCCTTTCTATCCATGGTTATCCATGGGCTCTTAGATACTTGCTCAATGTGTTTTCAAAATTGTTTGTTTGCTTTTCAACTGTGGGTTTTAAAAAGTTTCTTTGAAAATTCCAGTTCGACTCTTGTATCGGTCCTCAAGAGTGTTTGAAAAGTTGCTTTCGAAAGCTTTTTGAAAATGTGTCGGTGTGAAAAGTATTTTGAATTTTTGTTTGAAATTTAGAGCAAATATCTACGAGAACCTACTTACCCTAAGGAATTCGTCTGTGTAAATGTCCTTTAAAGTAGTGCCGTCCCACCATTGAGAGGTAGGTAGCACCACCGTTGGAGGTGTTCGGGTCAATTTGAGGTTCGGGACATGGTGATCACCAGAGCAATGGGAAGACACCTTAGAAGCTACCCTCATGCCAGGTTCCCGGATCATGAGGACTTACTAAGACATCCTCTACTCGACGATCACCTTTCGAGGAAAGGCAACAGTGAGGCGTACCCTAGGGGTGGTGTGTGATTTGTGTGTCAGATTCGTTTATTTTTGTCTTGTCATGGCATAGGTGATCTACGCGTTTGTTTTTATTTTTATCATTTATTCTTGCATGCCATTATTAACAGTAAAAAAGTGCGAGAAATATAAAGTTCCTAAACTATTACAAAGCCGCGGGTCCACATCGCCAAAATTTCCAGGACCCGATTTGACAGAAAGTAAAGAAGCAAAGTAAAGTGCGAGAAATTAGGTTTACACGGCTTTGGGAGAATTACATTAATATTTACAAGAAGGAAATAAATAAAATGCGCGAATAGGAATTAAAATTGGAAACGAGGGCGTTGGACCCTTTTTAATGAAATTAAATTAAATGATTAAACTAATGAAATTAAAGAGAAAAAAAGAAATTATTTTTTTTTTGAGTTTTTGGTATTTATGTTTTTTATGTATTTTTATGAGAAAGATTAAATGAAATTAAAATATTAACCCTAATTCTAATTTTTTTTTATTTATTAAGAAAAACATGTTAAAATTAAACCTAAAATTAATCTAATTATTTACATGCAATTTTGATTTATAAAAATAAATAAATAATTATTAGTGAAATTTATTTACAAAAAAATATTAATTAAATAAATATATTTTGATTTTTATGACTTTTCTGTTTTTTACTATTTTTTATATTTTATGAAAATAAGTTAAATTAAAGGAATTAATTAAAAAAAGAAATAATTGAAATAAATAAAATAAGGAAAAGAAAGAAAATACAATACCTTGGGGGTTTCTGTCCCTTTTTTGGAGGTGAATTGGAGTGGTTTGGCCATTTGTGTTCTGGCCCCATCATGCATAAGTTGTTCTACTTTGGCCATTTGGCTTTTGGCTTTTGGCCATTTGCGTTTTGGCCTCAACGTTCCTTAATCTTCTCAGGATGTCTGTCTCGCCATGTATTGGTGTCATGCATAAGTTTTTCTACTTTGGCCATTTGGCTTTTGGCTTTTGGCCATTTGGCTTTTGGCCTCAACGTTCCTTAATGAACCTGCATGGGATCCTGTCTAAATCTGCAGTGTTGAATCTCACGAACACATTAAATAAAATCATAAAATGCAAATAAAGCCAATATATGAAGAAATTTAATGTTTAGGCACAATATGGCATGTATGAGTGATTATACCCTTTTGATCATGGAGATCAAATCAACCTTACCCTTACTGGAAAAGTAGTGACATGAATGCTTTTATGCCCTTTGGATCATGGAGATCAAGCCAGCCTTACCCTTACTGAAGAAGTAATAAGATGTTGGTTTGTAACTGAGATGGCTTGTTTGTAGTGAGAGAGGGATTTGTAATAAGGATTTCAAGGTTTTAGGGTTCTTGAAAGAGTTTGATATTCTAACAGTGTTGTGGCAAGGTTTTTTCTCTCTTTTCCTCCTCTGGTTTGTATGAAAAGAAGGTGATTATATAATGGAAATTAGGGTAAAGAAAATGGGCTTTGAATGTGCAATTGGGCCTCCAATATTCACTTGAGTTCGTCACTTTCCAGGCTAAATCGCAAGGACTTAAGTGCAATTTTTTAAGTTAAAATGTGAAAAAAAAATGTAGCCGACATCGAGAACTAACTCCTGTCCGAAAATCGGCTCAATCGGATAAACGGTGAATTAGTTATGAATTTTTGAAGTTTCAGCTCAGACAAACTTATTTTGGGCTTCAGTGTCGACTCTGACACGTTCTTCAATAAAAAACTGGTATTGATCAGAGCATAATCCGGTCTCGACTTTTGAAGCAAAGTTGTAGATCTATGAGTCAGTGACCTTGTGTAAAAATATGAGCCCAATCCGATAAAAATTGACCGAGTTATGAATTTTTGAAGTTTCGGCCCAGATGAAATAATATTCAGCATTCAGGATTTTCAGCGTGTCACGCACTCTGAGCAAAAAAGGAAGGCCTTTTGAATACCGTTTGAACTCAATACCTTCTGTGAAAATGTAGCCAACTCAATTTGTGAAATTTTGGCGCCAGAACCAGCTCGATATGATGAAAATCGACCAAGTTATGATTTTTTGAACATGACGCAAATAAACTTGTCACAAATATTCTGCACGAAAATACTTGATAAATCCACATTTTTGAAGACCTTCTGATCGAAATTGGCTTCCAGCCGTGAGAGATGAAAACATAGATAATGTCAAGACGGAACTTTGGCCACCGGAACGGGTTCAAAACGAGTCACGATCTTCAAGTTATGATTTTTTAGCGCGTAAAAACTGCACTTTCAGCACACTTTTTCACTATATTTCTTCAAGAAAACTCACACATTCGGATACCTTCTTTAAAGAATTGACTCTTGAGCCAAACCTGAATTTGAGAATATGTTATCAGAGATATCTTGGCGAAAGAACACCTGAATATAACGCGCCGGGTTGGACTTGTGAATTTTCTTGAAATGTTTTGAGAAATATGGGAGGGCAAATTTTGGGGTACAACAGTTGCCCCTTTTCAATCTTCTTAGACCTGAGGATGCAGATTGGCTGACGTGCCTTTCGTAATCCGAAGGTGGAAGATGATTGAACACTAGAGTGCCCAGAAATTTGCGCTCACATAGTAGCAGTGATGGGGGAATGGGCTTATAGATGCCATTTGGAGATTGATGAATAGGATGATGGGCTTATAGATGCCATGCTAAGAGATGATGGAAGGTGGATGGGCTTATAGATGCCATCTGGGTGTCGATCGCGTAAGAGCTTCCTTAGCGAGAACTTGCGTACCTGCAAAAGAGAAAAATGATTACCTGACATGTTGCAGGAGCTGGTCTTCAGATACTTTGTACAGATGTGTCCTGACTGGTTACAGGAGCTGAATCTGGAGCTTCAAATGGTGATGAATGAACCAGAGATGGTTACTACCTCAACAGGAACGGTGAGAGAACCTTGGATGATTTTAACCTCAACAGCAATCGTTGAGAAAATCTTGGGATGATTACTACCTCCGCAGTATCGGGGAGAGAACCACAGGCGATTACAACCTCAATAGCAATCATTGAGAGAATCTTGGATAACTTCACTTCAACAGCAATCATTGAGCGAATCTTGGTGGGAATTATCATCTCCGCAGTATCGGGGAGAGAACCATAGGCGACTACAACCTCAACAGCACACATTGAGAGAATCTTGGGGGGAATTATCATCTCCGCAGTATCGGGGAGAGAACCATAAGCGATTACAATCTCAATAGCAATCATTGAGAAAACCTTGGATGGAATTATCATCTCCGCAGTATCGGGGAGAGAACCATAGGCGATTACAATCTCAATAGCAATCATTGAGAAAACCTTGGATGGAATTATCATCTCCGCAGTATCGGGGAGAGAACCATAGGCGATTATAATCTCAATAGCAATCATTGAGAAAACCTTGGATGGAATTATCATCTCCGCAGTATCGGGGAGAGAACCATAGGCGATTACAATCTCAATAGCCATCATTGAGAAAACCTTGGATGGAATTATCATCTCCGCAGTATCGGGGAGAGAACCATAGGCGGTTACAATCTCAATAGCAATCATTGAGAAAACCTTGGATGGAATTATCATCTCCGCAGTATCGGGGAGAGAACCATAGGCGATTACAATCTCAATAGCAATCATTGAGAAAACCTTGAATAACTTCTACTGAGTCTTCATCAGAAAAACCTGTTTGGGGTCGATTTAGCTGGACTAGAGAAGGCCTTGGACTGGATAAGAAACAGAGAAATCTTTGGAGTCGATTTAACTGAACCGGTCTAGGTCTTGAAATATGATTGAAACTTAGTTGAATATTTCCTGAAAGGTAAAGGTCAGTCATATGCAATGCGTGATATGGATCAGGCAATGATGTTCTCAACATAAATGAGATTTGTAAGATATGATGCGTATATGCATGCTACAATGATGTATGCGATGTTTACAGATGTATGTTTTTTTCGTCTAGGAAAGTAAATCCTTGACGGGTGCCGGGAAGTCACTCCTGGGCTGATGTTGGAGAATAGATTTTTGCTTCCGCTGGGGATGATAGTTGCAAGAATACCTGTAGGAGAAGATAACTCCGTTGGGGAATAACTTGGCGAATGGATTATTCTGCGGGGAGAAAAGTACTCTGGCGATCTTGCTAGGGAGCAATACTCTGTGGGGAGAGAGATACTTTGCTGAGTTGTTAATGATAACTTGCTGGGGATACCTTTGTTGTGTTGGAAGTGTTAATAGACTTCGCTGGGGATAAGAAGGCTTCGTCGAGGACGCTCTTTCCGTGGCTTCTGGCTGAGGATAACCCAGTTATATCCTGGTAAGGAAATAACTCTTTGAATAAAGCCGGGCGACGCGTTCGTGCTCTGCGAGGATAAGCTTCCAGAATCTACTGGGGATAAGCTTACTGCTTGGGGGGATGGATTCCAACTTTCTTGGGGACACTGGATCGGATTCTCCTGGGGAGGTTTTGAACTGTACCAGGGAAGTGACTCTTTTGCATGTTGATAGAACACCGGGGAACAATCTCAAATCAAGACTGTCGGGGATGCTTGTTAAGAATATATGTATATATGCTGCTGGGGATTGTCGAGATCTGCTGGAGGATACCCAACTTCCTTAAGTTTGATAGTAGCTCTGCTTGGGGAGAGTGTATGGACTTGCTGGCTCACTCTCTGGGGAATTAAGGTATGCTGGTTATATTCTTCAGCTGAACCTACCGGGATACCTTGGAGGACAGAAACAGTCAGATTGCTTAGACCACCCGTCATTGCCCCTGTTTCTATGGGAGAAGGCACCTGTGGGGTGCTGATAGTTGTTGATGGACAAACCTCCTTCTGGTAGGCAGGTGACAAGATGGCAGGACATAGTCGTACGCTTTGATCCCTAACTTTTGCCTGGACCGCCCTTTTGGGTTTTCAGTCCACCGGGATACCCATTTTTGCCCAAGCCGCCTTTTCAGGTTTTCGACTTGCCGGGTGTACAATTTTTTTTTCATTTCATCCCTTCATTTTGCCCGAACCCTTTTGGTTCCCCGGGAAGCCCTAATTTTTGCCTAGGTATGTCAACCTAGCGGGTCTTTGATTGTGCGTAGTATTTTTTCGACTATGTCCGCGCTTCCAGAATGTAGGGAATTGCCCCTGTTAGAAGTGTATTGTCATACCATCAGAAGGTATTTGATCAGGTCAGATTCGTTGTTGGACTGCTCCAAGTGACTCAGGCGGAGATTTGCCCCAGGCTATTAGGCGTTTGAGAGATTCTCCGAATCTTGATTGGATTGCCCCAGATGATGGACCATGATCATGTCTGCCCCTTGATTGGGAGTGCTTTTGTTCACTAAGTATTCATCGTGCGAATTTCTATGCTGTTCAAACAAATAGTCATATGCAAACAAAGTTATGTTAAAAATGCAAAGCTTATGTCTATTTCGAAGATTTTGAAAATGCATCCTTTTTTCATAAAACAAATTAATGTTTGTAAAACGTGATGTCGACTCCTTTTTTATAGTAAGCCTTAAGGAGTCAGGATACCTTTCGTCACAGTATGCTTTCAAACTAACCCATGCTTCAGCTAGGACTTTTAAGGGTTATAACGTGGCCTGGTTCACGGTTTAAGAAACAAAGGATAAAGGCTCAAATTATTTGTACCCACCCACTCTTCATGATGTTCTCCAAACCTAAACTCAGTTGATCATACGTTAGACCTTGTTTGAGTCTTTGCTCTGATTTTCCGGTGATGATTCGGATGTTGATAACTTATTTTGAGTAGGCAGTCATTCCTTTTTTTTGTTGTTGAGGGTTTGTAGGACCTCTTTCTTTTCTGATTTTGTTATCCCTTTCTTTTTTTGCCTGAACTGTTTCCTTTTTGGAATTACAATCAGCGGGATGCCCCAGTTTTATAAGTCTCCTTTATGGGTTTTGACTTAATGGGTTTTTTATTTTTTGAGATAATGACTGCCTTTCTTTATTGATTATTCGGAACCATCACTGTCTTTCTTTGTTTTGTAAGGACCTCTTTGGTGCCATTCGTTATGCACTTGGATCAACTGAGAGAACTACCCTGCCCCAGGTTATGATTAAGGGTTTTGATTTTCGAAAATAAAAACTCCTACTTCTTTGGCTCAGAGGGGTTAACGAGGGATTATCTTCCTTATTACTCCAGTGTTTAGGAATTGAAACAATGCCTGTACCTCATCAGCGGGGTCCGTTCAAAAGCATACTGTAAAGATAGCGGTATCGTTTTCGTCATCCTCCCTCAAGAGGCTTAGAATTATTAATTGAGAGTTGACATCAGAAAAAATATGAAAACAATTTGCATTTAGTGAATACGAATATATTGTTTCAGAACAGACATATGCGATGCATTAATGAAATAACAATGTTTATCATGAACAAATGTTTGAACAATCGAAAGAAAATTACAACTTGAAAAATTCTAATGAACAAAAGTTTCTCAATCCTAGCCATGTTTTGGCAAGGGAGCAATGATCACATTGGGAGTCTCGGCGGGCTCGAACTCGATCTCTTTAGCATCGATCATGTTCTGAATCTTGTACTTCAGTGCCCAACAGTCCTCAGTATCGTGCCCCGGGCTACCAGAATGGTAAGCGCACCTTGCTTCTGGGTTGTAATTTGGAGAGGACGTCTTTGGATTTGCAGGAGGGTTGATCACCGCAATCAGGTTCATCCTTAACATGTGCTGCAAAGCTCGTGACCATGACATGTTGATGTAGGTGAATTGTCTCTTAGGCTCGTCCGACCTGTTCTGATCAACCCGCTGTTCTTGGCGAGGTCGTTGTTGGACCTGAGAAGTAGTAGCAACTCGGAGAGGTATATTCATTGGACCCGACCTTTGCCCTCTTGGAAGCTGTTCCATGACCTGGTCCCTGATTTGGGCTGGTTGCTTCATGCCTTGAGGAAGTTGGCTGATCAGATTTCTCAGCTCTCCTTGCTCCTGAGCTAAACCTTGAATGAGGGCCCTTTGCCCCAACATCTGGGTTTTCAATGTGTCTACCTCAGCTTGTAGACGTTTCAGCTGTTCGTCCTTGTCATCTTCAGGACTCTTTCTGATCAGATTCCCCATGAGGAGTGTCCTCAACTCTTCCTGCCCCTTGGATAGACCTAGGAAGATTTCCCTGAACTGAGTCTCTTGAGTGTGAAGGTCCTGGTTATCTGGTTGGGGAGCCATTGCTGAAATAAATAGTGAACAAGGGTAAGTGACCTGCAATCAAGGGTACCTATTATGCAATGATGTGTATGACATGCATGTAATGTTTTCAAGGACCTCGCGGGGTAAACAAGAAAATTTGTTAGCATTTGGATCCGGTAGCTTGATTGAAAGAAACTTCATATTTGTTGAGAGTCTTTCTTCCAAGGGTCAAAGGCTCACCATATCAAGTGGGTCATAGCCCCTGACTCAAGTCATCAACCTTATTTTGCTTTCCAAACAACCTTGGCTAGGGGAACCTTCTTCAGGAGTCAAAGCTCACCATATCAAGTGGGTCATAGCCTCTGACAACTTTGGCTAGAGTAAAATAAATCCTCTTTGCCCCTTGCTAGATGTTTAATTCATCATGACCTGCATCACAAGCCCTTGAGATCCTTGAAATGGGTTAGGATGTATGCAATGGTATGATGTCATGATGCATGGGGTAATATGAATAAACCCTGTTATGAGCCCTTATTAAGGACTATAAACAGAAACCTGCAAGAAACTCAAGTAAAACCTGTCATGAGTCCCAGTTAAGGACTAAAAAACAAAACCTGCAAGAAACTCGGTAAACCTTGTTATGAGTCCTAATTAAGGACTGCAAACCAAAACCTGTAAGAAACTTAATATACCCTGTTATGAGTCCCTATTAAGGACTATAAACAAAACCTACAAGAAACTCGGTAAACCTTGTTATGAGTCCTAATCAAGGACTACAAACAAAACCTGCAAGAAGCTCAAGTGTCAGACAACAAGCATGCAAATAGTCAAGTACGAAGGCACACAAGTCACACAAAAGAGCCCTTAGAGTTTAGGCCAGCATGAGGTCTAGGTATTACCCTTTTTCAGTTTGTTGGTTCATACCTGTCCTATCAAAGTAACCGGGTTCTTAGAGGATCCCAATATCATTGACTACCCTCAATCGGTCATAACTCCAGCATCGCAATCTTTTCTTGCAGCCAGAACCATCACGAGAGTTTAGCCTCAATGGGCGTAGCATACTGCTACTGTTCTATTGGCCAAGTTGTGTCATTTAAGGTTCTAAGGTCGGTTGGTGCTTAATGACTCCTTGGAAGACCCATATTCTCCCCGTTTCAACACGAGGGATATCGGTACAGACCAAGGCGCCACACCAATGTAGCCACTGCTTCACCCATGTCGGTATACGCCGGACAGGTCCCTCACAGCTTATGCTACCTAAACAGGGTATCCCCAGATCCGGGTTAGGATCTATGTAACTCCCATGCAACCCACAATAATAAAGCAAGCAAGTCAATACAATTGAAAACACAGTTATGAACTATCCCTAAGGTACACCTCACTTTAAAAAGAGTCCCCAACAGAGTCGCCAGTTCTGTGATCGGTGGATCTGGAACTGACTGTTTAACGCTGGTTCGCGAAATGTCGCGGAAGCAAGAGTCGCCATCGTCTTTTATTTTCTCCAAATGGAAAGGACAAAAGCACAGAAAAATTCCTTAAAGAGATTGCTCTCGGTTCGGGAGGTAGGTTATAGAAAGGGAAGGTGTTAGCACCCTTTCTATCCATGGTTATCCATGGGCTCTTAGATACTTGCTCAATGTGTTTTCAAAATTGTTTGTTTCCTTTTCAACTGTGGGTTTTAAAAAGTTTCTTTGAAAATTCCAGTTCGACTCTTGTATCGGTCCTCAAGAGTGTTTGAAAAGTTGCTTTCGAAAGCTTTTTGAAAATGTGTCGGTGTGAAAAGTATTTTGAATTTTTGTTTGAAATTTAGAGCAAGTATCTACGAGAACCTACCTACCCTAAGGAATTCGTCTGTGTAAATGTCCTTTAAAGTAGTGCCGTCCCACCATTGAGAGGTAGGTAGCACCACCGTTGGAGGTGTTCGGGTCAATTCGAGGTTCGGGACATGGTGATCACCAGAGCAATGAGAAGACACCTTAGAAGCTAGCCTCATGCCAGGTTCCTGGATCATGAGGACTTACTAAGACATCCTCTACTCGACGATCACCTTTCGAGGAAAGGCAACAGTGAGGCGTACCCTAGGGGTGGTGTGTGATTTGTGTGTCAGATTCGTTTATTTTTGTCTTGTCATGGCATAGGTGATCTACGCGTTTGTTTTTATTTTTATCATTTATTCTTGCATGCCATTATTAACAGTAAAAAAGTGCGAGAAATATAAAGTTCCTAAACTATTACAAAGCCGCGGGTCCACATCGCCAAAATTTCCAAGACCCGATTTGACAGAAAGTAAAGAAGCAAAGTAAAGTGCGAGAAATTAGGTTTACACGGCTTTGGGAGAATTACATTAATATTTACAAGAAGGAAATAAATAAAATGCGCGAATAGGAATTAAAATTGGAAACGAGGGCGTTGGACCCTTTTTAATGAAATTAAATTAAATGATTAAACTAATGAAATTAAAGAGAAAAAAAGAAATTATTTTTTTTTTGAGTTTTTGGTATTTATGTTTTTTATGTATTTTTATGAGAAAGATTAAATGAAATTAAAATATTAACCCTAATTCTAATTTTTTTTTATTTATTAAGAAAAACATGTTAAAATTAAACCTAAAATTAATCTAATTATTTACATGCAATTTTGATTTATAAAAATAAATAAATAATTATTAGTGAAATTTATTTACAAAAAAATATTAATTAAATAAATATATTTTGATTTTTATGACTTTTCTGTTTTTTACTATTTTTTATATTTTATGAAAATAAGTTAAATTAAAGGAATTAATTAAAAAAAGAAATAATTGAAATAAATAAAATAAGGAAAAGAAAGAAAATACAATACCTTGGGGGGTTTCTGTCCCCTTTTTGGAGGTGAATTGGAGTGGTTTGGCCATTTGTGTTCTGGCCCCATCATGCATAAGTTGTTCTACTTTGGCCATTTGGCTTTTGGCTTTTGGCCATTTGCGTTTTGGCCTCAACGTTCCTTAATCTTCTCAGGATGTCTGTCTCGCCATGTATTGGTGTCATGCATAAGTTTTTCTACTTTGGCCATTTGGCTTTTGGCTTTTGGCCATTTGGCTTTTGGCCATTTGGCTTTTGGCCTCAACGTTCCTTAATGAACCTGCATGGGATCCTGTCTAAATCTGCAGTGTTGAATCTCACGAACACATTAAATAAAATCATAAAATGCAAATAAAGCCAATATATGAAGAAATTTAATGTTTAGGCACAATATGACATGTATGAGTGATTATACCCTTTTGATCATGGAGATCAAATCAACCTTACCCTTACTGGAAAAGTAGTGACATGAATGCTTTTATGCCCTTTGGATCATGGAGATCAAGCCAGCCTTACCCTTACTGAAGAAGTAATAAGATGTTGGTTTGTAACTGAGATGGCTTGTTTGTAGTGAGAGAGAGATTTGTAATAATGATTTCAAGGTTTTAGGGTTCTTGAAAGAGTTTGATATTCTAACAGTGTTGTGACAAGGTTTTTTCTCTCTTTTCCTCCTCTGGTTTGTATGAAAAGAAGGTGATTATATAATGGAAATTAGGGTAAAGAAAATGGGCTTTGAATGTGCAATTGGGCCTCCAATATTCACTTGAGTTCGTCACTTTCCAGGCTAAATCGCAGGGACTTAAGTGCAATTTTTTGAAGTTGAAATGTGAAAACAAAATGTAGCCGACATCGAGAACTAACTCCTGTCCGAAAATCGGCTCAATCGGATAAACGGTGAATTAGTTATGAATTTTTGAAGTTTCAGCTCAGACAAACTTATTTTGGGCTTCAGTGTCGACTCTGACACGTTCTTCAATAAAAAACTGGTATTGATCGGAGCATAATCCGGTCTCGACTTTTGAAGCAAAGTTGTAGATCTATGAGTCAGTGACCTTGTGTAAAAATATGAGCCCAATCCGATAAAAATTGACCGAGTTATGAATTTTCGAAGTTTCGGCCCAGATGAAATAATATTCAACATTCAGGATTTTCAGCGTGTCACGCACTCTGAGCAAAAAACGAAGGCCTTTTGAATACCGTTTGAACTCAATACCTTCTGTGAAAATGTAGCCAACTCAATTTGTGAAATTTTGGCGCCAGAACCAGCTCGATATGATAAAAATCGACCAAGTTATGATTTTTTGAACATGACGCAAATAAACTTCTGTCACAAATATTCTGCACGAAAATACTTGATAAATCCACATTTTTGAAGACCTTCTGATCGAAATTGGCTTCCAGCCGTGAGAGATGAAAACGTAGATAATGTCAAGACGAAACTTTGGCCACCGGAACGGGTTCAAAACGAGTCACGATCTTCAAGTTATGAATTTTTTAGCGCGTAAAAACTGCACTTTCAGCACACTTTTTCACTATATTTCTTCAAGAAAACTCACACATTCGGATACCTTCTTTAAAGAATTGACTCTTGAGCCGAACCTGAATTTGAGAATATGTTATCAGAGATATCTTGGCGAAAGAATACCTGAATATAACGCGCCGGGTTGGACTTGTGAATTTTCTTGAAATGTTTTGAGAAATATGGGAGGGCAAATTTTGGGGTACAACACCTGGTCTTTAGGTCTAGCTTGTGGCTTATGTATGGAGTGTATTAGGGTTAAATTCTGAGCCAAAGGATCAAAGCATTGATGTAGAGAATATTTGATTTTCATGGCATAATTTTTCAATCTTTTTCATGCATATTTGATACCAATCATGTCCAATCAACTTGATTCTTTCTATATCTAATAATGCACGAAATCCTTAAGTTATTCCATGCATAAAAAGATTTGAAAACTTTGGTTTGGTATTTTTCACATATTTTAATTAATTAAATGAATTATTAGCAATTAAAAATTCAAATAAATAAATAAAAATGATGAATAACTTCCCTTTGGGCCAAATGGTCGTGCACATGCTTTGGATGATGAATCTTGGAAAAAAATGTGGCCCATTAGCAATTTTAAGGCATTTGAAGTAAAGTTGACTTTTCAAAATTCCCAAAAATTTCCCAACTTCCACAAGGCATATCTTGCTCAATTTTTAAGCTTTGATCATGTTCTTGGACATTTTGGAAAGGTCTTGAAGTCCTATAACCAATGCCTTTGGTCCCATGTCATTTTGATTTTCCAATCTCAAGTTATGGCCTTTGACTTAAAGTCCCTTTTTGTTGACTTTTGAAAATGACCTATAATGTTGAAATTGATAACTTTTTGTGAGAGCATTTCTTGGACTTGAAGTGTGAAGAGGAGTTGTAGGAAATGTCTTTCTCTTCAAAATGAGCTTTGGATGGAATTTTTCTGATAAACCATGTGGAAGTTATGCCTTGGTCAAGTTACAGTTGACTTTTTCAACTGTCCAAATATGGAAACTTTTGCATCTTGAGACTTTTTGAGCCAAACTTTGAGAATCATGATCAAGCATTGATCAAATGATGTTTGTGGCTTCAAAATGAGATGTTGACCAAAAATTTGAACTTTTGACTGTCAAATGACCATTTTTCCCCTGCAGTTGACTTTAGGGCAATTAGGGTTTTTGACTGTGCAATTTTGTGCTGTAAGTCGTGAAACTTGGTATGAGGATGCTTGACCATGTTGTAGGAATGTGGGACTTGATTGGACCCTTGGAAACTTCATTTTCTTTGTCAGAACCAAAACCCTAGTTTTTGACTGTTAGGAGGCCCTTGAACTGTGCAACCCTTGGGGAATTTTGAAGCATGCTCTTTGCAAATCTTGAAGAATATGGGAGGGCAAATTTTGGGGTACAACACAAAGATAGACATCAAAACAAAGAAAAGTAATTGTCAATGGAGACCACTTGGGTCAAAGATGTCTGAATATTACAAATTACGGGCATGCATGCCCAAATACAAATAAGATGAAAAAACAAAAATGTCAATCGCTCCCCAGAGTATTCACTTCAACCTCGGGAGAGTCAGGAGGAGGAACCACCCGACCATCAACTACCTGGGACAAAACCCCAATTTCTTTAATGTTTAATTGCGGGTTCAGCACGGATAGCTGATTCACGACAGATTCAAAGCCGTCAACACAGTCCGACTCTAGGAGTTGAATCTGAGCAATAAAGTCGGCGCGCATGCGCAAATCGGCTACCCCCTCAGGTTCACCCTCCGCAGGCATCATAACAGCTTTCAGATTTGTAACCTCCTTCGCCAGCCGTTGGTTATCACTCTTCAGTCGTTCCTTATCGAGCTAGAGGAAAATTTTTTCCTCGAGGGCTTTCTCGGCCCTTTCCTTCTCCCCCGCCAGCATGTCGGCATGCTCGTGAAACATTTCCTCGCTTCGTTCAAGAGCGGTCTTCAGCTTGCATGTTTTCGTTACAAGAGTCGCCTTCTCCGACTCCAGTGCCTTGACCCGATCGGAGGAGTCCGACCCTTCACCCGCCAGAACAACGGCCATCTCTGCCATCTTCACCACCCCGACCATGCTGGAAGAGAGGTGCTTGCTTCGACCTTCCTTGTCGAGCCGCCTGGTGATGTCAGACTCGTTACCAGACATGGTCAAGGGGAAACCCTCGAAGAAGTCTTTTTCCACGAAGCAGGGTGGTAGGCTAAAGGCCCAGGCACCCGCCCCACTGTCAGTTAGATCAGCATGTCCATCTTCTGGACGACTCCGCTTCTTGCTCAACAACACGGCTTGGCGCTCGGTGTCACGAGAACCCGAGGACCCACTAGATCCCTCCCTGGCCGGCTCGGGGGCTGAACCCATACGCGTAACTTGTTGCAGTTCACCAATCTCTTGTTGCTCTTATTCTCCTCGGTCAACTTCAGCAATCTCTCGCGGCACTCCACCATGTGACCTGCAAAAATAAAGAAAATGTGCCCAGGTCAATTTCGTCGAAGAAACAAAAGAAGGAAAACAATATAGTAACAAAAAGCAAGAAAAACCTAAGAGATCCATGGTCTGCCCGTAAGATTGACACTCAACGAGCGCCTTTGTATTGATCGGACGCGCCTTAAACGTTAGCTCGTCGTCTTCGTCCAGGATGTCGTGCCCTTCCCGTGTGACCCATCTGGTGGGGAAGAAACCATCGACAAAACGATTGAGGACACCATATGCCTCTTTTTCTTCGACACTCATACCACCGGCGGAAGTGTGGTAATGCCCAGGACCGTGATCGTAGTGGCTTGAACACCAGTGGATGGGAAACTTTGAGATTCTCCTAATCTCAGGATTACCCTCGGTGTCCAAGCACGGCTAGTCGTCCTCATCCACAATGGTAGCCGGGTCGAACAGAGAATCCAAGGCTGTTTATGTAGATGGTTGCAAGATATATCACTTGTCCTTAAAGTCTCAGACAGAATCCATATACATCTTAAACAACCTCTTCGACTATTTAAGGGATACCCAGCTATGTTTCCCTCTTCGGGACTACTGTTGTAAGTGAAAAACCCTGAAGAATAGGGGAATGGTGGCCCCGATCCTCAGGAATCGACATGTAAGTTCAAATGCTCGGATAAAGGCAATCACGTTGGGATAAAGTTGGGAGGGTGCCATGTTCAAATGACTGAACACCCCCATCCGGAAGTCGCTAAAAGGAAGCTGAAGTCCAAGGTCTTTGAACACGGCCTCGTACATGGGGAAGGCGTCCTAGGTGTACTCCGAGCATATGTGAGCATCTTGCGCTGGTCTCAGGATCTTGAAGTTTCTCTGAAAACCTTCTTGGCCGGCTCCGTACTCGACGATTGTGTAGGCTTGCCTCTGGGTGTGACTGTAGGTCGATGCTATCCCTCGAGGCTCAGTACCGACCCAATCCAATTTAGGGTAGTCGATTACGTCGACCAAATTAATGTTCTCCTCGGCGGTGCTGGTCCCTTCAGTCTCCATATTCTCTGAGATTCATGAGTGTCGACCATTTACCTATAAAGTAGAGGAAACCGGTGAATTTGAAAGTAAATTCAAATCCCCCTTTCCAACTACGCAGATGAAAAGGCTAAGCAACGCCTAGACCAAGTCGACGATCATCTACACAAAAAGGGGAAATATGTGTACCTCGACCGGCCCATGAAAATCATGCCAATTTTCTAAGATCACACGACGATCCTAACGACGAACACCTGTTTTTCATAAACACACTGGGC
Organism: Vicia faba; assembly: GCA_948472305.1. Classification (NCBI taxonomy): domain Eukaryota; kingdom Viridiplantae; phylum Streptophyta; class Magnoliopsida; order Fabales; family Fabaceae; genus Vicia; species Vicia faba. Next base: position 1,396,135,333 of record OX451736.1, on the reverse strand, counting down.
ACAGGAAGAATATGGCGAGCAGATTATGAATCTCACGACCAAGTTCATAAATTTGTTACCCAAACACATGGAGATCACAAGGAAGACTAACCTAAGTACCCACAAAAGGATGAATATCACAGGCATAATCACAAATCATACGCCTAAACGCATGAATTCCCCGGGCAGAATCCCCCAGATGCAAAATCCTACTGCTATACATCATCAAAATCTACCTACACAGGATATCAAAGAAAAAGAATGCTTACTTGAAGAATAGATGAAGAACGACGATGGTTAAGGAAGAGTACACGGCGGACTGTGCGGCGGTTTCAAGGATTCTGGTAAACGACACAGTGTTGACAACAGAGAAAGTGGAAAGCGCGAAAATATGAAAGTAAATTATGAGCCTTGGAGCCCTATTTATAGAGCTGACGTGGAATGTGAAACGTCGCGTCGGGCAGCTCACAAGCCGCCTTTCTCCTCGACACCTATATATACATGCAATGATGGCCCATACTCCCTATGTCATCATTATTATTCCAAAGAGCCACGCCACGTGTCTGACAAGTGTAACGTCCTCCCCCCGCGAGTCCTCCTCGAACCCACTCCGATCGCTGCTCGGGGAAAAATCCTGAACCGACGACGTTCCCTGTCTATGGTATAAAAGCTCCATGTCGAGCAGCGCACCTCGTAAAAGGATGAACTAGAACTAAGTCATAACTCCTTCATCAGGAGAAACGACTTGGGGGCTCCTGTTCTAGACTGGGCCTGCCCTTGGCCCAACTCCCAGTGAGGCCCAATCCAAGTGTGTCAACCTGCACCACTGACCGGTTCTATCCTCGAATACAGCGGATAACTACCACCTTTTCCCCACGAGGAGGCAACCTCACCACACAGGGAAAACACCCCGAGTAGACTAAGGACGGTCATCTCCGACCATAAAGGCTTCGAGGACACCCCGACTAGCTCGTGGACCAAGACTGGTTCCCTCACTCGACCTCGCGTATGCCGGGAATCACCCACGATGGGTAGATTCTCCTCCCGAGCATCCTCCTCGTAGGACTGACTATCAACGTCTCCGGATATCACGAGGTCTTCGTGGCCCCGAAAAGATTGAATCCATATCCATCTGACCTAGCGGAGGACGACATTCAGGTAGGGGACCACATGCGGGTCCCCACTACTCATATAGGACCTGACAGTCTCTACGTTGGGCCTGCTTGACCAGCCCAATGTAGAGACCTTGACCCAACGCTAGGGGCTATAAATACTCTCTCTTTCGATAGGGTCAGGTATTGAACACTTTCTTACTCTCACGCTTACTTTAGCTCATTCCAACAAAAATAATAATAAGAAAATAAAAAAACAAAAATATTTCTTTTTTGATATCATTTATAAAAATATATAAATTAATAAATTTTTTTTCTCATATATAAATATTATATCATTTATAAAAATATTTGTGTTAATCATAAATTATTTTTCCTTATTTTGACATCATTTATAAAAATATTTGGATCAGTAATATATTTTTTCCTGTATATAAAAATAATACCGATAAAAATATTTGGATCAGTAATATATTTTTTCCTGTATATAAAATTATTTTTTCCTTATTTTGACAACATTAATTGGATCAAAGTGCAGGTATATTAATTTCCACTATTTTGCTTATAATATTTACACTATTTGATAAAACAATACAACTATATATTCTTATTTGTTTTTCTATGTAGTGTCCTCAACATCAAAACGGTATAGATTGCGGATACTTCGTTATGCGGTTTATCAAAGAAATCATTCAACTGAATCAAATAGAGATTCCAGTCACTGTATGAATTTATAACTTAGGATTTGTTTTATTATTTCTCGGATATTTCATATAATTTTTTACTTTTAACTAAATCATGCATATTATGTTTTGTTATGTAGTACTTCGATGAGTACAAATGTGCATATTACACGAAACTTCAGTTGGAAGAAACCAAAGAGGAGTTGTGTCAATATTTTATTGAGCAGAGAATCATATAAGGACTGATTTAGTTGTTGTTAGAGTTGATTTTGTAAGACTGATTTTGAGTTACAATGCTGATAACAATGGTTTATATATAATTTGAGATACAAAAATGGTGTATATATATTTTGGATTACAATGCATTACCGCTATTTATGAATTACAGGTTATGGCAACTGGTTTATATAAATAATATGTTGCAAACAATGCAGGTATATGAATTATATAAATTATACCTCTAAAAAAAAACACCCTATGAAAGCGCTTTTTGGAGAAAAGCGCTTTCACAGGTAGACCTATGACAGCGCTTTTTCACATAAAGCGCTGTCTAAGGTAAACATATGACAGCGCTTTTCCAAGAAAAAGCGCTGCTAAAAGACAACCTATGAAAGCTCTTTTCCAGAAAAAAGCGCCACCAATGAAAGCGCTTCTTCATAAAAAAGCGCTGCCAAAAGCCTAGTTAAGAGAGCGCTTTTTAGAAAAAGCGCTGCCAAAAGCCTACTTAAGAGAGCGCTTTTTAGAAAAAGCGCTGTCATAAGTAGACCTACGAAAGCGCTTTTCATTAAACAAAAAGCGCTGCTAAAACCTATAGCAGCGCCACCTTAGAAAGCGCTTTTAAGCGCTTTTAAAGGCCAAAAAAAGCGCTTTCGTAGGTATTTTTTGGCGTAGTGTTGGATCATGGCTATCTTCTAATACGTTGAATTTAAAAATTTCTCAAGTCTTATATTCTTAGAATATCTTTTTGGTTGAAAAAAACCATTTAGTCTCACATTGCTCATGTGAGAAATATTAACTATCTTACTTCACTATATAAGGAATGCACATATTTCATTCAAAATCACACCAAAAACTATTCTATTAGTTTTTCTTTCCTCACTCTCATAACTCTGCGTCTCTCAAATTGTCGAATCGTCATCTTCTTCCCCTTTCTTCCTACTCGTTGAATTTTCCGATTATTTTTTGGATTCTCTTTGGAGAATTATTTGAATTTCTCTTTGTTGGAGAAATTATTATGAGTGGTCAAATGACCATTATTAATTTCTCTTTGGAGAATTCTTTGAGTTTCTTTTTGTTTGAGAAATTATTATGACTGGTCTTTGTACCAGATACTATGAGTGGTGTTGATACCATATTTAAATGGTCTTGTACCATCAGATGGTGTATTTCTAAACCGATTATCTACCATGCAAGTAGTAATCGTACAATATGGAACTTGGTTGTTTTATCCTGGAGGCGGCGCGGTAGTTTGACTGCTTTGCATAATTTTGAGCAGTGTTGCGAAACGTCTTAAAGAGAGCGACCTATTCCGCGACTCAACCTGGTAATTTCCTCGGTGACAAATATTTCAAAATCCAAAAACAACAATTTTAAGACGTTTCAAACTGCCATGGCTACCGAAGAAATTATTGGTTCTTTTGCAGATATTGTCTTTGAGAAATCGTTCATGTTTGAGGGAAGTCACTTCAAACGTTGGCAACAAAAGATGAAGTTCTTAACATTGAAAAAAAGTTGCTAACGTTCTTATCGATGATATTCTGTTGCTCCTTCTGGATCAATCGAACAAACTAACGACAATAAATCTGGAGATTTAGAAGGAACATTTAATAGTGTTGAAGTTAAATCTGCTGCACAGATTATAGCGAACGATTTACATCATATGAAAGAAATCACCTTATAGAAAGAGAATGAAAATCTCTAAAAAATCATATTTTGAATAGACTCACATATGATCTGTATGATAATTACAGTTGACGTGATACTGTAAAACAAGATTGAGAGACTCAGATAAAGAAGTATGACGTAGAAGTTGGAGCAAAAAAGTATGTTGTTAGCCGCTAATTCAAGTATCAAATGCAAAGATGTAAGGTCGATGGAGGCTCAATGTTACGAACTTCAAAAGATTGCTTAAAAGATCATCACAAAAGGTATGTGTTTAAATGAACAATTTCAAATTGGTTTTATTATTGACAAACTACCCCATAGTTTGAATGTTTTAAAAAAAGGGAATCTTAGAGACAATATCAAAAAGAAAAAGTCTTGGTTGTTTCAAACAACAAAAAGAAATTCGATGTAGTTCTGAAGCCATTTGAAAAATCATTAAAGAATCAAAACCACAATATTGTGAACCGAATTAAGAATGGGAACCCTTCTATGATCCCAATAGCTCCAACTAGGCAACAACCACCACCTAAAAGAAATGATGTTGGTTTCCCTTTGTTTTAACTAAGGAAAATCGAGTCATATGACTAAGAAATGTATAAGTAAGCTTGAACTTGGTGTTGTCCCTAATGCACAGGTCAACCTGACTAGTGGACAATTTATTGCTATAGTCATTGAAATCAACATGGTTGATGGATATGTTGGTTGGTGGATAAACACCCGTGTCTCTCGTTGTGTCTGTTATGATCGTGTTATATTTAAAACATACAAGAATACTAAAGATAAAAAAGTATTGGTGGGAGATGGCTAGACCGTGATTGTTGCTGGAATTGTAGACATGGAGCTAAATTTCACCTTCAAAAAGACTTTAATCTTAAAGAACGTTATGCATATTCCTAAGATTAAAAAGAATATTATTTCTGGTTTTCTTTTAAATAAGACAGGGTTTAGTCACTCTATTGGGATAGATTTGTACGTGTTGTACCCCAAAATTTTCCCTCTCTTTTCTCAAGGCATTTCTCACAAGGATTCTCAAAAATTCAAGCTTACACAAGTACAATTGTATTTTTTCAGCATCAAGTTAAAGAGGAAACTGTTAAAAGGGCAAAGCAGATGAAAATATTCTTTTTGACAAAATTGAAGAAAAATCAAGTTTTCTTCGATTTTACATCTTTCTATTGGGAACTTTGGCTCCTTCGATGCAAGCTTTGGTTCAGAGTTTTCGTTTGAACACTAGACTTCTTTTGGGCAAGTTTGTTTCCTGCTTCGTTTGGGCACTGGACTTCTTTTGGGAAAGTTCGTTTCCTGCTTCGTTTGGGCACTGGACTTCTTTTGGGCAAGTTTGATTCCTGCTTCGTTTGAATATTTAAGTTTCTTTGTGCAAGAATGGTATACATCTTTCGTTTGGCCATATGGCATCTTTCCTGCATGTTTTCCAAATTCAAAAGGTAGATTTTCCCACCATGCTAGCGTGCACAGGGCAAAAGCCTCCCTACGGCTAGCATTCACTGGATTCACATTAGCACCCATAGTGCAGTGGTTACCTGCATGCAAGCTCTGAATGGGTAAAATCTCCCTTTGAAACAACTTGCTGCAAGCTTCGACAGGGAAACACTTATCTTCAACTAGCTTTGATTCACAAGGAAAAAAGCCTCCTGCTGATGTCATTCGATTTAGAAGGCAAAAGCCTCCTGATTGGTTTCCTTCGATTCAGGAGGCAGAGGCATCTTTTTGGTTTCCTTCAATTGCACCTTTTACCTCCTTTTGGTATCCTTCGATTGCATAATTTACTTGCTACATGCCTCTTTAGTTTGGGCATGTGGTCTTCCTTTGATGCCTCTTTCGTTTGGGCATTTAGACTTCGTGCATGCCTCTTTTGTTTGGGCATGTGGCCTTCCTTTGATGCCTCTTTTGTTTTGGCATTTAGACTTCCTGCGTGCCTCTTTTGTTTGGGCATGTGGCCCTCCTTTGAGGCCTCTTTAGTTTGGGCATTTAGACTTCCTGCATGCCTCTTTCGTTTGGGCATGTGGCCCTCCTTTGATGCAAGCTTCATTTGGGCATTTAGACCTTCTGCATGCATTTTTCATTTGGGCATGTGGTCCCCTTTGATGCAAGCTTCGTTTGGGCATTTAGACTTCATGCATGCATCTTTCATTTGGGTTTGTGGCCTCCTTCGAATGAAAGTTTGGGTTACGTCCTCCGTTTGGGCATGAAGTCTTCTTCGATGCAAGTTTAATCCATAAGCTTCGTTTGGGAATTTTGCTCCCTTCGAAGCAGTTTTCTTTGATATATTTCTAAAAGTCTTTGACACACAAGTGGAAAATAGAATTTTGAAGGAACACTGATCAAATCTATAGGTCATGCTACATGATCTTACTTTACAGGCCTCAATGCTTGTATTTCACTCCATAATTAATTGTTTACATCATGGATTAAGTTATTATCCAGGTAATTAATACTTTTTCCAAAAGATTTTTTCATGAAAGTAAACTTTCTAGTACAAAATTTGTCTTAAGCCCATGCTTTGCTTAAATCATGGTTGTACTTCACCATAAGTCAGGGAAGTCAGCCCCTTTTAAACAACAACTTTAGTACTTCACCTTGGGATCATGGAAAATCTGACATAGCTTAATATTCACGTTTCAACCAAGCCATATCTTTGTTCAAACTCCCAAACCTTTTCTCTATAAATAGAGAAACCATTGACAAAGAAAAGGGCCAGATTTTTGCTGAAGAAAAAATATCATAAAATCCTCAAACACTCTAAAACTCTAAAACTCTCAAACTCTCAAACATTCTCAAACCTTCAAAACTCTAAAACATTCACACAAAAATCTCAGTTGTGTACCTTTCGATCCATTCCCCTAAACTATAATATAACACAACCTTCGATTCATTCCCTTAAACTATAGTGTAACACAACCTTCGATTCACTCCCCCAAACTACAGAATAACAAAACCTTCGATTTCCTCATAACTGTCAAATACCAACCTTTCGATTCAAGCAGAGAAGTGGTCCCAGTAGCTTAAGGAAGGTTCCATCAAAGTTTGATCCACCACCAAGGAAGTCACATACAGCTCCTTCGATTGACACTTCAAGGGATAAGTTCCTCTAAACTTGGAACTTTCCATTCAAATATCATTTGTACATATAAATAAAAGAAAAAATGTAGATATCACATCTAGGAAATTGACCATGCTTTAGATTTCGATTAGCATTGCCATGTATAATTAGTCTTTGGATTTTGGTGCCAAATAAATTTGTGTTAACCCTGGGCCTGTAGCTTTCGAAAGTTACCTTTGTTAGGTTCATATTAAAACTTTAGGCAGGTTGCGTGTATCCTTCGATTGGCTGAACAGGGAAGCCTTTCGAATCTCTAACTGGGGAGGATTCACATTCATGCAAACAAAGGGGGAGTTGGACACTTTAAACATTCAGAAACAAGTTTACCTTGCACCCATTCGAAGCTTCCTCATGAACAGATGAAATAGACCACCCCAATGGTATAAACAGCACGCGCAAAAAGAATTTTTGTGTAGGGACCTGAGTTCAAACCTTTGCAGGACCGAAAACAATTTTTTCCTTTTTTTGTGTTCTTTGTCTTTTTTTTAACAAAACTTCAAATATTTTTCAACCAATCAAAACAACTCCTTTTGAGTTGATTTTTTACACACTATTTATTTATAAGTTTTATTTTATGAATATATCAAAATATCACAAAAAATATTTTATTTTCATAATTATTTTAATTAATCAAAACCTTTCCTTAAATAAAAGTCAAAACAAAGTTCATCTTCTTTTCATTCCAATTTTTGTACATTTATTCACATTCAATATGGTTGTAATAGATAATTAGAATTTTATTTCTTACAACCCTCATTTATACATTTGTATCCCCATCCCCAAGTGATGTAATATCATAGTAAATTTACTTTCTGCAATTTATCACTTTCATATAAATGCTAGTAATTAGGGTGTGTATGGCAAGATTAAAACCAATGCTTAGAAAACCCTAAATTCAAGACAAAAATGCATGCAATCAAACAGACTTGTACACATGCACCTCTAGGGTTAACTCCACTTGTTGCCTTGAGAAAATAGTCATAATATGCATGTGATACGTTTTAGAAAAATTAATCAAAAGATCATAGTCCCTCGATGACGCTTCAAATGTTGCCTTACAAATGATCATAGTCCCTCAAGAGAAATGCTAACATATCTCACAACATTTCTATTCATGACTATAAAGACGTCACCCTTCCGTCCCTTCACATCCAACGATGGTGCTTCTTACCAAATCAATGGTAACATAACAATATCTAAAGGAGCAGGAAAATAATATATACCTTTTGAGTAGGTAGGATGTTCATAGTTGCTCGCTTGCTCACAAACAAAAAAACATTTTATATACCAACACTTTCATTTGAAACATTTTTAAAAGACAAAGCTCTTCGTACGCATTCTTATAGAAACGAAAATCATTACAAAGACACTTTTTTTAAAATCACTTTCAAAAACACATTCCACAAACACCTCTTTAAACTATTTTAAAAACCAACACTTTGTACGCATTCTTATAGAAACGAGAATCATTACAAAGACGTTTTTTCAAAATACTTTCGAACCCACATCCAGAGGGTCCTGGGAAAGACTTCGATCCAAAACCACCTGGCGCGAAGGAGGAAGAAGTACAAAACCAGAGGCTAGATTATATTTATGATGATGAGCCTCTAGGTTTTGAAAACGATCCATTAGCAAACAATGTTAAAATGCTAGTGCAAGATCCTTTAGAAGAAGTAGATTTGAGTGAAGGATTGGCGAAAAGGCCAACATACATTAGCACGAAGATAGATCCAGAGCTCAGGATCGAAATAATCCAATTGTTGAAGGAATTCAAATATTTCTTCACATGGGATCATGATGAAATGCCTGGTCTCGACAGGGAAGTGGTAGAGCTTCAACTACCAATAAGACTTGGGAAAAAGCCTGTCAAGCAAACTCCAAGGCGTTTTGTACCAGAGGTCTTGTCGAAGATTAAGACGGAAGTCAAAAGACTGCTGAGATGCAAGTTCATCCGAAAAACCAGGTATGTCGAGTGGATTGCAAATATAGTACATGTTATAAAGAAAAATGGTACCTTAAGGGTGTGCATCGATTTTAGAGATTTAAATGCTGCAACGCCCAAAGATGAATACCAAATGCCTGTGGCGGAAATGCTTGTCGATTCCGCCGCTATCTTCGAATACATGAGTATGCTTGATGGATACTCAGGGTATAATCAAATTTTCATTGCTGAAGAGGATGTGCCGATAACAGTCTTTCGATGCCCTGGAGCTTTAGGCACTTACGAGTGGGTAGTGATGCCTTTTGGCCTAAAAAACACAGGGGCAACATATCAAAGAGCAATGAATTCAATCTTCCATGATTTCATCGACACTTTTATATAGATTTATATTGATGATATTGTTGTTAAATCTGTTTCAGGGAAGACTCATATAGACCATCTTCGACAATCCTTTGAAAGGATGAGACGCTATGGTCTGAAAATGAATCCTCTAAAATGTGGTTTCGGCGTAAAAGCAGGGGGTCTCTTAGGCTTTGTGGTCCACAAGAATGGAATTAAAGTAAACCAGAACAAGACCAAAGCCATTTTGGAAGCGAAAGCACCAACTAACAAGAAGGAGTTGCAATCTCTACTTGGTAAGATAAATTTCCTGAGGAGATTTATTTCCAACTTAAGTGGGAAACACAAGCCTTCTCACCATTACTTCGACTCAACAAAGGAGACTTCGAGTGGGGGCAAGAACAACAAGATGCTTTCGACAAGATCAAAGAATACATCGCGAAACCACCCATTATGGTACCTCCTTGTAGAAATAGAAGTATGAAATTGTACATAGCTACATTCGATAAAACTTTAGGAATCATGTTAGCTCAAGAGGATGAGAATGGTGTCGAAAGACCTATTTATTACCTCAGTAGAGTTTTAAATGATGCAAAAACTAGATATAGAGAGGTTGAAAAACTATGTTTATGTCTTTACTTCCCATGTACAAAGCTCAAGCAATATATTAAACCAGTTGATGTCTTTGTTTCGTCTCATTTTGATGTTTTCAAATATATGTTGTCGAAACCCATCTTGCATAGTCGAATTGGCAAATGGGCACTTGCATTAACTGAGTATTCATTAAGTTTTACGCCTCTTAAGGCTGTGAAAGGTCAAGTGGTAGCAGATTTTATAGTTGACCACTCAATAAATGAGGAATCAATCAACTACTTAGAGGTTGAACCTTGGAAGTTATACTTCGACGGTTCTAGTCATAAAGACGGAACTAGGGTAGGGGTTCTAATTATTTCTCCAAAAAAAATTCCAACAACATTCAAGTACAAGATCGAAGGTTCTTGTTCGAACAATGGGGGCTGAATACGAAGCTCTAATCGTAGGCCTTGAAATATTGTTGGAATTGGGGGCAACTCGAGTTGAAATAATGGGAGACTCAGAGTTAGTTATAAAACAAGTTACAAAAGAATATAAATGCATAAGAGAAAATATTATCATGTATTTTGTAATAGTAAATCATTTGTTGAAAAACTTTGAAAAGATCAACATCCGACATATACCAAGACTGGAGAATCAAGTAGCTAATGACTTAGCATATATTGCACCAGGGTACAAAATTTTGAAAGAGAAATTACAATAGGTAATCGAAGTTAGAGGAAGAGTGACATTGACCAAGTTGTCTCCAACAGATTTGAAAACAACAAAGTTGGGGTATGCTGATCACGAAAACTTTGAAATTTTGTTCATAGACAATCTAACAGAACAAGATTGGAGAAAGCCTATAGTGGATTATTTGCAAAATTCCGTAGCTTTGACAGAACGCAAGATAAAGTACAGGGCACTGAGTTATACCTTAATAGGAAACGAGTTATTTAAAAAGACACCTGAAGGGGTGCTATTAAAATTCCTAAATGAAACAGAGGCATACATAGCTCTTTCAACTACACATGTTGGGGCATGTGGAGCACACCAAGTGGGCCATAAAATGAAATGGTTATTGTTTCGACAAGGACTATATTGGCCCACTATGTTGAAAGATTGCATTAATTTTGCAAAAGGATGTCAAGAATCTCAAGTACATACAGGTATCCAACACGTACCTGCAAGCGAACTTCACTCGATTGTGAAACCTTGGCCTTTTAGGGGATGGGCCTTGGATCTTATTGGAGAGATTCGACCAGCGCCATCTAAAAGCCAGAAGTATATATTGGTGGGCATTGATTATTTTACTAAGTGGATTGAAGCAATTCCTTTAGTCAATGTAGGCCAGGAAAATGTCATTGAATTAATTTATATATAAGTTTGGAATCCATGAGACAATAACAACTAATCAAGGGTCAGTCTTTATTGGTCGAAAAGTGCAAGAGTTTGCTGCAGAAATGGGGTTCAAATTATTAACGTCTACGCCTTATTATGCACAAGCAAATGGTCAATTCGAAGCGGAAAACAAGGTAATAATCAGCTTAATAAAGAAGCATGTAGGAAATAATCCAAAAAATTGGCACAAGACCTTAGATCAAATTTTATGGGCTTTTCGAAGTCTCGTAAGGAAGCTACCGGAACAAATCCTTTTCGACTAAATTACGGCCACGATGCAGTATTGCCAGTAGAAATATGTCTACAGTCAACAAGAATTCAGAAACATCAAGACATCTCTTCTGAAGTTTATTGGAATATGATGTTAGACGAATTGATTGATTTGGACGTAGAAAGATTGAGAGCTTTGGACCTCTTAAGGTCACAAAAGAGGAGAGTTGAAATATCTTACAATAAAAGAGTAAAACCCAAGGCATTCATGCCTGAAGACATGGTATGGAAAGTAATCCTCCCAATGGATCGAAAAGATAGAAATATGGGAAAATGGTCTCCTAAATGGGAAGTACCTTTTAAGATCATCCAAATGTTATCTAGCGGCGCATATGAGGTCGAGGAATTAAATGAAGACCAAATTCTTTTGAGAGTAAATGGTAAATACTTGAAAAACTATAGACCTGCACTTCAACAGGTTAGAGTAACCAATACTTGATCTTAATCAAGTTAAAAAGCCAAGATGGAAAATATTATAAAGCCAAAATGGTTGAAAGCCATTACAAGATATAAGCGTACAACGAAAAAATAAAGTCGAAATCAAAACGGGAGGTTGGCCTTGATTTGGAGGTATTTTATCTTCTGAAACTCCAAGCGTCTTTCGCACAGGGCTTTCGACTGATGAAGAGCCTTGATCTTGACATCCAATGCTTGGGCTCATTCGACATATGCTAACCCCTCGTTGAGTTCCTCTTGACTCTCTGAATCAGTGCTGACAGCAAGAAGTTCTTCCTTTCATTTATTGTTGGCAGCAATCTTGGCTTCTAACTCTCTGATCTGGGCTTTCATACTGGCTGTATTCTGATCAAGTTCTTCTACTTCTTTCTGCCTAGCTCTTTGCGCCTTCGACAGCTCCTTCAGCTTTGAAGCTGATTCAGCAGTAGCACCGCAGGCAGAAGCTACATGCCATTGGCCTCCTCAATTTAACGAGTAAGAGTCCTTCGACAATTGTAGTCAGCTGAAACCTGATCGATGATGGAAATCAGATCCAAGATAACACTGGCAACATCAGGCAAAGCAGCAAGAAGGTCGACAACTCTTAAAGTAGTTTTCAAAAATGAAGGAGCTGTAGGTTCCGCCTTTAAGGTCAGCATTAAATCTCTTTTGAAAAGTTGTGCCTTAACCTTTTGAAGTGCTTCTTCAAGAGGATATGTTGAAGTGGATTTTCCAAACGCAATCGAAGCACTCTGATCAGAAGAACTTTCTCTACCCTCAAGGATGGCAGTCAGATAGCCAAGAGGATATTGCCGTTTTAGCAATACAAAATCTTCCTTGGTATGAGACCCTGTCGAAGTAACCCTCTCGTTTACAATACGATCCACATTGGCCTCGATAGGCATCTGCACAGGGACACCTTCAACACACGCAGAGTTTCCTGCTCCCCCTGTGAGGTCTTCCCTCTCATCAGTCGCCGGAATATCTCCAGTCTAATTTCCTCCTGATGGCATGTTTTACTTCTCTGTTTCGATCACATCATCAGCAACCTCCCCTTCCCCATCCTTCTGTTCATCATCGTTAGCCTGAGGAGTCCCAGGATTCACATGCTCTTCATTAGGAACTTCTTCATTGGGCTTCCCAAGAGTTTCGTGCCCAGGAGTTTGGTTCACTTTTCTAGCAGAACTCACAAAAGATCCTTTTGTCCTGTAAGTAGGATCACCCTTACTATTTATCAAGGTGACAGATTCTTCTAAGAGGTTCTGTTTTGAAGTACCAGCAATGTCCTGAAGATTACAAGATGGTTATCAGAACTATTAAAGGAAAATAAGTCGAAGTCAACAAAAAATCGTGAGGGGTCGAAGTAATTACCTTAGGCGGAATTTCAGTGCCAGGACTTGAGTTGTCGCTCTCACTAGGATTTTTTAGCCTAGCAGCTATCTCCTGCTCCATTGGTTCTCTGATGATGACAGGAGGAGGTCTCGACCCAATGACTTTAACCTTGACCTTGGTTTTTGGACGAGGCTCGTGAACAGGGGCTTCTTTCTTTAACTTTTGCCTTTTTAAGGGGACAAGAGGAGATTCCCCCTCTTCATCACTGGAAATTTCAATTTCTTGAACTTTCCTTTTCTGTGGGTTGATTTCAAATTCCCAGAAAGAAAGGAGTCGAAAGCATTAGCGTCAAAAGTTATATGTCGGAAACAAAGATATAACAGCAGAAAATGTTTACCTTGGGAGAAGGTTTCACAGAAGGTTCTCCTCCTTTTGCGCTTTCAACGACTTTCTTGGTGATGGTCCTCTTGACTGCTAGACAATGAACAAAGATAAATTAGGTGTTGAATGATTAGATTGAAGATGATAAAGACATTTTATTTGAGAAAGAAGATTACCCTTTTTTATCTTGTCAGAGAATAGCAAAAACGCCTCTTGAAGGTGAGCAACGAAGTCTTTTTCGTCGAAAAATTCTTCATTGTAATACTGCTTCCACCAGTCCTCAAAAAGAGGCAAACACAGGAAATTGAGATTGAATTCGAACAAAGTTAGTATGGTTCGACCAACGTACCTACCAATATGCCTGGTAGCAGCATCCTCTGAGTAGTCTGCATTGTAAAACAACAGAAGCTTTTCTCGAGAGTAGATTGGTGACGGGAGCGTCTGGATAATACCAAATTGTCGAGAGACAAGATTCGGTTGATAAGAAATTAAGCTAAGTCAATTCTTAGAACTCTTGAATCTCATAGGCATGATTTTTGGTTGAAGAAACAACTCCCATATAGCTACATATTCATCAACATGGTCATCTTTGTCAGACGAGGGATATGGTCGAATGAACCATTTCGGGTCAACCTTTCTACTAGCAAAGGGAGCCATGGTTGAAACAAATTCCTTCCGCTTTGCAAACATCATTACAAAGCTGGTAAACACCTTTTGGAATTGTTGACCTTCGTCAGTTGGAATTAACAGGACTAGTCTAGTCCCCTCGACCCTTCTATTCAGGACCTCTGGAGCCCTCTCGTTAATCTTATTTTTTTGCGGAAGAAAAGATTCAAAAGTGGTATTCAGCCAAGGTTGTAGAAGCCAAAAGGGGCCAGAAAGGAGTAAACTCGCCTTGTCTACAATAACCTTAAGTTGAGTCACACCATTGCTGATGGACTCATACAGGTTGGCTAGAATCAACTCAGCCAGACAGAGAGGATAGCCATGGTGAAGTTGTGTTGCAAGAGTAAGCATTTTCTAAGTCACTTGAAGTGACTTGGTGAAAAAAACAAAACGAGATAACCACAAATCCAGAAAAGCTATGTGCTCCACTTCAGAGACAGTGGTACTCGATTTGTCATGGAAATGACTAATGAATATGGTATACATGGGCTTAATGGCTGAAAACCCGATAGAATCTCCAGACAGATCCTCAGGGTCAAAGTAGTCACCCGTTGGCCGAAGACCAATGATGACGACTATATCGAAGAGGGTTGGAGTTACCATTCAACAAGGCAAATGGAAGGTAAAATGTGTGATGTCCCAAAAATACAATGAAGCCACCAACATGAGAGGGCAATAAGCTAACCCTGTCTTCGACAGCATGATCAAGTCATAGATCCCCATATCTTTCCAGATTTGGGATTGTACTTTTTCCATTTTGCTCAGCCATTCTGATTATTCTGAAGTAAGACTAGGGCAAGATCGAAAGATCCTATTTCCCTTGTTCATGAACTGAAGGTTGATATCTTCCTTCGTCTGAGAATGTTGCTGGTTGGCGGGAGTTGCATCTTCAGGATCATCCCTGAGTTTCTTCGCACAACCTATAGGCCTGAGCCTAGGGTGAGTTAGGAAGAAGTTGCTATTTTGTTTTGGATTCTTGAAACACTTAGACAATGGGCCAGACATAGAATACATCTGCCCAGAATACCTAACAGGGATAAGCAACTGGGAATCATAAGCATCACGCCACTCTTTGGCCATGGGTTCAGATACGACCCTTTGTTCTCCAGTCAAAACAAGTACAGGGTTAATGGAGAAAACCTCTGGTTGTCTTTGGAGATCAGAAACATTCTTAGTTTTTGGGTTGTTGGGTGCATTGGAAAGGAAAGCCATGACTGAAAGTGGTAGTGAAAGAGCGAAGAAGATGAAGTTGTTAAGGTTTTTTCTTTGCAAGAGAGTTAAGAATACTGGGAGTTGTAAAAGAATTCCCAAAAGAGGATTCATTTATTTATAGTGTTCAGGAAAGAGTGTTTATCCCAAGACCATTTAATGTTGCAGAGTTAGTGGGGTACGTGGCGAACGTTAAAGCAGTTATCATACGAGAAATGAAAACATTTTCCATACTTTCCTAGGTTGTAGGAATAATGGCCATCATGGCAGCATGGTAACGGCTGATTGACAACGACGTGTTGAGAAAAAGGTAATGATGACTCTGAATACCAACAGGGGTTGGTAGAAGGCGAAAAGCACACAAGCGATTTTTATGGTCAAAGAGAAAGATAGGTGTCGAATGGGAATCTCAAAGAATAATCATCTCTCCGCGCGTTGAAACTGATATTCTTGGGGGGCAATTTGTTAGCTCCTAAATTTGACACCTATAACAAGTTGGCCTTATTGTCCAAAAATAGATTGAACAAGTCTAATTTGGAAAGGCTTCGACAAAGTAGAAAAGTAATTAGCGAAATTCTAAGTAAAATTGAGTCTTCGACCAGAAGGTTCTCAATCCCTTCGACTGAAGAGACTCCAAGGTCTTCGACCAGAAGGGAACTTTGTATCTGCCCCAGAAGATTTTGAATCTGAAGAAAGGAGGGAAAAGCAGTTCGCTTGGCAGTTGAGGAAAGCAATGTGGCGTGAAAATAAGGGTCGAAGCGCATGCAAAAGACACTTGTCTTTATCCTAGAGAAAGGCAACTCCTCGAAGGTTACCTAGTTTTAGAATAAATATAGAAAGTTTATGTATATTTCCGTGTGTTCAACTGACCGTACAAATTATTCAATACTATTCAATTACCCGTTACGTGAGAAAGAATACTAAAAAACGTACGTTTGAAACACCACATTTTAGAATCAAAGTCTTCTATTTATCTCTTTACATTTCTTGCCCTTTTATCTTGTTTTCACTTTATCTGCACTTTTTACCCAGATTTCTGCACCTAACCTCTCCTCGACCCCTTTGCTCTATTTACTTTCTGCACTCAAACTCATCCCTTTCCTAGTCGAACGTACGTTCTTCACCCACATTAACGTTTATGTCCAAACAACATCGCAAATTAACATATGTCCAAGGATAAAACTGATCGATCCTGCGAGTAACCAAAAAGTTACCCTTTTCGGAAGATCAGCGGTTGTTTACCAGAAAACACGGTGAACAGTCCCTCACACACTCTGACATTTATTGGTGTTCTCAATCTTTGGAGGACACTACTATCATTGACCGTTATGGGGAATTATTTAATGTCCCACTCTTAGGCATTAGGGGAGGTATCACCTATAACCCTTCTCTTGCATTACGCCAATTTGGGTATGCACAAAGAGATGGTCCTCACGATGCACTCATCCAAGGTTTGGTTTCGACTATGAGGGTGACAACCAAGGGTATCGTCAAAGGTTTATATGAGCTTGGAGAATGGTAAACAAAGTGGATAGAAAGACATTGGGGCGTAAGAACTCCATTCCTTTAGAGCCTTATCTTAAGTGGGTACGGACTCGTGCTCAAAGACTCGGTATGCCATACCCTGTCATTTTGCTTATCATCATGGAGCCATTAGTTGAAGGAGATGTTCCGTATGCTATCCTTCATCCTACCATGCCTACTTCTCTTGAAGACTTACAAAGAGCTTGGATCCAGTTGAAGGAAGAACGAGACACCTTCGAAGCCCGGTTCTACGCGAGTGAAAAGAAGGTTCTGGAGCTTACAAGACAGCTTCATGAGGAGCGAAATCTGAATGCCTATATTGCGCCAAAGAGGATGCGTTCGACCTTTTTGCCTTAGGAGTTTATTTTACTTTATTTCCTCCATTGTAAGCCCAAGGGGCATGGTTGTAATTAATTTAAACTTATTAATAAAATTGATGTTTGTTCCTTTTTTGTCTAAAATAAATTTAAATCTTCCATGTCCTTGAAAACATTGCATCCACATACCATGCATCATATCATGACAGGCTTTTCCTACACAGATCTCTCATCTGCTTACTATTTATTTCAGTAGAGATGGCTCTAGAACAGACTATCAAGGACATTCAGACTCAAAATGCTCAACTTCAAGAAATGTTCTTGAACCTGTCCAAGGGGCAAGAAGAAGTGAAAGCACTCGTCACTAGGGGCGTGACCATGGAGAATCCTGAGTACGACAGGGATGACCAGTTAGAGCGGCTACAAACTGATAAAGCCATAATGAAAGTCCAGATGATGGGATAAATGGTGGGCCAGATGGCTCTTATCCAAAACTTGACTCAAGGACAAGAAGAGCTGAGAGCCCTTGTCAACAAGCTTCATCAAGATGGATGCAACCATATGGGGCAAACAGCTAGAATTGGGGATCAAGTCTTTAATCAGCCTCCCATGAGACAAGAAGCCGGTTTGGTGGAGAACAGACCTTTCCAAATTGCTTCCACATCATGAGCCCAACGGCAACCTCGCCAACAACGATAGGGGAATCAGCGTAAGGAGGTTGCACCTAAGAGACAATTCACAAGGATCGGCATATCGTTGGCTCAGGCGCTACAACACATGTTGAAGGCATAGTTAATTACGTTAAAGGCTCCTCCCAGGAATCCTAACACTTCTGCTCGTAGTTACCATCCCAATGAGAGGTGTGCATACCATTCTGATAGTCTTAGGCATGATACAAATGGTTGTTGGGCTCTAAAGAAAAAAATTCAAGACCCAATCGACGAAGGAGTGTTGCAATTTACACAAGATGATCAACTGGAGCTCTTCTATCACCCATCAAGGGCATCCATATGAAGTGACGATCTAGGCGGAGGAATTTTATGTTATTCAAATTTTCAGTTGTAATTTCTTTGTTTGTTTAAACACGTATCTTTATGTCAGACTTTGGTTACTCTCGTTAATGAATTAAATATGTTTATCTTGAATTAATCCATTCCTTTTAACTCTATTTGAAATATGCTCTTTATGATATTCAACTCTTGTTTCAAAAAAGTTGTAAGCCTTTAGAGGGAGGATGACGAAAACAATATCATAATCTCATACAATATGCTTTTGGACAGAGCTTGCTGACGATGTATAGGCGTTTCTTTCAATCCCTAAACAATGGAGTTATAAGGAAGATAATCCATAGTCAACCCCTTTGAGACAAAGAAGTAGGAGTTTTCTTTTTCACATAAATTAAAACCTTTAATCAAAACCTGGGGCAGGGTAGGCTCTCAGTTAATTCAAATGTGCGTTCAGTCGCAAACTTTCACCTCGTATACAACGAGTGATATCTAAAACGTCCTTCTGAACCAAAAGATGGTGATGGTTCCCTATTGTTGTACCCCAAAATTTTCCCTCCCATATTTCTCAAAACATGGCAAGAAAAATCTCCAAGTGGCTCAAGATTGCTCAAGAATGGGTAAGACAAGTCATCTTCTAAGGCAGTCAACCTCAAATTAGGGTTTTGTGTTGCATCAAGGTACTTGCATCCAAATGACCTCAAGTTCTCCCCAATTTCCTAATAGGTTCTAAAGTTCATCCATGTCAAATTTCAAGCCTTGCAGAGGTAGTTTGCTCAGTCAATTGCTGAAGGGTCCAAAAATCGACTGTGCTAGGGCAAAAGTCAACTATGACCCATAAACAGTCAAACTTCAAGATTTTTTGTCAAAATTATAATTTTGAAGGTTATTTCATCATTTTATCAAGGGTTGATCATAATTCATCAAGGATTGCTCAAAATTCATCAAGACTCAAAAGTTGCTAAATTAGGGTTTTGCAGGAAAGGTCAACTCAACTTTGACCAAGCATAACTTTCTCATACTTTATGATAAATGACCCATCCAAATCTCATTTTTAAGTGGATGCAATTTCCTACAAACCATCTTCATACCCCAAGATCAAGAAATGCACTCACAAAAAGTTACAAATTTGGACATTATAGGTCATTTTTGAAAGTCAACAAAAACACCTTTTTTGCCAAAGCTTATAACTTGAGAATGGAATATAAAAATGAGATGAGACCAAAAGGGTTGGTTATAAGACATATCAAGCTTTCTAAAAAGTCAAAGAACACTTCCAAAAGTTCAAAATTGAAAAAGTTATGCATTGTTGAAGTTGGGCATTTTTGCAAAATTGCCAAAAGTCAACTATCCCCAAAACATCAAATTTTGTCAAATGGGCCCATTCTTTTCCACTTGATTTGATCTTGTCACACTACAGAAGTGTCCTAGCTTCAGCCTTATGTCGATTTATCAATTTTTCTATTTTATTGGATTTTTTATTGAATTAATTCATTTTAAATCAATTTAAATCAAATAAAATCCCAAAACTTGATTACATGGGATCTTTTTCTATTTTCAGGACCTAATCATCATCAATGACATGATCAAATCCGTATCAAGCTTTTCATGTACAATACCCGACGCCTTGTAATAGTTAGTTTTAATTTCCGCAATTTAATTTCCGCAACTTATAAACTGTTAGATGTTTGATAATAGGGAATGCATGACAAGATCAAATGTTTAACCTAAAATCAACATAGATAACCATTAACATGTACAAAGATAAATTAACCGAAAACAACACACTCGCACATGTTCACTCTTAGGGTACACCTCACTTGGTTGTCTTCGAACGTGGTCATTGAGTATAGGAAGTTTTAGAGGTCGCCCTCCTGTCCAAAGATCATAGTTGCCTCGAAACGGTTGCCTCAGAAAAATGATCTAAGACATTAGGGTTACCGCTAAGGCGTCCTAACATTGCTTTGGTGACCGCACGTCCGTTAATCGAATTGACCCTTAAACTCCAACGAAGATGCTACCTACTCATCAATAGTGGGATAACATTGTCTAAAGGACATTAGCACAAATTGATTCTTTTTTCGAGTAGGTAGATGGTTCTTAAGTACTTGCTCTTTTCCAAACAAAACGAACCTTTTCGCACCTACACTCCTTTCAAACAAAAACTCTTTCAAACCCACAAGCACAAAGAAAACAATTTTGAAAACAATTTGAGCAAGTACCTAAGAGCCCGTGGATAACCACGGATAGAAAGGGTACTAACACCTTCCCTTTCTATAATCTACCCCCCGGACCCGAGAAACATCTCGAAAAAAGGAATTTTTCTGTGCTTTTTTCCTTTCCTTGTTGGATAAAATAAAAGACGGTGGCGACTCTTGCTTACCGCGACATTTTGCAAAAACAAACAAGAAACACGAACCAACATTCCAAAACAGTCAGTTCTCTCCCACCGTATCACAGAACTGGCGACTCTGCTGGGGAGCTTATAAGTGGGGTGTACCTTAGGAATAGTTCATAATGTTTTCAATTGCTTGACTTGTATGCTTTATCTTTGTGGGCTTGTATCAGAGTTACTATAGATCCTAACCTGGATCTGGGGATACCCTTTAGGTAAGTAGCAATAAACTGTGAGGGAACTGTACGGCGTAGACCGATACGGTTGAAGCAGTAACTACGTTGGTGTGGCACTTTAGTCTGTACCGATATCCCTTGTGTTGGAACGAGGAGAATATGGGTCTTCTAAGGGGTCATTAAGCACCAACTGACCTTAGAACCTTTAAATTGACCAACTTGGCCATAGAACAGTAGCAGTATGCTACACTCATTGAGACTAAACTCTCGCGATGATTCCGGCCACAAGAAAAGGTTGCTAAACTGGAATTATGACCGATCGAGGGTAGTCAGTGATATTGAGATCCTCTAGAACCCGATTACTATTTTTAGGACAGGTTTAAACCAACTGAACTGAAAGAGGGTAGTACCTAAGCTCCTTGTCAGCCTGGAATCTAAGGGCTCTCTGTGTGACTTGTGTGCCTTTACCATGTTTGGTATTTGTGGATACTTGTGGCGTGCTTTCTATCATGACATCATGACATCATAACATTGCATACATCTTGCATTGGACTAACCTATTTAAAAGACAAGAGGGATTCATCTTTGTTCTGTTTTGTAGGTCATGATGCCCATGCGTAGGAATACCATCCAGATCAACTTTGTCCAGGTTCCCACTATGCTTAAAGAGTTGATTGCAAAGATGCCTGATACTACCTCATTCATCAGAAGACATGGGTATCTTCTCAGTTTGGTCACCTCCAAATTGGACAAGCAGATGATGAGTGTTTTGGTCCAATTCTATGATCCGTTGTACCATTGCTTTAATTTTCAGGACTATCAGCTGGTTCCCACCTTAGAAGAGTTCTCTGAGCTGCTTGGTATCCCTATCCGGGAGCAGACCCTATTTACTGGTTGGGAGAAGATCCTTAGGCCCGAAGAGATTACTGCAGCCCTTCATATGACAAAGGATGAGGTTATGGCTAATTGGGAGACTAGGAGTGGAGCAAAGGGCTTTCTGACTAAGTTCTTGGTTGGTAAGGCTAATTATTTCTGGGATAGTCTAGACTTCAAGGCATTCAAAGATATTCTGGCTCTTCTGATATATGGCTTGGTTTTGTTTCCGAACTCTGACTCCTTTGTTGATGTGAGTGCGTTGAAAATCTTCGTCTCTCGGAATCCTGTGCCCACTCTCTTGGGTGACATTCTTCATCAGCTTTATGCCCGTATTGTCCGAAAGCGGGGAACCTTGATGTGATGTGCTTCGTTATTGGCGAGGTGGTTTATTTCACACCTCGCCAAATCAGTGCTGAAGAACAAAGAAGGCATGGGCTGGGCCTATAAGGTTATGTCTCTCTCTCACAATGATATCATCTGGACTATCAAGGATATGGATGAGGTGGCTATCATTGATCGATGTGGGGAATACCCTAATGTTCCACTGATAGGAACCAATGGAGGAATTTCTTACAATCCGTGCTTGGCCTTACGTCAGTTTGGGAGAGCCAGAAGAGAAGGACCTCATGAGCTGCTAATGCCTAGTATCATCTTTGATTTTCAAGGGGATAACGACGAACAGCACCGCAGATTCATAAGGGCTTGGGATAGAGTTCACAGATTTGATCCACATGAGTTGGGTCCAAAGACTTCTCTTCCAATGGAGCCATATCTCAGATGGGTCCGTATCCGCACCCAAAAGCTGTGTATGCCCTATGAAGCCGTCCTGCCTATCATTGTTGAAGTTGCTAATGAAGAAGGGGTTCTTCCGACCATTCTCCATCCTCATATGCCCACTGACATTGGGGCACTGAAAAGGTCTTGGATGCACCTGAGAGAGGAACATGATTCTTACCGAGAAAAGTTCAACGAACAAGAGTAGAAGATCCAAAAGTTGACTAGGCAGCTGGAGAACGAGCGGATTCTCAATGACTATGTCCGTACCGACAAGAAGCGACCATGGGAGCACTGATTGTCCTTTGGATTATTTCCTTTTCAGTTTTATTTACTTTTCAGTATTCCCTTTCATGTAACGCCTTAATGGCATCTGTTGAACAATTTGAATTTCAAAAGTTTATCTAATAAAGTGTGTTTCCTTTCTGGTTTACAAATTTGAATCTCTCGATTGTCTTTGAAATCATGTCATACGCATTTCATCCCATGCACTTCATAACAGGTACCCATTACAGGTCTCTTATCTTCTTCGCTGTTTATTTCAGCACTCACCATGTCTGTTGAACCATCCACCGAGAAAGCAATCAAGGCCCTACAGGCCCAGAATGCCCAATTCCAAGAGCTGCTCATGAATCTAGCTAAGGGTCAGCAAGATTTGAAGACCCTGATTCTGAAAGAGAAAAAGAAGAAGAAGAAGAGGACAATCCTGTTTAACACGGGTCACAGGTTTGGAAACAGGCTACATAATGAAGTTGATTTGACCACCTCATCTGAAGGGAAAGATAGTCAGGAAGAAAGGAGGGCTCCTAGCCCTGTGGTCTCAGACAACGAGACGGACTTCGACGAAGACCAGTATCCTCCAGCTGAGGATAGATACAAGCAATTGGAAGATCGGTTGAGTGCGATGGAAGTTCAGAAAGTGCCTGGTCTGGACTTTGGTGATCTGGGTCTATCATCTGAGGTGGTGATCCCCCACAAATTCAAAGCACCAGCCTTTGCTAAGTATGATGGATTTTCTTGTCCGAAGTTGCACCTCCGGTCATATGTAAGGAAGATTCAGCCGTACACCGCTGATAAGAACTTATGGATCCACTTATTTCAAGACAGTCTCTCAGGGACTCAGCTTGAATGGTTTTACCAGTTGGACGGAGCCAGTATCCGCAGTTGGGAAGATTTGGCTACTGCATTCTAAAGGCAGTACCGGTACAATTCCGACCTTGCTCCCACGCGTACCCAACTCCAGGGTATGTCAATGGGAATGGGTGAAGGTTTCAAAGATTATGCTCAGAAGTGGAGGGACCTCACCGGAAGAGTGCAGCCACCCTTGGCTGATCGGGAGCTTGTGGATATGTTTCTAGGGACCTTGTCTGGTCCATTTTTCAACTATCTGATTGGAAGCTCTTCGTCTGGGTTTACAGAGCTAATTATGACTGGTGAAAGGATTGAGGCTGGTATTAAGGCTGGTAAGATACAAAAGGGTGCTTCGTCGAGCACCGAGAAAAAGCCTTTTAAGAAAGAGTCCAGTACTGTCTACGGTTCGAAAAGCCAGAATAGACCTGAACGCCGCCAAGCTGTTAATGCGGTTGTTATTTCAAGACCTGCTGGTGCTGCTCAACACAACAATCAACAAAAGGACGAGAGACCTCGAAGGTAATTCACCCGTCTCAGCATGACTTTGTCTCAGATTCTGCCACAGTTACTGAAAACCAATCTGGTGATTCCAAGCGAGGCCCCGAAGAATCCAAACATTACATCACCAAAGTATAACCCTAATGCCCGCTGTGCTTTTCACTCTGATAGCCCGGGGCATAATACAGATGATTGTTGCTCTTTGAAGAATAAGATACAAGACTTAATTGATGCTAAGGAAATTGAGTTTGAGGCGCTCGAAAGACCTAATGTTATGACTGCTCCTATGCCCAAGCATGGAGTGAATGCTATAGATGAAGACTCGTTTATGGTTTCTGTGAACGACATTGTTACCCCTTTGAGGATTATGAAGAAGAACCTTTTGCTAGCCGGTTTATTTCCGAGTTGTGACGAAGGTTGCCGTATGTGTTCTGTTCTACCTACCGGTTGCCATCTTTTGAAATCAGGTGTCCATCGCCTGATGGATAGTAAAGAAATATTGTTTAAGAAGACCCTTGTTCCTTTGGTTCCTACTGAAGAAGTTGCCATCATTACCATTTTCGACAATTCTTCCAAGCCTCCCTCGAGGAAGCCTGTTAGAATTACATCTGTTCCAAGAATCGCACCATTGATCATCATTGTTCCTGGGCCTATCCCCTATACCTCTGATAAATTTGTCCCTTGGCATTATGGGGCCGATGTTTATTTTCATGGAGTTAAACAAGAGTTAGATGTTGATACTGACGTCAGCAATATTGTTGGACCTGCTAAAGTCACCCGCAGCGGAAGGCTTTTCTCACCTGATATCTCTCCGCCAACTGCCCGAAAACCTGTTGTTATTACACCCGCCAATGTACCTGCTACTATTCCTGTTCAAGTTCCTATTCTTACCCCTGTCGCCGAGTCATCTGACGCTCGGGGCAAAGGGACCACCAGTGAGCCTGCCCAGACGGAGGCACCAAAGACGATTACTGTCGAAGCTTCTAGACAAGAGATGGAAGAGATTCCGAAGATCATCAAAAAGAGTGACTACAATGTAGTTGAACAGATGGGGCAAACCCCGTCCAATATTTCTATGTT
Source organism: Vicia faba (assembly GCA_948472305.1). Taxonomy (NCBI): domain Eukaryota; kingdom Viridiplantae; phylum Streptophyta; class Magnoliopsida; order Fabales; family Fabaceae; genus Vicia; species Vicia faba. Next base: position 1,396,110,231 of record OX451736.1, on the reverse strand, counting down.
GTCACTATTGTTATGCTCAGAGGCCCATGCTAAGGCTCTGATTGCATTCCTGAAGACTGCACACGTACCACAGGAGACATCAGCTGATCAGTTTACAGATTGCGTGGCCAATCTGACTGCTGATAATGGGTTGGGTTTCTCTGACGCCGACTTGACTGCTAAAGGGAAGAATCACAATGATGCCCTACATGTCTCCATTGAATGCAGGGGCACTACTGTTGCTCATGTATTAGTGGATACTGGTTCCTCATTGAACGTTTTACCTAAGAAATCTCTAGACCGGTTGGACTATGAAGGGTTGGAGCTGAAACCAAGCAACATTATTGTTAGAGCCTTTGATGGGTCTAAGAGAATGGTGCATGGAGAAGTTGATATTCCGATTAAGGTTGGTTCTCAGGTTTTCAATTCTACATTCTATGTGATGGACATTCGGCCATCTTATTCTTGTTTGCTGGGTCGCCCATGGATCCACAAAGCTGGGGCCGTAACCTCAACGCTCCACCAGAAGCTGAAGTACCCGGTCAAAGGGAAGATTGTGACAGTACAAGGAGAGGAAGAGTACATGGTTAGCCACCTCACCTCTTTCCGATATTTAGAGATGGATGGGGAGTTCATTGAGACCCCATTTCAGCATTTGAAGAGGTTCCCCAGACACTGGCATCAGCTGACACTGTTGTTGAAGATTCTCCTATGAAGATGGCTTCCTTTAGGGATGCCCGGGCTGTTGTCGAGAAAGGTGGGTGTGAAAATTGGGGCCAACTCCCTGATTTTACACAGAAGACTAACAAGTTTGGTTTAGGTTTCACTGCAGAAGCTCAAAGGGTTGTACGGAATGCACGGATTGGAAGACCTCCTGTGTTCATCAGCAACTCGGGAGTAAATGTCATTGAAGACGATGTTGAAGAGTCTGAATTCGATAGTTGGATCTATCCTACGAGCGACGGCAGACCAAGCCACTGGACAGCAAAGGACTTCATCCCTATTTCTTTTGTTACCCAATAATGAAACTTTTTTTTTGAATTTGTAACAGACAATGTTTTAAACTCTACGGCCCAGTGTCTTACCCGGGGCACCGTGGATTCATTTGTGAGGGCTTTATGTGTGTCATTTTCATATATCATTAATAAAAGCATTGAACGTTCTTGCATTTTGAATCTTGCGCTCCTTGTTTTTCTTTTATTATATATTGTAAAACAACTATTTTACACACACTCACATATACAGGTCTACATCCACTCTGGATCTCACTAGTAACGACTCTGCTACTGCCAGTTATGACTTTGAAAATACGATCAACTTAGTCGAAGACGAATGTGAAGATGATTGCGAAGTGCCTGGTGAAATTGCTAGACTTCTACTCCAGGAAGAGAGGGCTATACAGCCACATGAAGAGCCATTGGAATCAGTGAATCTGGATACGGAGACAGACAAGAAGGAAGTTAAGATCAGTGCAAATCTGGAGCCCAGTGTGAAGCAACGGTTGATTCAGATGCTGCGTGACTACATTGAGATCTTTGCCTGGTCTTACGAAGATATGCCTGGTTTGGATACTAATATTGTGGTTCACCGCCTGCCTACCAAGGAAGACTGTCCTCCAGTGAAATAGAAGGTCCGTCGAATGCGCCCAGAGATGTCTGAGAAAATCAAGGCTGAAGTTATGAAACAGTTTGACGCCGGTTTTCTAGCAGTTACTTCTTACCCTTAGTGGGTGGCCAATGTGGTTCCTGTGTCGAAGAAGGATGGTAAGGTTCGAATGTGTGTTGACTATAGGGATCTGAACAGGGCGGGTCCTAAGTATGATTTTCCTCTACCTCATATCAACGTTCTGGTTGACAACAGTGCCCAGCATAAGGTCTTCTCCTTTATGGATGGTTTCTCCGGTTATAATCAGATTAAAATGGCTCCCGAAGACATGGAGAAGACAACTTTTGTAACTCAGTGGGGCACCTTTTGCTACAAGGTCATGCCTTTTGGATTGAAGAATGCTGGGGCAACGTATCAGCGTGCCATGGTTGCTTTGTTTCATGACATGATCCACCATGAGATTGAGGTATATGTCGATGACATGATTGCAAGATCTCAAACTGAGGAGGAACACCTTGACCACCTTCAGAAGCTATTTGACAGGTTGAAGTTGTACAAGCTGAGGTTAAACCCGAACAAATGCACCTTCGGGGTGAGATCTGGTAAGCTACTGGGTTTCTTCGTAAGCGATAAAGGTATTCAAGTGGATCCTGCAAAGGTGAAGGCTATACAGGAGATGCCAGCTCCCAGAACAGAGAAAGAAGTCAGAGGCTTCCTGGGACGACTAAACTACATTTCCCGATTCATCTCACACCTGACTGCTACTTGTGAGCTAATCTTCAAGCTGCTGAAGAAAGATCAAGTGGTACGTTGGAACGATGAATGCCAGGCCGCTTTCGAAAGGATCAAAGAGTATCTCCAAGAGCCACCTATTCTGATGCCACCAGTTGAAGGGAGACCTTTGATCTTATACTTGACAGTACTCGACAACTCAATGGGGTGTGTGCTGGGTCAACATGACGAGTCTGGCCGAAAAGAGCATGCTATTTAGTACCTTAGCAAAACGTTTACCGACTGCGAGACCCGATACTCGTTGCTTGAGAAAACTTTCCGCGCTTTGGCATGGGCTGCTCGCCAGCTGAGACAGTATATGTTGACTCACACTACTCTATTGATATCAAAGATGGATCCAATCAAGTATATCTTCGAAAACCCTGCCTTGTCCGGAAGAATAGGGAGATGGCAGATGATCTTGACTGGGTATGACATCCAATATACGACCCAAAAGGCAATTAAGGGAAGTGTGTTGGCAGACCATTTGGCACATCAGGCAATGGATGATTACCAGTCTATGAACTTTGAATTTCCGGACGAGAATATCATGTTGGTAACTGATTGTGAAACACCTGGACCGGATGAAGGACCTGAGGAAGGATCCCGATGGTCTATGTACTTTGATGGAGCTTCGAACGCTTTGGGCAATGGCATTGGCGCCGTGATCATATCTCTTAAAGGCTCTCATACTCCGTTTACCACCCGACTATGTTTCAACTGCACCAACAACATGGCGGAGTATGAAGCATGCATCATGGGTCTTCGAGCAGCAATTGACCTAAGGATTAAGTTTCTAAGTGTCTTCGGAGATTCCGCTCTTGTGATCAGTTAGATCAAAGGCGAGTGGGATACGAAACACCCAAATCTTATTCCTTATAAGGAGTATGTGTTGACATCGCTTCCCCACTTCGAGGAGATAACCTTTGAACACTTCCCTAGAGAGGAGAGTCAGTTGGCGGACGCGCTAGCTACGATGTCTTCTATGTTCAAGGTCAATTGGGACAACGAGGCTCCCCGGATTATCATTGAAAGATTGGACAAACCTTCACATTGCTGTGACATTGAGAATGAAGAGGTAACAGAAAATCCCTGGTTTCACGAAGTAAAAAGGTATCTTGAGGCTCAAGAATACCCCGAGGGTGCATCTGTTAATGATAAGAAATTTCTGAGGAGGTTCGCGGCGAAGTTCTTCATCAGCAATGACATCCTTTACAAGAGTAACCATGATTCGACCTTACTACGTTGTGTGGATAAGAAGGAAGCAAAAAAGATCATGGCGGAGTTACATGAAGGTACTTTCGGAACTCATTCCAGTGGACACACCATGGCAAAGAAGATCCTTCGGGCAGGATATTTTTGGTCTACAATGGAAGCCGACTGTTATCAGCATTCTCGGACATGTCTAAAAGTGCCAAGTCTATGCTGATAAGGTGCACATACCTCCAGTTCCTCTAAACGTCTTGACGACACCTTGGCCTTTTGCAATGTGGGGCATTGATATGATCAGCGAGATCCGATCTACGGCATCCAACGGGCATCGTTTCATCCTGGTAGCTATTGATTACTTTACGAAATGGGTTGAAGCAACTTCCTTTGCTACCTTAACCAAGAATGTCGTGGCATGTTTCATTCGGCATAATCTGATCTGTCGATACAGTGTACCAGAAAGGATCATTACAGACAATGGTGCCAATCTTAACAACAAGATGATCACCGAGCTCTGCGAGAAATTCAAGATACAGCATCATAACTCTTCTCCCTACCGGCCAAAGATGAATATGGCTGTCGAAGCGGCTAATAAGAACATTAAGAAGATTATGCAGAAGATGACGGTGACATACAAAGACTGGCACAAGATGTTACCATTCGCTCTTCATGGGTACCGTACCTCAGCGCGGACGTCAATAGGGGCAACACCTATTCCTTGGTATATGGTATGAAGGTAGTCTTGCCTATTGAAGTTCAGCTCCCCTCTCTTTGGATCATGAAAGATGCAGGTTTGAGTGAAGATGACTGGATTCAGACCCGGCTTGATTAGCTGAACCTAATCGACGAAAAAAGACTTACTGCTATTTGTCATGGTCAGACGTACCAAAAACGGATGATCAAGGCATTTAAGAAGAAAGTTAGACGACAAGAGTATCAAGTTGGGGACCTGGTAATCAAGCGCATTATCTTACCTCAAGGTGATCCCAGGGGAAAATAGACCCCTACTTACGAAGGGCCATTTGTAGTTAAGAACATTTTCTCAGGAGGAGCTATGATTCTAACCACCATGGATGGTGACGACCTTCCTCACCACGTCAATCCAGACATAGTGAAAAGATACTACGCATAATCAAAGACCCGCTAGGTTGATTGGCCTAGGAAAAAATAAGGGCTTCCCGGCGAACCAAAACGGTTCGGGAAAAAGTAAGGGATGAAAATGAAAAATCTGTACACCCGGCAAGTCGAAAACCTGAAAAGGCGGCTTGGGCAAAAAGGGTATCCCGGTGGACTGAAAACCCGAAAGGGCGGTCCAGGCAAAAATTAGGGATTAAAGCGTAACACTGTGTCTCATTGGATCATCTTCTATCCAGACTTCGGTATCAACTATCATGCTCGGACGGTACTAATCAATCTGATTCACCTTCAATCAGTAGCAAAGCGATGAAATGCTCGAAGACATAAGGGAAATAGCAGAGTTGGAACCCAGTGGGATTATTCACATAGCTGTTTTGTTTTCTTTTCACAAATTGTATAAATTCTATTTGTTAGGCGGCGTTCTCTTACTAGGACGTCAGCCTCTTGTACAAAAACGACTATTTATAGGAGAAACTTCAAAATCAATACAATTCACTTTCAAAGAAATGTCAAACTGTTTTTTCTTTATCTGTTTTGTTTTGCAAAGTACGTCCAATGTTCATTTTTCATATATGCATTTGACATTAATTGCTGCTCATAAATATTTACATGCGAAACAAGAGACAAATTACTGGTAATATCAGAAACAGGGGCAATAGAATTGTCCAAGCTGTATAGTTGCTCTGTCCACCAGGCACGACGGTAGATTCAGATGAAGAATATGTCTAAGATATCTTCACTCCCCGTAGAGTAAGGCAGTAATGGTAGCTCTCCCCCAGCTGAGACTTGCAACTATGAACCAATCAGCAATGCTCTCCCCAAGCAGAGTTGGTCTACCATCGGCACTAGAAAGACTTGATATCCCCGGTAATTTAAATATTCCCCAATGGAGTATAAGAATTTCCCCGGCAGAATACAAGATACCCCCAGTAGAGTCAATATTTCCCCATCACGGTCTGAAAAAGCTTCCCCAACGGAGTTAAAGCGTCATCCCCAGTAAACTCTGAAAGTTTCCCCAGCGGAGTACAAAATAAATCTCCCCAGCCAAGTTCAAAAGATCACTCCCAGCAGAACACAGAGGATTATCCCCACAAAAGTCTAACAGGGTTATCCCCAGCAAGTCACAACTGAAAGATCATCCCCAGCGAAGTTCTTTCCTTTCACAAACAGAATTCAATCCTCAACAGATTCAATATCACCAGCAATGGTAATCCATCCCCAGTGGAGTTTATCAGTGGAGTCCTCAATAGAGCATCTCTACCCCACATAGTAATCTCCTCATCAGTTTATTCCCCAACGGAGTTATCTTCTCTCGCAGGTTTATTCTCGCAATCACCTTCGTTCACCATCCCCAACGGAAACGAAGAATTCAACTCTATTCTCCAGCAGCTATCCGGGATTTATTTTCCCCAGCTAGAAACATTACATTTCCATACATCATGATACATGCATATACGCGTCATACCACACAATCTCATTTATGTTGAGAGCATCATTGCCTGATATGTATCATGCATTGCACACAACTGACCTTTACCTTTCAAGAAAGATACAGTTAAAGTTCTCAACTATGTCCAAGACCTTCTCTGGTTCAGTCAGATCGCCGCTAAGATCTCCCTGATTCGTATTCCAGTTGAAGATATTCCAAGACTTTTATCTGGTCCAGTTAAATCGATTCCTAAAGATTTTTCTGATGCCGATCCAGTCAAAGTTAATCCAAGACTTTTGTCTGGTCCAGTTAAATCGATTCCTAAAGATTTTTCTGATGCCGATCCAGTAAAAGTTAATCCAAGGCCTTGTCTGGTCCAGTTAAATCGATTCCTAAAGATTTTTCTAATGCCGATCCAGTCAAAGTTAATCCAAGACCTTCTCTGGTTCATTCAGATCGACCCTAAGATCTCCCTGATTCGTATTCCAGTTGAAGATATTCCAAGACTTTTTGTCTGGTCCAGTTAAATCGATTCCTAAAGATTTTTCTGATGCCGATCCAGTCAAAGTTAATCCAAGACCTTGTCTGGTCCAGTTAAATCGATTCGAAGATTTTTCTGATGTCGATCCAGTCAAAGTATATCCAAGACCTTTTCTGGTCCAGTTAAATCGATTCCTAAAGATTTTTCTGATGCCGATCCATTCAAAGTTAATCCAAGACCTTGTCTGGTCCATTTAAATCGATTCTTAAAGATTTTTCTAATGCCGATCCAGCCAAAGTCAATCCGAGGCCTCCTCTGGTTCAGTCAGATTGCCGATAAGATCTCCCTGATTCGTATTCCAGTTGAAGTTATTCCAAGACTCTTGTCTGGTCCAGTTAAATCGATTCCTAAAGATTTTTATGATGCCGATCCAGTCAAAGTTAATCCGAGACCTCCTCTGGTTCAGTCAGATCACCGATAAGATCTCCCTGATTCGTGTTCCAGTTGAAGTTATTCCAAGACTCTTGTCTGGTCTAGTTAAATAGATTCCTAAAGATTTTTTTGATGCTGATCCAGTCAAAGTTAATCCAAGACCTCCTCTGGTTCAGTCAGATCGCTGATAAGATCTCCCTGATTTGTATTCCAGTTGAAGTTATTACAAGACTCTTGTCTGGTCCAGTTAAATCGATTCGAATATTTTTCTGATGCCGATCCAGCCAAAGTTAATCCAAGACCTCTTCTGGTTAAGTCAGATCGACGATAAGATCTCCCTGGTTCGTATTCCAGTCGAAGTTCAGACCACCTATCAACAGTCTCCAAATGGCATCTGTAAGCCCATTCCCGACATCATCAGGCTGATACCACTTCATGCGAGTGCAAATTTCTGGGCACTCTAGTGTTCAATCATCTTCCACCTTCGGATCACGAAAGGCCCGAAAGCCAATCTATATCCTCAGGTTTAGGAAGATTGAACAGGGGCAGCTGTTGTACCCCAAAATTTTCCCTCCCATATTTCTCAAAACATGGCAAGAAAAATCTCCAAGTGGCTCAAGATTGCTCAAGAATGGGTCAGACAAGTCATCTCCTAAGGCAGTCAACCTCAAATTAGGGTTTTGTGTTGCATCAAGGTCTTTGCATCCAAATGACCTAAAGTGCTCCCTAATGTCCTAATAGGTTCTCAAGTTCATCCATGTCAAATTTCAAGCCTTGCAGAGGAAGTTTGCTCAGTCAATTGCTCAAGGGTCCAAAAATCGACTGTGCTAGGGCAAAAGTCAACTGTGACCCATAAACAGTCAAACTTCAAGATTTTTTGTTAAAATTCTCATTTTGAAGGTTATTTCATCATTTGATCAAGGGTTGATCATGATTCATCAAAGATTGCTCAAAATTCATCAAGACTCAAAAGTTGCTAAATTAGGGTTTTGTAGGAAAAGTCAACTCAACTTTGACCAAGCATAACTTTCTCATACTTTATGAGAAATGACCAGTCCAAAGCTCATTTTGAAGAGGATGCAATTTCCTACAATCCATCTTCATACCCCAAGATCAAGAAATGCACTCACAAAAAGTTACAAATTTGGACATTATAGGTCATTTTTGAAAGTCAACAAAAACACCTTTTTTTCCAAAGCTTATAACTTGAGCATGAAATATAAAACTGAGATGATACCAAAAGGTTTGGTTATAGGACATCTCAAGCTTTGTAAAAAGTCCAAGAACACTTCCAAAAGTTCAAAATTGAAGAAGTTATGCATTGTTGAAGTTGGGCATTTTTGCAAAATTGCCAAAAGTCAACTATCCCCAAAACTTAAAATTTTGTCAAATGGGCCCATTCTTTTCCACTTGATTTGATCTTGTCAAACTACACATGTGTCTTAGATTCAGTCTTATGTCCATTTATCAATTTTTCTATTTTATTGGATTTTTTATTGAATTAATTCATTTTAAATCAATTTAAATCAAATAAAATCCCAAAACTTGATTACATGGGATCTTTTTCTATTTTCAGGACCTAATCATCATCAATGACATGAACAAATCCGTATCAAGCTTTTCATGTACAAAAATATTGGATTTTGGACCAAATTGGAAGGGTATCAATGGTGAATCAAATCATATCTCCAAACATCAATGTGCAAAGATTCAAGTCCAAATTTTTGACCTAATCCAATGCCGCATACATATACAAGCCAAAGGATACGAATTCAGGACCTAGAGGCTGCAGGAACACAAAAACCAAACTTGAGAAAACTTGAAAAAAGTGTGAATCTGAAATCGTGCTTAGAGGCAGTTTAAACACAAAATCTCAACACCACTCCATTGTTGGGCAATCACTGAGTCAGAAGCAATCAAAAGCAAGCCCTCAAACCCTCTCAATCGTGTTGTCTCTTAAAAAACCGCCCTGTACTCGAAATCGTATCCTCATGTTCTTGCATTTTTTTGACAAATTATTGGCATATTCATGATCCTTGTGCAGTTTATAAACTTTCTGAATTATTTGATTGCATTTATATAGCCTGTAACCCCTAGCCGAATCTAGGGTTCTTGGTTTTTGTTTTTGGGCGTTTTATTTTCAGGCAAAATCAGTGCAATTAATGGACATAAATGTAATCAGGAGAGGAAGACGAACATGACCATGGTCTTGGAATCAATTTCCATGGCCTAGAACTAGTTTTAGGATGGACCTATGGATTTAGCTGTAGATATAAATCCGCAGGTAAATAATCAGGGTCAAGCGGAGAAGACGAAGATGTGGCCCTTTCCAATTCGCTTATTCAAAAATTCGCGCTTTATTTTTATATTTTCTGGCATATTAACTTGTTTCCCATATTATTATTATTACCTAATACACTAACAAATGAAGCGTGATGGTTGAGTGGCAAGGGCGTTAGTGCAAGATCCAATAGGACCTGGGTTCGAATCCCAAGTCCCCAATATCTTTGTTATATTTTGTTTCCAGGCGATCCAATGCAAGCTCCAACGTGTGATGTACCATGCTCCCTCATGCAATCAGTGGACAGATGGCCCCCAGGACAAATCTGATGGCCCAGATGGGATGCCTACCATACTCCCTAGTCAAAGTGCCACGCTGCATTCTAGAAAGTCAGCCAAGGCCAACGAAATTGGGCCTCTGAGTTGCTGAACAAACCTCTAATTTGGCGCCGTGATCATATCTCTTAAAGGCTCTCATACTCCGTTTACCACCCGACTATGTTTCAACTGCACCAACAACATGGCGGAGTATGAAGCATGCATCATGGGTCTTCGAGCAGCAATTGACCTAAGGATTAAGTTTCTAAGTGTCTTCGGAGATTCCGCTCTTGTGATCAGTTAGATCAAAGGCGAGTGGGATACGAAACACCCAAATCTTATTCCTTATAAGGAGTATGTGTTGACATTGCTTCCCCACTTCGAGGAGATAACCTTTGAACACTTCCCTAGAGAGGAGAGTCAGTTGGCGGACACGCTAGCTACGATGTCTTCTATGTTCAAGGTCAATTGGGACAACGAGGCTCCCCGGATTATCATTGAAAGATTGGACGAACCTGCACATTGCTGTGACATTGAGAATGAAGAGGTAACAGAAAATCCCTGGTTTCACGAAGTAAAAAGGTATCTTGAGGCTCAAGAATACCCCGAGGGTGCATCTGTTAATGACAAGAAATTTCTGAGGAGGTTCGCGGCGAAGTTCTTCATCAGCAATGACATCCTTTACAAGCGTAACCATGATTCGACCTTACTACGTTGTGTGGATAAGAAGGAAGCAGAAAAGATCATGGCGGAGTTACATGAAGGTACTTTCGGAACTCATTCTAGTGGACACACCATGGCAAAGAAGATCCTTCGGGCAGGATATTTTTGGTCTACAATGGAAGCCGACTGTTATCAGCATTCTCGGACATGTCACAAGTGCCAAGTCTATGCTGATAAGGTGCACATACCTCCAGTTCCTCTAAACGTCTTGACGACACCTTGGCCTTTTGCAATGTGGGGCATTGATATGATCAGTGAGATCCGATCTACAGCATCCAACAGGCATCGTTTCATCCTGGTAGCTATTGATTACTTTACGAAATGGGTTGAAGTAGCTTCCTTTTCTACCTTAACCAAGAATGTCGTGGCACGTTTCATTCGGCATAATCTGATCTATCGATACGGTGTACCAGAAAGGATCATTACAGACAATGGTGCCAATCTTAACAACAATATGATCACCGACCTCTGCGAGCAATTCAAGATACAGCATCATAACTCTTCTCCCTACCGGCCGAAGATGAATGGGGCTGTCGAAGCGGCTAATAAGAACATTAAGGATATTGTGCAGAAGATGACGGTGACATACAAAGACTGGCACGAGATGTTACCATTCGCTCTTCATGGGTACCGTACCTCAGCGCGGACGTCAATAGGGGCAACACCTATTCCTTGGTATATGGTATGGAGGTAGTCTTGCCTATTGAAGTTCAGCTCCCCTCTCTTCGGATCATGAAAGATGCAGGTTTGAGTGAAGATGAGTGGATTCAGACCCGGCTTGATTAGCTGAACCTAATCGACGAAAAAAGACTTACTGCTATTTGTCATGGTCAGACGTACCAAAAACGGATGATCAAGGCATTTAACAAGAAAGTTAGACGACAAGAGTATCAAGTTGGGGACCTGGTAATCAAGCGCATTATCTTACCTCAAGGTGATCCCAGGGGAAAATAGACCCCTACTTACGAAGGGCCATTTGTGGTTAAGAACATTTTCTCAGGAGGAGCTATGATTCTAACCACCATGGATGGTGACGACCTTCCTCACCCCGCCAATCCAGACATAGTGAAAAGATACTACGCATAATCAAAGACCCGCTAGGTTGACTGGCCTAGGAAAAAATAAGGGCTTCCCAGCGAACCAAAAGGGTTCGGGAAAAAGTAAGGGATGAAAATGAAAAATCTGTACACCCGGCAAGTCGAAAACCTGAAAAGGCGGCTTGGGCAAAAAGGGTATCCCGGTGGACTGAAACCCGAAAGGGCGGTCCAGGCAAAAATTAGGGATTAAAGCGTAACACTGTGTCTCATTGGATCATCTTCTATCCAGACTTCGGTATCGACTATCATGCTCGGACGGTACTAATCAATCTGATTCACCTTCAATCAGTAGCAAAGCGATGAAATGCTCGAAGACATAAGGGAAATAGCAGAGTTGGAACCCAGTGGGATTATTCACATAGCTGTTTTGTTTTCTTTTCACAAATTGTATAAATTCTATTTGTTCGGCGGCGTTCTCTTACTAGGACGTCAACCTCTTGTACAAAAACGCCTATTTACAGGCGAAACTTCAAAATCAATACAATTCACTTTCAAAGAAATGTCAAACTGTTTTTCCTTTATCTGTTTTGTTTTGCAAAGTACGTCCAATGTTCATTTTTCATATATGCATTTGACATTAATTGCTGCTCATAAATATTTACATGCGAAACAAGAGACAAATTACTGGTAATATCAGAAACAGCGGCAATAGAATTGTCCAAGCTGTATAGTTGCTCTGTCCACCAGGCACGACGGTAGATTCAGATGAAGAATATGTCTAAGATATCTTCACTCCCCATAGAGTAAGGCAGTAATGGTAGCTCTCCCCCAGCTGAGACTTGCAACTATGAACGAATCAGCAATGCTCTCCCCAAGCAGAGTTGGTCTACCATCGGCACTAGAAAGACTTGATATCCCCGGTAATTTAAATATTCCCCAATGGAGTATAAGAATGTTCCCCGGCAGAATACAAGTACCCCTAGTAGAGTCAATATTTCCCCAGCACGGTCTGAAAAAGCTTCCCCAACGGAGTTAAAGCGTCATCCCCAGTAAACTCTGAAAGTTTCCCCAGCGGAGTACAAAATAAATCTCCCCAGCCAAGTTCAAAAGATCACTCCCAGCAGAACGCAAAGGATTATCCCTACAAAAGTCTAACAGGGTTATCCCCAGCAAGTCACAACTGAAAGATCATCCCCAGCGAAGTTCTTTCCTTTCACAAACAGAATTCAATCCTCAACAGATTCAATATCACCAGCAATGGTAATCCATCCCCAGTGGAGTTTATCAGTGGAGTCCTCAGTAGAGCATCTCTACCCCACATAGTAATCTCCTCATCAGTTTATTCACCAACGGAGTTATCTTCTCTCGCAGGTTTATTCTCGCAATCACCTTCGTTCACCATCCCCAACGGAAACGAAGAATTCAACTCTATTCTCCAGCAGCTATCCGGGATTTATTTTCCCCAGCTAGAAACATTACATTTCCATACATCATGATACATGCATATACGCGTCATACCACACAATCTCATTTATGTTGAGAGCATCATTGCCTGATATGTATCATGCATTACACACAACTGACCTTTACCTTTCAAGAAAGATACAGTTAAAGTTCTCAACTATGTCCAAGACCTTCTCTGGTTCAGTCAGATCGCCGATAAGATCTCCCTGATTCGTATTCCAGTTGAAGATATTCCAAGACTTTTATCTGGTCCAGTTAAATCGATTCCTAAAGATTTTTCTGATGCCGATCCAGTCAAAGTTAATCCAAGACTTTTGTCTAGTCCAGTTAAATAGATTCCTAAAGATTTTTATGATGCCGATCCAGTAAAAGTTAATCCAAGGACTTGTCTGGTCCAGTTAAATCGATTCCTAAAGATTTTTCTGATGTCGATCCAGTCAAAGTTAATCCAAGACCTTCTCTGGTTCATTCAGATCGACCCTAAGATCTCCCTGATTCGTATTCCAGTTGAAGATATTCCAAGACTTTTTGTCTGGTCCAGTTAAATCGATTCCTAAAGATTTTTCTGATGCCGATCCAGTCAAAGTTAATCCAAGACCTTGTCTGGTCCAGTTAAATCGATTCGAAGATTTTTCTGATGCCGATCCAGTCAAAGTTTATCCAAGACCTTTTCTGGTCCAGTTAAATCGATTCCTAAAGATTTTTCTGATGCCGATCCAGTCAAAGTTAATCCAAGACCTTGTCTGGTCCATTTAAATCGATTCCTAAAGATTTTTCTAATGCCGATCCAGCCAAAGTTAATTCGAGGCCTCCTCTGGTTCAGTCAGATTGCCGATAAGATCTCCCTGATTCGTATTCCAGTTGAAGTTATTCCAAGACTCTTGTCTGGTCCAGTTAAATCGATTCCTAAAGATTTTTCTGATGCCGATCCAGTCAAAGTTAATCCGAGACCTCCTCTGGTTCAGTCAGATCACCGATAAGATCTCCCTGATTCGTGTTCCAGTTGAAGTTATTCCAAGACTCTTGTCTGGTCTAGTTAAATCGATTCCTAAAGATTTTTTTGATGCTGATCCAGTCAAAGTTAATCCAAGACCTCCTCTGGTTCAGTCAGATCGCTGATAAGATCTCCCTGATTTGTATTCCAGTTGAAGTTATTCCAAGACTCTTGTCTGGTCCAATTAAATCGATTCGAAGATTTTTCTGATGCCGATCCAGCCAAAGTTAATCCAAGACCTCTTCTGGTTCAGTCAGATGGACGATAAGATCTCCCTGATTCGTATTCCAGTCGAAGTTCAGACCACCTATCAACAGTCTCCAAATGGCATCTATAAGCCCATTCCCGACATCATTAGGCTGATACCACTTCATGCGAGTGCAAATTTCTGGGCACTCTAGTGTTCAATCATCTTCCACCTTCGGATCACGAAAGGCCCGAAAGCCAATCTATATCCTCAGGTTTAGGAAGATTGAACAGGGGCAGCTGTTGTACACCAAAATTTTCCCTCCCATATTTCTCAAAACATGGCAAGAAAAATCTCCAAGTGGCTCAAGATTGCTCAAGAATGGGTCAGACAAGTCATCTCCTAAGGCAGTCAACCTCAAATTAGGGTTTTGTGTTGCATCAAGGTCTTTGCATACAAATGACCTAAAGTTCTCCCTAATGTCCTAATAGATTCTCAAGTTCATCCATGTCAAATTTCAAGCCTTGCAGTTTGCTCAGTCAATTGCTCAAGGGTCCAAAAATCGACTATGCTAGGGCAAAAGTCAACTGTGACCCATAAACAGTCAAACTTCAAGATTTTTTGTCAAAATTCTCATTTTGAAGGTTATTTCATCATTTGATCAAGGGTTGATCATGATTCATCAAAGATTGCTCAAAATTCATCAAGACTCAAAAGTTGCTAAATTAGGGTTTTGTAGGAAAAGTCAACTCAACTTTGACCAAGCATAACTTTCTCATACTTTATGAGAAATGACCAATCCAAAGCTCATTTTGAAGAGGATGCAATTTCCTACAATCCATCTTCATACCCCAAGATCAAGAAATGCACTCACAAAAAGTTACAAATTTGGACATTATAGGTCATTTTTGAAAGTCAACAAAAACACCTTTTTTGCCAAAGCTTATAACTTGAGCATGAAATATAAAACTGAGATGATACCAAAAGTTTTGGTTATAGGACATCTCAAGCTTTGTAAAAAGACCAAGAACACTTCTAAAAGTTCAAAATTGAAGAAGTTATGCATTGTTGAAGTTGGGCATTTTTGCAAAATTGCCAAAAGTCAACTATCCCCAAAACTACAAATTTTGTCAAATGGGCCCATTCTTTTCCACTTGATTTGATCTTGTCACACTACACATGTGTCTTAGATTCAGTCTTATGTCCATTTATCAATTTTTCTATTTTATTGGATTTTTTATTGAATTAATTCATTTTAAATCAATTTAAATCAAATAAAATCCCAAAACTTGATTACATGGGATCTTTTTCTATTTTCAGGACCTAATCATCATCAATGACATGATCAAATCCGTATCAAGCTTTTCATGTCTAAAAATATTGGATTTTGGACCAAATTGGAAGGTTATCAATGGTGAATCAAATCATATCTCCAAACATCAATGTGCAAAGATTCAAGTCCAAATTTTTGACCTAATCCAATGCCGCATACATATACAAGCCAAAGGATACGAATTCAGGACCTAGAGGCTGCAGGAACACAAAAACCAAACTTGAGAAAACTTGAAAAAAGTGTGAATCTGAAATCGTGCTTAGAGGCAGTTTAAACACAAAATCTCAACACCACTCCATTGTTGGGCAATCACTGAGTCAGAAGCAATCAAAAGCAAGCCCTCAAACCCTCTCAATCATGCTGTAAGTCTCTTAAAAAACCGCCCTGTACTCGAAATCGTATCCTCATGTTCTTGCATTTTTTTGACAAATTATTGGCATATTCATGATCCTTATGCAGTTTCTAAACTTTCTGCATTATTTGATTGCATTTATATAGCCTGTAACCCCCTAGTCGAATCTAGGGTTCTTGGTTTATGTTTTTGGGCGTTTTATTTTCAGGCAAAATCAGTGCAATTAATGGACATAAATGTTATCAGGAGAGGTAGACGAACATGACCATGGTCTTGGAATCAATTTCCATGGCCTAGAACTAGTTTTAGGATGGACCTATGGATTTAGCTGTAGATATAAATCCGCAGGTAAATAACCAGGGTCAAACGGAGAAGACGAAGATGTTGCCCTTTCCAATTCGCTTATTCAAAAATTCGCGCTTTATTTTTATATTTTCTGGCATATTAACTTGTTTCCCATGTTATTATTATTACCTAATACACTAACAAATGAAGCGTGATGGTTGAGTGGAAAGGGCGTTAGTGCAAGATCCAACAGGACCTGGGTTCGAATCCCAGGTCCCCAATATCTTTGTTATATTTTGTTTCCAGGCGATCCAATGCAAGCTCCAACGTGTGATGTACCATGCTCCCTCATGCAATCAGTGGACAGATGGCCCCCATGCCAAATCTGATGGCCCAGATGGGATGCCTACCATACTCCCTAGTCAAAGTGCCACGTTGCATTCCAGAAAGTCAGCCAAGGCCAACGAAATTGGGCCTCTGAGTTGCTGAACAAACCTCCAATTTGGGCCCAAAACCCCTTGAGTATTTCTATTTCTTTCTTTTTTATTTTATTTATTTATTTGTTTGATTAATTATTTTTATTATTTAACTAACCAATTAAACTTTTTTTCTCATTAAAATTAAAAACCAAAAAAAACATTGTCATTATTAAAATTAACTTCCAGTAAATTATTTTTGTTAATAAATATTAATTTAATTAATTTAGTTTAATTAGGAAATAACCTTAATATATTTTGCAATAATTAAAATTAATTTAGACAATTAGGTTTTTATTAACTTTGATTAATTTATTTTTATTTCTTTTAAACATCAAAAATCCAAAAATATTTTTATTAATTGATTAGCTTATTTAATTTAATAATTAACTTAGGTATAATTTCTTTTTAATTAAAATTACAAACCAAAAATTCTTTCTTTAATAATTAAAGGGTCAAAACCCTAGAATGCGCCCGATTTAATTTTCCGCACGCGATCCATTTTATCATATTATTGTATCTGTTTCCCAGAATGTAATAGTTTAATAGGACTTTAAATTATTTTACCGCTTTATTTATTTTCCGCATTTTAATTTCAAGGGTTGTTTTTGGCGATGTAAATACCCGACGCCTTGTAATAGTTAGTTTCAATTTCCGCAATTTAATTTCCGCAACTTATAAACTGTTAGATGTTTGATAATAGGGAATGCATGACAAGATCAAAGGTTTAACCTAAAATCAACATAGATAACCATTAACATGTACAAAGATAAATTAACCAAAAACAACACACTCGCACATGCGCACTCTTAGGGTACACCTCGCTTGGTTGCCTTCGAACATGGTCATTGAGTATAGGAAGTTTTAGAGGTCGCCCTCTTGTCCAAAGATCATAGTTGCCTCGAAACGGTTGCCTCAGAAAAATGATCTAAGACATTAGGGTTACCGCTAAGGCGTTATAACATTGCTTTGGTGACCGCACATCCCTTAATCGAATTGACCCTTAAACTCCAATGAAGATGCTACCTACTCATCAATAATGGGATAGCATTGTCTAAAGGACATTAGCACAAATTGATTCTTTTTTTGAGTAGGTAGATGGTTCTTAAGTACTTGCTCTTTTCCAAACAAAACGAAACTTTTCGCACCTACACTCCTTTCAAACAAAAACTCTTTCAAACCCACAAGCACAAAGAAAACAATTTTGAAAACACTTTGAGCAAGTACCTAAGAGCCCGTGGATAACCACGGATAGAAAGGGTGCTAACACCTTCCCTTTCTATAATCTACCCCCCGGACCCGAGAAACATCTCGAAAAAAGGAATTTTTCTGTGTTTTTTTCCTTTCCTTGTTGGATAAAATAAAAGACGGTGGCGACTCTTGCTTACCGCGACATTTTGCGAAAACAAACGCGAAATGCGAACCAGCATTACAAAACAGTCAGTTCTCTCCCACCGTATCACACCTATCAAGTGGGAAATCATTATATCTCAAAAAGAAAAGCCCACTAAGTCAAAACCTACGAAGGAGACTTAAGAAAAACAGGGGCATCCCATTGATTGTAATCTCAAAACAAGAACAGTCAGGCAAAAAATCAGGGATAATAAATCAAGAAGAGGTCACTACAAATCCTCGACAACATGAAAAGTGTTGCAAAAATGACTTCCTTCTCAAATAAACTTCCAAATATCTAAACCATCATTCCAGATTCAATAAGAGTTCAAACACACAATTGACTGAGCTTAGGACTGGAGAACATCATGAAGAACGGGCAGGTACAAATACACTTTGACCCTTATCCTTTGTTTCTTAAAACATGAATCAAGCCACATTACAACCTTCAAAGTCCTAATTGAAGCATGGGTTAGTTCAAAAGCATACTGTTACAAAAGGTATCCTGACTTCTGTAAGGTTTTACTCCAAATCCTGAGTTGAATTCACATTCTTACAAAATTATTTTATCTACTGAAACGCATTTTCGAAACTTCAAGATAAGCATAAACTTTGCATTATTTGAATATATTTTTTTGCATATGGCTAATTGTTTGACAACGGAAAAATTCACACGACGAATATCCAGTAAACAAAAACTCTCTCAGCAAATAAGAACCACTTTAAATGGGAAGACACTTCCAATGACAAATCTCCATAAGTAAGGGGGCATGACATGTCACTGTCCAATTCATCAGTAGCCGTCAAGTCAAAATTCCTGGAAATCTCTCAAGAAGTGTTGAATAACCAAGGGCAGATCTACATCTGAGTCACTTGGGGCATTGAACGTGAACTCCAGTAAAGGGTTGTATACAGCCAGCAAACATTTCCTGATAGTACTACAACACTTACTACTAGGGGCAGAGACAAATTCCCACAAAGTCCTTTTTCATAGGGTGATCCTCAGTCAAATCCCCCCGAAGTCATAATCTTCACGGATGAGGGTCTAAAAACCCTCAAGGCCAAATTCATGGATATCCCTACAAAGTTGGATCCATGCAATCCCCAGCCAGAGTTTCAAATCTCTGGAAAACCTTTCTCCAACTGAGTTGATCTCAAGAATCCTCAAGGAGATCTGCCAAAAGAAAACACCTCTCCAGCAGATTAGCAATAGGGTTTACTTCCCCAACAAACTATCGATTCCCCAACTTGAGTTTGCCTCCCCAACTACTACAAATAAAGGGACCACAACCCCTCTTACCCAGTAGACTTTTCTACAATCCCCTGTGAGTTGCTGCAAAGCATGGGAGACAACCAAATAACAATTAACTTCTTTATCCCTAACAAGTTATTAATTTCCTTTCTCTTCCATGAAGAGATAACTCTCCAGTAGAGCAACGGACAACTAAGACTCTTAAACTCTTTTCCCCAAGCGGAAATCAACCCTCTCCATAGAGTTTTCTTCAAGAAAAGTCAACCTCCCACAGCGGAGTTCTCTTCAAACAACAAAAACAGGAATCCCCAGTGGAAACATTCTAAGCAAGGTTTGAAGATGGGCATACTCTTCATCCTCAACAGCAGTCCGAGAATCAACTTCCCAAAACTCCCCAACATTTGTCAAGGATTTATTTTCCAAGACAAAAATACATTCCAACAACATTTTTCATTTCATGCATCATATTACATACATGATAAATGCATACAGCATAATCTCATTTATTTTGAGAACATCAGCAAGCCATGCATACATCTGCATGCAACTAACCCTCTTCCTTGTAGGGAAAAGTCAATCAACAAAAGTCCTTTTTGCAAATACCACAACCATTTTCAAAAGGTGAAATATTAATACCTGAAACCAGACAGGAACACTATCTCAACGACCAACATTTTCAAGTTCCAGATTAATACCTGTAACAAGCCAGGAAAACTATCTGTGGACGACTGATTGTAGATTAATACCTGTAACAAGCTAGGAAAACTATCTACATGAAGAGATTGAAGATTAATACCTGTAAAAAGCCAGGAAAACTATCTTTCTTTCTCAGGTCAGAGATTAATACCTGAAACCAGACAGGATAACTATCTCAATGACCGACAAAAATAAGTTCCAGATTAATACTTGTAACAAGCCAGGAAAACTATCTGTGGACGACTGATTGTATATTAATACCTGTAAAAAGCCAGGAAAACTATCTACATGAAGATATTGAAGATTAATACCTGTAATAAGTCGAGAAAACTATCTTTCTTTCTCAGGCAGAGATTAATACCTGAAACCAGACAGGACAACTATGTCAACTACAACCAAAAACAAGTTCCAGATTAATACCTGAAACCAGACAGGAAAACTATATGGGAGCGACTGTTTGTAGATTAATTTCTAAAATAAGCCAGGGCAATTATCTACACGACCAGCTGAAGTAATCCTACATCGGCTCCTTCTCATACACTCTTCTTGAACCAGTTCAGATGCGATCCAGATACGGATGTCATTCTGATACTTATTCCAGATTCTTTCAAATACAATCTAGATATGATCCAGATACAAATGTCATTCTGACACTCATTCAGCACATTTCTCAAATACAGTTCAGATACGATCCAGATACGAATGTCATTCTGACACTCATTCAGCACATTTCTCAAATACAGTCCAGATACGATCCAGATACGGATGTCATTCTGACACTCATTCAGTACATCTTTCAGATGTAAGTCAGATACAATCCATTTATGGATATTATTCTGATACTCACCCCACTACATCTACTGTCTCAGTATAAATCAACCAGAGATTTATTCTGATACTTCTTCCATTTTTTGTCAACAATCACTTTTGGGTGGCATCTATAAGCCCATCTCCGACAACTCTCCATCATCTTTCCAAATGGCACTTTAAGCCCATTCCCTACACAATCAATCACCACATCATCAAGTGAAAATTTCTGGGCACTCTAGTGTTCAATCATCTTCCACCTTCAAGTCACGAATAACAGACTCGCCAATCTAACTATTCAGGTTTAAGAAGATTGAACAGGGGCAGTTGTTGTACCCCAAAATTTTCCCTCTCTTTTCTCAAGGGATTTATCACAAGGATTCTCAAAAATTCAAGCTTACACAAGGACAATTGGATTCTTTATCACCAAGTTAAAGAGGAAATTGTTAAAAGGGCAAAAAAGATGGAAATATTCTTTTTGACAAAATTGAAGAAAAAAACAAGTTTTCTTCGATTTTACATCTTTCGATTGGGCACTTTGGCTCCTTCAATGCAAGCTTTGGTTCAGAGTATTCGTTTGAACACTGGACTTCTTTTGGGCAAGTTTGTTTCCTGCTTCATTTGGGCACTGGACTTCTTTTGGGCAAGTTCGATTCCTGCTTTGTTTGAACATTTTAGTTTCTTTGTGCAAGATTAGTATACATCTTTCATTTGGCTATATGGCCTCTTTCCTGCATGCTTGCCAAATTCACAAGGCAGATTTTCCACCATGCTAGTGTGCACAAGGAAAAAGCCTCCCTATGGCTAGCATTCACTGGATTCACATTAGCACCCACAGTGCAGTGGTTACCTGCATGCAAGCTCTGACTGGGGAAAATCTCCCTTTGAAGCAACTTGCTGCAAGCTTCGACAGGGCTACATTTATCTTCAACTAGCTTCAATTCACAAGGCAAAGAGCCTCCTGCTGATGTCCTTCGATTCATAAGGAAAAAGCCTCCTGATTGGTTTCCTTCTATTCAAGAGGCAGAGGCCTCTTTTTGGTTTCCTTCGATTGCATATTTTACCTCCTTTTGGTATCCTTCGATTGCACAATTTACTTCATGCATGCCTCTTTCGTTTGGGCATGTGGCCTTCCTTTGATGACTCTTTCGTTTGGGCATTTAGACTTCCTGCATGCCTCTTTCATTTGGGCATGTGGCCTTCCTTTTATGCCTCTTTTGTGTGGGCATTTAGACTTCATGCATACCTCTTTCGTTTGGGCATGTGACCCTCCTTTGAGGCCTCTTTCATTTGGGCATGTGACCCTCCTTTGAGGCCTCTTTCGTTTGGGCACGTGACCCTCCTTTGAGGCCTCTTTAGTTTGGGCATTTAGACTTCCTGCATGCCTCTTTCGTTTGGGGATGTGGCCCTCCTTTGATGCAAGCTTAGTTTGGGCATTTAGAACTTCTGCACACATCTTTCGTTTGGGCCTGTGGCCCCATTTGATGCAAGCTTTGTTTGGGCATTTAGACCTCATGCATGCATCTTTCATTTGGGTTTGTGGCCTCCTTCAAATGAAAGTTTGGGTTACGTCCTTCGTTTGGGAAAGAGTCTCCTTCGATGCAAGTTTAATCTATAAGCTTCGTTTAGGCATTTTGCCCCCTTTGAAGCAGTCTTCTTTGATAAATTTCTAAAACTCTTCGACACACAAGTGGAAAACATAATTTTGAAGGAACACTGATCAAATCCATAGGCCATGTGTTGTACCCCAAAATTTTCCCTCTCATTTCTCAAAGGATCATCCTGGACCCTCAGGTCCAAGCCTTGAATTACAAATTTTCCAAGAAAGTCATTCACAAGGGAAAAATGGTCATTTTACATACTGAAAAGTCAAACCTTGACTTTTGGATCAAAGTCAAGTTTCAAGAGTCATATTTCATCAAGGCATGTTGAAATATGAAGTTTGTTTCATCAAGAAATTCAAAAGTCAAAATTACTTTGGAAAAGTCAAAATTCTAAATACTTAGAATTTTTCTAAGTGTTTAAGAAATATGACAAGCTCGGAACTTCTGATTAAATTATCACCATGATGCAAGCTGATTCTGGAAGAACTTCTAACATAAGAGTTGTAGATCTCAATGAGATCTCAAACATTGTAGAACAAAACTTCTCCTAGAAATGCCGGGATTTCAAGCTACAAATCCTTGAAGACACGTCCATGAAACTGAAGCTTTCAGCAAATTCTGTACCTTTCCCAAACAGGATTTGGTTAGAACCTCTAGGCCAATTTTCATGTAGGTCCAGTCAAAATTTTCAAGAGCAATTCGAAGAGGATTTACAAAGCGTGTTACAAGATTTTGGGAAAGTCTGAGAACTCGCTCAGAACATGCTGGAGCAAAGAGATTCAAAGATCAGAAACCGGATGTTTATTCTAAGTTACGCTGACGCTGAACTTCTGACCCAGGATTAAGCTATGATGCATAATCTCATATTGCAGGATTTCTGGTTTGATAAATCTCATCATCATTTAATGCTCACAACCACTTTTGAGTTTTTATCCAACGGATTTCCCCACGTGTGAGATAGAAGTACCATTGATGTCCTTGAAAAGCAAACTTTTGTACAAGTTTATGCTGGACCCATGATTTGCTTCTGCCTATGAGGGTACTTTTCCTTAATTCATGCTTACAAGTCCAGCTTAGGAACGACTAAAAGCTTCTAACCACCATACTTTTTATCTTGCTTCAAGAACAAGCCAGCACCCTAGCATGATGTTGGTATTTTTGACTTCTCCAAGCTGCAAAGTTCTTGCCTATAAATTAAACTTCATTTGCAACTGTGAAGGGGGACGGTCAGAAAAATTGAAAGGAAAAGCTTTGAAACCTTGCTAAAAATTTCAGAAATCCAAACCGGCAAACACAAATACAAAACCTACTAGTTTTTTATTCTTGCATTCAAACTCCAACTTCCCTCAAGTGTTTCTTGACCAAATCATCCATACAACTTCTGAATCTTCCAGCCATTTGTAACCCAAGTTAAAGGTTGTTCCAGTCAGCTGAGCACGTGAGGAAGATGATCAGAACATTACAAGCAGTCAGAACCAGGCTCCAGTTCACAGGACTTTCTCCAGCTGCAAGGTAAGCTTCAGCTGACTCTCAATCATATCACTTAGGCATTGTTAAAACTTGCATGTCCAAAATACAATATAGACATACTGATTCTGATGCTGTACATATTATAAGGTTTCATGTATTTGTCTTCCTAAGTAGGGAGAACATTAGTTCATAAATTCTTAAGGAAACTAGGATTAGCAGATACATGCTTGTTTCTGATCTACAGTCTTGACTTTTTTTTATGTTTCTGAAACTATAATGGGAACCTGCCGTAATTGCTATGTTTGTGTTTTCTGTTCTATTGAGAGTTGACTAAGCTGCAAATATTCTGATTAGCATGGAGAAAGAGATGGAATTCATCATCAGAGTTTACTTTATGATGCATGTTTATGCTTTTGCTTCTAATACCGGGTGTACAACCACCCCAGTGGTAGAAAGAGTGCGCATAAGACATTAGTACTAAGGGTCCTGGGTTCTAACCCCATAAGCATCTTTTTAGGTTTATTTAGTGACATTTTCACTCATTTATCTGTCAAACGATATTCCTAAATCAGAACTTCTAGACAATAACATTATCATTTCACTCTCTCAAATAGCCAGAACTTCTGACTTGCCAGTGACATATGAACTTCTAGGTTCCCAGCTACACTACAGCTTCTGAACCCCCTCAACAATAAGAGTTTTTAGGTTTTCCTTTGTTCCTAGCAACCTTAGAACTTGGTGTACCCAGGCCCAAAACTTCTGACCTTCTACTTGCCTACTAACGTTTTCTCTCTTGCAGCGAGCGTATTAGAGTCAGAACTTCTGTTCCTCCTCGTTTCAGCAATGTGCTTATTCTGACTCCGTTTTTTCTCACTTGTCTTATTTTTGCTTTTAATAACCAAAAACACCAAAAAAATTTCATATTCACATGTTTTATTTTATTTCTTTTAGAACAAAAAGATCAAAATATTTTCTTAAGTAAACTAATTTCTTAACACAAAAACAAAACAAGTCCATTTCAATTCTTGTAAATCATTTCAATATGGTTGTAATAGATAATTAGGACTTTAATTTCTTGAAATCCCCATTTGTAAATTTTTACACCCCATCCCCCTAATGTTTCTAATAGCGTAGAATCTTTACTATCCGCGTTTTTATTGCTTTCATATATTTCTAGTAATTAGGTGTGTATGGCAAGATAAAAACACCAAATAGACAACCCTAATCAAATACTAAATGCATGCAATCAAACCCATTATTCACACATGCTCCCTTAGGGTAATCTCATTTGTTTCCTCGGAAAAAATAGTCATGTCCCTCGAATATGGGCATTTTAGAAAAGACCCTCGATAAAAGATCGTAGTCCCTCGATGACCCTCGATGTTGCCTTTGGTAAGTGATCTAGTCCCTAAACGACATTGCTAAAACGTCCCATAAGTTTACTTCTACGACTATACAAACGTCCCGCGCCCGTCCCTTCACATCCAACGATGGGGCTTCTTACCAAATCAATGGTAAGATAGCAACATCTAAAGGAGGAGGAAAAGAACATTTAAGACCTTTTGAGTAGGTAGATCGCTCCTAGTTGCTCGCTTGCTCACAACAAAAACATTTCATACACCAATACCTCTTTGAAACATTTTCAAAAAGACAACACTTTGTATGCGTTCTTATAGAAACGAGAACCATTACAAAGACACCTTTTCAAAATCACTTTCAAAAATAAATTCCACAAACACCTTTTTGAACTATTTTAGAAACAACACTTTGTATGCGTTCTTATAGAAACGAGAACCATTACAAAGACATTTTTAAAATACTTTCAAAACCCACACCACAAGCACACATTCAAACAAAAGCAGGTGATCTAGCAAGAAACTAAGAGACCGTAGATAACTACGAATGAAAATGATGGTAATACCTTCCCTTTTCATAATCTACCCCCCGAACTCAAGAAAACATCTCAAAGGTCTTTCATGTTCTTTTCAGCCTTTCCTTTTGGATAAAAGAAAAGTCAGTGGCGATTCTTTCTATCTGCACAATTGTGATCAAATGCAAAACGACCAAGTCTGTTCTCCCACCGCGTTACCGAACTGGCGACTCTGCTGGGGAATATTTTAAAAGTGGGGTTACCTTAGGGCTAGATCACATTTATTTGCTTTCATTGTTTGACTTATATGCTTTACATTTTGGTTCTTTGTTTGGGTTTTAATCCTCTACCCGTATTTGGGATACCTTATAGGTAAGTAGTAATATGTTGTGGAAACTGTGCAGGGTATACCGACATGGCCTAAGCAATAACTACGTTAGTGTGAAATATTTGTGGGTACCGGTAGCCGTTGAGTAGTCAAGGAGAATACGGGGCTGCTGAGTGATGTCATGAAGCACTAACTAACTTCTAGAACCTTTACTTGACCAACTTGGACATTAGGACCTAGTGAGATGACCGACTTTGGTGCAGTCCGAAGTGGGTAGATACTCGATAATACACTCATTGAGGTTTGGCTTTTTTGGGATATTTCGGTCTCCATTAAAGAGGCTTGCACTGAAACAATGCCCGAGAAAACAAACCAGTGATATTGAGCTCCTTTAGAACCCAGTTACTATTGCTAGGACAAGTTTGAGCCAACTAAACTTCAACAGGGTACTTACCTATAAGACTCCATGCAAACCTAAACCTAAGGATTTGTCTTCTTTATGTGTATATGTTTATTTGTATATAAACTTGCTTACTTTTCATACTTGTACATAACATCATACCATAGCATTTTCAATAATCGTTTCAAGGATCTCAAGGGCCTATGACGTAGGGTCACGTTGAACCAGACATCTATCAAGGGACAAGAGGATTTATTTTGCTCTAATCAAACGCCGTCAAAGACCGAGTACAACAACTTGAGTCAAGGGCTAGAACCCACTTGACATGGTGAGCTTAATTATCGTGGAAGGACATCCACCGATACAAAGTTCTCCAATCAAAACTGTAAGTGACTACTAACCCCGCGAGATCCTTAAAAACATGCATCCACATATCATGCATCATATCATGACAGGTTTCTCCCATACAGGTCTCCTTATCTTCCTACTGTTTATTTTATTAAGATGGATATGGAACAAATGGTGAAAGACATCCAGGCTAAAAAATGCCCAACTTCAAGAGATGTTCTTGAATCTGTCCAAGGGATAAGAAGAGGTGAAAACTCTCCTCACCATGGGCATGATCATGGGAAATCCTGGGGACGGAAGAGATGACCAGTTGGAGCGGCTACAAACCGAGATGTCCATAATGAAGGTCCAAATGATGGGATAACTGGTGGGCCAGATGGCTCTTATCCAAAATCTGGCTCAAGGACAAGAAGAGCTGAAAGTTCTTGTCAACCAGCTTCATCAAGACGGCTGCAACCGTATGGGGAAAATAGCCAGAATTAGAGATCAAGTTACTACTCAACCTCCCATGAGACATGAAGCTGGTTTGGTGGAGAGTAGACCGTTCCAATTTTCTGTCGTGTCTCGAGTCCAACAACAACCTCTCCAACAACTACAAGGGAATCAGCGCAAGGAGGTCGCACCTAAGAGGAAATTTACCAGGATTGGCATGTCGCCAGCTCAGGTGCTACAACACTTGTTGAAGGCGGAGCTAATTACGTCAAAGGCTCCTCCCCAGAATCCTAACACTGCGGCTCCTAGCTACCACCCCAATGAGAGATGTGCATACCATTCTGATGGTCCTGGGCACGACACGAACAATTGTTGGGCTCTAAAGAACAGGATTCAAGACCTAATTGACGAAGGAGTGTTGGAGTTTACACAAGAAGATCAATTAGAACTCTTCTATCACCCCTCAAGGGCATCCACATGAAACAACGATCTGGGCAAGGAAATTTTCTGTTCATTTGAATTTTCAATTGTAATCTCTTTTGTTATTCAAACAATTATCTAGTAATGTTAAACTTTGTTTCATTAATGAATTGTATATGATTGTCTTGAATTCATCCATTCATTTTCACTATATTTAAACTATGCTTTTTACTCTCTTTATGACATTCAACTCTTGCTAAAAGTTACAAGCCTTTAAAGGGAGGATGACGAAAACAATGCCATAATATCATACAGTATGCTTTTGAACAGACCTTGTTGACGATGTACAAGCGTTCTTTCAAATCCTAAACACTGGAGTTATAAGGAAGATAATCCCTAGTCAACCCCTTCGAACCAAAGAAGTAGAAGTTTTCCTTTTTACACAAATTGCAAACCTTTAATCAAAACTTGGGGCATGGTAGTCTCTCAGTTAATTCAAATGCGTGTTCAGTCGCAAACTTACACTTCGTATACAACGAATGACATCAAAAGCACTCCTCTGGAATCAAAAGACGATGATGGTTCCCTATCACATAGGCAGTCATTATCTCTCAAAAAAGAAAAGCCCACTGTGATACGGTTGTAGAACTGACTTGAGGTTTTGCGTTTGTGTTTTCAAATGTTTCGGTTTAGCAAGAGTCGCCACCGACTTTTTATTTTATCCTAAGGAAAGGTCAAAAAGCACAGGAAAGACCTTTGAGATGTTTTCTTGGGTTCGGGGAGTAGATTATAGAAAGAGAAGGTATTAGAACCCTTTCTATCCATGGTTATCCATGGGCTCTTAGTTACTTGTTTAGATCACTTGCTTTGCTTTTCAGTTGTTTGAAATGGTGCTTTGTGTGTGATTTTGAAAGATGTTTTGAAAAGAGGCCATCGTTGTGGCAACCTTTGTAATGATTCTTGTTTGAATGTATACAAAGGTGTTTTTGTCTTTTGAAATTTTTTCAATTTTTGAAAGTAGGGTTTTGAAATTGTGTTGTGAAGTGTGTTTTGAAAATAGCAAGGATGTTTTTGCAAGCTTTTGATCAAGTAGATAGGAGTTATCTACCCTATTTTACTCAAAGATCTTTCTTATGTTTTTAACCCTTTTAACAGTGTTGTTTCACCATTGTATTTGGTGAACAACCTTGTGTTAGGATATTAAATGGGACAGGTGCGGGTCATCGTATAGACCATGATAGCAATTGTGTCAAGTATTTTTGGAAATTTTCTTGAGGGACTTGATCATTTTGTTTAGGCAACCCAGATAGCGTCATCGAGGGACTATGATCTTTGTTTTGTTTTTGTTTTGCCAAAGTACTTAACATGCATACCATGGCCCATTTTTGAAGGCAACAAGTGGATTGTAACCCTAGGGGTGCAAGCTTGCATTGTGTTTGTTTTTTTTTCATGCATTTTTGTCTTTGATTAGGTCAAACTATTTGTTGGTTTTGATTTTGCATACAAACCCTAATTCTCTAATCATGGCATAATTGAAAGCTTTTAAGTGCGTAAAAATAAATCTAAGCTATTAAAACTTTGATACAGGGAGGGGGTACAATTTTGAATGGGGTATTATTTTGCAAGAAATTAAAACCCTAAATTATTACAACCAAACTGAATTTACAATGCATAATATTTAAATGGACAGTATTTAAATAAACATAATAAATAAATGTTAAATAAAAATGTATTATGCAAAAAAAGTTTTTTATGTATGTAAAGTATTTTTTTTTAATGTGGAAAAGGTGTAAATAAAAAAAATAAAAAAGGGTAATTTTATTTAATAAAGGGGGAAACCCTAATCCTCTTTAAAAAAATAAAATTATATTCTTTATATACAAAATATATTAATGTGTACAAAAATAAAAATATATTATGAAAAAATGTTTTTTAGTATAAAATAACAATAAAAATAAAAATGTAATATTTTTGTATTTTTATTCTATGTTTTTAATAAAATAAAGTATATATATATATATATATATATATATATATATATATATATATATATATATATATATATATATATATATATATATATATATATATATATATATATATATATATATATATATATATATATATATATATATATATATATATATATATATATATATATATATATATATATATATATTTATATATATTAAATATATTAAGTGTGTATAAAAATAAAATAAACTATTTACAAAAATGTATATATTTCAAGAAAATATTTTCAAATGTGAATAAAAATAAGAAATGAACATAAAAGTATTATTTACATTATTTTCAAGTTTTATTAAATAATATAAAGTATTTGAACATTTTAATGTTAGAAATAATTGAAATAAATACCAAATAAATGCAAAAATTTATGAAAATATTTTTTTGGCATTTTTTATGTTTGGAAATAAAATAATAAAGTCAGAAATGAAATTAAAATGCAAAAATAATAAAAATACAAAGAAATGGGCCAGGGGGTGTGAAACTGAAAAAAGAAGGTGTTAGAAACAAAAAGGCCAAGCCCAGCCCATCATCTTCATCTTCTTCCTCCAGCACTGTGAAAAACGCGCGCTTGCCATACAAACTCGTATCTCCTGTATTTGTGATCTTTTGACAAAACTCAAAACATGAAACTTGTAGAGTATCAAACCAGAATTCTAACCATATAAAAAACTTAATCTAACTCTCAAAGACCAGAGAGAATTTCTTTGGCCCTAATTTCTAACCTAGTTTTTTCAGAAAGTTCATGGATGAAATTCTCTTAGCACGTTTAATATAAATGAAAACTGAGCATATGTATGGTGTCAGAGCAATGAGTACTACATCTTTCATTCATAAACCTAAGGCTAAATGTTCCTAAATAGAGAGATAGAAGTTCATGAAATACCTGTTTCAGTTGAGTTTCGAGTTGGACAATGCAACAACTTTCAATGAGGCCTGAGGTTCTTTTGAGCTTGCTTGATGTTCCCTGAACCTTTCCCAATGCTTGGTTTGTTTTGAAATGGCCTGAATCCACCTCTAGAAGTCAACCTACATAAGCTTGAAACAGAAATGGTGATCACTGTAAATGGAGTTACAGTTGGCAATGGAGGTTTGGGACAGCTTGAGTGAGTTGAATGGAAGGTATTGGAACTGATTACAAGCCAAACGCACGAGTGGAATGTGATTTGGTTTGTGATTTGCAGGTCCTGCCCTGTTTTGCAAGAAAATGTGGTTTTTGTGCACAAGGGGGTTTTAGAGGTGAAAGGCTCGTGTTTCTGGCTTACAAGGATGTGTAAAACTTGTTTGAAACCTTGGCTTGAGTTCAATATATCAGATATGTGAGTTCTGGTCTTTTGGTACAATGCCATGGTTTTGAAGTAAAATGTGAGAGTTGACAATGCAAGGCTGTACTGGCTTATGGTCTAGCTGCACAAAGTGGTTGAGCTTTGCCTGACATTATGGAGCCTTGTTTGCAGCAAAAGGCTTGGTGTATGGCTCAAGAAATGAAACTTGACATAAAGCATGCTTTATGTAAATGGAAGTGTGATCTTTATGCCTAAAATTGAAATGTTCAATGTACAATGCTCCCTTGATCAGGACAATGCCTCTAACCAATGTATTTGCATTCAGTTTTTGAGTGTAAATTGGTTTAGAGCCCTGTAATTAAGTACAAAGCTATCTTGGTCAGATTTTGCAAGTGGTATGAACATGTATTGGCCATGGTTAGGAAGTGAGTTTTTTCCAACTTCAAGCATTCGATTCTCCCTAACCACAAATGTGTTCGAGGAGTTCTTGGACAATTTGTAAAGCTTGCAACATGTACTATAATCCCTATTTGAAATGAAACTTGATACTCCAAGTGGAACTATGTGAAAACTGACCAAGAAGATGGGTCAAAATCCTGCCTAAACTAGGGCAAAATTTCTCTAAGTTAAAAGTTTTATAGGGACCCTTGTTCCAAAAATCATAACTTGAGATCTAAGCTTCTTTTGAGAAAACTTTGTGAATAAAAGTTGTAGAACTTGGTGAAAATATGGGACAAAGTTAGGCAAAATTAAGAAAATTTCATAACTTAGAAAATTTCTAAGTTATGAAAATTTTCAATTTCAAACCCTAATTTGCAATTTTGGGTTTCTTGATGAACAAGTTTCATAATTTGACACACATATTGATGGAAAATGACCCTTGGCACTTGATTTTGACCAAAAAGTCAAAGTTTGACTTTTCAGTGTACAGTCAAATTTTGATCAGTTGACTGAAAAATTCATCTGTCAATCCTATGCATTTGAGATCTTTTGAACTTGTTGAATGGGTCAAGATAATGTCATTGAGTCCTTGAGTCCATGGTTGAGCTTAATTTACTATTGGCTAGGTCAAACAGTCAAAAATTGCCTTTGTACAGTCAAAACCCTAAAAATGACCATTTTGCCCTTTTGGTGATCTGATCAAATTTCTTGTGGAATTGTGGTCCAAACTTGATCAAATGGTTCATATGAGTTCATAATGTTGATGTGGGTCAAAATGCATGAGGTTTGAATGTAAATTGGCCATAGTTTACTTTTCCCCCAATACAGTTGATTTCTAGGTCAACTGTCCAATTGATTGGGTCAAAATTTGATTCTAGGCTTGAAACTTGGTATGGACAAACTTATGAGTCCAACATGAAGTATGAAAGTCAATTTGGGTATTGTAGGTCAAAATATCCCTGTGCAAACTCAAACCCTAATTTAGGTCATCAGTGCAATGAGAGGTCTTGAGCAGAGCAAACCCTAGCTTGGTCTTGAGTTCCAAGAGTTTTGTGATGAGAAATGTTGATAAAATGAGAGGGAAAATTTTGGGGTACAACACCCACTAAGTCAAAACCTACAAAGGAGACTTAAGAAATACTGAGGCATCCCGTCGATTGTAAACAAGAGCAGTCAGGCAAAAATTAGGGATAACAAATCAAAAGAAAGAGGTCACTACAAATCCTCAACAACATTAAAAATGTTGCAAAAAATGACTGCCTTCCGAAAAACTTAACTTGTCTGAACCATCACCAAAACTTCATTCCATACTCAATTGGAGTTCAAACATATAATTAACTGAGTTTAGGACTGAAGAACCTCGCGAAGAATGGGCGGGTATGAATACAATTTGAGCCTTTATCCTTTGTTTCTTAAACCGTGAACCAAGAAACGCTACAACCCTTCAAAAGTACTAATTGAAGCATGGGTTAGTTCGAAAGCATACTGTTACAAAAAGGTATCCTGACTCCTGTAAGGGTTTACTCAAAATCCTGAGTTGAATTTTTCTTACAAAAATTTCTTTACTTGCTAAAACGCATTTTCAAAACTTCAAAACAAGCATAAACTTTGCATTATTTGAATATCGTTGTTTGCATATGGCTATTTGTTTGACAGCAGAGAAATGCACACAGCAAATATCCGATGAACGAAAGCTCTCTCAATGAACAAAATCACTTCAAGTGGGATGACATTTCCAATGACAAATCTCCTATCAACAAGGGGTCATGAAATGTCACTATCCAGCACACCCGGGGCAGTCCAGTAAAGATTCCTAGAATTCTCTCAAGAAATTATGAATAACCGGGGGAAGATCTCCATCTCAATCACTTGGGGTATTGAATACGAATCCCGACAAAGGGTTACGTACAGTCAAACATTTCCTAGCAGTGCCACAAACAATTTCTACTAGGGGCAGTGACAAATCTCCCCAGAATCCTTCTCATAGGATTATTCCTTTGCCAGATTTTCAATCTCTGAAAACCTCTTCCCAACTGAGTCGAC
Source organism: Vicia faba (assembly GCA_948472305.1). Classification (NCBI taxonomy): domain Eukaryota; kingdom Viridiplantae; phylum Streptophyta; class Magnoliopsida; order Fabales; family Fabaceae; genus Vicia; species Vicia faba. The sequence continues at coordinate 1,396,076,922 of OX451736.1, read as the reverse complement.
TTCAAAAATCCTCGAGGATTTCTGCCAGTGAAGTCGCCGCTTCTCCAGCAGACTAAGCAACAAGGTTTATTTCCCCAACAAATGGAAGGATTCCCCAGCTTGAGGTGGCCTCTCCGACTACTACAAATCAAAGGACCACAACTCCTCTTCCTTAGTAGACTACTCTACAATCCCCAACAAGTTACTGTGAAGCCTGGACCCGACCAGATATCAGTTTAACTCCGTCCATTAAGAGATAACTCCCAATAGAGAAATAGACAACTGAGACTCCTGATCTCTTTTCCCCAAGTAGGAATCAACACTCTCTAACAGAGTTTTCTCAAACAAAGTCAATGTTCCCTAGCGGAGTTCTCTTCAACAAAACAGGAATCCTCAGCGGAAACATTCTAGGAAAAGTTTGAAGACACACCTACTCTTCTACAGCAGTCTGGGATTTAATGACTCCCCAGCACTTGTCAAGGACTTATTTTCCAAGACAAAATTACATTTTAACAACATTCATAACATATGCATACAAAATACATATAACACAAATCTCATTTATTTTGAGAAAATCATTACGCAATGCATACATCATGACATTGCATACAACTAACTCTTTACCTTTTCAGGAAAGATCAATCAAAAGATAAAGGTCATCATCTCTTTGGAGTAGTAATCGTCTCAGATTCCTTCATTATCCCGCTGAGGTAGTAATCGTCCAAGATTCCTTCATCATCCTGTTGAGGTAGTAATCGTCCCAGATTCCTTCATCATCCTGCTGAGGTAGTAATCATCCAAGATTCCTTCATCATTCTTTTGAGGTAGCAGTCGTCCAAGATTCCTTCATCACCCTACTGAGGTAGTAATTGTCCCAGATTCCTTCATCATCCTACTGAGGTAGTAATCGTCTAAGATTCCTTCATCATTATTTTGGAGTAGTAATCGTCTTAGATTCCTTCGTTATCCCGCTGAGGTAGTAATCTTCCAAGATTCCTTCATCACCCTGCTGAGGTAGTAATCGTCCCGGATTCCTTCATCATCCTACTGAGGTAGTAATCTTCCAAGATTCCTTCATCATTCTTTTGAGGTAGTAATCGTCTAAGATTCCTTCATCATCATGCTGAGTTAGTAATCGTCCAAGATTCCTTCATCATTCTTTTGAGGTAGCAGTCGTCCAAGATTCATTCATCATCCTACTGAGGTAGTAATCGTCCCATATTCCTTCATCATCCTGCTGAGGTAGTAATCGTCCAAGATTCCTTCATCATTCTTTTAGAGTAGTAATCGTCTCAGATTCCTTCATTATCCCGCTGAGGTAGTAATCGTCCAAGATTCCTTCATCACCCTGATGAGGTAGTAATCGTCCCAAATTCCTTCATCATCCTGCTGAGGTAGTAATTGTCCAAGATTCTTTCATCATTCTTTTGGAGTTGTAATCGTCTCAGATTCCTTCATTACCCCGCTAAGGTAGTAATCGTCCAAGATTCCTTCATCACCCTGCTGAGGTAGTAATCGTCCCAGATTCCTTCATCATTATTTTGAGGTAGTAGTCGTCCAAGATTCCTTCATCATCCTACTGAGGTAGTAATCGTCCAAGATTCCTTCATCATCCTACTGAGGTAGTAATCGTCCAAGATTCCTTCATTGTCCTACTGAGGTAGTAATCGTCCAATATTCCTTCATCATCCTTTTGGAGTAGCAATCATCTCAGATTCCTTCATCACAAAAGACATCCTCTAACAAACGGTCCAGATACGATCCAGATATGGATGTCATCCTGACGCTTATTCATTACATCTTTCAGATACAAGTCAGACACAATTCATTTATGAATATTATTCTGATTCTTCTCCAGACCCTGCTGGTTCAGTTTAAATCTCTCAACGGTTTATCCTGATTATTTCTCGTAGACATCTTCTCTGGTTCAGATAAGTCGCTCCAAGATTTATTCGGATTCTTCTCCAGACCACTGCTGGTTAAGTTTAAATCTCTCAATGGTTTATCTTGATTCTTTCCCGCAGACATCTTCTCTAATTTAGATAAGTCGTTCCAAGAATTATTCTGATTCTTTTCTAGTTGAAGTCAAGTTTAGACTTATTCTAATTTCCATCAACAATCACCTTCATATGGAATCTGTTAAGCCCATTCCCTACTGTTGTACCCCAAAATTTTCCCTCTCATTTTATCAATATTTCCCCTCACCAGACTCTTTGGACTCCAGACAAGACTAGGGTTTGCTCTACTCAAGACATCTCCTTGCACTGATGACCTGAAATTAGGGTTTGAGTTTGCACAGGGATTTTTGGACTTTATATGCTTAATATGACTTCCATAATTCATGTTAGACTTATAAGTTTGCCCATACCAAGTTTCAAGCCTTGAATCAAATTTTTGCCCAGTCAATTGGACAGTTGACCTATAAATCAGCTGTATTGGGGAAAAAGTCAACTGTGGCCAATTTACAGTCAAACCTCATAATTTTTGATCCATATCAACATTATAGACTCATATGAACCATTTGATCAAGTTTGGACAACAACTCCTCAAGAAATTTGATCAGATCATCAAAAGGGTAAAATGGTTATTTTTAGGGTTTTGACTGCTGAAGGGCAATTTCTGATTTTTAACCTAGCCAATGACAAATTGGTTTCAAACATGGATTCAAGGACTCAATGGCATCATCTTGACCTAATCACAAGGCTCAAAAGATCTCAAATGCATTGGATTGACAGATGAATTTTCCAGTCAACTGATCAAAAATCAACTATACACTGAAAAGTCAAACTTTGACTTTTTGGTCAAAATCAAGTGCCAAGGGTCATTTTTCATCAAAATGTGTCAAAACATGAAACTTTTTCACCAAGAAACTTAATTTTCAAAATTAGGGTTTAAAATGGAAAATTTTCATAACTTAGAATTTTTCTAAGTTATGAAAATTTCTTATTTTTCCTAACTTTGTCCAACTTTTTCACCATGATAAAATTGGATTCAAACAAAACTTCCAACATGAAAGTTATAGTACTCCACAAAATCTACAACTTTGATTGAAAAAGTTTTCCCAAAAGATGCTTGGATCTCAAGTTATGATTTTTGGAATAAGGGTCCATGAAACTTTTAACTTAGTGAAATTTTGCCCTAGTTTAGGCAGGATTTTGACCTATCTTCATGGCAATTTTTCACACAGTTCCAATTGTAATTTCAATATTCATTTCAAAGATGGATTGTATAGCATGTTACAAGATTTCCAAAATGTCCAAGAACTCTCCAAGATCATTTGTGGTTAGAGATAATCGAAGGTTTGAATTTGGGAAAATATCACTTTGGTCCATGGCATTTTTCATGTTGCTACAAGTTGCAATTTCTATCCAGCCTTGCTTGTACTTGTTTACAGGTCCTTAAACCCTTCCACACTCATAAATTGAATGCAAAGACATTGGTTAGAGGTATTGTTCTGAGCTTTAGAAGATTACACAAAGGATTAATCCATTTTTGGAAAAAAGATAATAATGCCATTTTGATAAAGGTTGCTTTATGAAATTTTGTTTCTCTTGAGCACTGCACCAAGTCTTTTGCAGCAAACAACATCCAAAAATATCAGGGAAAGTACACCAACTATGTGCATGCTTGGAGCTAGCCTGTACAGGCATGGCCTTGGTCACTTCACACTTTTCTTCAAAACCAAGTCAACTTGCAAAAACTACATAACTTTGCAATCTGATAAAACCAAAGCTTGTAAACATTTCAAACAACTTTTACACAATACACTAAGCCAGAAACACGAATTTACAAGTCCTCAAACCTTCCAAAACACCAAAATCACATTTTCTTGCAAAATAGGGCAGGTTCTGCATTTTGATTTCCAAATCACAAACCACTCGTGCGTTTTGCTTGCAACCAGTTTCAACACACTCCATACAACCTACCTAAACTATCCCAACCATTCCCAAGTCACTGTAACCCCATTTACACACTTCACCATTTTCAAATTCTGACTTTGCAGGTTGAGTTCTATAGAGAGATTCAAGCAAGTTCAAAGCTAGCTAAGCATTGGGGAAGCTCAAAGGGACTTCAAGCAAGCTCACAAGTATCTCAGGCCTCACTGAAAACCCCTGCATTGCCATACTCGAGCTTGACTGAAACAGGTAAAGTTCAAACTTCTATCTCTTTATTTAGGAAACATTAGGCTTTGGTTTGTGAATAAAAAATGTAGTACTCATTGCCCTTGAGTTGTACATATGCATAGAATTCATTTAAGTTAACTGAGCTGGGAGAATTTGAATGATGAACTTTCTGAAAAAGCTAGGTTAGAAATTAGGGCCAGAGAAATTCTCTCTGGTCTTTGAGAGTTAGATTAAGTTTTTTATATGGTTAAAATCGGATGATCATGCTCTATAACTTTCATGTTGCAAGTTTTTGTTTTTAAGCATAAATGCATGATTTCCAGTTTTAAATACCAGGCGCGCATTTTTCTTGTCACAAGGTTGAAGATGAAGGCCATATGGGCTGGGTCTGGCTATTTCATGCTATTTACACCCTCCATCCTACTTCCTGCACCCCCTTGGCCCATTGTTTTTATATTTTCATATTTTTTCATTTCTTTTTTAGATTCTGACTTTTATTTATTTTTCTAAATGTTAAAAATTACCAAAAATATTTTCATAAATTTTCACATTTTATTTTATTATTTTTATTATTTTTTTTGACATAAAAATAATTACTCTAAATATATACTTTTATTTTCTTAAAATAATTTCATAAACAATACAAAAAATATTATATTTTTATTTTTATTATTTATATACTTAAATAATATTTTTCTCACATATTTTCATTTTCAACATTTTGTATATATTTTATTTTATTTTCTTGTACATAAATAAATAATTATAATACACATATTTTTCTTAATACAAAACTAGGGTTTCCACCCTTAATAAAATAATCATTTTTATTTTCTCATTTTTTAATACATTAAATAACTTATTTTAACATACATAAAAAAAATACAAAAACACTTTTGCATATTCATATTTATTTGCATATTTAAATATTGTCTATTTGTTTATTTGCACATTGAGTTCAATTGGGTTGTAATAGTTGACTTAGGGTTTTAATTACTTGCAAATATCCCCCTATCCAAATTTGTATCCCCCTCCCCATAATCATGTTGTAATAGTTGTAGATTTACTTTTACGCACTTTATTGCTTTCAAATATGCCATGATAGAAAGACTAGGGTTTGTATGCAAATAACCAAAATCAAAACAAATAGCTTGACTAACACAAGACAAAAATGCATGAAAATGACAACACAATGCACATAAGAACCCCTAGGGTTTCATCCACTTATTGCCTTTAAAATGGCCATGTTATGCATGCTAGGTATCTTGGCAAAACAAAATCAAAACAAAAAAGATCATAGTCCCTCGATGACGCTATCTTGGTTGCCTATACAAAAATGATCTAGTCCCACAAAAACTTGCTAAGATACTTGGCACCATTGCTATCATGGTCATACGATGACCCACGCCTGTCCCGTTTAACATCCAAACACAAGGTTGTTTACCAAATACAATGGTAAAACAACAATGTCAAAGGGTTAAAATTATGTAGGAAAGATCTTTAAGTAGGGTAGACAACTCCTAGTTACTTGATCAAACTTGCAAACATCCTTGCTATTTTCAAAAACACACAACACAATTTCAAAACATTTTTCCAAAACAAACTTTCAAACATTGAAACATTTTTCAAAAGACAAACACCTTTGTATATATTCAAACAAGAATCATTACAAAGGTTGCCTAAATAAGGCCTCTTTTCAAAACATTTTCAAAACCACACACAAAGCGCCATTTCAAACAATTGAAAAGCAAAAGCAAGTGATCTAAACAAGTAACTAAGAGCCCATGGAAAACCATGGATGAAAAGGGTGCTAGCACCTTCCCTTTTCATAATCTACCCCCTGAACCCAAGAAAACATCTCAAAGGTCTTTCCTGTGCTTTTTAACCTTTCCTTTGGATAAAATAAAAAGTCGGTGGCGACTATTGCTAAACCGAAACATTTGCGAACATAAATGCAAAACCTCTAGTCAGTTCTCCCACCATATCACAAAACTGGTGACTCTGCTGGGGATCAATTTAAAAGTGGGGTTACCTTAGGGTTTAGATCACTTCTACATGCTTATCTTGTTTGCTTTGATTGCTTTACATTTGGTTCTATTGTTTGGGTTTGAAATCCTCTACCCGGATTTGGGAAACATTCATAGGTAAATAGCAATACGTTGTGGAAACTGTGCGGGGTATACCGACATGGTTGAAGCAATAGCTATATTAGTGCGACATATTTGTGGGTACCGGTAGCCTTTGAGTTAATCAAAGAGAATACGGGGCCGCTGAGTGATGTCATGAAGCACTAATGGACTTTTAGAACCTTGACCAACTTGGCCTTTTTAGGGGTAGTGAGATGACCGACTTTAGTGCAGTCTGAAGTTGGTAGATACTCGATACTACACTCATTGAGGGTTGTTTTCTTGGAATATTTCGGTCGCCAATAAAGTGGCTAAACTGAAACAATGAACACAGAAAATAATCCAGTGATATTGAGCTCCTTAGAACCTGGTTACTATTTATAGGACAGGTTGAGCCAACTAAACTTCAAGAGGGTACTTACCTATGAAACCCCATGCAAGCATGAAACTAGGAGCTTATGTGATTTGTTTGTACATATACTTGTGCATAACATCATGAGCATCATGAAGCATCATTTGCATTCACTAACCATTTCAAGGGTTTGGATCTTCATCTTTGTTCCTGTTTTGTAGGTTATGGAATCACTCCGTCGGAAAACTATTCAGGTCAACCTTGTGAGAATCCCTCCTCAACTCAAGGAGCTAGCTTCCAAGATTCTAGAGAATTCTCCATTCACTAAAAGACATGGTAGACTTCTCAAATTGGTCAACTCCAACATAGAAGAAGACATGGTGAAAGTTCTCTTCCAGTTCTTTGACCCCCTACACCACTGCTTCACATTTCATGATTACCAGTTAGTGCCTACTTTGGAGGAATTTTCTCAACTCTTGAGGATTCCTATTCTCAATCAACTACCCTACAACGGTACGGAAAGAGACCCAAAGCCTGAAGATGTTGCTCAAGCCCTACACTTGCAACCATCTGATGTCAAAGGTCATTGGGAAACCAGAAGTTGTGTCAAGGGTTTCTTGGCAAAGTTTCTGTTTGAGAAGGCACAGGACTGCTGAATTATCTAGATCTGCAAGTTTTTGAGGAGATCGTGGCTCTTATCATCTATGGGTTGGTCTTGTTCCCAAACCCTGATCAACTTATAGATGTGAATGCTGTCAAGATTTTCATATCTCGGAATCCGGTGCCTACATTGCTTGGGGATATCCCCCACTCACTTCACACTCGAACAATGAGGAAAAGAGGTGTTCTCATGTGCTGTACTCCTCTTCTAGAAAGGTGGTTTATTTCTCATCTTCCCCAGTCAGTTTTGAAGAATGAGCAAGGTTTGAGGTGCTCACAACGATTGATGACTCTTACACATTCAGATATTCATTGTTCTCGGTCCATAGGAAATGTCATCATCATTGACCGTTGTGGGGAATTCCCTAATGTCCCACTACTTGGCATTAGGGGAGGAATTACCTACAATCCCTGCTTGGCTCTGAGACAGTTTGGGTATGCCCGAAGGGATGGCCCTCATGACATGCTGATTCTAGACTTGGTTTTTGACTTCGACAACGACGCTCAAGGTCTTTGACAAAGGATTATTCGAGCTTGGAGAATGCCCAACAAGGTAGACAGTAAGACACTAGGGCACAAGAATTCCACCCCCCTTGAGCCTTACCTCAAGTGGGTACGAACCCGCTCCCAGAGTCTTATGATGTCTTACCCCTACATTCTCCCTGTGATCAAAGAGCCTGTTATGGAAGGAGAGGTTCCATACACCCTCCTACATCCTGACATGCCAACATCACTAGAAGATTTGCAAAGAAGTTGGATACAACTCAAGGGAGAACACAATACTTTTTAAGCCCAATTCTACGCCAGTGAGAAGAAGGTTTTGGAACTTACTCATCAACTCCACGAAGAGCAGACTCTCAACACCTACATTGCACCAAAGAGGATGCGCAACGTCTTTTTACCTTAGAATTTTGTATTATTTTGCCCATGAGGCACTTATGTACTAACAAATTCTATCTTATTAATATGACGTGTGTTCCTTTTTGTTTACAAAAAATTTGAATTTTTGAATCCTTGAATGCATTACATGAATACATATCATTCATCATATGCATGAACAGGTCTTCACACCAGGTTTCCTTATCTCTCTGCTATTTATTTCAGCAAGATGGATATAGAGCAGACGGTCAAAGATTTGCAAGCACAGAATTCACAGTTCCAACAACTACTCATGACCTTGGCAAAGGGTCAGGAGGATCTTAAAGCTCTGTTGGAGAAGGAAAAAGAGAAAAATAAAAAGAAAAGAGTTGGTGTGGCTACTATGGGTAGAAGATTTGAAGGTCAAACTAGAAGGGTCCTAGACTTCCCCTCAACATCTGATGAAGGGGTAGGAAAAGGAAAGGGAGTTGCAGTGCAATCTGAGTCTGAGGAAGAAGAAGAAGAAGAGGATGAAGACTATTCTGAACAGCAGTATCCTCCTGCAGACGACAAGTACAAAAATATGGAAGAGCGCCTGGCAGCCATTGAAGTGCAGAGGGTGCCTGGGCTGGATTTCGAAGAGTTAGGGTTGGTTTATAGGATTGTTATTCCCACCAAGTTTAAAGTGCCTCTTTTTTCTAAATACGACGGGGTGTATTGCCCAAAGATGCACCTACGGTCTTACGCCGGAAAAGTTCAACCTCATTCTTTTGACAAAGATCTGTGGGTCCATTTCTTCCAAGACAGTCTGGCGGGGACGCAGTTGGATTGGTTCTACCAGCTAGAAAGGTCTGACGTGCATAATTGGGAGGATTTGGCTACTGCCTTCTACAGACAATATCAATATAATGCAAACTTAGCACCAACCCGTACTCAATTACAAAGTATGGGCATGGTCTCAAATGAAGGCTTTAAAGAGTATGCCCAGAAATGGAGAGACTTGGCTGGAAGGGTGCAACCATCATTGTCTGAGAGAGAGCTTATGGATATGTTTTTGGGGACCCTGTCAGGTCCATTCTTTAATCACTTAATCGGAAGTTCGTCCGCGGGGTTCACTGAGTTAATTCTGACTGGTGAAAGAGTTGAAGCCAGAATCAAGAGTGGTAAACTTCAAAAAGATGCATCTGCTTCTGCCGCCATCAAGAAGACTTTTCCAGCAAAGAAAGAAGTCTCAGCTGTTTACTCCCAAGGAAGTCGAGGAAGAGTTGAGCGCCGGCCAGCGGTGGGGGCCGTAATGATTCAGAAGTCTGCAACTGATCAGCTCAAAAACAATCAACCCAGAACCAACTAACAAAGGGCGGAAAGGCCTGCTAGGCAATTCACCAAAATAAACATGACGCGTGCTCAGGTTATCCCCCATCTCTTGAAATTAAACCTTACAACCTTGAGAGAGGCACCACAAAATCCGAATACAACTTCTCCTTTTTACCATGCCAACGCTAAATGTGCTTATCATTCAGACAGCCTGGGGCACGATACCAATAATTGTTGGGCTCTCAAGAATAAATCCAGGATTTAATAGACGCTAAAGAAGTGGAATTCGATGCCCCCAAAAAGCCGAACATGATCTCTGATCCAATGCCAAAGCATGGCCACAATGCCAATGCTATTGTAGAAGATCTGTATGTTGCTACTGTTGATGATTTGATGACTCTGTTACCGATAATCAAGCTAAATTTGTTGAAGGCTGGGATTTTCCCAGGATGTGAAAAAGATTGCTGCCTTTGTTCATCCTTACCAACCGACTGTCCGTTGTTGAAGTTAGGCATCCAATGCCTAATGGATAATCAAGAAATCCTTTTTGAAAAGACTCCTGTTACTCCGACTCCTGTCAATGATGTTGCTATAGTTACCATATCCGCCAATCTTTCCAAGGTCTCTGAAAGACCTGTTAAGATTACATCTGATCCGAAGATTACACCTCTGAAGATAACTATGCCGGGGCCTATCCCATACAAGTCCAACAAATCAATACCGTGGAACTATGGGGGAGAGATCTTCTACCACGGTATTAAAAAAATTGAATCTGCTGAAGAGAGTTATGATGAAGAGACTTCCGACATTGGAAACATTGCCGGACCAAGTAAAATCACCCGCAGCGGAAGAATTTTCTGTCCGGAGATTGCTCCTCCAAAAGCAATCTTCGGACCCTCAATTGCTTCTAAGGTTACTCCTGTGCCAGTCAACATATCTGCAAGAACTCTAGTTATCGAAGAAATTATGACTCCTGTGGTTATACCCTCTGCTGTTGCTGATGATAGAGGGAAAGGGATCCAAGAAGAGCCCGTCAGGACAAGGGCTCATCCGTTAGTCATCCCTAAAACCACTTAGAAAGAAATGGAAGAGATTTTGAAAATAATTAAGAAAAGCGATTATAATGTTGTGGAGCAACTGGGGCAAACCCCCTCAAAAATCTCTATGCTGGCCCTATTGCTCTGTTCCGAAGCTCATGCCAAAGCTTTGATCAGATTCTTGAAGACGGCCCATGTGCCCCAGGAAACCTCCGCGGACCAGTTCCAGGAATGTGTAGCTAGCCTAACAACAGACAATGGTCTAGGGTTCTCCGAAGCTGACCTAAAAGTTAAAGGAAGAAAACATAATGACGCTCTGCAGGTCTCGGTGGAATGCAGAGGGACTACTCTGGCACACGTTCTGGTAGACACTGGTTCATCGTTGAACGTCTTACCAAAGAAGGCATTGTATAGGCTAGATTGTGAAGGTCTAACTTTGAATCCCATCAACATCATTGTCAGAGCCTTTGATGGTTCTAAAAGGATGGTCCACGGGGAGGTGGACATCCCGATTAAAGTGGGAACTGAAACCTTCAACTCTACATTTTATGTCATGGACATCTGCCTCTCATATTCTTGCTTGTTAGGAAGACCCTGGATTCATCATGCTGGAGCCGTTACTTCAACTCTGCATCAGAAGCTCAAGTACCCTGTTCAGGGGAAAATTGTGACTGTTCTCGGCGAAGAGGAGTACATGATAAGCCATCTTAATTCTTTCCGCTATGTGGAATTGGATGATGAATTCATCGAAACCCCCTTTCAGCATTTTGAGGAGGTAGCTTAGGAAATTATGGCAGTGCCTTCTGTACCCATGATTACCCGACCTCCGCCTCGGATGTCGTCACTCAAAGATGCAAAGGCTATCATTGAAGAAGGAGGAAGCACAATCTGGGGGCAGCTGCCCGATTTTCCTTTCAAGTCTGATAAATTCGGCTTGGGTTTCACTGTTTCTGCTCAAAAGGCTGTGCGCCGCTCCCGGGATGGAGGGCCACCAGTGAAGATCACCCATCACGGAGTCAATGCTTTGGAGGATGTTGAAGAGGAGAGAAACCTTGAAGACTGGATTTTCCCTACCGTTGAAGGAGGATTGAGCAATTGGAAGGCGAAGGACTTTATTCCCATTACTTTCATCAATCAGTCATTTATCTTTTAAACATTTCTGTTGGTCTGTAATAATTCTTGAACAATTCGTACACTTTTTACCTTGTGCCTTACCCAAGGTACATAGGTCCATTTGTAAGGGTTTGATTTTTCATCTTCATATGCCATTTTAATGAATCATGGATGTTTTCACATATAAACTTTTGTGTTCATTTTCTTTCTTTTACATTTTATTTGTTTATAGGTGGCTATCCCTTACACACACCCACACTCACCAATGCAAGTACCCATCCACTCCGGATTCCATGGGTAACAATTCTGCTATGACCTTCAGTGACTCTGAAGATCTGGTCTACCATGCCGAGTACGAAGGTGATGAAGACTGTGAAGTGCCTGAAGAATTGGCTAGACTGCTACAACAGGAAGAAAGGGCTATTCTACCTCACGAGGAGTTGTTAGAGACAATCAACTTGGGAACAGAGGAAGACAAAAAAGAAGTTAGAGTGGGTGCCAACCTAGAGCCAAGCGTCAAGGAGCGCTTAGTTCAGTTGTTGAATGAATATGTTGAGATCTTCGCCTGGTCATACGAAGACATGCCAGGGCTTGATACAGATTTTGTGGTTCACCGCCTTCCTACAAGAGAAGACGGTCCACCAATTAAACAGAAAGTTCTCCGCATGAGGCCCGACATGTCTGAAAAGATCAAAGCTGAAGTGATGAAGCAGTTCAACACTGGGTTTCTTGCTGTTACTTCCTATCCACAATGGGTTGCTAACATTGTGCCCGTGCCTAAGAAGGACGGAAAAGTCAGAATGTGCATGGATTACAGAGACTTAAACAGCGCTAGCCCTAAAGATGACTTTCCACTACCGCACATTGACATCTTGGTTGACAATACAGCTCAGCATAAGCTATTTTCTTTCATGGATGGATTTTTCGGGTACAACCAGATCAAAATGGCCCCTGAAGACATGGAGAAAACTAATTTTGTTACACAGTGGGGTACCTTCTGCTATAAAGTGATGCCATTCGGACTGAAGAATGCCAGGGCAACCTATCAGCGCGCCATGGTAGCCTTGTTTCATGATATGATACATCATGAAATTGAAGTCTATGTAGACAACATGATAGCCCGTTCACAAACAGAAGAAGAACACCTCAACCATTTGCAAAAGATGTTTGTCAGATTGAAGGAGTACAAGCTCAGACTGAACCCTAACAAGTGCACTTTCAGAGTCAGGTCTGATAAAATTTTGGGTTTCATCGTCAATAACAAAGGCATCGAGGTTGATCCTGCCAAAGTCAAAGCTATACAAGAAATGCCTGCCCCTCGCACTGAGAAGGAGGTTAGAGGTTTCTTGGGACGCCTAAACTACATTGCAAGGTTCATTTCTCACCTAACATCTACCTGTGAGCCAATCTTCAAGCTGTTGAAGAAAGATCAGGTGGTTAAATGGAATGATGATTGTCAAGTTGCTTTCGATAAAATCAATGAGTATTTCCTAGAACCTCCTATCTTGATGCCTCCCGTTGAAGGAAAACCGCTAATCATGTATCTGACCATCCTAGAGAATTCAATGGGGTGCGTACTGGGCCAATATGACGAGTCTGGCCGAAAAGAGCATGCCATTTATTACCTTAGTAAAAAGTTTACCGACTGTGAGACCCGATACTCACTGCTCGAGAAAACTTGCTGCGCTTTGGTATGGGTTGCTCGCCGGCTAAGGCAGTATATGTTGACACATACCACTCTGCTGATATCTAAGATGTATCCGATCAAATACATCTTTGAAAAGCTTGCTTTATCTGGAAGAATCGCTAGATGGCAGATGATCCTGACCGAATACGATATACAGTACACGACCCAAAAAGCTATAAAGGGGAGTGTACTAGCTGACCATCTAGCTCATCAAGCTGTCGAAGATTATCAATCCATGAAGTTCGACTTCCCCGATGAGGATATCATGACATTGGACAACATTGAAGGTAACAGACCGTATCACGGACCTGAACAAGGATCCCGATGGACCCTGTACTTTGATGGTGCCTCTAATGCACTTGGCAACGGTATCGGCACGATACTCATTTCTCCACAGGGTTGCCATACACCTTTCACTGCTAGACTCTGCTTCAGCTGCACCAACAACATGGCCAAGTATGAAGCTTGTATCTTTGGTCTCAAGGTTTCAATAGACCTGGGAATCAAATCTCTGATTGTGTTTGGGGACTCAGCTTTGGTTATCAGTCAAATTAAAGGAGAGTGGGATACTAAACATCCAAACCTCATCCCTTACAAAGAACATGTCTTTACATTGTTACCACATTTCGAGCAGATTACCTTCGAGCACTTCCCGTGAGAAGAGAATCAGCTAGCAGATGCTCTAGCTACAATGTCATCCATGTTTAAACTTAACTAGGATGATGAGGCTCCCCAAATCACCATTGAACGGATGGAGGAACCTGCACATTGTCACAAGATTAATATCGAAGAAGTAGTGGATCGACCTTGGTTTCACGAAGTCAAAAGGTATCTCGAGGCACAAGAATACCCTGAAGAAGCTTCAGTCAACGACAAAAAGTTCTTAAGGAGGTTCTCGGCAAAGTTCTTCTTGAGCAATGGTATCCTATACAAGCACAATCATGATTGCATTCTACTCCGTTGTGCGGACAAGGTTGAAGCTGAACAGATCATGGCTGAACTGCATAATGGTACCTTTGGCACTCACTCAAGCGGACATACGATGGCTAAGAAGATTCTACGGGCAAGCTATTACTGGTCTACCATGGAAGCTGACTTCCATTAACATTCCAGAACTTCTCACAAATGCCAAATCTATGCGGACAAGGTACATATACCTCCAGTTCCTTTCAATTTCTTAACAGCTCCTTGGCCATTCGCAATGTGGGGAATCGACATCATTGGAGAGATAAAACCTACAGCATCCAATGGACACCGCTTCATCCTGGTGGCCATTGATTACTTTACCAAGTGGGTCGAAGCTGCGTCCTTTGCCTCCGTCACAAAGAATGTTATTGCCCGCTTCATCAAGCAGAACCTCATTTGCCGGTACGGTATCCCTGATAGGATCATCACTGATAACAGTACAAACCTGAACAACACTATGATCACTGCCTTGTGCGAGCAGTTCCATATTCAACATCACAATTCATCTCCCTATCAACCAAAGATGAACGGTGTTGTCCAAGTTGCGAACAAAAATATCAAGAAGATCATTCAAAAGATGACAGTCACCTACAAGGACTGGCATGAAATGCCACCGTTTGCGCTGCACGGGTACCGTACCACGGCATGCACTTCAACTAGGGCAACATCCTATTCTCTGGTATGCGGCATGGAAGTTGTTTTACCTATCGAGGTTCAGATTCCCTCCTTGAGAATCATGAAGGATGCTGGTTTGAGTGAAGACGATTGGATTCAGACCCGGTTTGATCAACTTAACTTGATTGATGAAAAGTGACTTACTGCTGTTTGCCATGGTTAGACGTATCAAAAACGAATGATCAAGGCTTTCAACAAGAAACTCAGACGCCAGGTATATCAAGTCAGAGATCTTTTAATCAAGCGGATCATCTTGCGGCAAAGTGATCCCAGGGGCAAATGGACTCCTACTTACGAAGGACCATTTATGATCAAAAACATCTTTTCTGGTGGGGAAATGATCTTAACCACCATAGACGGTGACGACCTGCCGCACCCTACGAACGCAGATATAGTCAAAAGATACTACGCATAAACGACCCGACAAGTTGAAAAGCCGAAAGGGAGACTTGGGCAAAAAAGGGTTTCCCGGTGGACTGAAAACCCGAAAAGGCGGTTCAGGCAAAAATTAGGGATAAATAAAAAAGTCTGTACACCCGCCAAGTTGAAAACCCGAAAGGGCGACTTGGGAAAAAAAGGGTTTCCCGGTGGATCGATAACCCGAAAGGGCGGTCCAGGAAAAAGTTAGGCAATTAAATCGTATGACTATGTCTCGTCGGATTACTTTAAAGAAAATCTCTTCACAGACAAGCTTCAGGCTTCTGATCAACTCAATCATCTTCGGACGAAGCAACAAATGGACAAGAGATTCAGAGTTACGAAGGCTATAGCAGAATGGGAACCCCATGGAATTTTTACACATAGCCATCTTTCTTTGTATAAATTTTTATCATTTTTATGACAACATTCTCTTCCTAGGATGTCTGTCTCCTTTGTACAAAATACTTACACAAAGTTAATACAAAGATACTTCAAAGAGCAGAAAACTATTTTCCTTCTCTTTCCTTTTACACTTGTGTTTTATTTGAAAACGTCCAATGATTTATTTAATGAGCATATGCATTTGAATATAATCACATGTTCACAAATAAACAAAATGGGAAAGAATAATTACTGATAGGTTGAAAGTATAGGAAGACGTCTTTAGGTTATTCCAGGAGAAATCCCCCTGCAGCATATCATCTTAACCCCCAGCAGAGCTAAAACCTCGAAATAACATATCCCCAGCGGAGTTAAATTTCAAAATCCCCATCAGAGTTAGTTTTTCAAGCTCCCAATCCCCAGCGGAGCAAAACATTGAACTACAGACCCTCAGCGAAGAGGAAACATTCTTCCCCAATGGAGTCAAAATTTCCAAAATCAAATCAGCATGTCATTAAGATCCCCAACGGAGCTGAGATTATCAATCTACAGCGGAAACCATTCAGTTTCTCCAGATTCCCCAGCAAGTTATCTTAAAGTCTAAGAATCAACCAGATAACAGTTAACTTTTATCTTATCCCCAACCTAGGATAAATTCCCTAGTAGATTGGCATACGACCCAAACTCTTGAGGAATGAGCTGTTCCCCACAGAGTCTCCTAAAACTCTCCAACAGAATAAACTTTCTCCCCGCAGAGTTATTTTTATTTCCCAGCAGATTGAAGATTCTCAATCCCCAGTCACAGTCATCAAGGTTCTCGGGATTCCCCAAGCAGGTTTCTCAAGCAGCACTTGGCACTATTTTTACAACAAAATGTCTACCATCTTCCAACTTCAAGACTTGAAGGATCCCTACATCCCCAGGAAAGTCGTGAAGGATTCCCACATCCCCACAGAAGTTGTCAAAGTTTTTTGATAATCCCCGCGAGTTGCCAAAAATTTTGAACCTCCAGCAGCAGTCAAGGATTTATTTTCCCCGACAGTAGTCAAGGATTTTGATTATCTCCAGCTGTCAAGGATTTATTTTCCTCAGCAAGACAACGAATCAGCTTACATGCGCATACATTACATTCATATATCATAAACATTGATAAAACACATCTTATTGCATCATACATTTCATGCAACATAACTTTGTGTTTCAGCTAACATTTTACCCTTTTCAAGATAAAATTAACAACTATCTGTAACGAATGTTCAAAGTTCAAATACAGCTTAAAGATGCTCCAGACACGGATGCTATTCTATTGCTTATTCAAAACAATGTTCAGATTCCTGTTCCAGTTCAAGCTATGAAGCCTGGAGATCGATCAGAAAATAGTGGAATCCCCAGTAAATTACTGTAAAGCCTGGAATCGACCAGATAGCACTATAAAGCACCATGAAGCCTGGAATCGACCAGATTGTGGTACACCTTAAATTCAAGCTATGAAGCTCGGGTTTGACCGGATAGTATCTTGATCTCTACAAAAGATTGTGAAGCCTGGATTTTGACCAGATAACAGTGAGGTACACTGAAGCTTGGATTTTGACCAAATAGTAGTTTACTTGGCTAATTACTTTGAAGCCCGGATTCAACTGGATATTAGTAAGCCAAATAATCAAAAGGAAGCTCGGAGGCGACCAGATAACCATTTGATTTTCTTCTGAAGCCTGGATTTTGACCAGATAGGAAGTAAGGTATCGTGAAGCCTGGATTTTGACCAGATAACGGTAAAAGATACTGTGAAGCTTGGATTTTGACCAAATAGCAGTTTACTTGGCTAATTACTAAGAAGCCCGAAATTGACCGGATATTAGTGTGCCTTAAATTCAAGTTGAAACCCGAAGGCGACTGGATAGCAACTTAATTCCTTCTAAAGCCTGGAGTACTACCAGATAAGAATTGAGAAATTGCGAGGCCTGGAGAACGACCAGATAACAAGTTTAATCTCACCCCCTAGTAAGATACTGTAAAGCCTGAAGCACGACCAGATAGAAGTTCATTTTCACCTCTTCTACCAAGAGATGATTCCCCAGTAGAATAACGGACGACTGAAGCTCCTAAAATTCTATTTCTACCACGACAGAGACCAGCATTCCCCGGCATAGTCCTCCTCAACAACAGGTACACGGGCTCTCGCAAAGGAATCTCTCATGCGATCAACATTTTTGAATGGCATCTTTAAGCCCATCTACGACAAGATTCTGTCACCTCTCCAAATGGCATCTTTTAAGCCCATTTCCTCAATTACATTTTGACGAGCGCAAATTTATGGGCACTCTAGTGTCCAATCATCTTTTACCTTCGAGTCACGAACGACAAAATTCGCCAATCTAACTCTTCAGGTTCAAGAAGATTGAACAAGGGCAGCTGTTGTACCCCAAAATTTTCCCTCTCATTTTATCAAGATTTCCCCTCACCAGACTCTTTGGACTCCAGACAAGACTAGGGTTTGCTTTGCTCAAGACATCTCCTTGCACTGATGACCAGGAATTAGGGTTTGAGTTTGCACAGGGAGTTTTGGACTTTCAATGCTTAATATGACTTCCATACTTCATGTTAGACTTATAAGTTTTCCCATACCAAGTTTCAAGCCTTGAATCAAATTTTTGCCCAGTCAATTGGGTAGTTGACCTAGAAATCAGCTGTATTAGGGAAAAAGTCAATTGTGGCCAATTTACAGTCAAACCTCATAATTTTTTATCCACATCAACATTATAGACTCATATGAACCATTTGATCAAGTTTGTACCACAACTCCTCAAGAAATTTGATCAGATCATCAAAAGGGTAAAATGGTCATTTTTAGGGTTTTGACTGCAGAAGGGCAATTTCTAATTTTTAACCTAGCCAATGACAAATTGGGTTCAAGCATTGATTCAAGGACTCAATTTCATCATCTTGACCTAATCACAAGGCTCAAAAGATCTCAAATGCATTGGATTGACAGATGAATTTTCCAATCAACTGATCAAAAATCAACTGTACACTGAAAAGTCAAACTTTGACTTTTTGGTCAAAATCAAGTGCCAAGGGTCATTTTTCATCAAAATGTGTCAAAACATGAAACTTGTTCACCAAGAAACTTAATTTTCAAAATTAGGGTTTAAAATGGAAAATTTTCATAACTTAGAATTTTTCTAAGTTATGAAAATTTCTTATTTTTTCCTAACTTTGTCAAACTTTTTCACCATGATGCAATTGGATTCAAACAAAACTTCCAACATGAAAGTTGTATTCCTACAAAAAATCTACAACTTTTAATCACAAAGTTTTCCCAAAAGATGCTTGAATCTCAAGTTATAATTATTGGAATAAGGGTCCATGAAACTTTTAACTTAGTGAAATTTTGCCCTAGTTTAGGCAAGATTTTGACCTATCTTCATGGAAATTTTTCACATAGTTCCAATTGGAATTTCAATATGCATTTCAAAGATGTATTGTATAGCATGTTACAAGATTTCCAAAATGTCCAAGAACTCTCCAAGATCATTTGTGGTTAGAGAGAATCGGAGGTTTGAATTTGGCAAAATATCACTTTGGTCCATGGCATTTTTCATGTTGCTACAAGTTGAAATTTCTGTCCAGCCTTGATTGTACTTGTTTAAAGGTCCTTAAACCCTTCCACACTCATAAATTGATTACAAACACATTGGTTAGAGGTATTGTTCTGAGCTTTAGAAGATTACAAAAAGGATTAATCCATTTTTGGCAAAAAGATAACAATGCCATTTTGATAAAGGTTGCTTTATGCAATTTTGTTTCTCTTAAGCATTGCACCAAGTCTTTTGCAGCAACTAACATCCACAAATATCAGGGAAAGTACATCAACTATGTGCATGCTTGGAGCTAGCCTGTACAGGCCTGACCTTGGTCACTTCACACTTTTCTTCAAAACCAAGTCAACTTGCAAAAATCACATAACTTTGCAATCTGATAAAACCAAAGCTTGTAAACATTTCAAACAACTTTTACACAATACACTAAGCCAGAAACACGAAGTTACAAGTCCTCAAACCTTCCAAAACACCAAAATCACATTTTCTTGCAAAATAGGGCAGGTTCTGCATTTTGATTTCCAAATCACAAACCACTCGTGCGTTTTGCTTGAAACCAGTTTCAACACACTCCATACAACCTACCTAAATTATCCCAACCATTCCCAAGTCCCTGTAACCCCATTTACACACTTCACCATTTTCAAATTCTGACTTTGCAGGTTGAGTTCTATAGAGAGATTCAAGCAAGTTCAAAGCTAGCTAAGCATTGGGGAAGCTCAAAGGGAATTCAAGCAAGCTCACAAGTATCTCATGCCTCACTGAAAACCCCTGCATTTCTATACTCGAGCTTGACTGAAACATGTAAAGTTCAAACTTTTATCTATCTATTTAGGAAACATTAGGCTTAGGTTTGTGAATAAAAAATGTAGTACTCATTGCCCTTGAGCTGTACATATGCATAGAATTCATTTAAGTTACCTGAGCTGGGAGAATTTGAATGATGAACTTTCTGAAAAATCTAGGTTAGAAATTAGGGCCAAAGAAATTCTCTCTGGTCTTTGAGAGTTAGATTAAGTTTTTTATATGGTTAGAATCGTATGATCATGCCCTATAGCTTTCATGTTGCAAGTTTTTGTTTTTAAGCACAAATGCAGGATTTCCAGTTTTGAATACCAGGCGCGCGTTTTTCTTGTCACAAGGTTGAAGATGAAGGCCATCTGGGCTGGGCCTGGCTATTCCATTCTATTTGCACCCTCCATCCTACTTCCTGCACCCCATTGGCCCATTGTTTTTATATTTTCATATTTTTTCATTTCTTTTTTAGTTTCTGACTTTTATTTATTTTTCTAAATGTTAAAAATTACAAAAAATATTTTCATAAATTTTCACATTTTATTTTATTTATTTATTTATTTTTTGACATAGAAATAATTACTCTAAATATATACTTTTATTTTCTTAAACTAAATTCATAAACAATACAAAAAATATTATATTTTTATTTTTACTGTTTATATACTTAAATAATATTTTTCTCACATATTTTCATTTTTAACATTTTGTATATATTTTATTTTATTTTCTTGTACATAAATAAATAATTATAATACACATATTTTTCTTAATACAAAACTAGGGTTTCCACCCTTAATAAAATAATCATTTTTATTTTCTCATTTTTTAATACATTAAATAACTTATTTTTACATACATAAAAATAAATACAAAAACACTTTTGCATATTCATATTTATTTGCATATTTAAATATTGTCTATTTGTTTATTTGCACATTGAGTTCAATTGGGTTGTAATAGTTGACTTAGGGTTTTAATTTCTTGCAAATATCCCCTATCCATATTTGTATCCCCCTCCCCATAATCATGTTGTAATAGTTGTAGATTTACTTTTACGCACTTTATTGCTTTCTAATATGCCATGATAGAAAGACTAGGGTTTGTATGCAAATAACCAAAATCAAAACAAATAGCTTGACTAACACAAGACAAAAATGCATGAAAATGACAACACAATGCACACAAGCACCCCTAGGGTTTCATCCACTTGTTGCCTTTAAAATGGCCATGTTATGCATTCTAGGTATCTTGGCAAAACAAAATCAAAACAAAAAAGATCATAGTCCCTCGATGACGCTATCTTGGTTGCCTATACAAAAATGATCTAGTCCCAAAAAAACTTGCTAAGATACTTGGCACCATTGCTATCATGGTCATACGATGACCCACGCACGTCCCGTTTAACATCCAAACACAAGGTTGTTTACCAAATATAATGGTAAAAAAACAATTTCAAAGGGTTAAAAATGTGTAGGAAAGATCTTTGAGTAGGGTAGACAACTCCTAGTTACTTGATCAAACTTGCATACATCCTTGCTATTTTCAAAAACACACAACACAATTTCAAAACATTTTTCCAAAACAAACTTTCAAACATTGAAACATTTTTCAAAAGACAAACACCTTTGTATATATTCAAACAATAATCATTACAAAGGTTGCCTAAACAAGGCCTCTTTTCAAAACATTTTCAAAACCACACACAAAGCACCATTTCAAACAATTGAAAAGCAAAAGCAAGTGATCTAAACAAGTAACTAAGAGCCCATGGAAAACCATGGATTAAAAGGGTGCTAGCACCATTTCTTTTCATAATCTACCCCCCGAACCCAAGAAAACATCTCAAAGGTCTTTCCTGTGCTTTTTGACCTTTCCTTTGGATAAAATAAAAAGTCAGTGGCGACTCTTGCTAAACCGAAACATTTGCAAACACAAACGCAAAACCTCTAGTCAGTTCTCCCACCGTATCACACCTACACAATCAACCATGACATCCTCGAGTGAAAATTTCTGGGCACTCTAGTGTTCAATCATCTTCCACCTTCAAGTCACGAATGGCAGATCCGCCAATCTAACTCTTTATGTTTAAGAAGTTTGAACAGGGGCAGTTGTTGTATTCCAAAATTTGCTCTCTCATTTCTCAAAGGATCATCCTGGATCCTTAGGTCCAAGCCTTGAATTACAAATTTTCCAAGAAAGTCATTCACAAGGGCAAAATGGTCATTTACACACTGAAAAGTCAAACCTTGACTTTTGGATGAAAGTCAAGTTTTAAGAGTCATATTTCATCAAGACATGTTCAAATATGAAGTTTGTTTCATCAAGAAATTCAAAAGTAGAAATTACTTTGGAAAACTAAAAATTCTAAATACTTTGAATTAAATTCTAAGTGTCATACCCCAATTTTTGACCTAAGATCCATGCTTCATTTGCATTGTTTTATATACATCAAGGTCACAGAATATGGTAGGTTTCGAACGTTTCGCTTTCGAGCTTTGACTGTGTAGAGATTATCAAGTGTTGTGAGCATTTTATCTTATGAATGACTAACCACTAATCAAGCACGAAGTGTATGTTTTGTTTTTTTTTGTTTGATTCCATGTGCATGAAATAGGTCTGAATTTTTTCGGAAAGAACAGTCGAAGTTTTACTGCCTTTGGTTCATGTGTGTTTCACATTGCTTTAAAATACAAGAAAACCAAGCTATGCCAGTCATTTTAGATCATTTAGACCAAAAGTCACTTGCATGTTTTCTCATGACGCGGGGTGAATTTCGTCAAATTGGAATGATTAAATTCAAAACCGTTCTAGAAGAATTTATTCAGGACACTTGGAATTTTCTTTATTTGAATTCAAGTGATAATTAAAGAAGAGCTACCAAGAGGACTCATTCAAGAATAATTATTTATCGCATGAAATATTTATTCAAGATTATTTTGTGTGATTATTTTGGTGGACTTACATTATGGTTATTTGAACACACATGAAGCACTTATTCAAGAAGATATTGGGAAAAGAAATTTGATCCAATTAATCATTCATCACAAGATTAAATACATGATGGTTACTATTTTATTATAAGATCAATTCATGGGATTTATTTGATTTCTATTAAAAAATGCAAGATTAAAGTCTAAGACTTGCATTATTATTTATTCATCATTGATAACGATAAAACATATCGTATAATTAACATACTTTTTACCGATTTTATATTCCATTAAGTCGTCTAACCCTCGATTATTCCGAGATTATTTGTCTTTTTTGCAGGTGTGACACTTGTCGACTCAAATCAATGAAAAAGGACAACATGAAGAAAGCTAGACGAAAAACAAAGAGAAAAAGAATAAAAAAATACAAAGTGTGGACTTCTGGATGCCTGACGGTCGTCACGCCCCTGTGACGGGCGTAACACCCCACAACATAAGGAAACGGTCGTCACGCCCCTGTGACGAGCGTAAGACACCACTTCAGCGTGTGACGAGCGTCACAACCCTGTGACGACCGTCACGCGCGTGAAGGAGGACGTTGCGCATAATTGAAGACGTGGGCGTGAAGGGCAGACTACTTCTCCCGGTTTCCACTGAATCTCCTATTTTATTGCCACAACTACTACTCCTCCTAGAATTTATCCACGAAGACTTCCTCAAGAATTCAAAATTAAAACTGCTGATTTTTCCTGCTATATATATGAGTACCAAGGCACAGTCCAAGGGGTCGAAGAATTTTACTCAGCAAATACTTATTTTATTTTTACAGTTATTTCCAATTTGTGCTTTCTTTTGCAATTCTGCTTTCAATTCCCTGTAATCTCCATTCAAGCCTTAGTTTCTATTTTTAAGTGTTAATTCTTCTTACAAGAATTAACACGAATTTCTACTGCAAGTCAAGCTTGAAGATTTGGATTACTGTATTACCTCAAGATTACTATAGCATCTGTAATTCCAGGTTTTTTTATTGCAATTATTATTTATTCGTCTTCTATAATATGCCAATTATCGCCATGAATTATATTCTAAACTTTATTGCTGTTAAGTTAATTATGTCTGACTAAATTGTTAATACCGGTATGTGACCGTAAGAACTGAAAGAATTCAATAAGACCTTGGCCAAAAATATTTATAAAACAATTTCTGGTTTCCAATTTCCAATATTAATTTAACTATCCTTGTCACGAGAGTGAGAGGTTAATTAACACGATTTTGCCACGAGAGCGGGAAATTAATTAAGGCAAGAACCTGCATGCGAGAGCTGGGGTTCGACCCAGATAGTGGTAACGAAGCATTGATTTTTAAATACACGAGAGTGTTTTAATAAATTAATTAAATTCAAATTGTTTTCAAAAAGTGTTATTAAATTTAAAGTGCATCCACTAGGTTTAGTAGCATGACTTATTTCACAAACACGAGAGTGTATGTATCAGGTTTTTAAACAATTAGCTTTTACCGAAATACTTTATAGGCCAAGCAATCCATCGAATTCCCTAAGTCCGATTATCACATACCGGTATAATTAGTACTATTACTTTTAAAACTAAACTGTCCACCCCAAATATCGAATATTCATCGCTTAGTTAGACAAAACTGTAGCATTAGATCGTATGCGATTGACACACAGTCTCTGTGGGTTCGATAATCTTTTAAAACTAGAACGACTAAACTGTATACTTGCAGTTAGTATCCCGATAGACTCATAAAGTCTCGATCAAGTTTTTGGCGCCGTTGCCGGGGACTGGTAGTCAATTAATTACGATTCTTCTGTTGCGCGTTTAGACTAAGCAACAGACACCCTTTGTCGATTTGTATGCCAAGGACTCGCTCACAAGGCGAACCACTTGACAAACCGACGGACGAACCTGAACGCATTCTTTCCGTAAGACGTGCAGTCAGGGATTAATGTTTAACTCACGCTATTTCTTTACCCAAACCAGAAATCAAGATTGATTTCGAAACTGATTCTAATTCTTCCTCTGAAACCGAAGCCAATCCAGAATTAGACATGGCCGAAGAACAAAGGACCCGTCCACTGAAGGAGTATGCAGCTCCATCACAATAAGAGCCCCATAACAGCATTGCTGCTCCAGCAATAAACCGAAACGATTTCGAGTTAAAACCGTCACTGATATCAGCTATCCAACAACGCCAATTCTTTGGAGATCCTTCTGAGGATCCGAATGAACACCTTACGAAATTCGTTCAATTTGCCAACACAGTTATAGCGAATGGTGTTAGTAAAGATGCTATTAGATTACGTCTTTTTCCTTTCTCACTAAGAGATAGAGCTTGGGCTTGGTTGCAATCCTTGCCATCCAATTTCGTCACTACATGGGAAGGACTGAAGATCGTATTCTTAGCACGATACTTTCCCCCAAGCAAGACCGCTGCACTAAGAGCCCAAATCAACGGATTTAGGCAGAAGGATACTGAATCACTATTCGATGCATGGGAGCGCTACAAAGATATGATGCGAATGTGCCCACATCACGGACTAGAAAAATGGCTGATAATCCACACGTTTTATAATGGACTCTTGTATAACACAAGACTATCTATAGATGCCGCCGCAGGTGGTACACTGATGGACAAGCCTTATGACGAAGCTAATCAACTCATTGAAAACATGGCTCAAAACCACTATCAGTGGGGAGGAGAAAGAACATCTGTGGAGAAAACTCAAACCAAAGGCGGGATGTACGAGATTAGTAGCCTAGATAAAGTTAATGCTAAGGTAGATGCTCTTACCCAAAAGATAGAAAGCTTGACCTTACCTCCTGCAGCTACCGTAGCTGCAGTTACCCCAAGCTGCGAAGTTTGTGGAGTACCTGGTCATATTGGAACCGAGTGTCGAATCCTAGCAGGAATAACGGCTGATCAGGTAAATTACGCTCAAGGAAATCCTTATGCCAATACCTATAACCCTGTTTGGAAGAACCATCCTAACTTCTCGTACAAGAGCAATAATGCTTTATATGCACCTGGCCAAGCACCTGCTGTACCTCCAGGGTATCAAAAACCCGCCGGTAATGTTCCTAACATTCCTAAGAAATCTAACCTTGAAATCCTAATGGAAAATTTTATCACTAATCAAGCCCAACAAAACAAAGAATTCCTCAATCAAAACGTTCACACCGGTGAACAACTAAAGCTATTAGAAAACAAGGTAGATGCCCTAGCCACTCACAACAAAATGTTAGAAACCCAAATCTCCCAAGTAGCACAACACCAAGCTAGTTCTTCCGCACCTGCTGGGACATTTCCTGGACAGCCACAGCCTAATCCCAAAGGACATGCAAATGCTATTACATTAAGAAGTGGGACAGCCCTTGATGGACCGATAGATCCTAGACTCCAAAACCCGACCATGTATCAAAAGCCCGAAAAGGAAATAGAGAAGCCGAAAGATCAATATGAAAAGGTAGAGGAAGACGCGAATGAGGATAGAGAGGCCTCAGAAAAACCATATGTGCCTCCACCACCATACAAACCACCAATTCTATACCCTCAAAGACTTGCAAAATCTAAGAATGAGGGACAATTCAAGAAATTTGTAGAACTTCTGGAACAACTAAACGTCACTATTCCATTTACGGAAACTATAACCCAAATGCCGTCATATGCTAAATTCCTAAAAGAAATATTGGCTAATAAGAAAAAAATCGTTGAAAATGAAACCGGTATGTTAACTGCCGAATGTAGCGCCATAATTCAAAATAACATGCCTCCGAAGCTAAAAGATCCTGGTAGTTTCTCCATACCATGTGTAATTGGAAAATCTGTCATAGACAAAGCTCTATGCGATTTAGGAGCCAGTGTCAGTCTAATGCCATTATCTATTTGCGAAAAGCTCAAATTAGGCGACATGAGACCTACCAAGATGTCCTTACAACTAGCCGATAGATCAGTCAAATTTCCTGTTGGAATGCTAGAAAACATTCCTGTCCGAATAGGACAATTTTACATACCGACTGACTTTATAATAATGGACATCAAGGAAGATTCAAACATTCCCATCATACTAGGAAGACCATTTTTAGCGACTGCAGGAGCCATCATTGACGTCAAGAAAGGAAAACTTACCTTTGAAGTAGGAGAAGAAAAAGTAGAATTCATTCTTTCCCAATTTTTTAAAGCCCCTGCTATAGACGACTCATGTTGTCTCCTAGATATCATTCATGAATGTGTCAAAGAACTTGAATGCCAAGAGGACACCTACTCTGAGATGCTGAAAATTCAGATACCAACTGTCCTCAAGAACGAAGACCGGAAATAGGAACACTTAGATGCCAACCTAAGCGAATGTTTAGCCCTAACACCTGATCCTGACTCAACTAATAAGAAACCCGGTATAGAACTTAAAACATTACCCGAAGATCTTAGGTATGAGTTCTTAGATAAAGAACTCAAACGACCAGTTATAGTCAATGCCGAATTAGGAGAGATCGAGACCGAAAAACTTCTTAGTGTGTTAAGGAAATATCCAACCGCGTTAGGCTATAATATCTCAGATCTCAAAGGAATAAGCCCTTCTCTCTGTATGCACCGCATAATGCTGGAGGAAGACTGCAAGACTTCTAGAGAACATCAGAGACGGATAAATCCTATCCTAAGTGAAGTCGTTAAGAAGGAAGTGCAAAAACTACTAGAGGCAGGCATCATATACCCAATATCAAATAGCAACTGGGTCAGTCCAGTTCATGTGGTGCCTAAGAAAGGAGGTGTTACAGTTATAACAAATACAAAAGGCGAATCGGTAGCGCAACGTACGCAAATAGGATGGAGAATGTGTATCGATTATAGGAAACTAAACAAAGCTACACGCAAAGACCATTTCCCATTACCATTCATTGATCAAATCCTCGAGCGTTTAGCCAAACATTCTCATTTCTGCTATCTTGATGGATACTCAGGATTCTTTCAAATTCCCATTCATCTTGACGATCAAGAGAAAACTACGTTCACATGTCCCTATGGTACCTTTGCATACCGGAGAATGCCATTTGGACTATGTAATGCGCCTGCAACTTTCCAACGATGCATGATGGCGATCTTCGCAGATTTCTTAGACGGAATCATGGAAGTATTCATGGACGATTTCTCTGTCTGTGGAGAGAGTTTTGACGGATGTTTAACAAATATTGAATTAGTACTGAAACGCTGTGTTAATGTCAACCTAGTGCTCAACTGGGAAAAATGTCACTTCATGGTGAGACAAGGAATTGTGTTGGGTCACATTGTATCAAACAGGGGGATTGAAGTTGACAAAGCAAAGATCGACATTATCAAAAACCTTCAACCACCCAAAACAGTTAGAGAAATACGAAGTTTTCTAGGACACGCGGGTTTTTACCGACGTTTCATAAAAGATTTCTCTAAAATCACCAAGCCACTAACTGAGTTAATAATGAAAGAGGCTGAGTTCATTTTCGATGATAAATGCTTGAACGCATTCGAGACACTAAAAGAGGCCTTAATATCGACACCTATTATGCAACCTCCTGATTGGAATTTACCGTTTGAAATCATGTGCGATGCGAGCGACTATGCTGTAGGCGCAGTCCTAGGACAACATAAAGAAAAGAAGCTTCACGCTATCTACTACGCAAGCAGAACGCTTGATCCCGCACAAATGAATTACGCCACTACGGAGAAGGAACTCTTAGCTATGGTACTCGCATTGGACAAATTTCGTTCCTACTTAGTAGGCGCTAAAATCATTATTTATACGGATCATGCTGCAATCCGATACCTACTAAGCAAGAAGGACGCCAAACCGCGATTACTCAGATGGATCTTACTCTTACAAGAGTTTGACTTAGAAATAAAAGACAAAAGAGGAACTGAGAACGTGGTAGCTGACCATTTATCGAGATTAGATGGAATCCAAACCGAGAATGTTCCCATAAATGAAGATTTCCCTTATGAACGCCTCATTGCCAAACTAGAGACATACCCTACCGACAGTTCAAATCCTCATAATGAAACTTTCACAACTGCGGTAGTAGAATCCATTTGTACTAATACTGCATTACCATGGTACGCTGACTTCGTCAACTATTTAGCTGCCGATGTTTTACCACCTGATTTGACGTACCAACAGCGGAAGAAATTTTTCCATGACCTTAAACACTACTTTTGGGATGAACCACTACTCTTTAAAAGAGGCGCCGATGGTATCTACCGTCGCTGCATTCCTAATGATGAAATAAACCACGTCATTTCCCATTGTCATTCCGCCCCTTATGGTGGACACGCTAGTACATCGAAAACCTGTGCAAAAATACTTCAAGCTGGCTTCTTTTGGCCTACCTTATGGAAAGACGTCCACGTAGCAATTATGAACTGCGATAGATGTCAACGCACAGGAAATATATCTAGACGTGACGAAATGCCGTTAAAAGGAATCCTCGAAGTAGAAGTTTTTGATGTGTGGGGAATTGATTTCATGGGACCTTTCCCCACATCCTTTGGAAATAAATATATTTTGGTCGCCGTCGACTATGTATCAAAATGGATTGAAGCCATCGCCGCACCCACAAATGACACACGTGTGGTACTAAAACTATTCAAGAATATTATCTTCCCACAATTTGGTGTACCAAGACTAGTGATCAGCGATGGTGGCTCCCATTTTATCTCCAGAATCTTCGAAAGGTTACTTTCCAAATATGGCGTTAAACACCGCATAGCTACACCTTACCATCCTCAAACAAGTGGACAAGTGGAAGTGTCGAATAGGGAGATCAAACAGATACTTGAGAAAACCGTAGCCACATCCAGAAAAGACTGGTCCTCCAAGCTCAACAATGCTCTTTGGGCATACCGGACAACTTTCAAAACTCCTATCGGAACAACGCCGTTCAAGTTAGTTTATTGAAAATCTTGTCATTTGCCAGTAGAATTAGAACATAAAGCTTATTGGGCGATAAAAACCCTTAACTTAAACTATAAGAGTGCTGGCGAGAAACGAGTGTTAGATGTCCATGAACTGGAAGAATTGCGTTTAGACGCTTATGAAAATGCTAAAATTTATAAAGAACGAACAAAAAAATGGCACGATAAGCGTATCTCGCAGAAAGAATTTAAGGAAGGAGACATCGTACTCCTATTCAACTCTAGACTAAAACTTTTCTCGGGAAAATTACGTTCCAGATGGTCCGGACCGTTCGAAATTAGAAAAGTTTTCCCAAGTGGGGCGATAGAAATTAAAAGTAGTTCTATCGAACCATTCATTGTTAATGGCCAGCGCTTAAAGCACTATTTTAACATCGACAATATCGACTTCTCGGCTTATCTTCAGTTAAGTGAGCCGCCTACCCCTTTACCTATCTGAATAGGTATTTAATGTCGAGCCATCGACATAAAATAAAGGCGCTTCGTGGGAGGCAACCCATGTTTTTACTTTAATTATTTTTCTGCTTTAATATGTTTTTATTTTCTTTTCTTTTCTTTTTCTTAATCTTTAAAATGTTTTCATTATTGCATTTCTTACTCTTTTTCTATTTTCCTTCTGCTTTTATTTCTCCTTTTTTTATCTCTCTTTTTCTTTTTAATTTAACTTTGACAATTTCCTAACCCGAAAATACTTACTTAATTTCCTTTTCTTTCAAACATTTTTCAAATATTTTCAGGGGGGTAATTCTTTTTCTTTCACATCTCGCGCTATGGATTGTGCTAACTTCATGAATGTCAAATTGCGAAGCCGACACCAGAGAAGAAGGTTTGCAGATCTGGGTGACCGGGAGATGTGTCCTACTATATATGCAGATGATCGTGCTATGGCTGCCCTTGGCATTCACGAGAGTGTCATGTACCTGCTGCACCAGATTGGTTGGGACACTGCCCCTATCCGTCGGAGGTTCTGTACCTACAAAAGGCTGACTCTGGAGTTTCTCAGCACCTTGAGTTTCATTCCAAATCATGGAATGGGATTCAACCGTGGGTTGATTACATTTACAATGTTTAACATGGATTACACTTACAACCTGCGAGAGTTTAGCCAGCTTCTTGGGTTCCCTTTTGGACCCGATGTTATTACCATGACACAAGAGAACCTTTTACCTGTATCTGAGCTTGACTTTTTCTGGGGAAGCATAGCTGGTGTTAACCATCCTGAGCCATCAGATCTGTACTCTGAATGCATTCATAACCCGGCTATCAGGTATTTCCACAAGATCATAGCCCACACTATCTTCGGCCATCCGCTACTTTCATCGCATTCTTAGTAACACCATCTTCGCCCGCGACAGCAACCATAAGCTCAACTCCAAGGAGCTCTTCTTTCTACATTATGCGTTCACTGGGCAAAAGATAAATGCCGCCCCGTTCCTACTTGCTCACATCCACTCTATTTGTGCTAGAGGTGGAAAACCTTTCTATTTCGGAGGGATGGTTACTTCTATTGCCATTGGTCTGAATTATGGTGCTGCTCTTGCAACCTTGCCTTCTATGGCACCGGCTTTGCTAACCTTGGATCACTACAAAGCCACACACCTCATCTACGAGCGGGAAGACGACAGATTCCACCCCGTAATTAGGAATACCGTCTATCAGAATATCATCTTGCCGAACAGGGACCGAATCGATCCAAGTAACCGAGCAAACTGGTTGTTTGACCCTGAAGTCCCCGCAGAGCCTGCACCTGCCCACGAAGACCAAGCTGCAGCCGCCGCAGACGATATACAAGAAGAGTTGGATAGTGCTCCGCCTGTCCACGACATCCCTGGATCCTCATCTGCACCTCCCCCTATCAATCTTGAAGACATCCTCCGCGCCCTCCACATGCAAAATCAAATGAATGCGACGCTTGAAAGGAGGCAAGCTGAGCAGTTTGAGTCTCTGTGCGCCCAAAATGCTCAGATCTTGACTGGGCAGCGAATCATGAATGAGAGGTTAGATGTGGCGCTGTCAGAGCTTAATGCCTTGAGGATAGATATGAACACCTATGGCCTCCAAGACACCGACGCTGAAGCCACTCCTACCAGACGCTCTCGCACCAGGAGCAGAGGACGGGGTCACCAGTAGTTTGTCTTTCTTTAATTTCTTTGTAATTTGTTATTTTTCTATTTTATTTCTTTTCCCTTTCGTCTTTGTAATTGTACTTCCCCGCATATATACCGCAACATTGAGGACAATGTCGGATTTTATGTGGGAGAGGTACCTTTCAATCGTTAATAAAACTAGTAAATTCTTGCGATATGTCTCGATTCAAATTCTTCGCTTTACTTTGCCATACCGAAAAATTTTTATATTCGCATTAGCCCGTCATACCTACTTTAATGAAATCCCAGTTGAGGAAGCCGAAAACGACATAACAAGATCGATACGGTTCTGTCACCGTGGACTTCCTAATTACGCGATCCGTTTCAATAACCATTATACCGATATTCAGAGTTTCAAGTTCTAGAAGTAACCCCTAGTAGTTTATACTAGCAGTCAGCACCGTCTTGACACAAACCACGTGGAGAATCGATGAATATAAGTGTTTGATGCCTGATTCTAAAGATATCCTTCATATCTCGCTGCAAAAAGAAAGGAAAATCTGTGTACCAAAACATACGGGCACATATAAGAGCTGAGAAAATAATGAAGAAATCCTATGTTGGTTGGTTCAGAGGTATCTGGTTCTGAACTCGGTAGGGCGTGCTACGGCCCGATCCCCCACAACTTCCAATCTGGATAAAATATGTAGGGTTTCCACATTCATGTACCAGACCCCGTGCTAAATGATCAAAGTCACTAACCGGTTACTCCACTACGTGCGTGCTAAGGCAAAGGGCTTAATGTGATTGCGCCAGAACGAAACCGGGTGAAATAGATACGAGGAACTCCGAGCAGAGTTATAACGGAACTGTTGGATAGCTCGTTTAAAATGGAAGTCTACGGGTAAGCTTATTGCTTGCGTCATTAGCGTATCTTTAGTGTTTTACTCAAGTATTGGCCGAACCAACGAGGATTTCTCGAAACCACTTTAAAAATCCAAAGGTATGTCATGCTTATGCGCTTGACGAAAACTTGTCCGACCTTTCGAATGACTATTTGCTTGAGGACAAGCAAAGGTTTAAGTATGGGGGAATTTGATAACGAGAAAACATATCGTATAATTAACATACTTTTTACCGATTTTATATTCCATTAAGTCGTCTAACCCTCGATTATTCCGAGATTATTTGTCTTTTTTGCAGGTGTGACACTTGTCGACTCAAATCAATGAAAAAGGACAACATGAAGAAAGCTAGACGAAAAACAAAGAGAAAAAGAATAAAAAAATACAAAGTGTGGACTTCTGGATTCCTGACGGTCGTCACGCCCCTGTGACGGGCGTAACACCCCACAACATAAGGAAACGGTCGTCACGCCCCTGTGACGAGCGTAAGACACCACTTCAGCGTGTGACGAGCGTCACAACCCTGTGACGACCATCACGCGCGTGAAGGAGGACGTTGCGCATAATTGAAGACGTGGGTGTGAAGGGAAGACTACTTCTCCTGGTTTCCATTGAATCTCCTATTTTATTGCCACAACTACTACTCCTCCTAGAATTTCTCCACGAAGACTTCCTCAAGAATTCAAAATTAAAACTGCTGATTTTTCCTGCTATATATATGAGTACCAAGGCACAGTCCAAGGGGTCGAAGAATTTTACTCAGCAAATACTTATTTTATTTTTATAGTTATTTCCAATTTGTGCTTTCTTTTGCAATTCTGCTTTCAATTCCCTGTAATCTCCATTCAAGCCTTAGTTTCTATTTTTAAGTGTTAATTCTTCTTACAAGAATTAACACGAATTTCTACTGCAAGTCAAGCTTGAAGATTTGGATTACTGTATTACCTCAAGATTACTATAGCATCTGTAATTCCAGGTTTTTTTATTGTAATTATTATTTATTCGTCTTCTATAATATGCCAATTATCGCCATGAATTATATTCTAAACTTTATTGCTGTTAAGTTAATTATGTCTGAATAAATTGTTAATACCGATATGTGACCGTAAGAACTGAAAGAATTCAATAAGACCTTGGCCAAAAATATTTATAAAACAATTTCTGGTTTCCAATTTCCAATATTAATTTAACTATCCTTGTCACGAGAGTCAGAGGTTAATTAACACGATTTTGCCACGAGAGTGGGAAATTAATTAAGGCAAGAACCTGCATGCGAGAGCTGGGGTTCGACCCAGATAGTGGTAACGAAGCATTGATTTTTAAATACACGAGAGTGTTTTAATAAATTAATTAAATTCAAATTGTTTTCAAAAAGTGTTATTAAATTTAAAGTGCATCCACTAGGTTTAGTAGCATGACTTATTTCACAAACACGAGAGTGTATGTCTCAGGTTTTTAAACAATTAGCTTTTACCGAAATACTTTATAGGCCAAGCGATCCATCGAATTCCCTAAGTCCGATTATCACATACCGGTATAATTAGTACTATTACTTTTAAAACTAAACTGTCCACCCCAAATATCGAATATTCATCGCTTAGTTAGACAAAACTGTAGCATTAGATCGTATGCGATTGACACACAGTCTCTGTGGGTTCGATAATCTTTTAAAACTAGAACGACTAAATTGTATACTTGCAGTTAGTATCCCGATAGACTCATAAAGTCCCGATCAATCATTCAACAATTTATTCAAGTATTATTCAATTATTTCCCAAATTCAAATGGAAAACTTGGAATTTTATCAAGACATATCAAGATTCAAAGTTGTTTCTAATTACAAGGGAATTGGGATTTATATTGAAGAATAAATACCCATTCATGTTACAATTTATTTGGATTATTATTAAAAAGTTACAAGAGAAATGGAAATTTTGTACATGAAAATCAAGTTATTATTCTTGCTACAAAACGGCCCCATTGTTGTCCATTTTCCAGCACTGTTTAAATATATAACAATCCAATTTTTTAGTACAATGCTGTCCGTTTTCTCCAACCTTGTTTCAACAAAAACCATGCCGCATATATGTCCTAATCTATCCTGCAAAACTGTCCAGAATGCAGCCCATGAGACAAAAATCTGCACCTTTGCTGCTACAAAAACCAGTCTACAAAACTCCAAATATTGCACTAAAATGCACACTTCAAAAAGCAGTCCCATAAAACATCAAAACAAACACCAAAACAATTCAAATCTCTATCATTTCCCCCCTAAAACCCCATGTATTTCAATATAAGTAGAGGCCTCTATCAACAGAAGAAGTGGAGTTTTTTTAAAGAATCACCACAAAATTCAGCAAGAAGAAAAAACAGAAAGAGAGAGAGTTTTGTCTAAGAATCACGAAAAAAAATCAGAAGAGGAACATCAAGTGAGAGAGAAAAACTCAGAGGGAACCACACTTAGAAAAGTCAGCAGGTAACACAAAACTCAACAAGAAAAATACAGAAATTCAAGGGAAAAAAATTTAACGTTTTAAAGCCCCATCGGAGAGGTTCCGATAGGTATTTTTTTTCTTCCTCCTTTTTTTACTTCTGCATAACTTCCTCATT
The DNA here is from genome assembly GCA_948472305.1 of Vicia faba. Lineage (NCBI taxonomy): Eukaryota > Viridiplantae > Streptophyta > Magnoliopsida > Fabales > Fabaceae > Vicia > Vicia faba. The sequence goes on along the minus strand of OX451736.1, from coordinate 1,396,041,341 downwards.
CATATATTTGAATCTTCTCTTTGTACCATTTCCTTTATGCCATGAATGTTTGTTTATCATAATCCTTGAGTTATTCTAGAGTTGCTACATTCTGTTGATGTTTAACCTGTTAAAAATCAGAATATTAATTCTTAGGATTATGTTACAACCTGTTAACATAACTAGAAAACTAAGATGCATATCATGCTAACAATTTTTCTATAAAAATTGCTCAACTCTGTCAAACCCGAACCTGTTAGCTGCAAAACTAAATTTCAGAGCTTGTTACCTCAAAACAAATTTCAGAGCTTGTTACCTAAGAACCTAAACTCAGAACCAAACTCAGAACCCAAACTCTGAACCAAACTCTGAACCCAAACTCAGAATCAAACTCTGAACCCAAACTCTAAACCAAACTCTGAACCCAAACTCTGAACCAAACTCAGAACCTAAACTCAGAACCCAAACTCTGAACCAAACTCTGAACCCAAACTCAGAACCTAAATTCATAACCAAACTCTGAACCCAAACTCAGAACCAAACTCTGAACCAAACTCAGAACCTAAACTCTGAACCCAAACTCTGAACCAAACTCTGAACCTAAACTCTGAACCCAAACTCAGAACCTAAACTCAGAACCAAACTCAGAACCCAAACTCAGAATAAAACTCTGAACAAAACTCAGAATCAAACCTCAGAAAACCTCAGAACAAAAAAAAACCAGAAACAAAAAACCAGAAACCAAAAAACCAGAAACAAGAACCCAGAACCAAAAGCTCGGAGCTTGTTAAACTCAGAACAAAAACTCATACGGACCAACAACCAATCAGTCACTTCTGTTGTCCGCGAGCTTCCATCTTGTACACGCTACACCAGCCACACATCAACCGCTGTGAACAACTTCACTCTCCCACTTCAACAAAATAACAACCATGTTCCCTTTGTATCTCCATTCCCTCTGACTTTTCACAACAACCATTATTTTCTTTCCTTTCCCAATGACAACAACGACGCCTCTTTGGGTTTTCCAAAACATTTCCTTTTTCTCTTCCAAACCGGGTCAGCCCTATTAGGCATGTTGGCCCAATCTTATTATCATTGTTCCTCTTATATTTTAGTTAGAACATAGCCATAATTAGAACTTAGCCTTATTCCTAATTCTATTAAATATATGATAGAAAATATTAGATTAGTTTATTACATATAATTATATCATCTCGTTTTAAAAATACAAAAAACATGCTTAATTCAATTTATCTTTTATTTAATTTTTGTCATGCTATTAATCTTTCATCTAATATTTTTGTTATTTATTAAATTGCTTAGAATACATGTTATAAGTTAATCTTTTAATTTAATTTCCATTTATTTATTTGTTTAATTGTCATTTTAATTAATTTTATCATCGATCGTTTAATCTTTATATCTTTCGTCCGTGTCAATTTCAAGGGAAATGTTTTAACTTTGGTGACTTCACGTCATCAAATACATCTCATCCAATTGTGCAAATACCCTCATTCATCTTTTGTTTGTTTATTATTTTGCTAAACGTAAGATAATTTTTCTAAAATACCCCACTTTTAAAATCACAACTTTTAAGTCAAAAACTTCGACATTAGGTCGTCGTATCTTACAAATCTCGTCCACACCCATTTTAGCCAAACAAACCCATTTAATCAAACAAACTATTTTTATAAACAGATATTTCAAAAGGTTCCTATAGGATACTATAGATGCATTGGGTGCTAATACCTTCCCATTGCATAACAAACCCCCGAACTCTAGATCTCTTTTCAAAATGCATTGTATTTTTATTATTTTTAAATATTATTTTACATTGCATATTTTAGGATTTTATTTCTCTCTTTTCCCTTTTCCCTTGGAAATGATAAAGCGCGGTGGCGACTCTTGCTTTTGTGAGACGAGTTAATTAATAGCTCGATCTCCGATTTACCCTGCTACATTTTTTATCGCTACAGAATTGGCGACTCTGCTGGGGAAAGATTGACTTCTTGTTGGTCCATCCCTAAGTGGGTTAAGCCTAGTTTGTCTTATCTGTTTTATCATTATTTAATTGTTTTATTATATATTTATATTGTAGTTATTTGGGTGTTAATGATATTTAAAAAGGACAAGTCCTATACCCGGACTAAGTTACACTTAAGAATAGGACGGGCGGTATAGTCATGTTAACTTTGAGGGAGTAATCCTGAAGAAGGAGGCATGAAATCCCCCACTCAGTGGAAGGCCCCTTTGAACGTAGTATTTGTTTACCGCGTAATCGGGAAGACATTATTGCTTTCGACCTGGGAGTCAGAGAAGCTGAGAACCTTAGAACCCTAACCAATCTTGGCCTTTTAGGTGTAGCGCGGAGATTATAACAGAGTAATCCGGAAGTAGTTGTCACACGATGCTACGCTCGGATGAGTTTCTCTTGAGAATATTTCTAATTATTGAGTAATCAAGACGTTGGTAATATCCGAAGGAGGAATGTAGACTCTGGGAACTCTTAGAACCTTGTCTTGCAGGTGTGACTAAACCTTTAGTACATACCCTGGGGGTGGGCTTTACCTTTGACTCCATGCTCGAAGCGTTGAACCTTTGAACCCCATGTTTGTGAACTTATGTGTAATTGTTGCATTATCATTCATCCATACATCCATAAACATTTTTTGTAAAACATGTTTTTCAAGGAACTTAAGAATGATTTTTGCAGACATCTCAGGTACTGTTATTATGGTTTTTGGAAGAAGAAACACTCGAAGTTATAGTTTTAAGGAGCCTGAGATTGAAGAGTTGAAGAGTTTGATTCCTAAGATTGAGAACCCTACGGAGTTTCAAAAGAAATATGGATCCATTATCCCTATCATGAAGCGCAAGATGAAGGAAGGCATCCTTAGTACGTTGGTCCAATTCTATGATCCATTGTATCGATGCTTTACCTTTCTTGATTACCAGTTGATGCCCACTTTAGAGGAGCACTCCTATATACTTGGTTTGTCGATCATCGACTGTGTTCCTTTCTCTGGTTTATAAGAGGAACCCAAATCTCACGAGATAGAAACCATCACCCACTTGAGGAAGTCGGAGATAGAAGAGAACATGACTACTAAAGGGGGAATCTGAGGCTTATCTGTGCAGTTTTTGTTGAAGAAAGCTCGTCACTTTACTGTGATAAAGGATATTGTTGCCTTTGAAGAGTCTTTGCTTTACTTGCTTATGGATTGTTCTTATTCCCTAACATAGATAAGTTCATGGATATCGACTCCATTAGAATCTTCTTGATTGGAAATTCGGTCCCTACGCTACTAGGAGATACCTACTACTCCATCCATCTTCGAAACTCCTATCAAGGAGGGATGATTATTTGTTGTGCGTCATTGCTATACCAGTGGTATGTTTCTCATCTACCTAGGTCTGATGTTTTCTGGGATCTCAAGAAGGAGCCACGATGGGCGCCAAAGATTATGGATCTAACTCATTCCGACATAGATTGGTATAATCGAGCTTACTACGACGTGAAGATCATCAATAGTTGTGGTGTTTTTCCCAACGTGCCTCTTCTTGGTGCAAAGAAGGAAAAGATCACCAAGCAGCTAAGGAGGAGATTGAAAGGGCTTGGCGTCACATCCATAGAAAGGGGAGAGACATATTAGGGCATAGAGGTGCTATTTCTTTGGAGCCTTACCTTCAATGGGTTCGTGCTAGGGCTTGTGCTCTCAAGATGCTGTATAATCCCGAGAAACCTCTATTCCCTGCTGTTGCATCATCATCTATTGATATCCCTATCGAGAACATGGGAGAGTACCAAGAAAATCTGGCTAGTATGAAGTCCGAAAGAGATGCTTGGAAGGAAAAGTATAATATGTCTGAATATGAAAATAGGGTCCTGACTCGATAGCTGAAGGAGAAGGAGCATATGCTATTTATTCAAGACGGTTGGTTTATTGATCATGATGAGAAGCTTCGTCAAAAGGATGCATTACTCAAGAAATATGCTAATGAAAGGAAGAGGAAGAAGGGAGATTTGGTAGGAGTTGCTCCAGTTCCTAATCCACGGAAGGAAATCATCGATCAACTGGTAGCTGAGAAGAAAAAGATGGAAGACTTTTATGAAGATAAGATTAGGAAGCTCCAGTTACAATTGGAATTTGGTCCTTCATCTGATGATTCTGAGTGACCTTTAGTTCCTAGTTTTTTTTATTACTTATGTAAAACTCTGTAAAAGGGCTTCATGTTCCAAAGTTGTAATTTACTGCTTTTATTATTGGGTTTTGTTATCCCAAAGTTGTAATTTATTGTTTTTTTATTATCAATGGTTGTTGTTGTCCCAAAGTTGTAATTTACCGCTTTGATTAATGAAATGAGTTTTTGTTGTTCCAAATTCCTTTACTTTTGATGTGTGCAAAGTTATCAAAGTTCTAAAGCTCCTTGAAAAACTATCAAAATAAATGATCATTTGCATCGCACATCATGCATCATCCAACATTCAACTTCACATGTTTTCTAGAGTCTTATTCCTGTTTCTTTTTCCACTCTGATAGATTGTCAAGCTGTCTCACTGGTACGATACCCGAGCCAATCATCAAAAGAGGATGGAGGATCTGGAGCAGGAAAATCACGAGCTTCGTGAAGAGGTTACTACTCTTCGTCTTAGAATGGAAAAGTTGATTGCGCTAGTGGAAAGCTTGATGGCTGCTCAGAATCAGCCATCAACTTCAGCTGCTGAAATTCAAACTTCAACTACTATGGTTTCTGAGATCGTCACCGCTCCAACATCTATGACTCAAGTCAACTCTCTGCTCCAACATCAAATGCCGAAAGGTTTTTCGTGGGGTATGCCGTATAACTTCATGCCAGAAGGGTACCAGCCTGCTGTACAACCCATGATTCAACCTGTTGTGTCCTTTCCTCAACCTGAGACAACTATTGCGAAACCTGTAATCCAGCCTATGGTATCTTCCCCTCAGCCTGTGATGACTATTGTCGCTCCTGTGGTTCACACCATTCCATACACAAATGAACCTATTTATCATGTTGAACCTGCTGAAAGTTTGGGCCTTTTCGATAGGATGGAGGAGTTCCAAGACCAGTTTCAAGAAATGCAGAGGGAAATTAGAGCGCTTAAAGGGAAAGACTTGTTTGGGAAAATTCTCATGACTTGTGTTTAGTCCCAAACGTGAAAATTCCAGCTAAGTTCAAATTGTCGGACTTTGAAAGATACAAAGGTGACTCGTGTCCGCAAAGTCACTTGACCATGTATGTGAGAAAGATGTCCACCTATTCTGATGATCATAATTTATTAATTCACTACTTCCAAGACAGTTTAACTGGTGCCGCTCTGAAATGGTACATGGGTTTGGATAGCACCCGAATCCGTAACTTCAATGACCTTAGTGAAGCTTTTGTTCGTCAATACAAGTACAATGTTGACATGGCCCCGGAGCGAGATCAACTCCGGGATATGTCCCAGAAATATAGAGAGTCCTTTAAAGAATATACCTAGAGGTGGCGCGAGATTTCCGCTCAGATATACCCTCCCCTTGAAGAGAAAGAAATGACAAAGATTTTCCTGAAAACTTTAGGTTCTTTCTATTATGAGAGAATGATTACGAGTGCGCCTATTGACTTCATTGAGATGGTGAATATGGGCATGCGGCTTGAAGAAGGAATTCGTGAAGGACGTTTGGTCAAGGAAGGAGGTACATCTAGTGGTGTCAAGAAGTTTGGAAGTGTATTCCCCAAGAGGAAAGAACAAGATGTCAGTGCAATTTTTCCTGGGAGGCCGAGGAGAGGGTATTCACATGTTACAGAAGTCACTCATGCTGTCCTCCCAACAATGGTGACCCCAACTTATCAATCCCCTCCAATTCAACAACGACAATTTCAGCAACAGCCTCGACAACAGGCTCATCAATTCAACAATCAGAATCATTCACCAAGGAAACCACAATTTGATGCTATTCTGATGACTTACTCTGAGTTGTTCCCCGCTCTGATCCGAAAAAATCTCATAACGATGAATCCTCCTCCTATTGCACCGAATAATACTTCTCCTTGGTACAAGGCGGATCAATTCTGTGCATATCACCAAGGTTCGCCGGGGCATAATATTGAAAATTGCTTTGCTTTGAAGGAAGATGTCCAGAGGTTAATCAAGAACGGTATTTTGTCTTTCAAAGATGTTAACCCGAATGTTCGAGATAATCCTTTGCCTCGATATGGGGCAGCGTCAGTGAATATGGTGGAAGGATGTCCTGGAAAGTTTCGAGTTTATCAAGTTGAGCACATAAGTAACTTGTTGATCAGGATACATCAAAGCTTAAGTAGACTTGCCTTCTTTAAACATCGACATGATTATGACGTTTGTGAATTTTGTTCAATAGAAGATGATTGCCTTATTGTGAAAGAAGATATTCAGAAGTTGTTGGATCAAAGGGTTATCACCATTACTTATGACAGAGATCCAGATGATGAAGTGAATGTTATAGTGCCACAGTTCAACTTGCCTGAGCCAGTAGAGATTGTTTATGATAGTCAGACTTTACCTGCTGCTCCTTTGATTATTTGTCCACCTGGTCCCATGCCTACAACTCGGACCAAGCTATACCATACAAATATAATGCCACAATGATTGAGAATGGGGTAGAAGTTCCTATACCGTCAATGCCATCTTTTGTTAATATTTCTGATGTGAGTAGAGTCACAAGGAGCGGACGTATCTTTGCAGCAGTACCATCAAAAAGGCCTGAAGTTCAAGTTAGAAGGCCTATACCGGTAGAAATTCCAATGAGGAATGTTGAACCAAGAGTTGAGGTAGGCCGATCCAATGAACCTAGCCCACATCCTGATGATAATGAGATCCTGAAACTCATTAAGAGAAGTGAATACAAGATAGTGGACCAACTATTGCAAACTCCATCCAAGATTTTTGTGCTTGCTTTACTAAGAGATTCTGGTGCCCATAGGGAAGCTTTGATGAAGGTCTTAGACCAAGCATTCGTAGATCATGATGTGACGGTTGACCAATTTGATGGAATTATGGGAAATATTACTTCGTGTAACAATCTTGGTTTCAGTGATGAAGAGCTTCTGGAGAAGGGAAGGAACCATAATATGGCTTTGCATATCTCCATAAGTTGTGGAAATGATACTTTATCAAGTGTGCTAGTGGATACAGGTTCATCATTAAATGTACTGCCCAAAACTACATTATCTCGACTTTCGCATCAAGGTGTTCCTATGAGACCTAGTGGGGTAATTGTCAAAGCATTTGATGGTTCTAGAAAAACTGTCATCAGTGAAGTGGGTCTTCCTATAACAATTGCTCCTCATACCTTTTAGATCACTTTTCAAGTAATAGATATTCGTGTCGCCTACAGTTGCCTATTGGGTCGCCCTTGGATCCATGATACAGGGGCAGTCACTTCCATGCTCCATCAAAGATTGAAGTTTGTAAGGAATGGAAAGTTGGTAATAATTGGTGGAGAACAAACTATGGTGGTAAGCCCCTTGTCATCTTTCTCTTTTATTGATGACGATGAGGATGTTGGAACCCAATTCCAAGCTCTATTTGTTGCTAGTAATGAAGTGAAGAAGCAAGGGACATCTATTTCTTCTTTTGAAGTTGCGCGACGAGTGGTTGAGAGTGGTTCAGCTGAAGGTTGGGGCCAGGTGTTGACTTTGCCTAAGAACAAGTTTGGAGAAGGTCTTGGCTTTCATCCCGTGTCTGCAAGAGTTAAGCAAGATACAGTTACACGTCCGATACAAGAAGTTTTCCGAAGCGCGGGTTTTATCCATCCGACACTGCCTGAAGTTGATGCTATAATAGGAGACGATTCTGAAGAGGATTTACCCGACTTTGTAGCGCATGGAGTGGTTTGCTAGAACTGGACTACTGTTGATATTCCTGTTGTGATGCCCATTTCTGAGTAATGCTTTGTTTTATTTTGAAAAACCTTTCGCTCTGCCCAAGGCGAAAGAGTATTTGTGTCGGGCTATGTTGAAAATAAATCCTTTTGCTCTTCCCAAGGCAAAAGAGAAGATGTTTGGGCTCTTTTGTTTCAAGTATTGCCAATCATGAATAAAAATGTCATTTTGTCCCATATTGTTTTTATTTTTCACATTTTCTAGAAAATGGTAACGAAAATTAATTGGTAATAATAGGAAAATATAATAATCTTTTTATATCTGTACAACATTCACATTAATCGATTTCTAAAATAAAGCATAATCATATTTTCCGATTAATCCATGACTTAACCATTGAAAACAATGACCCTATACCGCCTCCCAACTTTGAATTCCCTGTGTTCAGAGCCGAGGAAGAGGATAGTGAAGAGATTCCTGATGAGATTTCCCATTTACTTGAGCACGATGAAAAGACTATTCAGCCGTTTGAAGAGCCTGTAGAGATGATCAATTTGGGTAGTGAAAAAGACAAAAAGGAAGTCAAGGTTGGAGCGTTGCTTATCCCAGAGGTCAAAGAAAGAATGTTGGAGCTTCTCAGAGAGTATGTAGATGTCTTTGCTTGGTCCTACCAAGACATGCCAGGTTTGGATAACAATATTATGGAGCATCGTTTTCCATTGAGACCTGAATGTCCGCCGATTAAGCAGAAGTTGAGAAGGACTCGTCCCGATATGGCTGATAAGATCAAAGAAGAAGTTCAAAAACAAATTAATGCAGGTTTCCTCGTTACATCAGTCTATCCTCAATGGTTAGCCAATATAGTGCCTGTTGCTAAGAAGGATGGCAAAGTTTAAATGTGTGTGGACTACAGATATCTGAATAGAGCTAGACCAAAGGATGATTTCCCATTACCACACATTGACGTATTGGTCGACAACACCGCAAAGTTCAAAGTCTTTTCTTTCATGGATGGTTTCTCTGGTTACAATCTAATCAAGATGGCACCTGAAGATATGGAGAAGACAGCTTTGATTACACCTTGGGGAACATTTTGTTATCGAGTAATGCCGTTTGGTTTGAAGAATGCTGGTGCAACGTACCAAAGAGCCATGAATTCTTTATTCCATGATATGATGCATAAAGAGATAAAATTTTATGTAGAGGACATGATTGCCAAATCACAAACAGAAGAAGATCATTTGGAACATTTATTGAAATTATTCCAACGTTTGAGAAAGTATAAACTCCGTCTGAATCCTAACAAGTGCACTTTTGGTGTTCGTTCTGGAAGACTTCTGGGTTTCATTGTCAGCCAGCAAGGTATTGAGGTAGATCCTGATAAAGTCAAAGCTATTCGGGAAATTCCCTCACCCAAGACGGAAAAATAAGTAAGAGGATTCCTTGGAAGGCTGAACTATATTTCTAGATTCATATCTCATATGACTGCTACCTTTGGGCCTATTTTCAAGCTTCTCCGAAAGAACCAAGGATGTTTGTGGACAGAATATTGTCAGAGAGCTTTTGATAGAATCAAAGAATATTTACTTGAGCCTCCCATATTGATTCCTCCAGTAGAAGGAAGACCTTTGATTATGTATCTGACCATATTGGAAGATTCCATGGGATGTGTGTTTGGTCAACAAGATGAGACTGGAAGAAAGGAACATGCCATATATTATCTAAGTAGGAAATTCACAGACTGTGAGTCTCGATATTCAATGCTTGAGAAAACATGTTGTGCTTTAGCTTGGGCTTCTCGCCGTCTGCGCCAATATATGATTAACCACACCACTTGGTTGATCTCCAAAATGGATCCGATCAAGTATATCTTCGAGAAACCCGCCTTATCTGGAAGAATAACCCGTTGGCAGATGTTGTTATCTGAATATGACATTGAGTATCACACTCAGAAAGCAATCAAAGGGAGTATTTTAGCCGATCATTTGGCTCACCAACCAATTGACGATTATCAATCCATCAAGTTATAATTCCCAGATAAAGATGTTATGTACTTGAAAGCTAAAGATTGTGAGGAGCCATTACTTGGAGAAGGAACTGATCCCGAATCTCGTTGGGGTTTGATATTTGACGGAGCTGTAAATGCTTATGGAAATGGAATTAGGGCAATAAGCATCACTCCCCGAGGTACTCATATCCCGTTCACAGCAAGGTTGAAGTTTGACTGTACGAACAACATGGCTGAATATGAAGCATGCATTATGGGTCTCAAAGAAGTAGTGGATCTAAGGATCAAGATTCTTGATATATATGGAGACTCGGCATTGGTAATTAATCAAATCAAAGGAGAGTGAGAGACTCGTCATCCTGGTTTGATCCCTTACAGAGATTATGCTACAAGATTGTTAACTTTCTTCAACGAGGTGGAATTACATCATATCCCTAGAGATGAAAACCAAATGGCTGATGCTTTAGCTACTTTGTAATCTATGTTCCAAGTGAATGATTGGAACGACGTGCCTTTAATCAGAGTTATGCGCCTCAACAGACCTGCTCATATGTTCTCAGCAGAGGAAGTCACCGACGACAAACCGTGGTTCTATGACATTAAACGTGTTCTTCAAACTCAAGAGTACCTTCCTGGGGCATCCAATAAAGATAGGAAGACGTTGAGGAGATTGGCAAGTAGTTTCTTCCTCAATGAAGAAGTATTATATAAGAGGAATTATGATATGGTCTTGCTTAGATGCGTAGACAGATATGAAGCAGACATCTTGATGCAAGAAGTACATGAAGGATCCTTTGGCACTCATGCCAATGGACATGCAATGGCTAAAAAGATGTTGAGGGCTGATTACTATTGGATGACGATGGAATCTAATTGCTGAAAATATGTGAAGAAATGTCATAAATGCCAAATTTATGCGGACAAGATACATGTGCCACCAACCCTCCTCAATGTTATCTCTTCACCATGGCCTTTCTCTATGTGGGGCATTGATATGATTGGAATGATTGAACCCAAAGCTTCAAATGGTCAGCGTTTCATCTTGATGGCCATCGACTACTTTACTAAATGGGTGAAAGCAGTATCTTATGCTAATGTAACCAGACAGGTGGTAGTCAGATTTATCAAGAATCAGATCATTTGTCGATACGACATCCCGAGCAAGATCATCATTGATAATGGTTCGAATTTGAATAACAAAATGATGAGAGAGCTTTGTGAAGAGTTCAAGATTGAACATCATAATTCTTCTCCCTACAGGCTAAAGATGAACGGGGCTGTTGAAGTTGTGAACAAGAACATCAAAAAGATTATCCAGAAGATGGTGGTAACTTATAAAGATTGGCATGAAATGCTTCCATTTGCTCTACATGGGTGACGTACTTCAGTTCGAACTTCAACAGGTGCAACTCCATTTTCCCTAGTATATGGCATGGAAGCAGTACTCCCCGTGGAGGTTGAGATCCCGTCTATGAGAGTTTTGATGGAAGCTAAACTTTCTGAGGATGAATGGTGTCAAAGTAGATATGATCAGTTGAATTTAATTGAAGAGAAGATATTGACAGCGTTGTATCACGGTCAACTATATCAGCAGAGAATGAAGAAGGAATTTGATAAAAAGGTTCGACCACACGAATTCAGAGAAGGTTACCTCGTGCTCAAGAAGATATTATCTTTCCAACCTGATTCTAGGGGAAAATGGGCTCCGAATTATGAAGGAATGTATGTTGTTAAGAAGGTTTTCTCTGGAGGCGCCATGATTCTCACAAATATGGATGGTGAAGAACTCCCGCGCTCCGTGAAGGCCGATGCAGTCAAGAAGTATTTCGCCTAAGTTTGAGTTGACAGTTTGGTAAGTTGAAAACCCAGAGGGGCGGCTTAGGCAGGCTTTTGGTCAAACCAATCATGGCATTTGAGCACATCTCGGAATTCAAAGTTGTTAGGGAGAATAGTGATCATTGTTTTTTGTGTAACCTTTTTATCTTTCATGTACTATTTCCCAAACTTTTGTAAACCGTTGGATGTTTAAGCCATGAAATGCAAAACAATACAGTAATTCATCCTTGCATGATGAACGTGTTTTCTTTCAAAGTCTTCGTGAGGTGTTGGTTGTGTAATCTTGTGTTTCTAGTAGAGTACTAAATTTGGTGACTCCCCCAGTAATCCCGGTTAAGCCTTGATTCAGTTATCTCTAATTGAGAAAATTTCCGAAGTGTAGTACCTTTTGTTGTCCTGTCAGTGGTCTATTGGTGTTAGAAGATTGGATTTGGATACCTTTCTCCCCAGAAAGACTTGAGCCTTGTAGTATGATAAGTTTCCTTTTGTTCAGTTCCAGTTATATTCCGTCTCTTTAAGATTGGCCGAGTATCTAACCATTTTGTGATATCTTATCATCTTCAGTTTATTTCCTCTATCTATTTTGTCAGCATACACATGACATTCATTTACTCATTTACACTTATATCACGCATGCATATTCACATTTGTCGGTGATTTTGGGTTTTTATGCCTTGTTTATGTTTGTTCACGCAGCATGCCCGCTCTTTCCAAATAGAATATCAACTTAGGCAGAAAATGTGCTTCCTTTCTAATTCCCCAGCTGAGCTAATCCTCGTGGATGAATTTTTGATTTAGTCTCCCTTGTCAATCTCTGGATAGGGTGAATCCCCAATTGGGTTATTTTCTCATTGGGTGGAGTCTTGTTTGATTGTCTTCTCTCTGGTTTATTCCTGGACTGAGTTTTGTCTCTTGCATAGGCTACCTCGCGGTTTCCCCAGGCTGGGCAACCTAGATGAATGGGGCACTTATTTTGCGCATTTAAGTATTTGATCTCCTCAGGAAGGATCTATTCATGGTTCCCGTTGAAGAAGAATTTTATTCCCTGGCAGTGTTATCACAACTTTCTTCTGGAACACCTTTGGAAAACGACAAGCGGAGGTCTCTTCATGAGCAACTTGTGTGTTATTGACATCTTTGGAAAATGACAAGTGGCGGTCTCTTCGTGAGCAACTTGTGCGTTATTTACATCTTTGGAAAATGACAAGCGGTGGTCTCTTCATGAGCAACTTGTGCATTATTGACATCTTTGGAAAACGACAAGCGGCGGTCTCTTCATGAGAAACTTGTGCGTTATTGACATCTTTGGAAAACGAAAAGCGGTGGTCTCTTCATGAGCAACTTGTGCGTTATTGACATCTTTGGAAAACGAGAAGCGGCAGTCTCTTTATGAGCAACTTGTGCGTTATTGACATCTTTGGAAAACAGCAAGTGGCGACCTCTTTATTTGAGCAACTTATGTGTTTATTAATATCCTTTGAAGACAACAAGTGGCGGCTTCTTTATTTGAGCATCTTCTGCATTTATTGATATCCTTTGAAGACAGCAAGTGGCGGCCTCTTTATTTGAGCAACTTGTGTATCTACAACCATATGTTATTTCAGAATCAAATGGTATCTCTCCGGAAAAATCTCGCAGAGAAGTTTGTTGTCAAATCTCTACCTTCAGAAGTCGATAGTTTGCTATCAGCAAAAGTTGATACATCTTTTGTCTATCTTTGACCTTGAGTTGTGAACTCACCATCATCTTGGGTCAATAATCTTTTTTTCATGGCCTATGCAAGGTGTCTTTTTGTTAAGGTCAAAAGTTGTTTCCTCTCAATTTTATTCTTCGTTAAGAGTCTATCATTCGAAGTCGATGGCTCATTTCCCCAGTAGTGTATAATTTTTGTTCTTGTGGGTTATTTGTGCTTGGTTTCTCCAGCATTATTTTGTCTCATATAGTATCATTCTCCATAAAGTTGCAAATACTACATTCATATCATAAACATAATGGCGGTATCTTACGGCAAAAATTGTGTATTATGTATTTAAGTACCTTCGGTCTCGTCGAGACGAAGATTTTAATCTTCATATCTCTGGATAGAAGAAACTTAAATAGGGGCAGGTGTCATACCACAATTTTTGACCTAAGATCCCTGCTTCATTTGCATTGTTTTATATACATCAAGGTCACAAAATATAGTAGGTTTCGAACGTTTTGCTTTCGAGCTTTGACTGTGTAGAGATTATCGAGTGTTATGAGCATTTTATCTTATGAATGACTAACCACTAATCAAGCACTAAGTGTATGTTTTGTTTTGTTTTTTTATTCCATGTGCAGGAAATAGGTCTGAATTTTTTCGGAAAGAACAGTCGAAGTTTTACTGCCTTTGGTTAATGTGTGTTTCACATTGCTTTAAAATACAAGAAAACCAAGCTATGCCAGTCATTTTCGATCATTTAGACCAAAAGTCATCTGCAAGTTTTCTCATGACGTTGGGTGAATTTCGTCAAATTGGAATAATTAAATTCAAAACCGTTCTAGAAGAATTTATCCGGGACACTTGGAATTTTATTTATTTGAATTCAAGTGATAATTAAATAGGAGCTACCAAGAGAACTCATTCAAGAATAATTATTTATCGCATGAAATATTTATTCAAGATTATTTTGTGTGATTATTTTGGTGGACTTACATTATGGTTATTTGAACACACATGAAGCACTTATTTAAGAAGATATTGGGAAAAGAAATTCGATCCAATTAATCGTTCATCACAAGATTAAATACATGATGGTTACTATTTTATTATAAGATCAATTCATGGAGTTTATTTGATTTCTATTACAAAATGCAAGATTAAAGTCTAAGACTTGCATTATTATTTATTCATCATTCAACAATTTATTCAAGAATTATTCAATTATTTCTCAAATTCAAATGGAAGACTTGGAATTTTATCAAGACATATCAAGATTCAAAGTTGTTTATAATTACAAGGGAATTGAGATTTATATTAAACAATAAATACACATTCATGTTACAATTTATTTGGATTAATATTACAAAGTTACAAGAGAAATGGAAATTCTGTACATGAAAATCAAGTTATTATTCTTGCTACAAAACAACCCCATTGTTGCCCATTTTCCAGCACTATTTAAATATATAACAATCCAATTTTTGAGTACAATGATGTCCATTTTCTCCAACCTTGTTTCAACAAAAACCATGCAGCATATATGTCCTAATCTGTCCCGCAAAACTGTCCAGAATGCAGCCCATGAGACAAAAATTTGCACCTTTGCTGCTACAAAAACAAGTCTACAAAACTCCAAATATTGCACTAAAATGCACACTTTAAAAAGTTGTCCCATAAAACATCAAAACAGACACCAAAACAATTCAAATCTCTATTATCCCCCCCCCCCTAAAACCCCATGTATTTCACTATAAATAGAGGCCTCTATTAACAGAAGAAGAGGAGTTTTTTTGAAGAATCACCACGAAATTCAGCAAGAAGAAAAAACAGAAAGAGCAAGAGTTTTGTCTAAGAATCTCAAAAAAAAAAATCAGAAGAGGAACATCAAGTGAGAGAGAAAAACTCAAAGGGAACCCACATAGAAATGTCAGCAGGTAACACAAAACTCAACAAGAAAAATACGGAAATTCAAGGAAAAAAAACTTAACATTTTGAAGCCCCATCGGAGAGGCTCTGATAGGTTTTTTTTTCTTCCTCCTTTTTTTACTTCTGCATAACTTCCTTATTCATATATTTGAATCTTCTCTTTGCACCATTTCCTTTATGCCATGAATGTTTGTTTATCATAATCCTTGAGTTATTCTGGAGTTGCTACGTTCTTTTGATGTTTAACCTGTTAAAAATCAGAATATTAATTCTTAGGATTATGTTACAACCTGTTAACATAACTAGAAAACTAAGATGCATAGTCTGCTAACAAATTTTCTCTAAAAATTGCTCAACTCTGTCAAACCCGAACCTGTTAGCTGCAAAACCAAATTTCAGAGCTTGTCACCTCAAAACAAATTTCAGAGCTAGTTACCTCAGAACCCAAACTCAGAACCAAACTCAGAACCCAAACTCAGAACCCAAACTCAGAACCAAACTCTGAACCCAAACTCAGAATCAAACTCTGAACCCAAACTCAGAACCAAACTCAGAACCTAAACTCTGAACCCAAACTCGGAACCTAAATTCAGAACCAAACTCTGAACCCAAACTCAGAACCAAACTCAGAACCAAACTCTGAACCAAACTCAGAACCTAAACTCTGAACCCAAACTTTGAACCAAACTCAGAACCTAAACTCTGAACCCAAACTCAGAACCTAAATTCAAAACTAAACTCTGAACCCAAACTCAGAACTAAACTCTGAACCAAACTCAGAGCCTAAACTCTGAACCCAAACTCTGAACCAAACTCAGAACCTAAACTCTGAACCCAAACTCAGAACCTAAATTCAGAACCAAACTCTGAACCCAAACTCAGAATAAAACTCTGAACAAATATAAGAATTAAAATTCATACAGACCAACAACCAATCGGTCACTTCTGTTGTCCGCGACCTTCCATCTTGTACGCGCTACACCAGCCACATCTCAACTGCTGTGAACAACTTCACTCTCCCACTTCAACAAAATAACAACCACGCTCCCTTTGTATCTCCATTCCCTCTGACTTTGCACAACAACCCTTATTTTTTTTCCTTTCCCAATGACAACAACGGTGCCTCTTTGGGTTTTCCAAAACATTTCCTTTTTCTCTTCCAAACTGGGTCAACCCTATTAGGCATGTTGGCCCAATCTTATTATCATTGTTCCCCTTATATTTTAATTAGAACATAGCAATAATTAGAACTTAGCCTTATTCCTAATTCTATTAAATATATGATAGCAAATATTAGATTAGTTTATTACATATAATTATATCATGTCATTTTGAAAATACAAAAAACATGCTTAATTCAATTTATCTTTTATTTAATTTTTGTCATGCTATTAATCTTTCATCTAATATTTTTGTTATTTATTAAATTTCTTAGAATACATGTTATAAGTTAATCTTTTAATTTAATTTCCATTTATTTAATTGTTCAATTGTCATTTTAATTAATTTTATCATCGATCGTTTAATCTTTATATCTTTCGTCCGTCTCAATTCCAAGGGAAATGTTTTAACTTTGGTGACTTCACGTCATCAAATACATCTCATCCAATCGTGCGAATACCCTCATTCATCTTTTGTTTATTTATTATTTTGCTAAACCTAAAATAATTTTTCTAAACGACCCCACTTTTAAAATCACACCTTTTAAGTCAAAAACTTCGACATTAGGTCGTCGTATCTTCAAAATCTCGTCCACACCCATTTTAGCCAAACAAACCATTTTAGTCAAACAAAATATTTTTATAAACAGATATTTCAAAAGGTTCCTATAGGATACTATAGATGCATTTGGTGCTAATACCTTCCCATTGCATAACCAACCCCCGAACTCTAGATCTCTTTTCAAAATGCATTGTATTTTAATTATTTTTAAATATTATTTTACTTTACATATTTTAGGGTTTTATTTCGCTCTTTTCCCTTTTCCCTTGGAAATAATAAAGCGCGGTAGCGACTCTTTCTTTTGTGAGACGAGTTAACTAATATCTCGATCTCCAATTTACCCCGCTACATTTTTTATCGCCACACTAAGTGTTTAAGAAATATGACAAGCTCAGAACTTCTGATCAGATTATCACCATAATGCAAGCTGATTCTGGAAGAACTTCTAACACAAGAGTTGTAGATATCAATGAGATCTCAAACATTGCAGAATAAAACTTCTCCTAGAAATTCTGGGATTTCAAGCTATAAATCCTTGAAGACAGGTCCATGAAACTGAACCTTTCAGCAAATTCTGGACCTTTCCAAAACAGGATTTGGTTTGAACCTCTGGGCCAATTTTCATGTAGGTCCAGTCAGAATTTGCAAGAGCAATTCAAAGAGGATTTAGAAAGCATGTTACAAGCTTTTGGGAAAGTCTGAGAACTCACTCATAACATGATGGAGCAAAGAGATTCAAAGATCAGAAATTGGATATTTATTCTAAGTTACGCTGACACTGAACTTCTGACCCAGAATTAAGCTATGATGCATAATCTCATATTGCAGGATTTCTGGTTTGATAAATCTCATCATCATTTAATGCTCACAACCACTTTTAGGTTTTTATCCAAATGATTTCCCCACGTGTGAGATAGAAGTACCATTCTTGTCCTTGAAAAGCAAACTTTTATAAAAGTTTATGCTGGACCCATGCTTTGCTTCTGCCTCTGAGGGTACTTTTCCTTAAGTCATGCTTACAAGTCCAGCTTAGGCATGGCTAAAAGCTGCTAACCACCATACTTTTTTTATCTTGCTTCAAGAACAAGCCAACATGCTAGCATGATGTTGGTATTTTTGACTTCTCCAAGCTGCAAAGTTCTTGCCTATAAATTGAACTTCATTTGCAACTGTGAAGGGGGGCGGTCAGAAAAATTGAAAGGAAAAGCTTTGAATCCTTGCTAAAAATTCCAAAAATCCGAAACTGCAAACACAAATACAAAACATGCTAGTTTTTTATTCTTGCATTCAAACTCTAACTTCCCTCAAGTGTTTCTTGACCAAATCATCCATACAGCTTCTGAATCTTCCAGCCATTTGTAACCCAAGTTAAAAGTTGTTCCAGTTAGCTGAGCACATGAGGAATCTGATCAGAACATTACAAGCAGTCAAAACCAGGCTCCAGTTCACAGGACTTTCTCCAACTGCAAGGTAAGCTTCTGCTGACTCTCAATCATATCACTTAGGCATTGTTAAAATTTGCATGTCCAAAATACAATGTAGACATCCTAATTCTGATGTTGTACATATTCTGAGGTTTCATGTATTTGTCCACCTAAGTAGGGAGAACATCAGTTCAGAACATCTTAAGGAAACTAGGATTAGTAGATACATGCTTATTTCTGATCTACAGTCTTGACTTTTTTTGTATGTTTTTGAAACTATGATGGAAACCTGCCATAATTGATATGTTTGTGTTTTCTGTTCTGTTGAGAGTTGACTAAGCTGCAGAGATTCTGATTAGCATGGAGAAAGAGATGGAATTCATCATCATAGTTTACATTATGATACATGTTTATGCTTTTGCTTCTAATACCAGATGTACAGCCACCCCAGGGATAGAAAGCGTGCGCATAAGACATTAGTACTAAGGGTCCTGGGTTCTAACCCCAAAAGCATCTTTTTAGGTTTATTTAGTGACATTTACACCCATTTATTTGTCAAACGATATTCCTAAATCAGAACTTTCAGACAACAACATTATCACCTCACTCTCTCAAATATGCAGAACTTCTGACTTGCTAGTGACATATGAACTTCTAGGTTCCCAGCTACACTACAGCTTTTGAACCCCCTCAACAATCAGAGCTTTTAGGTTTTCCTCTGTTCCCAGCAACCTCAGAACTTAGTGTACCCAGTCCCAGAACTTCTTACCTTGTACTTGCCTAATAACGTTTTCTCTCTTGTAGCGTATCAGAGTCAGAACTTTTGTTCCTCCTCGTTTCAGCAATGTGCTGATTCTGACTCCTTTTTCTCTCACTTGTCTTATTTTTGCTTTTAATAACCAAAAACACAAAAAACATTTCATATTCACATGTTTTATTTTATTTCTTTTAGAATAAAAAGATCAAAATATTTTCTTAACTAAACTAATTTCTTAACAATAAAACAAAACAAGTCCATTTCAATTCTTGTACATTATTTCAATATGGTTGTAATAGATAATTAGGACTTTAATTTATTGCAATCTCCATTTTTAAATTTGTACACCCCATCCCCCTAATGTTTGTAATAGCGTAGAATCTTTACTTTCCGCGTTTTTATTGCTTTCATATATTGCTAGTAATTAGGTGTGTATGGAAAGATAAAAACACCAAATAGATAACCCTAATCAAAGACTAAATGCATGCAATCAAACACATTATTCACACATGCACCCTTAGGGTAATCTCATTTGTTTCCTCGGAAAAAATAGTCATGTCCCTCGAATATGGGTGTTTTAGCAAAGACCCTCGATAAAAGATCGTAGTCCCTCGATGACCCTCGATGTTGCCTTCGGTAAATGATCTAGTCCCTAAACGACATTGCTAAAACGTCCCATAAGTTGCCTTCTATGACTATACAAACGTCCCGCACCCATCCCTTCACATCCAACGATGGGGCTTCTTACTAAATCAATGGTAAGATAGCAACATCTAAAGGAGGAGGAAAAGAACATTTAAGACCTTCTGGGTAGGTAGATCGCTCGTAGTTGCTCGCTTGCTCACAATAAAAACATTTTATACACCAATACCTCTTTGAAACATTTTCAAAAAGACAACACTTTGTATGCGTTCTTATAGAAACTATAACCATTACAGAGACACCTTTTCAAAATCACTTTCAAAAACACATTCCACAAACACCTCTCTGAACTATTTTCGAAATAACACTTTGTATGCGTTCTTATAGAAACGAGAACCATTACAAAGACATTTCAAAATACTTTCAAAACCCACACCACAAGCACACATTCAAACAAAAGCAGGTGATCTGGAAAGCAACTAAAAGCCCGTAGATAACTACGGATGAAAAGGGTGATAATACCTTCCCTTTTCATAATCTACCCCCGGAACTCAAGAAAACATCTCAAATGTATTTCCTGTTCTTTTCAGCCTTTCCTTTTGGATAAAAGAAAAGTCGGTGGAGACTCTTGCTATCCGCATAATTGCGATCAAACGCAAAACGACCAAGTCAGTTCTCCCACCGCGTTACACCATGCTACATGATCTTACTTTACAGGCCTTAATGCTTGTATTTCACTCCATAGTTAATTGTTTACATCATGGATTAAGTTATTATCCAGGTGATTAAGCCTTTGT
Source organism: Vicia faba (assembly GCA_948472305.1). NCBI lineage: Eukaryota > Viridiplantae > Streptophyta > Magnoliopsida > Fabales > Fabaceae > Vicia > Vicia faba. The sequence continues at coordinate 1,396,020,697 of OX451736.1, read as the reverse complement.
CCAAAATATTTTTTTCATGAAAGTAAACTTGCTAGTACAAAATTTGTCTTAAGCCCATGCTTTGCTTAAATCCTGATTGTACTTCACCATAAGTCAGGGAAGTCAGCCCCTTTTAACCAACAACTTTAGTGCTTCACCTTGGGATCCTGGAAAATCTGACATAGCTTAATATTCACGTTTCAACCAAGCCATATCTTTGTTCAAACTCCTAAACATTTTCTCTATAAATAGAGAAACCATTGACAAAGAAAAGGGCCAGATTTTTGCTGAAGAAAAAAAATCCTAAAATCCTCAAACACTCTAAAAATCTCAAACTCTCAAACTCTCCAAAATTCTCAAACCTTCAAAACTCTAAAGCTTTCACAAAAAAATCTCAGTACTGTACCTTTCGATTCATTCCCCTAAACTATAGTATAACACAACCTTCGATTCATTCCCCTAAACTATAGTGTAACACAACCTTCGATTCACTCCCCCAAACTGCAGTATAACAAAACCTTCGATTTCCTCATAACTGTCAAATACCAACCTTTCAATTCAAGCTGAGAAGTGGTCCCAATAGATTAAGGAAGGTTCTAGAAAAGTTTGATCCACCACCAAGGAAGTCACATACAGCTCCTTCGATTGACACTTCAAGAGGTAAGTTCCTCTAAACTTGGAAATTTCCATTCAAATATCATTTGTACATATAAATAAAATAAAAAATGTAAATATCACATCTAGGAAATTAACCATGCTTTAGCTTTCGATTATCATTGCCATGTATAATTAGTCTTTGGATTTTGGTGCCAAATTAATTTTGTGTTAACCCTGGGCATGTAGCTTTCGAAAGTTACCTTTATTAGGTTCATATCCAAACTATAGGCAGGTTGTGTATATCCTTCGATTGGCTGAACAGGGAAGCCTTTCGAATCTCAACTAGGGAATATTTGAATTCCTGCAATCGATGGGGGAGCTGGGCACTTTAAACATTTAGAAACAAGTTTAACTTGTACCCAATCGAAGCTGCCTCATGAACGGATGAAATAGACCACCCCAGTGGTATAAACAGCACGTACGAAAAGAATTTCTGTGTAGGGACCTGAGTTCAAACCTTGGCTTGACCAAAAACAATTTTTTCCTTTTTTGTGTTATTTGTCTTTTTTTTTAAACAGAACTTCAAATATTTTTCAACCAATTAAAACAACTCCTTTTGAGTTGATTTTTTACACACTATTTATTTATAAGTTTTATTTCATGAATATATAAAAATATCAGAAAAAATATTTTATTTTCAGAGTTATTTTAATTAATCAAAGCCTTTCCTTAAATAAAAGTCAAAACAAAGTTCATCTTCTTTTCGTTCCTATTTTTGTACATTTATTCACATTCTATATGGTTCTAATAGATAATTAGAATTTTATTTCTTGCAACCCCCATTTGTACATTTGTATCCCCATCCCCAAGTGATGTAATAGCGTAGTAAATTTACTTTCTGCAATTTATCGCTTTCATATAAATGCTAGTAATTAGGGTGTGTATGGCAAGATTAAAACCAATGTTTAGAAAACCTTAAATTCAAGACAAAAATGCATGCAATCAAACACACTTGTACACATGCACCTCTAGGGTTAACTCCACTTGTTGCCTTGAGAAAATAATCATAATATGCATGTGATATGTTTTAGCAAAAACAATCAAAAGATCATAGTCCATCGATGACGCTTCAAATGTTGCCTTACAAATGATCTTAGTCCCTCAAGAGAAATGCTAAGATATCTCACAATATTTCTATTCATGACTATACAAACGTCCCACGCCCATTATTGTACCCCAAAATTTTCCCTCTCATTTTATCAAGATTTCTCATCATAAGACTCTTTGAACTCAAGACCAAGCTAGGGTTTGCTTTGCTCAAGCCATCTCCTTGCACTATTGACCTGAAATTAGGGTTTGAGTTTGCACAAGGAATTTTGGACTTCTAATGCTCAATGTGACTTTCATGCTTCATGTTGGACTTATAATATTGCTCATACCAAGTTTCAAGCCTTGAATCAAATTTTTGCCCAATCAATTGGGCAGTTGACCTAAAAATCAATTGTATTGGGGAAAAAGTCAACTGTGGCCAATTTACAGTCAAACCTCATAAATTCTGATCCATACCAAAATTATAAACTCATATGAACCATTTGATCAATTTTGGACCACAACTCCTCAAGAAATTTGATCAGATCTTCAAAAGGGCAAAATGGTCATTTTTAGGGTTTTGACTGCAGAAGGGCAATTTCTGACTTTTCACCTAGCCAATGGAAAATTGGGTTCAAGCATGGATTCAAGGACTCAATGGCATCATCTTGACCTATTCACAAGGTTCAAAAGATCTCAATTGCATTAGATTGACAGATGAATTTTCCAGTCAACTAATCAAAAATCAATTGTACACTTAAAAGTCAAACTTTGACTTTTTGGTCAAAATCAAGTGCCAAGGGTTATTTTTCATAAAGATGTGTCAAAAAATGAAACTTGTTCATCAAGAAACCTAATTTTGCAAATTAGTTGAAAAATTTCATAACTTAGAATTTTTCTAAGTTATGAAATTTTCTTATTTTTTCCCAACTTTGCCCAAATTTTTCACCATGATGCAATTTGATTCAAACAAAACTTCCAACATGAAAGTTGTAGTCCTCCACAAAATATACAATTTTTATTCACAAAGTTTTCTCAAAAGAAGCTTGGATCTCAAGTTACGATTTTTGGAACAAGGGTCCATGAAACTTTTAACTTAGTGAAATTTTGCCCTACTTTAAGCAGGATTTTAACCTATCTTCATGGTAATTTTTCACCTAGTTCCACTTGGAGTCTCAAAATTCATTTCAAATATGGATTGTATATAATTTTACAAGCTTTCCAAAATTTCCAAGAACTCTCCAAAATCATTTGTGGTTAGGGAGAATCGAAGGCTTGAATTTGGCAAAAACTCACTTTGATCCATGGCATGCTTCATGTTGACACAAGTTGAAATTTCCATCCAGCATTGTTTGTACTTGATTACAGGTCTCTAAACCCTTCCATACTCAATAATTAAATGAAAATCCAATGGTTTGAAGCTTTGTTCTGATCATTATAGGATTACACAAGAGATTAATCCAAAAATAGCAAAAAGGCAAAATTGCCATTTTTGTCAAAACTTGCTTTATGTCAAATTACATCTCTTGAGCCTTGAACCAAATCTTAGAAAGCAAACCAAATCCACAAACTTAGGGCCAATCTCACACAATGTATGCAGGGTTAGAGCTAGACTGTACAGGCCTGCTCTTTGTCACTTCTCATTTTTTTCTTCATAACCAAGAAACTTGCCAAAGAGCCACAACTTGAGTATCTGATAAAAACAACTCTTGTAAGCATTTTAAAACAAGTTTTTGACATTGCCTTGAGACAAAAACATGAGCCATCCATCCCTCAAACACTCTTGAACACCAAAACACATTCCTCTTGCAAAACAGGGAAGTTTCTGCACTTTGAGTTCCATAACAAAAACCACTCGTGCGTTTTGCCCCAAACCTATTCAAACACATTCCATATAACCTATCCAAGCTATCCCAACCATTGGACAGTGACTGTAACTCCATTTGCAAACTTCACCATTTCTGTTTTCAGCTTGTGCAGGTTGAGTTCTACAAGCTTGTTCAAGCAAATCCAAAACAAACTAAGCATTGTAGAATGTCAGAGGAAGTTCAAGCAAGCTCCCAAGCATCTCAGGCCTCACTGAAAAGCTCCACATTTCCATACACGAGTTCAATTGAAACAGGTATTTTCCAACTTTCTATCTTTCTATTTAGGAATCATTAGGCTTAGGTTTGTGAATAAAAAATGTAGTACTCATAGCCCTGAAGCTGTACATATGCTTAGATTTCATTTAAGTTGATCGTGTTAAGAGAATTTGATTCATGAACTTCCTGAAAAAGTTAGGTTAGAATTTAGGGCCAGAGAAATTCTCTCTGGTCTTTGAGAGTTAGATTTAGTTTTTTATATGGTTGGAATCGTCTTGAAAAATGCTATGACTTTGGTGTTATGAGTTTTTGCATTAGAGCACGTATGCAGGAGTTGGACATTTGAATCAGGCGCGCGTGTTTTGGTTGAACGAAGGTTGAAGATGAAGCTCAGCTGGGCCGGGCCTAGCTTGTCCATGCTTTTTGCACCCCCAGTCTTGCTGACTGCGCCCCCCTGGCCCATTTCATTATATTTTTATGTTTTTCTATTTATTTTTCATTTCTGATTTTGTTTTATTTTTTATAAACATAAAAAATTACCAAAAATATTTTATTTAATTTTCACATTTTATTTTGTATTTTTTATTATTTTTTCTAACATAAAAATAATTATTAGATAACATACTTTTATTTTATTGAATAAAAACTTGAAAATAATACGTAAAAGCATTATATTTTATTTTTATTATTTTCATACTTAAATAACTTTTTTTCTAATATATTTTTATTTTTTGAAATTTGTATAATTTTTATTTTATTTTATTGCACATAAATAATATAATTAATATATATATATATATATATATATATATATATATATATATATATATATATATATATATATATATATATATATATATATATATATATATATATATATATATATATATATATATATATATATATATATATATATATATATATATATATATATATATATATATATATATATATATATATATATATATATATATATATATATATATATATATATATATATATATATATATATATATATATATACTTTCTTAAAGAAAATTAGGGTTTCCACCCTTGATAAAAATAACTTTTTTTATTATTATTTTCAATGCATTAAATATTTTATTTTTATATACATAAAAATAAACAAAAACATTTTTTTGCATACTTATGATATTTTGCATATTTATATTTAAATTGCTTATTTAAATATTGCTTATTTATTATTTGATGTAAAGAGTTCAATTTGGATGTAATAGTAAATCTTAGGGTTTTATTTTCTTGCAAATACTCCCCATTCAAAAATGTATCCCCTCCCCATATCAATGTTGTAATAGCTTAGGTTTATTTTACGCATTTTTATACTTTCAAATATGCCATGTTAGAGATTAGGGTTTGTATGCAAAAATCCAAAATCAAAACAAATAGCTAGACCTAATACAAGACATAAAAGCATGCAAATTGACAACACAATACACACATGCACCCCTAGGGTTTCATCCACTTGTTGCCTTTAAAATGGCCATGTTATGCATGTTGAGTATCTTGGCAAAACCAAAACAAAACAAAAGATCATAGTCCCTCGATGACGCTATCTTGGTTGCCTATACAAAATGGTCTAGTCCCTCAAACATTTGCTAAAGATACTTAGCACAATTGTTATCATGATCAATACAATGACCCGCGCCTGTCCCGTTTAACATCCAAACACAAGGTTATTTACCAAATGCAATGGTAAAGCAACATTGTCAAAGGGGTTAAAAATGTGTAGGAAAGATCTTTGAGTATGATAGGGTAGACAACTCTTAGTTACTTGGTCAAAACTTGCAAAAACATCCTTGCTATTTTCAAACACACTTCACAACACAATTTCAAAACATTTCCCAAAACAAACTTTCAAACATTGAAATATCTTTTCAAAAGACAAACACCTTTGTATATATTCAAACAAGAATCATTACAAAGGTTGCCACAACGATGGCCTCTTTTCAAAACATTTTCAAAACCACCCACAAAGCACCATTTCAAACAATTGAAAAGCAAAAGCAAGTGATCTAAACAAGTAACTAGGAGCCCATGGATAACCATGGATGAAAAGGATGCTAGCACCTTCCCTTTTCATAATCTACCCCCCGAACCCAAGAAAACATCTCAAAGGTATTTCCTGTGCTTTTTGACCTTTCCTTTGGATAAAATAAAAAGTTGGTGGCCACTCTTGCTAAACCGAAACATTTGCGAACACAAACGCAAAACCTTGAGTCAGTTCTCCCACCGTATCACAGAACTGGAGACTCTGCTGGGGATTTGAGAATGAAAGTGGAGTAACCTTAGGGTTTAGATCACCTTTAACATGCTTAATTTGTTTGCTTTGATTGCTTTACATTTGGTTCTATTATTTGGGTTTGAAATCCTCTACCCGGATTTGGGAAACATTCATAGGTAAATAGCAATATGTTGTGGAAACTGTGCGGGGTATACCGACATGGTTGAAGAAATAGCTATATTAGTGCAACATATTTGTGGGTATCGGTAGCCTTTGAGTCAATCAAAGAGAATACGGGGCCGCTGAGTGATATCATGAAGCACTAATGAACTTTTAGAACTTTTACTTGACCATCTTGGCCTTATTAGGGGTAGTGAGATGACCGGCTTTGGTGCAGTCCGAAGTTGGTAGATACTCGATACTACATTCATTGAGGGTTGTTTTCTTGGAATATTTTGGTCGCCAATTAAGTGGCTAAACTGAAACAATGAACACAAAAAATAATCCAGTGATATTGAGCTCCTTAGAACCCGGTTACTATTTATAGGTCAGGTTGAGCCAACTAACTTCAAAAGGGTACTTACCTATGAAACCCCATGCAAGCCTGAAACTAGGAACTTGTGTGACTTGCTTGTACATATACTTGTGCATACATCATGAACATCATAAAGCATCATATGCATCCACTAATAATTTCAAGGGTTTGGATCTTCATCTTTGTTCTTGTTTTGTAGGTCATGGAATCACTTCGCAGGAAAACTATTCAGGTTAACCTTGTGAGAATCCCCCCTCAACTCAAAGAGCTTACTTCCAAGATTCCAGAGAATTCTCCCTTCAGTGAAAGACATGGTAGACTTCTCAACTTGGTCAACTCCAACATTAAAGAAGACATGATGAAAGTTCTCTTCCAGTTCTTTGACCCCCTACACCATTGCTTTACATTTCCTGATTACCAACTAGTGCCTACTTTGGAGGAATTTTCTCAACTCCTGAGGATTCCTATTCTCCATCAACTACCGTACAACGGTACGGAAAGAGAGCCAAATCCTGAAGATGTTGCTCAAGCCTTACACTTGCAACCATCTGACATCAAAGGTCATTGGGAAACCAAAAGTGGTGTCAAGGGTTTCTTGGCAAAGTTTCTGTTTGAGAAGGCACAAGACTGCTGGAATTCTTTAGATCTGCAAGCTTTTGAGGAGATTGTAGCACTTCTCATCTATGGCTTGGTCTTGTTCCCAAACCCTGATCAGCTTATAGATGTGAATGCTGTCAAGATTTTCATATCTCGGAATCCTGTACCTACATTGCTTGGGGACATCCTACACTCATTTTACACACGAACAATGAGGAAAAGAGGTGTTCTCATGTGCTGTACTCCTCTTCTAGCAAGGTGTTTTATTTCTCACCTTCCCTAATCAGTCTTGAAGAATGAACAAGGCTTGAGGTGGTCACAACGATTGATGACTCTTACATATTCTGATGTACATTGGTGTTCTCGATCCAGAGAAAATGTCATCATCATTGATCGTTGTGAGGAATTCCCTAATGTCCGATTACTTGGCATTAGGGGAGGCATTACCTACAACCCCTGTTTGGCTCTGAGACAATTTGGGTATGCCCGAAGGGATGGCCCACATGACATGCTGATTCCGGACTTGGTTTTTGACTTCGACAACGATGCTCAAGGACTACGACAAAGGTTTATCCGAGCTTGGAGGATGCCCAACAAAGTGGGCAGTAAGACACTGGGACACAAGAATTCCACCCCCCTTGAGCCTTACCTCAAGTGGGTACGAACCCGCGCCCAGAGTCTTATGATGCCTTACCCCTACATTCTCCCTGTGATCAAAGAGCCTGTTATGGAAGGAGAGGTTCCATACACCCTCCTACATCCTGACATGCCAACATCATTGGAAGAATTGCAAAAGAGCTTGATACAGCTCAAGGAAGAACGAAACACTTTTGAAGCCAGCTTCTACGCCAGTGAGAAGAAGGTTTTGGAACTTACTCGTCGACTCCACGAAGAGAAGACTCTCAACACCTACATCGCACCAAAGAGGATGCGCAACGTCTTTTTACATTAGAATTTTGTAATATTTTGCCCATGGGGCATTTATGTACTAACAAATTTCTTCTTATTAATATGACGTGTGTTCTTTTTGTTTGCAACAACTTTGAATTTCTGAATCCTTGAATGCATTACATGAATACATATCATTCATCATATGAATAAACAAGTCTTCATACCAGGTTTCCTTATCTTTCTGCTGTTTATTTCAGCAAGATGGATATAGAGCAGACGGTCAAAGACCTACAAGCGCAGAATTCACAGTTCCAACAAGTCCTCATGACCTTGGCAAAGGGTTAGGAGGATCTTAAAGCACTGCTAGAGAAGGAAAAGGAAAAAGAGAAAAAGAAAAAGAAAAGAGTTGGTGTGGCTACTCTGGGTAGAAGATTTGAGAACCAAGCTAGAAGGGTCCTGGATTTCCCCTCAACATCTGATGAAGGGATAGGTAAAGGAAAGGGAGTTGCAGTACCATCCGAGTCTGAGGCTGAAGAAGAAGAAGAAGAAGAGGATGAAGACTATTCCGAACAGCAGTATCCTCTTGTAGACGACATGTACAAGAATCTGGAAGAGCGTCTGGCAGCCATGGAGGTACAAAGAGTGCCTGGGTTGGACTTCGAAGAGCTAGGGTTGGTTGCTGGGATTGTGATTCCCCCTAAATTCAAGGTGCCTACATTTGCTAAATACGATGGTTTGTCTTGTTCGAAGATGCACCTACGGTCTTAAGTCAGAAAGATCCAACCTCATTCTTCTGATAAGGATCTGTGGGTCCACTTTTTTCAAGATAGTCTTACGGGGACGCAATTAGATTGGTTTTATCATCTTGAAAGATCTGATGTGCACAATTGGGAGGACCTGGCTGCTGCCTTCTACAGACAATATCAATATAATGCAAACTTAGCACCTACACGTACTCAATTACAGAGTATGGGTATGGTCTCTAATGAAGGCTTTAAGGAGTATGCCTAGAAGTGGAGGGACTTGGCTGGAAGGGTACAACCACCATTGTATGAAAGAGAACTTGTTGATATGTTTTTGGGGACGCTGTCTGGCCCATTCTTTAATCACCTAATATGGAGTTCGTCGGCGGGGTTCACCGAATTAATTCTGACTGGTGAAAGAGTCGAAGCTGGCATCAAGAGCGGTAAAATTCAAAAAGATACATCTGCTTCTGCTGCCATCAAAAAACCTTTTCCAGCCAAGAAAGAGGTGTGAGCTGTTTACTCTCAAAAAGGTCGAGGAAGAGTAGAGCGCCGGCCAGCGGTTGGAGCTGTAATGATCCAAAAGACTGCAGCTGATCAGCCTAGAAATGATCAACCCAGAACCAACCAACATAGAGGGGGAAGGCCTGCTATGCAATTCACCAAAATAAACATGATGCCTGCCCAGGTTCTCCCCCATCTCTTGAAGTTAAACCTTACAACCTGAAGAGATCCGCCACAAAATCTGAATACAACTTCTCCTTTTTACCATGTCAATGCAAAATGTGCTTATCATTCAGACGGCATAGGGCATGACACCAACAATTGTTGGGCCCTCAAAAACAATATCCAGGACTTAATAGATGCCAAGGAGGTGGAATTCGACGCGCCCGAAAAGCCGAATGTGATTTTTGCCCCAATGCCAAAGCATGGTCACAGTGCCCATGCTATTGAAGAGGATCTGTATGTTGCTGTTGTTGATGACTTAATGACCCCTTTACCAATAATCAAGATGAATCTGTTGAAAGCCGGGATCTTCCCAGGCTGTGAAAAATATTGTTACCTTTGTTCGTCCCTACAATACGACTGTCCGTTATTGAAGTTAGGCATCCAACGCCTAATGGATAATCAAGAGATCCTCTTTGAGAAAACTCCTGTTACTCCTGTTACTCCAACTCCTATCAACGATGTTGCTATAATTACCATTTCCGACAATATTTCCAAGGTATCCAAAAGACCTGTTAAGATTACACCCGATCCAAAGTTTGTACCTCTGAAGATAACTATGTTGGGGCCTATCCCATACAAGTCCAATAAGACAACACCGTGGAATTATGGAGGAGAGATCTTCTACCACGGTGTTAAGTAGATTGAATTAGTGGAAGAGAATTCTGATGAAGAAACTCCTGACATAGGAAATATTGCGGGGACAAGTAAGATCACCCGCATCGGAAGAATCTTCTCTCCGGACATTGCTCCTCCAAGGACAATCTTCGGACCCTTAAGTGCTCCTGTGCCGGTCAACATCTCCGTGCGAAGTCCAGTTATTGAAGAAATTGTTACTCCCGTAGTTGTACCCTCTGTTGTTGCTGCTGATAAAGGTAAGGGGATCCAAGAAACGCCCGTCAGGACGAGGGCTCAACCTTTGGTCATCCCCGAGACCACTCAAAAGGAAATGGAGGAGATTTTAAAAATAATTAAGAAAAGCGACTATGATGTCGTAGAACAACTGGGGCAAACCCCTTCAAAAATCTCTATGCTGGCCCTATTTCTCTATTCCGAGGCTCATGCCAAAGCCTTGATCAAATTCCTGAAGATGGCGCACATGTCTCAAGAAACCTCCGCGGACCAGTTCCAGGAGTGTGTAGCCATCCTGATCGCCGACAATGGTCTTGGTTTTTCTGATGTCGATCTAACATCTAAGGGAAGAAAGCATAATGGCGCGCTGCATGTCTCAGTGGAATGCAGAGGGACCACACTTGCTCACGTTATGGTTGATATCGGGTCGTCTTTAAATGTCCTGCCAAAGAAAGCATTGGACAGATTGGACTGTGAAGGTTTGACCCTAAAGCCCAGTAATATCATTGTTAGAGCCTTTGACGGTTCTAAGAGAATGGTTCACGGAGAAGTGGACATCCCAATCAAGGTGGGAACAGAAATTTTCAACTCTACATTTTATATGATGGACATCCGTCCCTCATATTCTTGCTTGTTAGGAAGACCATGGATCCACAACGCTGGGGCAGTCACTTCTTCTCTACACCAAATGCTTAAATACCCGGTCCAGGGTAAAATTATAAAAGTTCATGGTGAGGAGGAGTATATGATAAGCCACCTTAACTCTTTCCGCTATGTGAAGTTAGATGGTGAATTCATAGAAACCCTTTTCCAACACTTTGAAGAGGTTTCTCCTGAAATTGCGGCAGCCAAGACAATGACGTCTATACCCATCATTACCAAGCCTGTGTCCCGGATGTCATCCCTTAAAGATGCAAAGGCTGTGATCGAGGAAGGAGGAAGCAAGGTATGGGGTCAACTACCATATTTTCCTTTCAAGACAGATAAGTTCGGCTTAGGTTTCACTATTGCTAGTCAGAAGGTTGTGCGTCACTCCCGGGCTGGAGGACCACCACTAAAGATCACTCATCATGGAGTTCATGCTTTGGAAGATGGTGAAGATGAGAGCAACTTTGAAGATTGGATTTTCCCAACTATTGAAGGAGGACTAAACAACTGGGAGGCGAAAGACTTCATTCCCATTACTTTCATCAATTAGTAATTTATCTTTTGAACATTTTCCGTTTGGTCTGTAATAATTTTTAAACAATTCATACACTCTTTTTGCCTTGTGCCTTACCCGGGGCATATAGGTCCATTTGTAAGGGCTTGATTTCTTCATTTTCATATGCCATTTTTAATGAATCATGGACGTTTTCATCTATAAACTTTTGTGTTCATTTTCTTTCTTTTTAAATTTTATTTGTTTAAAGGTGGCTATCCCTTACACACACCCACACTCACAAAATGCAGGTACCCTTCCATTCCGGATTCCATGGGTAACAATTCTGCTATGGCCTTCAGTGACTCTGAAGATCTGGTCAATCATGCCGAATACGAAGGTGATGAAGACTGTGAAGTGCCTGGAGATTGGCTAGACTTTTAAAACGGGAAGAAAGGGCTATTCTGTCCCATGAAGAGCTTTTAGAGACTATCAACTTGGGTACTTCCAAAGACAGAAAAGAGGTAAAAGTGGGTTCCAACCTAAAGCCAAATGTCAAAGAGCGCTTAGTTCAGCTGTTGAATGAATATGTTGAGATCTTCTCCTGGTCCTACGAGGACATGCCGGGACTCGATGCAGATATTATGGTTCACCGTCTCCCTACAAGAGAAGACTGTCCACCAATCAAACAGAAAGTCCGCCACATGAGGCCCGATATGTCCGAAAAGATCAAAGCCGAAGTAATGAAGCAGTTCAATGCTGGGTTCCTTGCTGTTACCTCCTATCCGCAATGGGTTGCTAACATTGTGCCCGTGCCTAAAAAGGACGGCAAAGTGAGAATGTGCGTGGATTACAAAGACTTAAACAGGGCTAGCCCTAAAGATGACTTTCCACTACCGCACATTGACATCTTGGTTGACAACACAGCTCAACATAAGGTATTTTCTTTCATGGATGTATTTTTAGGGTACAACCAGATCAAAATGGCCCCCGAAGACATGGAGAAGACTACCTTTGTTACGCAGTGGGGTACCTTCTACTATAAAGTGATGCCATTCGGACTGAAGAATGTCGGGGCAACCTATCAGCGAGCCATGGTAGCTTTGTTTCATGACATGACACATCATGAGATTGAAGTCTACGTAGACGACATGATAGCCCGTTCACAGACAGAAGAAGAACACCTCGACCATCTGCAACAGCTGTTTGTCAGGTTAAAGGAATATAAGCTCAGATTGAACCCTAGCAAGTGAACTTTCGGAGTCATGTCCGGTAAACTCTTGGGATTCATTGTTAGCAACAAAGGCATCGAAGTTGATCCTGCCAAAGTCAAAGCCATACAAGAAATGCTTGTCCCTTGCACTGAAAAGGAGGTCAGAGGTTTCTTAGGACGCCTAAACTACATTGCAAGGTTCATTTCTCACCTAACATCTACCTATGAACCAATCTTCAAAATGTTGAAGAAAGATCAGGTGGTTGAATGGAATGATGACTGTCAAGTTGCTTTCGATAAAATTAAGGAGTATTTGCTAGAACCTCTTATCCTGATGACACCCGTCGAAGGAAGGCCGCTAATCATGTATCTGACTGTTTTGGATAACTCAACGGGGTGCGTACTGGGCCAACATGACGAGTCTGGTCGAAAAGAGCATGTTATTTATTACCTTAGAAAAAAGTTTACCGACTTTGAGACTCGCTACTCACTTCTCGAAAAAACTTGTTGCGCTTTGGCATGGGCTTCTCGCCGGCTAAGGCAGTATATGTTGACACATACCACTCTGCTGATTTCTAAAATGGATCTGATCAAGTACATCTTCGAAAAGCCTGCTTTATCTGGAAGAATCGCTAGATGGCAAATGATCCTGACCGAGTATGATATCCAGTACATAACCCAAAAAGCTATAAAGGGGAGTGTACTAGCTGACCTTCTAGCTCATAAAGATTTCGAAGATTACCAATCCATGAAGTTCGACTTCCCCGACGAAGACATTATGACATTGGACAACATTGAAGGTAACAGACCGTATGACGGACCTGAACAAGGATCCCGATGGACCCTGTACATTGATGGTGCTTCAAATGCACTTGGCAACAGTATCGGCGCAGTACTTATCTCTCCATAAGTTTGCCATACACCTTTCACTGCTAGACTATGCTTCAGCTGTACCAACAACATGGCCGAGTATGAAGCTTGTATCTTTGGTCTCAAGGCTGCAATTAACTTGGGAATCAAATATTTGGTTGTGTTTGGGGACTCAGCTTTGGTTATCAGTCAAATCAAAGGAGAGTGGGACACTAAACATCCTAATCTCATCCCATACAAAGAACATGTACTGACATTGTTACCTCATTTCGAGCAGATTACCTTCGAGCACTTCCCGCGAGAAGAAAATCAGCTAGCGGATGCTCTAGCTACAATGTCTTCCATGTTTAAAGTTAATTGGGATAATGAGGCTCCCCAAATTACCATTGAGCGGATGGACGAACCTGCACATTATCACGAGATCAATACCGAAGAAGTAGTGGACAAGCCCTGGTTTCACGAGATCAAAAGGTATCTCAAGACTCGAGAATACCCTGAAGGAGCTTCAGTCAACGAAAAAAAGTTCTTGAGGATATTTTCTGCCAAGTTCTTCCTGAGCAATGGTATCCTATACAAGCGCAACCATGATTGTGTTCTGCTTCGTTGTGTGGACAAGGTTGAAGCTGAGCAGATCATGACTGAACTGCATAATGGTACATTTGGCACCCATTTGAGCGGACATACTATGGCTAAGAAGATTCTAAGGGCAGGCTACTACTGGTCTACCATGGAAGCTGACTGTCATTAATATTCCCGTACTTGTCACAAATGCCAAATCTATGCGGACAAGGTACATATTCCTCCAGTTCCCCTCAATTTCCTAACAGCTCCTTGGCCATTCGCAATGTGGGGTATCGACATGATTGGAGAGATCAAGCCTACATCATCCAACGGACATTGCTTCATCCTGGTGGCTATTGATTACTTCACCAAGTGGGTCGAAGCAGCTTCCTTCGCCTCCGTTACAAAGAATATGGTTGCCCACTTAATCAAGCAGAACCTTATATGTCGGTATGGTATCCCCGACAGGATCATCACGGACAACGGTACAAACTTGAACAACACTATAATCACCGCTCTGTGCGAGCAGTTCAAGATTCAACATCACAATTCATATCCCTATCGGCCAAAGATGAACGGTGTTGTCGAAGCTGCGAACAAAAATATCAAGAAGATCATTCAAAAGATGACAGTCACCTACAAGGACTGGCATGAGATGTTACCGTTTGCTCTGCACGGATATCGTACCACGGCGCATACTTCAACTGGGGCAACCCCCTTTTCTTTGGTATATGGAATGGAAGTTGTTTTACCTATGGAGGTTCAGATTCCATCCTTGAGAATTATGAAGGATGTTGGTTTAAGCGAAGACGATTGGATTCAGACCCGGCTTGATCAACTTAACCTGATTGACGAGAAGCGACTTACTGCTGTTTGTCATGGTCAGACGTATTAAAAGCGGATGATCAAGGCTTTCAACAAGAAAGTCAGACGTCAAGTGTATCAAGTCAGAGATCTTGTAATCAAGCAGATCATCTTGCCGCAAAGTGATCCCAGGGGCAAATGGACTCCTACTTACGAAGGACCATTTGTGATCAAAAACATCTTTTCTGGTGGGGCTATGATTCTAACCACCATGGACAGCGACGATCTGCCGCACCCTGCAAACGCAGACATAGTCAAAAGATACTACGCATAAAGGACCCGACAAGTTGAAAACCCAAAAGGGCGACTTGGGAAAAAATGGGCATCTCGGTGAATCGAAAACCCGAAAGGGCGGTTCAGGCAAAAATTAGGGATAAACAAAAAAATCTATATACCCGGAAAGTTGAAAACCCGAAAGGGCGACTTGGGCAAAAAAGGGTTTCCCGGTGGATCGAAAACTCGAAAGGGCGATCCAGGCAAAAGTTAGGGAATTAACGCGTATGACTATGTCTCGTCGGATCACTTTAAAGCCAATCTCTTCACAGACAAGCTCCAAGCTTCCGATCAATCCAATCATCTGCGGACGAAGCAACGAATGGACAAGATACTCAGAGTTACGAAGGCTATAGCAGAATGGGAACCCCATGGAATTGTTACACATAGCCATCTTTATTTGTATAAATCTTTCTCAATTTTATGACAACATTCTCTTACTAGGATATCTGTCTCCTTTGTACAAAATACTTACACAAAGTTAATACAAAGATACTTCAAAGTGCAAAAAATTGTTTGCCTTTTCTTTCTTTTTCACACTTGTTTTTTATTTGAAAACGTCCGATGATTTATTAAATGATCATATGCATTTGAATATAATCACTGCTTACAAATAAAACAAAATGAGAAAGAATAATTACTGATAGGATGAAAGTATAGGAAAATGTCTTTAGGATATTCTAGGAGGAATCCCCTGCAATACATCATCCAGATCCTCAGCGGAACTAAAGCCTTGAAATACATATCCACAGCGGAGTTAAATTTCAAAATCCCCATCAGAGTTGAGTTTTCAAACTCCCAATCCCCAGCGAAGAAAAACTTTGAACTACAAACCCTCAGTAAGGATGAAACTTTCTTCCCCAAACGGAGTCAAACCTTCAACCTTTGAACACCAGTGAAGACCACCCAGTTTCCTCCAATTTCCCCTGAAGAGTATCTTTAAAACCAGATAATTCCCCAGAGAGTTATTTTTTAAACCTTCTTCCTCAACGGAGTCAAGTTTCCATATCCAATCAAATCAGCACTTCATTAAGATCCCCAGCGGAAACCATTAAGTTTCCCCTGATACCCCCAACAGAATGGAGTTTCTCATTCTTGAAGTCCCTAGTAGATTGGCATACAACCCAAACTCCTGGTCTCCCCAGCAGCATAGCTTCTCCCCACAGAGGTTGTCAAAAATCCCGAATCTCCAGCGGTGGTCAAGGATTTATTTTCCCCGACAGTAGTCAAAGATTTTATTATCTCCAGCTATCCAGGATTTATTTTCCTCAGCAAAACAGCTAATCAGCTTATATGCGCATACATTACATTCATAATTCATGAACAATGATAAAACACATCTTATTGCATCATACATTTCATGCAACATAACTTTGTGTTTCAGCTAACATTCTACCCTTTTCAGGAAGAAATTAATAGCTACCTAAAAACAGATATTCAAAGCTCAGAAAATGGCTTAGGGGTGCTCCAGACACGGATGCTTTTCTGTTTGTTTTTTCAAATTAAGGGGCAGATTCTTGTTCCAGTTATAAAGCCTGGATCCAACCAGATTTTATCTTGATTATACTAAAACCCAGAGATCGACCGGAAAAATAGTTGAATCCCCTACAAATTCTTCTAAAACCTGGACGTTGACCAGGTAGGAAGTAAACTATTGTGAAGTCTGGACGTTGACCAGATAGCAATACAAGACTGTGAAGCCTGGACGTTGACCAGATAACAGTAAGGTATACTGTGAAACTTGGACGTTGACCAAATAACGGTTTACTCGGCCAATTACTTTGAAGCCCAGATTCAACCGAATATTAGTAGGCCCCAAAATCAAAGGGAAAACCGGAGGCGACCGGATAACCATTTTGATTTCCTTCTGAAGAGTGGATGTTGACCAGATAGGAGTAAAGTATCGTGAAACCTAGATGTTGACCAGATAGTAATACAAGACTTTGAAGCCTGGATGTTGACCAGATAGCAGTTCACTGTCACCTCTTCAACCAAGATATGGCTCCCCAATTTAATAACAGACGACTGAAGTTCTATTTCTACCATGACAGAGACCAGCATTCTCCTGCGTAGTCCTCCTCAACAACAGGTGTACGGGCCCTCGCAAAGGAATCTCTTATGCGATCAATTTTCTTGGATGTCATCTTTAAGCCCATCTCCGACAAGATTCTGTCACATCTTCCAAATGGCATCTTTAAGCCTATTCCCTTAACTATACTCTGACGAGCGCAAATTTATGGGCACTCTAGTGTCCAATCATCTTTTACCTTCGAGTCACGAAAGGCAAAATCGCCAATCTAACTCTTCAGGTTCAAGAAGGTTGAACATGGGAAGCTGTTGTACCCCAAAATTTTCCCTCTCATTTTATCAAGATTTCTCATCACAAGACTCTTTGAACTCAAGACCAAGCTAAGGTTTGCTCTGCTCAAGCCATCTCCTTGCATTGTTGACCTGAAATTAGGCTTTGAGTTTGCACAAGGAATTTTGGACTTCTAATGCTCAATGTGCCTTTCATGCGTCACTTTGGACTTATAATATTGCTCATTTCAAGTTTCAAGCCTTGAATCAAATTTTTGCCCAGTCAATTGGCCAGTTGACCTAAAAATCAGCTGTATTGGGGAAAAAGTCAATTGTGGACAATTTACAGTCAAAACTCATAAATTTTGATCCATATCAACATTATAAACTCATATTAACCATTTGATCAAGTTTGGACCACAACTCCTCATGAAATTTGACCAGATCTTCAAAGGGGCAAAATGGTCATTTTTAGGGTTTTGACTACAGAAGGGCAATTTCTGACTTTTCACCTAGACAATGGAAAATTGGGTTCAAGCATGGATTTAAGGACTCAATGGAATCATCATGACCTATTCACAAGGTTCAAAAGATCTCAATTGCATTGGATTGGCAGATGAATTTTCCAGTTAACTGATCAAAAATCAAGTGTACACTTAAAAGTCAAACTTTGACTTTTTGGTCAAAATCAAGTGCCAAGGGTTATTTTTCATCAAGATGTGTCAAAACATGAAACTTGTTCATCAAGAAACCTAATTTTGCAAGTTAGGGTTTAGGATTGAAAATTTTCATAACTTAGAATTTTTCTAATGAAATTTTCTTTTTTTTCCCCAACTTTGCCCAAATTTTTCACCATGATGCAATTGGATTCAAACAAAACTTCCAACATAGTCCTCAACAAACTCTACAACTTTGATTCACTAAGTTTTATCAAAAGAAGCTTGGATATCAAGTTATGACTTTTAGAACAAGGGTCCATGAAACTTTTAACTTAGTGAAATTTTGCCCTAGTTTAGGCAGGATTCTGACCTATCTTCATGGAAATTTTTCACCTATTTCCACTTGGATTCTCAAAATGAATTTCAAAGATGGATTGTAGATAATGTTACAAGCTTTCCAAAATGTCCAAGAACTCTCCAAAATCATTTGTGGTTAGGGAGAATCGAAGGCTTGAATTTCGCAAAAACTCACTTTGATCCATGGCATGCTTCATGTTGACACAAGTTGCAATTTCCATCCAGCATTGTTTGTACTTGATTACATGTATCTAAACACTTCCATACTAAATAATTAAATGCAAATCCAATGGTTTGAAGCTTTGTTCTGATCATTAGAGGATTACACAAGAGATTAATCCAAAAATAGCAAAAAGGCAACATTGCCATTTTTGTCAAAATATGCTTTATGTCAAATTACATCTCTTGAGCCTTGAACCAAATCTTAAACAGCAAACCAAATCCACAAACTTGGGGCCAAGCTCACTCAATGTATGCAGGGTTAGAGATAGCCTGTACAGGCCTGCTATTTGTCACTTCTCATTTTTTGCTTCATAACCAAGAAACTTGCCAAAGAGCCACAACTTGAGTATCTGATAAAAAAAACTCTTGTAAGAATTTTGAAACAATTTTTTGACATTGCCTTGAGACAAAAACACGGGCCATCCATCCCTCAAACACTCTTGAACACCAAAACACATTCCTCTTGCAAAACAGGGCAGTTTCTGCACTTTGAGTTCCATAACAAAAACCACTCGTGCGTTTTGCCCTAAACCTGTTCAAACACATTCCATATAACCTATCCAAGCTATCCCAAACATTGGACAGTGACTGTAACTTCATTTGCAAGCTTCACCATTTCTGTTTTCAGCTTGTGCAGGTTGAGTTCTACAAGCTTGTTCAAGAAAATCCAAAGCAAACTAAGCATTGGGGAAGGTCAGAGGAAGTTCAAGCAAGCTCCCAAGCATCTCAGGCCTCACTGAAAAGCTCCACATTGCCATACACGAGTTCAATTGAAACAGGTATTT
The DNA here is from genome assembly GCA_948472305.1 of Vicia faba. Lineage (NCBI taxonomy): Eukaryota > Viridiplantae > Streptophyta > Magnoliopsida > Fabales > Fabaceae > Vicia > Vicia faba. The sequence goes on along the minus strand of OX451736.1, from coordinate 1,396,001,119 downwards.
TCCAACTTTCTATCTTTCTATTTAGGAATCATTAGGCTTAGGTTTGTGAATAAAAAATGTAGTACTCATAGCCCTGAAGCTGTACATATGCTTAGATTTCATTTAAGTTGATCGTGTTAAGAGAATTTGATTCATGAACTTCCTGAAAAAGTTAGGTTAGAATTTAGGGCCAGATAAATTCTCTCTGGTCTTTGAGAGTTAGATTTAGTTTTTTATATGGTTGGAATCGTCTTGAAAAATGCTATGACTTTGGTGTTATGAGTTTTTGCATTAGAGCAGGTATGCAGGAGTTGGACATTTGAATCAGGCGCGCGTGTTTTGGTTGAACGAAGGTTGAAGATGAAGCTCATCTGGGCCAGGCCTGGCTTGTCCATGCTTTTTACACCCCCAGTCTTGCTGACTGCGCCCCCCTGGCCCATTTCATTATATTTTTAAGTTTTTCTATTTATTTTTCATTTCTGATTTTGTTTTATTTTTTCTAAACATAAAAAATTACCAAAAATATTTTATTTAATTTTCACATTTTATTTTGTATTTTTTATTATTTTTTCTAACATAAAAATAATTATTAGATAACATACTTTTATTTTATTTAATAAAAACTTGAAAATAATACATAAAAGCATTATATTTTATTTTTATTATTTTCATACTTAAATAATTTTTTTTCTAATATATTTTTATTTTTTGACATTTGTATATTTTTTATTTTATTTTATTACACATAAATAATATAATTAATATATATACTTTCTTAAAGAAAATTAGGGTTTCCACCCTTGATAAAAATAACTTTTTTTATTATTATTTTCAATGCATTAAATATTTTATTTTTATATACATAAAAATAAACAAAAACATTTTTTTTTGCATACTTATGATATTTTGCATATTTATATTTAAATTGCTTATTTAAGTATTACTTATTTATTATTTGATGTAAAGAGTTCAATTTGGATGTAATAGTAAATCTTAGGGTTTTATTTTCTTGCAAATACTCCCCATTCAAAAATGTATCCCCCTCCCCATATCAATGTTGTAATAGCTTAGGTTTATTTTATGCATTTTTATGCTTTCAAATATGCCATGTTAGAGATTAGGGTTTGTATGCAAAATCCAAAATCAAAACAAATAGCTAGACCTAATACAAGACATAAAAGCATGCAAATTGACAACACAATGCACACATGCACCCCTAGGGTTTCATCCACTTGTTGCCTTTAAAATGGACATGTTATGCATGTTGAGTATATTGGCAAAACCAAAACAAAACAAAAGATCATAGTCCCTCGATGACGCTATCTTGGTTGCCTATACAAAATGGTCTAGTCCCTCAAAAAATTTCTAAACATACTTAGCACAATTGCTATCATGGTCAATACGATGACCCGCGCCTATCCCGTTTAACATCCAAATACAAGGTTGTTTACCAAATGCAATGGTAAAATAACACTGTCAAAGGGGTTAAAAATGTGTAGGAAAGATCTTTGAGTATGATAGGGTAGACAACACTTAGTTACTTGGTTAAAACTTGAAAAAACATCCTTGTTATTTTCAAACACACTTCACAACACAATTTCAAAACATTTCCGAAAAAAAACTTTCAAACATTGAAATATCTTTTCAAAAGACAAACACCTTTGTATATATTTAAACAAGAATCATTACAAAGGTTGCCACAACGATGGCCTCTTTTCAAAATATTTTCAAAACCACATACAAAGCACCATTTCAAACAATTGAAAAGCAAAAGCAAGTGATCTAAAAAAGTAACTAAGAGCCCATGGATAACCATGGATGAAAAGGGTGCTAGCACCTTCCCTTTTCATAATCTACCCCCCGAACCCAAGAAAACATCTCAAAGGTCTTTCCTGTGCTTTTTGACCTTTCCTTTGGATAAAATATAAATTCGATGGTGACTCTTGCTAAACCAAAACATTTGCGAACACAAACGCAAAACCTCAAGTCAGTTCTCCCATTGTATCACACCCGTCCCTTCACGTCCAACGATAGGGATTCTTACCAAATCAATGGTAAGATAGCAACATCTAAAGGAGAAGGAAAAGAATATAGACCTTTTGAGTAGGTAGGATGTTCATAGTTGCTCGCTTGCTCACAACAAAAAAACATTTTATACACCAACAATTTCATTTAAAACATTTTCAAAAGATAAACCTCTTTGTACGTATTCTTATAGACACGAGAATCATTACAAAGACACTTTTTTTTAAAATCACTTTCAAAAACACATTCCACAAACACCTCTTTGAACTATTTTCCCAACCAACACTTTGTACGCATTCTTATAGAAACGAGAATCATTACAAAGACGTTTTTTTAAAATACTATTAAACCCACATCAGAAGCACATTTTCAAACAAAAGAAAGTGATCTAGAAAGTAACTAAGAGCCCATAGATAACTATGGATGAAAAGGTTGATAACCCTTTCCCTTTTCATAATCTACCCCCTAAACTCAAGAAAACATCTCTAAAGGTCTTTCCTGTTCTTTTCAACATTTCCTTTGTTGGATAAAAGAAAAGTCGGTGGCGACTCTTGCTATCCGCAACAATTGCAATCAAACGCAAAACACCCAAGTCATTTTTCCCACCGTATTAAAGTACGCCATTACGAAGAAAGAAGTTTATATGTATAAAATCTTGTAAAGAATTTGAAAATGATATAATAAGAATTTATAGTGATAGACAAACTGTATGATTCTAGTTTATTAATGAATTTTATACATGAAATTGTACATGAAACGACTGCACCATACTATCTTGCAATGAATGGTAAAGCAGAAAGAAAGAATAGAACTCTTACTGAACTTGTTGTTGCAATAATGATGAATTCTGGTGCTGCACCTCACTGGTGGGGGAAATTTTATTAACTGTTTGTTATGTCCTAAATAGAGTCCCCAAGTCAAAATGTAAGATCTCTCCTTATGAGATATTAAAGAAAAGACAACCAAACTTGTCTTGTTTTAGAACTTGGGACTGTCTGGCTTATGTCAGAATTCCGGATTCGAAACGAGTTAAACTCGCTAGTAGATCATATGAATGTGTTTTCATTGGGTATGCAACAAACAGTAAAGCATAGAGGTTTTATGACCTAAAGGAAAAGTGATCATAGAATCAAATGATGCTGAATTCTATGAAGACAAATTTCCTTTAAAATTGAGAAATAGTTGGGACACACAATCGAGTCACATTCCTGTGATAAGAAGCACAGGAAGCAACGACAATGTAGAAACTGAACTTCGACGAAGTAAACAAATAAGAGTTGCTAAAGACTATGGGCCTGATTATGCGACTTATAATGTAGAAGAAGATCCAATGAATCTTCAATAAGCCTTGTCATCTCTGGATGTTGATTTATAGCAAGAAGCTATCAATGATGAGATAGAATCTCTAGAATCTAACAAGACCTAGCACTTAGTAGACTTTCCTTCTAGTTGCAAACCAATAAGTTGTAAATGGGTTTTGAAAAAGAAACTAAAACCTGATGGGACTATTGATAAATACAAGGCTCGCCTTGTTTCCAAGGGTTTTAGACAAAAAGAAAATATAGATTTCTTCGACACCTTTTCTCATGTCACTAGAATTACATCCATTAGGGTACTTATTTCAATAGCTACTATTTATAACTTAATAGTACACCAAATGGATGTTAAAACAACTTTTTTAAATGGTGACTTAGAAGAAGAAATCTATATGGAACAACCGGAAGGGTTTGTGATCCATGGACAAGAATACAAGTTCTGTAAGTTAGATACGTCTTTGTATGGGCTAAAACAAGCTCCAAAGCAATGGCATGTAAAGTTTGATAACTTAATGATATCAAATGGCTACAAAGTGAATGAAAGTGACAAATACGTTTATTACAAATTTGAGAATTGCATTTGTACTATCATATGTCTATATGTAGACGATCTACTCATATTTGGATCAAACATTCAGGCCATTAATGATATGAAATCATTGTTGTGCAACAACTTTGTATTGAAAGACCTCGGAGAAGCGAGTGTGATTCTTGGTATCAAGATCACGAGATTCGAGCAAGGAATTTATTTAGATCAATCACAATATGTGAAAAAGATCGTAAAGAAATATAATTACTTTGACAGTAAACCTATGAGCACACCAAATGATCCAAGCGTGAAGCTATTTAAGAACACTGGTGAAAGTGTTAGGCAAACAGAATATGCGAGCATCATTGTAAGTCTTAGGTATTCTATTGATTGTACTAAACCCTACATTGCATATATCATGGTATTGTTGTGCGGGTTTACTAGTAGACTGAGTAATGAACATTGACAAGCTATTGAGCGAGTCATACGGTACCTTAAAAGGACCAGGAATCTCAGTTTACCTTATCAGAGATTTTCTGTTGTACTTGAAGGATACAATGATGCAGATTGGAATACCTTATCAGATGATTCCAAAACATCTAATGGCTATGTATTCAACATAGCTAGAGGAGTTATATCTTGGAAATAAAAGAAAGATACAATCTTGAGAATATAACATTAGCGACTGCTAGTGAAGAAGCAAGTTGGTTAAGATGCTTGCTAACTGAGATTCCCTTATGGGAAAAACATATGTCAGTTATGTTGATCCACTGCGATAGTACCACGACTATTGAAAAAATCGAGAATCATTATTATAATGGTAAAAGACGTCAAATTAGAAGAAAGCACAACACTGTTAGAGATTGTATCTCTAAAGGAGCTGTAAGAGTGGATCATGTACACACTAATGAAATTTTAGCAGATCCTTTAACGAAAGGATCAGCTAGAGAGAAAGTCTATAATACATCATATAAGATGGGACTAATGCTTATAGGAAAATGATTTTCTCATGATGGTAACCCGACCTAAATGACTGGAGATCCCAAGAAATAGATTCAATGGATAATAACAAGTTGTGAGTAATATGAGATGATAATGCAAGTAAAGTATGAATCCTGAAGTAATAAGACGATGACATAATAGAAATTCTTAATAAGATCTATACTCTGTATGAGGGAGTACCTAGGATACAAGAGTACTTTTGATAGACTCACCTATGTGATTGTGGAACTTAGGCTGATTCCTATGGAATTTCGAGGCTGAATTCCTAGAGCCTTCATTAAACTGGGATACACGTGCAGGGCCATTAAAGCACATGCTATCAGAATACCCCTTAAGAAAAGGTTGTATGCGGGTTTGATGTCTGAGATAGAGTTCAACACATTTGTGTCACTATTGTTGAATTGGAATCTTACTTGCTATGCAAAGGTTCAAGTCGTAGACACCTTTGTTTATGCACAATCTTAGAAACGTTTTACGTTACTTCTAAAATCAATTTTTTAAATTCAAGTAGGGCATTGTTAGAACATGTCCATGTTCCAATATGTTGAATTTAAAAATTTCTCAAGTCCCACATTGTTAGAATATCTTTTTGGTTGAAAAAAACCATTTATTCCCACATTGTTGATGTGAGAAATATTAACTACCTTACTTCACTATATAAGGAGTGCACATATTTCATTCCAAATCACACCAAAAACTATTCTATTAGTTTTTCCTTCCTCACTCTTATAACTCTGCGTCTCTCGAATTGTCGAAGCGCCATCTTCTTCCCCTTTCTTCCTACTCGTTGAATTTTCTGAGTATTTTCTTGAATTCTCTTTAGAGAATTATGTTAATCTCTCCTCATTCGAGTTGAGAAATTTTTAAGTTTAATTTTTTGGATTCTCTTTGGAGAATTATTTGAATTTCTCTTTGTTGGAGAAATTATTATGTGTGGTCAAATGACCATTATTAATTTCTCTTTGGAGAATTATTTGAGTTTCTTTTTGTTTGAGAAATTATTATGACTGGTCTTTGTACCAGATACTACGAGTGGTGTTGATACCATATTTGAATTGTCTTGTACCATCAGAGGGTGTATTTCTAGACTGGTTATCTACCATGCAAGTAGTAATCATACAGTATAGAACTGGACTATTTTATCCTCGAGGCAGCGTGGTAGTTCGTTTTCTTTGCATAATTTTGAGCAGTGTCGCGAAACGTCTTAAAGAGAGCGACCTAGTCCGCGACTCAACCTGATAATTTCTTCGGAGAAGAAAGAAGAAGTAGAAGAGGTAGATGATGGTGGTACATGTGGTGGAAGAGAGAAGAAAGAAGAATATGAAGAGAAAGATGATATTGGTACAGGAAGGCAGTGAAAGAATTAATAAAGAATAAGAGGAAGATAAAGATTATGTTAGGATGAAGAAACTGTGAAGTTGCATATTGTGGGAAAGAAAAATAAAAATTTGAAAGTGGAAAAGTGATTGATTTGACTTTAGAAGTGGTTGATTTGGAGCCAGAAAAAAAAGAAAATCGGTCAACAAATGCACATAAAGGTAAATGAAATACAACAATTATGCATAAATTTTGTAATTAAATGGTCAAATAGCAAACTTGGTTCAATTTTCAAAATTTTGGACCAAATTTGCCCCAAAATTGGTGATGTGGCAGGAAAAGAGATTGGAGCAAAGATGAATTTTCCACAACTATTAACTTTCTTATATTGTAGACTACGTCCTACATGTGCCAGCATGAATGTTAACAATTGCAGAGTACTTGACCATAAGGTTGTAAAAGGTGGAATTCTAAAACATTGTTAATACTACAAGAGGCATCAGATTGCAAAAATAAATTTGTGCAAATCTTACAATTTAGTGAATTAGATATCCAATCCTTGTTTCACTAATATATATGTTTCATAAAAGTGGGATGTCCATATTTAAGATCATACAAGGCATCCGAGAATGTTCAGGAAATAAATTTTTCTTCCTGACATCCCACTCTATATGATGCATTTTATTTGGCACCTGTTTACCCGTGATTTCTGATAAACAATCGCTAGTCTTCCAAACTTTATGTTTTGGTAACTTACAGGATCGACTAGATTGATCCTAGGACATAGTTTCAGTGTTTTTTATAGTCTAATTCGAATGAAAACATTGTTTGAATAATGATAGGATCTTTTGTATGGTTATTGTTATCTTAAAATGTTAAAGTCTGACTGAATTTTAAATTTGACTTTAAAGGGAATAATCTGGGAAATTGTGAAAATGTAAATATAATGCTTGGCAAATAAAATTTGATGGGTTTAATAAAAGATTAGACTGGAAACGAAAAGATAATAATGATAAAAGATTTTGACTGTAAACGAAAATATGATAAAGAACTTTGCTGAAATCGAAAAGAAAATATGATAAAGATTTTGACTGTAAACGAAAGAGAATAAAAGTAATTATAGACTTTGTATTGAGAAATTAATTCTGAATATAAATCGGTGGTGTTCTTACACATAAATTATCAACAGACTTGTTTCTCTCGCGCCGGTACTTTGAGTATAATGTGATTTTTGTATACAATTCGAACACACCCTTTCTGACATCTAAGACATCTATTTATACTGATTCGACCCTAACGGTCCTTCTACAAAAACACGCCACATTCAAAGATTTCATGTCTTTCGAACTATTAGACTTCCACGTGTTTCTTTGGATAAGATCAAAGCTTTTGAATTCTAAAATCTTCTTCTCCTTGAAGCGCCAATTCAATTTGAAGCGTCAATTTAAATAACATGATGGTCGAAGTGTATTTCTTCGTTCTTCTTCGAATAATTTATATTTCCATAGCTCAAAAATGAGCTCTTCGATAATGGTTTAAAATAGTGAAGCTCTTTACAAGCTTTTCATCAATCTAAGATTCCATAAAAGCTTTCTCATACTTTCTTTTGAACAATTCTTTCTTCGATTAAAAGCCTTCTCGAATGACTTTTTCTTCGATCATAGCCAATTATTCAAAACTTGCATAATCGAAATTCCCAGCTAACAAATTGCCCCCTCAAAAATGTGTATTTCGTTACATAGATAAATAGTCATTTTTTAATAACAACCAGTAATTTCGATGAATCATATATTCATGATAACCACTTATGACTAATAACAACTTTTGATGACAACTTCTGAAACCTTTTGACTTTGGAGTATTTTTGAATATGGGACTTTCTGCTTATGAATCAGAATCAGAAGATGAATATGAAGTTTCTGAAGATGAGTCAGAATTTAGAAGATGACTTTAAAACTTAAGATAAGTCATAATTTGAACGTGCCTCTTTGTCTGAAGAAGAATCAGAGAATGAGTTAGAATCTGAAGAAGATTATACTCTTGAAAATTAGTCAGAATAGTGAAGTTCTAAAGGTGAAGAATCTTCTGGAGGTTCTGAAGGTAAGTATTTTTAGACAAAGCCATTTTGGCAATTAATTTGACCACCATTTTGGTTGTATACATTTCTGCTGCTTATTCTCTTGCCATGATTTTTACTTCTTGTAAAAATGGTTTATACTTATTTAAGTATTTCCCATTTACTTTCAGGATTCTTTAATGCTCAGTTAACGCTTCTATTTCGTAAGCGTTGTTTGAGAATACCTTTAAGATTCGAAAAGGTCCTTCCCAATGTGGAGACCATTTTCCTAACACTTTATTCTTTCGATCCATGGGTAGAATGACTTTCCATACCAAGTCATTTATAATAAACATCTTACCTCTGACCCTTTTATTGTATGCTCTTTCCACTCTTTCCTTTTGTCTTCTCAATCTTTCTAAAGCATGCAACCTTATTTCATCTAAATCTACTAATTCATTCATCATCATTTCCCAATAAAGGTCAGAAGGAATTTCTTCTTGTCTTTGAATTCTACTTGATTGTAAGCAGATTTCGACCGGCAATACTACATCGAATCCAAATGTGAGTTGGAAATGTGTGGTATTAGTTGCTTCTTTAGGGGATGTTCGACAAGCTCATAATGCTTGGTCCAAAGTTTTGTGCCAATTTTTTGGCTTTTTCCCTACATGATTCTTTACCAACCCAATTATCACCTTGTTGGCTGCTTTGACTTGGCCATTCGCTTGAGCATAATAAGGCGTGGATGTCAATAATTTGAAATCGGTCTCTTTGGCAAACTCCTGCATCTTTCGACCGGTGAAAATTGATCCTTTGTGTGTTGTGATACTCTTTGGGATATCAAATCTACAGACTATATGCTTTTGAATAATTTCGATAACAATTTCCTAATCCACCTTTACTAAAGGTATAACCTCAACCCATTTTGTAAAGTAATCTATACCTACCTAAATGTACCTGTGGTTTTTAGATGAAGCAGGTCGAATTTCTCCAATTAGATCCAACGTCCAACCTCTGAAAGGCCAAGGTTTAATAATTGTATGAGTTCACTTGCTGGTGCATGTTGGATACCAGCATGCTTTTGGCATTATTGACACCCTTTAGAAAATTCTATACAATATTTGAGCATAGTAAGCCAATACATTCCATATCGAAATAGCAACCACTTTATTTTATGGCCTGCTTGATGGACTCCACATGCTCCATTATGAACACTAGATAGTGCCAAATATGCCTCAGTTTCCCTTAAGCATTTTAGCAAAACTCCTTCAGGGGTTTTCTTGAATAACTCATTCCCCATTAAGATATAAGATAAAGCTCTGTATTTAACCTTTCTTTCTACATCTATCGAAGGATCTCTGAGGTAATTAATAATTGAATTTCTCCAATATGTATCTTCTAGAGTATTGGTGGCTAATACTTCGAATGTGTCTTTATTAGCGCCACGTAACTGAGTATTGTTCAAATCTGTTGGAGATAACCTTGTAAACTTTGCCTTTCCTCTAATTTTGACCAACTCTTCTAGTTTCTCTTTAGTCACTCTATACCCTGATGCTATTTGCGCAATGTCATTAGCCTCTTGGTTTTTTATTCTAGTGACATGCTTTATATCTGCATATTCGAACATTTTAAGCAATATGTTTTCCACAACGAAATACATAATCAAATTTTCTTTGATGCACTTGTACTCCTTTGTTAATTGCTTTATCACTAGCTCAAAATCTCCTCTGATTTCAACTCTTGTTGCCCCTATCTCTAATAAGGCTTCAAGTCCTGCAACCAAAGCTTCATACTCTGCTTCATTGTTTGAACAAAGGGATCCTTCGATTATGTACTTGAGTTTTATTGGGATTCCATCAGGAGAAATTATTAGAATTCCAACTCCACTTCCTTTTTGGTGGGTAGAGCCATCGAAGAATAATCTCCAAGGCTTTAACTCAACATAATCTTGAGGGTTTTCAACCACTGCATGGTCCACAATGAAATCTGGTACTACTTGACCCTTCATTGCTTTTAAAGGCATGAAGGCTAAAGAATATTCAGTAAGAGCCAAGGCCCATTTTCCAATTCGACTGTGTAGTATTGGTTTTGACAACATATGTTTGATAATATCAAAATGTGAAGACACATATACATCAAAAGGCTTTATATAATATTTGAGTTTTCTACAAGAGAAATATAAACAAAGACAAAGCTTTTCTATAGCAGTATATCTTGTCTTTGCATCATTCAAAACTATACTTAGATAGTAAATGGCTCTTTCGATGCCATTTTCGGCTTCTTGTGCTAGCATACTATCAATAGTAACATCAGAAGCAGATATGTATATTCTCATTGGTTTCCTTCCAGAAGGCAGTGACAAGATGGGAGGATTCATCAGATATTGCTTGATTTTATCGAAAGCTTCTTGATGTTCTTCGTTCCATTCGAACTTTCCTTGTTTCAAACAAAGGAGGGGAGAAAAGGCTTGAGTTCAACCACTTAGGTTTGAAATGAACCTTCTCAGGAAATTTATCTTCCGCAAAAGTGATTGTAATTCCTTTTTCGTTGATGGCGCTTTCGCTTCCATGATATCCTTTGTCTTGTTCTGATTGATTTCGATCCCCTTCTTGTGAACCTCAAAGCCCAAGAAGTCTCCATCCTGCACAAAGAAGGCACATTTAAGGGTATTCATCTTCAAGCCATGTTTCCTTATCCTTTCGAATGATTAATAAAGATGATTCATATGACTTTCGTCTGATACAGACTTTATCACAATGTCATCTATATAAACCTACATAAAGGTTTCTATATAATCATGAAATATCGAATTCATTGCTCTTTGATAAGTTGCCCCAACATTTTTTAGGCCAAAAGGCATAACTACCCATTCATAGGTACCTATTTCCCCAGGGCAATGAAAAGCTGTTTTGGACACATCTTCCTCACCAATAAAAATTTGGTTGTATCCAGAGTATCCATCAAGCATACTAAGGTACTCAAATTCTGCAACTGAATCTATTAGCATTTCTGCCACAGGCATTGGATACTCATCTTTAGGAGTTGCTCCATTTAAGTCACGGAAATCTATGCATACTCTTAATGAACCATTTTTCTTAATAACAGGAACTATATTGGCAATCCATTCTACATACCTTGTAGTCCTGATGAAATTGCAACGAAGAAGTCTTTCGACCTCTTTTTTAATTTTTGAAAGAACATCTGGGGCGAACCTTTTAGGTGTCTGCTTGATCGGCTTCTTACCTTCTTTGATTGGCAACCTTAATTCGACCAGATCTCTTTTTAAACCAGGCATTTCGTCATAATCCCAAGCGAAGCAATCTTTGTTTTCTTTCAGCAATTCGATCAACTTCTTCTTTAACTTGGGATCCAATTTGTCACTAATGTATATGATTCTTTTCACGCTTCCATCCTCAATATCTATTTCCTCAAGGGGGTCTTGAGCCAACATCTTTGCTCTTGATTCTAACGGATTTCTCTCGAAACCCAAGGGCTCCTCATCATATATGGCATCCAATCTTTGTTCTAACTGTTCGCCTGATACCTGTTCGTCAAGAGGTTTTGGGATAAAATGTTCCCCAGGTCCTGCAGTATGCAGCGTATTATCCATGGCTTCGATAGCCATGTTTGTTATTTCAGCTTCGAGAGCCGCTTTTCTTTTATTCTCGGCCAAGTAAACCGAAATATTTTTGAAGTATAATGATTCAAACATAATCACTATCCTCATCCCAGCCAGTTGGTCGTATATCAGACATCCCCTCAACGCCTTCTGTTTCTCCCATGATTTCTCTGTCCCATTGGAAACCATTTAGATGGAGAGTTAAGAAATATAGGGCATTTTTGCTTGGTAAGTATTATTCTTCTATTGGGTAGCATGGCCCTATGTTGGCTAGATTCCTATCGAAGTTCCTCCTGTCTACCTGATTCACTTCATTCATATAGTAACTTTGTTCTTCTTCTATATTTTCTACTATACCATCTTCTCTCCAGATGGATATTCTTTGGTGCATCATCTAAGGGGCCGCTCCTATCCCATGTATCCATTCTCTTCCAAGCAGCAAGTTGTAGTTTGCCTTTGTTGTGATCACCATGAACTTAGCTGGCCTTGTGATTGAACCAACTGTCAATTCTACTTGTATTAATCCCAATGTATGTCCAATCTTCCCTTCATAATTCGAAAGGACCATGTTGTGTGGCTTTACGTCCGTATCGAACATTCCAATCTTTTTAACATGAATTATGGCATTAAATTGACAGTTACTCCTCCATCCACCAACACTTTTTTTGCCTACTTTTTCAATCCTGGCCATAATGTATAAAGGCTTCAAATTCCCCTTCATACCCTGGTCAAGTCTTTCGAAGAAAGCATTTTGTTCTTCGACAACACCATTGTTGAGTACATAGTAGCAAATTGGCTTATGCTTCGCCATTTCCTTCTCATCAACTTCTTCCTGGTCTTCCATTTCAGTTTCCTGGTTATATTCCTTAGGTAAAACTGATACTACATTACAATTAACATTAAAGGACAAAACCCCGTCAGATTCAAAATCGTCTGTTGACATTTCATCTTCTTTTATTTGGTTCTTCTGGACCTTTTCACTTGTGACCTTCTCTTCTGATGCGAACAACTTTCAATTCATAGGAGCTTTTTTGAATTCGTAGTGCTCGAAAGGAATTTGTTGCTACTGGATTCCCACATGTCCTTCGATGCTAGCTCCCTCTCAGCCTTTTTGATCCTTTGGTGCCTCCTCCACTGGGATCTGGACATTGGGTTTTTCCATTTGCAGTTTTCTAACTTCTACGCTTCTCTCTTTGATGTCTGAAACTGCTTCCTGTAGGCCATCGAAGTTCTTCCCCCTTGGTCGAAACTTCTCCACTTTCCTCTTCCTGTTCCTGCCTGTGTCCATCTATCTGTTGGTACTTCTGCTGGGAGTTTGAAAGTGACTCTCCTGGCTTTGGGGTGAGGACTATCTTGCCTTCAGGGAACTCTCCTCTTGTCGAAGGCATATATATTGGGGTTACTACCTTGTTTGTCCCATCCATGGGTGAATGGAATTCTTTCAAACATTTTAGTCATCTCTTTGTCATATACTGCCCCACACCTGGGACATAAAAAAACATTTTGTTTCAGATTTATAACAACGTACCAGAAAGCCAAGCAGACTTTCCCCTGGCTTTGGGTACACTTTCATCAACTGGATTTCGTGCCTCCAATTTCCCTGGGCTCTGGCATGTTATGCTCTTTCATATGCCTTTGCAACCCTTCTATTCAGAGCTACGCTGCACCTTGGACACATCAGTATCTCTGTATTCCTTCGATGACACCTCCAGAGGTATTCTCGCAGAGTCTCATTGGCCTTAGGGTAGCCAAAACTCATTTGTTCCCTCTCCAGCTTGAGGCATCTTTCGACTTCTTCCATCTCTGGTGGAGGTTGGTTCAAATCTACCATGTTAACTCTTAGACTAGGACCCTCAGTAATCCTTATCTTCTCAAATTTGACCCTAAGGACTTCAGTAGCCTCAGTTATTCATCCCTCAAGGCCCTCAGTCGCGTCCGATTCAACATCACCTACAGAAATATTTTCTCCAGGAATGACAAAAAGGATTATGTTAGTTAGGCCTTCAGTATCCTGTTTGCCATTCATGTTTGAGCCTTTGATTCTATTGGCATATTCTCCTTCATATTCCACCATATCCACCATGTTAATTTCCACAGGTTCAACATAGTTGGTGTCTGCAACATGGAGGGGATCAACATCGACCTTCATGTGGTTCTTGACCTTGTCAGCAAACTTCAAGCGTTCCTCTTTGATAGCATTTTGAGTAAGATCCCTGAAAAGAAAGCATTGTGAAGTTTTATGGCCTAGAAAGTTATGATATTTGCAAAAACCTCTTTTCTTCTGTTGTTCTAACGGAGGAATTTTGGCATTAGGAGGCACTATCATTTGACCATCTTTTACAAGTAAATCGAAAATTTCATCACACTTAATAATGTCAAACGTATAAGCTTTCTTTGGGAACTTGTCATTCTTTTCTACTTCGACAGGATTTCGGACATTTGCCGGTGTAAGCATTTTACAATGGTATGGGGGTGCTTCTTTTAATTCAGCCAAATGTACTTCGAATTCCACAAGATCATATATGTCATCAAAGTCTTCTGTTTCTTCTTCTTCGATTTCGACATAAGCTACCCTCTCTTTCTTATAATTCTTACTTGCCCTGGCCTTTTCTGCTTTCAAACGTTCGATCTGTCGAACTCTGTCTGCTAATTGGGCCATGTCTCTTAGATACTGAGTATGTATTTTCTTTCGAATGGAGTAATCTAATCCACCAGCGGCCATTTCGACCAATTCATGTTCAGGCACTATTGTGAAACATCTAGATTTTAACAAACAGAACCTATTCAAATAGTCATCTATAGGTTCAGTAAACTTTATTTTAATACTGGCTAATTCCTTCAGACTTATTTTTGTTTGGCCCATGTAGAATTTTTCATGGAACAATCTTTCTAAATGAGGCCATGTATCTATCAAATTTGGTGAAAGTGTAGTGAACCATGTAAAAGCATTTTTTGTTAATGAAATAGGAAAATATTTTATCCTTAAGTTTTCACTATTTTCCAAATCCGCTGCTTCTATCAGATACCTGGCCACATGTTCAACAGTTGATTCGTTAGTATCTCTTGAGAATTTTGTGAATGAAGATGTGTAATTTGGCCTTCGGAACCCTGTATTCAGGCCATTTTGGGCCATGATTCTTTCAATCATGGTGGTTAAATTATTTTCAGCCAGCAAGTTATCTTGCCTAACTCTATGGATTACTTCTTCTGTATTTTGATCCCTGTTAACCACTACTATTCTTCAAGTTTGTTCCCAAGGGATCTCATTTTGAATTTCTCTTTGTTCTACCCTTGCCCCCAAGTCTCTTTCGCCAACCTCTTGTCTGGGTGGTCGAACCTGATTGATAGTGGGTTCTTCTTCTTGAACTACCACCTGTTTTTTCCAATGTCGAACAAGTGCTTGTGGGGCTCCAAAAAAGTCTGCTATACGCGTCATCTGTGCTGACATTTGCTGATAGGATTAGGTATTCTCTTGGTTTATCCTATTAATATTCTGGATCAAAGGGGAGAAAATGATATTCATTTCACGCGCAAGTACTCCTACCATATCATGGTTACTAGCGTCCATTTATTTCCTAAACGCTGCCTGAGTGTTAATTGTGAGTATAGGCAATTGGTTTGACAATCCATGATTCTGTGTATTTCGACCCACATGGTTCATACCAGAACCAGAGTTTTACGCTGGTGAAAAATTGTTCATGGAAGGCTGTGTATGTGTGGACATACTATTGTGTAATTCTGACATAAGGGAAGTTGGCATCCCGTATTGGGGTTTCTCCCTCGAAGCCCTAAAATTTTCGAATCCTGGTGGTCTAGGGGTTGCAAGATGAGTTTGATTTCCCACATATGTCAACACATGGCCATCTTGAGTATTCAAAGGGATCTCTTTCATATTTGTAGAGATAGGCATGGTTGTCTAATTGTTTGTGGGTATGGCCCCTGTGGACTCAGGTATCAAACTATTTGTAGCCATGGATTCTGTGGATGTGGACATGGTATGTGAACCAGGGATCACAGTTGATGCATTCATCGAACTTGCAATGCTTGTGTCTGATCCTTGTGGAGGATTTTGCTCTCCTCCATCATTGGTAGCATTAACCATATTTTTGGTTTGTTTTCTTTTGGGTATTGATTGTTTGTTGTTGGTTATCTTACCACTCCTAAGGTTCATATACTTGTTGGCTGAAGATTTTGATGACACAGTTCGAAATAAAACAATATGGATGTTTCGTTGGAATAAAGCAGAATGTTACAGTTCGGAATGGTAGAAGCGGTTCTTCGAGCGGGCATGTCTAAGCACGGAGCTCCGAGTGAAAGTTGAAGATATATTTAAAAGAGGCTTCGAAGTGGTATCGAGACTGTGTCTGTGAAATGAGTTCGAAGCGAAGATTGCCAAGGAATTTGAAATTCAAATGCGAGCGGGATGTTGGAATTCAAATATATATGCGCTGGAGCATTCGAAGACGCGTGGAAGCTAGAGAGGAGCAGTGCCCTGCATGTTCTGAACGTGGCAGAATCTTATAGGCAAGACCGTTATGGTCGAAGTAGTATAAATAGAAGTCTTAGCGTTAGGATTTCGTGTGTCATATCTATTGTACAAAATTCAGTAAACATTCAAAATACCACATGGCTAGGGAAACGAATGCTCGAACAATGTACGTATGATAGCACCAAACCTTTATAATTCAGTAAAACTCTTTATCCTTTCCAGTTTATCTTCTATCTTCATGTCAATGTCATTTAAATACCTTTACATTCAAAGTCATTTACTGATTTCTTGCATTTAAACGCGTTTTCTTCTATTCGAATCCTTTACATTTCCGAAACTCTTTTACATTTCATGCTTTTATATTCATGCTCTTTACATTAAAGTCTTTAAATTCAAAGTCATTTACTCATTTCTTGCATTTAAACATTTCTTTGCAATCGAATCTTCATTCATACAATTCAGTTTCGTATGTCTTTACTTGATCATGTCATTAGATCCTTTTTATATGGTAATCGAAGTGAGTTTCTACCAAAAACATTCCAAATACAAATCCTAACTATGAATATCAGTTTTACAATTAGAGTTATCCAAACGACCAATACCCCATAGGATCAATCTAGTCGATCCTGCAAGTTACCCGAGAGATTAAATAACAGTCATTAAGATTATTTGATAGTTTGGAGGACTAGCGGTTGTTTACCAGAAATCACCGTAAACAAATTGGCACGCCCGGTGGGACCGTTATTGGTCGTTACGAAATTTAAAACAAAGTAAGGATTGTTAGGATATAATCATTGTAAAAGTGCTTTCTGAGCGATAAGTTCGTTGTTATATGAACCTTAGAAGTGGTAGAATAACCAATAGCAACCAACCCTTACCCAGAAGAAAACGTTTAAACAAGATGTCTAATCCAGACAATCAACAAGGGGAACAAACAATCCCACATGGAACAGGCACTAATATGTCCGCTTCGACGGGAACGTCTAATGCGATCCCTTCGAACATACATTCTGTTGCATCTTCTACCAGTAGTGTAGCCACGAATGGAACAAGTGGCATGTCGACTAACAGTTCGATCCTAGGAAATACAGGAACCATTGGTTATCCTGGGGGATTCGTCCCACCATCAGGGACACAAACCCATTTCGCCACCCCACTAACAAGACCACCCGGTTTCGATGGTAACAGATACAGAAATCCCTCTTATGGGATGCCAACATCTTTTATGGCGGGTTTGCACACTTCGACATCGAATACGTCACCACAATTAGGGTCTGGATCTGGGGAAAATCAATTTATGACAAATAACCAAGGGTCAGTAGGTTATAGTGAAATGCCTATCTTAACCACAGAAAATTAGTTGGCCTTTAGGCAATTAATGGATGATAGTAACCATAATATGATAGGAGTGTTAGCGCAAACTATGCAAGAGATCTTTGCCCCAATAGTACAAAATGTAACTGTGACAAACAGAGAAAACGCGGATAACATGAGTCGAATAGCGGATTTCTTCGCTCCGCCAGAAAGGCGTAGACAGAACCAGGCAGTTGTTCGAGCAAACATACCTATCATAGAACAAATTGCTAATGACCCGCCCTATAGACCAGTCAGAGAGGGGGTTAATTTGGGGGCAAGAGCACAAAGGTTAGAAGCCCCATTGATTCAAGACCCACAAAGGGAAATTATAGAACCAGGGGCAAGGGTCGAAAGGTTAGAAGTCCCAAAGTTTCGAGAAGAACAACCTAGAGGAGTTGTCATGGTGGGTTGAAATCAAGATGTTGATGCAGTCATTCACAGAATTCGAAACGATAACATCTTGGCAGAAAATAATTTAACCACCATGATAGAAAGGATTATTGCCAAAAATGGCCTCAATACAGGAATTAGAAGGCCAAATTACGCCTCTCCTATATTAGATTACATAATGCATACTGATTTACCAAGGGGATATAAAGTCCCTAAGTTTACCAAGTTTGCTGGAGATACCAATGAATCAACAGTCGAACACATAGCTAGGTATCTAACCGAAGCAGGAGATATAGCAAATAATGAAGACCTTAGGATCAAATATTTCCCAAGTTCCCTAACTAAGAACGCTTTCACATGGTTCACCACCTTGCCTCCTGGGTCCATAGATACTTGGGCTCTGTTGGAGAGATTATTCCATGAACAGTTCTACATGGGACAATCTAAAATAAGTCTGAAGGAACTAGCCAGTGTCAAGAGGAAGTTTACTGAACCCATAGATGATTATCTGAATAGGTTCAGACTCTTGAAATCTAGATGCTTCACAGTAGTTCCTGAACACGAGTTAGTCAAAATGGCTGCTGGCGGCCTGGATTACTCTATTCGAAAGAAATTAGATACACAATACTTGAGGGACATGGCTCAATTAGCCGATAGGGTTCGACAAGTCGAAAGGCTAAAGGCCGAAAAGGCCCGAGTTTTTAAAAATAATAAGAAAGAAAGGGTCTCCTATGTTGGAGCTGAGGAAGTAGAAGATTACCCTGAATTCGAAGAGGTCGAAATTAATCTCGCTGAATTGAAACAGGTTCCACCTTACTCTTGTAGATTATTAGTTCCCACAAAAGGGAAAGAAATTGTTGAAAATGAGAAAAGTGACAAATTCCCAAAGAAGGTTTATACTTTCGATGTAACAAAGTGTGACGAGATTTTTGATTTGCTTGTCAAAGATGGCCAACTCATTGTGCCATCGAATGTCAAAATACCTCCTTTAGATCAAAGGAAGAAAAGAGGATTTTGTAAGTATCATAGTTTCCTAGGCCACAAAACCTCACAGTGTTTTCTTTTTCAGGGATCTAATTCAAAATGCAATTAAGGATGGCAGATTGAAATTCGCTGACAAACCAAAAATGAAAGTAGATGAAGATCCTTTGGATGTCGCAGACACCAATTACTCTGAGCCTGCATGCATTGGAGAAATCAATATGGTGGAAGCAGATCAAGATGACACTCCATTAGGAGAAAAGGGCACTGGGAATGAAAATTGGGTGTTAGTCAAAGTCAACAAGGGGGTCACTGAGGACGTCCACAAGCAACCAGAGGCTTCGATCAAAGCAGTACCTTTAGCTGTTGCAAAAGAAATCCAGGCTACTGAAGGCCAGGAAAACCAAAAGCAATAGTTGACACAGGTTACTGAAGGCCTGAGGCTAAAATTGGAGAAAGTCCAGATCACAAAGCCAACCTCCCCTCAGAAAGAAATATGGGATACTTTAGGAGAGCCCAGTGGAAAGTTTGACTACTTGGTGAAGTATTCTGCCCTAGAAAGTTCAAAAATCCAAATCGAAGATGTAAAACCTACAGGATGGGGAGATGATGACATAAAGGGGGAAGATGTAGATGTCAACATGGTGGATATGGAGAGACCTCGTTCTGAAATGGAAGAGATGGAGAGATACTTAGAAAAAGAAAAATACAAAATGGAGGATAATTATGTTGGGGATGCCAGTCTTAAAGATTACCTCATGTTGTGCCACAAAGGAGATGCCGAAATGATAATATGCCCTAGATGCAGCATCATCTGCAACCAGAGAATTTCTGCAAAGTTCGAGAGGAAACAAAGGGCACGAACTGGCATCAATTGGCGCCAGGATAACCAGTTATTCAGGTGTTACCCTAAAGCTGGAGAAAGTATGTTGGAGTTCTTGGTTTGCTGTTACAAAGGGGAAACCAAATGCCTAGTATGCCCAAGGTTTTCTGCAGTGTACGATCAAAGTATGGCCGGAGCCTTCGAAACAATCCCTTTCGCCCCATGCTGGAATCACAAAGAGACTGGGCAGATGAGCCAACGTTTCGAGAGCAAGTACACTCAACGAAGGCCTGATAGTCCTCATCCCAAAGGCGCATGAAGGGTAACGTTCAAAATTCCTGCTGAAATACCAACAGACAAATGGCTGCAAGTCAGAACTGACAAGGGTAAAGACAAATGGAGAAACAATGAACGAAATGCACGCCACGCTATAGCATATAGAAGGAAGTTCAACATGGAGAAGAGGGAAGAAGTGAGGTTATAAAACTACAAAGGAAGAAACCCTATGTCAAGATCACAATGGCGAAGGCAACAGAGAATTCAAAAGGCTGAAAGGGAAGCCATGGTAAATAAAGGAGCAACTTCGATAAAAAACCAAGGAGAATCAAGCACCAACAAACCCACACCAAATAATCAACCTGAGGACAAACTCCCAGTTAGTAGGAGACTCTTCTCTGAAACACAACCAAATGAATCGAAGGAATACACACCAGGTCCAGAAGAAGACGAGGATATGCTAACGGACAACTTCGAATCAGAGGGGGAGTCTTCACTCAATATCAATTGCAACGTGGTATATGTGCTACCTTGTGAGTTTGGAGAGGAAACTGAAATCGAAGAGTATGAGGAGGATGATACAATAGATCTGATGAAGCATAGACCTGTGTGTTACTACGTAATGGATAACGGAGTTGTCGAGGAGCAGAATGCTTTCTTCGAGCGCCCGGAGCCAGCTATGAAAAATCATCTGAAGCCATTATTCATTCGGGCAAAGGTTGGTGCCCATGGCGTAAATAAGGTCTTAGTGGATGGGGGCGCTGCAGTTAACTTAATACCCCATTTCATGCTGAAAAAGTTAGAAATACGCGAGGGTGGCATCAAACCACACAACATGGTCTTGTCCAACTACGAAGGGAAAGTAGGTCAAACATTGGGGGTAGTTCAACTGGACTTGACAATAGGATCGAGCTGCAGGCCCACCATGTTCATGGTGATCGAAGCCAAGGCCAACTACAACTTGTTGTTGGGAAGAGAGTGGATCCATGGCGTGGGAGCAGTTCCTTCGTCAATGCATCAGAGGTTGGTTTTATGGAGAGAAGATGGGATTATGGAGAACATTGAAGCGGACCAGAGTTACTTCATGACAGCAGTCAACTTAGTTGACAAGAGGAATTATGACAAACATTTGGCCAAGATTGCTCTTTGTGTCCCTAATGACGAAATCAACGAAACCAAGAATGCACACTATTATATGACCCTTCGCCATGATGGCATATATTGGGATAGAAGAATGGTCAGTGAAGATGAAGGAGTCGAAGGTACTATGCAAAGACGGCCAGCAGGCTGGGAGTTCGACAACCTTGCTCATGATTGAGTCCTCCTTCTTCGAAAGGATTTCGGCCTATATGGCTGAGAACGACTGGAAAGCGGCCTTAGAGGCTGAAATAGATAAACTGGCTGTAGAAGTGAACGAAATAAATGGGGATGGTTCGAAAGGCTCACCCTTTGAAGAACACGAAATAGATCAAAGGCTAGATGCCATCTATGATAAAGAACCCTTAGGCTTCGAGAAGGACCCCATAGACTCAGGTGCCAAAATGTTGGCGCAGGATCCGCTCGAAGAAGTGAATCTGGGGGATGAGAACACGAAAAGAATAACCTACATAAGCGCAAAACTTAACCCAGGCCTCAAGCAGGAAGTGATCGAAGTCCTCAAGAGAAACAAGGATTGCTTCGCATGGGACTATGATGAAATGCCTGGTTTAAAGAGGGAGTTAGTGGAGCACAGACTTCCAATCAAGGATGGCAAGAAGCCCATCAAGCAAACTCCTAGAAGATTCGCACCAGCAGTTTTCACAAAGATCAAAGATGAGATCGAGAGGTTTTTGCGCTACAGATTCATCAGAACCACAAGGTATGTCGAATGGTTAGCAAATATAGTGCCTGTTATTAAGAAAAATGGCACTCTGAGAATTTGCATAGATTTTAGGGATTTAAATACTGCAACCCCTAAAGATGAGTACTCCATGCCTGTGCCAGAAATGTTAGTAGACTCTGCTGCAGGATTCGAATTTTTAAGTATGTTAGATGGATACTCTGGGTACAATCAGATTTTTATTGCTGAAGAAGATGTTGCCAAGACAGCATTTCGTTGCCCAGGAGCCTTAGGCACCTACGAATGGGTAGTGATGCCTTTTGGTTTAAAGAATGCTGGGGCAACTTATCAAAGGACAATGAATTCGATTTTCCATGATTTCATTGAAACCTTTATGCAGGTGTATATTGATCATATAGTCATCAAATCTATATCTGCAGAAACCCATTTGCATCATTTGAGCCAATCATTCGAACGAATGAGAAAACATGGCTTAAAAATGAACCCCCTTAAATGTGCATTTTTTGTGCAGGCTGGAGATTTCCTTGGCTTTGTGGTTCATAAAAAAGGAATCGAGATCAACCAAAATAAGACCAAATCCATAATGGAGACGAAAGCACCTACATCAAAAAGGGAGTTGCAATCTTTGCTAGTGAAGATTAACTTTCTCAGAAGGTTCATTTCGAATCTAAGTGGAAGAACCCAAGCTTTCTCTCCGTTGCTTCGTTTGAAGCAAGGCCAAGCCTTCGAGTGGAACGAAGCCCATCAGGAGGCATTTGATAAGATAAAAAGATATCTCTCTCAGCCTCCCATCTTGTCTCCACCTTCATGGGGAAAGCCCATGAGATTGTACATATCCGCTTCTGAAGTTAGTATAGGTAGTATGTTAGCACAAGAAGATAGCAATGGCATCGAAAGAGCCATATACTATTTAAGTAGGGTATTGAATGATGCAGAGACTAGATATAGCAATATAGAAAAGTTGTGTCTCTGTTTGTACTTTTCTTGTATGAAACTTAAGTATTATATAAAGCCTGTTGATGTTTATGTTTCATCTCATTTCGATGTTATCAACCACATGCTTTCGAAACCAATAATGCATAGAAGAGTTGGTAAATGGGCTTTAGCCTTAACAGAATATTATTTGACTTTCATGCCTTTAAGGGCTGTGAGAGGTCAGGTAATTTCTGATTTCATTGTGGACCACTCACTGGTCGAAAAGACTGTCATGGGGTACGTCGAAATGCAACCTTGGAAATTATACTTCGATGGTTCAACCCATAGGGATGGTAGTGGTGTTGGAGTTCTTATAATTTCTCCTGAAGGAATTCCAACAAAATTCAAGTATAAGTTAGATGGTCCTCGTTGCTCGAACAACGAAGCTGAGTACGGAGCGCTTATTGTTGGACTTGAAGCTTTGTTGGAATTGGGGGCAACTAGAGTCGAAATTAAAGGAGACTCAGAGTTAGTAGTCAAGCAAATAACAAAGGAGTACAAATGCATAAAGAAAAATCTGATGACATACTTCGTCATAGTTAACAGGCTACTTAGAAAATTCAAATACATGGATATCCAACATATACCAAGAATAGAAAACCAAGAAGCAAATGACTTAGCACAGTTGGCTTCAGGTTATAAAGTTTCTACCAAAAAATTTGAGGATCTGGTCAAATTAAGAGGTAGGGTTATGGCTACTAGACTTATACCATCAGATCTAGAGAGTATAAAATTAGGTTGTGTTGATAAACAGGGATTCGAAGTACTAGCCATAGACATCTTATCAGATGCAGATTGGCGAAGTCCACTAGTGAGTTATTTAACAAATCCAACATTGAATGTTGATAGGAAGATAAAATATAGAGCATTATCATATGTCCTCATGGGAAATGAATTGTTCAAAAAGACCCAAGAAGGCGTATTACTGAAATGCCTAGGAGAAAGTGAGGCATACTTAGCATTGTCAGAAGTCCACAATGGGGCATGTGGGGCACATCAAGCAGGTCATAAATTGAAATGGTTGTTATTTCGATATGGCGTGTATTGGCCCAGCATGCTCAAAGATTGTATATACTTTGCTAAAGGGTGTGAAGAATGCCAGAAACATGCAGGTATTCAACATGCTCCTGCAAGTGAGTTACATTCGATCATTAAACCATGGCCCTTTAGAGGATGGGCATTAGATTTAATAGGAGAAATAAATCCTGCTTCGTCTAAAGGACAGAAATATATCTTGGTAGGAATAGATTATTTTACCAAGTGGATAGAAGCAATACCATTAATAGCTGCTGATCAAGAGGCTATTATTGAGTTCATACAGAAACAAATTATCTATAGGTTCGGATTTCCAGAGAGCATAACCACAGACCAAGGTTCTGTGTTTACTGGTAGGAAGATGCAAGAATTTTCTCAAAAGATGGAGTTTAGATTACTAACATCAACACCATATTATGCTCAAGAAAATGGTCAGGTCGAAGCAGCCAATAAAGTGATAATAGGGTTAATTAAGAAACATATTGGTAAAAAGCCAAGGAACTGGCACAAGACTTTGGACCAAATACTATGGGCCTGTAGAACATCTCCTAAAGAAGCTACTAACACCACACCTTTCCAACTAACATTTGGTCATGATGCAGTTCTGCCACTAGAAATTTATCTACAATCAGTTCGAATTCAAAGACAAAACGAGATCCCATCTGCATTATATTGGGAGATGATGATGAATGAGTTAGTTGAGTTAGATGAAGTTAGATTGCATGCATTGGAAATCCTAATGAGACAAAAGGAAAGGGTAGCCAGGGCATATAACAAAAGGGTGAAAGGAAAAGCATTCACTATTAATGACTTAGTCTAGAAAGTCATATTGCCCATGGACAAGAAAAATAAAACATTAGGTAAATGGTCACCTCATTGGGAAGGACCTTTTCGAATAGTAAAAATATTTTCAAACAATGCATATGAAATCGAAGAGTTGGCTGATGATAAGCGAATCCTAAAGGTTAATGGGAAATATTTAAAGAAATATAAGCCACGCCTGCAGGAGATTTGAATAATAACAACATAATCGAAACATCATAAAGGAATGCCAAAATGGTAATATAGATTGCCAAAATGGCGTTGTTTGGATATTATAGACCAAAATTTAGCCAAGA
Source organism: Vicia faba (assembly GCA_948472305.1). Lineage (NCBI taxonomy): Eukaryota > Viridiplantae > Streptophyta > Magnoliopsida > Fabales > Fabaceae > Vicia > Vicia faba. The sequence goes on along the minus strand of OX451736.1, from coordinate 1,395,975,993 downwards.
TTCAAAACTAATTAAATAAACAGAGATTTAAAAATAGGCATTGTTCCTCAATCTATTAAAAGTACTCCGAAAGGACTCAAGCCTTTGTTGAGTAAAGCGCCTTGCTCCTTCCAGGGTAGCTACTTCTCCCTTAAGTTGCTTTGCTGCCTCCATTTCTGCAAGTCCTTTGTTGAGGAGCTCTTCGAACTGATTGCCAGCAGTATTGGTTTCGTAGGCCAATTGTTGTTGTTGAGCCTCCTTAACCTTTTGTTGGAGCTCTTGAATTTGTTTTTCCCAGAGAATAATAGATTGAGCTCGAGCTTCATAGTCAGTTTTGGCTTGCTTTATATGCATGGCTTGATCTTCAGCTTCTTTAGAGAGCTTCGAAGCATGCTCATAAGCCGCGTCCATGGCAGTTCGTTTCTCTTGGACCTCTTTAGTAGCAAATTCGTCTTGAAGAAGACACCCAGTCACGTTATCTAACAACGATTGAAGATCGAATAATATGGTGCTAACTGGCAAAGAGCAGGTGGCGAGGTTAACTTGCGTAAGTAGCTCCTTCATGGTATAGCAAGCTGTACTATCCTGTTTGAGCACTTCGAACAAGTCCACATCAAGGATTGTTCTCCTAATTTTGTTAAAGAGTACAACTCTATCATCTGAGGGCAATGGATTGTTAGTCGTACTAGTACCAGCCCTAGCAAGAGGAATGTCCCTTTGAGCTAGTTTAGCCTTCATATACCCAATTGGGTTATTTCGTCTTAGGAGAGCTAGCTCCTCTTCAGTCATTTGAGATTGAGACGATTGAGGAAGTTCCATACGCAAGGGAGTCACATCCATCTCGACTTCCATAGGCTCATTGGTCTGGTCACCATCACCTTCACTTTTCTCTTGCTCATTGCCTTCTTCATCATTGTCCAGATCCACCACTTCGATATCCTTTTTCTCACTGCTATCGGCATCTGACTCTGTTCCAGCAGTCGAACCATTCTGGGCATCTTCTTCCTTGGATCCTTCCTCTGCAGATTCTTCGTTCTCTCGATCAGAATCAGCCTTCTCCTCTTCGGCATGAATGTCCTTTGGGTCCTCTTGAAGGGTTTCGAGAGGAGACTTTTGAAGAGAAGTTTCTGGTAAAAGCTCTGCAGATTCATGAAGCGTTGCTTCATTCGTTTCTTTCAAAGGAGGAGAAGTGCTTTGGTCATCTTGTTGCTCTGAAGCTCCAGTCGGAATCGCCATGTTGGAGGATCCTTTGTTTTGCACCAGGTTACTGGAGTCCCCATGAGGAGAAGAGTTGATGGGAGCAGCAGTCTTTGATGGATAAGTCGAAGTGGTAAGAGTTGGGTTCGAAATGTCCTACACAGACAAAGAATATTAAGAGCATGCACCAAGGTAATGAATTTCTATTTTTGCTAAAATTCGAAGTTCAATTTACCTGTGGGTTCTCAAAGGAAAGGTTACTATATATATGTTCCAACATTACGTTGGAGGTCGAAGGTGGATTTTGTTGAGGGAGCAGCATCTTTGGAATCGAGTCCAAAAATGCCAGTTGGTTCAGCGCCTTTGGAAATTTCTTTCTTCTGTTTCTTCTTCGAAGCGGTTGGTGAATTCCCTCCATCATTGGGATTCTTCCCAGTAGTGCTTGTTTTCCTTTTCTTCTGAGTGGTTGGTGGGTGTTTGTTAGTCTGGAAAGATTTAAACATGAGTTAGATCTAAATCATGAAATTCAGTTTATTCGAAACATCAGGGCTAATTGATTACCCGTGGAGTCGGAACAGTTGTTATTGCTGGTGTTGTTGTGGTTGCAGTAGTTGTTGTTGGTATGGATAAGGTCACCTCATCAGCGGTTTCGACAGATTGTTGGGAGGTACTTCCTTCTTTAGACTTCGAAGCAACGGTCTTTATCCTGATGGCTGAAAATCGAAACAATTAAGGTAAAAGTTAAAAATGAAGAAAGTAAGAAACATTTGGGATTTTCCCAAGCATTCGCACCTGCGCCTTGATTAGATATAATCGACATGGCAGAAAGGTCATAGCGAAGATGTCCTGGGAAATCATGGAGCCAATGACGAGCCCATGTCACAGTCTCAGATGGCTTTGGTTTCTTTTGAAGGTATTTGAACATTTCTTTTCAAGTGAACCACCAAGGGTATGGAGGAAACCAAGCCAGAGCCAGTTCTGAGGTAGGCAACCTAGGGAATTTAGGTGGATGCATTTCGAGTGCCAACCTATACCTATCCTCAGGTGACAACCCTGAAGGAAGTTTGAGCTTAGAAATTTTTTCTCTAAATTTTTCCTTCAAGGTCTCAGCCGCTTGATGCACAGTGGTTTCCAAGTGTGTGGGATCATAAGTGGTTTCGAAATAATTTTGAAAAGCCCTAATCTCTTTGGCGTGAGTGAACATACCTTTCTTGGAGTGTACCTGAACATCGAACGCATCAGTTAGTTTCTGTTGAATGGAGAGGGTATCGAACATATAAGATTGGTAGAACTTAGTCCACCATTCCAGAAAACCCTTCGTTGTGAAGTGTGTGGGTTCAAAGGGTAGTAGTTCAAATTGAGTGAAGCCTTGATATTGTTCCTGTTGCAGTTTGGCTTCTCTTGCTTTAAAGGTTCGACCAGAAGTGATGGCACTCTCTGTTTGGAACAGAGGTTCAGGGATTAGTTGACACAGGCCAAATTGTCTAGAAACAAAGTTAGGTTGATAGGCAAAGAGGAAGATTTGATTCTTGGAAGGAGTGATTCGTGAGGAAATTAATCTAGGAAGCAAAAAGGCTTTCCAAATGTCTTGAATTTCTCTTCTTTTAACTGCTTCTGAAAGAGACGTGGTGAACCATGATGGTCCATGAGTCCTTGAAGCAAAGGGTGCCATGGTCTCTTCAAATTTGTGTCTTTTGGAAAAAATCATGATGTAGTTTGAGAAAAGGACCTTAAAGTCATCTTTATCATCATTTGGGGTGAGTTTTCGCAGCCTTGTACCTTCGATAATTCTATCCGCTATCTCCGGATCTTGTTCAACAACGGTATCAGCAGTTGATAGTGAGGGTTCAAACATGGCATTAAGCCATAATTGGAGTAACCAGAAGGGGCCAGCTAGAAAGATGTTTTTGGAAGTATGGGATTTCAAACTCGAAACGACTGATCTTAAGCTTTCGTAAAGATCAACAAGTAACAGTTCGCTCAAACATACCCTCCTATTCTCATGTAAGTCTCTAGCTAGAGGGATGAACCTGCTTGCTACCTGTAAGGACCTGCTGCAGAATACGTATCTTGATAACCATAAAGTGAGGAAAGCAATATGTTCCGCATCTGACACACTATCTCCTTCAGTGTGGTAGTGGCTAATGAATTTGGAAAAACTGGCTAATTTGACTTCGAAGTCAATAATGCTGGAGTGTTCTTCATTATCAGGGATGTAGGTTTCTCCTACTGGTGACAAACCCGTGATGGCTACTATATCGAAAAATGTGGGTGTTATCATTCCCCCAGGGAGATGAAAGGTGTTGTAGGTGCTGTCCCAGAAATATAAGGACGCAAATAACAATGGATGACTATAGGTGAAGCCTGGTTTCGATAACTTAATCAAATTATAGATTCCTAATTCCTCCCGTTGCTGGGATTTCTTGGCTTCTACTTTGGTAAGCCAGTTTTGGTAAGCTACGTCAGAGGTAGGGCAGGATCGGAATGGTTTAAAGTTGCTCTTCACATAGTCTAGCACAAAAGGATCTTTTGGGGGAACGATTGGAGTTTCTATGGTTGTCGAATCAGAAGACTCGCCTATCTTAGGGATATCCATCTTATTAAACAAAGGTTTAAAGGTGTAACAGACAGGGATGATTTTTCTAGTATCTTTTAAGATTTCAAAGACTGTAAGAGGACCCATTAAAGCAAACCTCTTTCCAGCAGCGTTAGTTGGAATCAGTACCTGAGAGGCGTAGAGCATTTCCTCTTCTTTGGAGATCATTTGGGGGACAAGCACAGATTGACCTTGATAAGTACCAACCTTGCTTTCCATTATTGTTCTTGTGTTCTTACCTTTCTTTTTGGAAGTTTTCTTCAGTTGGGATGATGTTGTAGAAGACATTGTTGAAGATTGTTGGAAGTTTTAGGGTTTCGCTGAGAAGAGAGGAAGAAAAGTTCAGAATGTGGAAAAGAATAAAAGACTAAGTTGATTGGTTTTTATAGTGTGGAAGTTTAAACATCCACTAAGTGAGACTAGGATACGTGGGAGTCGTGGGTTGGATTGAGAAGGAGGTGGCGTAAAGGCTGATATTGGTAATAAGCGTGATTAATAATAATCATTGTTTTATAACTGCACCATGCTGTGAAATACTGATTCAAGACGGTTAAGAAATCCAAAAGGCGTCGTGATTGACGTGATTGGAGTCATACACAATAAATGTTACGATTACTCAAAGGTCACATCAAAATCTTGCAAATATATTTAAAATAAGTGTTTCTCAAAGGATCGAAATACATATTTTAAAGGGGCATTTTGTTGGCTGAAGATTTTGATGACACAGTTCGAAATGAAACAATATGGATGTTTCATTGGAATAAAGCAGAATGTTACAGTTCAGAATGGTAGAAGCGGTTCTTCGAGCGGGCATGTCTAAGCACGGAGCTTCGGGTGACAGTTGAAGATATATTTAAAAGAGGCCTCGAAGTGGTATCGAGACTGTGTCTGTGAAATGAGTTCAAAGCGAAGATTGCCAAGGCATTTGAAATTCAAATGCGAGCAGGATGTTGGAATTCAAATATATATGCGCTGGAGCATTCGAAGACGCGTGGAAGCTAGAGAGGAGCAGTGCCCTGCATGTTCTGAATGTGGCAGAATCTTATAGGCAAGACCGTTATGGCCGAAGTAGTATAAATAGAAGTCTTAGCGTTAGGATTTCGTGTGTCATATCTATTGTACAAAATTCAGTAAACATTCAAAATACCACATGGCTAGGGAAACGAATGCTCGAACAATGTACGTATGATAGCACCAAACCTTTATAATTCAGTAAAACTCTTTATCCTTTCCAGTTTATCTTCTATCTTCATGTCAATGTCATTTAAATACCTTTACATTCAAAGTCATTTACTGATTTCTTGCATTTAAACGCGTTTTCTTCTATTCGAATCCTTTACATTTCCGAAACTCTTTTACATTTCATGCTTTTATATTCATGCTCTTTACATTAAAGTCTTTACATTCAAAGTCATTTACTCATTTCTTGCATTTAAACATTTCTTTGCAATCGAATCTTCATTCATACAATTCAGTTTCGTATGTCTTTACTTGATCATGTCATTAGATCCTTTTTATATGGTAATCGAAGTGAGTTTCTACCAAAAACATTCCAAATACAAATCCTAACTATGAATATCAGTTTTACAATTAGAGTTATCCAAACGACCAATACCCCATAGGATCAATCTAGTCGATCCTGCAAGTTACCAGAGAGATTAAATAACAGTCATTAAGATTATTTGATAGTTTGGAGGACTAGCGGTTGTTTACCAGAAATCACTGTAAACAATACTGCACAAGAATATGTTCGAAATAGAAACTACGGTAACAACCCAAATCGAAAATAACATTAAACAATGTGACTAAGACACTTTAACACGGTCCCACTGGGCGTGCCAATTTGTTTACTAGTGATTTCTGATAAACAACCGCTAGTCTTCCAAACTTTATGTTTTGGTAACTTACAGGATCGACTAGATTGATCCTAGGACATAGTCTCAAAGTTTTTATAGTCTAATTCGAATGAAAATATTGTTTGAATAATGATAGGATCTTTTGTATGGTTATTGTTATCTTAAAATGTTAAAGTCCGACCGTGAATTTTAAATGTGACTTTAAAGGGAATAATCTGGGAAATTGTGAAAATGTAAAGTTAATGCTTGATAAGTAAAACATGATGGCTTTATTAAAAGATTAGACTGGAAATGAAAACATAATAATGATAAAAGATTTTGACTGTAAACGAAAATATGATAAAGAACTTTACTGAAATCGAAAAGAAAATATGATAAAGAGTTTGACTGTAAACGAAAGAGAATAAAAGTAATTAGAGACTTTGTATTGAGAAATTAATTCTCAATATAAATTGGTGATGTTCTTACACATACATTATCAACATACTCATTTCTCTTGCGCCGATACTTTGAGTATAATGTGATTTTTATATACAACTCGAACACATCCTTTCAGACATCTAAGACATCTATTTATACTGATTTGACCATGTTGTACCCCAAAAGTTTCCCTCTCATGTCTCAAAGGATCATCCTGGACCCTCAGGTTTGCTTCCATCCGATTCTAAGCCTTGAATTACAAATTTTCCAAGAAAGTCATTCACAAGGGGAAAATTGCCATTTGTGCGCGGAAAAGTCAAACTTTGACTTTTTGGATCAAAATCAAGTTTTAAGAATCATATTTCATCAAGACGTGTTAAAATATGAAGTTTGTTTCATCAATAAATTCAAAAGTCAAAATTACTTTGGAAAAGTCAAAATTCTAAATACTTATAATTTTTCTAAGTGTTTAAGAAATATGACAAGCTCAGAACTTCTGATCAGAATATCACCATGATGCAAGCTGATTTTGGAAGAACTTCTAACACAAGAGTTGTAGATCTCAAACATTGCAGAACAAAACTTCTCCTAGAAATGATGGGATTTCAAGTTATGCGTCTTCAAAGAAACGTCTCTGAAACTTAGACACTTAGTAAATACTGAGCATTTTCAAATCAGAAGTTGTCTACAACTTCTGGGCCAGTTTTCACATAGGTTCAGTCAGAATTTGCAAGAGCAATTCAAAGAGGGCTTACAAAGCATGTTATAAGCTTTCTGGAAAGTCTGAGAACTCACTCAGAACATGCTGGAGCAAAAAGATTCAAGGATCAGAAGTTGGATGTTTGTTCTAAGTTGCGCTGATGCTGAAATTCTGACCAAAATTAAGCTATGATGCATAATCTCACATTGCAGGATTTCTGGTTTGATAAATATCATCATCGTTTAATGCTCACAACCACTTTTGAGTTTTTATCCAAAGGATTTCCCCACGTGTGGAATTAAGGGACATTGTTGTCCTTGAAGAATAATTGTCTTCTTTCTTTTCTTTTCATTCTCATATTTCATTGTTATTGAAGGAGAAATTAATCATAGATATTTGGTGGATTTCCAACAGTTCTGACTCCTGGCAATGTTAGGAGGACAATGGAAGACTTGGATTGGTTTGAAAACTGCTGGAGATACGAGATACAAGTTTCAGAACAATTTGATTTTAGAGAATTTTTGGAGGGTTCTTGTATGCAAGGATTTTAGTCCTCTTTGGAGTTGCTATGCTTTAGTATTTATAGAGAGAGTGAATGGGATATAAAAGATGGAAATGAATCAAGCATTTAACCATGTTTTAAGACAAGAATCAAAATTTGAAAACTTGCCAAACTTTATAGCATTTAACCATGTTTTAAGACTAGAATCAAATTTGGAAATTTGCCAAACTTTGTAGCATTCTTGCCATTTTCTTTTTTTCATTAATCGACACATTGTTGGATTGCTTGAATATTTGGGCTTTAATCTTAACCCATAAATCTAAGCATGCGCCCAAGCCCATTATCCTCGCTTTTTGTTTTGATTTAATTTGTTTTAAATGAATAAAAATTCAAATAAAATAAATAAAAATCATGAAAATTAAGGGAATAGTTTTAGGGGTCCTCTAACATATCACAAACACGTTTGAGTCTTAAAAATTAAGCCCATTGGTTCAATGATTCAAAAATTGCCCAATTTAAACTTTATGAATTTCTTCAAAATCTCCCAACTTGTGCAACTCATAACTTGCTCAATTTGCATCTTTTGAAGATGATCTTTGACTTTTTATAAAGCTCAAGATGTTCTCTACAATCACTATGTTGATAATTGTTTCATTTGAATAAATTATCTTGATGTAAGTTGCCTTGACAAAAAGTGTCTTTTGTTGACTTTTGAAAATGACCTACAATGTTTTAGCTCATATCTTTTAAATAAAGCATTTTTTGGACTTCAGAATTAAAACAAAGTTGTAGGGAATTGAATTTTCTTCAAAATGAGCTTTGGTTGGGGAAACATTGATGAAGTATGTGAAAGTTATGCCTGGTCAAAGTTCAGTTGACTTCTCCTAAGGAAACGCTAAGTTGACAATTTTGGAATTTTGATGATTTGAGAGCTTTCCTTGGGGAATCATGATCAACCCTTGACCAAATGATGAATATAACTTCAAAATGTTGATGTTAACCAAAAATACTGAAGTTTGACTGTATGTTCACCACAATTGACTTTTTGATCAATACAATTGATTTTCAATCATCTGAGCCATTGACTGAGCAAACTTGTGATGTAGGACTTGAAACTTGACATGAACCTTATTTAGGACCTATGGAGAACCATTGAAGCCATTTGAAACCTTTGCAACTCAAATTTCCTTGAGAAACTCAAAACCCTAGTTGTAGACCTTTAACTTAAGAGGAGGATTGACTAGTTAACCCTTGTGTATCTTGAGGGTTTGAGAAGCTTTGAAATAATGTCTTGAGAAAGATGGGAAGGAAAATTTTTGGGTACAACACCAGGAAAATATTAACACCCAAAACAAGACGGGGAAACTATCGACATGACCAGGTGGTATGAATTCCCAACATAGGACGGGTTTACCAATAGAAACAGATTGTGAATCAATTTCCGAAAAAAGACGGGGTGACTATCTACATGACAAGCATTTCCCTCAGTGACTAAATCTGACAAGCAACTACTTAGGCACCTTCCCCAAAGGTTCATTCTAGAAAGAATTCTTTAGATGCAATCACGTGTAGACTCATTCTGATACTCTTATCAACAGTTACCTTGGATGGCATCTATTAGCCCATCTCCGATGACATTACGTCACCTTTCCAAATGGCATCTTTAAGCTCATTCAATCATATCAACCAACAGTGTTACCTCTAACATATGTGAGTGCAAATTTCTAGGCACTTAGGTGTTCAATCCTCTTCCACCTTCAGATCACGAATGGCAGACATACCAATCTAACTCCTCAGGTTTAAGAAGATTAAACAAGGGCAACTGTTTTACCCCTAAATTTTCCCTCCTATTTCTTCAAGACATTCTCCTAGGGTTCTCAAATGCTCAAGGTTGCTCTAGAATTGATCAGACAAATTCTCCTCCTAAGCAATGGATTTACAACCAGGGTTTCACTTTTCTCAAGGAAGATTTGGTTTCTAAGGCCTCAAATGGATTAAATGGTTTCTTATATGTCTTCAAGCATTCTCATACCGAAATTCATGCCTTGCATCACACGTTTTCTCAGTCAATGGCTCAGATGATTGAAAATCAACTATATTGGACAAAAAGTCAACTATGGTCAACATAGAGTCAAACCTCAAGATTTTTGGTCAACATCAAGGTTTTGATGTTATATTTATCATTTGATCAAGGATTAACCATGATTCATCAAGAAAACTCCTAAATCACCAAAAGGCAAAATTTGCCAAATTAAGGTTTCTTAAGAATAAGTCAATTGAACTTTGACCAAACATTACTTTCACGTGATTCATCAGATTTTCCTCAACCCAAAGCTCATTTTAAAGGAAATTCAATTCTCTACAACTTTTTATATCTAAGCTCAAGTCCAAAAAATGCTTCATTTGAGAGATATGGGTCAATATATTACAGGTCATTTCAAAAGTTAACAAAAAGACACTTTTTGTAAAGGAAACTTACATAAAGATAAAGTCTTCAAATGCAAAAATGGTCAACATCGAGATTGTAGAGGACATCCTGAGATTTCCAAAAAATCCAAGATCACCTTCAAATGAATAACATTGAGAGAGTTATAATGGGTGCAAGTCGGGAAATTTTTAGCAAATACATGAAGTCTAAATTGAGCAAACTTGAATTTTTGAACTAATGGACCTATATTTTAAGGTCTAAACATGTTCATGATACCTTAGAGGACCTTTAAATCCTTTCATACCTTACCATGATTTTTATTCCTATTTATTTTTATTTCTATTCAAATAAATTCAAAATAAATTAAATAAATACAAGGTAAATGGATTTAGGCGTGCAAGTCTTATTTTGCATCAAATTAAGAGTCCAAAATCACATGTATAAGCTAGCAAAACTGTGTGGATCTTATTTGAAACGAATCTTGAAAAAATTAGAAAGATTTAAGTTGATTTTGAAAGCAAATATTTTCACCATAATGCACAAATAAATTTTCCATAATGGTTGACCTAATACATTCCTCTACATGTATTCAACAATATCAGATCAAAAGGGCACGTATGCAAGCCTCCTTGAAAAACCCTAAAAACTCACAAATTTTCAATAACTAGGGCACAATCAAACTCTCATGTCCAACAAGCTTTAATCGATTCTAAGCACTCTATCAGCTCCCTGAGACCTCCAGGAGTCGTTCGCAATCATCCTTGAAGGCCGTAGCATCCCAGATCGCCGCAGCCAAGCATCGCCGGTTGAAGGAAATTCCTTGAATCCAAACTTATATTCCATGCATTACTAATTGATTTCATGCATATATTGTTGTTTATAATGATGTTTATATTTGTTTAGACTCATCGCATGCAAGTTTTAACACAGGAATAAAGATCAACCATCATTAAGGCACTGAGTTTGTGGATCTTCGAAACCCTAGATACAGGTCATTTCAATCAAAACTAACATCACTGTTAGATTCATGAGACCTCACTTAGTGGACAAGGATACTCTTCTTTCTCACTTTGCCTTGATTTTGCAGGTTTGCAAAATGCCCTCGCTGGAGAAGAAGAAGTTGACCACCAGAGGTGGTGGTTTGATTCCAACACATTTATTATGTATTGTTTTAATTTTGTGTAATTGACGCGAAATAGATGATGTCTCAGCGGAAAAGCAGCGCACGATAAATTGCTCATGTGCAAGGGCATGGGTTCGATCCCCGCCTCTTGCATTTTTCACATTATTTTTTGTGATTCTTGCAGATCCAGTGTAGCGCATCCCACTCATCAACCATGCATCCAACCACGCCTCATTATCAGATCTGTATAGATATTATCCAACGATCCCAGATCCACAAGCACACGTTGCACCCTCTATAGATGAACGCACGAGATCCAACGCTGACATCTTGGGCCTCTCCTCTTTGGGCCTAATGAAATTCTTTTCAGCACCCCCCAAATTGCTTCAAATCAGGCCCAATTCTTTTTCTCTTTTATATTTTTCTTCTTTTCTTTTAATTATTTGTTTTTTATTTTAATTATACTAAAATATTAATTTAGGTTAATTAATTATGTTTAGTTTTAATCACTTTTTTAATTATTTAACTAATTAATTTTCTAATTAAAATTAACTAGATTTCTTAGGGTTTTTTAATTAAAATTAATTATTACTAAAATTAATTAGTTTTCTTAGATTTTTTAACAAATTCATCACAAACCATTTTTTCATAAAAATACCAACAACAAAAATTCTTTTTTTCCTATTTTTTTATATATTTTTAGATTGACTATGCGAACGTAACTTTTTTATTATTTCTCGCATTTCTTTTCATTATTATTGTAACTGTTTCCTGGGATGTAATAGTAATTAGGGTTTACTTTCTCGTATTTTTTCTACTTTTGTAACTCTCTCAAAGAAATGTAATAGGTTTAGGTTTATTTTCCGCTTTTACTTTCTGCACATTAACGGCTTTTCTATTTTTGATATCTTACTGTTAGTAATTAGGTCTTGTATGGAAAGACTAAAAACAAACGATAGAAAACCCTAATTTCAAGATAAAAATAAACTGAAATACAACACAAATCACACACTCGCACCTCTAGGGTAACCTCCCTTGTTGTCTTTCGGAAAAACAATCATGTCCCTCAAACGTAAAGACGCTTTAGAAAAGTCCCTTGAAAATAAAGATCATAGTCCCTCGATGACCCTTTTGTTGTTGCCATCGGTAAACGATCTAGTCCCTTAAACATAATTTCTAAAGCGTCCTTACCAGTTGCCTTCGATGATTGTACGATCACCCGCGTCTGTTCCTTCACATCCAACGATAGGGATTCCTGCTAACTAATGGTAGGATAGCACTACATAAAGGAAAGGGAAAGTACAAGAAAGACCTTTGAGTAGGTAGACCGCTATTAATCGCTTGCTAACAAACATTTCAAAATAAAAACACTTTTTACACAATTACACTCTTCAAAAATACTTTTGAACAAACATTTTATACACACTTCTATAGCCACCACCACGTGGTCGATCTTAGGAGCCAAAGCTCTCAAGATATTCGAAACAACAGCTCTTATTGTTAATGTTTCTTCACATACCTTGATTTGATTCACTAGTTTTGTAACCTCACTTCTTTCACTTTTTCTGCACCACCAAAAGACTCCTCAAGTACCTCCCAAGCTTCTTTTGCTGAATATGAATCACTTACTTTTTCAAAATTTTCTAGACTCACACATTGATGAATTATAAAGAATGCTTTATAACTCAGCTTCTCAATTTTGTGTGTTTCTTCTTTTCTTCTTCTGAAGCGTTCTCTCCAAGCACTTCGAATTTATCTTTTACAAGATCCCAAAGACATTGACACCTGAACAAATCTTTCATCTGTTTGCACCAATTCTCATAGTTGTCTACTTTCGGAATTTGTAGAGTTGTTGGATAATTTGTATTTCCATAATTCTCCATCGTGAATTCTTCAATCGTTCTTGATTGATACTTCCCTTGAATCGAAACCGAGCTATGATACCAGATGTTGGAAATTCACCAAATATCTATGATAAATTTCTACCAATCTTGATGCTTAAGATTGATATCACCACACAATGACAATGAATTATGAGAAAAGAAAAGAAAAGAAGACAATTATTTTCTGCAGAGTTTCTCTCTATCTACAAACTGTGAAAAACTTTGTTATTCACTTGCAAGTGTAAAATACTGTGAATAACTTGATTGTCTTGATTACAAAATTAGGGGTTACTCCCTCTATTTATAGACTTAGCTTGCTCCCTAAGCCCAAAACTATAAAAGTCCAAAATACTTATTTTAGTACTAAATCAAATCTATTTTATTTTAAATTTAAATCAAATCTATCTAAATCTAAAACAAATCTAATCTGTGTGCAGCTTACTTCGTTCCACAAGCTCTTCGATTGGACAATAGATTCCTTCGAACAATCTGCTTCGATCCACCTCTAAATTCTTCGACACACATAATTTTGAAAAAATGAAATACAATTTAACAATGCTTAAGGAAGACAATATCATTTACCTCCTATCTAAAGCACCACCTATGGTTTAAATTAACTTCTATACCATGACACATAACTTATATAAGTTATGAACCAACATTTATTTATTTTCTTGTTAAACCACCTGCTATATATTCAGTATGCATTAAGGGGGTATTGTGCTATGTAGCCTGATTTCAACATAAGTTGTCTAATAGTTAGTTCAGTTTCTTAAAATATTTGGTTATCAAGCATTAATAGAATTTAGTATGGTACTCCAATTCCATGTATGGTATTGTGTAGCATGGAAGCTAACCATCAACTTAAAGTATAAGAGACAAATGTGCCTTAAAGTTTAAAACCAAACACAAAACAACAACCCCATACACATCAACTACACAAAGTTAAACAAAAATAATAAGATAGTGACATTAAGTGAGGCCAGACGAAATTGTGAAACTCGACTCAAGAAGCAATGTTTCCCCTACATGACGCCGAACTATTGTGAACTAGCTTCATGATGATAAAGTCTTCTCAAAACAAAAACAGAAACAGAAAAACCATACCTAGCTTTTTCTAAAATCATTTTAGAACTTAATTATGTATTCATTTTAGAACTTGGTAAAGTAATATAACACATACATAATATAAATTTTATCCAAAGATTCAATCTGTTTTCATGTGAAAGTTCCATCGTATAGAATAAATCGCTCAATCCACATCATGGTAAAACATAAGGATATCTAAGTAATACTTAAAAAACAAAATCTTTATGCAAGAAAAAACAAAGCAACAAGAAAAAGAAAAGCTGCCTGCAACAATAACCAAAGCAACATGAGTCTAAATAATGACACATTTTTACATCCAACAACATTTTCAAGTCTTAACTCACACTATTAAGAAAAACAAATGTTCATCAGAGTAAATTAAGAAAGAATTATTATGAAATATAACATACAATCAACCAAAATTAAGGATGAAATACTACCTTAAAGACACATTCAAAGTTAAGGATGAAACCATACCTCAAAGACACACAAGCGTTTATAGAGCATCCTGACTTGCGATTCACAAAGAAATTTGAAGAACACAAACAAGGAGTAATGAAACAATTGTAGGGGAAAAGTTACCTATAACAAAAACCAAAGTAGTAGTAGGAATCATGAAACAATCAGATTGGTGATTGCTTTAGCTGCAAATAGAAATTGACCTTTGATACTACTGGATGTGAATTTTGTATTTCTGAAAGGTTCATTACAAGAAGAGGTCTACGTGTCACAACTTCCTGAATTTGTGAAAAAGAATCAAGAAGGGATGGTGAACAAGTTACATAAAACTCTGTATGGATTCAAGCAAGCGCTCAGAGCTTGGAATTTGAAGACTGATTTATTTTTCAAGAAGTAAGGGGTCAAAAGTGTGAGATGGAATATAGAGTTTATATGCAACATTCTGGAGGCGATATGATTCTGGTATGTTTTTATGTTGATGACATATTGCAAACGGGAAGCTGTCCAGAAAGTATAATCAAGTCCAAAGAGGTACTGATGAATGAGTTTGAGATGACTAATATGGGAAATATGGTATATTTTCTAGGGATGAAAATTATGTACTCAGAGAAGGATATCATTTTACATCAGCTGAAGTATGAACTTGAGTTTCAGAAGAGATTTAAGTTGCAGAATTGTAAGGCTGTTATCACACCATTAGAAACCAATCATAAATTGGATTCTGACTCTGATGGTGAGGATGTGGATACTTTCAAACAGTTGGTTGATTCTCTAAGGTATTTGTGTAATACCAGGTCTGATATTTGCTATGCAGGTGAAATGGTTAGTAGGTTCATGAGTAAACCTAAGTGGTCTCATTACCAAGTTGCTGTCAGGATTCGGAGGTATATCAAGGGAACTCTGATGTTTGAAGTACTATTCTCTTCTGGAAGAAAGACAAACTCAGAGTTGATGAGTTACTCTGATTCTGATTGGTGTGGAGATAGAGTTGATAGAATAAGTACTTCTGAATACTTGTTTAAGTTTCTGGGAGGTCCTATTTCTTGGTGTTCCAAGAAGCAATTTGTTTTTGCTTTATCAACGTGTGAAGTTGAGTATATTGTAAGTGTTGTAGCTGCATGTCAAGTTGTGTGGCTTCTGAATCTATCGCAGGATCTGAAGATCAAGATAGATAAGCCTCTGAAGCTGATGATTGATAACAAGTCTGCAATCAATCTTGCCAAAAACCCAATACTACATGAGAGAAGCAAGCATATTGAGACAAAGTATCATTTTCTCTGAAGTCAAGTTAAGAACGGAGTATTAGAAGTTGTGCATTGTAGCACCCAGAAGCAGCTGGCAGATATTATGTCAAATGCAATCAAGACGGATCAATTTCTTCGCTTAAGGGATGAAATTGGTGGTTAGTTTTTAATTAGAAATCCTAAATTATGGGATGGTATTAAATGATATTTTATTATTTCTAATTGTTTTAGATAACTTAGTTATTAAATCTATTTTATTAGGGCCTATGTGACATTCATTTTTGTGTATAAATAGACTAGTTGTAAATGTGATAAATACAACAACATCATTATTCTTTTTGCAGTTTTTACGACCGTAATTCTCTTTGATCTCTTAAATATATTTCTTTTGTTCTTCATAACCTTGTGCACCAACATAAGACACTTGAAGTCATCAAAATGCTAGATAATATAACATAATAATTGAGTTTAAACTAATTAGATATTAAAATAATAACAAAATTATAAATCTATACTCTTTTTAGAATCTCTGTTTGATTCGAAAAATAATTTATTTCATAAATCTCAAGATAAAATAACAACAATCTATACTATTACACTGATGAAGATACTATACAAATAAAAAAAAAGTAATAAATACATTCGAGGGTAATTTAACTTGGCTTATTAAGTTTTCACCACTATTATAAGGATTTCAACTTAATCAATAATCTACAAATGACGGTTTATAAGGTGTTTTTGGCAATACCTGATAATTAGTTTAGCTATGCTGTGACACTAATCCACATCGGTTTATATAGGTAAACTAGTCCCCTATATGAAAAATTAGAAAATTACTAAGAGAAAATATCTAATGATGGGTTTAGAACAATTGAGAGTGCCTTGTGCATTTTAATGATTTAGTCATTGATTAATATTTCCTATAAGAAAAAGTGCAAAGGAAACTTAAATGCAAGAGAATATGTAGGAAAATATAGTGTTACAAAGTGTTAATGGTGATAAAACCATGATCCACTATGACCTATGACTTATCTCCCGATATAGGTAGTGATCCTTTCATGCCAAACATAACCAAAACTGTAGGATTATGTAAATCAGTTCTTTTCTTGAATATGATTATGTTCATGTTGTCCTTACCATAAAGTGATAAACTACGATTTCCATCATCAAGAACTAGGTTAATGAAATATAATAAAAGGAACACCACTTCATGCTTGTGATGATATGTCTGTACTTTCATCTAAGTAATGTTGTTTGATTTTGTCTTTGATACTCAAACTCTTCTTTGAGACTGAAATAATAAATAAATAAATAAATAAACACACACATATATGGTTTTAATATATTAATATATTTACGTATCAACCATATTATTTATTTTTGAGTGAAGTGTATAATTACCATGTAATGAATCCAAATAATATATTAATTCTTTTGAGTGAAGTGTATAATCACCATGTAATGAATCTAAATAATATATTATTTCTTTTGAGTGAAGTGTATATCTTCGAGCAATTCTATATCTCTTTAAATGTGATTCTAAGTCAATTGCAGCAATCTGACGCCCATAAAAACAGTCTAAGTAAGGACATGTGATTCGATTAGAGTCTTTGGCGTGTTCAATAACAAACTTAACAAACTTGAATATTCCATCTTCATATTCTTTTGACAATCGATTGGAAAGCATTCATTTTTATCTCTAGTTTCTTTAAAGTAACTTCAAGAAAAAGTTGATTTATTTACCTACATAAGAGTTTCAACAAGAATGGAGTTATGAAAGAATCTATGAGAGGGAACTAGTTGTTACAATTAGAACATGGGAGAAAATTTATTGGAGCTTTTATTTAGTATTAAGAGAGAAATCTCTCCTCCAATGTTTCCCTTTCATACTTTTATTAAAAAATTGGATGAAAGAACATGCATTTTTTATGGCAAATGCAGTTTAATTAGAAAAGGAATCTAAATCTTTTACAACTGAATGGGGAATAAATCTCAACCAGATTCTAGAACCTATAGCCTTCCCAATCCCAACCATGGAATGGGCATCTGCATTAATAATTCTACTAACAAACACAACAGAGGAAACATAAAACGAACTAAGAAGCAATTGTCAGTCTTTAACCACAGGATCGATGATCGCACTCATCCTGCTTCCATTGACTCAATCCACAACTACCATCGCGTCAGAGGAAAATGCAATCTTCGAAAATCTGATATCCACAACAAGTTGGATACCCCATGTCAATGCTAAAGCTTCAGCCACCTCAGGTCCCGCAAAACTTTATTCTCTTCGTAGCTGACAAAACAACCTCGTTCCTCGAATCCCAAATCACACATCCTAGAACCACTGTCTCATTATAGTAGCAACCTGCATCAACAAACACAATATAGAATTCATATTTATCCTGCATACCATAACTCCTATCTACATGTACCCTCAAACTTTCATAACAGACTCAGCCACCTCACTTTCTCACTGTTTACCGTGAAAATTGGTAAACAATCGCTGATCTTCCAAAAAGGGTTATTTTGGTGACTTGCAGGATCGATCAGATTGATCCTATGACATATGCTGAG
This sequence comes from Vicia faba, assembly GCA_948472305.1. Taxonomy (NCBI): domain Eukaryota; kingdom Viridiplantae; phylum Streptophyta; class Magnoliopsida; order Fabales; family Fabaceae; genus Vicia; species Vicia faba. The sequence continues at coordinate 1,395,957,940 of OX451736.1, read as the reverse complement.
TTATTTATAAGTAAGTAAGTTTAAATGAAAGGGTTGAAAGGGAAATTAAGAGTAAAGGCAAGATGCAGGCGAAAACTTGATAAAAGTACAAGTAAAAGGTAAGTAGAAAGGGTTGAGAAAAGTTTAAGGATAAAAGTTGAAAACTTATAAAAATTGCAAGTGTAGGGCAGAATAAAGTAAATTTGCAGTAATGATAAAGTTTTCGAAGGAATGTAAATTGCAAGGAATGTAAAGGAATTGTAAAGACTTTGATTGAAATGAAAGATGGTGTTTCAAACGTACATTCTCAATATCTTTTCTCTCACAGCGGGTACTTGGATAAGATTGAGTGATTTGTACAATATGATGAACACACACGGAATCTACATAAAATCCATATATTTATACTAAAACTAAGTAACCGTCAAACAGTTGCCTCGCTACAGGATGAGGACAAGTAACTTCTGCATGTGCTTCGACTTCTATCTTCATGCCACGTCGCTTTCCTCAACTTCCAAGTGAACTGCTTTTCCCTCCTTTCTTTGAATTTGAATTCGCTTGCTTGCTGACACAAGGATCTTTCAGTAGAAGACCACGGGATCCTCTCGGTCGAGGACCACAAAAACTTCTTGGTCGAAGACCAACTTTAACTTAGAAAATTCTCTAATTTTTTTCTCCTTCTTAGCAAGGATGACTTTGAAACAACCTCTTTCATAGGCTCTTCTGGTCAAAGTATCGACAACTTTAGATTTCTTCAATCTATCTTAATCCAATAAGCCCAATTTGTATGGGTGTCGAATTTAGAAGCTAACAAATTGCCCCCCAAGAATGTCAGTTTCGACGCAAGAAGAAATTGTCATTCTTTTATGTATTTATTCAACGCCTGTAAGCTTTTTGACCATAAAAGCTTATTGTACGCTTTTTATCTTCCACCAACCACTGTTGGTATCAGCGTCATCATTACACTTTTCCAAGACGTCACTATCAGTCAGTCGTTACACGTTGCCATGATGGCCATTACCCCTATAACCTAGGAAAGCATGGCAAACGTCTCCATTACCTGTCTGTATAACTGTCTTAAAACTCACCAAGTGTCCCACTCACTCTGCAGCATTAAATGGTTTTGAGGGAAAACACTCTTCCCTGGCCACTATAAATAGCTACGAGTACTTCTCTTTGGATTTTTTTACAAACGCCTGAAATTTCTTATTTCCCTATACTCAAAAGAAACCTTTGATAACTCCATCTCTTTCATCGTTCTTCTACCAACATAGCCATTGATTTCCTCTCACATGCTCCAAACAACCCCAAAACCAAAGATGCCTCTAATTCACAACAATAACCAGAAGTTTTCGCAACTAGCTCTATCCCTGCCTTGACTGGGGAACGAAGGTTCATTCCAGAACCCATGACTAAAGAATGGCGTGATGCCTACAACTCAGAAGTACTCATTCCTGTTAGATATTCTGGGCAAATGTATGCCATGTCTGGTCCATTGTTTGCATGTATCGAAAAACCCAAGTAGAACAGTGCTTTCTTCCCAACTCACCCTAGGTTAAAGCCTATAGGTTGCGCAAAGAATCCCAGAGATGAACCTGAGGATGCAACTCCTTCTAATCAATAGCATTCTTAGACGAAATAAGACGTAAACCTCTAGTTTATGAATAAAGGGAACCGAATCTTTAGATCTTGCCCTAGCCTGACTTCAGAATATTCAGAATGGTTGAATAAGATGGAAACAGTGCAAACCCAAATCTGGAAATACATGGGGACTTACGATCTAGTCATGCTATCAAAGACTGGGTTATCTTATTTTCTCCTCATGCTGGTATCCTCTTTGTACTTTTAGGATATCGCACATTTCACCTTCCATTTACCTTGTGGAATGGTGACCCCCACTCTCTTCGACATAGCAGCCATCAATGGTCTTCGACCAACTGGTGACTACTTCGATCCAAAGGATATGTCTAAAGATACCATTAGGTTTTCGGCTACAAAACCCACATATACTACTTTCATCAACCACTTTCATGAAAAATCTAGCAACATTGTTTCTGAAGTGTAACACATAGTTTTTTTAGCTTTGTGATTGTCTCTTTTTGTATTCTGTACCAAGTCACTCCAAGTGACGAAGAAAATGCTAATTCTTGCTACTCAGCTTCATCATGGCCACAATCTTTGTTTGGATGAATTAATTTTGGCCAACCTTTATGAGTCCATCAGTAATGGTGTGAGTCAACTTAAAGTTATAGGTGATAGAGCCAGTTTGCTCCTTTCTGGCCCTTTCTGGCTTCTCCAACTTTGGCTCAATGCCATATTCGAATCATTTCTTCCCCAGAAGAAAAAAATCAATGAGAAAGCCCCAGAGATCCTTAACAGGAGGGACAAAGGCACAAGGTTGGCTCTGTTGACTCCAACAGATGAAGGTCAACAATTCCAGAAAGCATTTACCAACTTTGTAATGATGTTTGTGAAGTGCAGGGAATTCGTTTCGACCATGGCTCCCTTTTCCAATTGAAAGGTTGGTCCAGTAATGTTTACTCGACTGTATCCCTCGACTGAGGATGAGGATTGTGTCGAAGATTATGTGGCTATTTGGTAGTCTTTTCTTCGCCCAAGAATTATGCCACTGAGATTCAAAAGTTTGAAGAATCAACCGAGCTTGATTGCTTATCAACCAAACCTCCTTTCTCGCCAGTTTGGAATAATTCAATCACTCCCAAACCCAATTTATACCCGAGAAATGTCTTTGCTGTATTATAATGCAGACTATTCGGAGGAGGCTGCTACCAAGCAAATTGGTAGGTACGTTGGTCGAACCGTACTAACCTTGCTCGACTTCAAACTCAAATTTCTGTGTTCGCCCATCTTTGAAGGCTAGTGCAAGCAATACTGCGACGAAGAGTTCTTCGACACAAAAGACTTTGCTGACCGTCTTCAAGAGGCGTTTCTGTTGGTCTCTGATAAGATCAAGAAAGGTGCTCTTTCTTCTTTAGAGCAAATGCCTTATTTTTCTTTGATTTAATCATTTGATATTTGGCTCATGTTTGCTTGTTTTCTAGTCGTCAAGAGAACCACTGTCAAGAAAGCCGCTGAAAGCGCAAAGGGAGGAGACCCTTCTGAAAAACCTCCACCACAGGTAAATACTTTTTGCCCTCTATTTCCTTTAACACATCACCAATGCTGACGTTTTCGAATCTTTTCCTTTTAGGTCACCAAGAAATATACACCAATAAAGAGGAAATTCCAGGAAGTAACAATCTCTAGTGATGATGAAGACACACCTCCTATCCCTCTCAAGAGACAGAAGAAACCAGCTTCCATTTCTGAACCTCGCCCAAAAACTAAGATTAAGGTTACGGGCACCATGCCTAAACCTACTCTTATCATCATTCAAGATCCAACTGAACAAGAAATAGCTGCTAGAATGAATGATCCATGCAAGAGCGGCAATTCAAACCCTGGTGCTAGAGTTCCACCCAAGGTAATAATTTCGACCATCTAATATTATTCCTTGAATCAGTTTTGCAATAGTTCTAATAACAATCTCTCAATCCCCAGGACACTGCTGACACTTCCAAACAGACTCTCGTACCTGTAGAAGATTATGTCACCTTACTAAACAGTGAAGGCAATCCCACTTACAAGCCTTCTTCAGCAAAAGGATCTTTTGTAAGTTCAGCCAGTGAGGTGAACCAGACTTATGAACATCAAACTGCAACCATTGGGGAGCCTAATAAAGAAGTCTCTAGTGAGGAAGACTCTGACTTGCCACACACGAATCTCAGGACTCCACAGGCTACCGATGATGAGCAGGGAGAAGAAGAAGAAGAAGAAGTTGCTGACGATGAAGTTGAAACAGAAATGGAGGGTGCACCAGATGGAGGAAATCAAAATGAGGATAATCCCGCTGACAAAGGAAACTCCACAGAGGGGGAGAGAAATCCTGCAAATGTTGAAGGTGTCCATGTCCAACTACAGGATCTATCAGTTGGAGAAAATGTTGCTCGTGCCACCAATTAAAGAGTTACTTCGAAAGGATCCCGTACTAAAGAGGACTTGGTGCTACTTAAACGGAATAACCCTCTTGGCTATTTGTATTCCATTCTCGAAGGCATATAAAGTTCCTCTAATAAAATCCATGATGCTTCGACTGCATCTGGTAAATCTACTTCGTCTTCTCCCCTTGAAGAGGCGCTTCAGAAATTTAAGGCTCAAATTTTTAAGAGAGATTTGATGTTGACCTTGGAGGGAGAACCTACTGCCCCTTCCTTTCTGAAGAATACTCTAAAAGCAGTCAACCTTCTTGTTTCCTCTCTTGAAATAGCTATCATCATTCTGGATTTGACTTCGATCATTGATTAGGCTTCAGCTGACTGTATTCGCTGGAGGACTCTCAATCTCGAAATTGAAGAGGAAAATGGTCGCGTTTCTGCTGCATGGGTTGCTGCTAATGAGTCAGCTTCGAAGATAAATGAGCTATCGAAGGAACGAGAAGCTAGGAATAAACAGGTCGAAGAGATTGACCAAAGCACAGCCAGCATGAAAGCTCAAATTAAAGAATTGGAGGCCAATATTGCCGCAAATGACAAACGCAAAGAAGAGCTTTTTTCCGTCAACAATGATGCTGAGAGCCAAGAGAAGCTTAACGATGGATTGAAATATGCTGAACATGCTTAAACCTTGGAATCAAAGATTGAGGCTCTCCATCAGTCGAGGGCTCTGTGTGAAAGGCGCTTGGAACTCCAGAAGATCAAATATCTCCAAACTAAAGCCAATCTTCCTTTTTGATTTAGACTTCGTGTTTGTAAAATGATGTTTATTTAATGACTTGGAGCCATTTTGGCTAATTTTAATGCATCTTCCATTTTAGTTGTATGCTTCGACTAAGATTAAACACTGACTATTTTGACCTCTTGAAGTGTAGTTCTATACTTTTTTAAGTATTTACCATTCACTCTCAAGGGTCTTTTATCTTCATTTAATTCTTCGATCTCATAGGCACCACCAGAAAATGCATGGATAATCTTAAAAGGTCCTTCCCATTTAGGAGACCATTTTCCCATGTTTCTATCCTTTCGATCCATTGGGAGAATTACCTTCCATACCAGATCTTCAAGCAACAATGTCTTGGGTTTTACTCTCTTGGTGTGAGATTTATCCACTCTTTTCTTCTGTATCCTTAAAATATCTAAAGCTTTCAGTCTCTCTTCGTCTAAATCAACCAGTTTATCTAACATCATATTCCAATAAAATTCAAAAGGAATATCTTGATGTCTCTGAATTCTTATTGATTGTAGACAGATTTCTACTGGAAACACTGCGTCATGACCATAGTTCAATCGACATGGTGTCGTATTGGTAGCTTCCTTAGGAGAAGTTCGACATGCCCATAAGATTTGATCCAACGTATTATGCCAATTCTTTGGCTTTTTTCCTACATGCTTTTTTATTAAGCCAATTACTACTTTATTTGCTGCTTCGACTTGGCCATTGGCTTGTGCATAATAAGGTGTAGATGTTAACAGCTTGAATCCCATTTTTATAGTAAATTCTTGCATTTTTCGACCAGTAAATATTGATCCTTGGTCAGTTGTTATTTTCTCAGGGATTCCAAACCTATATATAATGTTCTTTTGAATAAATTCAATGAGATTCTCTTGGTCTACATTGACTAAAGGAATTGCTTCAGTTCACTTAGTGAAATAGTCAATGCCCACCAATATATATTTTTGGCTTTTAGACGATGTTGGTCGAATCTCTCCAATAAGATCCAAAACCCATCCCCTAAAAGGCTGAGGTTTCACAATTGAGTGAAGTTCGCTTGCAGGTACATGTTGGATACATGTATGTACTTGACATTCTTGGTAGACTTTTGCAAACTCAACACAATCTTTCAGCATAGTAGGCCAATATAATCCTTGTTGAAACAACAACCATTTCATTTTATGGCCTACTTGATGTGCCCCACATGCCCAAGCATGTGTAGTCGAAAGGGCTACGTATGCCTCTGTTTCACTTAGGCATTTTAGTAGTACTCCTTCATGCGTCTTTTTGAATAACTCATTTCCCATTAGAATATAACGCAATGCCCTGTACTTTGTCTTTCATTCTTTTGAAGCCATTGGAATTTGCAGATAATCTACTATGGACTTTCTCCAATCTTGCTCTGTTAGATTGTCAATGAATGAAATTTCGAAGTTTTCTTGGTCAGTGTACCCCAGTTTTGTTGTTTCTAAATCTGTTGGAGACAACTTGGTTGATGCTACTCTTCCTCTAACTTTGATTGCTTGTTGCAATTTTTCTTTCGAAATTTTATACCCAGATGCAACCTGTGCTAAGTAGTTAGCCACTTGATTTTCCAATCTTGGTATATGTCGAATGTTAATCACTTCAAATTTTTTCAACAAACGATTGGCTATTACAAAATACATGATAAGATTTTCTCTTATACATTTGTATTCTTTCGTAACATGCCTTATGACTAACTCTGAGTCTCCCTTTATTTTGACCCGAGTTTCCCCCAATTCCAACAAGATTTCAAGGAAAACAATTAGAGCTTCGTACTCAGCCTCCTTATTTGAACAAGAACCTTCTATCTTGTACTTGAATGTTGTTGGAATTTGATCTGGAGAAATAATTAGAACTCCTACTCCAGTTCCAACTTTATGACTGGAACCGTCGAAGTATAACTTCCAGGGTTCAATCTCCAAGTAGTTTAATGATTCTTCATTTATCGAGTGGTCAACTATAAAGTCTGCTACCACTTGACCTTTTACAGCTTTGAGAGGCATAAAGGTTAAAGAATACTCAGTCAATGCAAGTGTCCATTTTCCAATTTGACTGTGGAAAATGGGTTTCAATAACATATATTTGAAAACATCAAAATGAGATGAAACATAAACATAAACTAGTTTAATATATTGCTTGAGTTTTGTACATGACAAGTAAAGACATAAACATAGTTTTTCAACTTCTCTATATCTAGTTTCTGCATCATCTAAAACTCTACTGAGGTAGTAGATGGGTCTTTAGACACCATTTTCATCCTCTTAGGCTAACATGCTTCCTAAAGGTTTATCAGATGCAGCTATGTACTCATACTCCTATTTCTATAAGGAGGTACCAAAATAGGTGGCTTGGTGAGGTATCCTTTGATCTTATTGAAGGCCTCTTGTTGTTCTTTCCCCCATTCGAATCCTCCTTTGTTGAGTTGCAGTAAGGGTGAGAATTCTTGCGTTTTTCCACTTAAGTTGGATATAAATATCCTTAAGAAATTTATCTTGCCAAGTAGAGATTACAACTCCTTCTTGCTAGTTGGCGCTTTCGCTTCCAAAATGGCTTTGGTCTTGTTCTGGTTTATTTCGATTCCCTTTTTGTGGACCACAAAGGCTAAGAAATCCCCGACCTTTATGCAGAAATTGCACTTTAAAGGATTCATCTTTAGACCATAGCTTCTCATCCTTTCGAAGGACTGTCGAAGGTGGTCTATGTGATTCTTCGCTGAAACAGATTTGACAACGATATCGTCAATATAAATCTTCATAAAAGTTTCAATAAAATCATGGAAGAGAGAATTCATTGCTCTTTGATATGTTTCCCCTGCATTTTTTAGGACAAAAGGCATCACTACCCATTCATAAGTGCCTAAAGCCCCAGGGCATCAAAATGCTGTTTTCGACACATCTTCTTGAGAAATGAAGATCTGGTTGTACCCAGATTATCCACCAAGCATACTCATGTACTCGAAACCAGCGGCAGAATCAACAAGCATTTCTGCCATTGGCATCGTATATTCATCTTTGGGTGTTGCAACTTTTAAATCTCTAAAATCAATGCAAACCCTTAATGTACCATTTTTCTTTATAACAGGTACTATATTTGCAATCCATTCAACATACCTGGTCGTTCGGATGAACTTAAATTTCAGTAGTCTTTCGACTTCCATCTTGATCTTCGACAAGACCTCTGGTGCAAAACGCCTTGGAGTTTTCTTGATAGGCTTTTTTCCAGGCTTTATTTGCAGTTGAAGCTCCACTAGTTCTCTGTCGAGACCAGGCATTTCATCATAATCCCATGCAATGCAGTCTTTAAACTCCTTCAACAATTAGATTACTTGGACTTTGAGCTATGGATCTATCTTTGCGCTGATGTATGTTGGTCTCTTCACCAATCCTTCACCCAGGTCTATTTCTTCCAGAGGATCTTGCGCTGGCATTTTAACATTGTTTGCCAACAGATCCTTTTCAAAACCCAAAGGCACATCATTGTAGATGGCATCTAGCCTCTGGCTTTGCACTTCCTCCCTTCTTAAGTCAGGTGGCTCTGGGTCGAAGTCTTTCTCAGGGCCTTCAGGAAATGGCACTTGTTCATTGGCTTTGATAGCCATATACTTCACTTCAGCCTCTAAGGCCGCTATCATTTTGTTTTCGGCTACATATGCTGAAATCCATTGGAATGCTTGTGACTCAGTCATAATCACTGAATTCACTTTCCCGACCTGTTGGTCGTATATCATCAATTCTTCCAAAATTGATGTTGGACAAATCCTCCCTATCCCATTGAAACCCATGATCTGAGTGCAGGTATAGGGAACATAAGGCATTGAGTGCTGGCGCCAAGTCGAATTCTGGAGGATTACATGACCCTATGTGGGCCAAATTTTTGTCGAAGCTTGTTCTGCCAACATTATTTACTTCGACCATAAAATAACTCTGGTCAGCTTCAATATTTTCCACTATACCATCTAGATGCCAGATGGTAACATGTTGATGCATTGATGATGGTGCTACCCCTATGCCATGGATCCACTCCATGCCTAGGAGAAAATTGTAATTAGTTTTCACTGAGATGAACATGAACATTATTGGTCGAACTATGGTTCCCACTTTGAGTTCCAATTTTATTACTCCCATAGTGGTCCCAATTCCACCTTCATAGTTAGATAGAACCATGTTATGGGGCTTGATGTCTTCATCTCATTTGCCCAACATTTTCAGCATAATGTGAGGGATTATGTTAATTGTAGCCCCACAATCAACCAAAACTTTGTTGATGTTTGCTTCCCCTACTTTTGCCCTTATGAATAAGGGTTTTAGGTGATTCTTCATCGCCTCAGTAGGGCGTTTGATGAAAGAATTCTGCTCTTCGACACAGTCGTTGTTCATAACGTAATAACATATTGGCCTATGTTTGGCTATCTCTTGTTTGACCTCCCAGTCACTCTCTTTGACTTCGACTCGTTGGTCATACTCCCTTTGTAACACTGACACCACATTGACCATGATATCTAGTGTAGCATCGGACCCAAAATCACATTTGTCTTTTGATTCATTTTATCCAGGCCACATCAATCTTCTGGCAACTAGTTCTCTTTCCAAAGGCTTTCTTGGTTTGCACTTTCCTTTTCTTTGTGGCACATTAGTGCTTGTTTCTGGTTGGGGCTCTTCTGTAGCCTCTCTTTCGGCTTTTCACCTTCTTTGATATCTCCTCCATTGAGAGTGTGTCATGGGGTTCTTTCCCTTTTAGTTGCTCGACACATGAGCCACTTTGTTTGTTGTTTGAAATTCCTTTCTATAGGAAAATAAGGATCCTCTTGGCACATCAAATGTCTTCCATTTTTCCTCGTTGGGCCTTTTCCTGCTTGCTGTTTTCAACCAGGTGTCCGCAGGGACATTTGTCGGAGGCCTCAAAGTTGATGGCCTATTTACTTGGTTCACTGGCCCCTTTTAGTATCCCCTTCTAGGGTCATATCTCACGTCAGGATCCATGTTGGGTTGGGAATTGGTGCCCCATTTATTCTTTGCCGCACGCATACCTTGTATGTGTTCATAAACTCTTTTGTCGAAGATAGAGTTGCATCTTGGGCACATCATGACTTCTGAATTCTTTTTCTTGCATCTTTGCAGAAAGTCTGCCAGATTTTCATTTTCTTTAGGAAATACGGTTTTGTTGATTTCCTCTTGTTTGATGGCATCTTTTGAAACCTTAGGTTCAGATACTTCAACCATATTGATTTGCACATTGATCTTACCAGCTAAATTCAGCTTTTGCATCTTGGCTTCTAGGCCCTCTGTCGAACCTGTCACAGCAGCCAAGTAGGAACCTACAACAGTTCCTTTGTTTGAACTTTAAGTGGCCCCTTTGTTTAGGCCTTCAGTAGCCTTTTTTGTATCATTTCGACATCTTTTTTGCTAACATCTTCAGTGAAACTTCCAAAGACGAGTTTGTTGATGAAGTTTGCTGAGCCTTCGACCATGTTGATGATTGAAGGTTCAACATAGTTAGAATCAACTTGCAATAGATTTACGTTGATCTTCATGGGTGGTTTGTCAGCAAACTTGAGCCTTCCGTCTTTGATTGCGCCTTAAACAAGATCCATGAAAAGGAAATATTGTGAGGTTTCATGGCCCAAAAAATTATGATATTTACAAAAACCTCTCTTTTTTCCTTTGATCTATAGGAGGAATTTTTGCCCCAGGGGGCACTATCATCTGACCATCTTTAACTAATAAGTCAAATATTTTGTCACATTTTGTGATGTCGAAACTATATGTTTTCTTTGGGAAACTATCATTATTCTTCTCTAATTTAGTAGGATTCTTCCCATTTGAGGGTGTTAACAGTTTGCAAGAATATGGTGGTCCTTGCTTTAATTGTGACAAATCAATCTCACTCTCTTCGACAGTTATAGGGCCACTAGATGTCTTTGGATCCTTATTATCCATTTCGACATACGCTACCCTTTCTCTTCGATGAGTTTTATTCGCTTTAACTTTTTCATCCTTAAGACATTCTACCTGTCAAACTCTATCGACCAATTGGGCCATATCTCTCAGGTATTGGGTATCTAATTTCTTCCTAATGGAATAATTTAGACCTCCTGCAGCCATTTCGACCAACTGATGTTTCGGAACTTGTGTAAAGCATCTGGCTTTGAGCAGTCAAAATTTGTTCAGATACTCATCAATTGGCTCAGTGAACCTCTTTTTCACACTAGACAATTCTTTCAAACTTATTTTGGCTTGTCCCATATAAAATTGTTCATGGAACAATCTCTCCAACTGATTCCAATTGTGGATCGAATTGGTTGGGAGTGTGGTAAACCAAGTGAAGGCATTTTTGGTTAAGGAACTTGGGAAATGCTTAAGCCTAGGATTCTCATTATTAGAAATTTCCCCATCTTCTATCAAATACATTGCCACATGTTCGATAGTGGACTCTGTCGTATCCCCTGAAAACTTGGTGAACTTTGGAACTTTCCACCTAGGGGGTAAATCTGTTTGCAAGATATAATCAGATAATGGAGATGTAAATTTTGGCCTATGAAAGCCAATGTTCACTCTATTTTGTTCCATGATCCTTTCGACCATGTGTTGTACCCCAAAATTTCCCTCCCATATTTCTCAAAACATTTCAAGAAAGATCTTCAAGTTGCTCAAGGTAGTCCAAGGGTTGGCCAGACAAGCTCTCTCCTAAGGAAGTCTACCTCAAATTAGGGTTTCATGTTGCATCAAGATACTTGAGCCCAAGGGATCCCAAATTCTCACCAATGTCTTAATATGTTCTCAAGATCATCCATGTCAAGTTTCAAGCCTTGCAAAGGAAGTTTGCTCAGTCAATTGCTCAAAGGCCTACAAATCGACTGTGCTAGGGCAAAAGTCAACTGTGGCCCACATACAGTCCAACTTCAAGATTTTTGGTAAACATTCTCATTTTAAAGAATATTTCATCATTTTATCAAGTGTTGATCATGATTCATCAAGGATTGTTCATAGTTCATCAAGACTCAAAAGTTGCTAAATTAGGGTTTTGTAGGAAAAGTCAACTCAACTTTGACCAAGCATAACTTTCTCATACTTTATGAGAAATGACCCATCCAAATCTCATTTTTAAGAGGATGCAATTATCTACAATACATCTTCATCTCCCAAGTTCAAAATATGCACTCACAAGAAGTTATGAATTTGGACATTATAGGTCATTTTGGAAAGTCAACAAAAACACCTTTTTTATCAAAGCTTCATACATGAGAATGGAATATCAAATTGAGATGAGACCAAAAGGGTTTATTAAAGGACATCTCAATATTTCTAAAAAAGTCCAAGAACACCTCTAAAGAGTCAAAATTGAGGAAGTTATGCATTGGTGAAGTTGACCTTTTTTGCAAAATTGCCAAAAGTCAACTATGCCTAAAACTTCAATTTTTGCCAAATGGGCCCAATCTTTTTCACTTGTTTTGAGTTGGCAACATAGTCCACGAGCTCTATCCTTTGACACTTGTCAATATCTTATTTTTATTATTTATTTTTATTTTCATTTGAATTAATTCAATTTAAATCAAAACAAATCATATAAAATCCAAAACATTGAAAACAAAAGATTTTGTGCTTGTTTCAGGTCTTAAATTACAGCTAGCAAGTATTCAAATTCGTGTGAAGGCATATGTGCACAAAAAGATTGATTTTAGGCCAATTTCGGAATGATATTCAAGAGAATAAAATGACAATCAAATTCACTAATGGAAGAAGATTGAGTGCATTCTATCAACCCTAATCCATTCCTTGATACAAATAGAACAAAGGCAGACCAAAAACTAGGTTAGAAACAGGCGCAGCAAGGAGAGAAAAAACTGGAAAAAAATCAAGAAAAAGTGCAAGATCGAATTCCTATTTCCAGGAATCCTCAAGGACTTCTAGCTATCCCAATCGATTCCTGGGAGTGTCAGCAAGCTAAAGCAATCAAGAATAAAGCTTTTCCAGCACCCAAAAGCGTTGTAAGTCCATCACGATACCCATGAATTTTTGAATTCGGTTAGCACGATTTAGGCATTGTTAGGATGAATTAATCATATATTGTTGATCCATAAAACATTTGCAAGCTTCCTGTATTGATTAATTGCATTTATATGGCCTATATTAGATTTCACCATTGTTAGGGTTTGTAGCTCTGAATTAGGGTTTTTGCTTGCAGGTGAATTTAGCTTTCATGAATGGTACCATCATGTTTAGGAGGATGAGACGAGTCCAACCATGGCATTAGATGTCATTTGTATGGCCCATGGAAGATTTGGAAACGAACCTTGTTTATAGCAACGGACAAATGTCTGTAGGTAAAAGTGTTTCACTTTTACCAACGGATCCAAGGAAGGAGATGATTTACTGGCACCTTCCCATTGGGTCTTTAAAATTTTTGCGCGCTGAATTATTGTGTTTGATCTTTTCATATTTTGATTAATATTTTGTATTATATGAACAAATAAAATAGCCAACGCATATGGTAATGAAGTATATGCAAAATGCCTCAGGACCTGGGTTCGAATCCCAGATACACCAATTTCTCCGTATTATTTTCTTTTTCAGAATCACATGCGTTTACAAGTCCAAGTCCACCATGGGACTTCCTCATTTAGCCTGCCACATGTCTTGAGATCCAGATCCAAGGGTCATCATCTGGAGGAACACCATAAGCCACAGTCGACATGCAATATTGGATCCAAAAAGTCAAGCATGGACCTCTCCTTTTGGGCCCAGATTTGGATATTTACACCTCCCAGAATTGCTTTTGTAGGCTCAATTCCTCATCCCTTTTTCTCTTTATAATTTATTTTAATTTATTTATTTAATTTACTTATTTACTAACCAATCAAATTATTTTCTTTTTATAAAAAAATCACAAAAAATATTATTTTTCATAAATCAGGTCTAGATTTTATTTTTATTAAAAAAATTAATTAATTTAGTTAGGTTTGTTAATTTAGAAAACGCTAATTATTTTGTAAATAAATTAAAAATAATTAGAATAATTAGGTTTTTATTCCAAATTTAATTTTTCTTTCTTTTCTTAAAAATAAAAAATAGAAAACCAAATATAGCTCATGTAATTATTTTCATTAATTAATTTAATCACTAATTAATTTTTGTATTTAATTTATAAAAAATAAATTCTTTTCTTTAACAAATATTAAAAACAACAAAAAAAACATTTTTCTTTTAATTAGGCTAGAAGGGTCAAAACCCTAATTTCTCGTTGACCTAATTTTTCCTCGCGCGCTTTATTTTTATTATTTATCATATTGATGTAACTGTCTACAGTTTGTAATAGTTTAATTATGACGTTTATTTCCATTTATCGCTTTATTTTCAAAGTGTTTGTTCTTGGCTATGTAAATACCCGAAGCCTTGTAATAGCGTAGTTTAATTTCGGCATTTTAAATTCCGCAAAATATAAACTGTTAGATGTATGATATATGATGCATGAAAAGAATGTATGTTTAACTTTAAAACGGTTAGATAAACCTAAATGTGCAAAGATAAATAATCTGAAATTGAATCACTCGCACATGCGCACTCCTAGGGTACACTTCCACTTGGTTGTCTTTGGTAAACGGTCATTGAGTATAGGATGCTTTAGTGGTCGTCCTTTTGTCCAAAGATCATAGTTTCCTCGTAATGGTTGCCTCGGATATTGTTGCCTCGGATAATTGATCTAAGACATTAGGGTTACTACTAAGACGTCCTAACATTTCTTTAGTGACCGTACGTCCCTTTTCGAATTGACCCTCAAACTCCAACGACGGTGCTACCTACTCATTAATAGTAGGATAGTGATGTCTAAAGGAAACAAATGTAGAACGATTCTTTTTTCGAGTAGGTAGAATAGCTCTTAAGTACTTGCTCAATCAAAAAAACAAAACATTTTTCAAACTTACACATCCTTTACAAACAAAGTTTTCAAAAACACTTCATTACACTCTTGAAGAAAACTTTTCAAAACCCATAAACACAAAGAAAACAATTTTTGAAAATGATGAACAAGTACCTAAGATCCCGTAGATAACTATGGATAGAAAGGGTGCTAATAACTTCCCTTTCTATAATCTACCCCCCGTACTCAGAAATATCTCGAAAAGGGAATTTTTCTACGCTTTTTTCCTTTCCTTGTTGGATAAAATAAAAGTCGGTGGCGACTCTTGCTTACCGCGACATTTTGCAAACACAAACACAAAACGCAAACCAGCAATTCCTTAAAAAATAGGGAAACACGTCCCGGTTCTGGCCACCGTATCACAGAACTGGCGACTCTGCTAGGGACTTAATAAGTGGGGTGTACCTTAGGAATAGTTCACCATATTGTTTTCAATTGTTTGATCTGTTTGCTTTATCATTGTGGGTTTTGTATTGGAGTTACTATAGATCCTAACCCGGATCTGGGGGACACCTTTTAGGTAAGTAGCAATAGACTGTAAGGGAACTGTACGACGTAGACTGATACGGTTGAAGCAGTAACTATGTTGGTGTGGCACATTAGTTGGTACCGATATCCCTTGTGGAGGAACAAGGAGAGTATAGGGCTGCTAATGGGTCATTAAGCATCAACTGACCTTAGAACCTATAATTGACCAACTTGGCCATAGAAAAGTAGCGGAATGCTACACTCATGGAGACCATACTCTCGCGATGATTCCTGTTGTAAGAAAAGATTGCTAAACTGGAATTATGACCGATCGAGGATGGTCAGTGATATTGAGAACCTCTAGAACCCGGTTACTATTACTAGGACAGGTTGAACCAACTAAACTGCAAGAGGGTAGTACCTAAACTCCATGCCAGCCTGAAATTTAAGGGCTATTTTGTGACTTGTTTGTCGTTACCATGTTTGCTATCTGTGATACCGGTGGTGTATTTTTTGAAGGGGTGAAAACCACAAGAAGGGGGGGTTGAATTGTAAAACTGGAATCTTAAAGCAAATGACAAGGTATTTTTATCCTGGTTCGTTTGATCTCAAACTACTCCAGTCCACCCGTCAAGGTGATTTTGCCTCTCTCCAACGAGGTCTTAATTCACTATATTCAACTGAATACAAATCTGCTTTAGCAACTGCTAAAACCTTCTTGATTCAAACCACAATCCGGTTTGTCAAGGTAGCACTTTCTTACAAAGGTATAAACAAATGTGTGTGAATGTTTTCTGTAAAAACTATATCACAACTGTGATGTATACACAAATTAAGCTTAGAAACTTAGAATGCTAAACACTAATGGAGTATCAGAGTTTGTTGGTTTAGCGAAACTTGGATGAAGATTATTGTTCAGCCTTTTTGCGTGTAGAGAGTTTGGAAGCATTAGCCATGATAATCTTCAAAGCTTGGTTTATATAGCACTTGAGAAGATGAACGTTGAAGCGAATATTCTTGATTCAATGCTATTAACAAGCTTTCCTTTTTGAGCAGATCTTGTCTGGAATGAGGCCGTTGGAATTGATTAACGTTCAATGCACAGTACCGTTGCTTCTTCAATGCACGATCTGGCTTGGCTCATTCTGATTCTGCTTCGCTGCTGATGAACTAATTTGTTTCTGTATCAGAGTGTTTTACGCGCAGTTCTGTTCATCAAGCTTTAGCATGTGCAAGCGTTGATCATCTGATCTTGACGTTCTGATTCAGCAACTTCTGATGCTGGTGCATGAAAACATATTCTGATGCTGAGAACGTGATCTTGCTTATTTTAATCAGCATATCTGCAAATTAGAGCATAGTAATTTTAGGCAGCATATAATTCAATCATGAAATATTTAACTACTATATCTTTTCACTTTGTTATCATCAAAACTTAAATATAGGGTACTAGATTCAAACATTGTTCTAACAATCTCCCCCTTTTTGATGATGACAAAAACTAGATATTTTAAATGAGAAAATAACGTGAAAAGTTATCAGAGCTATGTATCAGAATAAGAAGTACGAAGAATTCAGAGTTAAGAGATACTCCCCCTGAGTTTGTTACTTCCCTTTGCTATGCGTGTTCTTCAGAGTCAGATCTTTTTCTATCTTTGAGCATCAGATTATAAGTCTTTGACTTATCAGAGAGCAGAGCTTCAGAGCTTTTCCTGTCAGAGCTTTGCTTCGGATCAGAGTGTTAGGTCGATCAGAGCTTCATATATCAGAACTTCATATCTGATCAGAGCAACATGAGCTTCTACATTTTAATCAGATCTTCTAGCTTCTAGTCTTCATAGTGTTCAAGAGCTTCCTTGTGCCTGTAGACTTAAAGACAAAACAGAAAAACATTTCAAGTAATAGAGTTAGAATGTTTGAGAGTTTCTGTCTAGTTAGCCGTTATTGATTTTAAATATCATTCTTGTTCTCCCCCTTTTTGTCAGCAATCAAAAAGTGTTAGTGATGTGCTAAAACAATTTAGATCAGAAAAAAACAAATTATATTAAAGGTAGTTCAGTGCAAAAGAACATTACACAAACATAGTCAAAATAGTACATCAGAATGAAGAAAACATAAAAGGTTATGCATGACAAAAATTTTAAGGTTGTGGGGGCATGCGTGAGAACAGGCTTTGCAGCATTGCTTGAATCTTTTCAGAAGTTTCATTCTGCTTCTGAACCATGGTGACAACAGTATCAATTTTGCTGTCCTGAACATTCATTCTTGCTTCCATCTTCTGATTTCCTGCAGAAATACTGGAGGATGCCATTGTTCTCACACAAAAAGCTTGAGAGTGATTTGAGAGAAAAAGGGTTTGAAGGAGATAAACTCAGAAAAATGCAGAGAATACTTAAGAGATTATGAGAAAGCGTAAAGATTAAGAATGAAGAATAATGTGCTTAAATAAAGATTTCAAAAATTATTTTGAAAAATTAAACGTTTTTAAGAAAGAGAAAAAAAATAATGATTGCCATTAACAAGCGTGATTACTTTGCATTAAATGCTTGCTGATTTTGGGGGATTTGAGAAAGATACTTAAAAACGGTTACCAGACATGTGTCTCAATGCACCCAATCAGCGCTTTCCTTTCTCAGAAGCGTGCACGCGTTCTGCTTCAGGGATTTGCTGATGATTGGATGACACTTGTTTGATGTAGTGATCAGCACGTCTGTCTTTGAGATTAGACTCTCAGATCTTTAGACTTGCCTCTGATACAATCTGCATGTTCTAACTTTCTGAAAGAAGATTGATCAGAAGTTCACAGTAATATAAATACATTCTGAAAGATAAAAATATGGAATTAAAACATTTTCATTCTGGGCATACTTTCATGCTGAGATGTTTCAGAATGAAATTAAACCTATCTTCTAAAAGGGGTTTAGTAAAGATATCAGCCCATTGATGGTCTGTATCTATAAATTTCAAGTTTAAAATTCCTTTCTGAATATAGTCCCTAATGAAGTGATGTTTTATTTCTATATGCTTAGCTCTAGAATGTAAAATAGGATTCTTACTTAAGCAAATAGCAGAAGTATTATCACAAAGAATAGGAATGTTACTCTCAAAAATCTGGAAGTCTTCAAGCTGACTTTTCATCCAGAGCATCTGTGTGCTACATCCAGCTGCTGCTATGTACTCAGCTTCTGCTGTTGACAGAGCAATTGTTGATTGCCTTTTGCTGGACCACGAGATCAGATTTTCTCCCAGAAACTGGCAGCTTCCAGAAGTACTCTTACGTTCCACTCTGTCTCCAGCAAAATCAGCATCACAGTAGCCTACTAAACTGTAATCACTAGATTTTCTATAAAACAAACCCAGATTAGTAGTACCTTTCAGATACTTGAAAATTCGCTTAACAGCTGTTAAGTGAGATTCTCTAGGATCTGATTGGAATCTAGCACAAATACATACGCTGAATAAAATATCAGGTCTTGAAGCAGTCAGATAAAGGAGAGAACCAATCATACCTCTGTAGACTTTCTGTTCTACGCTTTTGCTTACCTCTTCTCTTTCCAGAATGCACGTGGGATGCATTGGAATCTTTGATGGCTTACATTCTGAGAGGTCAAATTTCTTCAGAAGGTCTCTGATGTATTTGCTCTGATGAATGTAAGTTCCCTCTGGAGTTTGATTGATCTGAATTCCTAGAAAGAACTTCAGTTCCCCCATGAGGCTCATCTCAAATTCTGCCGCATACACTTAGCAAATTTTCTTCCAAGAGAAGGATTAGTAGAACCAAAGATTATATCATCAACATAAATTTGACAGACTAAAATGTCACTCTTAACTGTTTTACAGAATAGAGTGGTGTCCACTTTCCCTCTGGTGAACTCATTTTCAAGCAGAAAGTTACTTAGCCTTTCATACCAAGCTCTGGGAGCTTGTTTCAGACCATACAGTGACTTTTTCAGTTTGAAAACATGTTCTGGATGTTTTGTATTTTCAAAACCTGGGGGTTGGTGAACATATACCTCTTCTTCTATATAACCATTTAAGAATGCACTTTTGACATCCATCTGATACAGAGTGATGCCTCTATTAACAGCAAATGAGATTAAAAGTCTGATAGATTCTAACCTGGCGACTGGGGCAAAGGTTTCTGTATAGTCTATCCCCTCTTGCTGACTATAACCTTGTGCAACCAGTCGTGCCTTGTTTCTGACGACTTCACCTTGTTCATTGAGCTTGTTTCTGAACACCCATCTTGTTCCAATGACGTTGAAACCTTTTGGTCTTGGAACGAGATCCCATACGTCGTTTCTGGTGAATTGATTCAGCTCTTCTTGCATTGCCAGAATCCAGTCATTGTCCAGAAGTGCTTCATCAATAGAAGAAGGTTCAATCAGAGACACAAGTCCCATCAGAGTTTCTTCAGAGTTTCTGAAGCTTGCTCTTGTTCTGATTGGATCTTCCTTTCTTCCTAGGATAGTTTCTTCTGGGTGATCCAAACTGCTTCTGGGTAATCTCTTCTGAGGTTGATCAGCAGCAGTTGTAGGAGTTCTAGCATTGCTTCTTTCAGACGTTGAAGGAATGTCTGTGTTGAGAGCTTCTGATGACTTGTCTTCAGAACCTGCAAATTCAATTTCTATACCTGCAAGATTTTCATTCTGCTTTGACTTTTCAGAGTCAAGCTTGTCATCAAAACGAACACTGATTGATTCTTCCACAATCTGTGTTTCTGTATTGTATACTCTGTACCCTCTTGAGCGTTCAGAGTATCCTAACATAATACACTTCTGTGCCTTAGAATCAAACTTGTTCAAATAATTCTTAGTATTTAACATATAGCAAGTACATCCAAATGGATGGAAATACGAAATGTTGGGCTTTCTGTTCTTCCACAATTCATATGGAGTCTTTTCCAGAATAGGTCTTATTGAGATTCTATTCTGAATGTAGCACGCTGTGTTTATTGCCTCTGCCCAGAAAGTCTTAGCAACGTTTGTCTCGTTGATCATGGTTCTGGCCATTTCTTGCAATGTTCTGTTCTTTCGTTCTACAACTCCATTTTGTTGGGGAGTTCTAGGACAAGAGAAATCATGCAGAATGCCTTTGTCATTAAAGAATGACTCAAAATCTTTATTTTCAAATTCTCCACCATGATCACTTCTGACTTTAACGATTCTAAGATCTTTTTCATTCTGAACTTGGTTACAGAAGGTAACAAACACAGAGTGTGACTCGTCCTTGTGTCTTAAGAACTTTACCCATGTCCATCTGCTATAGTCATCTACGATTACTAACCCATACTTCTTGCCACTGACAGAAGCAGTCTTAACTGGTCCAAATAAGTCAATGTGCAGAAGTTCTAATGGCTTAGAGGTAGAAACAACATTTTTGGATTTAAAAGAGGGTTTTGCAAATTTGCCTTTCTGACATGCTTCACACAGAGCATCTGAGTTGAACTTCAAATTTGGAAGTCCTCTGACCAGATTGAGTTTGTTAATCTGAGATATTCTTCTCATACTAACATGCCCCAATCTTCTGTGCCAGATCCACTGCTCGTTGTTAACAGACAGAAGACATTTTACGTTCTGACTCTTTAGTTCAGAAAGTTTGATTTTGTAAATGTTGTTTTTTTCTCTTACCATTAAATAGGATAGTCCCATCTTTCTGACTAACAGCTTTACATGATTTTTGATTAAAGATTATATCATAACCGTTATCACTTAATTGACTTATGGATAACAGGTTATGCATCAATCCATCTACAAGCAGAACATTATTGATAGAGGGAAGATTTCCGTTACCTACAGTTCCAGAGCCAATTATCTTTCCCCTCTGATTGCCTCCAAAGCCAACGTGGCCTCCAGGCTTAAGTTCCAGGCTTTGGAACATATGCCTTCTTCCCGTCATGTGTCGTGAGCAGCCAGAGTCCAGGTACCATGACTGGTGTTTCTGACTTGCTGCTAAAGATATCTGCAACATGTATTATTTTATCCTTAGGTACCCAGATCTTCTTGGGTCCTGATTTGTTAGTTTTACCAAAACTCTGGTTGAATTTTGGTTTCACAAAGTGATTACTACTAGTATATTTGATGTCATGTGTGTGACCATACACAAAGTGTGAATTTAGAGGAGTGTGTTTAATGGTTAAATCCATGACATTTTTAGGTGTAGGAACCTTACCTAGGTATCCTATTCCTTTCCTGCCGTTTCTGCTAACTCCATAGATCATTGAAGCCATTCTGCTTCTATCTATGCTTTTAGCAAGGAACTTCTGGAAGCTATGATCATACTCCTTGATGATCTCATCAGCGTTGCTGGGAGTTTCAGCAATTGGTTCCTTCTGAGAGTTTTGTAAAGAGGTTTCTAATTTTAAAATTTTATCTCTCAGCTCAGAGTTTTCCAATTTGAGACTCTCAGACTTATTAGAGTCAGATTCAAGAGTCCTTTTCAGGTCTCTGAATTTAGCTCTAATCTGCTGATAACGTTCCAGAATTTCATTGAGGCTTTCAGCAAGTTCAGCCTTTGTAAAATTAACAGCGAAGTTAGGGAATACCTCTTCTGTGTCTGATTCTGAGTCTGAGTCAGAAGCTTCACTGTCATCTGGAATGTTAGCCATGAGCGCTATGTTCGCCCTTTCATCATCTGATTCTGAGTCAGCTTCAGACGAGTCAGAGTCATCCCATGTGGCCATGAGACTTTTCTTCTTTTCTCTTCCAAACTTCTTTTTGGGCTTTTCCCTCTGAAGCTTTGGGCAGTCACTCTTGTAGTGTCCTTGCTCATTGCACTCGTAGCAGATGATGTCTTTTGTATTTGGCTTCTTGCTACCTGAGGAGCCTTCAGATCTTCTGTATCCAGAGGAAGAATCTGTCCTTCTGTATCTGGAGGAAGACTCGTTCTGATCAGATCTTCTGGGATTCCTGAACTTCCTTTGTCTTTGCTTCCACAGTTGATTTACTCTTCTGGAGAGAAGGGAAAGCTCGTCTTCTTCTGATGAGGATCCATCAGATGTTTCTTCAACTGCCTGCAAAACTTTAGATTCAGATTTTCTGTTAGATTTTAAAGCTATAGGCTTACCTTGCTTCTGAGGCTCGTCAGCTTCCAGCTCTATCTCATGACTTCTGAGGGAGCTTATAAGTTCCTCCAGAGTGATTTTGTTGAGATCTTTCGCCAGCTTCAGAGCAGTAACCATAGGCCTCCACTGCTTGGGTAAACTTCTGATTATCTTCTTGACATGGTCAGCAGTAGAGTATCCCTTGTCCAGAACTTTGAGACCAGCTACCAGAATCTAGAATCTAGAGAACATAGTTTCAATGGATTCAGATTCTTCCATTTTAAACGCCTCATACTTCTGAATGAGCGCCAGAGCTTTTGTTTCTTTGACTTGAACGTTGCCCTCATGCGTCATTCTGAGAGAATCAAAGATGTTCTTAGCTGTGTCTCTGTTGGAGATCTTCTCATACTCAGTATATGAGATGGCACTGAGGAGGATGGTTCTGGCCTTATGGTGATTCTTGAAATCACGCTTTTGTTGATCAGTCATTGATTTTCTATCAATCTTCTGACCAGTTGCATTCACAGGGTGCGTGTATCCATCTGTCACCATATCCCACAGATCAGCATCATATGCTAGAAAGAAGCTTTCAATTCTGTCTTTCCAGTAGTCAAAGTTTTCTCCATCAAAGACTGGAGGTTTGCCGCTGAATCTGTCTCTATCCTCATTGTTGTCATTGCTGAAATGAGAGTTGTTTCCTGCCATAGTGTTTTTCTGACACTGGATCTTTTACTGACACGGTTAAGTGTTTTAGCTCAGAACCAGGCGCTCTGATGCCAATTGAAGGGGTGAAAAACACAAGAAGGGGGGGTTGAATTGTAAAACTGGAATCTTAAAGCAAATGACAAGGTATTTTTATCCTGGTTCGTTTGATCTCAAACTACTCCAGTCCACCCGTCAAGGTGATTTTGCCTCTCTCCAACGAGGTCTTAATTCACTATATTCAACTGAATACAAATCTGCTTTAGCAACTGCTAAAACCTTCTTGATTCAAACCACAATCCGGTTTGTCAAGGCAGCACTTTCTTACAAAGGTATAAACAAATGTGTGTGAATGTTTTCTGTAAAAACTATATCACAACTGTGATGTATACACAAATTAAGCTTAGAAACTTAGAATGCTAAACACTAATGGAGTATCAGAGTTTGTTGGTTTAGCGAAACTTGGATGAAGATTATTGTTCAGCCTTTTTGCGTGTAGAGAGTTTGGAAGCATTAGCCATGATAATCTTCAAAGCTTGGTTTATATAGCACTTGAGAAGATGAACGTTGAAGCGAATATTCTTGATTCAATGCTATTAACAAGCTTTCCTTTTTGAGCAGATCTTGTCTGGAATGAGGCCGTTGGAATTGATTAGCGTTCAATGCACAGTACCGTTGCTTCTTCAATGCACGATCTGGCTTGGCTCATTCTGATTCTGCTTCGCTGCTGATGAACTAATTTGTTTCTGTATCAGAGTGTTTTACGCGCAGTTCTGTTCATCAAGCTTCAGCATGTGCAAGCGTTGATCATCTGATCTTGACGTTCTGATTCAGCAACTTCTGATGCTGGTGCATGAAAACATATTCTGATGCTGAGAACGTGATCTTGCTTATTTTAATCAGCATATCTGCAAATTAGAGCATAGTAATTTTAGGCAGCATATAATTCAATCATGAAATATTTAACTACTATATCTTTTCACTTTGTTATCATCAAAACTTAAATATAGGGTACTAGATTCAAACATTGTTCTAACATTTTTATCATGACATCATGCATCATGTCATCGCATGCATATTTCCTTAGAATAACCATTTCAAAGAACGATGGGATTCATCTTTGTTCTGTTTTGTAGATCATGGCATCTATGCGCAAAAATACCATTCGAGTCAACTTCGTGCAGATCCCAGCTCAGCTTAGAGAGTTGGTCTCAAAAGTTCCTGATACTCCTTCCTTTGTTAGAAGACATGGTCATCTCCTCAGTATGGTCACTTCCAAGTTGGATGAGAAAATGATGAGCGTGTTGTTCCAGTTCTTTGACCCGTTCACCTTCCCGAACTATCAGCTAGTCCCTACTTTGGAGGAGTTCTCTGATTTACTTGGCATATCTATTCTAGAGCAGACACCCTTTACAGGTTTAGAGATAGCTCCTAGGCCAGAGGATATTGCTTCAGCCCTCCAACTAACAATGGCTGATGTAGTATCTAATTGGGAGACTCTGAGTGGGATGAAAGGTTTCTTGGCTAAGTTTTTGATTGATCAAGCTCAACAGTTTTGGAATAGTTTGGACTTTCTAGCATTTGAAGACATCCTGGATCTCCTCATCTATGGCTTGGTTCTGTTCCCAAATTCAGATTCTTTTGTCGATGTGAACGCAGTTAAGATCTTCATGTCCCGCAACCCTGTTCCTACACTCTTGAGTGATATTCTGCATGCTCTTTATACCCGTACCGTTCGGAAAAGGGGAACTCTCATGTGTTGTACACCGCTGCTGGAGAGGTGGTTTATTTCTCACTTCCCCAAATTTGTATTGAAGAATGAGGAAGGTATGGGTTGGGCTTACAGAATCATGTCCCTTGCTCATACGGACATCCTTTGGAGTACTAAAGATATGGAAAAGGCAACTGTCATTGATCGGTGTGGGGAATACCCCAATGTTCCATTGCTTGGAATTAGAGGAGGGATAAGTTATAATCCTTGTTTGGCCTTACGACAGTTCAGACGAGCTCGAAGGGACGGTCCTCATGAGTTGCTGCTTCCAGACATTGTCTTTGACTTCAAGGGGGATGTTGAGGGACATCGCCACAGATTTATACGAGCCTGGGGCAGGGTGAATAGGGCTGATCCACATGAGCTAGGAATGAAGACTTCTCTCCCGATGCAACCGTATCTCCAGTGGGTTCAAGCCCGTGCTCAAAAGCTGGGAATGCCATATGAAGCTGTTTTGCCGGTGATTGTGGAGCATATTGACGAAGAAGGGGTTCCTTATATAATCCTCCATCCTCATATGCCTACTGATCTAGGGGCATTTAAGAGATCTTGGATCCAGCTAATGGAAGAAAGGGATACCTACAGAGAGAAGTATCACGAGCAGGAACGGAAGATCCTGAAGCTCACAAGGCAGCTAGAGACTGAGAGGACAATCAACGATTATGTCAGCATGAAAGGAAAACGACCATGGGAATTATGATGTCTTTTATTGTTTCTAGTTTAGATTTTCTTTTTAGTATTTCTTTTGTAACGCCTTAAAGGCATTTGTTAAACATTGTTTCAAGTCTTAATCTAATAAAGTGTGTTTTATTTTGGTTTACAAATTTGAATCTCCCTAAGTCTTTGAAATCATTTCATACGCATTCCATTTTCATGCACCTCATTACAGGTACCCTTACACGTTTCTCATCTTCTTCGCTATTTATTTAAGCACAATATGTCTTTTGAAACATCTACTGATCAAGCCATCAAGGCTCTGCAAGCTCAGAATGCTCAGTTCCAGGAGATGTTCATGAACTTCGCCAAGAGTCAACAAGATTTGAAGACTCTTATCTTAAAGGACAAGAAGAAGAAGAAGAAGAAGACGGTCCTTCTAAATATGGGTCACAGATTTGGGAACAGGTTAAGACAGGAAGTTGATTTATCTCATTCATCTGGAGGAGGAGAGAATCAAGAAGAAAGGAAGGGTCCTAGCCCTGTGGTTTCTGACAATGACACCGACTTTGATGAAGACCAGTATCCTCCTGCTGAGGATAGGTATAAACAACTCGAAGACCGGTTGAGCACAATGGAGATTCAGAAGGTTCCTGGTCTGGACTTCGGAGATTTATGTTGGCATCTGGGGTGGTGATCCCGCACAAGTTTAAAGCACCTGTCTTTGCTAAGTATGATGGGGTCTCCTGTCCGAAGTTACACCTCCGCTCGTATGTTAGAAAGATTCAACTGTATACTGCTGATAGGAACCTCTGGGTTCATTTATTTCAAGATAGTCTATCAGGGACTCAACTTGAATGGTTCTATCAACTGGAAGGAGTTAATGTCCGCAACTGGGAGGACCTTGCTGCTGCTTTTTACAAGCAATACCAATATAATGCCGACCTTTCTCCCACACGCACCCAACTTCAGGGCATGCCTATGGGTGCGAGCGAAGGTTTTAAGGACTACACTCAGAAGTGGAGAGATCTGGAAGGAAGAGTCCAACCCCCTCTGGCTGATAGGGAGTTGGTGGATATGTTTTTGGGGACTTTGTATGGTCTGTATTTCAATCATTTGATCGGTAGTTCATCGTCTGGGTTCACTGAATTGATTATGACTGGGGAGAGAGTTGAGGCCGGTATCAAGAGCGGCAAGATACAGAAAGGTGCTTCGTCAAGTACAGAGATGAAGCCTTTCAAGAAGGAATCTAGTGCAGTTTACAGCTCGAGGAGCCAAAATCGACCTGAGTGCCGCCAAGCAGTTAATGCGGTAGTTATATCAAGGCCTGTTGTTGCCCCACAATGCAACAATCAGCAAAGAGCGGAGAGACTGCAAAGGCAGTATACTCGGCTCAGTATGACTCTATCTCAAATTCTGCCGCAACTGTTGAAAACCAACTTGATGATTCTGAAGGAGGCTCCAAAGAATCCCAGTACTACATCACCGCTGTATAATCCGAACGCTCGCTGTGCTTATCACTCCGATAGCCCAGGGAATGATACCAATAAATGCTGGCCTTTGAAGAATAAAGTGCAGGATCTGATTGATGCTAAGGAGATTGAGTTTGAAACTCCGGAAAAACCTAATGTCATAACGGCTCCTATGCCAAAATATGACGCGAGAGTAAATGCTATTGGAGATGATGATGAAGGGTCAGATTTCGAAAGCTGGATTTACCCGACTACTGAAGGTGGATTAAGCAATTGGACGACGAAGGACTTCGTGCCCATTTCTTTTATTACACAGTAATAAGACTTTTGTTTTGAGTTTTGTAATAGACAGTTTAAAACTTTACCTCCAGGTGCCTTGCCCAAGATACTGTGGTTTTGTTTGAGGGCTTATTATGTGTCATTTCCATATATCATCAAATAAAGCATTGGACGTTTTCTTGCATTACAAATTTTGCGCTCCTAGTTTTTCCTTTTTTTGCACTTTATCAAAACAGCTATTTGTCTTACACACACTCACATATACAGGTCCATATCCACTCTAGATCCCACTGATAACGACTCTGCTACTGCCAATTATGACTTCAAAAGTTTGATCAACCAAGCCGAGGATGAAGGTAAGGATGATTGTGAAGTGCCTGGGGAACTTGCTAGACTGTTACTTCAGGAAGAGAGGGCCATAGAGCCGCATGAAGAGCCAGTGGAAACAGTAAATATGGGTACAGAAGAAGACAAGAAAGAGGTCAAGATCGGTGCAAATCTGGAGTCTAGTGTTAAACAACGGTTGATACAGATGTTGGGTGACTATGTTGAGATCTTTGCCTGGTCTTATAAAGATATGCCTGGGTTGGATACCGATATTGTGGTTCACCGCATGCCCACCAAGGAAGACTGTCCTCCAGTGAAACAGAAAGTTCGCCGAATGCGCCCAGAGATGTCTGAGAAAATCAAGGCTGAGGTTATGAAACAGTTTGATGTCGGTTTTCTAGCAGTTACTTCTTACCCGCAGTGGGTTGCCAACGTGGTTCCAGTGCCGAAGAAAGATGCCAAGGTTAGAATGTGTGTTGACTATAGGGATCTGAACAGGGCGATCCCCAAGGATGATTTCCCTCTGCCTCATATCGATGTTCTGGTTGACAACACTGCATAGCATAAGGTCTTCTCTTTTATGGATGGTTTTTCTGGTTACAATCAGATTAAGATGGCTCCCGAAGACATGGAGAAGACAACGTTCGCTACGCAGTGGAGTACCTTTTGCTACAAAGTCATGCCTTCCGGGTTGAAGAATGCTGGAGCAACGTATCACCGCGCCATGGTCGCTTTGTTCCACGACATGATCCATCATGAGATTGAGGTATAAGTTGATGACATGATTGCGAGGTCCCAGACAAAAGAAGAACATCTTGACCATCTTCAGAAGCTATTTGACAGGTTGAAGTTGTATAAGTTGAGGTTAAACCCGAACAAGTGCACCTTCGGGGTAAGATCTGGTAAGCTGCTGGGTTTCGTCATTAGTGATAAAGGTATTCAAGTGGATCCTGTAAAAGTGAAGGCTATACAGGAAATGCCTGCTCCCCAAACAGAAAAAGAAGTCAGAGGCTTTTTGAGACGGTTAAATTACATTGCCCGATTCATTTCACATTTGACTGCTACTTGTGAGCCAATCTTCAAACTGCTGAAGAAAGATCAAGTGGTAAAGTGGAATGATGAATGCCAAGCCGCTTTCAAAAGGATTAAGGAATATCTCCAAGAGCCACCTATTTTGGTGCCTCCAGTTGAAGGGAGACCCCTGATCTTATACTTGACAGTACTCGACAATTCAATGGGGTGTGTGCTGGGGCAGCATGACGAGTCTGGCCGAAAAGAGCATGGTATTTATTACCTTAGCAAAAAGTTTACCGACTGCGAGACCCGATACTCGTTGCTTGAGAAAACTTGCTACGCTTTGGCATGGGCTGCTCGTCGGCTGAGACAGTATATGCTGATTCACACTACCCTATTGATATCAAAGATGGATCCAATTAAGTATATCTTCGAGAATCCTGCCTTGTCCGGAAGAATAGCAAGATGGCAGATGATCTTGACTGAGTATGACATCCAATATACGACCCAAAAGGCAATCAAAGGAAGTGTGTTGGCAGATCATCTAGCACATCAGGCAGTGGATTATTACCAGTCTATGAACTTCGAATTCCCGGATGAGAACATCATGTTGGTGACTGACTGTGAAACACCTGGACCGGATGAAGGACCTGAGGAAGGATCCCGATGGTCTATGTACTTTGATGGAGCTTCAAACGCTTTGGGTAATGGCATTGGTGCCGTGATCATATCTCCTGAAGGCTCTCATACTCTGTTCACCGCCCGACTATGTTTCAACTACACCAACAATATGGCGGAGTATGAAGCGTGCATCATGGATCTTTGAGCAGCAATTAACCTAAGGATTAAGTTATTAAGTGTATTCGAAGATTCCGCTCTCGTGATCAGTCAGATCAAAGGCGAGTGGGATACGAAGCACCCAAATATTATTCCTTACAAAGGGTACGTACTGACGTTGCTTCCACACTTCGAGGAGATAACCTTTGAACACTTCCCAAGAGAGGAGAATCAGTTAACGGACGCGCTAGCTACGATGTCTTCTATGTTCAAGGTCAGGTGGGACAACGAGGCTCCCTAGATTACCATTGAAAGGTTAGACGAACCCGCACATTGCTGTGACATTGAGACTGAAGAGGTAGAAGATAAACCCTAGTTTCACGAGGTAAAGAGGTATCTTAAGGCTCAAGAATACCCCGAGAGTGCATCTGTTAATGATAAACAGTTTTTGAGGAGGTTCGCGGCGAAGTTCTTCATCAGTAATGGTATCCTTTACAAGCGTAATCATGACTCAACCTTACTGCGATGTGTGGATAAGAGCGAGGCGGAAAAGATCATGGTGGAGTTACATGAAGGTACTTTCGGAACTCATTCCAGTGGACACACCATGGCAAAGAAGATCCTACGGGAAGTATATTATTGGTCCACAATGGAAGCCGACTGTTATCAGCATTCTCGGACCTGTTATAAGTGCCAAGTCTATGTTGATAAGGTGCACATACCTCCAGTTCCTCTGAACGTCTTGACAGCTCCTTGGCTTTTTGCAATATGGGGCGTCGATATGATAGGCGAGATCAGACCTACTGTGTCCAACGGGCATCGTTTCATCCTGGTAGCTATTGATTACTTTACAAAGTGGGTTGAAGCAGCTTCCTTTGCTACTGTAAGCAAGAACCTTGTGGCACGGTTTATTCGGCACAATCTGATCTGTCGATATGGTGTACCAGAGAGGATCATTACGGACAATGGTACAAATCTCAATAATAAGATGATCACCGAGCTCTACAAGCAGTTCAAGATACAGCATCACAACTCTTCTCCTTACCATCCGAAGATGAATGGAGCTGTTGAAGCGGCTAATAAGAACATCAAGAAGATTGTGCAATAGATGACAGTGACATACAAAGATTGGCATGAGATGTTACCATTTTCTCTCCATGGGTACCGTACCTCAGCGCAGACGTCAACAGGGGCAACACCCTATTCCTTGGTATATGGCATGGAGGAAGTCTTGCCCATTGAAGTTCAGATACCCTCTCTTTGGATTATGAAGGATGCAGGTTTGAGCGAAGATGACTGGATTCAGACCCGACTTGATCAGCTGAACTTAATCAACGAAAAGAGACTTACTACTATTTTTCATGGTCAAATGTATCAAAAGCGGGTGATAAAGGCATTTAACAAGAAAGTTAAACGACAAGGGTATCAAGTTGGGGGTCTGGTGATCAAACGCATCATATTACCTCAAGTTGATCCCAGGGGAAAATGAACCCCTACTTACGAAGGGCCATTTATGGTTAAGAACATTTTCTCAGGAGGAGCCATGATTCTAACCACCATGGATGGTGACGACCTTCCTCACCCCGTCAATGCAGACATAGTGAAAAATACTACACATAATCAAGGACACACTAGGTTGACTGGCCTAGGCAAAAATAAGGGCCTCCCGGCGAACCAAAAGGGTTCGGGCAAAAATAAGGGATCAAAGCGTAACACTATGTCTCATTGGATCACCTTGCAAACAGACTTCGGTATCGACTATCAAGCTCGAACGGCGCCAAACAATCTGATCTACCTTCAACCAAGTAGCAAAGTGATGAGATGCTCGAGGACATAAAGGCGATAGCAGAGTTGGAATCCAGTGGGATTCTTCACATAACTGTTTTTCTTTGTTTTTCACAAATTGTATAAACTCTATTATTCGGCGGCGTTCTCTTACTAAGACGTCAGCCTCTTGTACAAAAATGCCTATTTACAGGCTAAACTTCAAAGTCAATACAATTCATTTTCACAAAGAAATTTCAAACTGTTTTCTTTTTTTTGTTTAGTTTTGTAAGAACGTCCAATGTTCATTTTTTATATATGAATTTGACAATAATTGATGTTCATGAATATTTACATGCGAAACAAAAGACGATTACTCATAATATCAGGAACAGGGGCAAATAAGAATTGTCCAGACCTTATAGTTTCTATATTCACCAGGTACAGGGATAGATTTAGCTGAAGAATATGACTAAGGTACATTCACTCCCCGCAGAGTAAGAAAAAACGGTAGTGTTAACTCTCCCCAGCTGAGGCTCAAAACCGCGAATGAATCGGCAATATTCTCCCCAAGCAGAGTTTATCTATCATCAGCACTGGAAAATTATCCCCAGTGGAGTTTGGAGAATTATTCCCAGTAGAGGCTGGAGGTCTGTCCCAGTAGAGTCTAAAAGGTAATCCCCAGTAAAGTCGCAACTGGAAAATCATCCCCAACAGAGTTAATTCCTTTCACAAACAAAAATTCAATCCCCGACAGGTTCCATTATCGCCAACAACGGTAATTCATCCCCGACTGAGTTTATTCTTCCAAATCAACAGATCCTCTGGCAGAGTATGTCCTCCCCACAGAGTCATTTCCTCATTAGTTTATTCCCCAATGGAGTTATCCTCTCCCGCAGGTTTATTCTCACGATCATCTTCATTCACTATCCCCAGCGGAAACGAAGAATTCAACTCTTTTCTCCAGCAGCAATCCGAGATTTATTTTCCCCAGCTAAAAATATCACATTTCCATACATCATGACATGCATACGCATCATACAACACAGTCTCATTTATTTTGAGAACATCATTGCCTAATACATATCATGCATTACATACAGCTAACCTTTACCTTTCAGGAAAGATACAATCAAATTCTCACAAAATTCAAGCTGTGAAGCTCGGGTACGACTGATAATAGTTTAATCCCCAATTGAATACGGATGACCAAAGTTCCTAAAATTCAACTTTCCTCTTCAATAGAGATGTTTCCTCAGTTGAATACGGATGACCGAAGTTCCTAAAATTCAACATAGATGATTCCTCAGTAGAATACGGATGACCGAAGTTCCTAAAAATCGACAGAGATGATTCCTTAGTAGAATACGGACGACCGAAGTTCCTAAAATTTGACAGAGATGTTTCCTCAGTAGAATACAGATGACCGAAGTTCCTAAAATTCGACAGAGATGTTTCCTCAGTAGAATACAGACGACCGAAGTTCCTAAAATTCGACAGAGATGATTCCTCAGTAGAATACAGACGACCGAAGTTCCTAAAATTCAACAGAGAAGGTTCCTCAGTAAAATACGGGCGACCGAAGGTCCTAAAATTCAACAGAGATGTTTCCTTGGTAGAATACGGACAACCGAAGTTCCTAAAATTCAACAGAGATGATTCCTCAGTAGAATACGGATGACCGAAGTTCCTAAAATTCAAACAGAGACGACTCACAAGAAGAATATGGACGACTGAAGCTCCTAAAATTCTACTTCTCTCAACAGAGATCAGCCTTCCCTAGAAGAATCTTCCTCAACGAAAGGTATACAAGCTCTCGCTAAGGAAGCTCTTATGCGATCGACACTCCTTCAGATGGCATCTTTAAGCCCATCCCCTCGTCAGAAATTTCCAAATGTCACCTGTAAGCCCATTCCCGACGTCACTAGACAAGTACCACTTCATGCGAGTGCAAATTTCTGGGCACTCTAGTGTTCAATCCTCTTCCACCTTCGGATCACGAAAGGCACAAAAGCTAATCTACATACTCAGGTTTAAGAAGATTGAACAGGGGCAGCTGTTGTACCCCAAAATTTTCCCTCCCATATTTCTCAAAACATTTCAAGAAATATCCTCAAGTTGCTCAAGGTAGTCCAAGGGTTGGCCAGACAAGCTCTCTCCTAAGGCAGTCTACCTCAAATTGGGGTTTCATGTTGCATCAAGATACTTGAGTCCAAGGGATCCCAAATTCTCACCAATGTCTTAATATGTTCTCAAGATCATCCATGTCAAGTTTCAAGCCTTGCAGAGGAAGTTTGCTCAGTCAATTGCTCAAAGGCCTGAAAATCGACTATTTTAGGGAAAAAGTCAACTGTGGCCCACATACAGTCAAACTTCAAGATTTTTGGTAAACATTCTCATTTTTATGAATATTTCATCATTTGATCAAGGGTTGATCATGATTCATCAAGGATGGTTCATAATTCATCAAGACTCAAAAGTTGCTAAATTAGGGTTTTGTAGGAAAAGTCAACTCAACTTTGACCAAGCATAACTTTCTCATACTTTATAAGAAATGACCCATCCAAATCTCATTTCGAAGAGGATGCAACTCTATAAAATCCATATTCAGCTCCCAAGTTCAAAATATACACTCACAAGAAGTTATGAATTTGGACATTATAGGTCATTTTGAAAAGTCAACAAAAACACCTTTTTTTTCAAAGCTCCATACATGAGCATGGAGTATCAAATTTATATGAGACCAAAAGGGTTGATTATAGGACATCTAAAGCTTTCTAAAAAGTCCCAGAACACCTCTAAAGAGTCAAAATTGAGGAAGTTATGCATTGGTGAAGTTGACCTTTTTTGCAAAATTGCCAAAAGTCAACTATGCCTAAAACTTCAATTTTTGCCAAATGGGCCCAATCTTTTTCACTTGTTTTGAGTTGGCAACATAGTCCACGAGCTCTAGCCTTTTCCACTTGTCAATATCTTATTTTTATTATTTATTTTGATTTTTATTTGAATTAATTCAATTTAAAATAAAACAAATCATATAACAAAACATTGAAAACAAAAGATTTTGTGCTTGTTTCAGGTCTTAAATTACAACTAGCATGTATTCAAATTCATGTGAAGGCATATGTGCACAAAAAGATTGATTTTAGGCCAATTTTGGAATGATATTCAAGAGAATCAAATCACAATAAAATTCAATAATGGAAGAAGATTGAGTGCATTCTATCAACCCTAATCCATTCCTTGATACAAATAAAACAAAGGCTGACCAAAAACTAGGTTAGAAACAGGCGCAACAAGGAGAGCAAAAACTGAAAAAATCAAGAAAAAGTGCAAGATTGAATTCCTATTTCCAGGCATCCTCAAGGCCTTCTAGCTATCCCAATCGATTCCTGGGAGTGTCAGCAAGCTAAAGCAATCAAGAACAAAGCCTTTCCAGCACCCAAAAGCGTTGTAAGTCCATCACGATACCCATAAATTTTTGAATTTGGTTAGCACGATTTAGGCATTGTTAGGATGAATTAATCATATATTGTTGATCCATGAAACATTTGCAAGCTTCCTGTATTGATTAATTGCATTTATATGGCCTATATTAGATTTCACCATTGTTAGGGTTTGTAGCTCCGAATTAGGGTTTTTGCTTACATGTGAAATTAGCTTTCATAAATGGTACCATCATGTTCAGGAGGATGAGACAAGTCCAACCATGGCATTAGATGTCATTTATATGGCCCATGGAAGATTTGGGAATGAACCCTGTTTATAGCAACGGACAAACGTCCATAGGTAAAAGTGTTTCACTTTTACCAACAGATCCAAGGAAGGAGATGATTTGCTGGCACCTTCCCATTGGGTCTTTTAAATTTTTGCGCGCTGAATTATTGTGTTTGATCTTTTCATATTTTGATTAATATTTTGATTAATATTTTGTATTATATGAACAAATAAAATAGCCAGCGTAGATGGTAATGGAGTATATGCAAAATGCCTCAGGACCTGGGTTCGAATCCCAGGTCCACCAATTTCTCCATATTATTTTCTTTTTTAGAATCACATGCGTTTACAAGTCCAGGTCCACCATGGGACTTCCTCATCCAGCCTGCCACATGTCTTGAGATCCAGATCCAAGGGTCATCATCTGGAAGAACACCATAAGCCACGATCAACATGCAACATTGGATCCAAAAAGTCAAGCGTGGACCTCTCCTTTTGGGCCCAGATTTGGATATTTACACCTCCCAGAATTGCTTTTGCAGGCCCAATTCCTCATCCCTTTTTCTCTTTATATTTTATTTTAATTTAATTATTTAATTTACTTATTTTCTAACCAATCAAATTATTTTCTTTTTATAAAAAAATCACAAAAAAAATATTATTTTTCATAAATTAGGTCTAGATTTTATTTTTATTAAAAAAATTAATTAATTTAATTAGGTTTGTTAATTTAGAAAACCCTAATTATTTTGTAAATAAATTAAAAATAATTAGAATAATTAGGTTTTTATTCCAAATTTAATTTTTCTTTCTTTTCTTAAAAATAACCAAAAAAAAACCAAAAATAGGTCATGTAATTATTTTCATTAATTAATTTAATCACTAATTAATTTTTGTATTTAATTTAGAAACCCTAAATTATTTTCTTTAAAAAATATTTAAAACAACAAAAAAACATTTTTCTTTTAATTAGGCTAGAAGGGTCAAAACCCTAATTTCTCGTTGACCTAATTTTTCCTCGCGCGCTTTATTTTTATTATTTATCATATTGATGTAACTGCCTACAGTTTGTAATAGTTTAATTAGGACGTTTATTTCCATTTATCGCTTTATTTTCAAAGGGTTTGTTCTTGGCTATGTGTTGTACCCAAAATTTGCCCTCTCCTTTCATCAACACTTTCTCATCACATGACTCTTGAAACTCAAGATCAAGCTAGGGTTTGTTCTGCTCAAGACCCCTCTTTGCACTGTTGACCTAAATTAGGGTTTGAATTTGCACAGGGATGTTTTAACCTAAAATTCCCAAAGTGACTTTCATACTTCATGTTGGACTCACAAGTTTTCCCTTACCAAGTTTCAGGCTTTAATTCAAAGTTTTGCCCAGTCAATTGGACAGTTGACCTAGAAATCAACATTATGAACTCATATGAACCATTTGATCAAGTTTGGATCACAATTCCACAAGAAATTTGGTCAGATCACCAAAAAGGGCAAAATGGTCATTTTTAAGGTTTTGACTGCACAAAGGCAATTTTTGACTGTTTGACCTAACCAATGGAAAACCAAGCTCACATATGGACTCAAGGACCCAATGACTTTGTCTTGATCCACTCAACAAGTTCAAAATACCTCAAATGCATAAGATTGACAGATGAATTTTTTAGTCAACTGATCAAAATTTGATTGTACACTGAAAAGTCAAACTTTGATTTTTTGGTCAAAATCAAGTGCCAAGATTCATTTCTCATCAAGACATGTCAAATTATGAAACTTGTCCATCAAGAAACCCAAAAATGCAAATTAGGGTTTAAAATGGAAAAATTTCATAACTTAGAAATTTTTCTAAGTTATGAAATTTTC
The DNA here is from genome assembly GCA_948472305.1 of Vicia faba. Classification (NCBI taxonomy): domain Eukaryota; kingdom Viridiplantae; phylum Streptophyta; class Magnoliopsida; order Fabales; family Fabaceae; genus Vicia; species Vicia faba. The sequence goes on along the minus strand of OX451736.1, from coordinate 1,395,921,408 downwards.
TTATTTTTTCCTAACTTTGTCCCATTTTTTCACCAAGATGCAAATGGATTCAAACAAAACATGAAACATGAAAGTTGTAGCCCATCACAAAGTCTACAACTTTGATTCACAAAGTTTTCTCAAAGGAATCTTTCATCTCAAGTTATGATTTTTGGAACAAGGGTACCAAAAACTTTTAACTTAGAAGAAATTTGCCCTAATCTAGGCAGGATTTTGACCCATCTTCTTGGCCATTTTTCACATAGTTACACTTGGAGTTTCAAGTTACATTACAAATATGGATTGTAGTACATATTCCAAGCTTTCCAAATTGTCTAAGAACTCCTCAAACACCCTTGTGGTTAGAGAGAATCGAATTCACAAAGTTGGAAAAAACTCACTTTTGTTCATGGCCAAGGCATGTTCATAGCAACTTGCATTTTCAAATCAGCTTGTGTAATGCTAGCTTGCAGGCCTCAAAACCAACTTACACTGCATAATTTAATGCCTAACCATTGTGTTAAGGTGTTATCTCATCCATTTGGGCATTACATGCAAGTTTAAGCCTTAAATAGTAAAAGTGATTTTGCCATTTTTGCAAAAGTAGCTTTATGTCAAACCACTAAGCATTGAGCTTTGAACAAAGATCTGAGTTTGAAAATCAAATCCAGGGATTAGAGGGGGCATAGAGGGTTGTTTGCAGCATACAAGATGGCTGGTACAGGCCTGTGAGATACACTTACACATCTTTGCTTCATATAGAAAAAACATTGCAAAAGAAGACCAACTTGATATTTTCTATTAACAAAAGCCAAAGCAAACATTGCACACAAGTTCCATACATCAAAACATACCTAAAGCACGACCCTTCCATCCCTCATACCTCCTAATACAAAAAATCCCTGTTTTGCTGCAAAACAGGGCACTCCCTGCAGATTGAGTTCCACAACACAATTTGCTCGTGCACTTTTGCCCAAACCGGTTCAAACACCTTCCATTTCATCCATCCAACTATTTCAAACCTTAAACACCAGCTGTAACACCTCTAATACACTTTGCCATTTTCATTTCCAAGCTTTGCAGGTGGACTTCTACAACATGATACAAGGTGTTTCAAAGCAAGCCAAGTATTGGAGGAGCTTCCTTGGACCTCAGGCAAGCTCAACAGAAGCTCAAACACCATTAAAGGTTGTTGTGTTGCTCTGCTCGATTCAAGCTGAAACAGGTATTTCATGGACTTCTATATCTCTATTTAGGAATGGTTAGGCTTAGGTTTGTGAATGAAATATGTTGTACTCATAGCCCTGAAGCCATACATATGATCAGCTTTCATTTATATTAAGTGTGCTAGGAGAATTTCAGCCATGAACATGTGAAAAAAGTTAGGTCAGATTTTAGGGTCAGAGAAATTCTCTCTGGTCTTTGAGAGTTAGATTTAATGCTTTATATGGTTAGATTCGTGTTTAAATTCTCTACAAGTTTCATGTTTTAAGTTTTGTCAAAAGATCAAAGAATTAGGAGTTGGCATGTTGTACAAGAGGCGCGCGCATCTTCAAACAGATGCTGGAGGTTGAAGAACGTGATGGCTTGGGCTGGGCCCGAGTCATTCTTGCTTTTAGCACCCCTTTATTCAGTTTGCACCCCCCTTGCCCATTTGATTGAATATTTGTCATTTTTATGTTTTTAATTTTTATTCTGACTTTATATTTTTTGCTCAAATATAAAAAATGCCAAAAATAATTTTCCACATTTTTTTTTCATATTTATTTGATATTTATCTATTTTGTTTAAGCATATATGTATAAATAAACCTTTTTTTTAATAAAACATAAAAAATAATACAGAAAAATATATTTATTTTTTATTTTTTATTTTTATTTACATTAAAAAACATTTTCTTGAAAATATCCATTTTGTAAATAAAAAAATCAATTTTTATCTTTGTATATTTAATAGGTTTAATATATATATATATATATATATATATATATATATATATATATATATATATATATATATATATATATATATATATATATATATATATATATATATATATATATATATATATATATATATATATATATATACTTTTATATTTTATTTTATTAGATAATTAGGACAAAAAATATAGAAATAATACATTTTTATTTTTATTAATATTTGACACTAAAAATACTCTTTTTACAACACACTTTTTATTTTTGTATAAATTGATATATATTGTATATAATTAATAAATATTACTATTTATTTGAAAATTAGGGTTTTGCCCTAAATGACCAAAAATAATTAAAATTTGACTTTTTTTTTATTTTGTTAATATTTCACATTAAAAATACCCTTTTCACATACATAAAAAACTTTTTTTTTTGCATAATACATTTTTATTTGATATTTATTTAATTGTATTTATTTAAATGTTAAATATGGACTTGTACACCTAAACAAAATGATCAAGTCCCTTAAAGAAAATTGCCAAAGACACTTGACACTATTGCTATCATGGTCTATACGATGACCCGCACCCGTCCCGTTTAACATCCTAACACAAGGTTGTTCACCAAATACAATGGTGAAACAACACTGTTAAAAGGGTTAAAAACATAAGAAAGATCTTTGGGTAAAATTGGGGTAGATAGCTCTTAGTTACTTGATCAAACTTGCAAAAAACATCCTTGCTACTTTTTTCAAAACACACTCCACAAACACAATAACACAACAACTTTTAAAACATTGAAAACCTTTCAAAAATACAAACACCGTTGTATACATTCAAACAAGAATCATTACAAAGGTTGCCACAATGATGGCCTCTTTTCAAAACATTTTTCAAAACCACACACAAAGCACCATTTCAAACAATTGAAAAATGCAAAGCAAGTGATCTAAGCAAGTAACTAAGAGCCCATGGATAACCATGGATAGAAAGGGTGCTAATACCTTCCCTTTTTATAATCTACTCCCCTAACCCAAGAAAATATCTCAAAGGTCTTTCCTGTGCTTTTTGACCTTTCCTTAGGATAAAATAAAAAGTCGGTGGCGACTCTTGCTAAACCTAACATTTGCAAATACAAATGCAAAATCCCAAGTCGGTTCTCCCACCGTATCACAGAACTGGCGACTCTGCTGGAGAATTCTTTAAAAGTGGAGTAACCTTAGGGCTTATATCAACTTTTGCATGATTAATTGTTTGCTTTGATTGCTTTACATTTTTGGTTCTCTTGTTTGGGCTTGAAATCCTCCACCCGGATTTGGGAAACATTCATAGATAGCAATACATTGTGGAAACTATGTGGGGTATACCGACACGGTTGAAGCAATAGCTATATTAGTGCGACATATTTGTGAGTACCGGTAGCCTTTGAGTCAATCAAAGAGAATACGGAGCCGCTGAGTGATGTCACTAAGCACTAATGACCTAGAACCTTACTTGACCATCTTGGCCTTTATTAGGGGTAGTGAGATTACCGGCTTTGGTGCAGTCCGAAGTTGGTAGATACTCGATACTACACTCATTGAGGGTTGTTTTCTTGGAATATTTTGGTCGCTAGTTAAGTGGCTAAACCAAAACAATGAACATAGAAAATAATCCAATGATATTGAGCTCCTTAGAAACCGGTTACTATTTATAGGACAGGTTTTTAAGCCAACTAAACTCAAGAGGGTACTTACCTATGAAACCTCATGCAAGCCTGAAACTAGGGTTTTGTGTGACTTGCTTGTACATGTGCTTGTGCATACATCATGAACATCATAAAGCATCATATGCATCCACTAACCATTTCAAGGGTTTGGATCTTCATCTTTGTTCTTGTTTTGTAGGTCATGGAAACTCTTCGCAGGAAAACAATTCAAATCAACCTTGTGAGAATCCCTCCTCAACTCAAAGAGCTTACATCCAGAATTCAAGAAAATTATCTCTTTAATGAAAGACATGGTAGACTTCTCAACCTAGTCAACACCAGCATTGAAGAAGACATGGTGAAAGTGTTGTTCCAGTTCTTTGACCCCTTTCACCACTGTTTCACATTCCCTGATTACCAATTGGTGCCTACTTTGGAGGAATTTTCTCAACTCCTGAGAATTCCTATTCTTAATCAACTACCCTACAACGGTATGGAAAAAGAACCAAAACATGAAGATGTTGCTCAAGCACTGCATATGCAACCATCTGACATCAAGGGGCATTGGGAAACCAGAAGTGGTTTCAAGGGCTTCTTGGCAAAGTTCTTGTTTGAGAAGTCATAAGAGTGTTGGAATTCCCTGGATCTGCAAGCCTTTGAAGAGATTGTGGCACTCCTTATTTATGGGTTGGTCTTGTTCCCAAATCCTGACCAACTTATAGATGTGAATGCTGTCAAGATTTTCATATCCAGGAATCCCATACCTACATTGTTGGGGGATATCCTCCACTCATTTTACACACGAACAATGAAGAAAAGAGGTGTTCTCATGTGCTGTACTCCTCTCCTAGCAAGGTGGTTTATTTATCACCTTCCACAATCAGTTTTAAAGAACGAGCAGGGTTTAAGGTGGTCACAACGATTGATGACCCTCACACATTCTGATGTACATTGGTGTTCTCGGTCCAGAGAAAATGTCATCATCGTTGATCGTTGTGGTGAATTTCCTAATGTCCCATTACTTGGCATTAGGGGAGGCATTACCTATAACCCCTATCTAGCTTTGAGACAATTTGGATATGCTCGGAGGGATGGCCCTCATGACATGCTGATTCCTGACCTAGTTTTTGACTTCAACAACGATGCGCAAGAACTTCGCCAAAGGTTCATCAGAGCTTGGAGGATGCCTAACAAGGTGGATAGTAAGACACTGGGGCACAAGAATTCCATCCCCCTTGAGCCTTACCTCAAGTGGGTACGAACCCGCTCTCAGAATCTTATGATTCCATATCCTCACATTCTCCCCTTGATTAAAGAGCCTGTTAAGGAAGGAGAGTTTCCATACACCATCCTATATCCTAACATGCCAACATCATGGGAGGAAATGCAAAAGAGTTGGATCCAACTCAAGGAAGAACGAGATACTTTTGAAGCTAGTTTATATGCCAGTGAGAAGAAGGTTTTAGAGCTCACCCGCCGACTTCACGAGGAAGAGACTCTCAACACTTACATCGCACCAAAAAGGATGCGCAACGTCTTTTTACCTTAAGAAGCTTTGTAATATTTGGCCCATGGGGAATTTATGTACTGACAAAATTTCTTCTTATTAATATGACGTGTGTTCTTTTTGTCTGCAACAACTTTGAATTTCTAAATCCTTAAATGCATTACATGAATAAACATATCATTCATCATATGCATAAACAGGTCTTCAAGCCAGGTTTCCTTATCTTTCTGCTGTTTATTTCAGCAAGATGGATTTGGAGCAAACAGTGAAGGACCTACAGGCACAAAATTCATAATTTCAACAACTCCTTATGATCTTGGAGAAGGGTCAGGAGGATCTCAAAGTTCTTCTAGAGAGGAGTAAAGAGAAGAAAAAGAAAAAGAGACTGGGGGTAGCTACTTTCGGAAGAAGATTTGAGGGTGAGGCTAGAAGGACTCTTGAGTTTCCGTCAACATCCGACGAAGGGATTGGCAAGGGGAAAGGAGTTACTGTACCTTCCAAATCTGAGGTAGAAGAGGAGGAAGAGGAAGCAGACGAAGACTATTCAGAACAACAGTATCCACCAGCGGATGACAAGTATAAGAACCTTGAGGACAGATTGGCAGCTATGGAGTTGTAGAGGGTGCCCAGATTGGATTTTGAGGAGCTGGGGCTTGTGGCTGGGATTATTATCCCTCCTAAATTCAAGGTTCCAACATTCGCCAAGTACGATGGTCTGTCTTGCCCTAAGATGCACTTGAGGTCGTATGTTAGAAAGATCCAGCCACATTCATCTGACAAAGACCTCTGGGTGCACTTTTTCCAAGACAGCTTGTCTGGCACTCAATTAGATTGGTTTTATCAGCTCCAGAGGTCAGAGGTCCACAATTGGGAAGACTTGGCAACCGATTTCTATCGTCAGTATCAGTACAACGCTGATTTGGCGCCGACCCGTACTCAGCTACAGAGTATGGGAATGGCTTCAAATGAAGGGTTCAAGGAGTACGCCCAAAAGTTGCACAACCTGGCTGGGAGGGTGCAGCCACCACTATCAGATAGGGAATTAGTCGACATGTTTTTGGGGACCCTATCTGGCCCTTTCTTCAACCATCTAATTGGAAGCTCTTCAGCAGGATTTACTGAGTTGATTTTGACTAGCGAGAGGGTGGAAGCCGGTATCAAAAGTGGAAAAATTCAAAAGGATGCTTCTACGTCCACAACTGCTAGAAAACCTTTCCCAGCCAAGAAAGAAGCATCTGCTGTGTACACTCAGAAAAGTAGGGAAAGAGAGGAACGTCGGCCAACAGTAGGGGCTGTATTAATACAGAAGTCCGCAGTAGACCAGCTTAGAAACAGTCAACCGAGGAATGATCAGCCTAGAACTTATCAGCAAAGGCCACCATGGCAGTTTACTCCAGTAAATATGACACCTGCTCAAATCCTTCCACATCTCCTGAAGTTGAATCTCGCCAGTATTAAAGAGGCACCGAAGAATGTAAATAACACCTCTCCATCTTTCAATCCAAAAGCCAAGTGCGCTTACCATTCCGACAGTATTGGGCACGATACCAATAATTGCTGGGCACTCAAGAACAAAATTCAGGATTTAATTGATGCCAAAGAGGTCGAGTTTGACGCACCTGAAAAGCCCAATGTTATATTCGCGCCAATGCCCAAGCACGGTCACAATGTGCATGCTGTTTTGGAAAATATCCATGTTACTGATGTTGCCGATCTGTTGACTCCATTGTTAGTAATAAAAGAAAATTAGTTGAGAGTCGGGATCTTTCCTAGTTGTAATGAATATTTCTATTTTTGTTTGAATATTCAAGATGATTGTCCAATGTTGAAGTCGGGTGTCCAACGCCTGATGGATACTCAAGAAATACTTTTTCAGAAAACCCCTATTAACATTTTCAATCCAATTGCTCCTGATACTTGTGATACCTCAACCAATGATATTTCCATCATAACCATTTCTGACAATCCTCCCAAGGCTTGCAAAAGGCCTGTCAGGATTACACCCAACTCTGAATGTGTACCTCTAAAGTTCACCATGCCGGGACCTGTCCTGTACCAATCAAGTAAGATGATAACGTGGAACTATAGGGGGGAATCTTCTACCAGGGCGTCAAACAAATCGAAACAGTCCAAGAAATCTCTGAAGAAGACCCTGACATAGGAAACATCGCTGGTACTAGCAAGATCACCCGCAGTGGCCGGATCTTTTCTCCGGAGATTGCTCCTCCCCGAGCAGTCTTCGGACCCTTAAAAGCTTTTGCACCTGTTGGACCCTCTGTGCAAGGTCCAGTGATTGAAGAGTTAAACGCTCCTGAAGAAAGACCATTCGCTGATAGCACCGACAAAGGTAAAGGGATACTGGAAATGCCTGTCAGGACGAAGGCTCATGCTGCGGTTATCCCTGAAACCACTCAGAAGGAGATGGATGAGATCCTAAAAATAATCAGAAAAAGTGACTATGACATTGTGGAACAATTGGGGCAAACCCCTTCTAAAATCTCAATGTTAGCTCTCCTGCTCTGTTTAGAGGCCCATGCTAAGGCTCTGATTAAATTCTTGAATACAACACATGTCCCCCAAGAGACCTTAGCTGACCAATTTCAAAATTGTGTGGCCAGTCTTACTGCTGACAATGGCCTGGGCTTTTCCGATGCAGACTTGACTCCCAAAGGAAGGAAGCACAATGATGTATTACATGTTTCGATTGAGTGTCGAGGGACCACACTCGCCCATATCTTGGTCGATATTGGTTCTTCCCTGAATGTGCTGCCAAAGAAGGCCTTAGATCGTTTGGATTGTGAAGGTTTGACCCTCAAGCCTAGCAACATTATTGTCAGAGCTTTCGATGGTTCCAAAAGAATGGTTCATGGGGAGGTTGATATCCCCATCAAGGTAGGCACCGAAGTGTTTAACTCCACCTTCTACGTGATGGACATCCGTCCGTCATACTCATGTTTGCTGGGGAGACCATGGATCCATTATGCCGGTGCAGTTACATCCTCTTTGCACCAGATGCTGAAGTATCCTATTAAGGGTAAAATCATAACCGTGCATGGCGAGGAGGAGTATATGATTAGTCATCTCAATTCCTTTCGATATGTGGAGTTAGATGGCGAGTTCATCGAAACACCTTTTCAGCATTTCGAGGAAGTCTCTCCCGAGGTTGCGGTTGCGAAGACAGCAGTTGAGGTACCCATCATTCCCAAGCATGTGGCTAAGATGGCATCTCTCAAGGACGCAGAGGCTGTGATTAAGGAGGGGAAGAGCACAAGATGGGGACAGTTTCCTGACTTTCCCCATAAGACGGACAAGTTTGGTTTAGGGTTCACTGCTGCAGGACAAAAGGCTATGCGTCGCTCCAAGATTGGAAGATCACCTGTCAAGATTTCTCACCACGGAATCAATGCTGCAGAAGATGAAGATGAGGAGAGCCACTTTGAAGATTGGATTTTTCCGACTGTTGAAGGGGGTTTGAGCAATTGGGAAGCAAAGGATTTTGTTCCTATCACCTTTATCAATCAATAATTTTATCTTTGAACAATTTCCCATTTTTATGGTCTGTAATAACTAAAACAATTCGCACACTATTTTTCACCTCATGCCTTGCCCGGGGCATGTAGGTCCATTTGTAAGGGTTTGATTTCCTTCATAATCATATGTCATGTATTAATGAATCATTGGACGTTTTTCATTTATAAACTGTTGTGTTCATTTTCTTTCCTTTTTGCATTTTGTTTGTTTAAGGATGGCTATCCCTTACACACACCCACACTCACAAATGCAGGTACCCATTCACTCCGGATTCCATGGGTGACTATTCTGCTTTATCCTTCAATAACTCTGAAGATTTGGTCAATCAGGCTGAGTACGAAGTTGACGAAGATTGTGAAGTACCGGGAGAGTTAGACAAACTTCTACAACAAGAAGAGAGGGCTATTCTGCCTCATGAAGAGTTGTTAGAAACCATCAACTTAGGGACAGAGGAAGACAGGAAAGAAGTAAAAGTGGGTGCCAGCTTGGAACCAAGTGTCAAGGAACGCTTAATACAGTTGTTGAATGAATACGTTGAAATCTCCGCCTGGTCTTATGAAGACATGCCAGGGTTAGACACATATATCGTGGTTCACCGTCTCCCTACAAGAGAAGACTGTCCACCGATCAAACAAAAGGTTCGCCGAATGAGGCCCGACATGTCTGAGAAGATTAAGGCTGAAGTAATGAAGCAATTCAACGTCGGCTTTCTGGCTGTTACAACCTATCCATAATGGGTTGCTAACATTGTGCCCTTACCCAAAAAAGACGGCAAGGTCAGAATGTGTGTGGACTATCAGGATTTGAACAGGGATAGCCCTAAAGATGATTTTCCGCTACCGCATATCGACATCTTGGTTGACAACACAGCTCAACACAAGGTATTTTCCTTCATGGACGGATTCTCGGGCTACAACCAGATTAAAATGGCCCCCGAGGACATGGAGAAAACTACCTTTGATACACAATGGGGTACCTTCTGCTACAAGGTGATGTCGTTCGGACTGAAGAACGCATGGGCAACTTATCAACACGCCATGGTAGCTTTGTTTCATGATATGATACATCATGAGATCGCAGTTTACGTAGACGATATGATAGCTCAATCACAAACAGAAGAAGAACACCTTGAACATTTGCAGAAGCTGTTTTCCAGGTTGAAGGAGTACAAACTCAGACTGAATCCATGCAAGTGCACTTTCGGAGTTAAGTCTGGTAAACTTCTGGGATTTATTGTCAGCAACAAGGGCATTGAGGTTGATCTAGAAAAAGTAAAGGCTATACAAGAAATTCCTGCCCCCCGTACTGAAAAGGAGGTTAGAGGATTCTTGGGACGCTTGAACTATATCGCCAGGTTCATCTCTCACCTGACGTCTACCTGTGAGCCAATTTTCAAACTATTGAAGAAGGATCAGGTAGTTGAATGGAACGATGATTGTCAAGTTGCTTTTGATAAGATCAAGGAGTATTTACTAGAACCTCATATCCTGATGCCACCCGTCGAAGGAAAGTCGTTGATCATGTATCTGACTGTTTTGGACAACTCAATGGGGTGCGTACTAGGCCAACATGACGAGTTTGGTCGAAAAGAGCACACCATTTATTACCTTAGCAAAAAGTTTACCGACTGTGAGACTCACTACTCACTGCTCGAGAAAACTTGCTGCGCTTTGGTATGGGCTGCTCGCCGACTAAGGCAGTATATGTTGACTCATACCACTTTGCTGATTTCCAAGATGGACCCGATCAAATATATCTTCGAGAAGCCTGCTTTATCTGGAAGAATCGCTAGATGGCAGTTGATCCTGACTGACATCCAGTATACTACCCAAAAAGCTATAAAAGGGAGTGTACTAGCAGACCATCTAGCTCATCAAGCTATCGAAGAATATCAGTCTATGAGATTCGACTTCCCGGACGAGGACATCATGACATTAGACAACATCGAAGGTAACAGACCGTATGACGGACCTGAAAATGGATCCCGATGGACCCTGTACTTTGATGGTGCTTCAAATGCACTCGGCAACGGTATCGCTGCAGTACTCATTTCTCCGGAAGGTTGCCATACACCTTTCACTGCTAGACTCTACTTCAGCTGTACCAACAACATGGCCGAATATGAAGCTTGCATCTTTGGTCTCAAGGCTGCTATTGACCTGGGGATCAAATCTTTGGTTGTATTTGGGGACTCGGCTTTGGTTATCAGTCAAGTCAAAGGAGAGTGGGACACCAAACATCCTAATCTTATCCCATACAAAGAACATGTCCTGACGTTGTTGCCTCATTTTGAGCAGATCACTTTCGAGCATTTCCCGCGAGAAGAGAATCAGCTAGCAGATGCTCTGGCTACAATGTCTTCCATGTTTAAACTCAACTGGGATAACGAGGCTCCCCGAATTACCATCAAGCGAATAGGCGAACGTGCGCACTGTCATGAGATTAATACCGAAGAAGTAGTAGAACAACCCTGGTTTCATGAAATCAAAAGGTATCTACAGACTAGAGAATACCCCGAAGGAGCTTCCGTAAATGACAAGAAGTTCTTAAGGAGATTTGCTGCCAAGTTCTTCCTAAGAAATTGCATCCTTTATAAGCGTAGCCATGATTGTGTTTTACTTCGTTATGTGGACAAAGCTGAAGCAGAGTTGATCATGACTGAGATACACAGCGGCACATTCGGCACCCACTTGAGCGGACATACGATGGCTAAGAAGATTCTAAAGGCAGGCTATTACTGGTCTACCATGGAAGCTGATTGCCATCAACATTCCTCCTGTTCCTCTCAACATTCTGACAGCTCCTTGGCCATTCGCAATGTGGGGCATCGACATGATTGGAGAGATCAAGCCCACGACATCCAATGGACATCGTTTCATCCTGGTCGCGATTGATTATTTTACCAAGTGGGTCGAGGCAGCTTCCTTTGCCTCAGTTACAAAGAATGTGGTTGCCCGTTTCATCAAGCAGAACCTCATATGCCGGTATGGTGTCCCCGACAGGATCATCACAGACAACAGTACAAATCTGAACAATACTATGATCACCGCTCTATGCGAACAGTTCAAGATTTATCATCACAATTCATCTCCCTATCGGCCGAAGATGAACGATGTTGTTGAAGCCGCAAACAAAAACATCAAGAAGACCATTCAGAAAATGACAATTACCTACAAGGACAGGCATGAGATATTACCGTTTGCTCTGCATAGATATCGTACCACGACACGTACTTCAACAGGGGCAACCCCATTTTCTTTGGTGTATGGCATGGAAGCTGTTCTACCCATGGAGGTTCAGATTCATTCCTTAAGGATTATGAAAGACGCTGGTTTGAGTGAAGACGATTGGATTCAGACTCGGCTTGATCAACTTAATTTGATCGATGAGAAGCGGCTTACTGCTGTTTGCCATGGTCAGACGTATCAAAAACGCATGATCAAGGATTTCAACAAGAAAGTAAGGCGTCAGATATATCAAGTCGGAGATCTTGTAATCAAGCGGATCATCTTACCGCAAAGTGATCCCAGGGGCAAATGGACTCCTACTTACGAAGGACCATTTGTGATCAAGAGCATATTTTCTGGTGGGGCAATGATTCTGACCACCATGGACGGTGACGATTTGCCACACCCTGCGAATGCAGACATAGTCAAAAGATACTACGCATAAAACGACCCGACAAGTTGAAAACCCGAAAGGGCGACTTGGGCAAAAATGGGCATCCCACTGAACTGAAAACCCGAAAGGGCGGTTTAGGAAAAAATTAGGGATAAAACAAAAAAATCTGTACACCCGGCAAGTTGAAAACCCAAAAGGGCGACTTGGGCAAAAAAGGGTTTCCCGGTGGATCGAAAACCCGAAAGGGCGATTCAGGAAAAAGTTAGGGACTTAAAGCGTATGATTATGTCTCGTCGGATCACTTTAAGGACAATCTCTTCACAGACAAGCTCCAAGCTTCTGATCAATCCAATCACCGGCGGACGAAGTAGTGAATGGACAAGACATTCAGAGTTGTGAAGGCTATAGAAGAATGGGAATCCCATGGAATTATTGCACATAGCCATCTTTCTTTTGTATAAATTTTTTCAATTTTTACGACAATATTCTCTTACTAGGATGTCGATCTCCTTTGTACAAAAATACTCATAAAAAGTTAATACAAATACACTTCCAAGTGCAGAAATTTGCTTTGACTTTCTTTTCTTTTTACACTTATGTTTTATTTGAAAAAACGTCCAATGTTTTGTTAAATAGACATATGCATTTGAACATAATCATTGCTTACAAATAAAAACTGGGAAAAGAGGATTGCTGATAGGTTGAAGGTATAGGTAGATATCTTGATGCCCTTTCAGAAGAAATCCCCCAGTGGAATTAAAATTCAAGATCCTCAACAGAGTTAAAATTCAGAATATATTTCCCCAACAGAGTTAAACTTCAGGATCCTCAACAGAGCAAAAGCTTTCTAAAAAATGGACTCCCCAGCTAAAGTGCATTCCAGAACTTAATTCCCCTCAGAGTCAAGTTTCAAGATCCCCAGTGGAGCCCAAAAACCCTGAAAATCCTATCCCCAACGGAACCAGAATAGTGAACATTCTCCCCACAGAGATACTTCCCAACAGATTGAAGATTCTCAGTCCCATTTCTCAAGCATAAGTCTCCCAGGTTTTAAACTACCCAGCAGAGATTTTCAAAGCTTTCCTTGTTCCCCAAGCAGTCTGTAGTCAACAAGCATTTTTCATCCTCAATAATAAAAAATTCTTGCAATCCCCTGCAGCAGTCAAGGATTCACTTTCCCTGGAAGCAGTCAAAGAATCCATTATCTCCAGCTATCCAGATTTCATCTTCCTCAACAAGACGGTTACTCAACTTGCATGCATAACCATGACATTCATATATCATAAACATTGATGAAATACAGTTCATTGCATCATATATATCATACAACATAACTTTGTGTTCAGCTAACATTTTTTACCCTTTTCAGAATAAGATTAAAAGGCTATCATTAACAATTATCCAGATACAATACAGATACACCCCAGACACGGCGGTCATTCTATTACTCATTCAGAATTTCAAGTCAGATATAGTATAGATACACCCCAGATACAGCGGTCATTCTACTACCCATTCAGACTTCAGCAATCCGATACAGACTAGATACACTCCAGACACGGCGACCATTCTATCTCTCACTCAGATTCAATTATCAACTTCAAGTTCGGATACACTCCAGACACAAAATTCATTCTTCTACTCATACAGATCTCAACTCCAAGATACAGTCCAGATACGCTCAAGATACGGTTGCCATTCTGTCACTCATTCAGATCCCAGTTACAGTCCAGATACACTCCAGACACGGAAGTCATTCTGCTACTCATACAAATCTCAACTTCAGTTACAGTCCAGATACACTCCAGACACGGAAGTCATTCTTCTACTCATACATATCTCAACTTCAGATACAGTCCAGATACGCTCCAGACACGGTTTCCATTATGTCACTCATTCAGAGTTTATCCCCAGCACGCAGTTGCTCCATACACAGATATTCCTTTGATATCTGGATACAATACAGATACACGCCAGACACGGCAGTCATTCTGATATTCATTCTACATTCAAACACAGTCGCAGCTCAGATACGCCTCAGACACGGAAGCCATTCTTTTGCTCATACAAATTCAGTCTCCAGATACAGTTCAAATGCATTCCAGACACGGATACCATCTTGATCCTCATTCTTCTAACCTACCACATTGCAATTCAACAAAGATTCTCGGATGGCATATTTAAGCCCATCTCCAACAAGATTCTACCATCTCCGAATGGCATCTTTAATCCCATTCCCGCATCTATGTCTTGACGAGTGCAAATTTACGGGCACTCTAGTGTCCAATCCCCTTTTACCTTCGAGTCGCGAAAGGAAAACTTGCCAATCTAACTCTTCAGGTTCAAGAAGATTGAACAGGGGCCACTGTTGTACCCCAAAATTTGCTCTCTCATTTCATCAACACTTTCTCATCACAAGACTCTTGAAACTCAAGATCAAGCTAGGGTTTGTTCTGCTCAAGACCCCTCCTTGCACTGTTGACCTAAATTAGGGTTTGAGTTTGCACAGGGAGGTTTTAACCCAAAATTCCCAAAGTTACTTTCATACTTCATGTTGGACTCACAAGTTTTCCCTTACCAAGTTTCAGGCTTTAATTCAAAGTTTTGCCCAGTCAATTGGACAATTGACCTAAAAATCAGTTGTATTAGGGAAAAAGTCAACTGTTGCTAATTGACAGTCAAACCTCATGAAATTTGATTCACATCAACATTATAAACTCATATGAACCATTTGATCAAGTTTGGATCACAATTCCACAAGAAATATGGTCAGATCACCAAAAAGGGCAAAATGATCATTTTTAAGGTTTTGACTGCACAAAGGCAATTTTTGACTGTTTGACCTAACCAATGGCAAACCAAGCTCACATATGGACTCAAGGACCCAATGAATTCATCTTGATCCACTCAACAAGTTCAAAAGACCTCAAATGCATAAGATTAACAGATGAATTTTTTAGTCAACTGATCAAAATTTGATTGTACACTGAAAAGTCAAACTTTGACTTTTTGGTCAAAATCAAGTGCCAAGATTCATTTCTCATCAAGACATGTCAAATTATGAAACTTGTCCATCAAGAAACCCAAAAATGCAAATTAGGGTTTAAAATGGAAAATTTTCATAACTTAGAAATTTTTCTAAGTTATGAAATTTTCTTATTTTTTCCTAACTTTGTCCCATTTTTTCACCAAGATGCAAATGGATTCAAATAAAACTTGAAACATGAAAGTTGTAGTCCATCACAAAGTTTAAAACTTTGTTTCACAAAGTTTTCTCAAAGGAAGCTTGCATCTCAAGTTATGATTTTTTGAACAAGGGTACCAAAAACTTTTAACTTAGAAGAAATTTGCCCTAATCTAGGCAGGATTTTGACCCATCTTCTTGGCCATTTTTCACATAGTTACACTTGGAGTTTCAATTTAAATTACAAATATGGATTGTAGTACATATTCCAAGCTTTCCAAATTGTCCAAGAACTCCTCAAACACCCTTGTGGTTAGAGAGAATCGAATTCACAAAGTTGGCAAAAACTCATTTTTGTTCATGGCCAAGGCATGTTCATAGCAACTTGCATTTTCAAATCAGCTTGTGTAATGCTAGCTTGCAGGCCTTAAAACCAACTTACACTGCATAATTTAATGCCTAACCATTGTGTTAAGGTTTTATCTCATCCATTTGGGCATTACATGCAAGTTTAAGCCTTAAGTAGTAAAATTGATTTTGCCATTTTTGCAAAAGTAGCTTTATGTCAAACCACTAAGCATTGAGCCTTGAACAAAGATCTGAGATTGCAAATCAAATCCAGGGATTAGAGGGGGCCTAGAGGGTTGTGTGCAGCATATAAGATGGCTGGTACAAGGCCTGTGAGATACACTTACACATCTTTGCTTCATATAGAAAAAACATTGCAAAAGAAGACCAACTTGATATTTTCTGTTAACAGAAGCCAAAGCAAACATTGCACACAAGTTCCATACATCAAAACAGACCTAAAGCACGACACTTCCATCCCTCATACCTCCTAATACACAAAATCCTTGTTTTGCTGCAAAACAGGGGACTCCCTGCAGATTGAGTTCCACAACACAATTTGCTCGTGCACTTTTGCCCAAACATGTTCAAACACCTTCCATTTCATCCATCCAAGCTATTTCAAACCTTAAACACCAGCTGTAACACCTCTAATACACTTTTCCATTTTCATTTCCAAGCTTTGCAGGAGGACTTCTACAGCACGATACAAGGTGTTTCAAAGCAAGCCAAGTATTGGAGGAGCTTCCTTGGACCTCAGGCAAGCTCAATAGAAGCTCAAACACCATTGAAGGTTGTTGTATTGCTCTGCTCGATTCAAGCTGAAACAGGTATTTCATGGACTTCTATCTCTCTATTTAGGAATGGTTAGGCTTAGGTTTGTGAATGAAATATGTTGTACTCATAGCCCTGAAGTCATACATATGATCAGCTTTCATTTATATTAAGTGTGCTAGGAGAAATTCAGCCATGAACATGTGAAAAAAGTTAGGTCAGATTTTAGGGCCAGAGAAATTCTCTCTGGTCTTTGAGAGTTAGATTTAATTCTTTATATGGTTAGATTCGTGTTTAAATTCTCTACAAGTTTCATGTTTTAAGTTTTGTCAAAAGATCAAAGAATCAGGAGTTGGCATGTTGTACAAGAGGTGCGCGCATCTTCAAACTGATGCTGGAGGTTGAAGAAGGTGATGGCTTGGGCTGGGCCTGAGTCATTCTTTCTTTCAGCACCCTTTTATTCAGTTTGCACCCCCTGGCCCATTTGATTGAATATTTGTCATTTTTATGTTTTTATTTTTTATTCTGACTTTATATTTTTTGCTCAAATATAAAAAATGCCAAAAATAATTTTCCATATTTTTTTCATATTTATTTGATATTTATCTATTTTGTTTAGGCATATATGTATAAATAAACCTTTTTTTTAATAAAACTTAAAAAATAATACAGAAAAATATATTTATTTTTTATTTGTTATTTTTATTTACATTCAAAAACATTTTCTTGAAAATATCCATTTTGTAAAAAAAAAATCAATTTTTATCTTTGTATATTTAATAGGTTTAATATATATATATATATATATATATATATATACTTGTATATTTTATTTTATTAGATAATTAGGACAAAAAATATAGAAATAATACATTTTTATTTTTATTAATATTTGACACTAAAAATACTCTTTTTACAATAAACTTTTTATTTTTGTATAAATTGATATATATTGTATATAATTAATAAATATTACTATTTATTTGAAAATTAGGGTTTTGCCCTAAATGACCAAAAATAATTAAAATTTGACTTTTTTTATTTTGTTAATATTTCACATTAAAAATACCCTTTTCACATACATAAAAAACCTTTTTTTTTGCATAATATATATTTATTTGATATTTATTTAATTGTATTTATTTAAATGTTAAATATGGACTTGTACATTCGATATGGTTGTAATAACTTAGAATTTATTTTCTTGTCAAAATATTCCTAATTCAAATTTGTACCCCCATCCCCATAATCATGTTGTAATAGCTTAGCTTTTAAATTCTCGCACACTTAAAAGCTTTCAATTATACCATGCCTAGACCTAGGGTTTGTATGCAAAATAAAACCAACAAGTAGTTTGACCTAATCCAAAGATAAACATGCATGAAAAACAAACACAATGCACACTTTCACCCTTAGGGTTTCATCCACTTGTTGCCTTCAAAAATAGGCTATGGTTGCATGTTGGGTACTTTGGCAAAACAAATACAAACAAAAAGATCATAGTCCCTCGATGACGCTATCGAAGTTGCCTAAACAAAATAATCAAGTCCCTTAAAGAAAATTGCCAAAGACACTTGACACTATTGCTATCATGGTCTATATGATGGCCCGTGCCCATCCCGTTTAACATCCTAACACAAGGTTGTTCACCAAATACAATGGTGAAACAACACTGTTAAAAGGGTTAAAAACATAAGAAAGATCTTTGGGTAAAATTGGGGTAAATAACTCTTAGTTACTATAATCTCAAGCCTCAACTCAACTTTAGTTTTGATGAAAGACAAATAAGCTAGATTGATGAAAGACAAACAAGCATTATGGCAAGAAGGAAAAGAAGTGGAAATTAACTTAAAGCATCATTCACTCAAAGCTTCAAGGATCATAGCAAGAAATCAAGTATATCAATTCTCAATTGAACTACATTGATTAAAAATGCTCAAAAATGATATACACTCTTGCCACATCACTTCAATTATATTTCAAAACAATTTTTAAGTTTTTCTCTGTTGTAAATCGATTAACATCTTGTGTAAATCGATTTACACATGCTTTTTCAAAAAACTGTTTGCTCCTGCCAGCAATCGATTTACAGGTTGTGTAAATCGATTGATCACTGAACAAGCTGATTTTTTAACTCTTGTAAATCGATTGACACAACATGCTAATCGATTTACACTTCAAATTTTTTGAAATTCTGAACGTTACAAACACGTGCAATCGATTTGCATCTTATGTTAATCGATTTGCACATTGAAAAATTTGAAAAATCTGAACTAGTTTCAAGATATCCTTCACACCTTTTCTCCAATAGTTGCATGATCAAACATTGTATCTTGTCAAGTTTTTCAAACAGAAAAGTGTCCTTTTGGAAAGGTATCTTGATTACTATATATTACAAAATCTTTCAAATCATAAACAACTCTTCTCTTATGCAATAAAATCTGAACTTTGAAAAATATTCAAACTTCATATTTCTTAACTTTTAAGAACAAAGATTTTCTGCACTTTCACACATATAAAGAACAAAAATCTTTGAGCATTATCTAACCATTGTGTTACAGTTTGAATTGCTTACAAGAGAAGAAAGAAGAAACTTCAAAGAAGTCACTCTATGTGATCAACATCTTTCAAGAAATCATACTTCATAAAATTATACAAAGTGTAACTTATTTCCAGGATTGTTGGAATTAAGTATTAGATTACTTTTGTTCCTTGTTGTCCATTGTAGGAAACAAGAGGTATCTTTTGAGAGGATTGTTCTCATTAGACTTATTGGAAATCCAAGAGGGTGTTCTTGGTTATTTGTTAGGTTCTTTAGTGGATAAGACTAGGAAGAGTCTTGTAAAAGTTCTAACAAAATAGTAAAATCTCTTGCGTGTTTGCAAGGGGACTGGACGTACTTCCGGGGTGTGGAAGGAACCAGGATAATTCTCCGTGTCTCTTTACTTTCTGCACTTTACTGTTTTCAAAGCACTAAATCAAAACCAGAAAGTATAAAATAAGTCAAAAATCGACCACCACCTAATTCACCCCCCCCCCCTCTTAGGCGCAATCTTAATCTTACAATTGGTATCAAAGCAGGTTATAGGTAACCTGCTCCTAGAGATCCAGAATGGCTTCCGCAAATCATTAACCAGTTTTCAGAGATGGTGGTAGTAACAACAAGCCTCCTCTATTCTTTGGTGAATATTTTGAATTTTGGAAAATACGCATGAAGGCGCATTTAGAAGCACAGGGAGAATGGTCCATTTATCCCGATAACGGTAATCAATGGCGTTGGGTCTGCAAAGCCCAAAACTGCATGGGATGAAGATGATAAAAAGAAAGTTCTCTATGACAAAAAGGCAATAAACCTTCTTCAAGGTGCACTCAGTATGGATGAATTTTTCCGTGTCTCAAACTGCAGAACAACAAAGGAAATTTGGGATACTTTGGTTCAAACTCATGAAGGAACGGCTGAAGTAAAAAGATCAAGGCTAAATACCTTGAGTCAAGAATATGAACTATTTCGAATGCAGCCCGGAGAATCCATTCTTGACTTACAAAAGAGATTTGTGCATTTGACAAATCACTTAAATGCTCTTGGTAAAACCCTGTCAAATGATGAACTCAACTTGAAAATCCTTAGATCACTGACTAGGGAATGGCAACCAAAGGTAACGGCAATCTCGGAAAAGAAGAGTCTCTCCGCAATGACTTCCACTACATTATTTGGAAAACTTCAAGAATACGAAACGGAACTCGGTAGACTTAAAAAACATGAGAATCTAGAAAAGAAGTCCAAAAACATTGCTTTAAAAATTGATTCAAAGGAAGTGGTAAAAGAAGACAATCTGGAAGAAGATGAAAATTTCATGCTTCTTGTGAAAAGACTTGGGAAGTTTTTTGGCAGAAATGACAAAGGCGGATCTCATGCACATAAGAGAAAGCACTTCAAGAAAAGAGAAGCCTCCACATCAACACAAGATGTCTCATGTTATGAATGTGGAAAGCAAGGACACATCAAGCCAAACTGTCCAAATCTCCCAAAGAAAAATGGATTCAAAGGAAAGGACTCAAAACAAAAGAAAGCCTACATAGCATGGGAAGATAATGATATGAGCAGTTCATCGGAATCGGAAAGCGACGAATGTGCAAACTTAGCCTTAATGGCATCGCATCACTCCGACGATGAAGAAGAGGTTAGTAATTTATTTAATCTTTTTGATGATTATGTTCAAGGTGCGATTGATGAACTCTTGAAAGAATGCAAAAATTTATACAAAAAGGTGTCAAAACAAGAAAAAGAACTTCTAATTTGTCTAGAAAAAATTGACACCATGACTAAAGATTTTGATCTTTAAAAATAGAATTTTATTAAAGAAAAGGAAAACTTTGCATGCTCCAAGTGTGAATCAAATGTCTTTCAAATTGTTCAATTGAAAAGAGTCATTGAACGATATAAAAAAGGACAAATAGGATTGGAAGGATTACTAAGCCAACAACATTATCCAAATGATAAAAGAGGTCTTGGTTATGTGAATACTAAGAATCCAAGTAACAATCCCACTGTTTTTGTAAAGGCTAGTAATAGTTCCAATCCCAAGAAAGTAGAAAAGAAGCAAGTTGTTTATAATCATCAAAAGAAAAAGGCTAATGTATCTAAAAGAAAACAAATTCCTAGATACAAGCGCAAATTTGTTCCAAATTGTTTTTACTGTGGTATTATTGGACACACACCCAATGCATGCTATATTAGAAATTTCAGTATGGCTAGTGGACATTATGCATGGGTGAAAAAGGGAACTAACTATGAAGGACCCAAGACAACTTGGGTACCTAACAAGAAATAATTTGTTTTTGTAGGTATGCTTGAAATCCACATCAAATGTTTGGTATCTTGACAGTGGATGTTCAAAGCATATGACAGGAGATGTACACCAATTTTCATATATAGTACATAAAGCCAAAGGGTATATCACCTATGGAGACAACACCAAAGGAAAGATTCTTGGCGTTGGAATAGTTGTCCCACCTCCATCCATTCAAATTGAGGATGTTCTCTATGTTGAATGATTAAAACACAACCTTCTTAGCATAAGTCAACTTTGCGATAGAGGGTTCAAGATCAAATTCAATAAAGAAGAATGCCTTATTATGGATGAGGCAACCAATGAGGTAAAACTCAAAGGTATAAGATCTAACAATATTTTTATGATTACTCTAGATGATTTGTCTATGAAGTTACAATGTCTTATGGTAAACAACAATGACGCTTGGTTATGGCATAAGAGGATTGCTCACATTCACATGGAGCACTTGAACAAATTGGTTAAGCATGACTTTGTTATTGGCCTACCAAAGATGAAGTTCATTAAAGACAAATTATGTAGTGCATGCCAAAAGGGCAAACAGACCAAATCAACTTTCAAACCAAAGAATGTGGTTTCAACAACAAGACCACTTCAATTTTTGCACATGGATCTTTTTGGTCCATCTAGAACAAGAAGCTTCGGAGGTAACATTTATGCTTTAGTTATTGTAGATGATTTTTCCCGTTTCACTTGGACTTTGTTTTTAGTGCACAAGAATGAAGCATTCAAGGCATTTAAGAGATATGCAAAACAAGTTCAAAATGAGAAGTCATTAAAGATAACATCAATCCGAAGTGATCATGGTGGAGAGTTCCAAAACAGTCTATTTGAAGAATTTTGTGAAGAAAATGGGATCTTCCACAATTTTTCAGCACCAAGAACTCCACAACAAAATGGAGTAGTTGAAAGGAAAAATAGGTCTTTGGTGGAGCTTGCTAGAACCATGCTAAGTGACTCAAGTTTGCCTAAATATTTTTGGGCGGATGCGGTAAGCACGGCATGTTATGTAAGCAATCGCGTGATCATAAGACCTATACTAAAGAAAACTCCATATGAGATTTACAAAGGAAGAAAACCAAATATCTCTCACTTTCATATTTCGGGTGCAAATGTTTTGTCCTTAACAACGACAAAGACAATCTCGGTAAGTTCGATGAAAAATCGGATGAAGGTATCTTTCTTGGTTACTCCCTTTCTAGCAAAGCTTTTAGAATTTACAATAAAAGAACTTTAACTATAGAAGAATCAATGCATGTTTCTTTTGATGAATCTAACACCTCCAAGGAGGAAGTTGTTATTTGTGATGATGATGATGATTCTATAGATCTATCTCATGAGAATTCATGCGGAGATGGCAAAATTGTCAATCCGGAACAAGCACATGAACTTTCACATCAAAATGAAAATGATGATGATCTTCCTCAAGAATGGAGAACTCATCGTGATCATCCAATTGACAACATAATTGGAGATATTATCAAAGGAGTATCTACACGGCTAAATCTTAAGGATGCATGCTTAAATATGGCGTTTGTATCTCAAGTTGAACCTACTAAAGTGGCTCAAGCACTAGAAGATGATCAATGGATCCTTGCCATGCAAGAGGAGTTAAACCAATTCGAGCGAAACGAAGTTTGGGAACTTGTTCCTAATCCAGGAAATAAACGTATCATTGGAACCAAATGGGTTTTCAAAAACAAGATGGATGAAAATGGAATAATCACTCGAAATAAGGCAAGACTAGTTGCTCAAGGATACAACCAAGAGGAAGGAATTGATTTTGAAGAAACCTTTGCTCCGGTAGCACATTTGGAAGCAATAAGATTATTACTTGCATATGCATGCTCATTGGACTTTGAACTCTTTCAAATGGATGTAAAAAGCGCATTTCTCAACGGATTCATAAATGAAGAAGTCTATGTAAAGCAACCTCCCGGATTTGAAGACTTCAAACATCCTAATCATGTCTTCAAACTGAAGAAAGCTCTCTATGGGCTGAAGCAAGCACCAAGGGCTTGGTATGATAGACTAAGCGCATTCCTATGTGAAAAGGGTTTGTAAAGGGTAAAGTTGATACCACTCTCTTCATAAAAAATGTTAATCATCATACCTTACTTGTACAAATCTATGTAGATGATATTGTTTTCGGTTCAACTAACCAAAATATGTGCAAGGAATTTTCGTCTATGATGCAAGGAGAGTTTGAGATGTCTATGATGGGAAGATTGAATTTCTTTCTCGGTATTCAAATTAAGCAACTCAAACATGGTATCTTCGTAAACCAATCAAAATATTGCAAAGACCTTATAAAGAAGTTTGAGATGGAAAGTAGTAAAGAAAGTGCAATTCCTATGGGATCCGACACCTATCTTGATCCAGATGAATCAGGGAATTCTATTGACATAACTAAGTATCGTGGAATGATTGGCTCACTCCTCTATTTAACAGCAGGTAGACCTGACATTATGTTCAGCGTTTTCCTATGTGCAAGATATCAAGCCAATCCTAAAGAGTCTCACCTTGCAGCAGTCAAGCGCATAATAAAATATCTCAAAGGAACAACCAACGTCGGATTATGGTATCCAAAAGGTAGTATGTGCAATCTAGTTGGTTATTCTGATGTTGACTATGCAGGTTGCAAAACTGATCGCAAAAGTACAAGTGGAACATGTCACATTCTTAGAAATGCCTTGGTTTCATGGTCATGCAAAAATCCAGCAAGCGTAGCTCTCAACACTGCCGAAGCAGAATACATTGCGGCTGGAAGTGGATGCGCTCAAATTCTTTGGCAAAAACAACAATTACTTGACTATGGAGTAAACCTTGGATGCATTCCTCTTCGATGTGATAACACAAGCGTGATCAATATTACAAAAAATCCAGTTATGCATTCCCGGACAAAACACATTGACATCAGACATCATTTCATCCGAGATCATGTACTCAAAGGAGATGTCGAGATCACTTTCGTGGACACTCAAAATCAACTCGCGGACATCTTCACAAAACCACTTGCAAAGGATGCATTTTTAAAAATTCATCGTGAACTTGGAATCCTCGATGAACAAGATGTATAAGGTGCACTCAATCCTTAACTATACCTTAATGTACATATGTATGTGGTTAGACATTGTTTCAAATGTTAAAAATAATGATTTTTTAAAATTTTTCTTTAAGTAAATCGATTTACACCATATGTCAATCAATTTACCTCTGAAGCAAATCATTTTTTTAATAAAATCTTTTGTGTAAATCGATTTACACAATATGTAAATCGATTTACCACTGAACGAAAATTATTTTTTCATAAAAATGTTCTGTGTAAATCGATTTAACCAAGGGGCAAATCGATTTACCACAGAATCTGAAGCATTTTCTGTGTATTTTTTCTATGCAATTTAATTTCTAACATGTGATACTTGTATGAGCTTTTAATATATTTGGTCAAACTTTCATTGTCTCTCAACCTCCCACCTTACTATTGACCAATCAATGAAACCTTGACCAAATCACCAAATTAAAACCTCATAAAGACCTCACTCACTCTCTCTATTATTTAAACTCACCAAAACTATCTCATAACACCAACACACTCTCTCATAACAACACAAAGAACTCTATATCTCTCTTTTCAAAACCCTAACAAGATCCATGGCTCCCAAGAGAAAAGCATCTGCCTCAGAGAAAGGAAAGAAGCAAGCTGCCTCAACATCTGCAAACTCTATGCTCGAATACCTCTCGGATCCACAGCGGGACAGATTTATCAAGCATTTTCAAAAGAAAATCATCTCTGCTCCAAAGTTTGGTATGTTATCTACTTTTCCAGATGAATGCTTCTCGTTTCAAAGAGATTTAATTGCTTATGGTTTAGAACCATTAATATCTTCACATGGTTTCTATTACCCGGATCTGGTTAGAATTTTCTACAGCAATATGTGTTATGACAACAACAAATGTTATACCTATGTCCTTGGAAAAAGAATCCCTTTGCATTCCAAAACTATTGGCAGAATTTTGAACATTCCATATTATGGAAGTACCCTATATGATCCAGAAGATGCTGCTTGGGAAAATTATCAGAAGCGAGAATTTTTCTATAGCATTGAAAGGTTATCAGAATCTGAATACCGTGCCAAGCGGATTCGAAGTCTTGGCGGGGTTATGCCAGCTAGGGACACATGGAGTGCTGGAAATTTTCATATTGATGATAGGTTGTTTCACTATTTTCTGGTGTATATTCTGTTTCCTAGAGCAGGGAATCATTGTACGGTGACCGACCTAGAACTGCAAATCATCTATGCAAGGAAAAATGGAATTCCGGTTAACTGGGCAAAATTGATTGTGGTGCATATGCTAAAAGTTGCCGCAAGGGCCACCTTTCTACCATATGCATATTTCATTACAAGGATTATGGCATCTTTTGATATAGATTTCACTGGATTTGAGCGGATTGAAATGGATCCAATCACCACTAGGATCTCCATCAAAAATATTGATTCAAGGACGGGTGTTCATTTCAATGCTGAAGCAAAGACCATCACTTACATTGGAGAAGATGTTGTCGGCGATGAAGGTAATAATGCAGATGAAGAAGACCATGAAGTTCCTCCTCCTGCTGCTTCTTCTGGTCCATTAAATCAAGATGTTATGGATTTCATGACGCAAAAGTTTGCTTCTCTCAATTCTAACATCAATGCTCGATGGACTGAGATAAACGACTCTACCTCATCTCGAATAAATGCTTTTCAGAATGTTGTGAACCAACAATTTTCATATCTCTATTCACATCTTCATATCCCTCCATATGATCCAACCAATCCTGCACCTCCGCATCCTCAATACACCGAACCACCTCTTCAACAACAATTTCCATATCAAGGACCTTTCTAAAATGTCCCTGATCAATGTTATTAAATTCTTGTTATAAGTATCATTATGGTTTTTGTCTTGTTGTTTTTCAAGTGTTCTTTTTATGTATTGTGTTCTTAAACTTTATTCGATAATTTTAGAAGTTTTTGTTTTTCATTCATGTTCATATATATTTCTTTTTGTTATCATTTCTTGTTGCATCTTTCCCTTCTTTTTGATAATGTCAAAGGGGGAGAAGGATGTAATAGCACTTTATGGTTGTTTGTTTTCATTGTCGTTACAGAGCAAGCTTTCAAATCTTTTTCTCCATAGGGGGAGAAATCTTCTCAGAGGGAGAAAACACATTCTGCTCAAATTCTGAACAACACATAAAGGAAAATGGTTTGTCATCATCAAAAAGGGGGAGAATGTAATCTGAAGCCTCAACTCAACTTTAGTTTTGATGAAAGACAAACAAGCTAGTTTAATGAAAGACAAACAAGCATTATGGCAAGAAGGAAAATAAGTGGAAATTAACTTAAAGCATCATTCACTCAAAGCTTCAAGGATCATGGCAAGCAATCAAGTATATCAATTCTCAATTGAACTACATTGATTAGAAATGCTCAAAAATGATATACACTCTTGCCACATCACTTCAATTATATTTCAAAACAATTTTTAAGTTTTTCTCTGCTTTAAATCGATTAACATCTTGTGTAAATCGATTTACACATGCTTTTTCAAAAAACTGTTTGCTCCTGCCAGCAATCGATTTACAGGTTGTGTAAATCGATTGATCACAAAACAAACTGATTTTTTAACTCTTGTAAATCGATTGACACAACATGCTAATCGATTTACACTTCAAATTTTTTGAAATTCTGAACGTTACAAACACGTGCAATCGATTTGCATCTTATGTTAATCGATTTGCACATTGAAAATTTTGAAAAATCTGAACTGGTTTCAAGATATCCTTCACACCTTTTCTCCAATAGTTGCATGATCAAACATTGCATCTTGTCAAGTTTTTCAAACAGAAAAGTGTCCTTTTGGAAAGGTATCTTGATTACTATATATTACAAAATCTTTCAAATCATAAACAACTCTTCTCTTATGCAATAAAATCTGAACTTTGAAAAATATTCAAACTTCATATTTCTTAACTTTTAAGAACAAAGATTTTATGCACTTTCATACATATAAAGAACAGAAATCTTTGAGCATTATCTAACCATTGTGTTACAGTTTGAATTGCTTACAAGAGAAGAAAGAAGAAACTTCAAATAAGTCACTCTATGTGATCAACATCTTTCAAGAAATCATACTTCATAAAATTATACAAAGTGTAACTTATTTCCAGGATTGTTGGAATTAAGTATTAGATTACTTTTGTTCCTTGTTGTCCATTGTTGGAAACAAGAGGTATCTTTTGAGAGGATTGTTCTCATTAGACTTATTGGAAATCCAAGAGGGTGTTCTTGGTTATTTGTTAGGTTCTTTAGTGGATAAGACTAGGAAGAGTCTTGTAAAAGTTCTAACAAAATAGTAAAATCTCTTGCGTATTTGCAAGGGGACTGGACGTACTTCCGGGGTGTGGAAGGAACCAGGATAATTCTCCGTGTCTCTTTACTTTCTGCACTTTACTGTTTTCAAAGCACTAAATCAAAACCAGAAAGTATAAAATAAGTCAAAAATCGACCACCACCTAATTCACCCCCCCTCTTAGGCGCAATCTTAATCTTACAGTTACTTGATCAAACTTGCAAAAACCATCCTTGCTACTTTTTTCAAAACACACTCCACAAACACAATTTCACAACAAATTTCAAAACATTGAAAACCTTTCAAAAAGACAAACACCTTTGTATACATTCAAACAAGAATCATTACAAAGGTTGCCACAATGATGGCCTCTTTTCAAAACATTTTTCAAAACCACACACAAAGCACCATTTCAAACAATTGAAAAATGCAAAGCAAGTGATCTAAGCAAGTAACTAAGAGCCCATGGATAACCATGGATAGAAAGGGTGATAATACCTTCCCTTTCTATAATCTACTCCCCGAACCCAAGAAAACATCTCAAAGGTCTTTCCTGTGCTTTTTGACCTTTCCTTAGGATAAAATAAAAAGTCGGTGGTGACTCTTGCTAAACCGAACATTTGCAAATACAAACGCAAAATCCCAAGTCAGTTCTCCCACCGTATCACACTATGTAAATACCCGAAGCCTTGTAATAGCGTAGTTTAATTTCCGCATTTTAAATTCCACAAAATATTAATTGTTAGATGTATGATATAGGATGCATGATAAGAATGTATGTTTAATTTTAAAACCGTTAGATAACCCTAAATGTGCAAAGATAAATAATCTGAAATTGAATCACTCGCACATGCGCACTCCTAGGGTACACTTCCACTTGGTTGCCTTCGATAAACGGTCATTGAGTATATGATGCTTTAGTGGTCGTCCTTTTGTACAAAGATCATAGTTGCCTCAGAATGGTTGCCTCGGATATTGTTGCCTCGGATAATTGATCTAAGACATTAGGGTTACTACTAATACGTCCTAACATTGCTTTAGTGATCGTACGTCCCTTTTCGAATTGACCCTCAAACTCCAACGATGGTGCCACCTACTTTAATAGTAGGATAGTGTTGTCTATAGGAAACAAGCATAGAACGATTCTTTTTTCGAGTAGGTAGATTAGCTCTTAAGTACTTGCTCAATTAAAAAAACAAAATATTTTTCACACTTACACATCCTTTACAAACAAAGTTTTCAAAAACACTTCATTACACTCTTGAAGACAGAAGCAAGAGTTAAATCGAAGTCAAAACAAAAACTTTTCAAAACCCACAAACAAAAAGAAAACAATTTTTGAAAATGATGAGCAAGTACCTAAGAGCCCATAGATAACTACGGATAGAAAGGGTGCTAATACCTTCCCTTTCTATAATCTATCCCCCGTACTCAGAAATATCTCGAAAAAGGAATTTTTCTGTGCTTTTTTCCTTTCCTTGTTGGATAAAATAAAAGTCAGTGGCGACTCTTGCTTACCGCGACATTTTTCAAACACAAACGCAAAACGCAAACCAACAATTTCTTAAAAAAATAGGGAGACACGTCTCGGTTCTGGCCACCGTATCACACCATGGCTGTCAAGTTATTATCTCCCGCATAGTTATGGTATCGAACCTATTGTATTACCTCATCAGCATTTTGGTTTCTATTTACCATTACTATATCTTGTTCAACAACTCTAGGGATTTGTGGGACAAACCTAGGTATTTCAAATATAGGTTGTTCGATTTCCACTCTATGGTTCGTTCCAGCTGCCTAAGGGTTTTGGTTAATGGTCATGTCATCCTCTAATACTACACCTTGATTTCCTCTTAATAGCTCTCTTTGGGGTTGTCTAATAGGTTGGGGAACCCCAAAAAATTCAGCCATGCGTGTCATTTGCGCTATCATTTGCTGATTCAACTGGGTGGTATTTTGTATCAGAGGGTTTAGCACTAAACTCAATGTTTGTGCCAACATTTGCACCATGTCATGGTTACTTTCATCCATTTGTTGCCTCAGAATTGATGTAGAAGAATTTGTAAGGCTTGGCATCGTATATGATGTTCCTCCTAAGAATTGGTTCCTACCCAAATTTTCCATACCAGTTCTAGATCCCTGTAATGGTGAAGATGTACTCACTAAAGGGTCTGAAAATATGGACGCAACATTCATAAGGCTTTCCATGTCAGTAGTTGGCATGCGATAGGGTTGGTCTCGATCCATCCATGCTGTCGAAAATCCTGGAGGGATATAGGGTCAAACTCCTAGATTTCCCCTTGGTGAGGGTGTTCGTGGTGGACCCCTAGGACCTACATAAGAAAGTATTGGTTCTATTTGCGTATATGTTACTACAGATGTTGAACCAGTCGTTGATGGAAAAGGTTCACTAATTATGGGTATAACCGTGGTTCCATTGCCAGGAATTGGTGGAGGCATTTCTCCACTAGACTGGTTAGCTATTGTACTATTTCTTTTCTTAGGTACGCATTCTTTTGTGGTTTTTTTGCCACTTCTTGATAACATACAACAATCTTTGAAAGAAAATAAATTACTTGAAGCATTTATGATAAAAACTATTTTTATCAAAGTTTTTATAAAAAAAATAAATAAAAAAATCAGCAACGTCCCACCAAGTGTGCCAATTTGTTTACCGTAAAAATTGGTAAGTAATCGCTGATCTTCCAAAAAGGGTTATTTTGGTGACTTGCAAGATCGATCAGATTGATCCCAGGACATATTCTGAGTTATTTATAAGTAAGTATGTTTAAATGAAAAGGTTGAAAGGGAAATTAAGAGTAAAGGCAAGATGCAGACGAAAACTTGATAAAAGTGCATGTAAAAGGTAAGTAGAAAGGGTTGAGAAGAGTTTAAGGATAAAGGTTGAAAACTGATAAAAATTGCATGTGAAGGGAATAATAAAGTAAATTTTCAGTAATGATAAAGTTTGCGAAGAAATGTATATGTCAAGGAATGTAAAGGAATTGTAAAGACTTTGATTGAAATAAAAGATGGCGTTTCAAACGTACATTCTAAATATCTTTTCTCTCACAGCGGGTACTTAGATAAGATTGAGTGACTTGTACAATATGTTGAACACACACAAAATCTACATAAAATCCCTATATTTATACTAAAACCAAGTAACCGTTGAACAATTTCCTTGCTCCATGATGAGGACAATTATCCTCTGCATGTGCTTCGACTTCTATCTTCATGCCACGTCGCTTTCTTCAACTTCCAAGTGAATTGCTTTTCCCTCCTTTATTTGAATTTGAATTCACTCGCTTCCTGACACAAGGATCTTTCAGTCGAAGACCAAAGGATTCTCTCGATCGAAGACCACAAAAACTTCTTGGTCAAAGACCAACTTTAACTTAGAAAATTCTCTAAGTGTTTTCTCCTTGTTAGTAAGGATGACTTCGACACAACCTCTTTCATAGGCTCTTCTGGTCGAGGTGTCGGCAAGTTTTGATTTCTTCAATATATCTTTAGCCAATAAGCCTAATTTGTGTGGGTGTCGAATATAGGAGCTAACACCCACATAACATCCATCACATCCAGAGCTACATGTATCATATCACTATCCGTGCCTTCAAAGATTATTTTATTTCTCGCCCCCCATATTTTCCACAATAAAATACACAACATTTGATCCACTCTCTCCTTCTTCCCTCCAAAGCATTCCTCCTGCCAAGATACCACATCCATATTCTCAATCCCTCTTGTATTGGTTGGCAAGGCAAACCATACTCTTTTGGCAAAGGGACAAATGAAATACATATGGGACGGAGATTCAGGGGTTGCAGAACACAAAGGGCATAATGTTTCAAGGAAACTTCCTTTATTTGGAAGGTTTGTCTTAATTGGAAGAATATCCTTGCATAATCTCCAATGAAATTTTTTTATTTTGGGCCACACTGGGACTCTTCATAACTTCTTCCAGATTGGGTATTGTAATTGATTCGAAGTACCATCTCCTTTAGCCTTCTTCATCCCTTTAATCGAGTGATATGCAAATTTAGTAGATTATTCGACATCCATTTCTCGATGCCAAATTAATGAGCCCATGGGGCTTCTGATCGAAAAAGGGATGCTTAACACCTGAGACTCCTCATTCTTATCAAAACATTGCATCACAAGGTCTCTATTCCATATGCACAAATCAGAATCAATCAAGTTGTTTATAGTTGCATCAGTCAAAAAGTTTTGCAAACCCCGGGATTTAGAACCCAGGAATATTAGGTTCCAAACTGTCCCCCCAAATCTTGACTTGTTTCCCATCACCGATCCTCCATCTTGTGCCTTTCATAACAAACTCTTTTGCACTAAACATGCTTCTCCATGCAAAACTGGGAAAAAACCCAATTCTCACTTCCTGCACCTTACAGTTGGGAAAATACCTACTCTTCCACATTCTTTTAAGAAAAGAATTTTCATCCTTCGGCAATCTCCAAAAGTGTTTACCCAACTGACTTAAATTAAATTATTAAATTCCTTCAAACCCTGTGTCTCCCATCCCATTTGCCTTGTACATCTTCTCCCTGCTCATCCAATGAATTTTCCTCTCCCCAATCTTCTCCCTCACAAAAACCTCGCTAGAATCCTCTCTACTTCTTCACAAACCCCCACTGTAATTTTGTAGCAAGAAATAATGTAACTGGGTATAACCTACGCCACCTCTTTAATTAGGACCTTTTTCCCCGTCCTCAATAGAA
This sequence comes from Vicia faba, assembly GCA_948472305.1. Taxonomy (NCBI): domain Eukaryota; kingdom Viridiplantae; phylum Streptophyta; class Magnoliopsida; order Fabales; family Fabaceae; genus Vicia; species Vicia faba. Next base: position 1,395,888,850 of record OX451736.1, on the reverse strand, counting down.
ATCCTTTCTTACAACCTTTCACCTTCTTCCAAATTCGCTCCACCACAAGAGAGAAAACCTCCTTTTTAGATTTGCCAAGCACCAATGGCAAACCTAAGCACCTCGAGTTTGTTCCTATAAGATGAAGAAATTTCACAATAATTGACATTTATCCTTATGTAAGTACTAATTACATGACCTTGACAATTATCTAAAAGGAGCGGTGTTTTCAAATTTAGCGTGGTTCTAGTAAAATTTATATATGAAATACTAAATTGAGAGAGAGAGAGATAGAGAGAGAGAGAGATATCTGATTTTTTTTTAATGAAATTATATAAAAATTGCCAATTTCTTACAATTTAGAAATTTTAAAATGAAGGAGAAAATATATTACAATGGTTGGATAAAACAACTGTGGTGAAATGTTGAATATCTTCAAATTAAAAATAAATTAAAATGAATGGCGCAACCATGAAAATAAAAATAAAAGGAGGTATATTATATTACCACGGTTGAGCTTATCAACCATAGTGAAATTATGTTTATTTTTAAATTAAAAATGATCATGTGTGATTTATAAATGTGTTTGCATAGGTTGGAGGTTAAAGATGAAGAGCAAATGCAGTATGTGTTTATAGTTTCATCAAGTTGAAATGATGCATGAATAATGTATTTATAGTTGTGGAAGTTTAGATGCAAAGAGGAGATTTTCGGAATAAAAAAGAATTAAAAAATTGATCCAATCAATCAATATGTGTCGACATAAAAAATAATATGTGCCGACACTTAAGTCAAAATATAACTATATGTGTCGACCTGAAAATAAGATGTGTCGATCTAAGCATGGTAGCCGCATTTTGACTTTAAAATTGCATTACATATGTATTCCGAAAATTTGTATGTGTTGGCACATAAAATAAGAAAATTTTCAATTTCTAAAAGCTTTAGTATGTATAGGCCTATATGTATGCAAGTGTAGACCTAAGACCTCCAGAGGCTTGAGGCAACAAAATTGAGTTGCATGTGTTGACCTAAAACACATATGTGTCGGCACATACAAGAAAAAATCATACAAAAACTTATTTTTCAAGACATTGGTCAACTTCAAAATGGTTTTTAATGGTTCCTAAGACCCCTAATGCAAATGAGTGCCACAAGACATATAGATACCATCCTATATACATAAATGCTAAGTTTTTCTAGTTTTGACATCATGCAAAACATCTAACAGTGAACTTGTACTCAAACACTTGTTGCACCCCAAAATTTTCCCTTATAATTTATTTTATCTACTTAGGCTGTCGCATTCGCATCTTTTCAGCAGGGCACTAATCTAGCATACATTTTGCATTTTAAAGAGCACCTAAGATTCAAAAGATTAGTAGTTATGAAGCTAGGGTTTATGACTGATTTGAGGTGTATATGATTGAATAAGATTGATTATCTTGAAACAAGACTGTGGAATTAGGAGTTTGGCTCATGTTCATTTTAGACTTCTTCTCCATCATGTTACAAGGCTATTATCTTCTGTTGAACAACATTTTGCAGGGTATTCTTGTCAATAACTTAAGTTTGTGATTTCGCGTATATGGTCTTTGAATCAAGACACCCCATTCTATTATTGTTCTTATCATTTGATCAAGGTTTGTCAATACTAGAGGTGTATTAAGATTTCTCTAAAGGATCAAAATTTGTTATCAATCCAAGACGCATGTGATGGTTGGGCTACAGGTCGCTGATTATGTCATTGTTGCTTTGAGTTCATCTATTTATAAGTCAATCAATTAGGGTTGGATATGTCATGATTTAAGATATTTTGGTATGATAAGTTTGGTTGCTTGATAGTCACGGCATTATGAATAATTGGTATAAGCTATCATTTGGATTATTGTTCAAGAATTTTGGTTTCAAACATGGGTTAAGGTTCAACTTGATTCAAAAAGTAGCGTTCCCGAAGGTTTAGTTCATAAGTTCTTGCGGAAGAAGATGGAATATGAATATAAGTTGAGATTAAAGTACATGGAATCAAGTAAATTTCTTCATGATTCAAGTTGTTCTTTTCAAGATTATTCCACATCATTGTTCATCCCAAGTTAAAAGATAAAAAGATTCATTCAATAACATTCAAGTGTTTATCATGGTTTTCTCAAGTTCATTCAAGTATTAATTCAAGGTCAAATTGAATGAGGGAAATGATTTGAATTATTGGGAATTTGTCATGCAAGAATTTACAAAGTTTTGTTCATCACAAATTCAAGTCATTACATCAAAGTTACAAAATGCATCTCATTCAATCAAAATCCAAGTGTACTGCAAGACTTATTCAAGAGGGAAATTGAAAGGATGTCATCTGCTACAAAACCGGTTCAGTCCTGCACCTATGCACAAAACCAGGCTAGCTTCATTACAAAAATAGGAAGATACTTCAGAGCAGTTCATACTCATGATACGAAATACTGATGTCCTATCTCAATAAAAAGTTACTCTGCACAGATGAGAAAAACAGAATAAAAACAATCGCATAGTATCTCACAAAAGATAAAGACTAACTAAAACCTAAGCTTATCATTATTTGTTGATGAGGACCAGAAATTGAACTTCGGCATTGAGTAAAAAACTGGTCCTGAAAAACCTGCAAGTTCTTCATACCAAACTCAGCTCGAACTCATCTCTTGCACCTATTATCCAAAATCAAATAATTCAGGAGGAAACACCAGGACAAAGTGAAAATTAGAAAAAAGCGGTCCTTCAATCAAGAAAATTTTGTCTAAAAACAATTTACAGAACCAGAAAAACAATTCCAACTAACCTATCTATCTAACCAAGTAACTGTCAAACAAAAGTTTCAACCTTCCTAACTGTTTTTTTCTAACAGAATTTCTACACATCTAACCCAACTATCCTAACGAATACTGCAACTAGCTTCCAAACCCCCTAACAAATGGATTAAAAATTGTTCTAACTAACCCCTAACCATTTCTAACCAATTCTGCAACCTTCAAAACCGCTAACAGAATTCTAGCAAAAAGCTTGGAGAAACGGTCCATAACAAAGTTTCAGCTAACTCTACATCCTATAACTCATCCTTCTAACTACCAATTTCTAACAGAATGAACTATTTTAAAAAAAAACTTCCAACAAAACTAACTGAATCTAAACAGAACTTCATAACAGTTAACCAAACTCCAAGTTCTAACAGAATCATAATAGAAACACCTTCCTAACTTTTCTACCCTAACCTCCTCTCCAACAGAAAACATAATTATAACTAACCTCTAACTGATTAATCACCACCATCAGATTCTCTATCTGATTCCTCTCATCCAATGACCCTGTTTCACCTCCCTCTAACTTCCTAACTGTTTAACAGAAATAGATAACAATCCTCCAAAACAGACTTCAAAAACAGAAAACCTGTAGCTAACTCCCTCTAACTCCTAACCAACTATCAAAACAGATCCAAAGACTAGTTATAGTTATCTCTTAACAGAAACTAAGCCTAACATAAAAAACAGATAATCAAACTCCAACTAATTCTTAATCTGAGATTCACATCTCCACCCTTCATGTCCTAACAGAATTACTAAAAATCCATGGCTCATATTAGTTCAAATACTAACTAATTTTTTTACAGCTCTAACAAACTCTCCAATAGTCTATAACTAACTCTACCCTTCATCAACCTCTATATAACACCCTCCATCAGATTCATCAAGGGGGAGCTTCTCTTTTCCATTTCTATTCCACCTTCATCTTCTCTCTCAATTCATCAACTTCACCTTCAACCTTCAGTCTTCAACCTTCACCTTCAACCATCATTCTTCAACCATCCTTCAGCCTTTGTAACACATCCACCCATTCTCATCGTGCGTCAATGCTTTATGCCACAACCACCTCACACTGTCTGCAATACCGATTTCTTAGTATTTTTTGTTACTTGATCTTAACAGAAAGTGAAGGTTAAGAAAAGTATTAGAAGTAGTTTAAATCAGAAGAAGAAGGTTGAGAAAGAATTGAAAACCAAGTAATCGAGTGTAGCACATATACATGCGCTTTGAATACTATCCTCTGGGTTTTTTATCTCCCTCGCTGCATCTGAACACTGTCAGAGTGTCTCCGACAGATAAGTCTCGATCTCCTCTGTTTCTTCATTATTTTTGCTATTTCTTGATACCTTTGGGAAGCTTGACACATGTTGAACAATTACCCTATCGCTATTGCTTCAAATTCAACACCACTTTTAGTTAATTATGTCGTTGTTCATCTATTAGGGTTTTGCATCATTATGGTGAGTCACGGGTTTTAGCTTTGAGGTAAGAGAGTATGAGGTTAGGGTTTGAGTTCAGGGAGAGGAGAGGAATATAGAAGTGTTGGCTTTGTCCTTTTTTTCATGAAGAAGCGTCGTCAGAGGCGATTTCAGGAGGTACTTTGGTGGCTCGGGATTAGGGTGGCAGAGAGGTAAGTGGGAGTAAACTAAGTAGGGTAAGAATCTTCATTCATTGTGCCTGGTTTATTTCTCTTTGTCATAATCCCAATAGCATATTGGGAACCTCACCCCCCATGAGGCCCATACACTATTTTTGAACATGTTGAAGACTTTTGGACCCCGGAATAAAAAATATCTTTTGGACTCATTTAGTTGGGCCTTGATGTTTGATTACGAAAATGATACCCCAGGGTTTGGATTGTCACCCCTGATTCTTTCGTTTTCTCCTTATGATTTCTATTTTAGTTTTAATTACTCGTGTTTTTTTAATAACAAAGTACATAAATAAAATGGTCGAGACGGGATAATAAAAAAAATACTAGAATTTAGGAATTAAATAGGAATTTATTTTCTCCATGTTACTAACTTTTTTAGGTGATTTTAATCACTAGTTTTAATTCATTTTTACATCATGTATTCTTTTGATATCTTTGGTATTATCTTGACGCAGATTGTGGGTGATTTTGTTTTTATTTGTATATTCACCATGCTCCCTTGGGATTTTAGTTTAATTTTAATCCGTCGATTAAAATTAAATTAAATAAACTTTAGGTTGTAAACCATGTATGGCAATGGTGGGGTAAAGATCCCCCTTTAAAACTCAACCATAAGACCATCATTGTATGATAACATTAGGGATAAATTTAAGCTATTTTCCCTTAGATGTTTTTTTTCCTTTTGCATCCTTGCATTAAAACAAAAAAAAAACTTCTTTTTTCTTGCAAACTCCAAAACACCTAAAATTTACTGATGAGAATTATGCCTTTGTTGAGCATGGGAAATGATAAGCATGTCTCTTCTCGATCTTATTGTTCTTCCATTCTAAGCCTTGGTATGGTTCAAGGCCCAAAGACTTATTTCATAAATAAGTGGAGAAGTGGTTAAAATCTCTCTCTTGAGATCAATTAGTCATTATCCACAACAAAAACACTAACCAACGCGAACTCTTTTTACCTTCGGGCTTTTCTTTCAAAACCTTTTCGAAAGAACAAGTTAATTCTTTTCTGTGCTGATGCGTAAGTCTCCAAAGGTCGAGTTGTGGTAGAAGGAAAAGTTAATCTTGTTCATTAAAAAATACAAACCAACAAAACTTCTGAAGTCGAACTACGACTGCTCTGATTCCTTAAAAGGGATATGTAGGCATCGGAGTAGGGCCTGAACGAGCACAACTTTTATTTTCCCTACATTCTTTTCTCCTTTATTTTGCATGCATTCTCCGTACAGCTTAGATATAGATTCTTACACACCCTTTGATTAGAATAACATGAGTGGATACCGTTAAGTACTACAGGCGTTTGGGGTGCTAATACCTTTCCCTTGCATAACCGACTTCCTTACCCGATCTCTATGGTCGCAAGACCTTGATTTCATCCTTCTCAGGTTTACTCGATATTTACCTTTCCCATCCTGAGGATAAAAATACGTTCGATGGAGACTTCATTGAATTTTATCTTTGATAATTTCAGTCGGTTCTTTCAATATTCTCGCTTTTTGATGATGGAAAAACTTGTGATGATGCATTTCATGTAGTTATCGAATGCTCCCCCTGACTCTATGCTTCCCAACTTCATCTAACATATGCTTCTCCCCCTTTGACAATATCAAAAAGAAAGATAACAAACCGTGAGAAGCATCATATTCCAATACAAATACTAATATATCACTCAGAGGCATTTTTGCATAGAGCAACAATTACATATCCCCATATATGTGTAATGATGCGAAATTGATAAATAACCAGCAAACAGCATTACAATATATGTAATGCAATACATTATGAATAATGAATGCAGTGTAAGAGCAAGCTTTTCAAGTTACTTCAATAGCGTCACAATTACGTAACACATCATAATGGAACTCCCGATGCCGCACACGTGTGTGCCTAGCATAGCGACATGAACATGTCACTACTAAAACCATGATAAAAATGTTTGTCAGAACATGTGACGAACTACAACATGAAACGTAGCACATACAATTAACTCAAGCACGACTGCAAGAAATAATTATAATAAAAATACATGCTTGCACAATTAGAACAAGCTTATACAAATTTGATATAATTAATACATGAAGTCATTATAAGCATATACATTGGGAACATACAATGGCTATCAATAAATGTTTTTGGAAATGAACATTCATGCTTTTCATCATTTAAGAACATATAAAGCATTTTTAATCAACAAGTAACATGCATTAAGAAAAGTCTTATTTTCAAAGAAAAATTGAAACGTTATTACTTCAGTCTTGATGGAACGGAAGTTTCACTCACATGATGTAAAATACTCAAACACAGAGTTAGAGTAAAAGTATAAAGTGAAAGCAACAAAGTAAGATTAAGCAACATTGGAGATATCGATGATCCCCAATCCCTCAAGTATGTTGAAAAATGGTTCGGTTACAAGAGGTTTAGTTAAAATATCGGCAAGTTGATTCTTACTATCAACATGCTCGAATACAACATCCTTTTTTACAACATGATCGTGAAGGAAATGGTGATGTATCTCAACATTTTTGGTGTGAGAATGTAGCACTAGATTCTTGGTTAGATTAACGACACTAGTATTGTCGCACATGATAGGAATACGTGAAAGTTTAATGTTAAAACAAAGTAATTATTGTTTAAGCCACACAATTTAGGCACAACCAGTATCGGCAACACGTATTACTCCTCAGTCGTTGACAAAGCCATGGAAACTGGATTTTTACAATGTCAACTAACCAAGGATTTTGAAAATATGTGACAAGTTCCACTAGTAATTTTCATATCCGATTTGCGACCGGAAAAATCAGAGTCGAAGTAACTAACCAAGCTATAATCATTTCCCTTAGAATACCAAAGCCCAAACATAGACGTACCAATAAGGTATCTAAGAATACGCTTAACTTCTTTTAAGTGTGATTCCTTGGGAGTCGATTGATATCGTGTACACATATAAATTCTAAAAATAATATCGGGATGAGATGCAGTAAGATATATAAGAGATACAATCATACCTCTATTTTCTTGACCTCAATTTCCTTTGCATCGTCCATTATGAATCTCTTCAGTAATTTGAGACAATACTTAGTTTCACATAGAAATGTTCCTCATCGAGTTTCTTAATTTGGAGTCCGAGAAAGTAGTTCAACTCCCCCATTGGACTTGTTTAAACTCTCCCTGCATAAGCTTAGAGAACTCCTTGATAAGGTGCATGTTATTTGATCCAAAAATGATACCATTAACATAAATTTGAACAAGTTAAATATGCTTTCCTTGAAGTTTAATAAAGAGTGTAGTGTCTATCTTTCCTCTAGAGTATCCTTGATCAAGCAAGAACTTGCTAAGTTAGTCATACCATGCCTTTGGGGCATGTTTAATACCATGCAAAGCACATTTTAGCTCATAATTTTCAAAACCGAGAGGTTGTGAAACATACACCTCTTCATTTATGTATCCGTTAAGGAATGCAGTTTTAACGTCCATTTGATATAATTTAAAGTTCTTAGAGCATGCATATGCTAGTAAAAGGTGTATAGCCTCAAGTCGGGCAACAAAAGCATACGTCTCTTCATAATCAATGCCTCTTTCTTGGTTATACCCTTGAGCCACTGGATGGGCCTTATTCCTTGTTATCACACCATTTTCGTCAAGTTTATTCCTAAATACCCATGGTGTTCCTATAACTTGATTATTTTGTTGACGGGGGCAAGGTCCCATACGTAATTTATTTCAAATTTATTCAATTCTTCTTGCATGGCCATAGTCTAATGCTCATCAAGTAAGGCATCCTTTGTTTTTTTAGGTTCAACTTGTGATACTTACGCATGGTATAACAAGAATTACTTATCTTAGAGCGCGTTGTTACCCCTTTGGCGATGTCACCCATAATGTTGTTAATTGAATGATCCTTGGAGGTTCTCCACTCTAATGGAAGACCATCATCTTATTGTTTACTTTCATCGTCCTTCTTTTCTTTTTGTCATCCTCTTCCTTCTCAATGTCTACGACTTTAGGTTGATCAATTCATTTTTCGGTTTCCTTGAGTATGTCTTACGTAGATGCACTTACACCATGAAAAAAATACCCTTCCCAACACTATTTGGGAAAGACTCATCAAAAGTAACATGAACGAACTCTTTAACAATAAGTAATCTTTTGTTATAAACTCTTTATGATTTACTAGATTGTGAGTATCCAAGAAAGATACCTTCATCGGCTTTTGCATCAAATTTTCCAAGATTATCTTTTCCATTATTTAAAACAAAACATTTACATCCAATGACATAAAGAGGCAATAAATTTGGTTTTCTACCTTTTAAAAGTTCATAGGGAGTTTTGTCAAGTATAGGAAGAATAAGTATCCTATTCAAGACATAACATCCCGTGCTAATAGCATCAGCTCAAAAATATTTTGGTAGATTATAATCATTGAGATTTATTCTTGCCAACACCACTAAAACACGAATTTGGTGCTCAACAACACCATTTTGATATGGAGTTCTAGGAGCTGAAAAATAATGTTCAATACTAAATTTATCACAATATTCTTCAAAGAGATGGTTTTCAAATTCACCTCCATGATCGCTTCGAATGACAACAATTTTAGAATTTAATTTATTGTGATAACTTGGCAAAACGTGTGAAAGCTAAGAATATTTCATCTTTGCTACGTAAAAAAATAGTCCAACAAAATCTTGAGTAATCGTCTACAATTACAAAACCATAGTAATTACCACTTATGATTTTAGTTCTTGAACGTCCAACTAAATCCATGTGAATGAGCTCAAGAGGTATCGAAGATGAAACAACATTTTTAAATTTAAAAGAGACTCTTGTTTTCTTTCCCTTTTGATATGCATCACATAGGTGATTGTGATACGGTGGGAGAACTGACTTGGGTGTTTTACGTTTGATCGCAAATGTTGTGGCTAGCAAGAGTCGCCACCGACTTTTCTTTTATCCAAAAGGAAAGGTGAAAAAGCACAGGAAAGACCTTTGAGATTATTTCTTGAGTTCGGGGGGTAGATTATGAAAAGGGAAGGTATTAGCACCCTTTTCATCCATGGTTTTCCATGGGCTCTTAGTTACTTGCTATATCACTTACTTTTGTTTGAAATTATGCTTTATGTGGTTTTGAAAGTATTTTTGAAAAGAGGCCATTGTTTAGGCAAACTTTTGTAATGATTCTCGTTCGTAAGATTGTATACAAAGGTGTTGATCTTTTGAAAATGTTTTTAGGTTTGAAAGAAGTTTTGAAAGTGTTGTTGTTTGTTTTTAAAATAGCAAGGATGATTTTGTTTTAAAATGGAGCATGTAACTAGGAACATTCTACCCACTCAAAAGTCTTTCATGTTCATTTCCTCTTTCCTTTGACATTATTATCTTACCATTGATTTGGTAAGTAACCCTATCTTTGGATGTAAAAGGGACGAGCGTGGGTCATCGTATAACCATGCTTAGCAATGTTGCAAGGTATCTTAGCATTTTTCTTTAGGGACTATGATCATTTTGAAAGGCAACATAGGTAGCGTCATCAAGGGACTATGATCTTGTATTTTGCTTGTTTTTGCTAAGATACCTCACATGCGTAATATGGTAATTTTTGTAAGACAACCAAGTGGATTTTACCCTAGGGGTGCTTGTGTGCAAGTGTATTGATTTACATGCTTTGTTTAGTCTTTGATTAGGATTTTCTACTTGTTGATTTTATCTTTCCATACAAGCCCTAATTACTAGCATTTATATGAAGCGATAAATTGCGAAAAGTAAAATTACTATGCTATTACATCATTAGGGGAGGGGGTGTATAAATTAACAAATGAGTATTGCAAGAAAAATAAACCTAATTATCTATTACAACCATATTGAATGTCGTACAAAATTGAAAATAAAATGCAAGAATATAAATGGAAAAAGAAATGATTTTTATTATTTTTATGAAAGGGGTTTTAACCTAATTAAGAGAGATGATTAATGACAAAATAAACAAAATTTAAACCTAAATTAGTTAAGAGGGAAATTAAGTTAAAAATATATTTTTTAGGGTTTTCTATGAAAAGGTTTTAAATTAATGAAAATAATATGAATATTAATTAACTAAAATAAACCTAAGTTCTAAATTAATTTTAAATAAATAAATAAAATAAAATAATAATTAAACCTAAGTCAAAATATTAATTATTTGAGAAAAATAAATTAATTTGTTTAAGAAAATGATTTTTTAATCTTTTTGTTTTATAGAGAAAATAAAAATATATAAGTATAAATAATAAATAAAAATATTTTTTTTTGGATTTCTATTAATATAAATAATAATAATATTAATAATAATAAATAATAAAAATATTAAAGAAAATAAAATATAATAAAATTAAAAAAAAATAGAAAAATGAAATAATTAAAAAAAAGGCCAGAGGGTGCACAAGAAAATCAGAGTCAGTAAAAGAAAAAAATCAATAGGTCCAATCGTTGAAAGACCAGGCGCTGCAAACAAACAAAAAAATGTCAAAGAAGTGAAAAAATGGAAAAAATGTCACGCTGGAGCTTGAACCTAGGACCTCATAGTGACAGGCGCGCGCTTTAACCACTGGGGTGGTGATACACCCGTTAACTTGTGTGAAAGGATAAATACATAACACAAAACGTGTCCTGATTACACTTCATCTTCAACCTCCAGCCAAAGTATTTGAAACTTGCTCATTTCTCAACTATTGACAAAAATGTAAACTTGAAAATTGTTCCATTTTGTCACACGATTTCAACCATATAAATATCATAAGCTATAAATAAAAGATGAATGGGAATTTCTAAAAGTACCAAATTCTGACCAAAATATTTCAGAAAGTTCAAACTCAAAATTTTCCTAGCTCAATCAAAATAAATGAAATATATGGACATGTATAGTTTCAGGGAAATGATGTCTACATTTTATCTTCACAAATGCAAGCCTAACAATGCCTAAATATGAAGATAGAAGTTCAAGAAAAATACCTCAAAACTGGGAATCGTGAAATGGATTTGAGCTTGTTTCAGGCAGTGTTGATGATCAGGTTAGCTTCCTTGGACCTCTAGGAAACTAATGCAATGGCTGGTTTGAGCTGAGGGTGGCTGGAATGGTCTGGAGAAGTCCAACTATGATGCTATGTTTTTGAACTTGGAAATGGATGAAGGTGGTGTTACAGTCGTGTAACAGGGATAAGGATGGATTATGTATGATGTTTGGAAGATTTTGGAAGCAAATGGCCAGAAAACGCACGAGTGAAATGGATGTTTGAAGTTCTTGGTCAGAATATGCAACAATGGTGGTCTTTGATGCAGTTTTGGGTTTTTGGAGTTTTCAGGGCTTGTGTATGCGTGGGTTATCTTGCAAATAGTGTATTTATTTATAGGCAAGAGGTTTTATGTCTTATAAAAAGTTAGAATTTGAAAATCAAATGTTGTAGCATCTTTCTTGTTTTTGAAGCAAAGTTGAAACATCTTGTTCCAAGGAAAAGTACAGGGCTGCATAGAGTGGTTAGTACTTTGGAAAGGCTTTCTTTTGGTTTATAGGGTTTGTGCGTGCAGAAAGAACAAGTTCAATGCTCAAGGAGAGTGGGCTTTGTGATTAAATCCACTTTTCAAGAATAGCAATGGTGCCTTTCTTCCAAAAATGGAAATGCAACTTGGATAATGGTTCAAGTGCTTGGAAAATGACTGAATATGTTGTGTAAACATTTAATTAAGGAGTGAATTGCAAGTTAGAAGCATGAAAAGTGATATTATGCAACATGGCTATGTGATTTGGTGCATTGTGCATCACAAATTCTGTCTTGTAAAATAACTTGAAACCCTAACTTTTGATAATCGATTCTCCTTGCTCACAAATAATCTCAGGGAGTTCTTTGACATTTTGGAAATCGTGTAATGTTCTCTACAACCCCTATTTGAATAAATTTTGAAATTTCACCTTGGAACTATATGAAAAAGTGCCATGAAGTTAGGTCAAAATCCTGCCTAAAGTAGGGCAAAATTTCATTAAGTGTTCAATTGTATGACCATGACTTTATGAATTAATAACTTGAGATCTAAGAATTTTTAGAAGAATTTGTGTAAATAAATGTTGTATATATCATGGAGATCTGCAACTTTCATGTTGAAAGTTTCTTTTGAATCATCTTGCATCATGGTGAAAAATTGGCTCAAAGTTATGAAAAAACATGAAGTTTTAAACACAGAAAAATTTCTAAGTTAGAAAACTTTGACTTTTCAAAATGAAATCTTGACTTTTTGATTTCTTGATGAATAAGTTTCATATTTTTACATGTTTTTATGAATTGTGATCTTTGACATTGGATCTTGACCAAAAAGTCAAAGTTTGACTTTTTAGTGTACAGTTGACTTTTGATCAGTTGACTGAAAATTCACTATCAATCCAATTGATCTTGAGAAATGTTTTAGGTCATGCCATTATTTCAAAAATATTAAATTAAACTATTGAAATCATGCTTCAAACCAATTGACCATTTGCTAGCTCAAAAATCAGAATTGCCCTTTCTCAATCAAAATCCTAATTTTGACCATTGTGCCCTTTTGATGATTCGATCAAATTTCTTGAGGAATTATGGTCCAAACTTTATCAAATGATATATATGAGTTTATAATGTTGATGTGGATCAATATTTATGAAGTTTGACTTTAAATTGGCCATAGTTGACTTTTTCCCTAATACAACTGATTTTTAGGTCAACTGCTCAATTGACTGAGCAAAAGTGCGATCCAAAGCTTGAAACTTGACATGATTAATCTTGGAGGTACATAATGATACATGAAAGTCATATGAAGCATTGAAAGTTCAATTATCCTTTTGAAATCTCAAACCCTAATTTTGGTCATCAGTGCTTAAGGAGGTGTCTTGAGTTGATTAACCTTAATGCAGTCTTAAACCAAGAGAGATCCTTGTGAGAAAATATTTGATATATGAGAGGGAAAATTTTGGGATACAACAACTTCCCCTGTTCAATCTTCTTAAACCTGAAGAGTTAGATTGGAAAATTTGTCATTCGTGACTTGAAGGTGGAAGATGATTGGACACTAGAGTGCCCAGAAATTTGCACTCGAGGATGTGATGGTTGATGGTATAGGGAATGGGCTTAAAGATGAAATTTGGAGAGGATATTAGAAGTTGTCGGAGATGGGCTTGCAGATGCCATCCAAAATGATTGTTGGACTGTATCTTAAAGAGAATCCGAATGAGTGTCAGAATAGCGTCCATGTCTGGAGCGTATCTGAACTGTATCTGAAGGCTGAATCTGTATCAGAATGGCATCCGTGTTATGAGCGTATATGAACTGTATGAGAGAGAATCTGAATGAGTATCAGAATGGCATCCGTGTTTGGAGCGTATCTGAACTGTATCTGAGAGCTGAATCTGAATAAGTATTAGAATGGCATCCGTGTATGCAGCGTATCTGAACTGTATCTGAGAGCTGAATCTGAATGTGCATCAGAATGGCATCCATGTTTGGAGCGTATCCGAACTGTATCTGGAAGTTGAGTCAGAAGAAACCCATGTAGGATTGCTTCATATGGTCATGTAGATAATTGTCTTGGCTTGTTGCCGGTATCCATCTCTGACCTTTTGTAAATTGATGATGATAACCATCTATTGACTGATCTTTCCTGAAAATATGAAAGATTAGTTGTCTGCAATGTCATGATGTATGAAATGCATTGTATAATGGTGTTATTAATAAAATGAATGAAATCATGTTGTATGCGTTCATTTTGTCAAAGTCATGACGTATGGATGTGATGTATAGGCATACAAGCTATGTTGTTGTAACAATGTTGGATTAGTGAAAATAAATCCCCGACTGCTGTTGGGGACGTGGAGTGTAAGTCTTCATGTTTTGAAGTGCTGACGAGTTGATGAGCTCCTATTTGTTAGAGAAATAAACTCTGTTGTAAGGAAAACGCCGTCTATTGCCTGTGAAATCCTGTTGGGGAATCCTGAGAAATTTGGGCGACTTCTACCGAGGAGTGATAACTGGAGGTCTTGTTCCACTGGGGATTAAGCTGCACACTGTGGGGAATTTTATGGAATAGTCTAAAGATATCATCCTATTTCTTAAAGCCATTAGTGATCGTCTTCTATTTTTTTCTCATTTATAAACAGTAATTATGTTCAAAAGCATATTGTTGTACCCCAAAATTTGCCCTCTCATATCTCTCAAAACATTGCAAGAAAAATCTCCAAGTAGCTCAAGATTGCTCAAGAGTTGGACAATCGAGCTATCTCCTAAGGCAGTCAACCTCAAATTAGGGTTTTGTGTTGCATCAAGTTCCTTGAGTCCAAATTACCTCAAGTTCTCCCCAATGTCCTAATATGTTATCAAGTTCATCCATGTCAAATTTCAAGTCTTGCAGAGGAAGTTTGCTCAGTCAATTGCTCAAAGGGTCTAAAAGTCGACTGTGCTAGGGCAAAAGTCAACTGTGACCCAAATACAGTTAAACCTCAAGATTTTTATGTCAACATTCTCATTTTGAAGGATATTTCATCATTTGATTAAGGGTTGATCATGATTCATCAAGGATTGCTCAAAATTCATCAAGACTCAGAAGTTGCTAAATTAGGGTTTTGTAGGAAAAGTCAACTAAACTTTGACCAAGCATAACTTTCTCATACTTTATGATAAATCACCCATCCAAAGCTCATTTTGAATAGAATGAAATTTCCTACAATCCATCTTCATACCCCTAGATCAAGAAATGCACTCACAAAAAGTTACAAATTTGGACATTATAGGTCATTTTTGAAAGTCAACAAAAACACATTTTTTTCCAAAGCTTATAACTTGAGCATAGAATATCCAAATGAGATGAGACCAAAGTTATTGGTTATAGGATATCTCAAGCTTTCTAAAAAGTCCAAGAACACTTCCAAAAGTTCAACATTGAAGAAGTTATGCATTGTTGAAGTTGGGCATTTTTGCAAAATTGCCAAAAGTCAACTATCCCCAAAACTTCAAATTTTGTCAAATGGGCCCATTCTTTTCCACTTTATTTGATCTTGCCCCATTACACACGTGTCCTAGCTTCAGCCTTCTGTCCATTTATCAATTTTATTATTTTATTTGATTTTTTATTGAATTATTTCATTTTAAATCAATTTAAATCAAATCAAATCACAAAACTTGATTACATGAGATCTTTTTCTATTTTCAGGACCTAATCATCATCAATGTCATGATCAAACTCGTATCAAGCATTCCATGTGCAAAAAGATTGGATTTTTGGCAAATTAGGCAAGTTATCAATGGTGGATCAAATCCAATCTCAAGGCATTGATGTGGAAAGATTCAAGACCAATTTGTTGACCTAATACATTGCAGCATACATATACAATCCAAGGCACACGAATTTGAGACATAGAGGCTGCAAGAATACCAAGAACAAAACTTGAAAAAAGGTGGAAAAAGTGTGAAACTGAAATCACCCTTGGAGGCATCTTCAGAAGCGAAACTCAACGCCAATCAATTGCTGGAGGTTCACTGAGTCAGAACCACCCCCTAGCAAGCTCTCTTGCACGCCCAGAAGCTTTGTAAGTGTCTCAAAAAACCGCTTTTCGTTTGAATTCGTGGATCCTTATTGTTGTACCCCAAAATTTGCCCTCCCATACTCTTCAATATTTGTCAAAAGCATGCTTCAAAATTCCCCAAGGGTTGCATAGTTCAAGGGCCTCCTAACAGTCAAAATTAGGGTTTTGGTTCTGACAAAGTAAATGAAGTTTCCAAGGGTCCAATCAAGTCCCACATGCCAATAAACATGGTCAAACATCCTCATACCAAGTTTCAAGACTTACAGTACAAAATTGCACAGTCAAAAACCCTAATTGCTCAACAGTCAACTGCAGGGGCAAAATGGTCATTTGACAGTCAAAAGTTCAAATTTTTGGTCAACATCTCATTTTGAAGCCACAAACATCATTTGATCAATGCTTGATCATGATTCTCAAAGCTTGTCTCAAAAATCATCAAGATGCAAAAGTTTCCATATTTGGACAGTTGAAAAAGTCAACTGTAACTTGACCAGGGCATAACTTCCACATGGATTATCAGAAAAATTCCATCCAAAGGTCATTTTGAAGAGAAAGACATTTCCTACAACTCATCTTCATACTTCAAGTCCAAGAAATGCTCTCACAAAAAGTTATCAATTTCAACATTATAGGTCATTTTCAAAAGTCAACAAAAAGGGACTTTAAGTCAAAGGCCATAACTTGAGATTGGTAAATCAAAATGACATGGGACCAAAGGCATTGGTTAGAGGACTCAAAGAACTTTCCAAAATGTACAAGAACATGAGCAAAGCTTAAAAATTGAGCAAGTTATGCCTTGTGGAAGTTGGGAAATTTTTGGATATTTTGAAAAGTCAACATTGATTCAAATGACCTAAAATTGCTAATGGGCCTCTTTTTCTTCCACAATTCATCATCCAAGGCATGTGCAAGACCATTTGGCCCAAAGGGAAGTTTTTTATCATTTTTATTTATTTGTTTGGATTTTTAATCATTAATAATTCATTTAATTAAAATAAATAGGTGAAAAATACTAAACCTAATTTTCTAAATCTTTTTGTGCATAGAATAGGCTTAAGATTTCGTGTACAATCAAATATGGAAGGAATTATGGTGATTGGATATGATTGAGACCAAATATGCTTGAAAAAGATTGGAAAAATTATGGCTTGAAAATCAAATATCCTTTTCATCAATTCATGGATTTTCTGATCAAATTCTTTGACCTAATCGTTCACATATACATATATAGTGCAACCCTAATGCCAATAGACTCCCAGCTGCGCCATACACAGAAAACCACACTTGAGTTTTTTGCTTAAAAATTGAAAACTGAAAACTAGGTTTTAGGGTTTTTCAAGATCAAACAACTATTCCATTGGCTTGCTGAGGCTTCAAGGAAGGAATTTGGATCAAAACCATAAGCTCTAACACCAAGAAACGTGAGAATCATCGTGACCTGTACATAAAATATTTGACATTCTTGCATCACGATTCATGCACTTTTCATAATTTTTTATGTTTGATTTATGTTCAGTGTTTAATTCTAAAGCTAACTGTATGGTTTGATTAAGTTTTCGTGCCAAAATAGAAGATTCACCATTGATGCAGGTTAGGGTTTTTCAAGCTTTGAATTGGGCGTTTCTTAACGCTGTAAAATTGGAACATGAAACCTAGGCCATCCAACTCAGCATGCTTGGACGATGCTAAATCCACCCTCGCGCTCAATTTATGAGTTACCACAAGCTAATCGCTATTTTCTGGAATGGCATATTTTGGAACGGTTCAAAAACCGTTGCTGATTCTTTTGTGTTTCAGGAAAAACAAAGCCAAGGAAGAAGAAGGATATGTGGCCAGCGTGGATTGGTCCATTCAAATTTTCGCGCGGAAATTCCACTAACCATTATTTTCTCTTATAATATTTGTTTACTATTACATATACAAGATGCGCGTTTGGAGCAGTTGGCTAAGCGTCTTAATGGTAATCCCTGGGACCTGGGTTCGAACCCCAGGTCCCTCACCCTTTCCATATTATTTTTCCACTAATACTTCTGTGCAGTTTCAGTATTGTAGACCACCATGCATCTCTCCAATCTAGCTTGCCACTTGGCCAATGGAAACGATCAGAAGGCCATGATCTGAAGAACATGGTAGACCCCAGTCAACCATCCCACACGCTGGCAAGAAAAGTCCACAGGGCCAGGGACAATTGGGCCCAAATTGCTAAGCAAAAACCTCCAACTGGGGACAGAACCCCCCCAAGGTTTGCAAGTTTTTTTATTCATTTTTTTTATTTTGATTCAATTATTATTTATTTAGTTCTTTAATTTAATTATTTTCATATAAAACATAAAAACAATAAAAATCAGGAAAAAGGCAAAAATAAGTATTTTTATTTAATATTTTAATATTTTGTAAATAAACATCATTAATTGATTTTAGTGTTAAATTAGGTTTAAATCTTAATGTTTTTTTCAATAAAACCTAAAATTGGTAGAATTAGGGTTTCAAGCATTTTTCATCTTTTTATTTTACTATATTAATTATTAATTCTTAATTAGTTATTTTCATAAATCAAGTTGCAATTAGTTAATTAGGCTTAATTTTAGATAATTGTCATATTTTCTTAATAAATAAAAAATTGTAGAACTAGGTTTTTAATTTCATTAAATTCTCATAAATACAAAAAACCAAAAAATAATTTCTTTTTCTTTAATTTAATTAATTTGCTAATAATTTAATTTCATTAAAAAGGGTCCAACGCCCTCGTTCCTAATTTTAATTCAATTCGCGTATTTATTTCTTTTTCTTTTAATTATTCATGTACCTCTCCCAAAGCCGTGTAAATTTAATTTCTCGCACTTTACCTTTATTTCTCTATTTTCTGTCAAATCGGGTTCTGGAAATTTTGGCGATGTGGACCCGCGCCTTTTGTAATAGTTTAGAACTTTACCTTTTTCGCACTTTTTTAACTATTAAATAAATGCATGCAAGAATGAATGACAATGAATAAAAACAAACGCGTAGATCACCTATACCATGACAAGATAAAAATAAACGAATCTGACACACAAAATCACACACCACCCTAGGGTACGCCTCACTGTTGCCTTGCCTCGAAAGGTGATCGTCGAGTAGAGGATGTCTTAGTAAGTCCTCATGATCCGGGAACCTGGCATGAGGGTAGCTTCTAAGGTGTCTTCCCATTGCTCTTGTGATCACCATGTCCCGAACCTCGAATTGACCCGAACACCTCCAACGGTGGTGCTACCTATCTCTCAATGGTGGGATGGCACTACTTTAAAGGACATTTACACAGACGAATTCCTTAGGGTAGGTA
The DNA here is from genome assembly GCA_948472305.1 of Vicia faba. Classification (NCBI taxonomy): domain Eukaryota; kingdom Viridiplantae; phylum Streptophyta; class Magnoliopsida; order Fabales; family Fabaceae; genus Vicia; species Vicia faba. The sequence continues at coordinate 1,395,869,505 of OX451736.1, read as the reverse complement.
GACGACTCTAGATACTTGCTCTAAACTTCAAAACAAATCAAAAAATACTTTTCACACCAACACATTTTCAAAAAGCTTTCGAAAGAAACTTTTCAAACACTCTTGAGGACAGATACAAGAGTCGAACTGGAATTTTCAAAGAAACTTTTTTTAAAACCCACAATTGAAAAGCAAACAAACCATTTTTGAAAACACAAATGAGCAAGTATCTAAGAGCCCATGGATAACCATGGATAGAAAGGGTGCTAACACCTTCCCTTTCTATAACTCTACCTCCCGAACCGAGAAACAATCTCATAAGGAATTTTGATGTGCTTTTGTCCTGTCCATGTTGGAGAACATAAAAGACGGTGGCGACTCTTGCTTACCGCGACATTTTACGAACCAGCATTAAACAGTCAGTTCCAGATCCACCGATCACACTTATTCTTGCACTTTTTTCATAAACCATATGCATATTTGTGATCCTCATCAAATTTCCAAGCTTCCTATATTATCCAATTGCATTTATCTGATCTGTAACTCCATAGCCGAATCTAGGGTTTCGTGGTTGTTTTTTGGGCGTTTCTTTTTCAGGCAAAATCAACTCCATTAATGGCCATGGACATGACTGGAGGAAGAAGACGAGCATAACCATGGTCTTGGGAGGAATTTTCATGGCCTAGAATTGATTTTAGGATTGACAGACGAATTTAGCTGCGGATATAAATCCGCAGGTAAATTTACAGGGGGCTGGTGGTTAGGGACGACAAACGTGTCTCCCCCTGGTTGGTTGGTTCAAATACTTGGCGCGTTTTTTTTTCTTCTGGAATATTATCACGTTATCCCATATTATTATTATTATTCAATATATTAACATTTGAGACATAGTGGTGCAGTGGTAGTGGCGTGTGTTCAAAATCCAACAGGACCTGGGTTCGAATCCCAGGTCCCCCATATGCATTGTTATTATTTTTATTCAGGTGATCCAATACAATACCAACCGCGTGATGCATCATACTCCCTCATTCAATCAATGGACAGATGGCCCCAGGCCAAATCTGATGGCCCAGATGGAACGTCCACCATACTCTCTAGTCAAATGCACGCGCTGGATTTCAGAAAGTCAACCAGGCCAGTGGATTATTGGGCCATGGAAATTTCTAAGCAAACCTCCCTAATCAGGCCCAAACCCTAACTCTTTCTATTTTTTGTTTTATTATTTCTTTTATTTATTTATTGTTATTATTTTTAATATTAACCAACCAATTAAATCTTTTTCTTCATAAAATTAAAAACCAAAAAATATTTTCTTATTTAAATTAAATTTCAGTATTTTATTTTTATTCATAAATCAATTAATTAATTTAGTTTTAATTAGGAATAACTTTGATATCTTTTTGCAATAATTAAAATTAACTTAGACAATTAGGTTATAAACATTGATCAAATTTATTTTTATTTCTTTAAATACCAAAAAAAACCAAAAATATTTTTATTAATTAATTAGTTCATTAATTTAATAATTAATCCAATTTAATTTCTTCCATAAATTCAAAATAACAAAAAAAATCTTTTCTTGAATAACAAAGGGTCAAAACCCTAGAACTCGCCCGATTTAATTTCCCACACGCGATCCATTTTATTTCAATATTGTATCTGTTTCCGGAATGTAATAGCTTAATAGGACTTTAAATATTTTTACCGCCTTATTTATTTTCCGCATTTTAATTTCAAGGGTTGCTTTTGGCGATGTAAATATCCGACGCCTTGTAATAGTTAGTTTAATTTCCGCAATTTAATTTCCGAAACTTATAAATTGTTAGATGTTTGATAATAGGGAATGCATGACAAGATTGAACGTCTAAACCTAAAATCAACATAGATCACTCATAACATGTACAAAGACAAAATAACTGAAAAATGACACACTCGCACATGCACACTCTTAGGGTACACCTCACTTGGTTGCCTTCGTAACGCGGTCATTCAGTATAGGATGTTTTAGAGGTCGCCCTCTTGTCCAAAGATCATAGTTGCCTCGAAATGGTTTCCTCAGAAAAATGATCTAAGACATTAGGGTTACCGCTAAGGCGTCCCAACATTGCTTTAGTGACCGCCCGTCCCTTAATCGAATTGACCCTTAAAACTCCAACGACGATGCTACCTACTCATCAATAGTGGGATAGCGTTGTCTAAAGGACATTAGTACATATCGATTCCTTTTTCGAGTAGGTAGATGGTTCTTAAGTACTTTCTCTTTCAAAACAAAACAAATTTTCACACTTACACTCCTTTTCAAATAAAAACTTCTTCAAACCCACAAACAAAAAGAAAAGAAAATTTTGAAAATACTTTGAGCAAGTACCTAAGAGCCCGTGGATAACCACAAATAGAAAGGGAGGTAACACCTTCCCTTTCTATAATCTACCCCCCAAACCCGAGAAACATCTCGAAAAAGGAATTTTTTTGTGCTTTTTTTCCTTTCCTTGTTGGATAAAATAAAAGACGGTGGCGACTCTTGCTTACCACGACATTTTGCGAAAACAAACGCAAAACGCAAACCAACATTCCAAAAATAGTCAGTTCTTCCTACCGTATCACACATATGCTCAAAAATAAATCATTGGACGTTTTTGTAAACAAAACAAATAAGTAAAGAAAAACATATATTTTTGCACTTTCAAAGGGGTATCTTTGTATTTACTAGAATAAGTATTTTGTACAATGAGACGAACATCCTAGTAAGAGAATGTCATCGTAAGAAATGAAAATTTGATACAAAGAAAAAATAGCCATGTGTAAAAATCCCAAGGGGTTCCCATTCTGCTATAGCATTCGTGTCTCTGAGCGTCTTGTCCACTTGCTGCCTTGTCTGAAGTTGATTGGATTGATTAGAACCGCTGAGTTTTCTAGTTGAAGCCAAAGGTTGTCCGTAAAGGTGATACAACGGGACATAGTCGTATGCTTTAATTCCCTAACTTTTTCCTGGATCTCCCTTTCGGGTTTTCAGTCCACAGGGATACCCTTTTTTTCCCAAGTCTCCCTTTCGGGTTTTCAACTTGCCGAGTGTACATATTTTTTATTTTATCCCTAATTTTTGCCCGAACATTTTTGGTTCGCCGGGATGCCTTTGTTTTTCCTAGGTGTGTCAACCTAGCGGGTCTCTTATGCATAGTATATTTTGACTATGTCTGCGTTCACAGGGTGTGGAAGGTCGTCGCCGTCCATAGTTGTCAAGATCATTGTTCCACCAGAGAATATGCTTTTGATCACAAATGCTCCTTCATATGTAGGAGTACATTTTCCCATGGGATCACCTTGCGGCAGTATGATGCGCTTGATCACCAAATCCTAGACTTGATATACTTGGCGTCTGACCTTTTTGTTGAAAGCCTTAATCATCTGTTTTTGATACATTTGACTATGAAAAACAACAGTAAGCCTTTTCTCATCAATTAAGTTCAGTTGATCAAGTCGAGTTTGGATCCAATCGTCTTCATTCAACCCTGCATCCTTCATAATTCTCAGAGAGAGTATTTGGACCTCAATAGGCAAGACAACCTCCATGCCGTATACCAGAGAGTAGGGTGTTTCCCCGGTTGATGTGTGTGTCGTGGTACGATAACTGTGGAGAGTGAATGGTAGCATCTCATGTCAGTCTTTATACGTGACTGTCATTTTCTGTATGATGTTTTTGATGTTCTTATTTGCAGCTTCGACAGCACCATTCATCTTTGGCCGGTAAGGGGAAGAATTATGGTGTTGGATCTTAAATTGAACACACAATGCGATGATCATAGTATTGTTGAGATTCATACCATTTTCAGTGATGATTCTCTCTGGGATACCGTACCGACAGATGAGATTCTGTTTGATGAACCGGGCTACAACATTCTTGGTAACGGAAGCGAAAGAAGTCGCCTCAACCCACTCCATGAAATAGTCAATGGCCAGCAAGATGAAGCGGTGTCCATTAGAGGTTGTTAGCTTGATTTCACCAATCATATCGATGCCCCACATAGAAAAGGGCCAAGGAGCTGTCAAGACATTCAAGGGAACCTGAGGTATGTGCACCTTGTCAGCATAGATCTGACACTTGTGTCGGGTTCGAGAATGTTCATAGAAGTTTCTTCCATGGTAGACCAGTAATAACTTACCCGTAGGATTTTCTTTTCCATCGTATGCCCATTGGAATTAGTGCCAAATGTGCCCTCATGTATATCAGCCATGATCTTTTCTGCCTCAACCTTGTCTATGCAACGGAGAAAAACAGAGTCATGGTTGCGTTTGTAGATAATGCCATTAATAAGGAAGAACTTAGTAGAGAATCTCCTTAAGAACCTCTTAACATTTACTGAAGCTCCTTCCGGAAATTCTTGAGCCTCGAGATACCTCTTGACTTCGTGAAACCAAGGCCGGTCCACTACTTCTTCAGTATTAATCTCATGACAGTGAGCTGGTTAATCCATTCATTCAATGGTGATCTAGGGAGCCTCATCCCATTTAAGTTTAAACATGGATGACATTGTAGCCAGCGCGTCTGCTAGCTGATTTTCTTCTCGCGGGAAATGCTCGAAGGTAATCTTCTCAAAATGTGGGATCAATGTCAACACATATTCTTTGTAGGGGATAAGGTTAGGTTGTTTGGTGTCCCATTCCCCTTTGATTTAGCTGATGACCAAAGTTGAATCTCCGAATACATTTAAGGATTTGATCCCCAAATCTATGGTAGCTTTGAGACCAAAAATGCATGCTACATATTCTGCCATGTTATTTGTACAATTGAAGCACAGTCTTTCCGTAAAGGGAGTATGATATCCTTCAGGAGATATGAGTACAACACATATACCATTGTCGAGTGTGTTGGACGCCCCATCAATTACCAGGGTCCATCGGGATCCTTGTTCAAGTCTGTTATATGGTCTGAATTCTTCACAGTTGTTTACCATCATGATGTCTTCATCTGGGAATTCTAACTTCATGGACTGGTAGTTATCCACAACTTGATGAGCAAGGTGATCAGCTAGTACACTGCCCTTTATTTTTTTCTAGGTAGTATACTGTATGTCATATTCTGTCAGGATCATCTGCCATCTCGCTACTCTCCCAGAGAGGGCAGGTTTCTCGAAGATGTATTTTATGGGATCCATTTTGGATATCAATAAGGTAGTATGAGTCAGCATATACTGTCTTAGCCAGCGAGCAGCCCATGCCAGAGCGCAGCAAGTTTTCTCGAGCAGTGAATATCTTGTTTCACAATCGATAAACTTTTTGCTCAGGTAATAAATAACATGCTCTTTTCGGCCAGACTCGTCATGCTGCCCCAGCACACACCCCATTGAATTTTCCAAAACAGTTAGATACATGACCAAGGGTCTTCCCTCGACTGGTGGCATTAAAACATGAGGTTCTTGCAGGTATTATTTGATCTTGTCGAAGGTAGTTTGGCACTCATCATTCCATTTGACTACTTTATTTTTCATCAATAATTTGAAGATTGGTTCACAAATAGTTGTCAGGTGAGAAATGAATCTGGTAATGTAGTTTAAATGTCCCAAGAATCCTCTAACTTCCTTCTTGGTGCAGGGAACAAGCATTTCTTGTATAGATTTCACCTTGGCAGGATCCACTTTGATACCTTTATCGCTGACGACAAAGCCTAGGAGTTTACCAGACCTCACCCCAAATGTGCATTTATTCGGGTTCAACCTCAGCTTGTATTTCTTTAGTCTCTCAAACAATTTATGTAAATGATCAAGATGTTTTTCTTCTATTTGAGATCTGGCTATCATATCGTCCATATAGACCTCTATTTCGTGATGTATCATGTCGTGAAATAGAGCTACCATGGCACGTTGATAGGTTGCCCCAACATTCTTCAACCCGAATGGTATAACCTTGTAACAGAATATTCCCCACTGTGTGATAGAGGTCGTTTTCTCCATGTCCTCAGGCACCATTTTGATTTGGTTGTAGCCTGAGAATCCGTCCATGAAGGAAAACACCTTATGCTATGTTATATTGTCAACCAAAATATCGATGTGGGGAAGTGGGAAATCATCCTTAGGGCTTGCCCTATTCAAATCTCTGTAGTCCATGCACAATCGTACCTTTCCATCCTTTTTTAGCATGGGAACAACATTTGCGACCCATTGCAGATAGGAGGTGATAGCCAAGAATCCGGTGTTGAATTTCTTCATGACTTCCGCTTTGATCTTTTCTGACATGTCTGGTCGCGTGTGACGGACTTTCTGCTTTACTAGAGGGAAATCCTCTTTTGTTGGTAGATGATGGACCACGATATCGGCATCCAATCCTGGCATGTCTTTGTACGACTAGGCAAAGACCTCGACATAATCATGTAGCAACTGAATCAGACACTTCTTGACACTGGGTTCTAGATTAGCACCAACCTTGACTTCTTTCCTGTCCTCTTCGGTACCTAGGTTAACCGTGTCCACTGGTTCTTCGTGGGGCTGAATAGTACTCTCTTCTTGTTGTAATAACCTTGCTAGTTCCACTAGAACTTCACAATCTTCCTCACCTTCGTCTTCGGCTTGGTAGATTAGATTTTTAGAGTCACAAAAGGCCATAGCAGAATCATTACCCATGGGATCCCGAATGGATGTAGATCTGCAGTTTGAATGTGAGTGTGTGTAAGAGTATAACTATCTTTGAAAGAAATAAAAAAATGTATAAAGAAAGACAAAGAACACAAAGTTTGTATGCAAAAACGTCCATGATTCATTGATGACATATGAAAATGAGATAACAACCCTTACAAATGGACCATTGTGCCTCGGGTAAGACACACGGCTTTAAAAGTCTGAATTGTTTAATTTTTACAGATCCGACAAAATTTAAAGACAATTACTGTTGGATAAAAGTAATTGGGACAAAAGATTTAGCTTGCCAGTTGCTGAGTCCTCCATTGATAGTTGGGAAAATCCATTCCTCCAGGTCGTAGTTGTCCTCATCATCCTCCACTGCATTGACTCCGTGGTTGCTGATCTTCAAAGGGGGTCATCTGGCGCGAGCATGGTGTACAACGTTTTGGGCTCCTGAAGTGAAACCCAAACCAAATTTGTCAGACTTGTATGGGATATCCGGGAGTTGGCCCCAAATAGTGCACCCACCTTCTTCTATCACTGCCTTGGCATCTTTTAGTGAGGACATCTTTAGCGGAGGTCTTGTAATCTTTGGGATTTGGGAAACAACTTTGGTTACTGCCACGGTTGGTGGGAGTTCCTCGAAATTCTGAAATGGAGTTTCAATGAACTCGCCGTCCAATTCCACATATCTAAAGGAGTTTAAATGGCTGACCATATATTCCTCTTCTCCATGGACAGTAATGATCTTCCCCTTGGTTGGGTATTTCAACATTTGATGCAATGTAGAGGTTACAACACCAGCATTGTGAATCCATGGTCGGCCCAATAAGTAGGAGTAGGAAGGGCGAATGTCCATCACCTAAAAAGTTGAATCAAAGGTTTGGGTTCCAACTTTTATGGGGATGTCCACCTCCCCATGCACCATTCTCTTTGAACCGTCGAAGCCCCTTACCACTATATTTCTTGGTTTCAAGGTCAAACCTTCACAGTCGAGTCTATCAAGAGCCTTCGTAGGTAGCACATTCAAAGAGGAACCGGTATCCACCAAGACATGGACCAAAGTTATGCCCCGGAATTCGACAGAGAAATGCAATGCCTCGTTGTACTTCCTCCCTCTAGGTATCAAGTCAGCATCAGAAAAGCCTAAACCATTGTCCACGGTCAAGCTGGCCACACAGTCTTGGAACTGATCAACAGAAGTTTCCTGTGGTACATGGGCAGTTTTAAGGAATTTCACCAACGCCTTTGTATGAGCCTCGGAACACAATAATAAAACCAGCATAGAAATCTTTGATGGAGTCTGCCCTAGCTGCTCGACTACATTGTAGTCGCTCCTCTTTATAATCTTCAGAATTTCTTCCATCTCCTTTTTGGAGGCCTCAGGGATAGATATTGTTTTCGCCTTCATCCGGATAGGCTCAACCAGAATGCCTTTGCCCCGAGCCTCGGTCGACTCGGCGGTAGGAGTGTCAGCAGGTGTAACTATAGGAATTGTAGTAGTAGTAGTAGTAGTGTCAGCAGGGGTAGTCAAAGGGATTGTAGTAGTAGTGTTAGCAGGAACAGGAACACGGATGATTACAGGGCTGATAACAGTCTTTGGAGGAGCAATCTTTGTAGATAAAACTCTGCCACTTCGAGTTATCTTGCTGGTTCCCACAATGTTACTGATGCTGGGGTCAGCCTTCTCAAGAATTGAGTCTTCATCAGCCATCAAATCTTGCTTGACACCGTGATAGTAGATGTCGCCCCCATAGTTCCATGGGACAGTTTTATCTGATGAGTACGGAATTGGACCTGGAATAGTGATTATCAATGGAGATGCTTTAGGAGCTGATGTAATCCTAACGGGTCTTTTGGTGGAGACCCTGTAAGGATTGGCGGAAATAATTACTATTGAAACATCTTTGTAAGAAACCGTTGGAAAAGGATTTTTTTCAAACAAAATCTCTTTGTCATCCATTAGGCGTTGAACACCTGCTTTCAATAAATGACAACTGATTGGTAGGGAGTAACAGAAGTGGCAGCTTTGATCACAGCTCGGAAATAAATCGGCTTTTAAAAGGTTCTTCTTGACGGTAAGGAGAGGAGTAACAAGTGAAATTCTGGAAACAAATACTTAATGTCACAGTGAATGTTATGACACCGTATCTGACAAATTGTACACAAACCAAACAGTAATTTAAAAGACAGTAAAGAACACAATCAATTGTTAACCCAGTTCAGTGTATAACAACACCAACATCTGGGGGCTACCAAGCCAAGGAGGAAATTCACTATAAGAGGTATTAATTTAGGAATAAACCAACCAGTTTATCTCCTTCACTTAAGACCTACCCAATGCAACTTCAATCTAAGTCCTACTTAAACCTGAGTTCCTACTCACTCCCCCTCAATCAAAGTAGTGACACTAAGCTACTGATTAATAAGATTATGAAGACATTCTTCAATACACACGCTTGATTTTGCTTCAAAGCATTAATCAAGATACAAAACACTCGTGCTTCAAAGCTTTGAGTGATAAACAACCCTTACAATCAAATCCTACTCCAAGTCACTTATGAAATGATAATTGCTTGGCTCACAGTAATTACTAAAAATATCACAAATATAAAACGCCTTATTGATCTTCTTTAAAAGCCCTACACACCATCAGGATTCGTGAGAAATATATATGCAGTCTATTCTTCACTTTGGGCTTCCATAAAAATATCTAGGGTTAACCAAAGTTAACCTAAAGACTTGGTCTTGGGATTTCATCATAACAAATTAGGGTTAAGCAAAGTTAACCTAATATCCACGTGAGCATCTGATCTGGACAGTATACTTCAACTCATAATAGCACACCAGATTCCTGAAAATTCTCAGGAACAATAAATCTGCACAACAACTTGATCAGTACAGGATGTATTAACATTGGTTATAACATTGGTTATGACATCATGTATCCTGCTCACTGATTTTTGTAGAATTCAGTACATATGATCATAGCTTAATCATCATGATATTCACTTATACTGAGTTGTTCCTATAGAACATTCCTTCTGCAGAATTTGTCTTTATCCCAGAATGTTATGACATCAGTCATGACATTCGCAAATCTGGTTTTACCAAAAATTAATGCCAACAAGCAAACACTTACAAACTCCCCCTTTGGAAAATTTTTGGCTAAAACCCCTAAACAATCAGAGATTAGAATGCAGAAGCAACATGCAGCAAAATTTTTAATAACAGCTAATCTAACTCCCAATATCCAATTCTACCAAAATTACCACAATTACTTCTCCCCCTTTTTAGCCATAAAGAGGCCAAAGGATCTAGTACTTCAAGTTATACACTCATCAAAAAGAAATCCAAAATACACAAACAGAGAGAAGGTATCAAATAGCAGCAACAAGTTCAAGCATCAATCTCTACAACTCAGCAAACACAGATCTTCAGGTACTGTCATCCCCTGAGGAAGCACTATTTTCAGCAGCATCTTCTGGTGAGCTTCTTGCAGAACCATCATGCTGTTCTTCATCAGCATCCTCTTCCCTCATTTTTTCTTCATTCTCCTCCTGTTCCAGACTAGTAATCAGCTCTTCAAGAGTCCTTTTCTTGCATCAACCTCTTTGCAGGTTTCTTTTAGAACATCTATAACATCAGCTTTCTTGGAATGAGCTTTGACATTTGATGTCTCAGCAGATGTCATAACAATGTCAGGGACATATGTTCCCTGAAACAGCTTATAGTGAAAACCTAGTGCATGGGTTCTTTTGCATACAAAGTCCTTTTCAACCAGAATATCAGGATACTGATCAATGATTATACCACACAGGAGAGAGGGAAAAGCAATAGGGCCTTTAATAGCACAACTCTCAGCATGTTTCATTGTTTGATCAAAGATGTAGTTGCCATAATCAAAGTTTGTTCTGGTTCCAACAGCATAGATAAATCTTCCCAAACCAGTGGAGATGGTGGATTTGTGGTTGGTGAGAACCCAGTTAGCTGCACCAATTTTGTGCAGTATGGCAAACTTCACACTTAGCATGCTTGCAGTTAGCTTCCCTTTCAAGGGCCAGTGCTTGACTTGTTTGGCAGTGATGGTTTGACAAACCTGGTTGTCAGTAACTTCAAGCTCAGGCTGAGCATCATCAGGCCTCCCTAGGTATTTGTTTATCACAGTAGGAGAGAAATTTACCTTCCTTCCTCTCACATAAACACTCTTAAAATCAGCTGACTTTCCATCAGCACATCCACCAGACAAATTTACTATGAATTCTTTGACAAGAATCTCATAGCAGTTGGAAAACTTGACCACTATTTTCATCAGGCCAGCAGCCTTGATGAGATCCATGACTTCCTTACACTCAATAGCACTTCTGTTCAGCTCCCTCTCTAAGGCAATCCTTTTCAGAGACACATACTTCCACCTTCTTGCATTTTCTGGATGGTGAAAGGAGATGTTGTCAATGGAAACCTCAGGAACCTTAGGAAGTTTGCTAGAAGAGGGTTTCTTCCTGAGAGGAATGTTTGGAACATTGCTCTCAACATCAAAATCAAAGTCTGATTCCTCATCAGATTCAGAGAGTTCAAGAGCCTTTCTTTTCTTGGCTATAGGTTGTCTCAAGGGTTTTGAGAGACTACCAACAGATACCCTAGATTTTACCTTACCCTTCCCTTTGGAAGTTCCAGCCTTTTGATCCTTCTCAGCTTCTTCTCTAGCCTTGTTCTCAGGCCTAGCTTTCTCATGAACAACTTCAGTAGCCTTCTCTTTGGAGTGGCTTTGGGCAGCACTCTGCTTTTCTTTTCTACTCATCATCCTTCTTACTATGCTAGGGTTGACATTAGCAATTAAATCATTGTCAGAAAATTCTTCATCAACATCAATGACAGGAGGTTCAACAACCTTGTCAGTTAGGGTCTGGTGATCATCAGGTTTCTCTGGAGATTTCTCAATGTTGTCATCAGGTGTCTCAACATTTTGAGTGACATTGGGATAACTTTCTAAATTAGGGCTAGCAGTTTCTTGGTTCAATGGTACAGATATACCAGGAACAGAGTGATTCTCATTAAGAATCTTAGTGACTAGTCAGGCAAGAGTTTGATGCACATAAGCAGAACCTTCTCTATTAGCTATCTCTGGAGGAACAGAGGATGATGGTTGAAAAGATTTACTAGAGGGAGAAGCTTGTGATATTCTTGCATGTCCGGTTCGCAGCTTCTTGACCTTAGTAGGATCAGCTGCCATTGCATGAAGTGGAGTTACCTCAAGAACATCAGCATCCATGGGGTTTACGTTTGCCCTAGGTTCGGTGTCAGTGGGTGAGGAAGATGCAGTTGCCTTTGATGAAGATGATGACACAGATTGTTGAGACATCTTGAGAGATTGAGAATACAAGTGACAGCGAGTGTGAAATTTTCTTTTGAGGGAATGGAGAGTGATGCAGCAAACTGAGAAGAGGGAGATATAAATATGTCTATTCCTCTTCTTAAACTTATGGAAAGAAAGAGGGAAACAAATGATTAGCCCAATCAGAATAAACTTGATTAAAATATCTCTTTCAAATCTTGTATTAAGAAAAATTAATTGCTACATCTCTTCATATTGGCAAATACCCAGCTTGCCCCTTAAATTCTCAAACTTACTAGCATCAAGTGCCTTGGTAAAAATATCAGCCAGTTGTAGTTCAGTGGCAACATGTTCCAGCTTAATCGCCTTCTTCTCCACAAGATCTCTGATGAAGTGATGTCTAATGTCAATATGCTTAGTCCTGTTGTGCTGTATAGGATTCTTGGATATGTTAATAGTACTCAAATTGTCATAGTACAATGTCATGACATCTTGTGTGACATTATACTCAGTCAGCATCTGTTTCATCTAGATCATTTGAGAACAGCTGCTACCAGCTGCTATGTATTTAGACACTTGTGTTGAAGTCTCAAAGAATGTCTCAACATCATATGGGACATTTTTTTCCTCATGGTGATCATCAACTATGACATTTATAGACTCCATCATAACTTTGGTCCTGGAATTGAACACCCTATATGCTGTGTTGTTGGTAGAGTATCCTAGGAATATTCCTTCAACACTTTTAGGGTCCATCCTTCTCCTTTGTTCACGAACTGTCAGAATATAGCACTTGCTCCCAAAGACATGGAAGTACTTCACTGTAGGTTTTCTTCCTTTCCATAGTTCATAAAGGGTGGATGATGTTCCCTTTCTCAAGGTGATCCTGTTGTGGACATAACAGGCTGTGTTCATAGCTTCAGCCCAAAAATGAATAGGAAGCTTCTTGGCATGTATCATTGCTCTAGCAGATTCCTGTATAGTCCTGTTATTCCTTTCCACAACTCCATTTTGTTGAGGAGTTATAGGTGAAGAGAACTCATGATTGATTCCTTCTGAGGAACAGAACTCATCAAACTTACTATTTTCAAATTCCTTACCATGATCACTTCTGATTCTGACAATGCATCCTTCTTTTTCTCTTTGAATTCTTTTGCACAATTCCTGCATGGGACCCATCAGATCCATATGTAGAAGTTCTATCACCTTAGAGGTGGTCAGATGTCTTGTCTTTGGATGTGACATTCTAGTTTGCTTTCCAACCTGACGTTCACCACAGACTCTCCTTTCATCAATCTGAAGCCTTGGAATCCCTCTGACAGTCTCCATGGATATGATATTTTTCATCCCTCTAAGATGTAAATGACCAAGTTTTTGGTGCCACTATTTCACTTCCTTTTCTTCTTTGGCTATAGAGCACACAAAAGAGTAGTTAGTGTTCTCAGACTCCCATAAGTAACAATTGTCTTTTGATCTGACTCCTCTCATTACAACTTCTTGTTTTTCACTAGTTACAAGACATTAAGACTTGGTGAAGTTGACCTTGAATCTTAGATCACATAATTGACTGATACTTATGAGATTAGCAGTCAAACCATTTACCAGCAACACTTCATTTAGGTTTGGAACTCCAGGGCAGTCCAAGTTTCCAACTCCTTTGATTTCTCCTCTATCACCATCTCCAAAAGTGACATAACTAGTAGTATGAGATTTGACATCATTCAGCAGATTCTTGATTCCAGTCATGTGTTTAGAGCATCCACTGTCAAAGTACCAGTCTTCCTTGGCAGAAACTCTAAGGGAGGTGTGAGCTATCGGGGCTGTGTTTACAGTGATTTCTAGTAAACAACCGCTAGTCTTCCAATTTACTAATTATTATTGGTTACTTGCAGGATCGACTAGATTGATCCTAGAACACATGTGTCATAACTTATTTTCATGTTCATATCTATTATGTTGATAGACTTATAGTGTATGTTAAGTTCGAATACGAGATTCTTAGGAAAGATTTCTAAAATGGTCTATAGGAATAAACTAACTGAATGTAGGCAGGAAAGGCTTCGAATTAAACTTGGGCTTGAATGTAAAGATAAGTGCTTGACTAAAAGGATAAAGTAAAAAAAAAGTTTCAAACGAAGTGACTGTGTTTAAAGGCAAGTAAAACAAAGAAATGCAAGGAAATCGAAGGATTTAAAGGGCAGTTCGAAGTACTGTAATGGCGAACTAAATATAACAAGACTTGTATTGAAATTGTAAAAAAGTAATGATGTTCAGGACGTACATTGTATCTTCTGACTCGTTTTCCTTAATTCACGGAAGTTTGAGTATTTTGAGATCTTTTAGTACATAAAAGTGAACATTTTTTTAATCTAACATAAGAACACCTATTTATAGTGTCTTGACCCTAACGGCCCTATTCTAAAACCACGCCACGTTCGAAGCATGCAGGCTTCCTATGTTTGTTGACTTCCACGTGTCTTCTAGAATGGCACTCTTTATTTGAAATTCGAAATCTATACTAATCGAAGCATCTTGTTCCTTTGTTGCTTTCGAAATAACCCAAATATCTGGACCGTTTCCAACTTCTGGCACCCTTACTTAAAGGAGCTCTTTTATAATTCGAACACTAAAACAAGTCCAAATCGAAATCTGCTGGAAATCGAATAACCCTTCAACATAATGACTCCATATCTCCCACCAATATCCAATATTGATATTAATCTCCTTAGGTACTTTATTCGAAATATTATTTTGATAGTGGTTTCTTCCTTATCCGAAATAGCCAGCTAACAAATTGCCCCCCAAGAACATGTATTTCGATAGATATAAAGAAATACTTGTTCTTTGACTCACCCAGGCTATTTCGAGAGTATCAAAAACTCATGCAAAATCAACTTATGCAAGAGCAAGTTTGCTAAGTTGAAACGAAACGCCCCTTTCTGACTTGAATGTATTTTCTTAATGCTTTTTATTGTAAATGATCAAACACAACCATTCTGAAACTTATATAATACCATTTTGGCTTCATGTTTATATATATTTTTTATTATCCTGCAGTGATTCTAACCTCTTGCAAGCATGGTTTATACCTTTTTAAGTATTTGCCATTCACCCTCAAGATTTTTCTATCTTCTGCTAATTCTTCTATTTCGTAAGCATTATTCGAAAATGTTTTCAATACTCGAAAGGGACCCTCCCAATGGGGTGACCATTTACCTAATAATCTGTTCTTTTTATCCATAGGTAATATAAACTTCCATACCAGGTCATTGGTTGAGAACAACTTACTTTTAACTCTTTTGTTGTATGCTCTGGCTACTCTTTCTTTCTGTCTTCTCATAACTTCTAAAGCATGTAGCCTATCTTCATCCACGTCCATTAATTCATTCATCATCATTTCCCAATATTAATCAGTTGGTATTTCATTTTGTCTTTGGATTCTTACTGATTGTAAGTGTATTTCGACTGGCAACACTGCATCATGTCCAAAGGTAAGTCGAAACGGAGTAGTATTCGTTGCTTCTTTAGGAGATGTTCGACATGCCCACAAAGCTTGGTCCAAAGTTTTGTGCCAATTTCTTGGCTTTCGTCCTACATGTTTCTTTATCAAACTTATTATGACTTTATTGGATGCTTCTACTTGTCCATTAGCTTGAGCATAGTAAGGAGTTGACGTGAGTAATTTAAATCCCATTTCTTTTGCAAACTCTTGCATCTTTCGCCCTGTGAAAACTGAACCTTGATCTATTGTAATACTTTCTGGTATTCTGAACCTGTAAATTATTTGCCTCTAGATAAATCCGATAATGACCTCTTGATCAACGTTCGCTAGAGGAATTGCTTCGATCCATTTTGTAAAATAATCTATATCCACAAGGATATATTTCTGTCCTTTGGATGATGCTGGTCGAATTTCACCAATTAGATCTAATGCCCATCCTCTAAAAGGCCAAGGCTTAACAATTGAATGTACCTCACTTGCAGGAGCATGTTGAATACCTGCATGAACTTGGCATTGTTCGCAACCTTTAGCAAATTCTATGCAGTCTTTGAGCATAGTGGGCCAATATATTCCATATCGAAACAACAACCATTTCATTTTGTGACCTGCTTGATGTGCCCACATGCCCCACAGTGCACACTGGATACTGCTAAATATGCTTCATTTTCTCCTAAACACTTGAGTAATATACCTTCTGGGGTTTTCTTGAAAAGTTCATTTCCTATTAGGACATAAGACAATGCCCTATATTTGGTCTTTTTCTCTGTACTTACCGAAGGTTCTTTCAGGTAATTTACTATGGGACTTCTCCAATCTGTATCTTACAAAGTATCAATATTTAGAACTTCAAATTCTTTCTGATCTGCATAAACTAGTTTCGAAGTTTCCAAGTCTAATGGTGATAATTTGGTAGCCAATATTCTGCCTCTTGTTTCTATGAGATATTGGAGTTTTTCTCTAGATGTCTTATATCCTGAAGCTATTTGAGCCAAGTCATTTGCCTCCTGATTATCAATTCTGGGAATATGTTTTATATCCACATATTCAAATTTTTTGAGTAATCTATTAGCAATAACGAGGTACATGATCAAATTTTCCTTGATACATTTGTATTCTTTGGTTATCTGTTTGATGACCAGCTCTGAGTCTCCCCTAATTTCGACTATGGTTGCCCCCAATTCTAACAAAGCTTCAAGTCCAGCAATTAATGCTTCATACTCAGCTCCGTTGTTCGAACAAGGAGGGCCTTCTAACTTGTACTTGAATTTCGTTGGAATTCCCTCAGGAGAAATTATAAGGACTCCAACACCACTTCCAAATTTATGTGTTGACCCATCGAAGGATAATTTCCAAGGCTGGATCTCAACATAATCTAACGCGAAGTCCTCACTCACAAAGTGATCCACTATGAAATCTGAAACTACTTGTCCTTTCATAGCTTTTAAAGGCTTGAAGGTCAAATTGTACTCAATGAGCGCTAAGGCCCATTTGCCAATCCTGTTGTGCATGAATTGTTTTGAAAGCATATGTTTAATAACATCAAAGTGAGATGAAACATAAACATCAACTGGTTTAATATAATATTTAAGTTTTGTACAAGAGAAATACAGACAGAGGCATAGTTTTTCAATGCTACTATACTTAGCCTCTGCTTTATTTAGGACCCTACTAAGATAATAAATGGCTCTTTCGACGCCATCATCATTTTCTTGGGCCAACATACTACATATAGTTACATTGGAGGCAGAGATGTACATCCTCATTGGTTTATCTTTAGAAGGGGCTGCAAGTATAGGAGGATGCATCAAATAAGCTTTGATTTTCTCGAATGCCTCCTGATGCTGCGCAGTCTATTCAAAGTTCCCTTGGTAGAGACGGAGGAGTGGAGAGAAAGCCTGAGTTCACCCACTTAAATTAGATATGAATCTCCTTAAAAAGTTAATTTTACCCAATAGAGATTGCAACTCTTTCTTGGTTGAAGGAGGCTTCGTCTCCATAATAGCCTTCGTCTTGTTCAAGTTAATTTTGATCCCCTTCTTGTGGACCACAAAGCCTAGGAAATCCCCAGCCTGAACAAAGAAAGCACATTTAAGAGGATTCATTTTTAAGCCATGTTTTCTCATTCTTTCGAATGACTGGCAAAGGTGAGTCAAATGATCCTCATTAGAAACAGATTTGACCACTATGTCATCTATATAAATCTGCATAAACGACTCAATGAAATCATGAAAAATAGTGTTCATTGCCCTCTGATATGTTTCCCCAGCATTTTTTAGTCCAAAGGGCATAACTAACCATTCATAAGTGCCTAAAGCGCCTGGACATCTGAATGCAGTTTTGGGAACATCATCCTCAGCAATAAAAATCTGATTATACCCAGAGTATCCATCTAACATACTCAGGTATTCGAAACCCGCAGCAGAATCAATCAGCATTTCTGCTATAGGCATGGAATATTCATCTTTTGGGGTGGCAGTGTTTAAATCCCTAAAATCTATGCAAATTCGTAAAGAGCCATTTTTCTTAATAACAGGTACAATATTAGCAAGCCATTCTACGTACCTTGTGGTCCTGATAAATTTGCATCGAAGGAGCCGTTCCACCTCTGCCTTTGTTTTTGAGAGGATTTCTGGAGCGAATCGTCTAGGCATCTGCTTGATGGGCTTCTTGCCATCCTTGATTGGAAGCCTATGTTCTACCAGTTCCCTCTTTAAACCAGGCATTTCATCATAGTCCCAGGCGAAGCAATCTCTATTTCGTTTGAGCATCTTAACCACTTTGCCTTTTAAATTGGGACTAAGTTTCGCACTGATGTATGTAATCCTTTTTTCAACACCATCCCCAATATCAACTTCCTCCAAAGGATCTTGGGCCAGCATCTTAGAGCTTGATGACTCTGGATCCTTTTCGAACCCCAAGGGCTCTTGATCATAAATGGCATCTAGTCTTTGATCAATCAGTTCATAAGTTTGTCCATCACATGGTGAGGATGAATGGTCTCCTTCAGGATTTGCTATTTCTTTTTTGTCTATGGCTTCGACAGCCATGTTTTGTATTTCGGCTTCGAGAGCCGTTCTTCGTTTGTTCTCAGCCAAATAGGCCGAAATATTTTGGTAGTAATTCGATTCAGTCATAATAACCTTCGCTTGCCCAGCCAGTTGGCCGTATCGTCAAAGTCTCTCCATCTCTCTCAATCACCTGCCCATTCCACATGATTTCCCTATCCCATTGGAATCCATTGGGACGCAAGGTTAGGTAATAATAAGCGTTCTCATTTGGCTCGAAATATTCCTCAGGTTGGTGACATGGCCCTATGTTGGCCATATTTCTTTCGAAATTTCTTTTGTCCACATTGTTGATTTCTGCCATATAGTAACTTTGGTCAGCTTCTATATTTTCAACAATCCCATCATCTCTCCACAACACCAGCCTTTGATGCATTGAAGAAGGTACAACTCCAACTCCATGGATCCATTCCCTGCCAAGCAACAGATTGTAATTTGCTTTTGCAGCAATGACCATAAACATTGTTGGCCTTGTGAGGGAACCAACTATCAGGTTAACTTGTATTACTCCTAAAGACTGGCCAACCTTCCCTTCATAATTCGAAAGTACCATGTTGTGAGGTCTAACATCCGAATCCTGCATTCCTATTCTCTTCAGCATGAATTGGGGAATCAGATTGACAGCAGCTCCACCATCTACCAGAACCTTGTTCACACCATATTGTTCCACCTTTGCCCTGATGAATAAGGGTTTGAGATGGTTTTTCATTCCTTCGTCTGGCTTTTCAAAGAAATCATTCTGCTCTTTGACGGCTCCATTGTTCATCACATATAAGCATATTGGCCTATGTCTGGCCATTTCGTCCTCATCAGTCTCCTCATCAGCATAAACCTCTGTTTCCTGATTGTACTCACAAGGAAGCACCGAAACTACATTGCAGTTTGCATTGAAGAAGGATTCCCCCTCAGATTCGAAGGCATCAGTCATCAAGTCCTCTTCGTTCGCAGCTTCCTTTTGAGTCCTATTTACTTTAGCGTCCTTCTGTGGAGAAAAAAGTTTCCTGGACACTGGGGGTTTGCCCCCAGTTTGGTTCAGTGATGTTGGTTTATTGGTATTGGATTCTCCTACTCCCATAGGTTTCGAATCCCTTGCAGCTTTTTGGTTTCTCTGGTGTCTGCGCCACTGAGAGCGAGACATTGGGTTTCTGCCTTTATAATTTTCCAATCTTATTTCTTCCCTCCTGTTTGAATTGAATTGCCTCCTTTAAGCCATTGTAGTCCTGCCTCCTCGATCGAAGCTGCGCCACTTCCCTTTTCCCTTATCAACATTCACTTGCAGCCATCTATCAGTGGGGATTTCTGCAGGTAGTTTAAAGGAAACTCTCTTTGCTCCCCTGGGATGAGGGCTATCTGGCCTCCTTGGCATACTTCTGGCTGTGCTAACAAGATTCGAAGGCATTCCGCCTTGGTGCCCCCAGCCTGACGCAAACGGAATTCTCTCGAATGCTTCAGCCATTTCCTTATCATACACTGCTGCACATCTGGGACATATTAAGCATTCTGTTCCAATCTTGTGGCAACGAACCAGGAATTCAAGAAGACTTTCATCAGCTTTTGGATAGACTTTGTATAGTTGTTGTCTTGCCTCCATTTGACTCCTGTTCGTGCATGCTAGGCCCTTTCGAATTCAGCAGCAATTCTGGGGTTGTAGATGATACTGCACCTTGGGCATAGCAACTTCTCCTGATTTTTCTTATGACAGTGGAAGAGGTATTCACGCAAACCTGCGTCCTTTCTAGGTAAGTTCTCTCTTCTCTGTTCTCTTTCCCTCTCTAAACAGCGTTCTACTTCTTCCATTTCAGCATTAGGCTATTCGAAATCCACCATATTCACTCCCAGCATTTGGTCATCAGAAATTTTGACTTCTTCAAATTTCATCCTAAGACCTTCAGTGGCCTCAGCTAATTTTCTATCACTTAATATCTTTGCTTTGAGCACCTTTAGGAGGCCATCAATAGCCTCTATTTAGTTTTTGATCAATAGGAGGCCATCAGTAGCCTCTCTTTCGTTTTCGATTAAGATGAAGTCCCCATCTTCTTCGAATTCCTCTTTTGATTCGAATTTCCTCTCAGCAGTTTCTACCATATTGATGTCTAGAGGTTCAACATAGTTAGTCTCCGCCATCAGCAACGAATCAGTATCAACTTTCATTGGATTCTTTCCCTTGTCTGAGAACTTCAACCTGCCATCTTTGATTGCATTCTGTATCAGATCCCTGAAAAGAAAACATTGTGAGGTTTTATGGCCTAAAAAGTTGTGATATTTACAAAAGCCCCTCTTTTTCCTTTGTTCCAACGGAGGAACCTTAAGGTTAGGAGGAACTATTAACTGGCCATCTTTAACAAGTAGATCAAATATCTCATCACATTTAGTTATATCAAAAGTATAGATTTTCCTGGGGAATTTATCATTCCTTTCACTTTCGAGAGAATCCTTTCCATTGGAAGGAAGTAGAACTTTGCAAGCATAAGGGGGGGCTTCTTTTAGTTCTACAAGATCTATTTCGAACTGATCAAAATCATAAGGGTCTTGAGAATCATCTATGTTTTCCTCTTCAGCCTCTATGTAGGCTATTCTCTCTTTCCTATGATTTTTACTAGCCCTGGCTTTTTCAGCTTTTAACCTTTCGACCTGATGCACTCTGTCTGCTAGTTGGGCCATATCTCTAAGATACTGTGTATCCAATTTCTTTCGAATGGAATAATCTAGGCCCCCAACATCCATTTCGACCAATTCATGTTCAGGGACCACTGTGAAGCATCTGGATTTTAATAAACGGAATCTATTTAAATATTCATCTATTGGTTCCGTGAATTTTCTCTTAATGCTTGCTAGTTCCTTGAGACTGATTTTAGACTGACCCATGTAAAATTGTTCATGGAAAAGTCTTTCTAAATAAGGCCAGGTGTCTACAGATCCAGGGGGCAAGGTGGTGAACCAAGTGAACGCGTTCTTTGTCAAAGAACTTGGGAAGTATTTTATCCTAAGATTTTCATTATTTGCTATATCTCCTGCTTCTGTTAAATATCTTACTATATGTTCCACTGTTGATTCACTTGTATCTCCAGTAAATTTCGTGAATTTAGGAACTTTAACGCCCCTGGGTAATTCTGTTTGCATAATATAATCTATAATAGGAGATGTGTAGTTTGGCCTCCTAAATCCCGAATTAAAACCATTATGAGCCATTATTCTTTCAATCATGGTGGTGAGGTTATTTTCTGCCACTAAATTGTCATTCCTAATTCTATGAACAATTTCGTCTGCATTTTGGTCCCTATTCACCATCATTATAGGTCTAGGCTGTTCATTCTGAACTTCCTGAATTCCCTGATCTCTTAATCTCAACCCTATATTTCTTTCTTCGACCACTTGTACAGGGGGTCGAATTCGTTCGATTATGGGTTCTTCATTTCGAATTTCCACTTGGTTTTGCCTACGCCTTGCAGGCGCATTAGGGGCACCAAAGAAATATGCTATTCTGGCCATCTGGGCTACATTTTCTTGGTTTGTTCTATTTATATTCTGGATTAGGGGATTGAAAATAGAATTCATTTCGCGGGCTAGGATGCCTATCATATCATGATTGCTATCATCCATCTGTTGCCTAAGCGCTGCCTGACTATTAGTTGTAAGAGTAGGCAATTGGGCGAAGTTTCCTATATTCTGGAAATTTGTACCCAAATGGTTCATTCCTGAACCAGACCCTTGGAGTGGGGACGAAGTTGATGCATTATGTAACCCTGCCATAAACGAAGTTGGCATTCCATACTGAGGATTTCTGGGTCTCAATGGTTCGAAACCTGGAGGCCTATGGGGGGTTGAATACTGTTGATTCCCTATGTGTGGTGCAGTTTGCACTGAAGACACGTTTGATGGCATGTCTAATGTACTTACTGGGATCGTATTCGAACTGCCAACAGGAATGGAATTAGAGGCATCAATCAAACTTGAAACGATTGTTGCAGCCCCTTGTGGGGGATTCCGTACCCCATCTTGGTTGGTTGTATTAACCATTATTTTGGTACGTTGTTTTCTGGGTATATGTGGATTGTTATCCTTTATTTTGCTGCTTCGAAGGTTCATGTACTGAAACGCGCTCCACACTCAAAAAAACTTCTCTAATATGTTTGATAAAACTTTTTGTTATGACATTGTCCCACTGGGCGTGTCAATTTGTTTACAGTAATTTCTAATAAACAACCGCTAGTCTTCCAATTTACTAATTATTATTGGTTACTTGCAGGATCGAGTACATTGATCCTAGAACACATGTGTCATAACTTATTTTCATGTTCATATCTATTATGTTGATAGATTTATAGTGTATGTTAAGTTCGAATACGAGATTCTTAGGAAAGATTTCTAAAATGGTCTATAGGAATAAACTAACTGAATGTAGGTAGGAAAGGCTTCGAATTAAACATGGGCTTGAATGTAAAGATAAGTGTTTGACTAAAAGGATAAAGTAAAAGTAAAGTTTCTAACGAAGTGATTGTGTTTAAAGGCAAGTAAAACAAAGAAATGCAAGGAAATCGAGGGATTTAAAGGGCAGTTCGAAGTACTGTAATGGCGAACTAAATATAACAAGACTTGTATTGAAATTGTAAAAAAGTAATGATGTTCAGGACGTACATTGTATCTTCTGACTCGTTTTCCTTAATTCACGGAAGTTTGAGTATTTTGAGATCTTTTAGTACATAAAAGTGAACATTTTTTTAATCTAACATAAGAACACCTATTTATAGTGTCTTGACCCTAACGGCCCTATTCTAAAACCACGCCACGTTCGAAGCATGCAGGCTTCCTATGTTTGCTGACTTCCACGCGTCTTCTAGAATGGCGCTCTTTATTTGAAATTCGAAATCTATACCAATCGAAGCATCTTGTTCCTTCGTTGCTTTCGAAATAACCCAAATATCTAGACCGTTTCCAACTTCTGGCATCCTTACATAAAGGATTTATAATTCGAACACTAAAACAAGTCCAAATCGAAATCTGCTGGAAATCGAATAACCCTTCAACATAATGACTCCATATCTCCCACCAATATCCAATATTGATATTAATCTCCTTAGGTACTTTATTTGAAATATTATTTTGATAGTGGTTTCTTCCTTATTCGAAATAGCCAGCTAACAGGCTGCAGTCTTTTTCTTCCACTGTTGAGTATATGGTGCCTTGTTAGTCTTAGGTTTAACATATGGGGTCTGATTAGGATATCCATATAATCTGAAGAAGAATGGCTTTATGTGACCAAACCTCCCACAATAATGAGATCTCCATCTGTTTTTCTTCATATTTCTCTGTTCTTGATGTTGAGTCCTATGTTATGACATCTGCTTTGACATTTGTTTATCAGGCCTGGTCTTCTTCTTGTCAACATCAGATTTCTTTGCAGCCACAAATCCTAGACCAGACATGTTTCCTGCATTTTGTCCAGCCTGAAGGATTTCTTCCAACTTGTCAGTTCCAATTGTTAACATCTTGACAGACTTAGTCATCTGATCAAGTTTGGAGTTCAACATTAGAACTTCACCTTTGAGATGGCTTATAGTAGCAGTGTCTGCCTTCTTCTCAGCCTCCAACTTCACTATGAGCTTTTTCTGTTTCTCATTTTGCTGACAGACTTCAACACTTCTGATACATAACTTCTTGTAGGAGTCAGTAAGTTCTTCAAATGTCACTTCCTCATCACTAGAATCATTATCAGAGTTACAAACACCAGATAGTGCAGTAACTAGTTTAGCATATTCTTCTTCAGAGTCACTTTCTGAGTTACCATCAGACCAAGTAACAGACATTCCTTTCTTTTGTTTCTTTAGAAAGGTAGGACATTCAGCTCGAATGTGCCCATATCCTTCACACCCATGGAATTGGATTCCTCTGCTTTGATTTCCCTTTTCTTTAGACTTAGTTCTTCTGCTAGAGTCATAGGATCTGCTAATGTCAGAGGAAATGTTCTTGACATTTGACCTTGACTTTGGTTCCATTCTCTTGATGAGTTTATTGAACTGCCTTTCAAGCATAGCTATAGCTTCTGATATATTCTCTTCATCACTCTCCTTGCTTTCATCTTCAATATTGGATACAAGGGATATGCTCTTGTTTTTCTTGTCAACATTGTCACTGATCCCCATCTCAAATGTCTGAAGTGACCCAATGAGTTCATCAACCTTCAAGTTGCAGATATCCCGAGCTTCCTCTATAGCAGTCACTTTCATTGCAAACCTTTTAGGCAAGGATCTGAGAATCTTTCTCCCCAGCTTTTCTTCTGACATCTTTTCTCCCAATGTTCCTGAGGTGTTGGCAATTTCCAAGATGTTCATGTGCAACTCATGAATGGTCTCATCTTCTTTCATCCTTAGATTCTCAAATTTGGTAGTGAGCATCTGAAGTCTTGACATTTTTACTTTGGATGTACCCTCATGGGTGGTTTTGAGAGTATACCAAACATCCTTGGCCAGTTCACATTGATGTACTAGTCTGAATATGTTTCTATCAATTCCATTGAACAAGGCATTCAATGCTTTAGAGTTACCCAGGGCTAAATCTTCTTCTTCTTTGCTCCATTCTTCTTCTAGTTTCAGACAAGTCGTCCCATCTTTCCCAGTTATGGTGGGATGGTTCCATCCTTTGTCAGCAGCTCTCCAAGCTTTATTGTCCAGTGACTTCAAGAAGGCAATCATACGAGGTTTCCAGTAGTCATAGTTTGATCCATCCAGAATAGGTGGTCTGTTCCCAAATCCTCCTTCCTTGTCTATAGCGCAAGAAAATAATATCCCTAGATCTCACCCAGAAAGACAGGCAGGGTGTCTACTCTGATGCCAATTGAAATTCTGGCAACAGATACTTAATGTCACAGTGAATGTTATGACATCGTATCTGACAAATTATACATAAACCAAACAGTAATTTAAAAGACAGTAAAGAACACAATCAATTGTTAACCCAGTTCAGTGTATAACAACACCTACATCTGGGGGCTACCAAGCCAGGGAGGAAATTCACTATAAGAGGTATTAATTTAGGAATAAACCAACCAGTTTATCTCCTTCACTTAAGACCTATCTAATGCAACTTCAATCGAAGTCCTACTTAAACCTGAGTTCCTACTCACTCCCCCTCAATCACAGCAGTGATACTAATCTACTGATTAATAACATTATGAAGACATTCTTCAATACAAATGCTTGATTTTGCTTCAAAGCTTTAATCAAGAGACACAACACTCGTGCTTCAAAGCTTTGAGTGATAAACAACCCTTACAATCAAATCCTACTCCAATTCACTTATCAAGTGATAATTGCTTGGCTCACAGTAATTACTAAAAATATCACAACTACAAAATGCCTTATTGATCTTCTTTAAAAGCCCTGCACACCATCAGGATTCGTGAGAAATATATATGCAGTCTATTCTTCACTTTCGGCTTCCATAAAAATATCTAGGGTTAACCAAAGTTAACCTAAAGACTTGGTATTGGGATTTCATCATAACAAATTAGGGTTA
This sequence comes from Vicia faba, assembly GCA_948472305.1. NCBI lineage: Eukaryota > Viridiplantae > Streptophyta > Magnoliopsida > Fabales > Fabaceae > Vicia > Vicia faba. The sequence goes on along the minus strand of OX451736.1, from coordinate 1,395,843,501 downwards.
AGCAAGGTTAACCTAATATCCACGTGAGCATCTGATCTGGACAGTATACTTCAACTCAGAATAGCACACAAGATTCCTGAAAATTCTCAGGAACAATAAATCTGCACAACAACTTGATCAGTACAGGATGTATTAGCATTGGTTATAACATTGGTTATGACATCATATATCCTGCTCACTGATTTTGGTAGAATTCAGTACATATGATCATAGCTTAATCATCATGATATTCACTCATACTGAGTTGTTCCTGTAGAACATTCCTTCTGCATAATTTGTCTTTATCCCAGAATGTTATGACATCAGTCATGACATTCGCAAATCTGGTTTTACCAAAAATTAATGCCAACAAGCAAACACTTACAACAAGTTCATCAACAGTAGAAACAAATATATCATCTTCAATAGTGTTAACACCGCGGCCATGCTTGGGCATAGGAGCGGTGATAACATTCGGGATTTCGGGAGCATCAAACTCAATTTCTTTGGCTTCAAGGAGGTCTTATACTTTGTTTTTCAAAGCCCAACAGTTGTTAGTATCATGGCTGAGGCTTTCTGAATGGTATGCACAGCAAGCATTAGGATGATAATGAGGATATATTGTGTTAGGATTCTTTGGAGCTTCTTTCAAGGTTACCAGGTTGGATCTCAACAAATGCGGCAGTACTTAAGATAGTGTGATATTGCTCAGGGTAAATTGTCTTACTGCCCTTTCTGTTCTAGGCTGATTATTCCTTTATTGAGTAGGTGCAGGCTTAGGGATCATGACAGCCCCTACTATCGGTCAGTGTTCAGTTCTTTCTTGGTTCCTTTGAGGATACACAACACCAACTTCTTTCTTCCTTATAAATGGTTTTCTTACAGCGGAAGAGGATTCATTTTTCTGGATCTTCCCACTCTTAATCCCAACTTCTAATCTTTCTCTGATCAGGATTAATTTAGTGATGCCTGCTGAGGAGCTTCCAATTAAATGATTAAAGAAAGGATCAGACAGGGTACCCAAAAACATGTCTGCTAGTTCTCTTTCGGAAAGGGGAGGTTGGACTCTTCCTGCTAAGTCCCTCTATTTCTGAGCGTAGTCTTTGAAACCATCATTTGAAACCATAGCCATACTCTGGAGTTGGGTACAGGTAGTAGCAAGATCTGTGTTGTACTGATATTGTTTATAGAAAGTTGCGACAAGGTCTTCCCAGTTGTGGATATTGGCCCTTTCCAATTGATAGAACCAATCAAGTTGAGTTCTAGATAGACTGTCATGGAAAAAGTGGACCCATAAATCTTTGTCTGTCGTGTGAGGTTGTATCTTCCTCACATAGGATCAGAGATTCATTTTAGGGCACGAAACTCCGTCGTATTTAGCAAATATTGGTGCCTTGATTTTTGGGGGAATGACAATCCCAGACACCAAGCTTAGCTCCTCAAAGTCTAGCCCAGGCACCTTCTGGATTTCCATTACGCTTAGTCGTTCTTCCAGATGATCCTACTTGTTGTCGGCCGGGTGATACTACTCTTCAGAGTAATCCTCTTCTTCTTCCTCTTCAGACTCTTGCTGGACAACTGCTTCCTTTCCTTTCCCATCTTGGTTATCTTTTTCACCATATGACATTGCAAAGTCTAGGGTCCTTATTTCTTGTCCTTGGAACCTTCTTCCCATATTCAGAACTCCAATTACATTCTTTTTCTTCTTCTTTTCTTCAATCAGCAAGGTTTTCAGATCTTCTTGTCCTTTGTCTAGTGTCAGGAACAACTGCTGAAACTGAGCATTCTGCGCCTGGAAGTCTTTTACTGTCTGCTTGAGATCCATCTTACTGAAATAAGCAGTAGAAAGATGAGGAGGCTTGTTGTGAGAAATGTTAGAACATAGTTTGATTCTACAACCCTAATTAGAGTTTTGATGATAACAAACACAAAGAACAAATATGCATTCTAAATTTGTGTTATTTTGAATGCAGAAATTCTGACCAAACACTACGCCAAAAAAGACTTACGAAAGCGCTTTTTTTGGCCTTTAAAAGCGCTTTTTAAGGTGGCGCTGCTATAGGTTTTAGCAGCGCTTTTTGTTTAATAAGAAGCGCTTTCGTAGGTCTACCTAATACAACACTTTTTCTAAAAAGAGCTCTCTTAAGTAGGCTTTTGGCAGCGCTTTTTTATGAAGAAGCGCTTTCATAGGTCTACCTAAGGCAGCGGTTTTTTCTGGAAAAGCGTTGTCTTAGGTAGGCTTTTAGCAACGCTTTTTTCTGGAAAAGCGCTTTCATAGGTGTTCTTTTAGCAGTGCTTTTGCCTGGAAAAGCGCTGTCATATGTTTACCTTAGACAACGCTTTTTGTGAAAAAGCATTTTCATAGGTTACCTAAGGCAGCGTTTTTCTTGAAAAAGCGCTTTCATAGGGTGGTTTTTTTAGAGGTATAATTTATCTAATTCATATACCTGCATTGTTTGCAGCATATTATTTATATAAACCAGTTGCCATAACCTATAATTCATAAACCGCGGTAATGCATTGTATACCATTGTAATCCAAAATATATATACACCATTTTTGTACCTCAAAATATATAAAAACCATTGTTATCAGCATTTTAACTCAAAATCAGTCTTACAAAATCAACCCTAACAACAACTAAACCAGTCCTAATGTATGAAAGAAACACGGTCAGTTATGTATTAAGGTCCTGGTCTTGCGAGGTTTGAACATAATAACACGATCAATATGGTATTCCATGTACACATGTAACGTATTCATAACACTTTTCACATAATAATGTAGTCATACCTTATATGATTCTCTGCTCAATAAAATATTGACACAATTCCTCTTTGATTTCTTCCAACTGAAGTTTCGTGTAATATGCATATTTGTATTCATCGAAGTACTACATAACAAAACATAATATGCATGATTTAGTTAAAAGTAAAAAAACATATGAAATATCGGAGAAATAATAAAACAAATCCTAAGTTATAAATGCATACCGTGACTGGAATCTCTATTTGATTCAGTTGAAGGATTTCTTTGATAAACCGCATAACGAAGTATCTGCAATCTATATCGTTTTGCTGTTGAGGACACTACATAGAAAACCAAATAAGAATATATAATTGTATTGTTTTATCAAATAGCATAAATATTATAAGCAAAATAGTGGAAATTAATATACCTGCACTTTGATCCAATTAATGTTGTTTGATTTAGACCGTCGTACCCGAGCTTCTCTTTGACACCGGAATACTTGTATCGCTCTAACAAAATAAAAATATATATTTAGAACAATGTCACAGAAATAATTAAATATATAAATACACACAAATATTTAGAATAATCTCACTTACGTATCAATCATTAACTTCATATCCGGATAATTTGTCCAATCACCGTCAACCGAATTCAGATGATAGACCACTTCTTTTATAGGATTGATAGCAACCAATAACCAGTGACGTCTATAAATTAAAACAACAGTTTAGAAGAAAATTTTCTACACAAAAATTACAAATATTAAAATGAACTTAGAATGAAAATCTAACCCTGTAGGAATAGTATTATACGCCCAAAGATATAAGCTTTATGTACTGTCATTTGCCATGAATCTTTTGACTAAGTGCTCTCTTACTGAATCAGGTTCCCTATCAATTGTCGCTCTGGTGACACGGGAGGAAGACACGAAATGGAATCTGTTTGACAATTGATTCTCGCGCATCAATTTGTCATATAACAACCTTAAATAAAAACATAATTAATATTAGACTATATTCATTGAAATGTTTAAAAAAAAATTCATCTAATTACATAATATAAAGATGGGGTTACCGGATGTATGCGTGCATAATAATGACGCCTAATTCTTTATGACGGAAAATCTCTTCCACGTCCTCATGTACAATTATTTAGGTGCAAGGGAAACCAAAGATACCTTGATCCATATCCATTTGAAGAATACCACCATCCATCAAATCTGTTGTTCCCACTATTGTTTCAAGACACTGCTGGTATCGAGGGAAAAATCTAGTAGGAACCCTTTTCTTGGGTGATACGCCAATGATTTTCTGGCTCACTTGTTGTGACCCTTGAAAAGGTACCTAAAAATCATATAGACTCATTTAAATTATAAAATTATGCAGTTTTTTATTCAGATCATATAATTAACACTTTAAACGTACCTCTTTTTGTGATACATCAGACTCGTCGTGCCACAAAATCCCTTTACCCTTAGATGCGGGTTTTGTAGGAGTCTATAATTACCATGGAAATAACTGAGGTCAGAACTGACAGTTGAATACTTAAAGATTCATAATGGTTTTCAACATACCTGATCATCTATGAAAATGAGGTCTGATGGCCATGCAACAAAAGATCCTATTGCATCTCACAGGAATGTGGTCTCAACAACAATGTCAGGTACCGGCAGCAACGCATCCATATCTAAAGCAATATCAACCGATACTTTCATGTGTCCATTCCGAAGTGGTCTATGGTGAAGTAAATCTCCCAAAGTGTTATGGACTTTTCCCTTGCCAACTAGTCGATAAGTCGGCGACGATAGGTATAACTGGCAAGATGAAATTCCCTAAACCAATAATAACCGTTAGAAGTGACTAAAAATATTCTATAATAATAACGGATATATATTGAAAATTACCTCGGGAAATTTATGCTGGCAGTTGATACTAGCTTTGTCACTAGTTTCTTTCAACTTTGAACTGCTCTTTTCCGCCATATATCCCTCTTTATGCTTCTGCAATTCACGGACTTGAGCTTGTAAATCCTGCAATGTTTGCATCACTTCTGCATTGCTAGGATTTCTTCTCCTTGGATGCTTATACAAAGAGGTTGGAGTGACACCATGACCTTTACCCCTCACCCGACCTGAATACTCAACAATATTTAGTGCTCGACTAAGTACGCTCCTGGTATCTTAATCCTCACCTGGGGATACCGATTGCGACAAGGTCTCCTGTAATTCATTTACATATAGAAAATTATTAGTGGAGATAAAAAATTATTTAAATATTAATAAACATTTGATTTAATTAAATACACAATCTTATACTTACATATTCATCATACACATGTTGAATATTGGGATTAACAACTTGATCCTAGCCCACACGAGCTTCCTTCCACAACAAATGTGCTGGTAGTGATGTTGCGTCACTTTTCGTCTCTTCTAACTACGCAATGACACAATTCTAAAGATCATCAATTATAACACATTGAGAGAATTAATAATATCGTAGAGTTTATATTTACTTACAATTTTTTCCTCTAAGCGAACATATCCCAAACACCTTTTTTTGTATGGATATGCGGGTTTTGACGTTCTCTCGCGATTGATGGCACTCACTTTCTTGAAATTCTCGTCTCTTCTTTGGCCTACAAAACCAACCCATTCTTCAGGTGTAATGAAGTTATCATATTTCTTTGGACGTTCTGGATCCTCTTCAAGAAAATTTCCTTCATCATCTTTAAGATACTTGTTTGTTAAAAATGTTCTCCACCCTCTGTGTCTTTTTCCAGCCAAACCCAATATATACTTTTTACGGGTATCTTCAATGTTAAAAGACCTCTACAAAAAAACATACGCATAAAGTGTGTTAGTAAAACCAATTTAAACACATATTATCGTCAAGATAAAGAAAATAACAAAAACCATATATGTACCTTTATCTCAGTCCAAACTTTCACTTTACCCTCATCCAACTCTCCTCTTTTCCATCTAGGAGTGGTGATCAGAATGTGTATACGAACAAGCGTACCAATGTAGCTTGTCAACTTTGCAGCATTAGACCCAATTAGTTGGTAATTATCATTCCAATCTACATTATATGTTACTCCTCTATCTCTATCACGGATGATTCCCCTCATAATAGTTATACCTCGTGTAATATCTTTTTCTGAAGTCTTTTATGAAGTCTTTTCTGGAGCATTTTCAAGAGCATTTGCATCTTGTGAGTTTTCTTGATTACTAGCCATTTGACCTGTGATAATGAAAAAAAATAACAATGAAATGACAAATATAAAAATGAAATGAAAAATAAAAATGAAATGACAAATAAAAATGAAATGATAAATAAAAATGAAATGACAAATAAAAATGAAATGACAAATAAAAATGAAATGACAAATTAAATTTTACTGAATGATATAGGCTATAATTATATATACTATTACCTTTTTCACTAAGGTCTCTTTCTTTTCTTGGTAGGAATGTGTTCTACTCGTCTCTTAACAACGCGGGCAGTTGGATTGATTCAAATACCCTCATTATGATCATTTATAATACATGATTCATTATCATTTTGATCACTTTCATTTCTCACTTTTAAATAACTAACTTCTTAGTTTTGATTCCAAGTTACATCAATGTTTACTTTTTCTAAAGAAAAATAAGGTGCATCAACTTCTCCTTCATTTGAAGTGGTGCTTTAATGAATTGTTCTGCAGCAATCATGGGGAATACTTATGCACTGCAATGTGAACTCATTGGTGTGTAATTATTGAAATAGAGGTACCTTTTCAGAAGGTTGGTTTAAGAATTCACATCCAAGCACCATAAGGTTTGAGAGAAAACTGACACAAGAGACATGACATTGTATGTTTTCACTAAACAATGGCTATGCATGATAACGATAACTACAAAGACCTAATTAAAGAAGAAAATAAACCATATTATAAATTAAAAATAAATCCTAACGAAACATCTAGGATACTCTAACATAGATGATATGATGTTGTTTAACCTGTATGAGAAGGAATTGCGAGAAATGCAGTCAAAGCATTATACCAAACTCAGAGTTGGTTGAATCCAAAACAGACTAGATCATCAATGTTGTACATATACAGTAGGAATCTAAAATAGAACATGAACAAAAAACAATTTCACCAATAAAAAGGAGTAATCAAGGGCAAAAACCTGAAATTGAGGGGTTGTAAAGCACAAGGTGACACCTTTTGGTCAATTTTAGCAGTTTTAATCACCAAGTTTATATGGGTGAACTGCAACTTTCTGCAAAATGGAGCGCTGTTAAATGAAACCTGATACGAATTGCAGTTGGCTGGAGAAGTGGAGCGCCCTTGACTGCCGTAGAAGCTCTGGTTTAGGATTTTTTCGTGAAGAAAATCTGACTGAGAATAAGAAAGTGATAAGAATTTTGTTTTGATATTTATTATAAAACTACCTACGAAAGTGCTTTTAAAAGCACTTTCTAAAGGTCATCTATAACAGCGCTTTTACATCAAAAAGCGCTTTCGTAGCATATCCTATAGCAGCACTTTTAAAAGCGCTTTGTAAAGGCCAGCTTTAACAGCGCTTTGGAAAAGCGCTTTCTAAGGCTGATCTTTAGCAGCGCTTTTGAAAAGCGCTTTCTTAAGGTACCCTCTGAAAAGACAGCTTTAGCAGCGCTTCCACAAAAGCTCTTTCTAAGGGTGACCTTTAGAAGCGCTTTTGAAAAGCGCTTTCTTAAGGCACCCTTTGAAAGCGCTTTTTTAAGCGAATTTTTTTTAAAACCTACAGCAGCGCTTTTTTCCAAAAGCGCTTTCTTTTATGTGCTGTTAAAACTTATTTTTGGCGTAGTGAAAGCAGCATCAGAAGTTAAGCTATAGAAGCTCTCAAGCTGAGGTAATCAGAAACTCCGCTGAAGAATGATGATCATAAATTGCGCTGAAGTGAAGAATACTTTGATTCTGAACAGAAGTTTCATATACCATCAAATCCTCACATCTCTGAGTCATCAATGTTCTCAAGCAATTGCAGCATGCAAGATTCTAAGATTCTGAAGCATTACTATTCAATCAAGACAGCATCACATGCAACGACTTCATTCAGACAAGAATCTTCTCAATATGGAAACAACATTAAATGTCCATTATCACGCTTTATGTTGGACATGATTTCTCTGCCTATATAAACAAGCTAAGAGGACAAATTGTTTACGATTTTGAACACGAATGCAATACATCTAAAAAATTATGCAAGCTTACATATTCTTTTTACAGTTGTGATACTGTTTTTGTTCAGAAAAATAACCATACACAGAATACTTTTTATCTTGATTAAGCTAGTTTTCCTTGAGATTAATCGGGTTGTGGTTGTACTCAAGAGGACTTTGGCAGTTGTCAAAGTAGTGATTGTAATCATCTTTTGATTAGTGGATTAAGTCCTCGTTGGAGTGAGGCGAAATCACCTTGACGGGTGGACTGGAGTAGTTTGATATCAAACGAACCAGGATAAAAATATCATGTCTAATGCGCATTTGTTTTTAAGTTTTCAATTCAACCCCCCCTTCTTGTGTTTTTCACTTCTTCAATTGGAATCAGAGCGCCTGGTTGAGTTCATACACTTAACCGTGTCAGTAAAAGATCCAAGCTTTAGAAAAACACTATGGTGGGACCAAGCCAAAACATCAGCAATGACTGTCATGAGGACAAGGACAAAATCAGTGGCAAACCTCCAGTCTTTGATGGAGAAATTTTTGACTACTGGAAAGACATAATTGAGAGCTTCTTTCTGGCCCATGATGCTGATCTATGGGACATGGTAATTGATGGATACACACATCCAGTGGATGAAAGTGGTCAGAAGATAGACAGAAAAAGGATGTCTGACCAGCAAAAATGTGATTTCAGAAACCATCATAAAGCCAGAATAATTCTTCTCAGTCTTATCTCATATTCAGAATATGAGAAAATCTTAAATAGAGAGACAGCCAAAAACATGTTTGACTCTCTGAGAATGACGCATGAAGGCAACATACAAGTCAAAGAAACCAAGGCACTTGCGCTCATTCAAAAGTATGAAGCATTCAAGATGGAAGACAGTGAATCCATAGAAGCAATGTTCTCAAGATTCCAGATCCTTGTTGTTGGGCTGAAGGTTCTTGACAAAGGATATTCTACTGCTGATCACGTAAAGAAGATCATCAGAAGTCTACCCAAGAAATGGAGGCCAATGGTCATAGCACTTAAGCTAGCTAAAGATCTCATCAAGATATCTCTGGAGGAAGTTGTCATCTCCCTCAGAAGTCACGAGATAGAGCTAGAAGAAGATGATCCTCAAAAGCAAGGTAAGCCACTTGCATTAAAATCTAATAAAAAATTTGATTCTAAGGTTTTGCAGGCTATGGAAGAAACCTCTGATGGATCCTCATCAGAAGAAGATGAATTGTCTCTCCTCTCTAGAAGGGTAACTCAACTGTGGAAGCAGAGACAAAGGAAATTCAGAAACCCTAGAAGATCAGAGAATCAAAATGAATCCTCCTCTAGATACATAAAGTCTGAGTCTTCCTCTGGAACAGAAGATCTGAAGGTTCTTCAGGACACAAAAAGTCAAATAACAAGGACATCATCTGCTATGAGTGCAATAAGCAAGGGCACTACAAAAGTGACTGTCCACGGCTTCAGTAGGATAATCCCAAAAAGAAGTTCTTCAAGGAGAAGAAGAAAAGCCTCTTGGTAATATGGGACGATTCAGACACTTCTGATGCTGACTCTGAGTCAGATGATGAAAGAGAAAACATAGCTCTCATGGCAAACATTTTAGAAGACAGTGAAGCTTCTGGTTCAGACTCAAAATCAGACACTGAAGAGGTATTCCTTGACTTCACCATTAATTTTACTAAGGCTGAACTTGCAGAAAGTCTAAATGAAATTCTGGAAAGGTACCAGCAAATCAGAGTCAAATTCAAGAACCTGAAAAGGGATCTTGTCTCTGACTCTGAAAAGACTGAGAGTCTCAGATTAGAGAATTTTGAGTTAAAAGAAAAGGTCTCAAAATTAGAAAATGATTTGCAAAACTCTCAGAAAGAAATAATCTCAGAGACTCCCAGTAATGCTGATAAGATCACCAAAGAGTATGATCACATCTTTCAGAAGTTTCTGTCTAAAAACATAGATAGAAGCAAGATGGCTTCAATGATCTATGGAGTTAACAGGAATGGCATAAAAGGAATAGGATACCAAGGTAAGGTATCTACACCTAAGAAAGTCATGGACCTTGTCATAAAATACACAGCACTAAAATCACACTTCACATATGGGCACACACATGACCTAAAATACACTAGCAATGATTACTCTATCAAACCAAAATTAAACCAGAATTTTGGTAAAACTAACAAACCAGGACCCAAGATGATATGGGTAACTAAGGACAAAATTATATATGTAGCAGATATCTTTAGCAGCAAGGCTAAAACACCATTCATGGTACCTGGACTATGGATGCTCTCGACATATGACGGGAAGAAAGCATATGTTCCAAAGCCTGGAACTTAAACCTGGAGGCTACGTGGGCTTTGGAGGCAACCAAAGAGGGAAGATCATTGGCTCTGGAACAGTAGGTAATGGAAATCTTCCTTCTATAAATAATGTGCTCTTAGTTGATGGATTAATGCATAACCTGTTATCCATAAGTCAATTAAGATGATAACGGTTATGATATAATATTTAATCAAAATTCATGCAAAGCTGTTAGTCAGAAAGATGAAACTATCATTTTTAATGGAAAGAGGAAAAACAACATCTATAAGATAAAACTTTCTGAACTAAAGAGTCAGAATGTAAAATGTCTTCTCTCTGTTAACCACGAGCAATGGGTATGGCACAGAAGATTAGGGCATGTTAGTATAAGAAGAATATTTCAGATTAACAAACTCAATCTGGTCAGAGGACTTCCTAATCTGAAGTTCATCTTAGATGCTTTGTGTGAAGCATGTCAGAAAGGCAAATTTGCAAAACCTGCTTTTAAATCTAAAAATGTTGTTTCCACCTCTAAACCATTAGAACTTCTACACATAGACTTATTTGGACCAGTAAAAACTGCGTCTGTTAGTGGCAAGAAGTACGGGTTAGTGATCATAGATGACTATAACAGATGGACATGGGTAAAGTTATTAAGACACAAGGATGAGTCACACTCTGTGTTCGTTGGATTCTGTAACCAAGTTCAGAATGAAAAGGATCTTAGAATTGTCAAAGTCAGAAGTGATCATGGTGGAGAATTTGAAGAAGAAAAAAATTTGAATCATTTTTTAATCAAAAAGGAATCTTGCATGACATCTCTTGTCCTAGAAATCCCCAACAAAATGGAGTTGTAGAACGAAAGAACAGAACACTTCAAGAAATGGCAAGAACCATGATCAATGAGACTAACATTGCTAAAATCTTCTGGGCAGAAGCAATTAACACAGTGTGTTACATTCAGAATAGAATCTCTATAATACCTATTCTGGAAAAGACTCCATATGAATTGTGGAAGAACAGAAAGCCCAACATTTCTTATTTCCATCCTTTTGGATTCACCTGTTTCATTCTGAATACTAAAGATTATCTAAATAAGTTTGACTCTAAAGCGCAAAAGTGTATTATGTTAGGATACTCTGAACGCTTAAGAGGGTACAAAGTATACAATATAGAAACACAGATTGTTGAAGAGTCAATAAGTGTTAGATTTGATGATAAGCTTGACCCTCAAAAGTCAAAGCAGAATGAATTCTTTGCAGATATAGAAGTTGAATTCACAGGTACTAAAGAGAACTCATTAGAATTTCTCAACAGAGACGCTCCAACAACTTCAAAAAGAAATGCTACAAGTGATCCAGTACCTTTTGTTTATCAACTCCATAAAAGGTTATCCAGAAGCAGCATAGCTCACCCAAAAGATAATATCTTGGGAAAGAAGGATGATCAAATCAGAACAAGATCAACATTTAGAAACTCTGAAGAATCCCTCATGGGACTGGTCTCTCTGATTGAACCAACAATAATTGATGAAGCTCTTATGGACAATGACTGGATTCTGGCAATGCAGGAGGAATTAAATCAGTTCACCAGAAATGACGTATGGGATCTGGTTTCCAAACCAAAAGGATTCAACGTTATTGGAACAAAGTGGGTGTTCAGAAACAAACTGAACGAGCAAGGAGAAGTCATCAGAAACAAAGCACGACTGGTGGCACAAGGTTATAGTCAGCAAGAGGGGATAGACTATACAGAAACCTTTGCTCCAATCGCCAGGTTAGAATCTATCAGACTCTTAATCCTATTTGCTGTAAATAATGGCATCACTCTATCAGATGGATGTCAAAAGTGCATTCCTAAATGGCTACATAGATGAAGAGGTATATGTGCACAAACCCCCTGGGTTTGAGAATTCCAAACACCCAGAATATGTTTTCAAACTAAAGAAGTCACTCTATGGTCTGAAACAAGCTCCCAGAGCTCGGTATAAAAGACTAAGTAACTTCCTATTAGAAAAGGAATTCACCAGAGGGAAAATGGACACAACCTTGTTATGTAAGACTTTTAAGAATGACATTTTAGTTTGTCATATTTATGTAGATGATATCATTTTTGGATCCACTAAACCTTCTCTGGGAAGAGAATTTGCTAAGTGCATGCAGGTAGGGTTTGAGATGAACTTAATGGGGGAACTCAAATTCTTTCTAGGCATTCAAATAAACCAAACTCTATAGGGAAATTACATTCATCAGAGCAAATATGTCAGAGAACTTCTGAAGAAATTTGACCTCGCAGAATGTAAACCCTCAAAGACTCTAATGCATCCCACGTGCATTCTGGAAAAGGAAGAGGTAAGTAAAAAGGTAGAACAGAAAATCTACAGAGGTATGATTGGCTCTCTCCTTTATCTGCTGGCTTCAAGGCCTGATATTTTATTAAGTGTTTGCTTCTGTGTTAGATTCCAATCAGATCCTAGAGAATCTCACTTAACAGCAGTTAAGTGAATTTTCAAGTATCTGAAAGGTACTACTAATCTGGGTTTGTTTTATAGAAAATCCAATGAATACAACTTAGTACGATACTGTGATGCTGACTTTGCTGGAGACAGAGTAGAGCGTAAAAGCACTTCTGGAAGCTGCCAGTTTCGGGGAGACAATCTGATCTCATGGACCAGCAAAAGACAGTCCATAATAGCATTGTCAACAGCAAAAGTTGAATACATAACAGCTGCTGGATGTAGCACTCAAATGCTCTGGATGAAAAGTCAACTTGAAGACTTCAACATATTTGAGAGTAACATTCCTATCTTCTGTGATCACACTTCTGTCATATGTCTCAGTAGAAATCCCATTTTTCATTCTAGGGCTAAGCATATAGAAATAAAACATTACTTTATTAGGGACTATATTCAGAAAGGAATTCTTACTTTAAAATTTATTGACACAGACCATCAATGGGCTGATGTATTTACAAAACCCCTTTCTGAAGATAGATTCAATTTCATTCTGAAACATCTCAGCATGAAGTTATGCCCAGAATAAAATGTTTTATTTGCATATCTTAACCCTCAAAAATTTATTGTTTTCTGTGAACATCTGTTCAACTTGTCTTCAGAAGTTAGAAGTACAGTTGCCTCAGAATCTATCTATGAAGATCTGAACATTTCATTTCAAGGATAGAGGCGTGCAGTTCACATCATCAAACATCTGTCATCCTCTCACAAGCTACCTTCTTAGGCTGAACACGCGTTCAAATTCTGAAGGGTCCAAGGCTCTGATTGGATGCATTGAGACACTTGTCAGTGGTAACTATTCAATATCTCTCTAAATCCCCTAAATTCAGGTTTCATTAATGCATATAATCATTACTTATTTTCTTGCTTACTGTTTACGTTTTCTAAAAACCTTTATAAACTCAATTTACTATTTCATTCATTCACGTTTTACCCTCTTCTATATTCTCTCTTATTCTAGTTTTCTTTTTCAAAAACCCTTTCCATTAATTTTCTTCAAAGAACCCGTGTGAACAATGGCATCATCATCAAGTCTCAAGAATCTCAGTGCTCCTGAATCTTCATCAACAGAACAATAAGAAGAACCCATTAGAATGCTACTCACTCCTGTTGACAACCTGGAAGTTCTCTCTAAATTGATCATTAATTTTGAAAGTCTACAAGAAAATGGGTTTAATCTTTATGAAGACGTAACTGCACAGAGGTGGAACATATATTTTGATCGTTTATTGGGTTCAACTTCTCCCATTCTCGTCAAAGAGTTCTGGATTCATGCTACCTCATCCAACCACCAGGTTACATCATATGTTATGGGGAAGAAGATAGTGATAACAGAAGATTTAATTGGGAAACTCATTGTATACAATGGCGGTGGAGTCAGATGCATTGATATGGCTGATAGGTGTTCTGACCTAAAATCTATTGCCAGGGAAATCTTCACGTCTGGACAGCCATCCAGCAAGATCAGAGACTTGAAGGATCACCATAGAATCTGGGATAGAATAATTATGGGATGTATCAATCACAGGAAGCCTACAAGCTCTCCTGATTACATCAATATTGATCAGCAGTTCCTGATTTACTTCATTGCAAAGAAGACCAAGATCAACCTTCCACACTTGCTCTTCAACCATCGCAGAACAAGTGTGAAAGAGACAAGAGAAGACGAAAGAACTAAGAGGGATTGTATTCCTCTAGGAAGACTAATTTCATATATTCTAACAGAAAACAGGCTGATAGAACATCTGACAAAGGCTCAAGAAATCAGTACTCTGGAAGCAACCGCTGGGAAATCTTTGAATGCCAAGAATCTGAAGAAAATGAAGATTATTGAGAACATTAAGAAGGAACCAACAATTGCTTCTCATGAGGTCATCACTTTTAGAAGAATCCCTCTGAAGTATTTCCCACTATTTTCTGAGATAGATGCCTCTCTAGAAATCATAGTCAGATACCTTGAAGCATGCAAGGCTGATGGGACTATTCCAGAAATCAACATTCAAGATCTGCACAAGCCAGCTCTAGAGGTTGTGCTAAAGAAATCTAAAAAGAGGAAGGCAGTAGGAGAAGGATCCTCTAAGAAGACACCTAAAGTTGCAAAAAAGAAAGGTAACCCATCTTCTGCTTCTGTTGTAGAATCAATAGCTATTCCAACATCTGAAACCATTCCCCCTCAACCAACAGAAAATCCTTCACCTAAAACATTTGAGGAATTTGACATAGAGTTTGACCCATCTGTAACTCTTGGAAACTTTTTGAATGAACCTCACTCCCCCAATCCAAATCCAAATCCAGAACATCATCAACTAGAACTTGCTAAAGTTCTATCTGACATTGAACTGTTTGATCAAGAATTTTCCTCACCAATACCAGAAAATCCAAACACTCAATCTCCACTCCCAGAAAATCCAAACACTCAACAACAACCAGAAAATCTATAACCACACTCTCCTTAACCAGAAAATCCACAACCACACTCCCCTTCTTCTGAAAACCCATCTTCTGAAATTCCTGAACCAGAAATTCAAAACGCTACCGCAAACCAATCTGAAGACTCCCCTTCAGACTCTGATACCACTATCCCAATCCCTGGAATAACAGAACCCCTTACGGTTCGCTTACCTCTCACTATTCATGATATTCCATAAATCCCTTCACCATATAAATCTACACCACCAAACACCCCTAACTCACCAATCCTGATTCTTGACTCTTCCACTCCATCACCCATCAACCGTCCAGCTGACAACCTCAGACTTGTCATTGATCCACTAGTTCTGGACTGTGATCGGTGGATCTGGAACTGACTGTTTAACGCTGGTTCGCGAAATGTCACGGAAGCAAGAGTCGCCACCGTCTTTTATTTTCTCCAAATGGAAAGGACAAAAGCACAGAAAAATTCCTTATAGAGATTGCTCTCGGTTCGGGAGGTAGGTTATAGAAAGGGAAGGTGTTAGCACCCTTTCTATCCATGGTTATCCATGGGCTCTTAGATACTTGCTCATTTGTGTTTTCAAAATGGTTTGTTTGCTTTTCAATGTGGGTTTTAAAAAGTTTCTTTGAAAATTCCAGTTCGACTCTTGTATCGGTCCTCAAGAGTGTTTGAAAAATTGCTTTCGAAAGCTTTTTGAAAAGGTGTCGGTGTGAAAAGTATTTTTTGATTTGTTTTTGAAATTAGAGCAAGTATCTAGAGTCGTCTACCTACCCTAAGGAATTCGTCTGTGTAAATGTCCTTAAAGTAGTGCCATCCCACCATTGAGAGGTAGGTAGCACCACCGTTGGAGGTGTTCGGGTCAATTCGAAGGTTCGGGACATGGTGATCACCGGAGCAATGGGAAGACACCTTAGAAGCTACCCTCATGCCAGGTTCCTGGATCATGAGGACTTACTAAAACGTCCTCTACTCGACGATCACCTTTCGAGGCAAGGCAACAGTAAGGCGTACCCTAGGGGTGGTGTGCGCGATTTGCGTGTCTTTTTCAGTTATTTTTGTCTTGTCATGTTATTGGTGTTCTACGCTTGATTTTATTTGAGGCCATTCATTCTTGCATGCTTTGTTTAACAGTTAAAAAGTTGCGAGGAAAAGTAAATCTAAAGCTATTACAAATGGCGCGGGTCCACATCGCCAAAATTAAACCGGACCCGATTTGATAGAAAAATAAAGAAATTAAAAGAATTAAAAGTGCGAGCAGTTATTTACAAGGCTTCGGGAGAGATACATAATTATTTAAATGATATAAAATAAATACGCGAATTAATGAGAATTAAACGAATCGAGGGCGTTGGACCCTTTTGCAAAATATTAAAATTACATGAATTAATTAAGAAAAAGAAAGAAAGATTTTTGTTTTTTTGGTATTTTTATGTATTTTAGGATTTAATAGAAAAGAGAAAGAATTAATTAAAATTAACTACTAACCCTAATTCTACTTTATTTTAATTTAAGAAAATATTAGAATTAAACCTAAATTAAACCTAAGATTTTTATGTATAATTTTAATTATGAAAATAAATAAAATAAATAACATTATTGTGAAAAAGAAAAATTAAAAGGAATAAAAACATTAATTAAACCTATTTCTACATTTTTAGATTTTTTATGAAAGGAATTAAAATTAAAACCCTAACTTAAAACTAATTTTATTTACATGCATTTATTTACAAGAAAATATTAAAATAAAAATATTTATCAAGTTTTTTATCTTTCCTGATTTTTAGGCATTTTTTATATTTTGTAAAAATAATTAATTAAATCAAAACAATAAAGCAAATAAAATAATAATTGAAAATAAACATAAAGAAAATATATAGAATTTGCAAACCAGGGGGGGTTCAGGCCCCAATATGGAGGTTTTGTAAGCATTTTAAGCCCATTAAGGATCTGGCCTTTATTGACTTTCCAGATGGCATGCTGCAGCGTTGACCTATGCTCATGGTGTGCTTCAGATCTAGGCCTTTGATTTGAATCTCTTGGACGCGTGTACACTTGGATCTGGAGGATGTATGGTGCGTCTTGGCATGGGCGCTGCATGGGAATTGTTAGTGAAAAATAATATGGAGATAACACAGACCTGGGGCTCGAACCCAGGTCATGAACATTGCAAGCGTGCGTACCTGCCACTGAGCCATTCCAATTTCATTTAATATATAATAGCAAATAAACATAATAAAAGGAATAATGACCATGGTCCACCAACGCGCGCGAATTTTAAATGACCCAATCACCGTGTGCCACGAATTCGTCTTCTCCATCATCCCTGTAATACCAAACACATAGGCAACGGTTTCTATGGCGTTTTCTTAGGCAACTTATGGGAAAATAGCGAATAGGTTTGTGTCATTCAGAAATTGGGCGCGATGGGTGTTTCAAGATCGTCTTCATGCGCTGAGTTGAATGGTGTAACTCATGTGTTCCAATTTTTCCTTGTCTTGAAATCCCCAATTTTGAACTCTGTAAACCCTAGAATACAAGCATGGCATAATCGTATATAGCGCACAAAAATACAATTGAATATGTTGGTTAGCATCAGAATATCATAATAAACATGAATCAATGAATAAAAAATGCAAAGGATGCGTGAATTATGATGCACGATTCTGCAATTTTTCTGAAACAGTTTGAGTCCTATATACCGATTCTTGGAGTTTGAGTGGAGGTTTTTGATTGGAATGTGATCAGTGATCTCCAAGGAAGCTAATGGAATAGAAATTAGGTCTTGAATCGTCCTCAAAGGTGGTTTTCAAATTTCAGTTTATTTGCAATTTTTTCAAGTGTGACAATGGCTTTCTGGAGCAGCTATGCGTGTGTCTGCATTAGGGTTGTGTTTCTTGCATATGTAGGAACAATTAGGTTAAGAAAAACTCAATCAAATCTCTTGTAATCATGGTTTTGAATACTTGATTTCTTAAGATCTTTTTCACATCTTTTCCATGTGTTCTTTGTTCAAATCATATCCAATTGCTCCAATTCTTTCCTTATTTGCATATGCACGAATTATAAAGGCTAAAACATGTATAAAAAGATTGGTTTGGTTAGGTTAAATATTTTTCATATATTTAATTGATTTAAATGAATTAATATAAATAAAAATTCAAATAAATAAATAAAAAATGAGAAAATACTTCCCTTTGGGCCAAGTGGTCGTGCATATGTCATGGATGATGAATCAAGGAAGAAAAATGGGCCCATTAGCAATTTTAGGTCATTTGAAGTAATGTTGACTTTTCAAAATATCCAAACATTTCCCAACTTCCACAAGGCATAACTTGCTCAATTTTTAAGCTTTTCTCATGTTCCTTGACATTTTGGAAAGGTCATTGAGTCCTCTAACCAATGTCTTTGGTCCCATGTCATTTTGATTTACCAATCTCAAGTTATGGCCTTTGACTTAAAGTCCCTTTTTGTTGACTTTTGAAAATGACCTATAATGTTGAAATTGATAACTTTTTGTGAGAGCATTTCTTGGACTTGAAGTATGAAGATGAGTTGTAGGAAATGTCTTTCTATTCAAAATGAGCTTTGGATGGAATTTTTCTGATAATCCATGTGAAAGTTATGCCCTGGTCAATTTCAGTTGACTTTTTCAGCTGTCCAAATAAGGAAACTTTTGTATCTTGATGATTTTCTGAGCCAAATTTTGAGAATCATGATCAAGCATTGATCAAATGATATTTGTGGCTTCAAAATGATATGTTGACCAAAAATTTGAACTTTTGACTGTCAAATGACCATTTTGCCCTTACAGTTGACTGTAGTGCAATTAGGGTTTTTGACTGTGCAATTTTGTGTTGAATGCCTTGAAACTTGATATGAGGATACTTGACCATATTTGTAGGCATATGAGACTTGATTGGGCCTTTGAAAACTTCCTTTTCTTGATCAGTACACAAACCCTAATCTTGACTGTATAGGAGACCTTTGCACTGTGCAACCCCTTGGAGAACTTTTGCAGCTTGGCTTGGCAATTTCTTGGAGAATATGGGAGGGCAAATTTTGGGGTACAACAGTTGCCCCTGTTCAATCTTCTTAGACCTGAGGATGCAGATTGGCTGACGTGCCTTTCGTAATCCGAGGGTAGAAGATGATTGAACACTAGAGTGCCCAGAAATTTGCGCTCACATAGTAGCAGTGATGATGGAATGGGCTTATAGATGCCATTTGGGGATTGATGAATAGGATGATGGGCTTATAGATGCCATTTGGGGATTGATGAATAGGATGATGGGCTTATAGATGCCATTTGGATGTCGATCGCGTAAGAGATTCCTTAGCGAGAACCTGCATACCTGCAAAAGAAACATGAATACCTGACACGTTGTAGGAGTTGGTTTTCAGATGCTTGGTATAGATGTGTCCTGACTGGTTACAGGAGCTGAATCTGGAGCTTCAAAAGATGATGAATGAACCAGGTATGGTTACCACCTTAGCATGAATGGTAAGAGAGCCTTGGGTGATTTTAACTTCAACAACGCTCGTTGAGAAAAATCCTAGCTGGAGTTACCATCTTTGCAGTATCGGGGAGAGAATCATAGGTCATTATAATCTGAAAGGGAATCACCTCACTCACCGTTGGAGAAGGAAACATTTGAAAAGGACTTACCACCTCACTCACCGTTGGAGAGGGAAACATCTGAAAAGGACTTACCACCTCACTCACCGTCGGAGAGGGAACCATAGGAGACTATCACCTCACTCACCGTTGGAGAGGGAAACATCTGAAAAGGACTTACCACCTCACTCACCGTCGGAGAGGGAACCATAGGAGACTATCACCTCACACTCATCGTCGGAGAGGGAAACATCTGAAAAGGACTTACCACCTCACTCACCGTTGGAGAGGGAACCATAGGAGACTATCACCTCACTCACCGTCGGAGAGGGAAACATCTGAAAAGGACTTACCACCTCACTCACCGTCGGAGAGGGAACCATAGGAGACTATCACCTCACTCACCGTCGGAGAGGGAAACATCTGAAAAGGACTTACCACCTCACTCACCGTTGGAGAGGGAACCATATGAGACTATCACCTCACACTCATCGTCGGAGAGGGAAACATCTGAAAAGGACTTACCACCTCACTCACCGTTGGAGAGGGAACCGTTTGAGACTATCACCTCACACTCATCGTCGGAGAGGGAAACATCTGAAAAGGACTTACGACCTCACTCACTGTTGGAGAGGGAACCATATGAGACTATCACCTCACTCACCGTTGGAGAGGGAAACATCTGAAAAAGAATTATCACCTCACTCACCGTCGGAGAGGGTACCATTAGGAGACTATCACCTCACTCACCGTCGGAGAGGGAAACATCTGAAAAGGACTTACCACCTCACTCACCGTCGGAGAGGGAACCATAGGAGACTATCACCTCACTCACCGTCGGAGAGGGAAACATCTGAAAAGGACTTACCACCTCACTCACCGTTGGAGAGGGAACCATATGAGACTATCACCTCACACTCATCGTCGGAGAGGGAAACATCTGAAAAGGACTTACCACCTCACTCACCGTTGGAGAGGGAACCGTTTGAGACTATCACCTCACACTCATCGTCGGAGAGGGAAACATCTGAAAAGGACTTACCACCTCACTCACCGTTGGAGAGGGAACCATATGAGACTATCACCTCACTCACCGTTAGAGAGGGAAACATCTGAAAAAGAATTACCACCTCACTCACCGTCGGAGAGGGTACCATTAAGAGACTATCACCTCACTCACCGTCGGAGAGGGAAACATCTGAAAAGGACTTACCACCTCACTCACCGTTGGAGAGGGAATCATAGGAGACTATCTACTGAGTCTTTATCAGAAAAATCTATTGGGGGTCGATTTAGCTGGACTAGAGAAGGTCTTGAAATATGTTTGAGAATTTAACTGCATCTTTCCTGAAAGGTAAAGGTCAGTCATATGCAATGCATGATATGGATCGAGCCATGATGTTCTCAACATAAATGAGATTTGTATGATATAATGCGTCTATGCATGCTATAATGATGTATGCGATGTTTTATGAATGTATGTTTCGTCTAGGAAAGTAAATCCTTGACGGGTGCCGGGAAGTCACTCCTGGGCTGATGTTGGAGAATAGATTTTGCTTCCGCTGGGGATGATAACTGCAAGAATACCGGTAGGAGAAGATGACTCCGTTGCGGAATAAACTTGGCAAATGGAAGATTCTGCGGGGAAAAAGATACTCTAGTGACCATGCTGGGAAGCAATACTCTGTGGGGAGAAAGACATCTTTGCTGAGATGTTGATAATAGTTTGCTGGGGATAGGAAGACTTTGTCGACGACGCTCTTTCCGTGGCTTTTGGCTGAGGATAACCCAGTTATATCCTGTTAAGGAAATAACTCTTTGAATAAAGCCGGGAGACGCGTTCGTGCTCTGTGAGGATAAGCTTCCAGAATCTACTGGGGATAAGCTTACTGCTTGGGGGTATGAATTCCAAATTTCCTGGGGAACTAGATTGGATTCTCTTGGGGAGTTTGAGATGTGTTGGGGAAGTGATTCCTTTGAATGTTGATATGCCGCCGGGGAACAATCTTTAGGCCAAGACTGCTTGGGATGCCTGTTAAGAGTGCATATATACCGCTGGGGAATGTTGGGATCTGCTAGAGGATACTCAACTTCCTTAAGTTTGATACTATAGCTTCGCTTGGGGAGAGTGCACTGACTTGCTGGCTCACTCTCTGGGGGATTAAGATATCTGGTTACGTTCTTCCGCTGAACCCATCTTGGTACCCTGGAGGACAGAACAATTAGATTGCTTTTAGACAACTCTTTATTGCCCCTGTTTCTGAGGTGGGAGAGGAAGACCTGTGAGGCGCTGATAGTTGTTGATGGACAAACCTTCTTCTGGTAGGCAGGTGACAGGATGACAGGACATAGTCGTACGCTTTAATCCCTAACTTTTGCCTGGACCGCCCTTTCGGGTTTTCAGTCCACCGGGATACCCATTTTTGCCCAAGCCGCCTTTTCAGGTTTTCGACTTGCCGGGTGTACATATTTTTCATTTTCATCCCTTATTTTTGCCCGAACCCTTTTGGTTCGCCGGGAAGCCCTTATTTTTGCCTAGGCATGTCAGCCTAGCGGGTCTTTGATGATGCGCAGTATTTTTTCCCGACTATATCCACACTCTCAGAATGTAGGGAGTTGCCCCTGTTAGAAGTGTTTTGTCATGCCACCAGAAGGTGTTTGATCAGACGAGATTCGTTGTTGGAATGCCCCAAGTGACTCAGGCGGAGATTTACCCCAGGCTATTTGGCCTTTGAGAGATTCTCCGAATCTTGATTGGATTGCCCCAGATGATAGACCATGCTCATATCATGCCCCTTGATTGGAAGTACCTCTGTTCATTGGGCATTCGTCGTGCGACTTTTTATGCTGTTCAAACAAGAAGTCATATGCAAACAAGGTTATGTTAAAAATGCAAAGCTTATGTCTGTCTTGAAGATTTTGAAAATGCATTTTTTCATAAAACATGTGAATGTTTATAGAACATGATGTCAACTCTGTATTTACCGTAGCCTTAAGGAGTCAGGATACCTTCGTAACAGTATGCTTTCGAACTAACCCATGCTTCAGCTAGGACTTTTAAGGGTTATAACGTGGCTTGGTTCACGGTTTAAGAAACAAAGGATAAAGGCTCAAATTTTATTTGTACCCACCCGCTCTTCGTGATGTTCTCCAAACCTAAACTCAGTTGATCATACGTTAGACCTTGTTTGAGTCTTTGCTCTGATTTTCCGGTGATGGTTCGGATATTGACAGTATATTTGGATTAGGCAGTCATTTCCTTTTTTGTTGAGGGTTTGTAGGACCTCTTTCTTTTGGTTTTGTTATCCCTGTCTTTTTTTTGCCTGAACTGTTTCCTTTTTTTTTTTGAATTACAGTCAGCGGGATGCCCCAGTTTTGTAAGTCCCCTTTATAGGTTTTGACTTTTTGGGCTTTTCATTTATGAACCCTTTTTTTTTTGATAATGACTGCCTCTCTTCACGATTGTTCGGAACCATCACTGTCTTTTGTTTTTTGGAAAAACTCATTTGGTGCCATTCATTGTGCACTTGGATCAACTGAGAAGACTACCCTGCCCCGGGTTATGATTAAGGGTTTCAATTTTCGAAAATAAAAACTCCTACTTCTTTGGCTCAGAGGGGTTGACGAGGGATTATCTTCCTTATAACTCCAGTGTTTAGGATTTGAAACAATGCCTGTACCTCATCAGCGGGGTCTGTTCAAAAGCATACTGTAGATCGTGGTATCATTTTCGTCATCCTCCCTCAAGAGGCTTAGACTTATTATTTAAGAGTTGATCATCAGAAAAAAATATGAAAATAATTTGCATTTAGTGAATACGAATATATTGTTTCAGAACAGACATACGCGATGCATTAATGAAATAACAATGTTTAACATGAGTAAATGTTTGAACAAAAGAAAATTGCAACTTGAACATTCGAATGAACAAAAATTTCTCAATCCTAGCCATGATTTGGCAAGGGAGCAGTGATTATGTTCGGATTCTCAGGTACTTCAAACTGAATCTCTCCAGCATCGATCATGTCTTGAATCTTGTTTTTGAGAGGCCAGCAGTTGTCCGTAGTATGCCCCGGGCTATCAGAATGGTATGCGCACCTATCGTTGGGATGATAGTTAGGAGCAGAAGTGTTTGGATTTCGGAGAGGAGCCCTTAAGGTGATCAGCCCTGCCTCCAACATTTGTTGTAGTGCTTGATCCAGCGACATGTTGATCTTGGTGAACTGCCTTTTAGGCTTGTCTGGTTTGCTCTGATCAGCCCGTTGTTCTGGGCGAGGTCGTTGTCGGACCTGTGAAGTAATAGCAGCTTGGAGAGGCCCAAACCTTTGACTTCTTGGAAGTTGATTAATGACTGGGTCCCTGACTTGGGCTGGTTGCTTCATGACTTGATGAAGCTGACTGATCATGGCCCTCAGCTCTCCTTGCTCCTGAGCTAAACCTTGAATGAAGGCCCTTTGCCCCAGCATCTGGGTTTTCAATGTGTCTACCTCAGCTTGTAGACGTTTCAGTTGTTCGTCCTTGTCATTTGCAGGACTCTTTCTGATCAGATTCCCCATGAGAAGTGTCCTCAACTCTTCCTGCCCCTTGGATAGGCTTAGGAAGATCTCCTTGAACGGAGTCTCTTGAGTGTGAAGGTCCTGGTTATCTTGTTGAGAAGCCATGGCTGAAATAAACAGCAGGGAGGGTAAGTGACCTGCAACAAGGGTACCTGTTATGCAATGATATGTATGATGTGCATGTAATGTTTTCAAGGATCTCGTGGGGTAAACAAGAAAATTTGTTAGAATTTGAATTCAGTGGCTTGATTGAAGGAACTGCATATTATTGAGAGTCCTTCTTCAAGGGTCAAAGGCTCACCATATCCAGTGGGTCATAGCCCCTGACAACCTTGGCTAGAGGAAAATAAATCCCCTTTTGCCCCTTGCTAGACAGTTGGTTCATCCTGACCTGCATCACAAACCCTTGAGATCCTTGAAATTGGTTAGGATGTATGCAATGGTATGATGTCATGATGCATGGGGTAGTATGGATAAACCCTGTTATGAGCCCTTATTACGGACTATAAACAAAACCTGCAAGCAAAACTCAATAAACCTGCCATGAGTCCTAATTAAGGACTATGGACAAAACCTGCAAGAAACTCGGTAAACCTTGTTATGAGTCCCAATTAAGGACTACAAACAAAACCTGCAAGAATTTAGTAACCCTGTTATGAGTCCCAATTAAGGACTATAAACAAAACCTGCAAGAATTTAGTAACCCTGTTATGAGTCCCAATTAAGGACTATAAACAAAACCAGCAAGGAACTCAAGTGTCAGATAACAAGCATGCAAGTAATCCAAGTTTGAAGGCACACAAGTCACACAAAAGAGCCCTTAGAGTTTAGGCCAGCATGAAGTTTGGGGTACTACCCTCTTGAAGTTGGTGGGTTCAACCTGTCCTATCAAAGTAACCGGGTTCTTAGAGGATCCCAATATCATTGACTACCCTCAATCGGTCATAACTCCAGCATCGCAATCTTTTCTTGCGGCCAGAACCATCACGAGAGTTTAGCCTCAATGGGCGTAGCATACTGCTACTGTTCTAATGGCCAAGTTGTGTCATTTAAGGTTCTAAGGTTGTTGGTGCTTAATGACTCCTTGGAAGACCCATATTCTCCCCGTTTCAACACGAGGGATATCGGTACAGACCAAGGCGCCACACCAACGTAGCCACTGCTTCACCCATGTCGGTATACGCCGGACAGGTCCCTCACAGCTTATGCTACCTAAACAGGGTATCCCCAGATCCAGGTTAGGATCTATGTAACTCCCATGCAACCCACAAATTTAAAGCAGACAAGTCAATACAATTGAAAACACAGTTATGAACTAACCCTAAGGTACACCTCACTTTAAGCAAAATTCCCCAGTAGAGTCGCCAGTTCTGTGATCGGTGGATCTGGAACTGACTGTTTAACGCTGGTTCGCGAAATGTCGCGGAAGCAAGAGTCGCCACCGTCTTTTATTTTCTCCAAATGGAAAGGACAAAGCACAAAAAAATTCCTTATAGAGATTGCTCTCGGTTCGGGAGGTAGGTTATAGAAAGGGAAGGTGTTAGCACCCTTTCTATCCATGGTTATCCATGGGCTCTTAGATACTTGCTCATTTGTGTTTTCAAAATGGTTTGTTTGCTTTTCAATGTGGGTTTTAAAAAGTTTCTTTGAAAATTCCAGTTCGACTCTTGTATCGGTCCTCAAGAGTGTTTGAAAAATTGCTTTCGAAAGCTTTTTGAAAAGGTGTCGGTGTGAAAAGTATTTTTTGATTTGTTTTTGAAATTAGAGCAAATATCTAGAGTCGTCTACCTACCCTAAGGAATTCGTCTGTGTAAATGTCCTTAAAGTAGTGCCATCCCACCATTGAGAGGTAGGTAGCACCACCGTTGGAGGTGTTCGGGTCAATTCGAAGGTTCGGGACATGGTGATCACCGGAGCAATGGGAAGACACCTTAGAAGCTACCCTCATGCCAGGTTCCTGGATCATGAGGACTTACTAAAACGTCCTCTACTCGACGATCACCTTTCGAGGCAAGGCAACAGTGAGGCGTACCCTAGGGGTGGTGTGTGCGATTTGCGTGTCGTTTTCAGTTATTTTTGTCTTGTCATGTTATTGGTGTTCTACGCTTGATTTTATTTGAGGCCATTCATTCTTGCATGCTTTGTTTAACAGTTAAAAAGTTGCGAGGAAAAGTAAATCTAAAGCTATTACAAATGGCGCGGGTCCACATCGCCAAAATTAAACCGGACCCGATTTGACAGAAAAATAAAGAAATTAAAAGAATTAAAAGTGCGAGCAGTTATTTACAAGGCTTCGGGAGAGATACATAATTATTTAAATGATATAAAATAAATACGCGAATTAATGAGAATTAAACGAATCGAGGGCGTTGGACCCTTTTGCAAAATATTAAAATTACATGAATTAATTAAGAAAAAGAAAGAAAGATTTTTGTTTTTTTGGTATTTTTATGTATTTTAGGATTTAATAGAAAAGAGAAAGAATTAATTAAAATTAACTACTAACCCTAATTCTACTTTATTTTAATTTAAGAAAATATTAGAATTAAACCTAAATTAAACCTAAGATTTTTATGTATAATTTTAATTATGAAAATAAATAAAATAAATAACATTATTGTGAAAAAGAAAAATTAAAAGGAATAAAAACATTAATTAAACCTATTTCTACATTTTTAGATTTTTTATGAAAGGAATTAAAATTAAAACCCTAACTTAAAACTAATTTTATTTACATGCATTTATTTACAAGAAAATATTAAAATAAAAATATTTATCAAGTTTTTTATCTTTCCTGATTTTTAGGCATTTTTTATATTTTGTAAAAATAATTAATTAAATCAAAACAATAAAGCAAATAAAACAATAATTGAAAATAAACATAAAGAAAATATATAGAATTTGCAAACCAGGGGGGGTTCAGGCCCCAATATGGAGGTTTTGTAAGCATTTTAAGCCCATTAAGGATCTGGCCTTTATTGACTTTCCAGATGGCATGCTGCAGCGTTGACCTATGCTCATGGTGTGCTTCAGATCTAGGCCTTTGATTTGAATCTCTTGGACGCGTGTACACTTGGATCTGGAGGATGTATGGTGCGTCTTGGCATGGGCGCTGCATGGGAATTGTTAGTGAAAAATAATATGGAGATAACACAGACCTGGGGCTCGAACCCAGGTCATGAACATTGCAAGCGTGCGTACCTGCCACTGAGCCATTCCAATTTCATTTAATATATAATAGCAAATAAACATAATAAAAGGAATAATGACCATGGTCCACCAACGCGCGCGAATTTTAAATGACCCAATCACCGTGTGCCACGAATTCGTCTTCTCCATCATCCCTGTAATACCAAACACATAGGCAACGGTTTCTATGGCGTTTTCTTAGGCAACTTATGGGAAAATAGCGAATAGGTTTGTGTCATTCAGAAATTGGGCGCGATGGGTGTTTCAAGATCGTCTTCATGCGCTGAGTTGAATGGTGTAACTCATGTGTTCCAATTTTTCCTTGTCTTGAAATCCCCAATTTTGAACTCTGTAAACCCTAGAATACAAGCATGGCATAATCGTATATAGCGCACAAAAATACAATTGAATATGTTGGTTAGCATCAGAATATCATAATAAACATGAATCAATGAATAAAAAATGCAAAGGATGCGTGAATTATGATGCACGATTCTGCAATTTTTCTTAAACAGTTTGAGTCCTATATACCGATTCTTGGAGTTTGAGTGGAGGTTTTTGATTGGAATGTGATCAGTGATCTCCAAGGAAGCTAATGGAATAGAAATTAGGTCTTGAATCGTCCTCAAAGGTGGTTTTCAGATTTCAGTTTATTTGCAATTTTTTCAAGTGTGACAATGGCTTTCTGGAGCAGCTATGCGTGTGTCTGCATTAGGGTTGTGTTTCTTGCATATGTAGGAACAATTAGGTTAAGAAAAACTCAATCAAATCTCTTGTAATCATGGTTTTGAATATTTGATTTCTTAAGATCTTTTTCACATCTTTTCCATGTGTTCTTTGTTCAAATCATATCCAATTGCTCCAATTCTTTCCTTATTTGCATATGCACGAATTATAGAGGCTAAAACATGTATAAAAAGATTGGTTTGGTTAGGTTAAATATTTTTCATATATTTAATTGATTTAAATGAATTAATATAAATAAAAATTCAAATAAATAAATAAAAAATGAGAAAATACTTCCCTTTGGGCCAAGTGGTCGTGCATATGTCATGGATGATGAATCATGGAAGAAAAATGGGCCCATTAGCAATTTTAAGTCATTTGAAGTAATGTTGACTTTTCAAAATATCCAAACATTTCCCAACTTCCACAAGGCATAACTTGCTCAATTTTTAAGCTTTTCTCATGTTCTTGGACATTTTGGAAAGGTCTTTGAGTCCTCTAACCAATGTCTTTGGTCCCATGTCATTTTTATTTACCAATCTCAAGTTATGGCCTTTGACTTAAAGTCCCTTTTTGTTGACTTTTGAAAATGACCTATAATGTTGAAATTGATAACTTTTTGTGAGAGAATTACTTGGACTTGAAGTATGAATATGAGTTGTAGGAAATGTCTTTCTCTTCAAAATGAGCTTTGGATGGAATTTTTCTGATAATCCATGTGAAAGTTATGCCCTGGTCAATTTCAGTTGACTTTTTCAGCTGTCCAAATAAGGAAACTTTTGTATCTTGATGATTTTCTGAGCCAAATTTTGAGAATCATGATCAAGCATTGATCAAATGTTATTTGTGGCTTCAAAATGATATGTTGACCAAAAATTTGAACTTTTGACTGTCAAATGACCATTTTGCCCTTACAGTTGACTGTAGTGCAATTAGGGTTTTTGACTGTGCAATTTTGTGCTGAATGCCTTGAAACTTGATATGAGGATACTTGACCATATTTGTAGGCATATGAGACTTGATTGGGCCTTTGAAAACTTCCTTTTCTTGATCAGTACACAAACCCTAATCTTGACTGTATAGGAGACCTTTGCACTGTGCAACCCCTTGGAGAACTTTTGCAGCTTGGCTTGGCAATTTCTTGGAGAATATGGGAGGGCAAATTTTGGGGTACAACATGGACCAACTAGCTTCAACCTCAAACAAAATTGCCACTCCAAAACCTAAACCAACTTCAACCAAATCAGATGTTGGGAAGAATCTGTTAATTTTTGAAACAGAAATGCAAGAATGGATTAATTCTTTGAAGCAAGCAATTCAAGAGATTTCTAATCCTGTTGCTTCTGATTCTCTGTGGGAAGGATTCAGAAAAAGGCTCAACTCTGAAACTCAGAAGCTGAAAGAATTGGGATATGAAAGGGCTCAGTAGAACTTCAGTGATCAGCTGAAAGCCTTCTAAGATCAAGTTCTGAGCCAATGGTACAAGAAAGAAATTCTTCCACTGGATAATGCTCCCTCGAAAGAGCATCATCCTTCAGAAGTTTCTGAACCAGATTCTGATAGTCACTCTCTGACTACTGATCCAAAAAACATGATTGCAACAGAAGAAGTTGTGCAATCATAAGAGGCTGTAGAATGTTCTGAACAACATGCAACCCCTGAAAATACACCAGCTTCGTCTCTAGTCATGCAAACTCTGGAAGAGTTGAAGAAGGAGAATGCCTTAATCCATGCCAGACTGGATAAGCAAGAGGATACAAACAAAGAGATCAAGGGTATTTTGGATAAACAAGAAGATACAACAAAAGAAATCAAAGACATTTTGGGAAAGCAGGAAGAATCAAGCACCCAGATCAAGAGCTTATTGGAAGCGTTGTTCACACGTCTTCCCCCTCCTTCTTAGATTTTCTTTAAACTGTTTATCTGTAACTCTTTATCTTAACCTCCTTGTTTCCGAAAATTGTCATTGCATTCTATTTTCAATATAATTAATCTTTTTGACTCTGATTATATTTCTTTTTGATACCTGACAAAAAGGGGGAGAAATAAGATATTTTCAATAACAGTATACCGGGACAAAGTCTCAAACATTCTGAATATCTTAACCTCTACATTTTCTGAAAAGCTTGAACATGAACACATTTTGATAAGGACAGAAGGAGATGCATCAAAAGCTCTAAAGAGAAGGAACTTCAAGGAAGTAATCAACTCAGGGGGAGTCTCTCTTAAGTTTTTTGTTCTATATCTTTCATTGAAAATCCTAGTTTTTTTCATCATCAAAAAGGGGGAGATTGTTAGAACATAGTTTGATTCTACAACCCTAATTAGAGTTTTGATGATAACAAACACAAAGAACAAATATGCACTCTAAATTTGTGTTATTTTGAATGCAGAAATTCTGACCAAAGCAGCATCATAAGTTAAGCTATAGAAGCTCTCAAGCTGAGGTAATCAGAAACTACGCTGAAGAATTATGATCAGAAACTGCGCTGAAGTGAAGAATACTCTGATTCTGAACAGAAGTTTCATATACCATCAAATCCTCACATCTTTGAGTCATCAATGTTCTTAAGCAATTGCAGCATGCAAGATTCTAAGATTCTGAAGCGTTACTATTCAATCAAAACAACATCACATGCAACAACTTCATTCAGACAAGAATCTTCTCAATATGGAAACAACATTGAATGTCCATTATCACGCTTTATGTTGGACATGATTTCTATGCCTATATAAACAAGCTAAGAGGACTAATTGTTTACGATTTTGAACACGACTACAATACATCTCAAAAATGGTGCAAGCTTACATATTCTTTTGTTAAGAAAAACAACCATACACATAATACTTTTTATCTTGATTAAGCTAGTTTTCCTTGAGATTAACCGGGCTGTGGTTGTAATCAAGTGGACTTTGGCAGTTGTCAAAGTAGTGATTGTAATCAGTTTTTGATTATTGGATTAAGTCCTTGTTGGAGAGAGGCGAAATCACCTTGACGGGTGGACTGGAGTAATTTGAGATTAAACGAACCAGGATAAAAATATCGTGTCTATTGCGCATTTGTTTTTAAGTTTTCAATTCATCCTCCCCTTCTTGTGTTTTTCACTTCTTCAAGAAAACCTGCTTATATTATGATGAATGGTAAATGCACATGCAATGATTTCAAGGAAATTAGAGATTTGAATTTTCTTTAGACCAAAAAAAGAATGCATGTTATATTAATAAATTAAAGCTTTGAGTACATCATGCCTCTTTTGGGCTTATAAAGAAAATACAAAAACTTATAACATAAAAAAGTTGTACGCATCCTCTTTGGTGCGATGTAGGCGTTCAGGCTCCGCTCCTCATGAAGTTGCTTAGTGAGTTCCAAAACCTTCTTCTCGCTTGCGTAGAATTGGGCCTCGAAAGTGTCTCGCTCACCCTTAAGTTGTATCCAATCCCTTTGTAAGTCTTTAAGAGAGGTAGGCATATCAAGATGTAGGATAGTGTATGGGACATCTTCTTCCACAACGGGCTCTATGATTACCGGGCGAATGGAGGGGTAAGGCATCATAAGACTTTGAGCACGAGATCGTACCCATTTGAGGTAAGGCTCAAGAGGGATGGAATTCTTATTCCCCAATGTCTTGTTATCTACCTTGTTCAACATCCTCCAAGCTTGAATGAATCTCTGGCGGTGACCTTGATCGTTGTTCTCGTAGTCAAATACCAAACCTTGAATAAGCATCTCATGTGGGCCATCCCTTCGGGCGTAACCAAACTGTCTAAAGGCTAAGAAGGGGTTGTAGGTGATACCTCCTATAATGCCAAGTAAAGGGACATTAGGGAATTCTCCACAATGGTCGACAATAGTAACATTCTCTATAGATCGGGAACACCAATGAATGTCTTAATGTTTCAGTGTCATCAACCTATGTGACCAACTTGAACCTTTCTCGTTCTTTAGTACAAATTAGGGACGATGCGAAAAAAACCATCTTGCCATGAGAGGAGTACAACACATAAGGATACCTCTTTTCCTCATAGTGCGAGTGTGAAAGGAATGTAGGATGTCCCCTAGCAAAGTAGGCACCGGGTTACGAGACATAAAGATTTTGACGGCGTTTACATCTATGAGTTGTGTTGTACCCCAATTTTTGACCTAAGATCCCATTTTTATTTTTGCATTTTTAAAGATAAGTCAAGGTCACGAAATAGGGTCGGTTTTCACGTCTCACCTTCGAGCTTTGACTATGTGAAGATTGTCAAGTGTTTTGAACATTTTGAGCATATGTATCACTAATTTCTAATCGCATACAAAGGTGTATGTTCATGTTTTCTTTTGTGTCATGTGCATAGACAGGTCTGAATCAAGAGCATCAGGTGTCGCGCCTCAATTAAGGTTTTGAGTCTCCCAGGCCAAAAGTATGGTTGATTATGGATTCTCGAAGACTTATTCATCAAGGCACAACTATTGCACCCTTAATTTCGCCCCTAATTTTTTCATTCGCACATTCATACCATATTTTGACATTTGGTCACGATCATTAGTAAATATCTTCATTCATCACATTTTGCATCATTAGTCGTATTTAAGTTGATCAGAAAAAGTCAGTTTCAATCAAAGTTTGCATCGTCTTTCAGTTGTAAAATACCCGACATTTCATTTCATTCATTTTTATCTGTTTACTATTTTCTTGCATTGCTCCAAGTTGTTTATATGTCGATAATAAAAATATTTCGGTTTTATAGACAGACTGTTAAAAGCGATTCGACACTATGCGGGAAACTAGCGAGAAAATATTTCAAGTTTTCACCTTTTACCGATCATTTTATGAATCTGCGCTTCGCGCAGATCATGACGGTATGCTCGCTTTATTTTTTTCAGTACAGTTCGAAGTCTCGTTTTTAACCTTAAACGTCTGCTTAGCCTAATATTTTTATTATCATTTTATTTTGATTTCGACTTTTTGAATATTTTTTATTTAATCTTTGTGACATGTAGATTTTTCTAATGTGTTCATTTTATTTTTTCGGATAAATTTTCATCCGCCTTTTTCTATCGTTTTCGGTTATTTTGGGTCTTTATCTTTTTATTCAGAAAAATTTCAAAAAAATTATTTTAAATTGATTTATTTTCAGGATTTTATTTTTATTTTGGTCATTCATGGACTTTTCGGTCACAAAAAATATTAATTAGGATTCGCTTAATTCTCATTGGTCGATAGCATAGTTTGCGGATTGATAGAGATTGAATTCATATTGAACGGCTTGGATTTATTTTAATTCTCATTGGTCGAAAGCATGGTTTGCGGATTGATAGAGATTGGATTTATATTGAACGGCTTGGATTTATTTTGAAATCATAATATTCCTCTTCATTTTCTCTATTTTTAGGCATCTTTTTTTCACTTTGTACAAGGGGACACACACATTACAAAAACCAACACGTGACAAACCCATCGATTATTCCAAACTTGCTCTGCATTTTCATTCCTTCATTTCTTAAACACTTTTCTTTAATTTCAGTTTCAATTATTTTTTTTTCCACCCTCACCAAAATTCTCGTTACCTTCGCCCCCTTTCAATGGCCTCCATGAATTTCACAATGGATTCAGTTTGTCTTAAACAACTCACCTTCAATACTCTCTCTCTTCACTATCCCTTTCCCCTTTTCTTCAACAACCATACCATCTCCTCTTCTAACTCCCCACCCTCTCTCTCAAACCCGTCATCTACGCTTCCCTCCTCCAAACCTGCGTCAAAACCTCCTCCTTCCACCACGGCACCTTCGTCCACACCCACGTCCTCAAATTTGGACTCCACTCCGACCGCTTCGTCGGCAATAGCCTCCTCACTCTCTACTTCAAACTACATCCCGGCCCCCGTTTGTCCCACGCCCGTCGACTCTTCGACTCACTCTCCGTCAAGGATGTCATCTCATCGACAAGCTCCATCATCCGATTTCCCCCAGCCTATTCATCTACCGTCATTAACAACCATCTGCCAACAACGACACAGCTTCACACACTCAAACTCAATAATCTCTTTTCCGAGAAATAATCGCTTTTCTGAGAATCTCTCAAATCTTCAACCATGTCGTGGAAAACTTACGTCGATGATCACCTTCTCTGTGAAATCGAAGGTAACCATCTCACTCATGCAGCTATCCTCGGTCAAGACGGCAGCGTTTGGGCTCAGAGTGCCAATTTCCCTCAGTTTAAGCCTGAGGAAATTACTGCTATCAATAATGATTTTGCTGAGCCTGGAACACTTGCTCCAACTGGATTACACATTGGTGGAACTAAATATATGGTGATTCAAGGTGAACCTGGAGCTGTTATTCGAGGGAAGAAGGGTCTTGGTGGTGTTACTGTTAAGAAGACCACTCTGGCTCTGGTCATTGGTATTTATGATGAACCAATGACCCCTGGTCAGTGCAACATGGTAGTTGAAAGGCTTGGTGATTATCTCGTTGAACAGGGTCTCTAAACCCCTCAACATATCTTATTATAGTTCATATTTCATTGGCTTCTGTACAAGGTTTTTGCGTCGATCTCGAATGGGATATGCTTGATTGCAGTGTAATAATTATTTTGGATATTGGGTCTGGTGTGGCGAAGAAGTATTTGGTGCTACCATACTCACTGCTTTCACGGGGTCAAAGAGTGCACATGTAGTACCTACACCTATTCTACGATTTCCAGCACCATCAATTTCCGATTTCATTTTTTTGGTATGTTTCGATCTCTTTACTAACTGTGTTTGTTTAAGGTAAATGATTTTGATTTTGCCTGTGTCTGCGGAGATGAGTATGCTAGATAGTGTTGATGTCATGATGCTCAATGTGAAATTAATTGATAATGAATTTGTGTTGATAACATATTTTAGAGGTTAAGTTTATGAGAAGCTTGAAATGTTTTTAGTATGTTGTTTTTTTCAATATGTGAATTCAAACATTTTTCTCATGAATGGACACAAATTATTAGCTGGATTGATGATTATAAAATATAGAAGCTGATAAAATTTTGAAAGAAGAACGAAGAAGTTTGCTTTGGATTTGGTCTGTTAATATGTTTTCTACTGGTTTATGTTCATAACATTTTTCATGCTTTGCCATATGCTACTTTTCATGGATTATTTGTTTTTCATGTGATTTTGAAAAGTCACGAGATGTTCAATTGTATTTTAGTTTTACTGTTAAAAAAATGGGGGTGGTTTGCTTTTGTTTGTGTTTCTTATCTTCCTTTCTAAAATTAATTTTTATTTTATTATTTATAGTCTAGTTAATTTATTCTCTCATAGATAAATCTCTAAAATTTTAAATGTTTAGTTAATTATTCAATTATTTTATATTAATTTTTAGTTTATCAAAGTGGTTCTATTGTACATAATGTGTATGCATATGAATCATTTCTAACTTCTTGTATATAAGATGTAAATTGCAATGTGAATCTCAAATGAATTGATGACCATGTTCAACATTGTGTTTACTTGAGTTTAAATGTGTTTAGAACATTGAATGCCATATTGATTTTTGTTGGGTACTTTGAGTAATCATCATTTATTTGGTTCATGTTTTGAATTCAATTTCTCATGTTGCAAAGTGAGCTTTGGATATTTGTTTTCCGTTGTGCTTGAAATAGCGGTTGCTTTTGATACATTTGAAATAATGTGCACAATGTTGATTTTTTGTGTTTACATGGAAGAATGTTATGAATTCTTGATTTTTATTTGTGTAAATATTCATGTGCATTCATACAATTTCATTTCAATTCTTTAATTTGTGATTTCTAACATAGATTTTAATTGTTGCAATTTCATTCACTTTCATTTCTGTACCGCTTATGCTACTAACAAGTTTGTTTATTGTGAAGGTTTCCAAGAACTGTTTCAAGTGTTCGTTCTCGCATAGCGCATTTATACTTTTTTATTATTCTTTTTTTACCTTACTATTTTGATTTAATGTTTGGTACTGTAAATATATACTTGTACATAATATTTTGACTGTATATTTTACTTGTGAATAAATTCAGGTTTCTTAAAAATATTATTTTCATCGCATTGTGATTTTATTTTAATTCCAACTAACTTCTGAAAATTGTGCGGACGCGCATAAGTTTCCCTGTGCTGTTAGATTTGTCGATATATATCTTGTGATGCAGGGATTCTTATCTGATACCGTGAACTTTATCCATCCCCTTTGCGCTTTATCTGACGCTTGGAGCATTATCTTACATCAGTTTTTTTTGATGCTGTCGGCTTGTGATTTATTTTCACCTGAGGTTTGATATACTCTTAGCTTATTTATCTGTCTGTGGTTTTAATTCCAAGGGAAAGATTTAAATTTGTTGACTTCACGTCATCAAATACATCTCATCCGATCGTGCGAATACCCTTTTTTCATTTTTTGTTTGTTTACTTTTTTGTTAAACCTAAGGTAATTTTCCCAAAAGATTCAATTTTTAAACTCACACCTTTTAAGTCAAAACTTCGACATTAGGTCGCTGTCTCTTCAAAATCTCTCCAACACCGATTTTTAGCCAAACGAACCATTTTAATCAAACAAACAATTTTAACCAAAAACAGATATTTCAAAAGGTTCCTGCGGAGTACCGCAGATGCATTGGGTACTAATACCTTCCCATTGTATAACCAACCCCCGAACTCTCGATCTCTTTCAAAAAACGCATTGTATTTTT
This sequence comes from Vicia faba, assembly GCA_948472305.1. Lineage (NCBI taxonomy): Eukaryota > Viridiplantae > Streptophyta > Magnoliopsida > Fabales > Fabaceae > Vicia > Vicia faba. The sequence goes on along the minus strand of OX451736.1, from coordinate 1,395,806,555 downwards.
ATTATTTTTAAGTATTATTTTACATTGCATATTTTAGGGTTTTATTTCGCTCTTTTCCCTTTTCCCTTGGAAATAATAAAGCGCGGTGGCGACTCTTGCTTTTGCGAGTCAAGTTAATTAATAGCTTGATCTCTGATTTTCACCGCTACAGAATTGGCGACTCTGCTGGGGAAATATTGACCTCTTGCTGGTCCATCCCTAAGTGGGTTAAGCCTAATTTGTTTTATCTGTTTTATCATTATTTGATTGTTTGATTATATGTATATATTATGATTATTTGGGTGTTGATAATATTTACCAAGGACAAGTCCTATACCCGGACTAAGTTACACTTAGGAATAGGACGGGCGGTATAGTCATGTTAACTTTGAGGGAGTAATCCCGAAGAAGGAGGCATGAGATCCCCCACTCAGTGGAAGGCCCTTTTGAACGTAATATTTGTTTACCGAGTAATCGGGAAGACATTATTATTTTCGACCTGGGAGCCAGAGAAGCTGGGAACCGTAGAACCCTAACCCATCTTGGCCTTTTAGGTGTAGCGCGGAGATTATAACGGAGTAATCCGGAAGTAATCGTTACGCGATGCTACGCTCGGATGAGTTTCTCTTGAGAATATTGCTGATTATTGAGTAATCAAGACGTTGGTAATATCCGAAGGAGGAATGTAGACTCCGGGAACTCTTAGAACCTTGTTCTACAGGTGTGATTAAACCGTTAGTACATACCTTAGGGGTGTTCCTTACCTTGACTCCATGCTCGTGACGTTGAACCTTTCGACTTTATTTGTGACCTTGCTTGCGGTTGTTGCATAACCATGCATTCATGCATCCATAAAACCCTTTTCACTTGACTTTGAAGGAATTTGGAGGTCTTTCTTTGTAAACATCACAAGTTTCGTCAAGCTCAATGGATCTTGGGTGTTGATAGGGCGAAAACCCTAATCCACCAAAATGGATGATTGATCTTGATGATAACTTGATCGATGTTTGGAGCCAATTTAAAATTCATCTTCTATCTTCATACTTTGATGTTTACAACTTAATATCTTGAGTTCCTTGAAAATCAAATAAAAACTCTCTTTTGCATATCATACATCATTCTACATTTTTGTTTCACTTTCAAAGGTCTTTTTCCGAGTCTTATTTTTCCTTTGGTCTCATACTTATAACGCTCGCGCTAAGAGAACAATGGAGAATATCAAGCAAGAGATTTTTGAACTCCACAGAGAGATGACTAATTTGAAAGCTAGTGTGGGGCACTTAACTGGTTTGGTTGAAATTCTGGTTGCCGCCCGAGTCAATCCTTCTAAGAAAGAAGAAGTGATGGAAAAGGTCTTCACTGAAACTCTAAAATCATTCTCTCATGAGAATGTGGTGGTTAATGCATCTAATGACTTTCCTGACAAGGTGAATGTGGGAGTGCGTCTAGAAGAAGATGTTTGGAAGGGATGTTCATATGAAGATGGTAGCTCAGCTAATGGTGTGAAGAAGTTTGATAATAACTTTTCCAAGAAGAGAACCATAGGAAGAAATATTCATCGTCAAAATCATCATGTTCTTCCTATTCATCAACAAAATCATCAAGTTCCTAATCAGAGGAAAACCCAGTTTGATCCAATTCCAATTACCTATACAGAGTTGTTCCCTATCCTGATGCAGAGGAATTTGGTTCAGACCCAACCTCCACCAAAGGTTCCTGAGAAGATACATTGGTACTACAAAGCTGATTTGGCTTGTACCTTTCATCAAGGTGCTCTTGGGCATGACTTGGAGGGTTGCTTTGCTTTGAAGACTGAGGTTCAGAAGTTGGTCAGAAGTGGTATCTTTTTATTCAAGGACGTTGGTTTTGAAGTTCAAATCAAGCATGCGCCGAAGAGTAAACACGATTGATGGTGACTTTGATTTTTGAAGGATGTTTTCGGTAATTCAAGTCCAGATGGAAAGCCTTCCCAGATCATTAACTTATTTCTGCTTTTGTAATTTTTCTTGTTTATCAAAATATTGTTTACATGTAAGAACTTGTTTGCATCTGTATGATTATCTTAATACAATGAGTATGTTTGTCTTGAAGAAATTCATTCGTTTCACTCATATTTGTTTTCAAATTTTAAATTTCTTTTGGCATTATGATACCAACTTGTTGCCCATTCTCTTGCCTAAGCAGAGATTGAAGGGAGGATGATGATCTAAAGAACACAAAATCTCTGGTTGTTTGCTTTTGGATAAAATCTTGCTGATGATGTACAGGCATTGTTTCAAATCCCTAAACACCGGAGATACAAGGAAGATAATCCCTTGCTAACCCCTTTTGAGCCTTTGAAGTAGAAGTTTCTTTTCTATACGAAAAACCTTGAATTTTAACCTGGGGCAGGGTAGTTTTTAGTTAATCTGACTGAGTGTTCGAAATTCATAAGGAAGATGTTTTTTGAAGAGAAACTACGAGGGCTATCTTTCATGTATAATGAATCCAGAAGATGTGGAATCACAATGTTATCCCTCATTCATCAAGAAACGAGGCAATCACAATCTTCTCAACAAGCAAATGCAAGCTAATGTCACACATTTTGTTCAAAAAGTCAAAAATCGAGAAAAAGAAAAAGCCTGCTAAGTCAAAAAACATGAAAACGTGTGACTTAGGCAAAATTAAGGCATCCCGCTGGACTATCAATTCAAAAGAATTAGTTCAGGCAAAAGTTAGGGAAAATAAAATTGCAAAGAAAGGACTACAAAGAAAAGTCCTAAGCAAAGAGCAAATTGGTGACTACAAACACGAAGACATGAGGGTGGTTTCTACTCCGAAAGCCTCGTCGTTTCCTTGACCATCACAAAATCCTTTTGAGAGCTGAACACTCATGTCGAATTAACTGAACATAGGGTTGGAGAACATCATGAAGAATGGGTGGGCACCAAATATTTTGAGCCTTAAAAATCTTTTTTCTAAAAACCATGAACCAGGCCACGTTACAACCTTCAAAAGTCCTAATTGAAGCAAGGTTATTTTGAAAGCATACTTCAATGAGATAGTGTTCCTGACTCCCATGAATGTTCTAAATAGTTATGTTGATATCATATGTTTTTCCTATACAAAAATAAATGGTGCTTTAACTCACAAAATTTGTGCGATATCTTTCAAAATCTTCAAGACTTACATAACTGTTGCATTAGAATTTTCATTCTCATTGTAAACTTTTTCTAACTGCAAAACATTTGTTTGATATCAAGGAAACTCACATATAAGCACCAGTGATGAGTCTATTCTTAAGGCCTGAAGCTATGTTGAGTAATTGGCGGATCACGTCAAGAAAAAATCATATCCATGGGCATGTCACCTGAAGACCGTAAGCACGAACATGTTGCTTCTCCCAATTAATGCTTTCCCAACTTGTTTACTTTATTGGGGCAAAATTTGAAGACTTTGTTGTGCCAACTACAGTTAATCCGGGGCAATCACGTCGAGATTCGATGAATCTCTCTAAGAGTTTGAAGACACCAGAGCATGGTGAATGCCAGGTCTTTTGTAAAATCCTCTTGAGACGATTTCTCCTCATCAACCATATAGCTCGGGGCATTTTAGAAGTGAAGCTATTCGCAAGAATTGTCGTGCATCATGCAGCTTATCAGTAATAAGCTTGGGGCATCCAAAATTAGTCCTAGGGGCAATCCAGATTTGTCAAGATATGTTTTTCATATATTATCAGAGGGTGGTGTTCCCAGTATCTCCAGCTAAGCATGACTTTTTCCAGCTGAAACTTTGTTTGTGTTGTTATCCTTTCAATGGATTGTTTGCAATAGAAGACTGGACTTTGGATTTTCTACCTGAAAATATCTTCCTCTCCAAAGAGATTTAAGCCTTGTAAAAGGACTTTGCTCCAATGATGGCTTTTGTTTTCTATCTCCAGTAATGTTACCATCCTGTTGAGATTAGCCGAGTGTCGAGTTGTACTGTGATGTCTTATCATCTTCAGTCTATCTCCCCTGTCTGTTTTGTCAGCTTATACATGACATTCATTTATTCATTCACACTTGCATCATGCATGCACAGTGGTATTTGTTGATGTCATTGAGTTCGTATACCTTGGTTATGTCTATTCAAATAATGTATTTGATCTTTCCAAGTAGAGTGCCAACTTAAGCAGAAAGTGCGTCTTCTTTCTAATTCCCCACTGAGTTAACTCTCGTGGAAGAATCTTGCTTTAGCTTTCCTTTTCCATCTCTGGATAGGATAAATCCCCATTTGAGTTGTTTCCTCATTGGGTGGAGTTTTGTTTGACTATTTTTCTCTCCAGTTTATTCCTGGATTGAGCTTTGTCTCTTGTGAATGATACCCTGTGGATCTCTCTAGGATGTGAAACCTAGATGGAGAGTGCATTTATTTTGCAATGTAAATACTTGGTCTCCTCAAGAAGGATTTATTCATGGTTCCCCATTGAAGATGAACTTTATTCCCCAGCAGTGTTATCACAACCTTCTTCTAGAATATCGACATGACAACAAGCGACTGACTCTTTATTTGAGCAGTTTGATTATTTCTGATTTCTCTACGACAAATGGCGGTCTCTTCAAGAGAAGTTTGTCCATCCTCGATGAAATTATTGGTTCTCACCTCCAGCAATATCTTCACGATATGTTATGGATACTCTTGACAAACAGCAAGCGGCAGTCTCTTCATGAGGCAACTTGTGTGTTATGGATACTCTTGACAAACAGCAAGCGGCGGTCTCTTCAAGAGCAACTTGTGTGTTATGGATACTCTTGACAAACATCAAGCGGCAGTCTCTTCATGAGGAAACTTGTGTGTTATGGATACTCTTGACAAACAGCAAGCGGCGGTCTCTTCATGAGCAACTTGTGTGTTATGGATACTCTTGACAAACATCAAGCGGCAGTCTCTTCATGAAGCAACTTGTGTGTTATGGATACTCTTGACAAACAGCAAGCGACAATCTCCTCATGAGCAACTTGTTTGTTATTGTCACCTTTGAAAACAACAAGCGGCGGTCTCTTCATGAGCAACTTGTATGTTATTGGTAATTTTCAAAAGAAAACAACAAGCGGCGGTCTCTTCATGAGCAACTTGTGTGTTATTGGTAATTTTGAAAAGAAACAGCAAGCGGCAGTCTCTTCAGGGACAACTTGTATGTTATCAACACTTTTAAAAACAGCAAGCGGTAGTCTCTTCATGGATAACTTGTATGTTATCAACACTTTTGAAAACGGAAAGTGGCGGTCTCTTCATGAGCAGCTTGTAAGGAAAATGGCAAGTGGCAGCTCTTCCTGAGCAGCTTGTGGGTTATAAGCAACAACTGGCAGTTCTTCATGAGCAGCTTGTGTACTTTAATATTCTTTGAAGACAGCAAGTGGCAGCTTCTTTATTTAAGTAGCTTGTATGTCATAGCACCTTTGAAAGGAAGCAAGTGGCGGCCTCTTTATTTGAGCAACTTGTGTATCCCCAACAATAATGTCTACTCAGCAAATGGCATCCCTTTTGGAAAAGTCTCGTGGGGAAGTTTGTTATTCTATCCTTTTCAAGCGATATCTTGGTTAAAGAAGAAATATATTACCGTTCTTGGTAAAATTCAGAAATCAGAGATGTTTATCTCCAGCCACAGTGCTGATGTCAATCATTTTGTTTTCCAGCCACAGTGCTGATGTCAATCATTCTCCAGTCTCAGTACTGATGTCCATCATTTCCTTTTCCAGTCACAGTGCTGATGTCAATCATTTTATTTTCCAGCCACAGTGCTGATGTCAATCATTTTCCAGTCTCAGTGCTGATGTCGATCATTTTCCAGTCTCAGTGCTGATGTAAATCATTTCTTTTTTCCAGTCTTCGTACTGATGTAAATCATTTCTTTTCCAGTCTCAACACTGATGTAAATAATTCAAGAGTCTCTCATTTGAAGTCTATGACTTTGTTTCCCCAGTGGAGTTACAACCTCTTCCTCTGTGGGATTACTGTATAATATGCTTGGTTTCTCCAGCATAGTCTGTCTCATATGGCGTCATTCCCCATAAAATTCAAAACATCACATTCATATCATATCGTAAACATAATCGCGGTATCTTAAGGCCAAAAATTGTGTATTCTATATTTAAGTCCCTTCAATCTCGTCGAAATGAAGATCCCAATCTTCATATCTCTAGATAGAAGAAACTTAAATAGGGGCAGCTGTTGTACCCCAATTTTTGACCTAAGATCCCATTTTTATTTTTGCATTTTTTAAGATAAGTCAAGGTCACGAAATATGGTCGGTTTTAACGTCTCACCTTCGAGCTTTGACTATGTGAAGATTGTCAAGTGTTTTGAACATTTTGAGCATATGTATCACTAATTTCTAATCGCATACAAAGGTGTATGTTCATGTTTTCTTTTGTGTCATGTGCAGAGACAGGTCTGAATCAAGAGCATCAGGTGTCGCGCCTCAATTAAGGTTTTGAGTCTCCCAAGCCAAAAGTACGGTTGATTATGGATTCTCGAAGACTTATTCATCAAGGCACAACTGTTGCACCCTTAATTTCGCCCGTAATTTTTTCATTCGCACATTCATACCATATTTTGACATTTGGTCACGATCATTAGTAAATATCTTCATTCATCACATTTTACATCATTAGTCGTATTTAAGTTGATCAGAAAAAGTCAGTTTAAATCAAAGTTTGCATCGTCTTTCAGTTGTAAAATACCCGACATTTCATTTCATTCATTTTTATCTGTTTAATATTTTCTTGCATTGCTCCAAGTTGTTTATATGTCGATAATAAAAATATTTCTGTTTTATAGACATACTGTTAAAAGCGATTCGACACTATGCGGGAAAGTAGCGAGTAAATATTTCAAGTTTTCACCTTTTACCGATCATTTTATGAATCTGCGCTTCGCGTAGATTATGACGGTATGCTCGCTTTATTTTTTTCAGTACAGTTCGAAGTCTCGTTTTTAACATTAAACGTCTGCTTAGCCTAATATTTTTATTATCATTTTATTTTGATTTCGACTTTTTGAATATTTTTTATTTAATCTTTGTGACATGTAGATTTTTCTAATGTGTTCATTTTATTTTTTCGGATAAATTTTCGTCCGCCTTTTTCTATCGTTTTCGGTTATTTTGGGTCTTTATTTTTTTATTCAGAAAAATTTCAAAAAAATTATTTTAAATTGATTTATTTTCAAGATTTTATTTTTATTTTGGTCATTCATGGACTTTTCGGTCACAAAAAATATTAATTAGGATTCGCTTAATTCTCATTGGTCGATAGCATAGTTTGCGGATTGATAGAGATTGAATTTATATTGAACGGCTTGGATTTATTTTAATTCTCATTGGTCGAAAGCATGGTTTGCGGATTGATAGAGATTGGATTTATATTGAACGGCTTGGATTTATTTTGAAATCATAATATTCCTCTTCATTTTCTCTATTTTTAGGCATCTTTTTTTCACTTTGTACAGGGGGACACACACATTACAAAAACCAACACGTGACAAACCCACCGATTATTCCAAACTTGCTCTGCATTTTCATTCCTTCATTTCTTAAACACTTTTCTTTAATTTCAGTTTCAATTATTTTTTTTCCACCCTCACCAAAATTCTCGTTACCTTCGCCCCCTTTCAATGGCCTCCATGAATTTCACAATGGATTCAGTTTGTCTTAAACAACTCACCTTTAATACTCTCTCTCTTCACTATCCCTTTCCCCTTTTCTTCAACAACCATACCATCTCCTCTTCTAACTCCCCACCCTCTCTCTCAAACCCGTCATCTACGCTTCCCTCCTCCAAACCTGCGTCAAAACCTCCTCCTTCCACCACGGCACCTCCGTCCACACCCACGTCCTCAAATCTGGACTCCACTCCGACCGCTTCGTCGGCAATAGCCTCCTCACTCTCTACTTCAAACTACATCCCGGCCCCCGTTTGTCCCACGCCCGTCAACTCTTCGACTCACTCTCCGTCAAGGATGTCATCTCATCGACAAGCTCCAGCATTCGATTTCCCCCAGCCTATTCATCTACCGTCATTAACAACCATCTGCCAACAACGACACAGCTTCACACACTCAAACTCAATAATCTCTTTTCCGAGAAATAATCGCTTTTCTGAGAATCTCTCAAATCTTCAACCATGTCGTGGAAAACTTACGTCGATGATCACCTTCTCTGTGAAATCGAAGGTAACCATCTCACTCATGCAGCTATCCTCGGTCAAGACGGCAGCGTTTGGGCTCAGAGCGCCAATTTCCCTCAGTTTAAGCCTGAGGAAATTACTGCTATCAATAATGATTTTGCTGAGCCTGGAACACTTGCTCCAACTGGATTACACATTGGTGGAACTAAATATATGGTGATTCAAGGTGAACCTGGAGCTGTTATTCGAGGGAAGAAGGGTCCTGGTGGTGTTACTGTTAAGAAGACCACTCTGGCTCTGGTCATTGGTATTTATGATGAACCAATGACCCCTGGTCAGTGCAACATGGTAGTTGAAAGGCTTGGTGATTATCTCGTTGAACAGGGTCTCTAAACCCCTCAACATATCTTATTATAGTTCATATTTCATTGGCTTCTGTACAAGGTTTTTGCGTCAATCTCGAATGGGATATGCTTGATTGCAGTGTAATAATTATTTTGGATATTGGGTCTGGTGTGGCGAAGAAGTATTTGGTGCTACCATACTCACTGCTTTCACGGGGTCAAAGAGTGCACATGTAGTACCTACACCTATTCTGCGATTTCCAGCACCATCAATTTCCGATTTCATTTTTTTGGTATGTTTCGATCTCTTTACTAACTGTGTTTGTTTAAGGTAAATGATTTTGATTTTGCCTGTGTCTGCGGAGATGAGTATGCTAGATAGTGTTGATGTCATGATGCTCAATGTGAAATTAATTGATAATGAATTTGTGTTGATAACATATTTTAGAGGTTAAGTTTATGAGAAGCTTGAAATGTTTTTAGTATGTTGTTTTTTCAATATGTGAATTCAAACATTTTTCTCATGAATGGACACAAATTATTAGCTGGATTGATGATTATAAAATATAGAAGCTGATAAAATTTTGAAAGAAGAACGAAGAAGTTTGCTTTGGATTTGGTCTGTTAATATGTTTTCTACTGGTTTATGTTCATAACATTTTTCATGCTTTGCCATATGCTACTTTTCATGGATTATTTGTTTTTCATGTGATTTTGAAAAGTCACGAGATGTTCAATTGTATTTTAGTTTTACTGTTAAAAAAAATGGGGGTGGTTTGCTTTTGTTTGTGTTTCTTATCTTCCTTTCTAAAATTAATTTTTATTTTATTATTTATAGTCTAGTTAATTTATTCTCTCATAGATAAATCTCTAAAATTTTAAATGTTTAGTTTATTATTCAATTATTTTATATTAATTTTTAGTTTATCAAAGTGGTTCTATTGTACATAATGTGTATGCATATGAATCATTTCTAACTTCTTGTATATAAGATGTAAATTGCAATGTGAATCTCAAATGAATTGATGACCATGTTCAACATTGTGTTTACTTGAGTTTAAATGTGTTTAGAACATTGAATGCCATGTTGATTTTTGTTGGGTACTTTGAGTAATCATCATTTATTTGGTTCATGTTTTGAATTCAATTTCTCATGTTGCAAAGTGAGCTTTGGATATTTATTTTCCGTTGTGCTTGAAATAGCGGTTGCTTTTGATACATTTGAAATAATGTGCACAATGTTGATTTTTTGTGTTTACATGGAATAATGTTATGAATTCTTGATTTTTATTTGTGTAAATATTCATGTGCATTCATACAATTTCATTTCAATTCTTTAATTTGTGATTTCTAACATAGATTTTAATTGTTGCAATTTCATTCACTTTCATTTCTGTACCACTTATGCTACTAACAAGTTTGTTTATTGTGAAGGTTTCCAAGAACTGTTTCAAGTGTTTGTTCTCGCATAGCGCATTTATACTTTTTTATTATTCTTTTTTTACCTTACTATTTTGATTTAATGTTTGGTACTGTAAATATATACTTGTACATAATATTTTGACTGTATATTTTACTTGTGAATAAATTCAGGTTTCTTAAAAATATTATTTTCATCGCATTGTGATTTTACTTTAATTCCAACTAACTTCTGAAAATTGTGCGGACGCGCATAAGTTTCCCTGTGCTGTTAGATTTGTCGATATATATCTTGTGATGCAGGGATTCTTATCTGATACCGTGAACTTTATCCATCCCCTTTGCGCTTTATCTGACGCTTGGAGCATTATCTTACATCAGTTTTTTTGATGCTGTCGGCTTGTGATTTATTTTCACCTGAGGTTTGATATACTCTTAGCTTATTTATCTGTCTGTGGTTTTAATTCCAAGGGAAAGATTTAAATTTGTTGACTTCACGTCATCAAATACATCTCATCCGATCGTGCGAATACCCTTTTTTCATTTTTTGTTTTTTTACTATTTTGTTAAACCTAAGGTAATTTTCCCAAAAGATTCAATTTTTAAACTCACACCTTTTAAGTCAAAACTTCGACATTAGGTCGCTGTCTCTTCAAAATCTCTCCAACACCGATTTTTAGCCAAACGAACCATTTTAATCAAACAAACAATTTTAACCAAAAACAGATATTTCAAAAGGTTCCTGCGGAGTACCGCAGATGCATTGGGTGTTAATACCTTCCCATTGTATAACCAACCCCCGAACTCTCAATCTCTTTCAAAAAACGCATTGTATTTTTATTATTTTAAGTATTATTTTACATTGCATATTTTAGGGTTTTATTTTGCTCTTTTCCCTTTTCCCTTGGAAATAATAAAGCGCGGTGGTGACTCTTGCTTTTGCGAGTCAAGTTAATTAATAGCTTGATCTCCGATTTTCACCGCTACAAGTTGGTCAGGATTTGGAAACAAAACCATCCCTTAAATGAGGAGGGCCACAATTTCCTCAAAAGCTTGCAAATCCAAAGAGTTCCAACATGTTTAGGCTTTCTCAAACAAGAACCTTGCTAGGAAACCTTTGACACCACTCCTTGTTTCCCAATTAGTTGTGATATCAGATGGTTGCAAGTGTAGAGCTTGAGCAATATCTTCTGGCTTTGGATCTCTTTCCGTACTGTTGAAAGGTAGTTTATTGAGAATGGGAATCCTCAAGAGTTGAGAGAATTCTTCCAAAGTTGGCACAAGTTGATAATCGAGAAATATCAAGCAATGGTGTTAAGGATCAAAGAACTGAAAGAGCACATTCATCATGTCTTCATCAGTGTTGGAGATGACCAAGTTTAGTAGGCGACCATGTCTTTTATTAAATGGAGAGTGTAAGTGTTTAGTTACTGGCATGTATTTTTGGTAAAACCAGGTGTGTAAATGTCATGACTGATGTCACAACATTCTGGATTATTAGGTACTTTATGCAGAAAAAGTATGACATACGGTACCTACTGTTTATGAGTGTGTATCTGAGCATTTTGCAATGATCACATTTATTGCCTTCTACCAAAATCAGTAAACAGGAATTATGATGTCATAACAAATGTTAAGACATTCTGTACTGATCTAACAGATATGCAGTTTGGTTAATTCTGAGATTTTTCAGGAAGATGGCTCATTCCTTCCAGAACAGAATCTCACATGGACTTTGGGTTAACCTAGCTCAACCCTAATCTGGTTGATAAAGTCTTATGACCTAGTCTTGAGGTTAACCCTAATTAACCCTAGCTTTTCGTGGAAGCCCTAAACTGAAGAAACAGCTGCATATATATTCAACAGGATTGCTGATTGCAAAGTATCTTTTTGACTGAAGATCAATTAGGAGCTGTATAGTTTTAACTGTTGTAATCCAAGCAAGTATCATTGTGATAAGTGACTTGGAATAGGTTTTGATTGTAAGGGTTTTTGTATCACTCAAAGCTTTGAAGCAAGAGTGTTTGTGTCTCTTGACTAAAGCTTTGAAGCAAAGTCAAGTTAGGTTTATGTATCACTCAAAGCTGTGAAGCACGAGTGTTTGTGTACTTGATTAAAAAGCCGTGAAGCATAATCAAGTGTATGTTTTGAAGAGTGTCTTCATTAATTCATTAGTCAATTGTTGTAAGTATCACTGTTGTGATTGAGGGGGAGTGAGTAGGAACTCAGGTTTAATTTGAACTTAGATTGAAGTTGCATTGGGTAGGTCTTAAGTGAAGGAGATAAACTGGTTGGTTTATTCCTGAATTAATATCTCTTATAGTGGATTTCCTCCTTGGCTTGGTAGCCCCCAGAGTAGGTGTTGTTTCACACTGAACTGGGTAAACAATTGACTGTGTTCTTTACTGTTTTTATTTACTGTCTTATAGAAAGTCAGATACGGTGTCATAACATTCACTGTGACATTGAGTATCTGCTTCCAGAATTTCAATTGGCATCAGAGCAGGCACCCTGCCTGTATTACTGGGTGAGATCTAGGGATATCACTTTCTGGCACTATGGACAAAGAAGGAGTTTTTGGAAACAGACCACCCATTCTGGATGGAACAAATTATGACTACTGGAAACCTCGTATGATTACCTTCTTAAAATCACTGGACAAAAAGGCTTGGAGAGCTGCTGACAAAGGATGGAACGATCCCACCATAATTGAGAAAGATGGGACAATCAGTCTGAAGCCTGAGGAAGAATGGAGCCAAGAAGAAGATGAGTTAGCCCTGGGTAATTCCAAAGCTTTAAATGCCTTGTTCAATGGAATTGATAGAAACATATTCAGACTAGTACATCAATGTGAACTGGCCAAGGAAGTGTGGGACACTCTCAAAACTACCCATGAGGGCACATCCAAAGTAAAAATGTCAAGGCTTCAGATGCTGACTACCAAGTTTGAGAACCTAAGGATGAAGGAAGATGAAACCATTCATGAGTTTCACATGAACATCTTGGAGATTACCAACACCTCAGGAGCATTGGGTGAAAAGATGTCTGAAGAAAAAATGGTGAGAAAGATTCTCAGATCCCTGCCTAAAAGATTTGCAATGAAGGTAACTGCTATAGAGGAAGCCCAGGACATCAGCAACTTAAAGGTGGATGAACTCATTGGGTCTCTTCAGACTTTTGAGATGGGGATCAGTGACAATGTTGACAAGAAAAACAAGAGCATAGCACTTGTATCCAACACTGAAGATGAAAACAAGGAGGATGAAGAAGAAAATATTTCAGAAGCTATAGCCATGCTTGGAAGACAATTCAACAAACTCATCAAGAGAATGGATCCAAAGTCAAGGTCAAATGTTGAGAACATCCCCTCTGACATTAACAGATCTTATGACTCCAGCAGAAGACCAAGGTCTGAAGAGAAGGGAAATCAAGGCAGAGGAATTCAATGCCATGGTTGTGAAGGATATGGGCATATTCAAGCTGAATGTCCTACCTTTCTTAAGAAACAAAAGAAAGGAATGACTGTTACCTGGTCTGACTGTGATTCAGAAAGTAATTCTGAAGAAGAATCTGCCAAACTAGTTACTGCACTAACTGGTGTTTGTACCTCTGAAAGTGACACTAGTGATGAGGAAGTGACATTTGAAGAACTGGCTGATACTTACAAGAAATTGTGTATCATAAGTGCTGAAGTCTGTGTGCAAAATGAGAGACAAACAAAACTCATCATAAAGTTGGAGGCTGAAAAAAGGGCAGACCTTGAAACTATAAGTCATCTAGAAGGGGAAGTTCAAATGCTGAACTCAAAACTGAACCAGATGACCAAATCTGTCAAGATGCTGACAATGGAACTGACAAATTGGAAGAAATCCTTCAGGTTGGACAAAATGTGGGAAACAAGTCTGGTCTAGGATTTGTGGCAGCAAAGAAATCTGGTGCAGACAAGAAGATCAGGTCTGATAAACAAATGTCAAAGCAGATGTCTCAACATAACACTCAACATCGGGAACAGAGAAATATGAAGAAAAAGTACCAAAGATGGAGATGTCATCATTGTGGGAGGTTTGGTCACATAAAGCCTTTCTGCTTCAGATTGTATGGATACCCTAATCAGAAACCAGGTGTCAAACCTAAGTCTAATAGGGTACCACATACTCCTCAATGGAAGAAAAAGGCTACTGCCCTGATAGCCCACACTTCCCTGAGAGTCTCTGCAAAGGAAGACTGGTACTTTGACAGTGGATGTTCTAAGCACATGACTGGAATCAAGAACCTTCTCAATAATGTTAAACCTTACACCACTAGTTATGTGACCTTTGGAGATGGTGCTAGAGGTGAAATCAAAGGAGTTGGTAATTTGGACTGCCCTGGAGTTCCAAATCTGAATGAAGTACTATTGGTAAAAGGCCTGACTACTAATCTCATTAGTATCAGTCAATTATGTGATCTAGGATTCAAGGTCAACTTCTCAAAATCTGAATGTCTTGTAATTAATGAAAAACAAGAAGTTGTAATGAAAGGAGTCAGATCTAAAGACAACTGTTACTTGTGGGAGCCTGAGAACACTAATTACTCCACTGTGTGTTCTATTGCCAAAGAAGAAAAAGAGGTGAAACTGTGGCACCAAAAACTTGGCCATCTTTATATAAGAGGAATGAAAAGGATTATCTCCATGGAGGCAGTCAGAGGGATTCCAAGACTGCAAATTGATGAAGGGAGAGTTTATGGTGAATGTTAGGTTGGTAAGCAGACTAGGATGTCACATCCAAAGTCAAGACATCTGACCACCTCTAAGGTTCTGGAACTTCTACATATGGATCTGATGGGACCAATGCAGGTGGAAAGTCTTGGTGGAAAGAGATATGCCTATGTTGTTGTGGATGACTATTCCAGATTCACCTGGATTAACTTCATTAAGGAAAAATCTGATGTGTTTGAAGTTTTTAAAGAACTGTGCAAAAGAATTCAAAGAGAAAAAGAAGGGTGTATTGTCAGAATCAGAAGTGATCATGGCAAGGAATTTGAAAACAGTAAGTTTAATGAGTTCTGTTCCTCAGAAGGAATTAGTCATGAATTCTCTTCTCCTATAACTCCTCAACAAAATGGAGTTGTAGAAAGGAAAAATAGGACGATACAGGAATCTGCTAGAGCTATGATACATGCCAAAAGACTTCCTATTCATTTTTAGGCTGAAGCTATGAATACAGCCTGTTATGTCCATGACAGAGTCACTTTGAGAAAGGGAACCTCGTCAACCATTTATGAACTTTGGAAAGGAAGAAAGCCAACTGTGAAGTACTTCCATGTATTTGGCAGCAAATGCTATATTCTGGCAGATCGTGAACAAAGGAGAAAGCTGGACCCTAAAAGTGATGAAGGTATATTTCTAGGATACTCCTCCAACAGCAGAGCTTATAGGGTATTCAATTCCAGGACCAAAGTCATGATGGAATCAATAAATGTCATAGTTGATGATTATCATGAAGAAACAGATATCCCTTGTAATGTTGAGACATTCTTTGAGACTCCAACTCAACAGAATGACCTTCCTAACACCACTACAGCAGACTCTGAATCCAAGGAAGCTAGCAAAATCCCTTCCATCAGAATTCAGAAAGATCATCCTAAAGGACTCATTATAGGGGATCCAAATAGTGGAGTCATTACAAGATCTAGAGAAATCATCTCAAACTCTTGCTTTGTGTCTAAAATTGAACCAAGAAATGTTAAGGAGGCATTAACTGATGAATACTGGATTGGTGCAATGCAAGATGAATTGAACCAATTTAAGCAACATGAAGTTTGGGAGTTAGTTCCTAGACCAGAGGGAACAAACATCATTGGCACAAAATGGATATACAAGAACAAATCAGATGTTGAAGGAGTTGTCACTAGGAATAAGGCAAGACTTGTTGCCCAAGGATACACTCAAGTTGAAGGGGTTGATTTTGATGAGACCTTTACCCCTGTACCCCACTGGAATCTATCAGAATCCTATTGGGAATTGCTTGTCTCCTGAAGTTCAAGCTGTTTCAGATGGATGTAAAAAGTGCCTTCCTAAATGGGTACTTAAATGAAGAAGTTTATGTGGAACAGCCTAAAGGTTTTGTGGATCCAAACCACCCTGATCATGTCTACAAATTGAGGAAAGCTCTATATGGCCTGAAACAAGCTCCTAGAGCATGGTATGACAGGTTAACAAAATTTCTCTCAGACAAAGGATACAGAAAAGGAGGCTTGGATAAAACCCTCTTTGTCAAAAATGAAGGAGGGAAGTTAATGGTAGCTCAAATATATGTTGATGACATAGTGTTTGGGGGAATGTCAGAACAAATGGTTAAACATTTTGCTGACCAGATGAAGGCTGAATTCGAAATGAGTCTCATGGGAGAACTGACTTATTTTCTTGGACTGCAAGTCTCACAGATGGAGGACTCAATCTTTCTATCTCAAAGCAAGTATGCAAAGAACATTGTCAAGAAGTTTGGGATGGAGAATTCCAGTCACAAAAGGACCCATGCACCTACTCATTTAAAGCTATCCAAAGATTCAAGTGGGGTTAAGGTGGACCAAAGTCTGTACAGAAGCATGATAGGAAGTTTGTTGTACTTAACAGCCAGCAGACCTGACATTGCTTTTGCAGTTGGAGTTTGTGCAATATACCAAGCTGATCCTAAAGTCAGTCATATCAACCAAGTAAAGAGAATTTTGAAGCATGTAAGTGGAACTTACAACTATGGCTTGCTGTACTCTCATGGTTGTGAACCAACTCTGACTGGTTATTGTGATGCTGATTGGGCTGGAAGTGCTGATGATAGAAAAAGCACCTCTGGAGGATGTTTCTTCTTAGGAAATAATCTGGTCTCATGGTTCAGCAAGAAACAGAACTGTGTGTCTCTCTCTACTACTGAAGCTGAATACATTGCAGCTGGTAGTAGCTGTTCTCAAATGATCTGGATGAAACAGATGCTTACTGAGTATAATGTCACACAAGATGTTATAACATTGTACTGCGACAATCTGAGTACAATCAACATTTCCAAGAATCCTATTCAGCATAGCAGGACCAAGCATATTGACATAAGACATCACTTTATCAGAGACCTTGTAGAAGAGAAGACGATTAAACTGGAACATGTTGCCACTGAGCTACAGCTGGCTGACATTTTTACCAAGGCACTTGATGCAAATCAATTTGAAAACTTGAGGGGCAAGTTGGGTATTTGCCAACAGGAGGAATTGTAGCAATTAATTTTGCTTAAAACAAGGGTTGAAGGAGTTATTTTTGTTAAGTCTATTTTGATTGGGTTAATCATATGCTTTCCCATTTCTTTCATAATTATTAAGAATCTGAATAGACACTCATTTGCCTCCTTCCTCTCTCGACTCTGCAACAAATCCCATTCTCTCAATCAAAGTTCTCTCTCTAGTTGGAACAGGAGGAGACTGAAGGAAACAGAAGGGAAGAGGGTGCTGCTGAAGATCAGCTCAATGCTGAAGAAAGTAGCTCCTCTGAAGATGACAATGCTTAAATTTTGGTGGAGTTGACAAGCCTGATGCTGGTTCTTGTTGATGCAAGTGATTTCAGTTTTTCTTGGTGTATAACATATAAGTACATGTATCTTTGGCCCATTTGTGGCTAAAGAGGGGGAGATATTTTGTGTTAATTCTCGGTAGACTTTTTTTTTTCTGCAGTCATATTCATTCTGCTGCTCTCTATTCTCTGATTGCTTAGGGGTTTTAGCCAAAAATCTGCCAAAGGGGGAGTTTGTAAGTGTTTAGTTATTGGCATGTATTTTTGGTAAAACCGGGTGTGTAAATGTCATGAATGATGTCACAACATTCTGGATTATTAAGTACTTTATGCAGAAAAAGTATGGCATACAGTAGCTACTGTTTATGAGTGTGTATCTGAGCATTTTGCAATGATCACATTTATTGCCTTCTACCAAAATCAATAAACAGGAATTCTGATGTCATAACAAATGTTAAGACATCCTGTACTGATCTAACAGATATGCAGTTTGGTTAATTCTGAGATTTTTCAGGAAGATGGCTCATTCCTTCCAGAACAGAATCTCACGTGGACTTTGGGTTAACCTAGCTCAACCCTAATCTGGTTGATAAAGTCTTATGACCTAGTCTTGAGGTTAACCCTAATTAACCCTAGCTTTTCGTGGAAGCCCTAAACTGAAGAAACAGCTGCATATATATTCAACAGGATTGTTGATTGCAAAGTATCTTTTTTACTGAAGATTAATTAGGAGCTGTATAGTTTTAACTGTTGTAATCCAAGCAAGTATCATTGTGATAAGTGACTTGGAATAGGTTTTGATTGTAAGGGTTTTTGTATCACTCAAAGCTTTGAAGCAAGAGTGTTTGTGTCTCTTGACTAAAGCTTTGAAGCAAAGTCAAGTTAGGTTTATGTATCACTCAAAGCTGTGAAGCACGAGTGTTTGTGTTACTTGATTAAAAAGTTGTGAAGCATAATCAAGTGTATTATCTGAAGAGTGTCTTCATTAATTCATTAGTCAATTGTTGTAAGTATCACTGCTGTGATTGAGGGGGAGTGAGTAGGAACTCAGGTTTAAGTTGAACTTAGATTGAAGTTGCATTGGGTAGGTCTTAAGTGAAGGAGATAAACTGGTTGGTTTATTCCTGAATTAATATCTCTTATAGTGGATTTCCTCCCTGGCTTGGTAGCCCCCAGAGTAGGTGTTGTTTCACACTGAACTGGGTAAACAATTGACTGTGTTCTTTACTGTTTTTATTTACTGTCTTATAGAAAGTCAGATACGGTGTCATAACATTCACTGTGACATTGAGTATTTGCTGCCAGAATTTCAGAGAGCTTTCAGGAATCCTTGATGCTAGCTCTTTAAGTTGAGGAGGGATCCTTACTAGATTGACTTGAATGGTTTTCCTGCGAATAGAATCGATGTCCTATAAAACAGAACAAAGATAAATCCCAAGATCCTTGAAATGGTTAGTGAATATGAGTATGATGTTTATGATGTTATGTACAAGTATATATGTACAAACAAAGCAAACAAGTCCTTAGGTTTAGGATTGCATAGAGTCTCATAGGTAAGTACCCTCTTGAAATTTAGTTGGCTCAAACCTGTCCTAGTAATAGTAATCGGGTTCTAAGTAGCTCAATATCACTGGTTTGTTTCCTTGGGCATTGTTTCAGCGCAAGCCTCTTTAATGGCGACCGAAATATCCCAAAAAACAAAATCTCAATGAATGTAATATCGAGTATCTACCAACTTCGGACTACACCAAAGCCGATTATCTCACTATGTCCTAATGGCCAAGTTGGGCAAGTAAAGGTTCTAAAAGTTAATTAGCGCTTCATGACATCACTCAGCAGCCCCGTATTCTCCTTGACTACTCAAGGGCTACCGGTACCCACAAATATGTCACACTAACGTAGCTATTGCTTAGGCCATGTCGGTATACCCCGCACAGTTTCCACACTGTATTACTACTTACCTATGAGGTATCCCAAATTCGGGTAGAGGATTCAAACCCAAACAAAGAACCATAATGTAAAGCATACAAGTCATACAAAGAAAGCAAGTAAATGTGATCTAACCCTAAGGTAACCCCAATTTTATATTTGTCCCCAGCAGAGTCGCCAATCCTGTGATACGGTGGGAGAACTGACTTGGGTGTTTTGTATTTGATCGCAAATGTTGCAGTTAGCAAGAGTCGCCACCGACTTTTCTTTTATCCAAAAGGAAAGGTGAAAAAACACAGGAAAGTTCAAACTCAAAATTCTATAAATCAAAGATGAATGGGAATTTCTAAAAGTTCCAAATTCTGACCTAAATATTTTAGAAAGTTCAAACTCAAAATTCTCCTAGCTCAATCGAAATAAATGAAATCTATGGACATGTATAGTTTCAGGGCAATGATGTCTACATTGTATCTTCATAAATGCAAGCCTAACAATGCCTAAATATGAAGATAGAAGTTCAAAAAAATACCTCAAAACTGGGAATTGTGAAATGGATTTGAGCTTGTTTCAGGAAGTGCTGATGATCAGGTTAGCTTCCTTGGACCTCTAGGAAGCTAATGTAATGGCTGACTTGAGCTGAGGGTGGTTGGAATGGTCTGGAGAAGTCCAACTGTGGTGCTCTATTTTTGAACTTGGAAATGGATGAAGATGGTGTTACAGTTGTTTAATAGGGATAGGGATAGCTTATGTATGATATTTGGAAGCTTTTGGAAGCAAAAGGCCAGAAAACGCACGAGTGAAATGGAAGTTTGAAGTTCTTGGTAAGAATATGAAACAATGGTGGTCTTTGATGCAGTTCTGGGTTTTTGGAGTTTTCAGGGCTTGTGTATGCGTGGGTTATCTTGCAAAAAGTATATGTATTTATAGGCAAGAGGTTTTATGTCTTATAACAAGTCAGAATTTGAAAATCAAATGTTGTAGCATCTTTCTTGTTTTTGAAGCAAATTTGAAACATCTTGTTCCAAGGCAAAGTACAGGGCTGCATAGAGTGGTTAGTACTTTGGACATTCTTGATTTTGGTTTATAGGGTTTGTGTGTGTATAAATAACAAGTTCAAAGCTCAAGGAGAGTGGACTTTGTGATTAAAGCCACTTTTCAAGAATAACAATGGTGTCTTTCTTCCAAAAATGGAAATGTAACTTGGATAATGGTTCAAGTGCTTGGACAATGACTCCATATTTTGTGTAAACATTTAATTAAGGAGTGAAATTCAAGTTAGAAGCCTGCAATGTGAGATTATGCAGCATGGCTATGTGATTTGGTCCATTTTGCATCACAAATTCTGCCTTGTAAAACAACTTGAAACCCTAACTTATGATCTTCGATTCTCCTTGCTCACAATTGATCTCAAGGAGTTCTTGGACATTTTGGAAAGCTTGTAATGTGATCTACAACCATTCTTTGAATCACTTTTGAAAATTACCCTTGGAACTATATGAAAAAGTGTCATGAAGTTAGGTCAAAATCCTGCCTAAACTAGGGTAAAATTTCACTAAGTGTTCAATTTTATGACCATGACTTTATGAATTAATAACTTGAGATCCAACAATTTTTAGAAGAATTTGTGTAAATAAATGTTGAATATGTCATGGATATCTACAACTTTCATGTTGAAAGTTTCTTTTGAATCATCTTGCATCATGGTGAAAAATTGGCTCAAAGTTATGAAAAAAATGAAGTTTTAAACACTTAGAAAAATTTCTAAGTTAGAAAACTTTGACTTTTCAAAATGAAATCTTGACTTTTTGATTTCTTGATGAACAAGTTTCATATTTTGACATGTTTTTATGAATTTTGATCTTTGACATTGGATCTTGACCAAAAAGTCAAAGTTTGACTTTTCAGTGTATAGTTGACTTTTGATCAGTTGACTGAAAATTCACAAACAATCCAATTGATCTTGAGAAATGTTTTAGATCATGCCATTAGGTCAAAAAGATGCAATTAAACTCTTGAAATCATGCTTCAAACCAATTGACCATTTTCTATGTCAAAAATCATAAATTGCCCTTTCTCAGTCAAAACCCTAATTTTGACCATTTTACCCTTTTGATGATTTGATCAAATTTCTTGAGGAATTATGGTCCAAACTTGATCAAATGACACATATTAGTTTATAATGTTGTTGTGGATAAAACATTATGAATTTTGACTGTAAATTGGCCTTAGTTGACTTTTTCCCCAATATAGTTGATATTTAGGTCAACTGCTCAATTGACTGAGCAAAATTGTGATCCAAAGCTTGAAACTTGACATGATTAATCTTGGGGGTCCATAATGATACATGAATGTCATATGAAGAATTGAAAGTTCAATTATCTATGTGCAATCTCAAACCCTAATTTTGGTCATCAGTGCTTAAGGAGGTGTCTTGAGTTGATCAACCCTAGTGCAGTCTTAAACCAAGAGAGATCCTTGTGAGAAAATATTTGATAAATGAGAGGGAAAATTTTGGGGTACAACAGTGATGTTTTGAAAACTTTTTTTAGGTATACCAATTACTAAATATCTTGCAACTATTTTATTAAGTAGATCAAAGTTGACATGCACCAAATGTCTATCCCATAGCCAAGAGTCTTCACTCATGGTAACAAGACATTGGGAATTATTCAAAGAAACTTATCTTAAGTCAAGCATATAGATATTATTAACCCTAACACCATTAAACAAACAATAATTCTTTTCATTATGTTCTACTATGCAACAATGTTTGGCAAAAGTTACCTTATACCTATTGTCACAAAATTGACTAATGCTAAGAAGACTATGTCTAAGGCCTTCAACTAACATAACATTTGAGATAATAATAGTTAAGGGATTACCTATACTATCTTTTCTTAGTATTGCACCTTTGATGTGATCACTGTAGGATACATAATATTTCTTCTTCGCCACAAAGTCGTAGAATAGAGAGATGTCTTCTTTCATGTGTCTTGAACATCCACTATCAAGAATCCATTTTCCCGTCATAGCTTCAAGACACTCAACCTACAAAATTAAGCAAAAGTTGTAGAAACCCAATTATCATTGGATCCCTAGGAGTGAGTGAAAGAATTGTTTCATTTGGGGAACCATTGGAAATTGCCTTTAGGAACTAGAAAGCACATAAATTTGTATTTTTTTAATAGTGTGGCCTTTCTTGAAAAAATAGTGACAAAACAACCTATGATAAGCTTCACTTTTTCCCTTTGAATCCTTATTACTCAAATTATACTTTTTATGAGGATTTTCAACCTTTGAAGTACTAATAGAAAAAGTATCATGAGGTTGTGATGCGCTGTCCACTTTGGTTTCAAGAGTGCTCACCTCTTGTTGGTAAATTTGACAAGTTTCGCAACTAAACCGACAAGATTCATCATCCTCCTTTTATATGATTTTGACTATCTATAATAGATTGCTTTATTGATCAAATTTTTGATCGGTTTCTTCAACCTTTGCTTCCAAGTATTTAAAAACGTTTTCATTGGAAGCTAATTTCTCATAAGCATGTAATGATTCTTTGTGTATATTTTCAAAAAAAAATCAATTCAATAAAAGACACCTTATCAACATTAGAGTATTTAGAATGACTTAAATTATTTTTCTTGCTTTGACGTTGATTTTCCACGAAATAATAATTTTCCTCTTCATCACTATCACTTGAGCTTTCATTACTTGAGGCATCACTATCGCTATCTCAAGCAACATAAGATTTTTTTAGAATTTCTAGAATTATTTCGTTGGCCCATTCCTTTCTTATTAGAAAGAGATGGACAATCCAATCTAAAGTGACCCAACTTACCATATTCATAACATATACCATTTGTCTTATCTCTTTTGTAGTATTCATCTTTGGAGGATTCATATTGTCTTCTAAATTTTCACAAGATTATTGTCGGAGTTTTTGACACAATTCTTCCAAATTATCGATTGTATCTCCTTACAAATAGTCTCATTTGTTCATCATCCGAATCTTCTTCATCACAAGAATCACTATCATTAATGTGCTTATCCTTTGAGGATCTTAAACTTGAAGCCCTAAGAGCTTTATACTTTGTCCCTTCCTCCTTATTATTGTCTTTCTCCTTTTTCTTCTTTTTCTCAAGCTTCTTTTTATGTTTATTCAAGCAAGTGAGTTCTTGCTCGTGTTCTTCCAACTTTCCAAACAAAGTGGTGAGATCAAGTGTTGCAAGATTGTTGGCTTCCTTGATCTCGGTGATCTTTGGTTTCCAATTCCAAGTAAGACATCTCAAAACCTTGCTAGTATCAATAGCTTTAGAAATTGGATTATCTAGCAAATTTAAACGATTAATAAGATGTGAGAACCGCTTTTGCATTTGAGTAATGGTTTCACCTTGTTTCATGCGAAAGAGTTCAAAGTCTTGATTACGTGTATTATTTCTAGATTGTTTGACCTCATAAGTTCCCTCATAGGTAATTTGTAGAGTATCTCGCACAGCCTTAGCGGTCTCACAATGAGAAATGCGATAAAACTCATCAACACCAAGAGCTGATATGGTAATATTTTTGGCTTTCCAATCATGTGCCCACTTCTTATTATTTTACCCATTCCATAAGTTTTTTGGCTTTGGTGTAACCACACCATTAACCTCATATGCCATCATTGTTGGACCATTTTGAATGGCTTGCCAAAATATTGTCATATCAGTTGGCATGAATTTGCATACAAGATTTCCAATAACTATAGTTTTCTCCCGTGAAAATTGGGATTCTTTTATAATCCCCTTTAGGTTCGCACACCATTTTCTAATAAGTTACAAAGTTGAAATGAACCAGACTCTAGATGCCACTTGGTAGACGACGACGCCTTATCTAGAGGGACGGGGTGAATAGATCACCAAGCAAAAAAATCTAGATAAAAAATCTAATTTTTTAAAAATAGTTCAAAAAGAGTGCACGCGGAAGGTTTTGATATAGATAAAAAATTGTCGTCTATATGAACCAAGTTATTAGATGTCGAATATGCAAATATAAAGAGATATGTGAAATTAACAATATAATAATGAATATATAAACTTCAATCAAGTAACAAAGTATTAATCATTTATAGCATGTTACTAGCAATACTATTTCCAATGGTAAATAGCAAAAGAACAAACAAAACAATTTGTCAAACACTTGGTGTGCAATATAAATTTCAAAATTTTCCTTTGAGTCGTGTGATATAAAAAAGCACTTATAATCAAAAATAATTTTAAGCAAATCAACCCCCAATTCAAAACAAGAACAATCACAGAAAAATTCTTAAGAGTCGATCGATTACTCAATGCTATTTGACAAATTCATTGATGAAAATAAAAGCAAGTAAAACGATAAGAAAAGGACACATGAGAATTTATTTAGGAAGTTTGCAAATTCGTCCTAGCTATGGCTACGTCTCCCCCTAATTCTAATTTTGTAATTAGGATAATTCTTACTATGCAAAATGTCGTTACAAGAGAAGTGTTCCAAGAGCAACCCTATAAACCCTAACCGTTTATTGTTAATTCAACCCCTTATCTTCTTTTGATCTTGAGAAAGACCAAGACACAATAGTTACCAATTGACTTGTCGATATTACTACTCATTTGCGTTCTTTATCTCAAAAGCTTTCATTCACAATCAATTGTACCTATTGCACACAAGACTTCAATTTTAATCGTCGTTCTCGCGCTACTTCTTTTGTGTTCTTTATCTACAAAGGTTCTTTGTGTTCTTTATCTCCAAATTCTTTCACTAGGCTGTAATCCTCTCTTGAATGTCTTGCAGAAATACCTCCAAATCTATCAATTATCTTGGAGGACAAACCTGTGGTTTTTCCGGATGAAACCCCCTGCAAATCTTAACCCAATATTCTCGGCTACACAAGAACCTAATTGAACGTTATCAAACCCCGCCTAGATGACACTTCCACAAAATATGATTATGTGTGATTTATCAATGTGTATGCATAGGTTGGAGATTAAAGATGAAGAGAAAATGCAATATGTGTTTATAGTTTCATCAAGTTGGAATGATGCATGAATGATGTATTTATAGTTGTGGATGTTTAGATGCAAAGAGGAGATCTTCGTAATTAAAAAGAATTAAAAAATTGACCCAATCAAATAATATGTATCGACCTGAAAATCGTATGTGCCGATACATAAGTCAAAATTTAACTGTATGTGTCGATCTGAAAAACAGATGTGTTGGTGTAAGCTTGGCAGTAACGTTTTTCCTTTAAAACTACAGTATGTGTGTCAACTTAGAATTCGTATGTGTCGGCACGTAAAATAAGAAATTCTACAATTTCTAAAAGCTTCGGCATATGTCGGCCTATATGTATGCATGTGTCAACTTAAGACCTCCAGAGACTTCAGACTGCAAAACTTAGTTGCATATGTGTTGGTACATGCAAGAAAAAATCATGCAAAAACTTGTTTTTCAAGACTTTGGTCACTTTCAAAATGGTTTTTAATGGATCCTAAGACCCCTAATATAAAGGAGTGCCACAAGACATAGAGATACCGTCCAATATACAGAAATGCTAAATTTTCTTAATTTTGACATCATGCAAAATATCTAATGGTGAAATTGTACTCACAAAAGAAATTTATAAAAATATGATTTCTTGGATCCCTTCAATATTAATTATACCAACGTGCATAAAATCATATCCAAATTAAACTTTCATACAAACTAAGTTAATTAAAAAAAAAAAAGAAATTGTTACATATGATTGTTTATCAATTTGTAAGTATATATGAAATAGTGTTTTCGCTTATTTAGTATTTTGTTTCTACTCATTATTATTTATTTTGTATGTTCATGTAGTGGTCATTGATAATTAATAATTATTTGTCCTAAATAAAATAGCGTGATCATGTTATGTTCGTTAGGAAATCATCTTGAGGCAAAGATAAAAGTTATTACTAACGTATAAGTGGTATTATTTGTTATGCTCAAATGTTAACTTTACATTTGAATAAATTTTATTTATGTTTAATTTTATATAACATATAGAGTTGTATAGGGATATAATCTTATCATGGTTTAAGAAATAAATATCCTAGATTTATTTTCTCAAAAGTGGAGGGATATAATCTCTTATTTTTGCAAATTTATTTATTATACTTTTTTGTGTGTTAATCATTATATAAAAGTTATTTGTAGACGCAGCTACACTAAGAATGTGAACGTGGATATCATTTAATGAAATATATGTTGGATATTGTTTCTAGAAGGTAATTACTTTATTTATATGTATGTAATTTATTTATGTAAGTTGTTGAGTTAATATTCTTGTTGTTAGCTAGTAAAACATTTATAGAAGCTTAATGTTGTTGTTAAGTTTATGTTGTTATTGTGGAAATTAAATGTTTAATATTATTGTTAATGTGTTATTATAATTTTGTTACCATTATAGCATCACCCATCATATAAAACCAATTGTTTAAGCATGTTTTCAACTATATGAAAGCCCAAATTACTTCTATGTAAATGCTCAATGGCTCCTTATCCTTATAAAAATACACAGTTGCACAAGATTAAATGAACGGTCATATCATGATTTAATGATGAACACGTATGTCTTCTAGGTCATATTCTTATGGAATCAATTAATTAATAGAGTCAAAATCTTAACAGATACGATATTCCCATAAGCTATACTTTGTGAGAACAAATTCACATCGACAAGCCATAACAGAAACTATGGGTAACCAATACTAGTACGAGTTTCTAGCTGCTTTAATGCTTCAATTTATATTCTATTCCCACAACAAGTAAATGTTAACCAATAAACAAAGATTTTTGGCAAGAAAACGAGCCAATTGTCAACTATATTTTTTTCCTGTAGCTAAATAATATTTGATTCTTTATGTACAAAAATAATGGATTTTCAACATACCTCAAATCTCAGCATGTTAAGAAGAAGATTGAAGAAACACTTGAATTTGGATGATTTTATTGATACTTTTCGACATACAAGTTGGAGAATTTTCAACATGATTGTTTCAAAGAAATGTAGCGAATTTCCTATGCACACAAAAGTGTTTGGGGACTTAATGATTTTAGAGCAGCATGAAAAACCATTTCAACGGAGTAAGTTGGAATGCGAAGCATGAATATATCACTACCTTTTAGGCTTATTTACATATGAAGGACGCGTGGAAATAAGTTTGAAGGCAAAACACATGCAAACGAAGACGTGTCAATCTCTGAAGAAATGATTGTTTGTACCGTTAATAAGATTTTAGTATAAATAGGGATTTTAGTGTTAGAATCCACGGTGTTACATTTAATATAAAACTCAATACACTCAAAGTATCTGAGCAAAGAGAGAAACGAGTTTGATCGAGTGCAATGTATGTATACAAACACCATTTTCATTTAATGCAAAATCTTTTACATTAAAGTTACCTTTACGCATTTGCTTTTGTTTATCAAACTTCAACCACTGTCGAAGTCCTTTTATTTCAAGCACTTTTACTTTATCTCTTTCATTTTACTTTCAAAATTTCACCCACATTGAAATATTTGTGTTTTTACACAAAATCATACAAACTCCGAGAAAATTTTATGCATATATGTCATAGGATCATCTAGTCGATCCTGCAAATAATTTTTTTGAAGACTAATGCTTGTTTACTAAATTTCACAATAAATAGTATGTTACCTTTCTTTCCACCCCCAAATTTGTTTATGGGACTTTTTGGCATAATGAAAATTGTTTTTTTGGGGACGGGGGGTGCCAGTTTCTATTTTTGGGGTGACAGGTTAAATTCTCTAGGGCTAAAAATAAAATATAGCTCAATATACATTGATTTGAAGACACCCTGGATATGTTCTATGTTTCTTCTCAAATAAATTTTTATCGTGTTTCATCAGTATTAGTGTAAGAAGAAAATTTTACATATGTTTTTAAGACATATTACACCCTTTAGGATCGGGTGTAAATTCAACAAATGATATATATATATGACGAGGTTAAATCTGTTTTAAAACGAGTGTAAATAGAAGGTATATTCCACCCTATTTTAGATAAAACAAGTTTAATTTGTCACATATATGCATTATAAATTGCTAGATATTTACATTGAAATTATATATATATATATATATATATATATATATATATATATATATATATATATATATATATATATATATATATATATATATATATATATATATATATATATATATATATATATATATATATACTAAACTTAAACGAATTTGCATCCACGGTGTAAAATATGAAATATTTACATTAAATTTTAAGAAATTTACACCCTATTTTAAATTTATTGGAAATGAATTGTTTGATAATTGCATTGGTTTATCTTGAATTTACACTCTATTGAAGATTGGTTCACAAGTAGACGTTAGGTGAGAAATGAACCTAGCAATGTAGTTTAGGCGTCCCAAAAAATCTCTGACCTCCTTCTCATTGCGAGGAGCAGGCATTTCTTGTATAGCTTTGACTTTGGCAGGATCAACCTCGATGCCTTTGTTGCTGACAATGAAACCTACGAGTTTACCGGACCGGACTCCGAATGTACACTTGTTTGGATTCAATCGTAGCTTGTACTCCTTCAACCTGACAAATAGCTTTTGCAAGTGATCAATGTGTTCTTCTTCAGTTTGTGATCGGGCTATCATGTCATCTACGTAGACCTCTATCTCATGATGTATCATATCATGAAACAAAGCTACCATGGTGCGTTGATAGGTTACCCCGACATTGTTCAGTCCGAATGGCATCAATTTGTAGCAGAACGTACCCCACTGTGTGACAAAAGTAGTTTTCTCCATGTCCTCAGGTGCCATTTTGATCTGGTTATAGCCTGAGAATCCGTCCATGAAAGAAAATACTTTGTGCTGAGTTGTGTTGTCAACCAAGATGTCGATGTGCGGAAGTGGAAAATCATCTTTAGGGTTGGCCCTGTTTAAATCTCTATAATCCACGCACATTCTCACTTTGCCGTCCTTTTTAGGCACGAGAACAATGTTAGCAATCCATTGAGGATAAGAAGTAATAGCCAGAAATCAGCATTGAACTGTTTCATAACTTCTGCCTTGATCTTCTCTGACATGTCGGGTCTCATGCGGCAGACCTTTTGTTTCACTAGTGGACAATCTTCTCTTGTGGGGAGACGGTGTACCACAATGTCTGTATCGAGTCCCGATATGTCTTCGTATGACCAGGCGAAGATCTCAACATAATCATGTAATAGTTTAATTAGGCGCTCCTTGACACTCGGCTCTATATTGGCACCTATTTTAATTTCCTTTTTATCTCTCTCGGTTCCCAAGTTGATTGTATCTAACAACTCCTCATGAGGTTGAATTGCTCTTTCCTCTTGTTGTAGTAATCTGGCCAATTCCCCTGGCATCTCACAATCTTCTTCACCTTCGTATTCGGCTTGGTAGACCAGATCTTCAGAGTCACTGAAGGCTATAGAAGTATCGTTACCCATGGGTTCCGGAATGAAAGGGTACCTGCATTTGTGAGTGTGGGTGTGTGTAAGGGTATAGCCATCTTAAAATAATAAAATGTAAAAGAAAGACAATGAGCATAAAAGGTTTATATGTGAAAAAGCGTCCATGATTCATTGAATGACATATGTAGATGAAATAAAAACCCTTACAAATGGACCATTGTGCCTCGGGTAAGACACAAGCTTTTTAAAGTACGAATTGTTTGTGAATTATTACAGTCCAACAGAAATGTAAAAGATAAATTACTGGGATATGAAAGTTATTGGAACGAAGTCTCTGGCTTCCCATTTGCGCAGTCCTCCATTGACAGTAGGAAATATCCAATCTTCCAAGCTGCCCTCCTCTTCACTGTCCTCTAGCGTATTAACCCCTTGGTGGCTGATCTTCACAGGTGGCCCTCCGGCACGGGCGCGGCGCACAGCCTTCTGACCAGTTGAAGTAAATCCCAAGCCAAACTTGTCTGATTTGTAAGGAATGTCTGGAAGCTGACCCCAGATTGTACACCCCCCTTCTTCCACTACTTCCCTTGCATCCTCGAGAGATGACATCCGAGGTGGAGGTCTTGTGATCTGAGGAACCGAGGAAACCGCCTTGGTTGCCGCTACTTCAGGAGAGACTTCTTCAAAATGTTGGAAAGGGGTCTCTATGAACTCGCCGTCTAACTCCACATAACGGAAGGAATTCAGATGACTAATCATATACTCCTCCTCCCCATGGACAATTATGATCTTCCCTTGGACGGGGTATTTGAGCATTTGATGCAAGGTGGAAGTGACAGCTCCGGCATTGTGAATCCAGGGGCGTCCCAACAGACAGGAATAGGAAGGACGGATGTTCATCACGTAGAAGGTCGAGTTGAAGACCTGAGTTCCCACCTTGATTGGGATGTCCACCTCTCCATAGACCATCCTCTTAGAACCATCAAAAGCTCGCACCACTATATTGCTGGGTTTTAGAGTCAGCCCCTCACAATCCAACCTATCAAGGGCTTTCTTCGGCAAGACGTTTAAAGAAGACCCAATATCAACCAAGACATAAGCTAGGGTTGTTCCTCTGCACTCTACTGAGACTGTAGTGCATCGTTGTGTTTTCTCCCTCGGGGTGTCAAGTCAGCATCGGAGAAACCCAGGCCATTATCAGCTGTCAAACTGGCCACACAGTCCTGAAACTGGTCAGCAGACGTCTCTTGCGGCACGTGAGTTGTCTTCAAAAATTTGACCAAAGCTTTGGCATGTGCTTCAGAGCACAGCAGCATGGCTAGCATAGAGATCTTGGAAGGTGTCTGCCCCAATTGTTCAACCACATCATAATCACTCTTCTTAATGATCCTCAGGATTTCTTCCATCTCCTTCTTGGATGTTTCAGGAATAGCTAGTGATTGATCCTTCGTCAGGACAGGCTCCTCTTGAACATTCTTTCCTTTATTCTCAGCAGTGGAAATAGGGATAGGAATTGTATTGTCTTTGTTGGTGGGTACGTTTGCAGGTACAATTACTGGTGTAGAGGTAATCTTCTGAACAGCCGCGGACCCAAAGACTGTTTTTGGAGGAGAAATCTCTGGAGAGAAGATCCTACCACTGCGGGTGATCTTGCTAATTCCAACAATATTGCTAATGTCGGGACTGTCCCCTTTGGAGCTTTCTTCTTCTGCAGTCAGTTCAATCTGTTTAATACCATGGTAGTAGATTTCTCCACCATAGTTTCATGGTACTGTTTTATCTGAATTGTATGGGGTTAGCCCGGGCATTGTTATCTTAAGCGGAGCAGTCTTTGGAGCAGATGTAATCCTAATGGGTTTTTTAGGAACCCTGGAAGGATTGGCGTATATGGTTATTATAGAAACTTCTGGAACTGGAATGGGTGTAACAGGAGCATTCTCAAACAAGATTTCTTGGTTATCCATCAGTCGTTGGATACCTTTCTTCAACAGAGGGTAGTTAAATGGGGAGGATATGCAAGCATGCCAGTCTTTGTCACAACCTGGGAAGATGCCAACTTTCAACAAATTCAACTTGATAATCGGGAGCAGAGTTAACAGTTTATCCACAGTAGCAACAAACAGATCTTCTTCAATAGTGTTGGCATTGTGACCATGCCTCGGCATTGGGGCAGAAATAACATCCGGTTTCTCAGGCACTTCAAATTCAACTTCCTTCGCGTCAATCAGATCTTGAATCTTATTCTTCAGAGCCCAACAGTTGTTGGTGTCGTTCCATGGACTTTCAGAATGGTACGCGCATCTGGCGTTGGGATGGTAATATGGAGAAGTAGTATTAGGATTTTTGGTGCCTCTTTCAAAGTGGCCAGATTCAACTTCAGGAGATGTGGTAGAACCTGAGCTGGAGTCATGTTAATCTTGGTAAATTGCCGTACTGGCATCTCTACCCTTTGCTGATTAGTTCTTGGCTGGTCTGATGCAGGCTTCAGAATCATAACGGCCCCCACTGTTGGTCATCACTCAGTTCTTCCTTGATTCCTCTATGAATAGACAGCAGATACTTCCTTCCTACCAGTGAAGGGCTTTTTTACAGCTGTTGCGGCAGACGCATCCTTTTGAATTTTCCCACTTCTTATACCAGCCTCCACTCTTTCGCCGGTTAAGATCAATTCTGTAAACCCTGCTGAAGGACTTCCAATCAGGTGATTGAATAAAGGACCTGAAAGAGTTCCCAAGAACATGTCCACTAACTCCCTCTCTGATAAAGGAGGTTGCACCCTTCCGGCTAGGTCTCTCCACTTTTGGGAGTGATCTTTAAAGCCCTCATTGGTAGCCATAGCCATACTTTGTAGCTGAGTACGGGTTGGCGCCAAGTCGGCGTTGTATTGATACTGTTTATAGAAGGCGGCGGCCAAGTCTTCCCAATTGTGAACTTCAGCCCTCTTCAACTGGTAGAACCAATCAAGCTGCGTTCCTGATAAACTGTCTTGGAAAAAGTGGACCCACAGGTCTTTGTCAGCAGAATGGGGTTGAATCTTCTTGACATAAGATTGTAGGTGCATTTTAGGGCAAGACACCCAATCATACTTGGCAAACAGTGGCACCTTAAACTTTGGAGGGATTACAATACCAGACACCAACCCTAACTCCTCAAAATCTAGCCCCGATATTCTCTGGATTTCCATAATGCTGAGTCGCTCTTTAAGGTGTTTATATTTGTCATCATCCGGAGGGTATTTTTGTTCAGAGTAGTCCTCTTCTTCCTCTTCTTCTTCTTCAGAATCTGATGGCATTGCCGTTCCTTTTCCTTTTCCTTCTTCAGAGGTTGTTGGAAATTATAAGGTCCATTTGGCTTGTCCCTAAAATCTTCGGCCCATGATAACCACACCATTTGGCTTCTTCTTCTTTTTCTCTTTTTCTTTTTCTAGCAAAGTCTTCAGCTCCTCCTACCCCTTGGCTAAGGTCATGAGCAACTGTTGAAATTGTGAATTCTGAGCTTGCAAATCTTTGACCGTTTGTTCAAGATCCATCTTGCTGAAATAAACAGTAGAGAGATGAGGAAACTTGGTGTGAAGACATGTTTATGCTCATGATGAATGATATATATTCATGCAATGCATTTAAGGATTAAGAAATTCAAATTTGTTTTAAAAAAAAAAAGAAACACACGTCATACTAATAATATAGAATTGTTAGTACATCAATGCCCCTTGGACAAAATAATACAAAATTCTACGGTAAAAAGACATTGCGCATCCTCTTTGGTGCAATGTAGGTGTTGAGAGTCTGCTCTTCGTGAAGTAGCCGAGTGAGTTCCAAAACCATCTTCTCGCTTGCGTAGAATTGGGCTTCGAAAGTATCGTGCTCTCCCTTGAGCTGTATCCAACTCCTTTGTAGGTCTTCGAGTGATGTTGGCATGTCAGGATGTAGGAGGGTGTGTGGAACCTCTCCTTCCCTAACAGGCTCTATAATCACTGGAAGAATGGACGGTGTTATACCCCAAAATTTGCCCTCCCATATTCCTCAAGAAATTGCCAAGCCAAGCTAGAAAATTCCCCAAGGGTTGTGCAGTGCAACAGTTTCCCATACAGTCAAAATTAGGGTTTGGGTTCTGATCAAGCAAATGAACTTTTCAAAGGCCCAATCAAGTCTCATATGCTTACAAACATGGTCAAGCATCCTCATATCAAGTTTCAAGGCATTCAGCTCAAGATTGCACAGTCAAAACCCTAGATTGCACTACAGTCAACTGTAGGGGCAAAATGGTCATTTGGCAGTCAAAAGTTCAAATTTTTGGTCAACATATCATTTTGAAGCCACAAACATCATTTGATCAATGCTTGATCATGATTCTCAAAATTTGGCTCAGAAATCATCAAAGATGCAAAAGTTGCTATATTTGGACAGCTGAAAAAGTCAACTGAAATTGACCAGGGCATAACTTTCACATGGATTATCAGAAAAATTCCATCCAAAGCTCATTTTGAAGAGAAAGACATTTCCTACAACTCATCTTCATACTTCAAGTCCAAGAAATGCTCTCACAAAAAGTTATCAATTTCAACATTATAGGTCATTTTCAAAAGTCAACAAAAAGGGACTTTAAGTCAAAGACCATAACTTGAGATTGGTAAATCAAAATGACATGGGACCAAAGACATTGGTTAAAGGACTCAAAGACCTTTCCAAAATGTCCAAGAACATGTGAAAAGCTTAAAAATTGAGCAAGTTATGCCTTGTAGAAGTTGGGAAATTTTTGAGAAATGGCTAAAGTCAACTATCTTTGAAAATCCAATTTTGACAAAAGGGCCCCATTTTTCTCACTTTGTCCATCCTTGTCATGCCACACACGTGGCCCATGGTTGATTTCAAGACCAAATGTTGACTTTTTTATTTTATTTAATTTTTGATGATTTAATTCATTTTAATTCATTGAAAATTCAAATAAAATTTAAAAATCAATGAAATGGTGTCAAATGAATTTGGACAAGTTCTATACATCATGAACCAACTCAAAAATCAGGCCAAGGTTCATTTTCATACTAAGTCTAGGTTTTGGCTAGAAGTTAGGAAAAAATGGTTAATGGACAAACCCTAATGCCAATTCTTTCTCAAGCATGGATTAAGGAGAGTTAACAAGCCTATTCAATTCCATAAGGATCATTGAGTCAAACCCTACCAAGAACATAGCACAAAACTCGTTCAAAGGCCATTGGCAATTTTGAAAAAATGGACATATATTGCAAATCTGAAATCAAAGATGGACACCTTCTCAAGCCATAATTTTTATACCAATAGCTTCCTGAGACGATTTTGAACGCATTGCAATCCATAACCTCAATCAAAACGCAAAGAAACGGTAGTTACCATCCAAACTGTACAGAAGAATTTTTGAAATCGTACTCTTCATTTTAAGCATTTTCTTTGCACTTCAGTTGTACATTCTTATTCCCTATGAAGTTTCTGAGCTAACCCTTGTACTTAATTTCATTTTTGTGCCATGAATAAAGAATTGCCATTTTCGAATCCTAGGGTTACAGCTTAGTCAAAATTAGGGATTTTGCCTAGGGGAAAAATTAGAGTCCCTGACTACCATGGCTGAACTCAGTACACCCAGACGAAGAAGAAGATGCCATCGCGAACAATTTATATAGCCTATATGGCTATTCGCTATTTTCTCATAGCATGTGTAAAACAACGTTTCAAAACCGTTGCCTTCTCTGTTTGTATTTCAGGAAATTGGAAGGGACGATGAGTTGTCACACGGAGACTGGATAATTCGAATTTGCGCGCGTTTTACATAATACTAACCATTTTTCTTTTATATTTTTTATTGCCTATTATATGTTAAATGAAACCAACGTGGCTCAGCTGGCAGGGGCGCGCACTAAGGACCACAATGACCTGGGTTCAAACCCCAGGTCTCACACATTTCCAATATTATTTTTCATTTCAAGATTGCATGCAGGCCTCACATTAAGACTCACCATGCACTTCAGCATCAGCTCATCCACGTGTCCCAGGGCCTCAGATCCATGGCTAAGATGAGGAGTGCACCATATACCAAGTCAACAAGCGTGTACAGGAGTGGAAAAGTCAACCAATTGCCAGCAAATGGGCCAGGCTTGCACCTCCAAATTCAAATCCACACCCCCTGGTTCTATCTTTTTTTTTCTTTTTTAATTTTCTTCATATTCTTTTATTTACTTTTTCTTACTTTCTGATTTAATTAATTTTTACAAAAATGCAAAAAACATTAAAAAGGACAGAAAAGACAAAAAAAAATGTAATTAATTTTGATTCTTTTTTTTAATAAATTAAAATGTAATTCAATTAGTTTAATTAGGTTTTAATTTTAATTTTAATTCTTTTTTCATAATAAAAAAAATCAAAAAATGTAGAATTAGGTTAATTATTAATTTTTTATATCCTTTTAATTTTTTCCTTTTTTTCTCACAATATTATTATTTATTATTTATTTTCTATAAATCAAAAATTGTGCATAAATTAGTTTAGAATTTAATTAGATTAGAAATTAAATCTTTTTCATAATAAACTTAAAAAATGATAGAACTAGGATTTTAATCTTAATTAACTTTTCTCTTTTTTCTTTTAAACCTAAAAAATACAAAAACATTATTTTTCATTTAATTTTTAATTTTAAATTTCCTTGATTAATTTTAATTATTTGTTAAGGGGTCCAACGCCCTAATTTTGTTTAGTCTTTATTTCGCGCATTTATTTTACGTTGTTTAAATACCTCTGTATATGCCCCAAAGCCATGTAATTAAAAACTCTCGGACTTTTATTTATTCGCTTTATTTTACTTTCAGTCAAATCGGGTTCGGTTTTTTTGGCGATGTGGACCCGCGCCCGTTGTAATAGTTAGATTTATTTTCTCGCAAAGATAACTGTTAATAAATATGCATGAAAGAATGAATGCCTGAAAATAAAATTGAATCGTTAGATCACCAATGCATGACAAGACTAACAATGAACTGAAAATGACACACAATTCGCACACACCACCCCTAGGGTACGCCTCACTGTTGCCTTTCGAAAGGTGGTCGTCGAGTAGAAAACGTCTTAGTAAGTCCTCATGGTCCGGGAACCTGGCATGAGGGTAGCTTCTAAGGTGTCTTCCCATTGCTCCGGTGATCACCATGTCCCTCAAATCGAATTGACCCGAACACCTCCAATGGTGGTGCTACCTACCTCTCAATGGTGGGATGGCATTACTTTAAAGGACTCTTACACAGACGAATTCCTTAGGGTAGGTAGGTTCTCGTAGGTACTTGCTCTCTTCAAAACAAAACAAAAACTCTTTTCACACCAACACACTTTCAAAAAACTTTCAAACAAACTTTTCAAACACTCTGACGCATGAGTTAAACTGAAACTTTTCAAAGAGTATTTTTGAAACCCACAATTGAAAAGCAAACCACAATTTTGAAAACACATTGAGCAAGTACCTAAGAGCCCATGGATAACCATGGATAGAAAGGGTGCTAACACCTTCCCTTTCTATAACCTACCTCCCGAACCGAGAGCAATCTCTTTAAAGGAATTTTTCTGTGCTTTTGTCCTTTCCTATTGGAGAAAATAAAAGACGGTGGCGACTCTTGCTTCCGCGACATTTCGCGAACCAGCTTTAAAACAGTCAGTTCCAGATCCACCGATCACAGAACTGGCGACTCTGCTGGGGAATATTTTAAAGTGAGGTGTACCTTAGGACTAAGATCACTTGTGTTTTCAATTGTCTGAATTGTTTGCTTTAAATTGTGGGACTGTCTTGGGAGTTCTATAGATCCTAACCCGGATCTGGGGGATACCCTTTTAGAAAGTAGCAACAAGGCTGTGAGGGAACTGTGCGGGGTATACCGACATGGTTGAAACAGTCTGCTACGTTGATGTGGCATTTTGGTGTGTACCGGTAACCCTTGAGTCAGTCAAGGAGAGTACGGGGCCTCCATGTGGTGTCATGAAGCATCAACAGACCTTAGGAACCTTAATTGAACAATCTTGGCCTCTTTAGGGTAGTGAGATAACTGACTTTGGTGCAGTCCGAGGTTGGTTGATACTCGATACTACACTCAATTGAGGGTTGCTTTCCTGGAATATTTCGGTCGCCAGTTCAGTGGCTAAATCGAAACGATGAACAATGAAAGCAATCCCGTGATATTGGGAACCTTAGAACCCGGTTACTTTGATTAGGACAGGTTGAACCCACCAACTTCAAGAGGGTACTACCCAGACTCCATGTTGGCCTAAACTTTAAGGGCTTCTCTTGTGCGACTTGTGTGCCTTCCTACTTGAACTACTTGCATGCTTATTACCTGACATTTGTCTCTTGCAGGTTGTGTTTGTAGTCCTTAATTAGGACTCATAACAGGATATCCTAAGTTTCTTGCAGGTTTTTGCAGTCCTTAATTGGGACTCATAACAGGGTTACTCACATTACCCCATGCATATCATGACATCATACCATTGCATACATCCTAACCCATTTCAAGGATCTCAAGGGCTTGTGATACAGGTCATATAAATCAAACATCTAGCAAGGGGCAAAGAGGATTTATTTTCTTCTAGCCAATGTTGTCAGGGGCTATGACCCACTTGATATGGTGAGCTTTGACACTTGAAGAAGGTTCCCCTAACCAAGGTTGTTTGGAAATCAAAACCAGACATGATGACTAAAGTCAGAGGCTATGACCCACTGGATATGGTGAGCCTTTGACCCTTTGAAGAGGGACTCTCCATAATATGCAGTTCCTTCAATCAAGTTACCGGACCCAAATTCTAACAAATTTTCTTGTTTATCCCGTGAGATCCTTGAAAACATTGCATGCATGCCATACATATCATTGCATAACAGGTATCCTTGTTGCAGGTCACTTACCTTTCCCGCTGTTTATTTCAGCAATGGCTTCCCAACCAGACAACCAGGACCTTCTTGCTCAGGAGACTCGGTTCGGGGAAATCCTCCTGAATCTATCCAAGGGGCAGGAAGAGCTAAGGACACTTATCATGGAGACTTTTGTCAGGAACAGTGCTGAGGATGAAAGGCTAGAACACCTACAGGCTGAGGTGGATGCATTGAAAGCCCAAATGCTGGGGCAGAGGAATGCCATTCAAGGTTTAGCTCAAAGACAAGATGAGCTCCGGTTTCTCGTCAACCAACTGCTTCAGGGTAACCAACTGGGGCAAACATCTAAGGGTAAAAAGCCAATCATCGTTCAACCACCTTTGAGACAAAGAGGCAAGGAGAAAGCTCCTCATATGGCTCCAGTATTACCAATTCAGCAGCAACTTCACCAACTTCAGACAGACAAGCCCAAAAGGCAATTCACCAAGCTCAGCGTGTCGCTGCCTCAAGCCTTACAACAACTGCTGAGGTTGAACTTGGTAACTCTAAAGGATCCTCCTAAGAATCCCAACAGGACACTCTCAAGATATGACCCCAACGCTCACTGCGCTTATCATTCTGACAGTCCGGGGCATGCCACAGAGGACTGTTGGACTCTGAAAAATAAAATCCAGGACCTGATTGAGGAAGGAGCTGTGGAATTCACCCAGGATGGCCGGGCTGAGTTCTTCTACTACCCCTGCAAGACTCACCATTTGGAGTGACAAATCCTGAGACTGGAAAACCTTTGTTCATTTGAATGTTCAAGTTGCAATTTCCTTTTGTTCAAACATTTATTCATGTTAAACATTGTTATCACATTAATGCATCGCTTATGTCTATTTTGAAACAATATATTCGTATTCACTATACGCAAATTATTTTCATATTTGTTCTGATGTCAACTCTTTCAATCAATAATTCTAAGCCTCTTGAGGGAGGATGACGAAAATGATACCATAATCTACAGTATGCTTTTGAACAGACCCCGCTGATGAGGTACAGGCATTGTTTCAATTCCTAAACACTGGAGTAATAAGGAAGATAATCCCTCGTCAACCCCTTTGAGCCAAAGAAGTAGGAGTTTTTCTTTTCGAAAATTAAAACCCTTAATCATAACCTGGGGCAGGGTAGTCTTCTCAGTTGATCCAAGTGCATAACGAATGGCACCAAAGATGATCCTTACGAAAAACAGTGATGGTTCAGAACAATCAAAGGACAGGCGGTCATTATCAAAAAAATCATAAACGAAAAGCCCAAGAAGTCAAAACCTATAAAAAGGGACTGGGGCATCCCGCTGATTGTAATTCTAAAAAGAAACAGTTCAGGCAAAAATAGGGATAACCAAAAAAATCAGACAAGAAAGAGGTCATACAAACCCTCAACAAAAACAAAAATGACTGCCTATTTAAAATAAATTGTCAACATTCGAACCATCGCTGGTATATCAAAGCAAAGACTCAAACAAGGTCTAACGTAGGATCAACTGGGTTTAGGTTTAGAGAATATCACGAAGAACGGGTGGGTACAAATAATTTGAGCCTTTACCCTTTGTTTCTTAAACCATGAACCATGCCACGTTATAACCCTCAAAAGTCCTAGCTGAAGCACGGGTTAGTTCGAAAGCATACTGTTACGAAAGGTATCCTGACTCCTGAAGACCTACGGTAAATACAGAGTTGACATCATGTTTTACAAACATTCACATGTTTTATGAAAAAATGCATTTTCAAAATCTTCAAGACAGACATAAGCTTTGCATTTTTAACATAATTTTGTTTGCATATGACTTTTTGATTGAACAGCAAGGAAATTCGCACGACGAATGCCTAATGAACAGAAGTACCTCCAATCAAGGGGCATGGCATGACTATTGTCCATCATCTGGGGCAGTTAAGTCAAGATTCGGAGAATCTCTCAAAAAGGCCAAAAAGCCTGGGGCAAATCTCTGCCTGAGTCACTTGGGGCAATCCAGCAACGAATCTTGCACGATCAGACACCTTCTGACAATATGGTGACACCACCAGCCTGGGGCAAATCTCCGTCTAAGTCACTTGGGGCATTTCAACAACGAATCTGGCCTGATCAAACACCTTCTGGTGGCATGACAAAACAATTTCTAACAGGGGCAATTCCCTACATGCTGAAAGCACGGACATAGTCGAAAAATACTACGCACAATCAAAGGTCCGCTAGGTTGACACACCTGGGCAAAAATAAGGGCTTCCCGGCGAACCAAAAGGGTTCGGGCAAAATGAAGGGATGAAAATGAAAATCTGTACACCCGATAGGTCGAAAACCTGAAAAGGCGGCTTGGGCAAAAATGGGTATCCCGGTGGACTGCAAACCCGAAAGGGCAGTCCAGGCAAAAGTTAGGGATTAAAAGCGTACGACTATGTCCCGCCGTCTGTCTACCAGAAGAAAGTTTGTCCGCCAACAACTATCAGCACCCCACAAGAAACAGGGGCAATAAAGGTTGATCTGGGCAGTCTGATTGTTCTATCCTCCAAGGTATCAGGGTAGGTCCTGTTGAAGAACACAACCAGGTATCTTAAT
This sequence comes from Vicia faba, assembly GCA_948472305.1. Taxonomy (NCBI): domain Eukaryota; kingdom Viridiplantae; phylum Streptophyta; class Magnoliopsida; order Fabales; family Fabaceae; genus Vicia; species Vicia faba. Next base: position 1,395,765,277 of record OX451736.1, on the reverse strand, counting down.
TCCCCAGAGAGCGAGCCAGCAAGCAGTATACTCTCCTCAAGCAAAGCAGTTATCAACCTTAAGGAAGTTGAGTATCCTCTCGCAGATCTCAACACTCCCCAGCAGCATATATTCTTAACAAGCATCCCCGGCAGTCTTGGTCTAAAGATTGATCCCCGACGGCATACATCAACGTTCAAAGGAATCACTTCCCCAGCCTATCTTAAATTCCCCAGGAGAGTCCCCTCCAGGTTCCCCAGGAAAGATGGAATTCATCTCCCCAAGCAGTAAGCTTATCCCCAGTAGATTCTGGAAGCTTATCCCCTCGCAGGACACGAACGCGTCGTCTGGCTTGATTTAAAGAGTTATTTCCTTAACAGGATATAACTGGGTTATCCTCAGCCAAAAGCCAAGGAAAGGTCGTCGTCAACGTAGCTCTTTCCTATCCCCAGCGAAGTCAATTCCCACTTCCAATACAACAACGGTATTCCCAACAGAGTTACTATCAACATTCAGCAAGACATCACTCTTCCCACAGAGTATTGCTTTCCAGCATGATCGCTAGAGTATCTTTTCTCCCCGCAGAATCTTCCATTCGCCAAGTTTATTCCGCAACGGAGTCATCTTCTCCTACCGGTATCCTTGCAGTTATCATCCCCAGCGGAAGCAAAATCTATTCTTCGACATCAGCCCAGGATACGACTTCCCGGCACCCGTCAAGGATTCACTTTCCTAGACAAAAACATACACAAAACATCACATACATCATTATAGCATGCATAACGCACTGCATCATACAAATCTCATTCATGTTGAGAACATCATTGCTTGATCCATATCATGCATTGCATATGACTGACTTTTACCTTTCAGGGAAGATCCAGTTAAGTTCTCAAGCTACATTTCAAGACCTAGACTGGTTCAGTCAAAGGCCTTCTCTGGTTCAGTTAAATCGTCCCAAGATTTTCCTGATTGCTTATCCAGTGGAAGACGTTTCAAGACCTAGACTGGTTCAGTCAAAGGCCTTCTCTGGTTCAGTTAAATCGTCCCAAGATTTTCCTGATTGCTTATCCAGTGGAAGACATTTCAAGACCTAGACTGGTTCAGTCAAAGGCCTCCTCTGGTTCAGTTAAATCGTCCCAAGATTTTCCTGATTGCTTATCCAGTGGAAGACGTTTCAAGACCTAGACTGGTTCAGTCAAAGGCCTTCTCTGGTTCAGTTAAATCGTCCCAAGATTTTCCTGATTGCTTATCCAGTGGAAGACATTTCAAGACCTAGACTGGTTCAGTCAAAGGCCTCCTCTGGTTCAGTTAAATCGTCCCAAGATTTTCCTGATTGCTTATCCAGTGGAAGACGTTTCAAGACCTAGACTGGTTCAGTCAAAGGCCTTCTCTGGTTCAGTTAAATCGTCCCAAGATTTTCCTGATTGCTTATCCAGTGGAAGACATTTCAAGACCTAGACTGGTTCAGTCAAAGGCCTCCTCTGGTTCAGTTAAATCGTCCCAAGATTTTCCTGATTGCTTATCCAGTGGAAGACGTTTCAAGACCTAGACTGTTTCAGTCAAAGGCCTCCTCTGGTTCAGTTAAATCGTCCCAAGATTTTCCTGATTGCTTATCCAGTGGAAGACATTTCAAGACCTAGACCGGTTCAGTTAAATCGTCCCAAGATTTTCCTGATTGCTTATCCAGTCAAAGGCCTCCTCTGGTTCAGTTAAATCGTCCCAAGATTTTCCTGATTGCTTATCCAGTGGAAGACATTTCAAGACCTAGACCGGTTCAGTTAAATCGTCCCAAGATTTTCCTGATTGCTTATCCAGTCAAAGGCCTCCTCTGGTTCAGTTAAATCGTCCCAAGATTTTCCTGATTGCTTATCCAGTGGAAGACATTTCAAGACCTAGACTTATCCAGTCAAAGGCCTTCTCTGGTTCAGTCAGATCGACCTTAAGATCTCCCTGATTCTTGTCCCAGTAGAAGACACCCCAGATTTTTCTCAACGAGCGTTGTTGAAGTTAAAGTCGCTCAAGGCTCTCTTACCATTCATGCTAAGAAAGTAATCATCCCTGGTTCTTTCATCGCCGTTTGAAGATCCAGACCCAGCTCCTGTAATCAGTCAGGACATATCTATACCAAGCATCTGAAAACCAGCTCCTGCAACGTGTCAGGTACTCATTTTTCTGTTTTGCAGGTATGCAGGTTCTCGCTAAGGAATCTCCTATGCGATTAACATCCAGATGGCATCTGTAAGCCCATCGTCCAATCCAGCAATCTCCAAATGGCATCTATAAGCCCATTCCACCATCATTGCTAACATGTGAGCGCAAATTTCCGGGCACTCTAGTGTCCAATCATCTTTTACCCTCGGATTACGAAAGGCACGTCAGCCAATCTGCATCCTCAGGTCTAAGAAGATTGAACAGGGGCAACTGTTATACCCCAAAATTTGCCCTCCCATATTCCTCAAGAAATTGCCAAGCCAAGCTAGAAAATTCCCCAAGGGTTGTGCAGTGCAACAGTTTCCCATACAGTCAAAATTAGTGTTTGGGTTCTGATCAAGCAAATGAACTTTTCAAAGGCCCAATCAAGTCTCATATGCTTACAAACATGGTCAAGCATCCTCATATCAAGTTTCAAGGCATTCAGCTCAAGATTGCACAGTCAAAACCCTAGATTGCACTACAGTCAACTGTAGGGGCAAAATGGTCATTTGGCAGTCAAAAGTTCAAATTTTTGGTCAACATATCATTTTGAAGCCACAAACATCATTTGATCAATGCTTGATCATGATTCTCAAAATTTGGCTCAGAAATCATCAAAGATGCAAAAGTTGCTATATTTGGACAGCTGAAAAAGTCAACTGAAATTGACCAGGGCATAACTTTCACATGGATTATCAGAAAAATTCCATCCAAAGCTCATTTTGAAGAGAAAGACATTTCCTACAACTCATCTTCATACTTCAAGTCCAAGAAATGCTCTCACAAAAAGTTATCAATTTCAACATTATAGGTCATTTTCAAAAGTCAACAAAAAGGGACTTTAAGTCAAAGACCATAACTTGAGATTGGTAAATCAAAATGACATGGGACCAAAGACATTGGTTAAAGGACTCAAAGACCTTTCCAAAATGTCCAAGAACATGTGAAAAGCTTAAAAATTGAGCAAGTTATGCCTTGTAGAAGTTGGGAAATTTTTGAGAAATGGCTAAAGTCAACTATCTTTGAAAATCCAATTTTGACAAAAGGGCCCCATTTTTCTCACTTTGTCCATCCTTGTCATGCCACACACGTGGCCCATGGTTGATTTCAAGACCAAATGTTGACTTTTTTATTTTATTTAATTTTTGATGATTTAATTCATTTTAATTCATTGAAAATTCAAATAAAATTTAAAAATCAATGAAATGGTGTCAAATGAATTTGGACAAGTTCTATACATCATGAACCAACTCAAAAATCAGGCCAAGGTTCATTTTCATACTAAGTCTAGGTTTTGGCTAGAAGTTAGGAAAAAATGGTTAATGGACAAACCCTAATGCCAATTCTTTCTCAAGCATGGATTAAGGAGAGTTAACAAGCCTATTCAATTCCATAAGGATCATTGAGTCAAACCCTACCAAGAACATAGCACAAAACTCGTTCAAAGGCCATTGGCAATTTTGAAAAAATGGACATATATTGCAAATCTGAAATCAAAGATGGACACCTTCTCAAGCCATAATTTTTATACCAATAGCTTCCTGAGACGATTTTGAACGCATTGCAATCCATAACCTCAATCAAAACGCAAAGAAACGGTAGTTACCATCCAAACTGTACAGAAGAATTTTTGAAATCGTACTCTTCATTTTAAGCATTTTCTTTGCACTTCAGTTGTACATTCTTATTCCCTATGAAGTTTCTGAGCTAACCCTTGTACTTAATTTCATTTTTGTGCCATGAATAAAGAATTGCCATTTTCGAATCCTAGGGTTACAGCTTAGTCAAAATTAGGGATTTTGCCTAGGGGAAAAATTAGAGTCCCTGACTACCATGGCTGAACTCAGTACACCCAGACGAAGAAGAAGATGCCATCGCGAACAATTTATATAGCCTATATGGCTATTCGCTATTTTCTCATAGCATGTGTAAAACAACGTTTCAAAACCGTTGCCTTCTCTGTTTGTATTTCAGGAAATTGGAAGGGACGATGAGTTGTCACACGGAGACTGGATAATTCGAATTTGCGCGCGTTTTACATAATACTAACCATTTTTCTTTTATATTTTTTATTGCCTATTATATGTTAAATGAAACCAACGTGGCTCAGCTGGCAGGGGCGCGCACTAAGGACCACAATGACATGGGTTCAAACCCCAGGTCTCACACATTTCCAATATTATTTTTCATTTCAAGATTGCATGCAGGCCTCACATTAAGACTCACCATGCACTTCAGCATCAGCTCATCCACGTGTCCCAGGGCCTCAGATCCATGGCTAAGATGAGGAGTGCACCATATACCAAGTCAACAAGCGTGTACAGGAGTGGAAAAGTCAACCAATTGCCAGCAAATGGGCCAGGCTTGCACCTCCAAATTCAAATCCACACCCCCTGGTTCTATCTTTTTTTTTCTTTTTTAATTTTCTTCATATTCTTTTATTTACTTTTTCTTACTTTCTGATTTAATTAATTTTTACAAAAATGCAAAAAACATTAAAAAGGACAGAAAAGACAAAAAAAAATGTAATTAATTTTGATTCTTTTTTTTAATAAATTAAAATGTAATTCAATTAGTTTAATTAGGTTTTAATTTTAATTTTAATTCTTTTTTCATAATAAAAAAAATCAAAAAATGTAGAATTAGGTTAATTATTAATTTTTTATATCCTTTTAATTTTTTCCTTTTTTTCTCACAATATTATTATTTATTATTTATTTTCTATAAATCAAAAATTGTGCATAAATTAGTTTAGAATTTAATTAGATTAGAAATTAAATCTTTTTCATAATAAACTTAAAAAATGATAGAACTAGGATTTTAATCTTAATTAACTTTTCTCTTTTTTCTTTTAAACCTAAAAAATACAAAAACATTATTTTTCATTTAATTTTTAATTTTAAATTTCCTTGATTAATTTTAATTATTTGTTAAGGGGTCCAACGCCCTAATTTTGTTTAGTCTTTATTTCGCGCATTTATTTTACGTTGTTTAAATACCTCTGTATATGCCCCAAAGCCATGTAATTAAAAACTCTCGGACTTTTATTTATTCGCTTTATTTTACTTTCAGTCAAATCGGGTTCGGTTTTTTTGGCGATGTGGACCCGCGCCCGTTGTAATAGTTAGATTTATTTTCTCGCAAAGATAACTGTTAATAAATATGCATGAAAGAATGAATGCCTGAAAATAAAATTGAATCGTTAGATCACCAATGCATGACAAGACTAACAATGAACTGAAAATGACACACAATTCGCACACACCACCCCTAGGGTACGCCTCACTGTTGCCTTTCGAAAGGTGGTCGTCGAGTAGAAAACGTCTTAGTAAGTCCTCATGGTCCGGGAACCTGGCATGAGGGTAGCTTCTAAGGTGTCTTCCCATTGCTCCGGTGATCACCATGTCCCTCAAATCGAATTGACCCGAACACCTCCAATGGTGGTGCTACCTACCTCTCAATGGTGGGATGGCATTACTTTAAAGGACTCTTACACAGACGAATTCCTTAGGGTAGGTAGGTTCTCGTAGGTACTTGCTCTCTTCAAAACAAAACAAAAACTCTTTTCACACCAACACACTTTCAAAAAACTTTCAAACAAACTTTTCAAACACTCTGACGCATGAGTTAAACTGAAACTTTTCAAAGAGTATTTTTGAAACCCACAATTGAAAAGCAAACCACAATTTTGAAAACACATTGAGCAAGTACCTAAGAGCCCATGGATAACCATGGATAGAAAGGGTGCTAACACCTTCCCTTTCTATAACCTACCTCCCGAACCGAGAGCAATCTCTTTAAAGGAATTTTTCTGTGCTTTTGTCCTTTCCTATTGGAGAAAATAAAAGACGGTGGCGACTCTTGCTTCCGCGACATTTCGCGAACCAGCTTTAAAACAGTCAGTTCCAGATCCACCGATCACAGACGGGTAAGGCATCATAAGACTTTGGGCACGGGTTCGTACCCACTTGAGGTAAGGCTCAAGAGGGATTGAATTCTTGTGTCCCAAGGTCTTACTGTCTACCTTGTTTGGCATCCTCCAAGCTCGGATGAACCTTTTTCGAAGTCCTTGGTTGTCGTTGTCGTAGTCGAAAACCAATCCTTGAATCAGCATGTTATGTGGGCCATCCCTTCGGGCATAACCAAATTGTCTCAGAGATAAACAAGGGTTGTAGGTGATGCCTCCCCTAATGCCAAGTAGAGGGACATTAGGGAATTCCCCACAACGGTCAATGATGATAGCATTCTCTTTGGATCGAGAACACCAATGAATATTTGAATGGTTAAGTGTCATTAACTTTGTGACCACCTCAAACCTTGCTCATTCTTCAAGACTGATTGGGGAAGATGAGAAATAAACCATCTTGCCAGGAGAGGAGTGCAACACATAAGAACACTTTTTTCCTCATTGTACGAGTGTGAAAAGAGTGGAGGATATCCCCAAGCAATGTAGGCACCGGGTTGCGAGTCATGAAGATTTTGACAGCGCTTACATCTATAAGTTGGTCAGGATTAGGGAACAATACCATCCCATAGATGAGAAGAGCTACAATCTCCTCAAAGGCTTGCAAGTCTAGAGAATTCCAACAGCTTTGGGCCTTCTCAAACATAAACTTTGACAAGAAGCCTTTGACACCACTTCTAGTTTCCCAATGTGTTGTGACATCAGATGAGTGCAAGTGTAAGGCTTGAGAAATCTCTTCTGGCTTTGGATCCCTTTCCTTACCGTTGAAGGGTAGTTGATTGAGAATAGGGATCCTCATGAATTGATAAAATTCCTCCAAAGTGGGCGCAAGTTGATAGTCAGGAAATGTGAAGCAATGATGCAAAGGGTCAAAGAACTAGAAGAGAACTTTCACCATATCCTCCCCTGTGTTGGAAGTGACCAAGTTGAGTAGACGACCATGTCTCTCGGTGAATGGAGAATTCTCAGGAATCCTTGAAGCTAGCTCCTTGAGTTGTGGAGGAATTCTTACAAGGTTGATTTGGACAGTTTTCCTGCGAAGTGAATCCATAACCTATAAAATAAGAACAAAGATGAATCTCCAAAATCCTTGAAATGGTTAGTGAATGCATATGATGTTCATGATGTCCATGATGTTATGCACAAGTATATATGTACAAGAAAATCACACAAGTTCCTAGTTTAGGCTTGCATGGGGTTTCATAGGTAAGTGCCCTCTTGAAGTTTAGTTGGCTCAACCTGTCCTAGAAATAGTAACCGGGTTCTAAGGAGCTCAATATCAATGGATTGTTTCCTTGTTCATTGTTTCAATTCAAGCCTCTTTACTGGCGACCAAAATATTCCAAGGAACCAACCCTCAATGAGCGTAGTATCGAGTATCTACCAACTTCGGATTGCATCAAAGCCGATCATCTCACTACATCCTAAAAGGCCAAGTTGGTCAAGTAAAGGTTCTAGAAGTTCATTAGTGCTCCATGACATCACTCAGCGGCCCCGTAGTCTCTTTGATTGACTCAAAGGCTACCGGTACCCACAAATATGTCGCACTAACATAGCTATTGCTTAGACCATGTCTGTATACCCCGCACAGTTTCCACAACGTATTGCTATTTACCTATAATGTTTCCCAAATCCGGATAGAGGATTCAAACCCAAACAATAGAACCAAAATGTAAAGCAAACAAGTCAAACAAGGTAAACATGTAAAGGTGATCTAAAACCCTAAGGTAACCCCACTTTTAGAATATTCCTCAGCAGAGTCTCCAGTTCTGTGATGTGGTGGGAGAATTGACTTGAGGTTTTGCGTTTGTGTTCGCAAATGTTGCGGTTAGTAAGAGTCGCCACCGACTTTTCTTTTATCCAAAAGGAAATGTAAAAAATCACAGGAAAGACCTTTGAGATGTTTTCTTGAGTTCCGGGGGTAGATTATGAAAAAGGAAGGTATTAGCACCCTTTTCATCCATGGTTATCCATGGGCTCTTAGTTACTTGTTTAGATCACTTGCTTTGCTTTTGAAATTGTTTGAAATGGTGCTTTGTGTGGTTTTGAAAGTATTTTGAAAAGAGGCCATCGTTTAGGCAATCTTTGTAATGATTCTCGTTCGTAAGAATGTATACAAAGATGTTTGTCTTTTGAAAAATGTTTTAATATTTTGTAAAATGTTTGGAAATGTGTGTGTGATTGTTTTTGAAAATAGCAAGGATTATTTTGAAATGATCAAGTAACTAGAAGCATTCTACCTACTCAAAAGTCTTTCTTGTGCATTTTTATTCCTTTGGCATTGTTGATTTACCATTGATTTGGTAAACAACCCTATCTTTGGATGTAAACGGGACGGGCGTGGGTCATCGTATGACCATGATAACGATGTTGCCAAGTATCATAGCATGTTTGAGGGACCAAGATCATTTTTGTTTGGGCAACCTTTTGATAGCGTCATCGAGGGACTATGATCTTATTTTTGTATTGTTTTGCGAAGATACTTTGCATGCATACCATGGCCATTTTAAATTAGGCAACCAAGTGGATGAAACCCTAAGGGTGCTTGTGTGCAATGTGTGTCATTTTACATTCATTTGTCTTGCAATTAGGTCTTTTCTATTTGTTTGATTTTTGGTCTTATCATGCAAAACCCTAATTTACTACACAAGTATATAAAGCGGTAAATTGTGTAAATGTAAACTAAGCTATTACAACAATTATTATGGGAGGGGGGATACAAGTTTTTGAATGGGATATTGCACAAAATAAACCATAAAAATAATATTATAACCCAATTGAATATTGTGCAAATAAATAAATATACAAATATTTAAATATGCAATGCAATGTATTTATACAAAAATGTTTTGTATTTATTTAAGGTATGAGAAAATAAAATTAATTAACCCTAGAAAATAAGGAAAAATAATGTTATTATTTTTGAAAGGGTGAAACCCTAAATTTTCAATTAAAAAAAATATATGTTCTATATTATTATTTTGTCCACTTTTTTGTACAAGAAAGTAATAAATAATATTATGTACAAATATTAAAAATTAAAATATGTACGAAAATAAATATTTTATGTATAAAATAATAAAATAAAAATGTATAGTATTTATTAAATATATTTACAATTTATTTAAGAAAATAAAGTCTATTATCCTAATAAGACTATTTTTTTTGCCAAAAAAAATAATAAAAAAATAAAATAAAATGCAAAAACTAAAGAAAATATTTTTCATGATTTTTATGATTCAGAAAAAATAAATAAAAGCAATAAATATAAAAATATAAAAGAAATATGAAAAATAAAACAAATATGCAAGGGGGTGCAAAAGTAATGCAGGGGGTGTGAAAAGAAAAAAACAAAAAGGCCAAATGCAACAAAAAGCCCAAGCCAGCTCATCTTCATCCATGTCCTTCAGTTCTGCGCGCGCATCATGTACAAACCTGTATCTTGCTATTGCTTGCATAAAAACAAAAACCCATAACATAAAACATGTAGCTTGTAATCTCACGATTCCAATGATATAAAATTTATAACCTAACTCTCAAAGATCAGAGAGAATTTAATCAGCCCTAATTCGTGACCTAATTATTTCATGAACTTCAAGCTTTAAATTCTCATAGCATGGTTAATATAAATGACAAATATGCATATGTACAACTTCACCAAGATAAGGGCTACATTTTTTCTTCACAAATCGTGGCTTGAGGATGCCTAAATAGAGAGATAGAGATTTGAAAAATACCTCCTTCAACTGGACTTGGATATGACAATGTGGGGACTTTGAGTGAGGCCTGAGGATCGTGTGAGCTTCCTTGAAGTTCCTTCAACCTATTCCAATACCTAGCTTGCTTTGTGGATGGACAAAAATCTCTGCAGAAGTCAAGCTGCAACCTTCAAATTTGAAAATGGAAATGGCTGAAACAGAGCTCACAGAACCAGGACAAGAGCTTGGATAGATTTGGTAGGATATATGGAAGGTGTTTGAAGTGTTGAAACAAGAAACGCACGACCCAAAAATGAAATGGCTAGAGTTTTGCAGCAACTGGATGTTCTTGGCAGAAAAATGAAGTTTCTGAGTTTTAGGGTGTTTTGGATGCTATCAATTCGTGTCTTGGCTTGTGATAAGTTTGTGAATATGTATAGAATGATACAAAGTCCACTCTTCCCTTGCTGTACAACTTCTGACTTCTTTTGCAACTTTTCTTGCATTTGAAGAAAAGTGACAAGACAAATGCACCATGCTTGTACTAGCTACCTCAAGGGCTGATAAGAGTTGGTATGCTTTTCTTGATATCTGTGGAAGTTGTTTGTACCAAAGGAACAGGTCCATGGCTCAAGGTTGATAAAGTTACAAAAGCTTGCCTTTATGAAAATGGCAATGTGCCCTTTATGCTTAAAATGGAAAAAACTCTTGCACAATGCTCCAAAAACAAAGATAAAGCCATTATCCACTGAGTTAGCATTAAATTATGGAGTGTAGAATGAGTTTAGGACCTGTAATGCAAGGTACAAGAATCCAAGATCAGATTTGCAACTTGATACTTTGTGAAAATGGCATGAACCAAAGTGATAAAATGTCAATTTCTCTTCTTCGATTCTCCCTAACCACAAATGATCTTGGAGAGTTATTGGACATTTTGGAAAGGTTGAAATGTGCTCTATAATCCATCTTTGAAATGCATTTTATATACCTCTTGTAACTAGGTGAAAAATGTCCATGAAGTTAGGTAAAAAAACGGCCTAAATTAGGGAAAATTTTCACTAAGTTATTTAGTTCATGGACCCTTATTCACAAATTCATAACTTGAGATACAAGCATCTTTTGGGAAATGTTTGTGAAACAAAGTTGTAGATTTCATGGAGGACTATAACTTTCATGTTTGAAGTTTTCTTTGAATCAAATTGCATCATGGTGAAAAAGTGGTGGAAAGTTGGAAAAAAATAAGAAAATTTCCATACTTGGAAAAATTCTAAGTTATGAAAATTTTCTAATTCAAAACCCTAATTTGAAATTTTGGTTTTCTTGATCAACAAGTTTCACATTTTGACATATCTTGATGAATTATGACCCTTGGCATTTGATTTTGACCAAAAAGTCAAAGTTTGACTTTTCAGTGTACAATTGACTTTTGATCAGTTGACTAGAAAATTCATCTGTCAATCCAATGAACTTGAGATCTTTTGAACCATGTAATTAGGTAAAGATGATGCCATTGAACCGTTGAAATCATGTTTGAACCTAATTGGTCATTGGCTTGGTTAAAAATCAAAAATTGCCCTTTCTCAGTCAAAACCCTAATTTTGACCATTTTGCCCTTTTGATGATTTGATCAAATTTCTTGAGGAGTTGTGATCCAAACTTGATAAAATGATACATATGAGTCTAAAATGTTGTTGTGGATAAAAAATTATGAAGTTTGACTGTAAATTGGCCATGGTTGACTTTTTCCCCAATACAGTTGATTTTTAGGTCAACTGTCCAATTGGCTGATAAAAAATGTGATTCAAGGCTTGAAACATAACATGAGCAATCTTAGGGATCCAACATGATGTATGAAAGTCACATGAAGCATTGGTGGTCCAAAAATCCTTGTGCGAACTCAAACCCTAATTTTGGGGTATCAGTGCAAGATGAGATATCCTGAGCTGAGTAAACCCTAATCTTGCCTTGAGTCCAAGAAGTCTTGTGAGAAAAATCTTGATAAATGAGAGGGAAAATTTTGGGATACAACACCAAGTTTTGGTTCTTTATATATTATAGCATTCTCATAGGCAGACTGGCAGAATTCCTCCAATTTATGAATGTCAAGGATGCGCTTTTCATCAGCAGTCAAATATTCTAAATTCAGGGTCTTAATGGCCCAATAGGCTTTATGCTCTAACCCGAAGGGTAAATGAAAAGATTTTCCATAGACTATTTGGTAAGGGGTTGTTCCAATAGGGATTTTAAAAGCTGTTATGTAGACCCATAGTGCTTCATGTAGCTTCTGAGACCAATCTTTTCTGAAAATTGAAACGGTTTTTTCTAAGATTTGTTTAATCTCCATGTTAGACACTTCTACTTGGCTGTTAGTCTGTGGATGATAAGGTATTGCTACTCTGTTCTTTACTTCATACTTACTCAAGAGCTTATCAAAGATTCTGGATATGAAATGTGATCCTCCATCACTTATAACGAGACGGGGTGTTCCAAACCTCGGAAAAATGATATTCTTAAATAACTTGACTACCACTCTTGTGTCGTTTGTGGGTGATGCAATAGCCTTAATCCATTTAGACACATGGTCCACAGCTACCAAAATGTACCTACTTCCAATTGAAGGTGGAAATGGTCTCATAAAGTCTATACCCCAAACATTCAAGAGTTGAACTTCCTGGATATTCCTAGTTGGCATCTTGTCACGTCTTGATATGTTCCCGGTGCATTGGCATCGGTCGCACTTGACAATGTAGGCATGAACATCACGCCATAAAGTTGGCCAATAGAGGCCTGCTTGAAGAATCTTGGCGTGCGTTTTAGATATACCGGCATGTCCAGCATAAGGTGCAGAATGACAGTTTCTGATGATGTCTTGAATTTCCTCTTCTGGGACGCAACGCCTGAAAATATTATCTATTCCTATCTTGAATAGGAGTGGTTCATCCCACTAGAAATGTTTAACATCTTTGAAGAACTTCTTTTTCTGTTGGTAATTTAGATCAGGGGGTATCATATCTGCAGCTAGGTACTTTACAAAATCAGCGTACCAAGGTACGCTCTTCATTACTGAAATTTTTTCAAAATCTTTATCTCTGTAAGGCTCAAAATCATCGGTCTTAGCTATAAGTCTGTCATAGGTGAAATCATCATTTATAGGCAATAAGTCAGGTTTTAAGTGTTCTAATCTAGAGAGGTGGTCAGCGACAACATTCTCTGTGCCTTTCTTATCCTTAATGTATAGATCAAACTCTTGGAGTAACAGGATCCATCTAAGTAATCTAGGTTTAGCATCCTTTTTATTTAATAGATAACGTATGGCAGCATGATCAGTGTAAACAATGATCTTTGCTCCAACTAGGTAGGACCTAAACTTATTTATCGCAAAAATTACTGCCAGTAATTCTTTCCTTGTTGTTGCATAGTTGAGCTTGGCGGTATCTAGGGTTCTACTAGCATAATATATAACATGTAATTTCTTGTCTTTCTGTTGTCCTATAACAGCACCAACTGCATAATCGCTTGCATCACACATGATTTCAAAAGGTTGTGTCCAATCTGGGGGTTGCATGATCGGAGCTAAAATTAGTGCTTGTTTGAAAAACATAAAAGCTTCGAGACATTTCTCGTCAAAAACAAATTCAACGTCCTTCATTTGAAGATTAGTCAAAGGTTTTGTTATTTTAGAGAAGTATTTTATAAAACGCCGATAAAAACCAGCATGTCCAAGAAAACATATAATATCCCTAATGGTTTTAGGTGGGCTGAGGTTTTCTATAACTTCAATTTTGGCTCTATCGACTTCAAAGCCTCTTTCGGAGACAATGTGTCTTAATACTAAACCTTCATTAACCATAAAATGGAATTTTTCCCAGTTTAGCACTAGGTTAACCTCTACGCATCTTTCAAGGATTTTTTAGAGGTTGGAGAGACAATCTTTAAAATTGAATCCACACACCGAGAAATCGTCCATGAAAACTTCCATTATTCCATCTAGGTAATCTACAAATATAGACATCATACAACGTTGAAAAGTGGCAGGGGCATTACAGAGTCCGAAGGGCATTCGTCTATAGGCGAATGTTCCATAAGGACAGGTGAAGGTTGTTTTCTCTTGATCCTCACGGTAAATAGGTATTTGGAAAAATCCCGATTATCCATCTAGATAACAAAAGTGCGAGTGTCTGGCTAGAAGTTCGAGCATTTGATCTATAAATGGAAGATGGAAATGATCCTTCCTGGTTGCTTTGTTTAATTTTCTATAATCTATACACATACGCCAACCTCCTTCTGTTCGTTTAGCAATATGCTCACCTTTCTCATTTTCTATGACTGTGATGCCTCCTTTCTTTGGCACCACATGCACAGGGCTCACCCAATTACTATCTGATATTTGGTAAATTATACCAGCCTCTAGTAACTTAAGAACTTCTCTTTTAACAACATCGCTCATTATAGGGTTTATTCTTCTTTGATGTTCTCTTGAGGGATTTGAGTTTTCCTCTAACAAGATCTGGTGCATGCACACCGATGGACTTATTCCTTTTAAATCAGAGATGTTATACCCTAAAGTTGAGGGATATTTTCGTAAGATCTCTAAAGTTGAGTTGTCTCGTCTTGACTTAAAATAGCATTAACTATAACAGGATGATTCATCTCTTTATCTAAGAATTCGTATCCAAGGTTCTTGGGAAGTTCCTTTTGTTCTAAATATGGTTTCAAAGGGTAAGGAATGGGATCGGGAGTAAGCGATAAACATTCATAGAGGTCGTCATCGGTGGAAATAGAACTGACTGTTTTTAGCTGGTTTCGCGAAATTTCGCGGTAAGCAAGAGTCGCCACCGTCTTTTATATTTTCCAACATGGAAAGGACAAAAGCACAGCAAAATTCCTTATTCGAGAATGTTTCTCGGTTCGGGAGGTAGATTTATAGAAAGGGAAGGTGTTAGAACCCTTTCTATCTGTGGTTATCCACGGGCTCTTAGGTACTTTCTCTTATGTTTTCAAAATTTGTTTGCTTTTCAAGTGTGTGTGGGTTTTGAAAAGGTTTCGTTTGAAAAATTTCTAAGTAACTCTTGTATCAGTCCTCAAGAGTGTATGAAAAATTTGTTTGAAAACTTTTAGAAAGTGTGAGATGTGAAAAGATGTTTTTGTTTTGTTTGAAAAGAGAAAGTACTTAAGAGAAATCTACCTACTCTAAGGAATTAGGCTGTGTAAGAGTCCTTTAGATAGTGCTATCCCACCATTGAGAGGTAGGTAGCACCATCGTTGGAGTTGTTCGGGTCAATTCGATTAAGGGACAGTGTGGTCACCAAAGCAACGGTAGGACACCTTAGAAGTAACCCTAACGTCCTAGATCCTTTTATCCGAGGCAACTGTTTCGAGGCAACTGGATCTTTTGGACAGAAGGGCGACCTCTAAGACACCCTATACTTGATGACCACATTCGAGGCAACCAGTGAGGCGTACCCTAGGAGTGGCATGTGCTTTGTGTGTTGTTTTTCAGTTAATTGTTTTTGTACATGTTATTTGTGAGCTACGGATTAATTTTATTTACATACATTCTTGCAGGAATTATTAACAGTTAGGAGTGCGGAAAGTAAATTGCAGAAATGTAAATCTAGCTATTACAAGGCGCGGGTCTATACATCGCCAAAAACAAAAACCCGTTTTGGTAAATAAGTGCGAGAAATTAAATAAAGCGGTAAAATTCCTATTTAACTATTACATATCTGGAGACAGTTACATAAATAATTAAAATAAGAATAAAGCGCGAAAGAAATTTAATCGGGAACGTCCTAAGGGTTTTGACCCTTTTTTAGAAAAGAATTGAATTTTTTTTGTCTTTTTTGTGTTTTTAATGAAAATAAAATAAAGGAATTAAAATTAAAAGTTAATAAAAACCTAATTCTAAATTTATTTTAATTTTTAAAAAAAAGGTTAAAGTTGCCTAATTAAAACTAATTCAATTTATTAGTATTTATTTACAAAATAAATTAATAAGTAAAAATGTTTTTTTTTGGTTTTATTGTGAAAAATATTAATTGGTAAATTTTGGTGATAATAAGAAAAATTAATTAATAAACAAACAAAATAGAAATATAAAATGAGAAGAAAAAGGGATGAACCAAAAAAAGGGGGTTAAGTGAAGCAATCTGGGCCCAATAGTGATCAAGCCCTTTGCTGACTTTTGGAATTGCCTGCACCTGTGTTGACTCCTGAGCAGCATGGTCTTCATGCTTTGGCCACTGGATTGGCGCTTGAGACACTTGGCACGCTGATTGTTGGAGATGTATGGTGGACTTTTGCTGGAACACTGCATTGGAATATGTTAGAAAAAACATGAATAAACATTTGGGGGGACCTGGGGATCGAACCCAGGTCCCAGTGATGCATAGCCACGTCTCTCTCCACTGAACCAAGCGTTGTATCTTGTCATTATAGTGGGCAAAGAAAATAATATGGAAAAATAACACGCATATGCTAAACAAGAAAACGCGCGTATAATATTTGAATGGGCCTCCCATATTCTTCCATGTAATCATCTTCTTCATCTTTTCCTGTAAAACAAAAACAAGATAGCGGGGGTTTTTAACCCCCACAAACCAAAACTGCCAAGAATATCGATTAGAGTTACAGATGATATAAAAAAGGCGCGATGGTATCAATGGATTCGTCTTGTCCTGACGAGTTTAACCATATATGTCTTGAGGTCTAATTTTACACTATGTGAAAAGCCCCAATTCAAAAGCTCTGAAACCCTAGGATTCGTTAATGGTGGTTTCGATTCCAGGGCCCCAAAATCAAATTGAATTACACCATTAGCTTCAGGATGTTCCTATTAACACAAATCAACCCAAAAAATAGATTAAAAGTGCATGAATAATGATATGCAATTATGGAGAAATATGCAAACCGTGGGACTTGTTGTGGATGATTCCTTGAGCGTTGATGCGTGATTTTGATCTCCAAAGATTCCTGGGGACTTATGCAACGTGTTTGAATTGCTCTAAGGCCTTGAATTGCCTTGGAAGGTGGATTTCAGTCTTCACTTTTTTGCTTGGATTTTTGAATTTGGTTCTTTTGTTTCAGAGGTTTCTAGGTCGTCTCTTTGGTCTGGAACATTTGCATATATGTGTATGAATGCAATCAAGTGACATTAGGAGCCTTAAACCAATGCAATTATGTTTTGAGATTTCACCATAACCACCATTAAAGAAACTTGCCATTTTTGTTCAAAATTTGAATTTTCATGTTTAATTCAGCTTGGCACGAATTTGGCATGTGTATTATGATGCATCAAGGTCATTCAAACCACAAGATATCCTTTGATTAATTTTTTTGATTTTTATTTGAATTTTATGGATTTAAAATGAATTAAATCAATAAAATTAAATAAAAATAGAAAAATTAATTTTTAATCTTGAAATTGATCATGGGACACGTGGGTGGCATGACAAGGCTGAATCAAGTGGAAAAAAGTGGGCCCTTTTGTCAAAAATTGAAGTTTCAAGGATAGTTAACTTTTGCCATTTCACAAAAATTTCCCAACTTCTCCAATGCATATCTTGCTCAAGTTTGATCATATGAACATGTTCTTGGACATTTTGGAAAGGTCTTGAAGTCCTCTAACCAATGCCTTTGGTCCCATGTCATTTTTAGTTACCAATCTCAAGTTATGGTCTTTGACTTAAAATGCCTTTTTGTTGACTTTGGAAAATGACCTATAATGTTGAAATTGATAACTTTTTGTGAGAGCATTTCTTGGATTTGGAATGTGAAGATGATTTGTAGGAAATGTATTCCCCTTCAAGATGAGCATTGGATGGGATTTTTCTGATGAACCATGAAAAAGTTATGCCTTGGTCAAGTTACAGTTGACTTTTCAACTGTCCCAAAATAGAAACTTTTGACATCTTGATGATTTTTGAGCCATTCTTGTGAAATCATGGTCAAGATTTGACCAAATGATGATTGTGGCTTCAAAATAAGATGTTGACCAAAATTTTTGACTTTTGACTGTCAAATGACCATTTTACCCCTACAGTTGATTGTGAGGCAATTAGGTTTTTTACTGTGCAACTTTGACCTTGTGAGTCTTGAAACTTGACATGTAGGTGCTTGACAATGTATATGAACATATGGGACTTGATTGAGCCCTTGAAAACCTCAACTTCCTTGCAGGAATCAAAACCCTAATTTGACTGGCTTAGGAGGGTGTTTGAACTATGCAACCCTTGAGTAGACTTGAGCAAATTTAGATGATGCTTGTCAAAACTTTGAAGAATATGGGAGGGCAAGTTTTGGGGTACAACAGTAAGGTTCTAAAATTTTAAATCCATTGTCCTCCATAATGGGGGTCGAAGGTAACTTGATATTTTTGTTAGATTCCTCTCGCTTAAGTTCCAATATACACTCGTCAATGATGTCGATGGCATAACAGACATCTCCTATGACTGGTGCTATTAATAACTTTGAAAGAATAAATTCTATCTTTTCACCACCCACCTCAAATGTTAATTTTCCTTTCTTAAAGTCAATTATGGCTCCAACTGTTGATAGGAATGGTCTACCTAAGAGGATTGGGATTTCTCCGTCTTCTTTAATATCCATAACCAAGAAATCAGTTGGGATATATAGCTGACCGATCTTAACTGGTATGTCTTCAAGTATGCCTATAGAATACTTAATTGATCTATCAGCCAGCTGGAGATACATTTTAGTCGGCTACAAT
Source organism: Vicia faba (assembly GCA_948472305.1). Classification (NCBI taxonomy): domain Eukaryota; kingdom Viridiplantae; phylum Streptophyta; class Magnoliopsida; order Fabales; family Fabaceae; genus Vicia; species Vicia faba. The sequence continues at coordinate 1,395,746,712 of OX451736.1, read as the reverse complement.
TCTCCTAAGTTTAACCTTCTACAAACTGTTAAAGGCATAAGGTTGACGATAGCTCCTAGATCTAAGAAGGCTTTCCCAATAGTATGATTTCCTAAGATACAAGGAATGGAAAAACTTCCTGGATCCTTTTCTTCCTTGGCAAGTTTATTTTCTGAAATAAAATTGCATTCGATAGGTTCGGGATCATCAGGTCTACGCTTGTTGGTCAGGATGTCTTTTAGGAATTTAGCATAAGATGGTATCTGAGTGATGGCTTCGGTGAAAGGAATCTCTACATGGAGTTTTTCTATAACTTTAACGAATCTCTGGTATTGATTGTCAAGTTTGGTTTGTTTAAGTCTTCGCGGAAATGGGATTGGGGGTTTGTATGGGGGTGGTGATTTATTAGTTTTATCTTTTAATTCTGGTTCTTTTTTCTTTTTGGGTTCCTCTGGTTCCTCCACTTGGTCTGTAGGCAAAACATTTGTCTTAGGTTGTGAGGGTGTACTCATGGCTGGATTCTTGGGTCCATCGTAAGTAGTCCCACTTCGTAAGGAAATTGCATTAGCTTGCCCTTTAGTATTTGGTTGAGGTTGTCCAGGGAATTGTCCTCCAGGTGTAGTTTTTCGGGCTTGTGTTTGGGCTATCTGCGAGATCTGGGTTTCAAGCATCTTGTTATGCGTAATTATCTGATCAACCTTAGTTCCTAATTGCGTGATTAGTTCGTTTACGTGAATATTCTGATTTAGGAACTCTTTGTTTTGCTGGGTTTTAGCTGAAATGAAGTTTTCCATGATTTTCTCAAGGTTTGGTTTGGGTGCCACAACTTGCATAGGTTGATTTGGTCTTTGGGCTTGGAAACCTGTAGGTCTCGGAAGTGCAGATTTTTTTATTGGGCTATTGTTTTTATAAGAAAATTTGGGTGATTCCTCCATCCGGGGTTGTAAGTGTTTTAAAATGGGTTTCCTTTGGTGTAGTTTACTTGGTCTGAGCAAGGCTCATTCAACAAGTTACATTCCACAGGTTAATGTCCTTGGGTCCCACAGAGTTCGCATTCTGAAGCTACATTGGCTACAGTATTAGGGTTTTGAGACATGTTTTGAACTTTTAAGGCAAGAGCGTCCATTTTAACTTGCATCATGTCTAGAGAACTTATCTCATGTTTTCCTCCTTGGGTCTCCTTTTCTCTCTACCTTAGCTCATTCTGTTCCCTATTGGTAATGGTTTTGGGCCATGTCCTCAATGAGAGCGCAAGCTTCTAGGTAAGGTTTATTCATCAATGCGCCAACAGTGGCAGCATCGATAGACATCTTTGTGTTGTAATGGAGTCCATTATATAAGGTGTGGATGATTAGCCATTGTTCTAGGAAATGGTGTGGACAAGCTCTTAACAGGTCCTTATATCTCTCCCATGCTTCAAAAAGTGATTCTCTCAGGTTTTGGTTAAATCTAGTGATTTGGTTTCTAAGGACAACTATTTTGCTGGGCGAAAAATATCTTGCGAGAAATACTCTCCTAAGGTCTTCCCAGGTTGTTATTGAATTGGGTGGAAGGGAATCCAACCAATCTCGTGCTTTATCTTTGAGGGAAAAAAGGAATAATCTTAGTCGTATTGCCTCAGGCGAAGCACCATTGCATTTTAAAGTGTCTGCTAAATGTATAAAAGTTTTTAAGTGTTGATCCGGGTTCTCGGTAACGAGACCACCGAATTGGTTTTGTTGCACCAATTGTAGCAATGAGGGTTTTAGTTCAAAATTATTTGTGGTTATAGCTGGGTTTACGATACTTGAACTAGGTTCCTCATCTGACGGTTGGGAAAATTCCTTAAGGGGTCTTTGGTTACGATTCTCGGCCATAGTTTTTCTAATTCTACAGAGAAAATGGATGTAACATTCAGGTTCTGCTAAAGGATTGAATAAGGTTTCAGTGCTGCGAGATCTTCGCATTAACCGGACTGTAAAACTTAGTATAGACGGTGCGACTATAGGGTGCGAAATTTGACGAAATTGATCCCCGACAATGGCACCAAAAACTTGATACGATGTATTCACAAGTGTACGAATTGTGTCAAAGTAATATAAAAGATTATCGATCCATAGAGACCAATCGTCAATCTATCGTTTTCTATTGTTATGGTGTTTAGATAAGTCAATATCAAACAGGGAATTGAGCATGCAAGAAAGTAAAGTGCGGCGAAATAAACTTCAGATATAAAAGCATGGTCGAATGTAATTCACATAGTCAGATGATATTCGCAATGCTTCGGAATAGAACTACTTATAGGGAAATAATTTCTACTAAAGAAAAGAACTAATTTAACAGGAACTGTCACTTTCGCATAATCAGAACCGAGTTTACTCTCTAATCAGACCTTCTTATCGTCACTTATAAAAAGGCACACATTTCGTTAAAGTAATAAACCTATTTTTAAGAAATAAGGTACTTGACCAAGTTGAAAAGTATTTTCATCTGGAATTTCTAATAAAAAGGGGACCTAACTTTAACCCTATAAACGCGTCCGAAAATAGTTTCAAAATTGATTTCTTTGAGAATAAAAATCCCTAACTAACCGGACAAAGCGCTTTCGTTTCCTTTGACCAGCTAGAACTAACCGAGTTTAACAATGGTTTGGACGGCTTTCGATCTTACCCAACAATAATAAAGTACATAAAACTCATATTAAAAACCAAAATAGCCCATAAGCATTTCTATTGACACATTATTTGGAATATCGATCCAACTAGATTCCTTACATTCTAGCCCAGTAAGGTTCAGCCTGACATGGGAATGTAAACAAACATGTTAAAATAAATCATGCGAGAAAGTAAATAATTTAAAGTGCGGTGCGGGAAATAAACAAAGTAAAAGCAGTGCAGAAAATAAACAAAATAAAAGCATATGCGGGAAATAAAAAAAGTAAAAGCAGGTGCGGGAAATAAACAAAATAAAAGCAGGTGCAGGAAATAAACAAAGTAAAAGCAGGTGCAGGAAATAAACAAAGTAAAAGCAGGTGCGGGAAATAAACAAAGTAAAAGCAGGTGCGGGAAATATAAATAGAAACCTTCTCCAAATGGGGAGGTTTTAAATCTGGTACAAACTGGAAGTAAAACGCGACTGGAAATAAACAGCAGTTGAAAATAAATGTGGCAGGATAAACTTCTGTCGGAGTTCTCCAAATTCGATTACAAACTCAATCTACGAACTCGATCACAGACTTAATCAACAGTGTAATAATTCCCCGATGTGAAGAATTATCGCTTTATAATGGTGAAATTATATGGCTTAAGTTCGCAACTATGGTTGGATCAAGTTTGCAACTAAGCTTGGGTGAATTAAAATGAAATCAGGAACTTCTATTTATAGAGGATGAAGAATGCAGGAAGTCACAGGAATGCCTCCCAACTCCTTTTAGGGGGGAAAACATCGTCCAAAGGTGGCGTCTGCCATGAAGGCCATGGAGCCCGCCATGAGTGTAAATGAAATTAAGTGGGGAACGTGGCAGTTGAGGTCAGCAGGAGGTGGTCCACGTCATGGCCTACCCTATAGCTGGCGCCATGGTGGACGCCATGAGTGCGAATTTGACCTAAACTCCTGTTTTTCAGTATGTTTTTCTTCATTTCTTCAGGGGAGCTTTGGATAATTGAAATACCTGAAAAGGAAACAAAAGATAGGCATAATACGAGAAAACAATAATAAAAAACCTAAATAACATATGAAATCAGAGCAAAAAACAAGTGTAAATTAAGTGTTATCAACGACCTCTTGTTGCTTGTGGATTCCAACTTCTTTCTCCATTGTTGAAGTTTTTGAAGTAGTTATTGCAACCACCTTTTCCTTCTCCTCCATGTCCTCGTCCACGTCCACGATATTGGCCACGACCTCGTCCTCTTTGGCTCTTGTAATTCACATAGTTTGCTTCCTTTATGTTGAATTATAGTAATTGCTCCATAGCCTCCTTTTGTTTAATTTTTCTCTTTTGTTTTTCTTCGTATACTTGTAAGGAACCCATGAGTTGCTCAATAGTCATGGTCTTTAGATCCTTATTTTCTTGAATGTTGGTAACAATGAAGTCAAAACCTGGATTTAAAGTGCAAAGTATTTTTTCCATGACTTTCACATCATCAACATCTTCACGATTTCTCTTAAGTTGATTGACTACATCCAATACTCGAGAAAAATAATCTGAAATTGACTCAGAATCCTCCATAAATAAACGTTTAAAATCACCTCTAAGAGTTTGAAGACGAATCTTTTTTACCTGCTCAACTCCTTTGTTGCAAGTTTGAAGCTTGTCCCATGCTTCTTTGGCCGTTGTTGTGTTGGATATCTTCTCAAACGTATCTTCATCCACCGATTGATAAATGAGAAAGAGAACTTTCTTGTCTCTCTTTCTTGACTCTTCAATATCTCTCTTACACCTTGACTTAGCGATGATTCATCTTGATCTTTGAATCCTTTCTCAACAATATCCCACACATCTTGAGCTCCTAGTAGCGCCTTCATCTTGATACTCCAATTATCATAGTTGTTCTTTGTGAGCATCAGCATTTGGAAAGGGAAACCACCATTCGCCATTTTGTGGATCTTGAAGCTCTGATACCACTTTGTTGGAAATAAGACCTTTCATGTTAAGGAGAACTGTGTGGGAATATTGAAGGTTTGAATATAAATTTGATAAGTAGGATAATTATTTATGGAAGAGAAGAGCTTTGTATTTTTTGCTTGATGCAAATGTGTGAGATTACCTCTCTATTTATAGTACTATAAGGAGAACCATAAATACACTAATTCTAGAGAGTTCTCAACTCTAGAGATCCAAAGACTATTCTAGAAAATATTACAATTATAAAAAATATCTAGAGATTCCAAATATTACAAGAATTCTCTAGAAAACTACTTAAGCCAAAAATAATTAAGTCCAAAAATCAATTAATAAATTTAGACCCAAATCAAGTTTAATATTTTCAACACCATGTCAATAATTCAAACTGAATTACGGATGACATAATCCAAGTGATCTTTAATACCTGGTCAGATTGAGGATTGGAAATAACGGCGCTTAAGTCGATCATGGGAGAAATACTGAAGCTTAAATATATGAGACCATTGCGACTCACCTGGAAAACAATTCCAACTCAAGAGTAAAATGAGACTCTCATTAATCTCTCTCGTTGACTTCATATTTAGACCACTAAATTCTAGGGGAGGCATATAGTCTTTCAAGAAATTGTACAAACCTTTTTAGTATAAATATCCCCACTTCAAAAGAAATTCTTTATCCAACGATCTAGAGTCTTCAAATATTTATCGGGCCATCTATAAAAAAAAAAGCATCTTACATCTAAATCATTCTCAACACGCGTCCAGTCATAAAGTCTAATATCATTTGAAATGTCATCTTTTAGTGTTAACTATGAGCAACGATATTCTAATTTTCTTATCAATATAGCATCACCCATCATATAAAACCAATAGTTTAAGCATGTTTTCAATTATAGGAAAGCCCAAAATAAAATGTTCAATTGCTTCTTATCCTTATAAAAATAAACAGCTGCACAAGATTTAATGAACGTACATATCATGATTTAATGATGAAGAACACGTATGTCTTTTAGCTCATATTCTTATGGAATCCATTAATTAATAAAATCAAAAACTTAACAGATACGACCTTGTGATAAGCTATATTTTGTAAGAACAAATTCACTTCGACAATGCCATAACAGAAACATATGGGTAACCACTACTAGTACGAGTTTCTAGCTGCTTTAATGTCCCAATTTATATTCTATTCACACAACAAGTAAATGTTAACCAATAAACAAAGATTTTTGGCAAGAAAACGAGCCAATTGTCAACTATATTTTTTTTCCTGTAGCTAAATAAAATTTGATTCTTTATGTACAGAAATTATGGATTTGGATAAGAGTCAAAGACTGGCACATTAGTAAAAGGTGTCGATGTTTAATATGGAATATTTTCGTTTGAGAAATTGAAATTATGACCCTTTGACTTTAATTTTGTGACTATAAATACATGGCCAAATGAAGGGAATGATACATATTTGAGTTTAGGAGATAATAGGTTAAGTTTCATTGATTTTGTTGATTTGCTCAAATGTCTTGCATGAAGAAGCAGAGAGAGTGGATTTGAGCCAAGGATGACTTGCCGGCGAGTTCTACCAATGTAGAATCCCTTCTCATTTTGGTTTTGTCGGTGAGTTGCCCTTGCTCATGTTTGCTCTCTTTTCTTTCATATGAGACTTATTAAAGAGCTTCAAAATTAAAGTTTGTTTGAATTGTTCCATGTTAAAATATACCATGGATGGTTTTGTTTTTAGTCTTGAAATTTTGTTATGAACATATAAATAAAGTTGGGTACAAGAGTAACTCGACTATTATAAACTGGCAACTTTTGAGTTCTGATATTTGCAACACTAGTACTACCTTGAGTAACATAGTAGTATAAAATAGAGAATAAAACTATAGGCTGAACAATTGTTGCACCACGCTAGTGTTGTAGGGCTAACCATAAAATATATCCCAATATACCTTGATTTGAAGACACCATGAATATGTTATACGTGTGTTCTCAAACTAAATTTTATCGGGTTTTCATTATTAGTTTTTGAAGAAAACTTTACATCCTTTTTTAAGACATATTACATCCCTTATGATTGGGTTAAAATTCAACGGGCGAATTATGTATTTGACAAATTTGCGAATTATGTATTTGACAAATTTAAAAACTGATACGAATAGAAGGTATATTACACCGTATTTTAGATAAAATAGGTTTAATTTGTCATATAGGTAATTTGTAAATTACTAGATATTTACATTGAATTTTAAAATATTTACATCATATATAAGTTAATATGAGTGTAAAATTTCACATATATATATACATTGAACTTCAACAAATATACATCCTATTTATAATAGAACGGTTTAAAATATGAAATATTTACATTAAATTTCAAGAAATTTACACCCTATTTTAGATATATTAAGAATCATACACCGAATGTCAAAGAATTTACACCCTATTTTAAATTTATTGGATGTAAATTGTTTGATAGTTATGTTGATTTATCTTGAATTTACACTCTATTAAAGATATAACAATTTTTTTAAGCAAGAGTGATATGAACATCAAAAGATACGCAGACATCTCGACTAGGTCGACACTAATGGGAAACCTCCATCCTACTCCACACACTCAAAATATTATTAAAAAAATAGGATAATATATATACAAGAGGGGGGACCAAAGCAAAACACTTAAAGAGAAGCAAAAACAAAACCACAAAGGTAAACCAAGGTAGACGAAAATTTGACAAAGAAATACAAGGGTGCTAGATAGTAGTGGACCAATCAATATCAAAGATGGGGTATGCAAGAAATGATAAGCTTGCTTCGCAGTTAACATATCATCGCATGAGTGAGACCAAATAAGTTTGTCCGAGAGAGAGGAAACATGTAAAATAATACTAGGGAACCGAGATGTAACCTCTGAACTTCTAATAACATCATAATGAAAATACAGACGACCGTCTGAAATAATGGAAGAGAGTTTGCCTTTGAGAATTGAATGCAATGACTGAGGGAGTGCTAATAAGTCTACTAATGGAGTACCCAACCAATTGTCAATCCAAAAACTAATATGTTCCCCTGTGCCAATAATTCAAAATGATTTACAGATGAAAAATTCGAGTGATCTCTAATACCTGACCAGATTGAGGATTGGAAAAAAGGACGCTTAGGTCGACCATGAGAGAAAAATAGAATCTTAAACACATGAGACCATTGCAACTCACCTACACAATAATTCTAGCTCAAGAATAAAATGAGACTCTCATTAATCTCCCTTGTTGACTTCATATTTAAACCACTAGAATCCTAAGAGAGGCATATAGTCTTTCAAGCAATTGTACAAATTTTCTTAGTATAAATATCCCCACTCCAAAGGAAATTCTTTATCCAATGATCTAGAGTCTTCTAAAGTTTATTGGACCATCTATAAACACGAAAAGATTACATCGACATACTACGATTTTTTTTTTGCAATAACCAAGTATTGAAAAATAAATTCACAAATAACTATGTTTCGGAGAAAATTACGCAAATAACGATGTTTCAGAAAACCCCACAAGGGAGGAGCCATCTTAATTGGTGCCTACACCTTATTTTAAAGGGGAGGCGCCATCTCACTTGGCACCTAAGTGTGAAATTTGTGTCCTAAGTCAAGTGAGATGGCGCCTTAGTGCAATGGGGAAGTGATTTTTCGCGTTTTTTATTTTAAATGCGGTACGTTACGTAAACGATATAGGATCACGAAAATTCGACTTTTTATTTACACAATATGATTACACAAAATGATTACATAAAAAAATACAAAATAATCAGTGGTCCCCCGGAACCCGGTAACGACCCGCAGTTCCGCATCCCCGTCCTCGTCTTTCCCGTGGTGGGTTTCGTCGCGTTTCCAAATCCATGAAATTGGTCAGATCTCTATATCTAGAAGATCCGCTTTGGTACAGTCGGTTACCCATACCTTCAAAGTTTGGTCGTGTTGGTGGTGGGTGGGGTTCCATGGTTGGTCTATAACACTGATCGTCTGAGTACGGAGGGGGGGGGGGGGGGGGGGGGGGGTAGAAAGAAAATGAATCATGGGGTGTTTGGTATTGGGAATGTTTGGTTCTTTGGTGATGTGGTGGTTGATGGTTAGTAGGGTCTGTTGGTTCATAATCTTCAGAAAATCCCAGATCAGGGCTAAGGTTAGATGTTGAGGGGTCCATATTGGAATATGTAGAAGACTGAAATTATGTGTGGGGCATGCGGGTGTATTGATATTGTGATTGAAATTGTGGTTGGGTGTGAGGCATATAGGGGTATTGGTATTGAGGTGGTGATTGTGGTTGGTTGTGGGGCATGTGGGTGTAATCGTATTATAGTGGTGATTGTGGTTGGGTGTTGTGGTTCTGTTTCGTCGGGGAGGTTGGTGGGAGGTTGATGTGTGTTGGGTTTGTTTTTGGAGAAATGAGGGTTGTGCCCATTATGTTCGTGGGTCAACAAAATACCTTGGATGAGACACGTGCATTTCTGGAGTACTAACCGATTTGTATTAAGCTAAATATTGATCTGTGTGTCGCATACTACCATGGTTGAGGAAAACTGGGAATTGTAAGACATGTCGGTGACGCCTCTGCCACATATTACATCATTCTGGAGAAAAATCTTTCTAGTTGGTAAGACCCCATTGGGCGTCGACCCTTTTGAGATGCCACGGGGGCAAACAAGTTGGATCATAGGGTATCTCTTGATGCATTCTAAACTGAATCTTGACACGATCATTGTGGTGCATCTTGCAACACCCCAATTCTACCCGACAATTATATAAATAAATCAGAGTTATAAAACCATTCATGCAAACGAATCGGGATGCCACAAATTCTTCTTTCAAAACACATTGCATTCATCGTGAATATATAACACTTTTAAAACATCGGATGAACCATCATTGTAACATCTTTAGTTAAATAATTCAACATCTACACAGCGGAATTCTTAATAACATCTTTATCATCATTACAGCAACTTCAAACCAACAAATACTTAATAATAATCAACTTAAAGTTCAACAACTGAATAATCAACAATCAAAAGCAGCAAGTGTTCATCTCCCCGAGTGTTACATATCAGAGCAATGACAACAACTCAAAGTATTGAAGGTATACAACCTTCACTCTCGATTACCTGCACGTTACCAACATAAGGGCAACATTCAAATAGAAGGGGTGAGATATCTAACAATATAATAAAGTGCATGATAATTAATATATTAAATTAGATCACATAACATCAGCACTTCTCATCTCATAATCAACAATAATACACATTCACAACATCAATACACACTTCTTTATGCAGTCATATAATGCGACTCAATACTATGAAAATGCATGTGGTACCATTTGGAGCAGAATTCCCATCTCAAAAATTTGCCAATTAATAGAGGCATCAACAAGGCATAAGCCTTCATCTCAATATTCACCAGTATAGGCCATCTCAATGAGCATAAGCTCCATCTCAAAATTCAATGTATGCGACACAATCATGAATGTAATGACAACACCATAATTAACAACATCTCAATACACCATCTTCGTTGGCCAAAGGCCTACATCTCAAAAGCATATCAACATCTCTTCATCAATGTCTCATATCATCATAATAATTCATCAAACATCACTTATTCATCATAAACTATCAAACACAACTTCGTTAATAACATCTCATCAACAACTCAGTTGTACATTAATACGACAGTAACTCATCAATTTCACAACGTTGGCCATAGGCATATACAAGATATTGCCTATAATTAATTAACCAACTAAGGCTTACTTCTAAATCACTAAATCTATACATACTACTAATCTATAATATTACATCGTTATTATTATTAATCATACTATTACAAATCAAACAACAGCCTCTAAGCATCTCATCTTCATCCTTCTTCACAAAAACCAACATAACGATCAACAAGGGAACTAACTCTAAATCCTAAATTGGATACTAGGATTACACTTCCTATTTATTCATTTTAATCCTCAAGAATAAATCTCATCGCGTTAGCTATTCAACGCTTCGAACGACACCTCAAACGGAGTCCGAAAACTCAAGTTACAGCCTTTTCTAAATGATTCTACCAAAAAAAATAGACAACATGGGTCGATGCATAACTCCTTTGATCGACGCGTACTGCACTGAACTCACAACATGAGTCGACGCATCCTTTCTTGAATTGATTCATACTGAGTCTTCCACACAGCATGTATTGACACATGCTCCTATGTATCGACTCATCTTGAGTCTACAGGTCCTCATGTATCGACGCAAAACCTCTTCGTGTCGACTCATCCTGAGTTTCTAAACCTTCTTGTATCGACACATCATGTTTGGGGTCGACGCATACTGCTCTGTCCTGCATAATTCCTGCAATTTTCTCTTGGTTTTCACTACGGGTTCCATAATTTAAGCCCTAAAAACTTAATCTAATCATGGATAATCATCACTTACAGTTATCCTATAATTCTACATTAATTACACAGCAGCGGAACATCATCGTTCATGTATAATTCATCAATTTCATCAGACCACATAATATACATTCCATTCATGAACAAGACAACAATTACCTCTAACCCCACATACAAATTATCATGAACCCAATTATAGAGTCAGAACCCCATCCTTACCTTGGATTGAAGGTCGCTCTATAATCTTCCGGTTGAAACCCCGTTCTGCCGTTTTCCCTCTTTTTCCAGCAGCTTCACGTTCTTCTTCTCAAACCTCATTCTTCTACTGCCTCCTCTTTACTATTCTTTCTAGCAACAATAAAATAATCTATTATTATTTATTCCTTATTGGGCTTAAAACTAATACACCCCCTTATTACTACTTCCATTCCTTAAAAATAAGCCCACATCAAATAATATTATACTTCTAATATTATTTCACCACTTAATAAAATAATTAAATCCAATTGAACACAACACAACTTCACAAATATTCCAAAAATAATTTAATTAAATAACTAATTAAATTACGGGCGTTACAACTCTCCCCCACTTAGAATATTTTCGTCCTCGAAAATTTACCTCAATCAAACAACTCAGGGTAGGAGTCTCGCATCTTGCTCTCCAACTCCCAAGTCATGATTTCTCCCGCAGCTCCTAGCCAAACCAATTTAACCAAAGCAATCCCTTTGCCCCTCAGAATCTTAGTTTCACGATCCGTAATCCGTACAGGCATTGTCTCCAGCGTAAGATTATCCCGTACTTGCACATCATCCATATGAATCACATGAGATGGATCTAAAACTTACTTTCGGAGTTGCGACACATGAAACACATTGTGAAAATTTGAAAGATTAGGCGGTAAAGCCACTCTATAAGAAACATTCCCCACTCTCTCTGAAATCTGATACGGTCCAATAAAACGAGAAGTGAGCTTATTAGACTTTAATGCTCGCCCAACACCAGTCACAGGTGTAACTCTTAAAAACACATGGTCACCCGCTTGAAATTCTAAATCTTTCCTTCGCTTGTCATGATAACTCTTCTGTCTACTTTGGGAAGCTTTCATCTTTTCTCGAATCAACTTCACCTTCTCAGTAGTTTCACGAACAAGTTCAGGTCCAAGTACTACACTTTCTCCAGATTCATGCCAACATAACGGAGTTCTACATCTTCGACCATACAACGCTTCAAAAGGTGCCATCCCAATACTAGAATAGTAACTTTTCTTATAAGTGAACTCTATCAACGGAAGATAAGTATCCCATGAACCTCCCTGCTCAAGAACACATGCCCTCAGCAAATCTTCCAATGATTGAATCGTCCATTCAGTCTGACCATCTGTCTACGGATGATACGCTGAACTCAATCTCAACTTATAACCCAACGCTTCTTGCAAACCCTTCCAAAAATCAGAAGTAAATCTTGGATCTCTATCTGACACAATGCACAAAGGAACACCATGCAGCTTCACAATCACACTAGTGCAAATCTCAGCCAACTTCGACACTGGAAAACTGATGTTAATAGGAATAAAATGAGATGACTTCGTAAGCTTATCAACAATCACCCAAACCAAATCACGTCCTCTTAAAGTATTAGGTAACCCTGTCACAAAGTCCATTGAAATGCTATCCCATTTCCATTATGGAACTTCTAACGGTTGCATCAACCCTGCTGGCTTCTGATGCTCAACTTTCGACTTTTGACAAGTCAAACAGGCATACACAAACCGAGCCACATCACTCTTCATTCCTGGCCACCAAAACAAACCTTTCAAATCTTGATACATCGTTGTAGCTCCTAGATGAATACTCAACTTACTTCTATGAATCTCCTCAAGTATCACTTTCTTCATCTCAGCATCATCAGGAATACAAATCCGATTACGAAATATCAACACACCTTGCGTATCCAGCTTAAAATCACTATTCTCATACTGATCGATTCCAACCATCAAATCTACTAGTTTCCCATCCAACTTCTGAGCTTCTCTAATACTGTCTAGAAACTCATTATTAATCTTCAACATACCCAACACAACATTACGCGGAGTAACCTCGCAAACTAAGCTCATATCTCTGAACTGCTCAACTAATTCCAGCTCTTTAACCATCATTACTGACATGTGTAAAGTCTTTCGACTCAATGCATCAGCTACCACATTCGCTTTTCCTGGATGATAATTCAAACCGAAATCATAATCCTTTAACAATTCCAACCATCTTCATTGCCTCATATTCAACTCCTTCTGATTGCATAAATGCTTCAATCTCTTATGGTAACTACACACTTTAAATCTAGAACCATAAAGATAATGCCTCCAAATCTTCAACATAAAAACAACTGCAGCAAGCTCTAAATCATGCGTAGGATAGTTTTTCTCATGAGTCCTCAACTGCCTTGACGCATAAGCAACTACCTTACCATTTTGCATAAGCACACCTTCTAAACCCATCTTAGAAGCATCACAATACACCACAAAAGGTTCTCCTAAATTAGGCAACATCAAAATCGGAGCCGACGTCAACCTCTTCTTCAATTCCGTAAAACTCTCTTTGCATTGAACATCCCATACAAAAGCTCTACCTTTACAAGTCAACTTAGTCAACGGAAGTGCCAACTTAGAAAAACCTTCGATAAACCTTCTATAGTAACCAGCTAATCTCAAAAAGCTTATAATCTCAGTAACTGACTTTAGAGTCTCCCATTGCAACACAACATCAACCTTTGATGGATCTACAACAATGCCACTACCTAAAATCACATGACCAAGAAAACTAACCTCCTTTAACCAAAACTCACACTTGGACAATTTTACATACAACTTCTTCTCTTTCAAAACTTGTGTTACACCCCAAAATGTTCCCTCTCATTTCACAAGGGATCACCCTGGATCCCAGGTTTTCTTCTATCAAGTTTCCAAGCCTTGAACTACAAATTTTCCAAGAAAATCACTCATAAGGGCAAAATGGTCATTTGCACACTGAAAAGTCAAACTTTGACTTTTGGATCAAAATCAAGCTTCAAGAATCATATTTCACCAAGACACGTTGAAATATGAAGTTTTGTTTCGTCAAAATTCTAAATACTTAGAATTTTTCTAAGTGTTTAAGAAAATATGACAAATTCAGAACTTCTGACCAGGTTATCACCATAACGCTCAGCAAATTCTGGATATTCTCAAGACAGAGTTTGGGAAGAACTTCTGGGCAAGTTTTCACAAAAGCTCAGTCAGAGTTTGCCAAGGTAATTCAAAGAAGGTTAAGGAGCGTGCTGCAAGCTTTCTAGAAAGTCTGAAAGCTCCTTCAGAACATGCTGGAGCCAGAAGATAAGAGGATCAGAAGATGGGATGCTACGTTGAAACATAACTTCTGATCCAGAACTAAGCCTTGGTGTAGAGTTTCACATTGTAGGATTTCTGGTTGTGATAAGTCTCATCATCATTTAATGCTCATTTAATGCTCACAACCACCTTCTGAGTCTTTATCCAAAAGATTTTCACCACGTGTACCTCTACTGTCTTGGGATAGCAACTTTGCTACTAAGCCCATGCTTTGCTTTTTGCTTTTCCTTAATTCCTGCTTACAACCACAATGCTTGCTTCAAAAACAAGGCAGTGCTTCAGCATATGAAGGCTATATATCAACGCTTAGGTCAGAACATGACCAGATCAAAAAACCTTGTTTATACAACTTGCTGCAGACCTATGACCGACAGCTGGTTTAGCCTACACATGCATCCCATGATTACACCAAACTAGCATACAAAAACTGTGATGAAAAAGCAAAGGAACAGGATGCCAAAACATGTTCAAATCCCATTTGTCCCCCCCCCCCTCCCCCTCCCCCCAAAAAAAATCACAGCAAAATCATCTATAAATACTTGGCTCCACCACACGTTCAAGGGGTTGGATTTTGAAGAGGGAGATTGACCAAAAGAGAGAAAAGTAAGTTGTGAAACTGTCATAAAAATCCATATTTCTCATATAAAAAAAAACCTTTGTTCTTCCTCTTTGAATCAAAGAACACAACCACTATTCCATCTCTCTTACTGACTCAGAACATCCAAAGGCAGCCACACAAAGCTCCAAGCACGCTCCAGGTTCAAGGTTAGTCTTTCTGACTTTGCTTGTTTTTCCATTCTGAACATCATTAACATGTAAATATCATAGTATTAATGTTGTACATATCATTGTATGAATAGAAAGACTATGGATCAGAACTTCTAGAATAATTCTAGGCTCAGACTTAGGATTTGAACTTCTATGATTTGTTGTGCTGTGATCATTCTGATTTGCTGAACTGAATAAATTACTGATGTGCTGATTAAGAGTTGAAACATAACACAGAACTTCTATTTTTCACTCACCATTTTAACACGCAGAACTTCTAAGATTCACTCAATGTTCTAACACAACACAAAACTTCTAAGTTCTCTTCACATGTCAAATACACTGAACTTCGGATGTTTCCATCAGCTGTTTTTAGACACTCAGAGTTTATGATTTTCACATGTTGGCAATATATTGAACTGTTGATATTTGCTCACTGTTTTAGTGTAATACATAACTTCTGACTTTTGGTTCATTGGTTGCATACCACCCATAACCTTTGTGTTTTTCCTCTAACATTTCTTACAGGACCTCAGAGTGTATCAATCCAGAACTTCTGATTCTGACGCTTCCTTCTGAGTCACCACGTGGCTGACTTCAGAACTTCTGATCCTTCTTGTTTTGCTTGCAGTAGTGCGTTGTTCCTATCTTTCATTTATTTTTCTTTTTTATCATTTTTTAATATTAACTCTTTTTTTATATTAATATAAAAAACATAAAAATATTTTCCTTTTAATTTATTTCCTTAAGACAAAAACATTTTTTAAACAAGTCTATTTCTTTCTTATATTGTACATTTCAATATGGTTGTAATAATAACTTAGGGCTTATTTTTACTTGCAATCCCCATTCGTACATATGTACCCTCATCCCCTAAATATTGTAATAGGGTAGAATTTCATTTTCCGCAATTTACTGTTTTCCTTATACTGTATAGTAATTAGGCGTGTATGGAAAGAGATAAAATCAACAAGTGGATAACCCTAATCAAAGATTAAATGCATGCAAATCAAACACACTATTCACACATGCACCCTTAAGGTTAAACTCCACTTGTTGCCTAAAAATGGCCATGTTATGCATGTGGGATGTCTTAGCACAAA
Organism: Vicia faba; assembly: GCA_948472305.1. Lineage (NCBI taxonomy): Eukaryota > Viridiplantae > Streptophyta > Magnoliopsida > Fabales > Fabaceae > Vicia > Vicia faba. The sequence goes on along the minus strand of OX451736.1, from coordinate 1,395,730,430 downwards.
CAAAAATATAAGATCATAGTCCCTTGATGACGTTATCAAAGTTGCCTTTCAAAACGCTCTTAGTCCCTAAAGAAAAAGTGCTAAGTCATCTCACAACATTTCTATCATGGTCATACGATGACCCAACGCCAGTCCCTTCACATCCAACAATGGGGCTTCTTACCAAATCAATGGTAAGATAGAAATATCTAAAGGAGGATGAAAAACACATCTAAGACCTTTTGAATAGGTAGATCACTTTTAGTTGCTTGCTCAATTTTAAAACAAACATCCTTTCTATTTTCAAAAACAATCACATACACTTTCAAAACACTTTTCAAACGTGAAATATTTTCAAAAGCTCAACACTTTGTATACGTTCTTACGAACGAGAACTATTACAAAGTTTTCCTAAACGATGACACATTTTCAAAATACTTTCAAAAACCACACAAAGCACACATTTTCAAACAAAAGCAAGTGATCTAGCAAGTAACTAAGAGCCCATGGAAAACCATGGATGGAAAGGGTGCTAATACCTTCCCTTTTCATAATCTACCCCCCCCCCCCCCCGAACTCAAGAAAACATCTCTAAATGTATTTCCTGTGCTTTTTCACCTTTCCTTATTGGATTAAAGAAAAGTCGGTGGCGACTCTTACTAAACCGCAACATTTGTGATGAAACGCAAAAACCTTCAAGTCAGTTCTCCCACCGTACCACAGAACTGGCGACTCTTCTGGGGATGTTACTTAAAAGTGGGGTTACCTTAGGGTTAGATCACCTTTACTTGCTTACATTGTTTGATTTGTTTGCTTTACATTTTGGTTCCTTGTTTGGGTTTGTTTAAAAATCCTACACCAGAATTTGGGGACACCTTTTAGGTAAGTAGCAATAAATTGTGAGGGAACTGTGCGGGGTATACCGACACGTTTGAAGCAGTAGCTACGTTGATGTGGCACTTTGGTTGGTACCGGTAACCCTTGAGTAGTCAAGGATAGTACGGGGCCGCCGCGTGGTGTTGTGAAGCATCAACTGACCTTAGAACCTTACTTGACCAACTTGGCCATTAGGAAGTAGTGAGATAGCCGGTTTCAGTGTAAAGCTGAAAATTGGTTGATACTCAATGCTACACTCATTGAGACTTGACCCCTGAGTTTTGTTCAGTTGTGAGTCAATTTCTTACTGAACAAAGCTTGTGGGAAAGTTCAGTGATATTGAGATCCCTTAGAACCCGGTTACTATTAACTAGGACAGGTTGAGCCAACTAAACTTCAAGAGGCTACTTACCTACAAACTCCATGCAAGCATAAACCTAAGGACTTGTCTGCTTTGTGTGAATATGATTATTTGTATATACACTTGCTTACCTCGCATATTTGTACATAAAATCATAACATCATACCATAGCATTTTCAATTACCATTTCAAGGATCTCGAGGGTCTTTTGATGCAGGTTATGATGAACCAAACTTCTAGCAAGGGGCAGGGGGATTTATTTTCCTCTGACCAAATGCCGTCAAAGATCAAGTACAACAAACTTGAGTCAAGGGCTATGACCCACTTGATATGGTGAGCTTAATTCTCGTGGAAAGACATCCACCGATACAAAGTTCTCCAATAAAAAATGTTGATCAAAGTTCAACTTCTAACTTTTTCTTGTGTTTACCCCGCGAGATCCTTGAAAACATGCATCCACATATCATGCATCATATCATGACAGGTTTCTCCCATACAAGTCTCCTTATCTTCCTACTGTTTATTTTAGTAAGATGGATATGGAACAAACGGTGAAAGATCTCCAAGCTCAAAATGCTCAATTCCAACAAATGTTCCTGCTATGGCTAAGGGACAAGAGGATCTGAAAACTGTCCTTCTCAAAGACAACAAGTTCAAGAAGTCAGTAGGTGTCCTGAACTTGAGAAGAAGACCTAGAGGACCAGTCAAGAGAGCTCTAGATCTTTCAACTCCATCCAACATGGGGGATAGTTATGAAGAAGACAACAGTTTGGAGATTGATGAAGTTGAAGCTGACTACTCCGAGGAACAATATCCTCCCGCTGATGACAAGTACAAACAGTTGGAGGATTGCCTCAGTGCTATGGAGATTCAACAGATACCTGGCTTGGATTTAGGATACATGGGTTTGGTTTCTAGAGTGGTCATCCCGCCAAAGTTCAAAATCCCTACCTTTTCCCTATACGATGGAGTCTCTTGCCCTAAGATGCACTTAAAGACTTATGTCCATAAGATTCAACCATACACAACTGATCTGAAACTTTGGATCCATTTCTTCCAAGAAATCCTAGTAGAGACTCAACTTGAATGGTTCTATCAATTGGAGAGTTCTCTCATCCACACCTGGGAGGATTTAGCTGCTACTTTCTACAAGCAGTATTAGTACAATGCTGATCTTGCACCAACTCGTGTGCAATTGCAGAACATGACCATGGGTTCCAACGAAAGCTTCAAAGGGTATGTCCAAAAGTGGAGAGATCTGGCTGGTAGGGTGTAGCCCCCTTTAACTGACAGGGAGTTGATTGACATCTTTATGGGAACCTTGACATGGCCTTTCTTCAAAGACTTGATCGGAATCTCCTTAGCCGAGTTCACCGAGCTAATACTGACTGGCGAAAGGGTCGAAGCTGGCATCAAAAGTGGAAATATCCAAGGAGCTACACCTCCTGATGTTCAAAAACATAAGTACAGTGGGAAGAAAGAGTCCAATGCAGTTTCTGGTCAAAAGAGTCGTCATGACCAACACGTGGGGGCAGTCCTGATCTCTGGTTCTGCGTCGCACCAACAACAACAAAGGGAAAATCAACGAAGGCCAGACGAGCCCAAAAGACAGTTTACCAACATTAACATGCCGTTGTCTGAAGCACTACAACACTTGTTAAGGATGAACCTGATTGCATTGATAGGACCTCATCCGAACCCCAAAACTTCTTCTCCTAACTACAATCCTAATGCAACATGTGCTTATCATTCTGACAGTCACGGGCATGACACTAACGATTGTTGGGCATTGAAGTACAAGATTCATAATTTGATTGACACCAAGGAGATCGAATTTGGCCCTCCGGAGACTCCAAACGTGATCACTACTCCTATGCCAAGTCATTGAGAGCGCCTTGTTCATTTTGAGTTTTCAAGTTGTAATCTCTTTTGTTATTCAAACAATTATCTATTATTGTCAAACTTTGTTTCATTAATGCATTGCATATGTTTATCTTGAATCCATCCATTCATTTTCAATATATTTAAAATATTCTTTTTACTCTCTTTATGACATTCAACTCTTGCCAAAAGTTACAAGCCTTTAGAGGGAGGATGACGAAAACAATGCCATAATCTCATACAATATGCTTTTGAACAGACCTTGCTGACGATGTACAGGCATTCTTTCAAATCCTAAACACTGAAGTTATAAGGAAGATAATCCCTAGTCAACCCCTTCGAGCCAAAGAAGTAGAAGTTTCCTTTTTACACAAATTGAAACCTTTAATCAAAACCTGGGGCAGGGTAGTCTCTCAGTTAATTAAAATGTGCATTCAAATCGCAAACTCTCATCTCGTAATTCAACGAATGACATCAAAAACATTCCTTTGGAGTTAAAATACAATGATGGTTCCCTACAAAATAGGAAGTCGTTATCTCTCAAAAAAGAAAAGCTCACTAAGTCAAAACCTACAAAGGAGACTTAAGAAAACTGGGGCATCCCGCTGACTGTAATCTCAAAACAAGAACAGTCAGGCAAAAATCAGGGATAACAAATCAAAAAGAGGTCACTACAAATTCTCAACAAACATGAAAAAATGTTGCAAAAATGACTGCCTTCCGACAAACTTAACCTGTCTGAACCATCACCAAAATGTCATTCCAGACTCAATTGGAGTTCAAACACAAAAATTAACTAAGCTTACGACTGAAGAACACCAAGAAGAACAGGTGGGTACAAATACACTTTGAGCCTTTATCTTTTGTTTCTTAAACCATGAACCAAGCCACGTTACAACCCTTCAAAAGCCCTAATTAAAGAATGGGTTAGTTCGAAAGCATACTGTTACAAAAGGTATCCTGACTCCTGTAAGGCTTTAGTCAAAATCCAAAGTTGAATAACAAACTTCTTTACTTGCTATAAACACATTTTTCAAAACTTTAATACAAACATAAACTTTGCATTACTTGAATATCATTGTTTGCATATGGCTATTTGTTTGACAGCAGAGAAATTCACACAATGAATATCCAATGAACGAAAGCTCTCTCAGTGAACAAAGTCACTTCAAGTAGGATGACACTCCCATTGACAAATCTCCTATCAACAAGGGGGCATGACATGTCACTATCCAGCACACATGGGGCAGTCCAATCAAGATTCCAAGAAATCTCTCAAAAAGTGCAGAGTAACCAGGGGAAAGTCTCCATATCCGTCACTTGGGGCATTGAACGTCAATCCCGACAAAGGGTTACATACAGTCAAACATTTTTGACAATACCACAAACACTATCTACTATGGGCAGTGACAAATCTCCCCAAAATCCTTCTCATAGGATGATTCCCCAACAAGAGTTTAATCTCTAAAAAACCTTTCCCCAACTGAAACAACCTCAAGAGTCTTCGAGGACTTTCCCCAACGAAGTCTTCACCTCTCTAGATGACCGAAAACAGGGTCTATTTCCCCAACAAACTACAAATTCCCCAACTTGAGTTTGCCTCTCCAACTACTACAAATCAAAGGACCACAACTCCCTTTCTGTATTATACTACTCTACAATCCCCAACAAGTTACTGTGAAACCTGGACCCGACCAGATATCAGTTCAACTTCGATTCCCTAACAGAGCAATGGACAACCGAGACTCCTTAACTCTTTTCCCAAGCAGGAATAAAAATTATCCCCATAGAGTTTTCAATATTCCCCATCGGAGTTCTCCTTAAACAACAAAACAAGAATCCCCAGTGGAAACATTTTAAGCAAAGTTTGAAGACACACATACTCTTCAACAGCAGTCCAGGATTTAACAAACTCCCTGACATTTGTCAAGGATTTATTTTCCCAGACAAAAATACATTCATAAACATTTCACATTTCATACCTCCTATTTACATACATGATAAGTGCATACGACACAATCTCATTTATTTTGAGAACATCATGACATCATGCATTTCATGCATCACGACATTGCATACAGCTAACGTTTTACCTTTTTCAGGAAAAGGTCAATCAACAGATGGCTACCAGCAACCTTTTCAAGTTCCAGATTAATACCTGTAACAAGCCAAAAAAAACTATCTGTGGACGAATGATTATAGATTAATACCTGAAACCAGACAAGAAAACTATCTACTTGACCAGCTCAGGCAACCCCACACAGGTTCCTTCTTTCCAAGATGAAGTTTTACACGGACTCATCATCAGGAAACCCTACACAGGTTCCTTCTTTCCAAGATGAAGTTTTACACGGACTCATCATCAGGAAACCCTACACAGGTTCCTTCTTTCCAAGATGAAGTTTTACACGGAATCATCATCAGGCAACCCTACACAGGTTCCTTCTTTCCAAGATGAAGTTTTACACGGACTCATCATTAAGCAACCCTACACAGGTTCTTTCTCAGGAAATTTCAGATGAAGTTTTACACGGCCTCATCATGAAGTAACCCTACACAGGTTCCTTCTCAATTTCAGATGCAGTTTTAAACGGACTCATCATCAGGCAACCCTACACAGGTTCCTCCTTTCCAAGATGCAGTTTTACACGGACTCATCATGAAGCAACCCTACACAGGTTCCTTCTCAGTAAATTTCAAATGAAGTTTTACATGGACTCATCATCAAACAACCCAACTTTCCAATATGGTTCTGATGCGCTCCAGACACGGACGCCATGCTGGCAATCATCCAGTTCCAGCTTATAGGTACAGTCCTGCAATCACCTATGGATGGCATTTTTAAGCCCATCTCCAACAACTATCCATTACCACTCCAAATGGAATCTGTAAGCCCATTCCCCACATAATCAACTAACACATCTTCGAGTGCAAATTTTCTGGGCACTCTAGTGTTCAATCATCTTCCACCTTCAAGTCACGAATGGCAGAATTATCAATCTAACTCTTCAGGTGTAAGGAGATTGAACAGGGGCAGCTGTTGCACCCCAAAATTTGCCCTCTCATTTCACAAGGCATCATCCTGGATCCCAGGTTTGCTTCTATCAAGTTTCCAAGCCTTGAACTACAAATTTTCCAACAAAATCACTCATAAGAGAAAAATGGTCATTTGCACACTAAAAAGTCAAACTTTGACTTTTGGATCAAAATCAAGCTTTAAGAATCATATTCCATCAAGACACGTTGAAATATGAAGTTTTGTTTAGTCAAAATCCAAGAGGTCAAAATTCTAAATACTTAGAATTTTTCTAAGTGTTTAAGAAAATATGACAAATTCAGAACTTCTGACCAGGTTATCACCATAATGCTCAGCAAATTCTGGATATTCTCAAGACATAGTTTGGGCAGAACTTTTGGGCAAGTTTTCACAAAAGCTCAGTCAGAGTTTTCCAAGGTAATTCAAAAAAGGTTAAGGAGCATGCTGCAAGCTTTCTAGAAAGTCTGAAAGCTCCTTCAGAACATGCTGGAGCCAGAAGATAAGAGGATCAGAAGATGGGATGCTACGTTGAAACAGAACTTTTGATCAAGAACTAAGCCTTGGTGTAGAGTTTCACGTTGCAGGATTTCTGGTTGTGATAAGTCTCATCATCATTTAATGCTCACAACCACCTTCTGAGTCTTTATCCAAAGGATTTTCACCATGTGTACCTCTATTGTCTTGGGATAACAACTTTGCTACTAAGCCCATGCTTTGCTTTTTTCTTTTCCTTAATTCCTGTTGACAACCACCATGCTTGCTTCAAAAACAAGGCAGCGCTTCAGCACATGAAGGTTATATATCAATGCTTGGGTCAGAACATGACCAGATCAAAAAAACTTGTTTATACAACTTGCTGCACACCTATGACCAACAGCCGGTTCAGCCTACGCTTGCATCCTATGATTACACCAAACTAGCATACGAAAACTGTGATGAAAAAGCAAAGGAACAAGATGCCAAAACAGGTTCAAATCCCATTTGTTCCCCCCTCCCCCCCCCCCCCCCCCAAAAAAAATCACAGCAAAATCATCTATAAATACTTGGCTCCACAACACGTTCAAGGGGATGGCTTTTAAAGAGGGAGATTGACCAAAAGAGAGAAAAGGAAGTTGTGAAACCTTCATAAAAATCCATATTTCTCATACAAAAAAAAAATTGTTCTTCCTCTTTGAATCAAAGAACACAACCAATGTTCCGTCTCTCTTACTAACTCAGAACACCCAAAGGCAGCCACTCAAAGCTCCAAGCACGCTCCAGGTTCAAGGTAAGTCTTTCTGACTTTTCTTGTTTTTCCATTCTGAACATCATTAACATGTAAATATCATAGTATTAATGTTGTACATATCATTGTATAAATAGAAAGACTATGGATGAGAACTTCTAGAATAATGCTAGGCTCAGACTTAGGATTTGAACATCTATGATTTGCTGTGTTGTGATCATTCTGATTTGCTGAACTAAATAAATTACTGATGTTCTAATTAAGATTTGAAACATAACACAGAACTTCTGTTTTTCACTCACTATTTTAACACACAGAACTTCTAAGATTCACTCACTGTTCTAACACGGCAAAGAACTTATGAGTTCTCCTCACATGACAAATACACTGAACTTCTGATGTTTCCATTAGCTGTTTTCAGATACTCAGAGTTTATGACTTTCACATGCTGACAATGTATTGAACTGCTGATGTTTGCTCACTATTTTAGTGTAATACAAAACTTCTGACTTTTGGTTCATTGGTTGCATACCACCCAGAACCTCTGTGTTTTTCCTCTAACATTTCTTGTAGGACCTCAGAGTGTATCAATCCAGAACTTCTGATTCTGAGGCTTCCTTCTGAGTCACCACGTGGCTGACTTTAGAACTTCTGATCCTTGTTGTTTTGCTTGCAGCAGCGCGCTGTTCCTATCTTTCATTTATTTTTCTTTTTTATCATTTTTTAATATTAACTCTTTTTTTATATTAATATAAAAAACATAAAAATATTTTCCTTTATTTCCTTAAGACAAAAACATTTTTTAAACAAGTCTATTTCTTTCTTATATTATACATTTCAATATGGTTGTAATAAAAACTTAGGGCTTATTTTTACTTGCAATCCCCATTCGTACATATGTACCCCCATCCCCTAAATATTGTAATAGCGTAGAATTTCATTTTCCGCAATTTATTGTTTTCCTTATACTGTATAGTAATTAGGAGTGTATGGCAAGAGATAAAATCAACAAGTAGATAACCCTAATCAAAGATTAAATGCTTGCAAATCAAACACACTATTCACACATGCACCCTTAAGGTTAAACTCCACTTGTTGCCTAAAAATGGCCATGTTATGCATGTGGGATGTCTTATCACAAACAAAAATATAAGATCATAGTCCCTCGATGACGCTATCAAAGTTGCCTTTCAAAACGATCTTTGTCCCTAAAGAAAAAGTGCTGAGTCATCTCACAACATTTTTATCATGGTCATACGATGACCCAATGCCTGTCCCTTCACATCCAACGATGGGGATTCTTACCAAATAAATGGTAAGATAGCAACATCTGAAGGAGGTGGAAAAACACATCTAAGAACTTTTGAGTAGGTAGATCACTTTTAGTTGCTTGCTCAATTTCAAAACAAACATCCTTGCTATTTTCAAAAACAATCACATACACTTTCAAAACACTTTTCAAACGTGAAATATTTTCAAAAGCTCAACACTTTGTATATGTTCTTACGAACGAGAACTATTACAAAGTTTGCCTAAACGATGGCACCTTTTCAAAATACTTTCAAAAACCACACAAAGCACACATTTTCAAACAAAAGAAAGTGATCTAGCAAGTAACTAAGAGCCCATGAAAAACCATGGATGGAAAGGGTGCTAATACCTTCCCTTTTCATAATCTACCTCCCCCCCCCCCCCCCCCCCCGAACTCAAGAAAACATCTCTAAAGGTCTTTCCTGTGCTTTTTCACCTTTCCTTATTGGATAAAAGAAAATTCGGTGACGACTCTTGCTAAACCACAACATTTGCGATGAAATGCAAAAACCTTCAAGTCAGTTCTCCCACCGTACCACAACTTGCAATACTACTCTTAAGTGTTCAGCATGCTCTTCTTCCGACTTAGAGTAAATCAAAATATCATCAATGAACACCACTACAAACCGATCCAAATAAGTATGAAATATATGATTCATGTATTCCATGAATACTACCGGCACGTTAGTAACACCGAAAGGAATCACCGAATACTCATAATGTCCATAACGCATTCTGAAATCCGTCTTCTGGATATCTTCATCTTTCACTTTAATCTGATGGTAACCCGACCTCAAATCAATCTTGCTAAACACACGAGCATCCACCAATTGATCCATTAAGTCATCTATTCTTGGAAGCAAATACTTGTTCTTAATCGTCACTTTACTCAACTGTCTATAATCAACACAAAGCCTCATACTCCCATCTTTCTTCTTTACTAACAACATTGGAGCTCCTCATGACGATACACTTGGTCTTACAAACTTCTTCTCAAGTAACTCTTCCAATTGCTTCTTTAACACTGACAATTCAGATGCAGACATCCTGTATGGTGCCATAGACACAGGTCTTGTACCAGGTACAAGATCAATCGCAAACTAGACCTACCTCTCTGGCGGTACATCAGGAATCTCCTCAGGGAAAACTTCAGGAAATTCACACATCACCTGCAATTCCTTAATTTATAGCTTGAGTCTCTACAGATAGCGACGCCATCAACGAGAACATTTGTGCTTCCTCTTGCATCAACTTCCTCAACTGTCTAGAAGACAACAAACCATTTTCCTCTTCTTTAGGAGTAGAAAACTTCACCGACTTGTTATAACAATTAATATGAACACATTTATGCTCTAACCAGTTCATACCCAAAATCATATCCAAACCTCTTAACGGTAAACAAACCAAATCAACAGCAAAGTCTCTGTGGAAGATCGACAAGGGACACTTCAAACACACAAAAGAAGTAGTCACTGACCCCTTGGCTGGAGTATCGACGACCATTTCTCCATTCAAGGAAGACAACATAAGACCCAATGTTTCAACACAATCAGCAACAATAAAACAATGCGTAGCACCGGTATCAATAATAGTAATTAAAGAGGTACTATTAATGAAACATGTACCTTTGATAAGTCTGTCCTCAGCAGATGTCTGATCCTCCACCAAAGCAAATACTTTTCCACTTGACTTAGCCCTCTTTGGTTTCGGACACTGACTACCAATGTGCCCTTCTTCTCTACAATTGAAAAAAATTACATCCTTATGTTCACACTCAGATACAACATGTCCGTTATTGCCACAACGGAAACACCTCTTCACTTCAGTAGTGCACACATTACTCTTGTGCCCAGATTTTCCACACTTAAAGCAAACCACACCAGCAGGAGCATCTCCCCTACTAGTCCTCTGAGTTTGAGCAACTTTCTATTTTCCTTTACCAGCTGGGGTATCATAAGGCTTACCATGATTCTGTTGGTGCTTACCCCTCTTCACACTAATAATCTTGTAATGAGCATTATTATCCTCATCATAAATCCTACAACTATCAATCAAATCAGCAAAGACGCAGATCTTTTGGTATCCAACTGCCTTCTTGATCTCCGGGCGCAACCCTCTCTCAAACTTGATACACTTTGAAAACTCAGCATCTGCCTCAGCGTAGTGCGGATAAAAATTAGCCAACTCAGAAAACTTTGCAGCATACTCAACAACTGACATATTTCCTTGCTTAAGCTCAAGGAACTCAATCTCCTTCTTACCACAAACATCTTCAGGAAAGTACTTCCTCAAAAATTCCCTACGGAACACAACCCAAGTGACATTCTCCCCTGAAGCTTCCAACTTCTGACAAGACTCTAGCCACCAGTCATCAGCCTCGACTGCTAGCATATGAGTACCATAACAGACCTTCTGCGCTGGAGTGTCGTCCATCACACGGAAGATTATATCAGTATCTTTCAAACACTCCAATGCTCCGTCAGTATCATACTTTCCCTTGAACGTAGGCGGGTTCTCTCTCTAGAAAGTCGCCAAGCTACGAGATCTAGCATTCCCGTCAGCATTCAGCTGATTTTCCATTGCATGAGCCATTGCTTCAAAAGTAGCAGCAAGTGCAGCATCATTCCTTCCATCCATCTCAACTTCTCACTACAACATAAATAACAGTTAGAACTCAAATTAACAATACTCGATTGTTAGACAACTACGACTCGATGATAAGGTCGGACTAACCTTTTGCTTTGATACCAACTTTGTAACACCCCAATTCTACCCGACAATTATATAAATAAATCAGAGTTATAAAATCATTCATGCAAACGAATCAGGATGCCACAAATTCTTCTTTCAAAACCTATTGCATTCATCGTGGATATATAACAGTTTTAAAACATCGGATGAACCATCATCATAACATCATTAGTTAAATCATTCAACATCTACGCAGCAGAATTCTTAATAACATCTTTATCATCATTACAACAACTTCAAACCAACAAATACTTAATAATAATCAACTTAAAGTTCAACAACTGAATAATCAACAATCAAATGCAACAAGTATTCATCCCCCCGAGTGTTACATATCAAACCAATGACACCGACTCAAACTATTGAAGGTATACAACCTTCACTCTCGATTACCTACACGTTACCAACATAAGGGCAACATTCAAACAGAAGGGGTGAGATATCTAACAATATAATAAAGTGCATGATAATTAATTATTAAATTAGATCACATAACATCACCACTTATCATCTCATAATCAACAATAATCACAATAATAATACACATTCACAACATCAATACAAACTTCCTTATGCAGTCATATAATGTGACTCAATACTATGCAAATGCATGTGGTACCATTTGGATCAGAACTCCCATCTCAAAACTTTGCCAATTAATAGAGGCATCAACAAGGCATAAGCCTTCATCTCAATATTCACCAATATAGGCCATCTCAATGAGCATAAGCTCCATCTCAAAATGCAATATATGCGACACATCATGAATGTAATGGCAACACCATAATTAACAACATCTCAATAAACCATCTTTGTTGGCCAAAGGCCTACATCTCAAAAGCATCTCAATATCTCTTCATCAACGTCTCATATCATCATAATAATTCATCAAATATCATTTATTCATCATAAGTTATCAAACATAACTTCATTAATAACATCTCATCAACAACTCAGTTGTACAATAATACGACAATAACTCATCAATTTCACAACGTTGGCCATAGGCCTATACAAGATATTGCTTATAATTAATTAACCAACTAAGGCTTACTACTAAATCACTAAATATCTACATACTACTATTCTATAATATTATATCGTTATTATTATTAATCCTACTATTACAAATCAAACAACAGCCTCTAAGCATCTCATCTTCATCCTTCTTCACAAAAACCAACATAACGATCAACACGGGAACTAACTCTAAATCCTAAATTGGCTAATAGGATTACACTTCATATTTCTTCATTTTAATACTCAAGAATAAATCTCATCGCGTTAGCTATTCAACGCTTCGAACGATACCTCAAACAGATTCTGAAAACTCAAGTTACGGCCTTTTCTAAACGATTCTGCCAAAAAAAACATACAACATGGGTCCATGCATAACTCCTTGGATTGACGCGTACTGCACTGAACTCGCAACATGAGTCGACGCATTCTTTCTTGGATCGACTCATACTGAGTCTTCCACACAGCATCTATCGACACATGCTCCTATGTATCGACTCATCCCGAGTCTACAAGTCCTCATGTATCGACTCATCCTGAGTCTATAAGTCCTCATGTTTTGACGCAAAACCTCTTCGTGTCGACTCATCCTGAGTTTCTAAACCTTCTTGTATCGACACATCATGTTTGGGGTCGACGCATATTGCTCTGTCCTGCATAATTCCTGCAATTTTCTCTGGGTTTTCACTACGGGTTCCATACTTTAAGCCCTAAAAACTTAATCTAATCATGGATAATCATCACTTACAGTTATCCTATAATTCTACATCAATTACACAACATCAGAACATCATCGTTCATCTATAATTCATCAATTTCATCATACCACATCATATACATTCAATTCATGAACAAGACAACAATCACCTCTAACCCCACATACCAATTATCATGAACCCAATTATAGATTCAGAACCCCACCCTTACCTTGGATTGAAGGTCGCTCTATAATCTTCCGGTTGAAACCTCGTTCTTCCGTTTTTCCTCTTTTTCCAGCAGCTTCACGTTCTTCTTCGCAATCCTTATTCTTCTACTGCCTCCTATTTACTATTCTTTCTAGCAACAATAAAATAACCTATTATTTTTTATTCCTTATTGGGCTTAAAACTAATACACCCCCTTATTACTACTTCCATTCCTTAAAACAAGCCCACATCAAATAATATTATATTTCTAATATTATTTCACCACTTAATAAAATAATTAAATCCAATTGAACACAACACAACTTCAAAAATATTCCAAAAATAATTTAATTAAATAATTAATTAAATTACGGGCGTTACACATCTCTACAATATTGAACCGTATGATTGCAGTCTTTACGCTCCAAATTGCTGCATCCTCGAAGTTTGGTTCATGGTCCAAACCCAAGTCTGGTCTCCAGACAAACTGCAGATACAATTAAATCAACTTAATGAAAATGTAATAAATAAATAATTTAAAAGTAGAAAAGTTGAAAGGTATGATATACATCATCCGGGCCAAGGTGATCCAATAGATTGTGATATAGAGCGACATTGAATCTTGGATTCTTTCCGTAATCCATACCCCTCACGCAGTACCTAAAGGAATTGAAAAATATTTTATTTTTATCATATATTTTGGTGAAGAGATGAATAATAATAAATGTTATAAGTTAATGACTTACTTTGTTGCGTATGGGAAAACGAATGCGTTGTTGTTGATGGGGTTTAGGGACTCCATTCTCCACCAACCCCAGGCTTGAAGTAAAAAAGCTCAGCCATAAAAGGTACATTTTTCCTTGATTGCATTTTTACACAAGGAACTGTATAGATGGGCTAAAACAGCAGAACCCCAACTATACTTTCTAGTTTTTTCGAAGTCTCTAAGTAAAATTAAATAAATGAAATTTACATTATTCCCCGTACTTTCGGGAAATAAAAAGGTTCCAAAAAGTATTATTATATAATTTCTAGCTTTTATCACCTTAGCTAGCTCGGAGGAATTTTCGTTCAATTCCAGAGTCGCATAATAATTTTTGAGCTCAGTAAGTAGTATACCCTGGCCTCTCGCACCACCAAATTCAACCATATCCCTGGCTAAAAATTCTTCACACAGAGAATTGGGTTGTTGAACCGACCCGTTAACCGCCTTAGGGAGACCCAATAACATGTACACATCCTCTAGTGTGACGGTAAATTCAGCTTTTGGTAGATGAAATATGTGGGTCTCTGGTCTCCACCTTTGCAATATTGCAAGTATGAACTTTGAATCAATCGTGCAGTTGTATATCTTTATAACATTTCTGAAACCTACGTATTTGAGATAGGATATGATCAACGGGTCGGGAGAAAAGTAGTTGTGTGACCAGATTCTGAGTCTTTTAGTACCCTAAGTTAATAATGTAAAAAGTGTAAGAGTCCATAAGATGTATAAAGCATTAATAGAAGTATGAAAAATGTATAAGAATACAAGAAACTTACAAACGCTGCAATATTGTCCCTTGTGCTTCTGTGAGAATCGCCCATTGTGAGAAGAACCATTGTTGAAATTGTCTGAGATTATGAAAGAGTTTGTAGCAGAGAGTGAGATGATTGTGGATGCAATAGAAGTATGTGAGGCTCTGTATTTATAGGCAAAATTTTATCATAGAGTAAGTGAGGTGGTTGGTGGGTGCATGCATGTATGATAAGTGTCACTCTTGCAGTCTAGGTGCAGGCTAGGTGGTAGCCTTGGCGAAGGCATCTCTGCATGCATGTAATACGATTGGACGTGTAGGGAGGAGCCATTGGACTTGGAGAATGAGTACAAAAATGAAAGGTGTTACCATCACTGTTGGCGAATTAGAAGTGGCATAGGTTCCAATGTAGGTGCAGGCTAGGTGACACCCTTGGGGAAGGCATCTTTGCATGCATGTAATACGATTGTATGTGTAGGGAGGCGCCATTGGACTTGGTGAATGAGTATAAAAATGAAAGGTATTGCCATCCCTATTGGTGAATTAGAGGTGGCATGGATTGCAGTGTAGGTGCAGGCTAGGAGGCATCCTTGGGGAAGGCATCTTTGCATGCATGTAATACGATTGGACGTGTATAGAGGTGCCATTGGCTTGGCGAATGAGTACAAAAATTAAAGGTGTCGCCATACCTGTTGGCGAATTAGAGGTGGCATGGGTTATAATGCAGGCTAGGTGACAGCCTTGGGGAAGGCATCTTTTCATGCATGTAATATGATTGGACGTGTAGGGAGGCGCCATTGGACTTGGCGAATGAGTACAAAAATGAAAGGTGTCGCCATCCTAGTTGGAGAATTAGAGGTTGCATGGATTGCAATGTACGTGCAGGCTAGGTGGAAGCCTTGGGGAAGGCATCTCTGGATGCATGTAATACGATTGGACATATAGGGAGGCGCAAACTTGGAAGAGGTCCCGTGACACAAATATTTTATCAGAATCTGGTTTTTTTGGTAACAACCAAATAATATTTGATAAGGTTGACGTTCAAGATGACAAGGACCTTCAGAATATGTTTTCCAATCATGAGTATTCTGGGTACGACTCTATTGAGTTGTACATTATGCTGCGAGAGCCTCAGCTGTCACAAGTGGTTGATCCTCTGGAGACCGAACAAGCAGAAGTAGATGTTGTTGATAAAGAATAAGAAAATGACGAGTTAGAGTTTGACGACACGGTCAACAATGATTCTGAAGACGATGGGATACCTGGTATACCTTTGAACGAGATCTACACACCACCTCTACACATGACAAACTTCAACATGGGCGGAGATGAACCGTCATCTAATTTATTTTTCAATCCATATATGCAGTCAAATGAAAACTTAAAAGAGAAATACAAATTTCATAATAGAGAAGAATGTATCTGAGCCATAAAAAAGTTTCACTAGCTCAACTCGGTCGATTTTAAGGTAGATCGTGTAAATCCATAAATGTACAAGATCAAGTGTATCCATCCAAATTGTATGTTCAAGATCACTGCATCATATAGATTAAGAGGTGATTGTTGGGTCATAGGTTCTATGTCCACCCACATGTTTGTTAATTCTACTTAATCACAGGATCATCCGAAATTAAATTATGATCTCATATGTCAAGAAATCTTACCCCTCGTCAGCAACGATCCATCGTTGAAGGTGAAAACCATAATCTCTCACATCACTACGGTATTTAACTATACTCCGTCATACCGAAAGGCGTGGTTAGCAAAGACCAAGGCGATTGAAAAGGTATATGGAAACTTGGAGGAGTCATACAAAGAGGGAGATCAAATACAAAGCTCTTAGGAAAGCGGTTATAAATGCAGGGTATGCATTGACACAACCTACGTTCAAATATTATCGCAACGAGATCCGATTGTCAAATCCGGATGCTGGTAGGTGGATCGATAACATTCCAGTTGAGAAATGGACTAGGTCATACGACAATGGACAACGATGGGGACACATGACAACAAATTTGATTGAATCCATGAACGGGGTATTCAAAGTCATATGAAACCTCCCAGTAACTGCTTTGGTTAAATCAAAATATTTTAGGATGGCTTCGTTGTTTTCCAAAAGAGGTGAAATCTGGAATGATGTGTTGCAATCGGGACAAATATGGAGTGAAATCTGCATGAAGTATGTTAAGGTAGAAAGTGATAAAGCCAACACCCATCTGGTTATACGGTTCGACTGACACAACCATAACTTCATTGTCAAAGAGACAATCGACCAAAACGAGGAGTTGCCAATACAAGAGTATAGGGCTATACTACCTTCTCATTAGTGCATGTTGTACCCCAAAATTTGCCCTCTCATGTTTTCCAAGGTCTTCCCCTACATGGTTGGTCGCAAACCCTTGCTTAAGGAAAAGGAAAATTGTGAGTGGTGTCTTCAAGTTTCCTTCTAGTGGAGCATCAGAGCTTCCTTTGATTGGAACATAAGAGCTTCCTTTGATTTGGAGCATCAGATCTTCCTTCGATTTGGAGCATCAGAGCTTCCTTCGATTTGGAGCACTGAAGATTCCTTTGATTGAAACATCAGAGAAAGGCCCTTCGATTGGCATTCCAAAAGAGTCCATTCGAAGAAGCTTGCAAGGTTCCATTCGAAGAACATGCAAAGGTTCATTCGAAGAAGCTTTCAGAGAGTCCATTCGAAGAAGCTTGCAAAGGTCCATTCGAAGGAGGCTAGCAGCCCATTTGTAAGAGGGCATTCGAAGGCCAGTTACACAATAGAAAATTTAAAATGAGACAAGATCTCATGTGTTTGGCCAATGTTACAGATTCCTATTCATGGCTTCCAAACAAAATCAAGGTTGTTTAAACCGTTTCCTTCTTGTCCCCTCTACCCCCTCTATATAAAGAGATCACAAAGTGTTGCAAGGGGGGGGGGGGGGGGGGAGAACGAAAAAAGATTGGAGAGACGCTGCCCACAAAATCCATCAAAGGTTGCTAGAATTTTCCAAGAAAAGCCACCCTTCAGCAAAAGGTGCCCACGCCTAGAAGCTCCAGATCAAAGGTGCACACATTCAGGAAGTACCCAAATTGAAGTTTTACTCTATTGGTAAGAAAGGGTAAATTATCCAACCTCATATTTGCATAATACATCCATACTGGTTTGTTACCTTCGATTTGCTATCCTATACAGGATCAAAGGGCCTGTGTTTTACACCCAGGTCATGTTCTTCGTTTGCTAACATTTACTGCAGACATAGCCTGAAAAGACCAAGCAAGCGCAGGATCAAAGGACCTGGGTTTCGATACCCAGGTCTTGCATTTTATTTTGCTAACATAATTTTGCAGGTATAGCATCCCAGATCGAAGGAGACACCTTCTCTGGATCGAAGCATTGGCTTTCTGGGTCGAAGAAGACATGTCCTTCCTGGATCGAAAGGCATTCCCTTTCCCTAGGATCGAAGGGCATTCCCCTTCCATGGATCTAAGGCTATTCAAGTCCCACTCCCTAGCCCAATCGAAAAGGCCACATCTCTCCTGAATGGACGACCATAACTTTCCTGGGATCGAAGCCCCCCTTTCTCTGCAATCGAAGGGTGCCCCATTTGTTTTTTTTAATACTTTTTGGTTCATTTCTCTATTGATTTCTTTTTTTTAATATTAAAATCAAAATCACAAAAATATTAGGCTAGTTGTTTTTCCAACTAAATTTATTCTGTAAATAAATTATTTTAACATCTTTTTTTTCTTAAAATAAAAATAAATTGACTTAGGTCTTATTTTCTTTTATACCAAAAAACAACAAAAAAGATTCTCTTATACTTTGCGCGCGTTTATTTAATTTTGTATTTTTTACTATTATTTTATCTGTTTACTGGGTGTAATAGATAAAATTTGGATATTTACTGCTTTATTCATCATTATCCTTGTATGATGTAAATCCCCTCCCTGAAGCCTTGTAATAGCGTAGGACCTCTATTTTCTGCGATTTCTTTTTACTGATTTTCATATTAACTGCTAGTAACTAGACATGTATGACAAAGACTAAAATCAAACACTAGCAATCATAATAAAAAGACAAAAATAACTAAAACACAACACAATTGCACACAAGCACCTCTAAGGTACGCCCACTTTGGTTGCCTTTAATAAACAGTCATGAGGCAGGAATGCTTTAGAAAAGACCCGTAAATCAAAAGATCATATTCCCTCGATGACCCTACAGTTTCCTTCTCAGTAAATGATCTAGTCCCTAAAACAGAATTGCTAAAGCATCTCCATAAATTTCATTCGTGACAGTGACGTCCCTTCGATTGTCCCTTAACATCCAACGATAAGGCTACCTACTCACTAATAGTAGGATAGCATTGTCTAAAGGATATGGAGGAAAAGAACAACCTTTTCAAGTATAAAAGTATATAGCTGTTAGAAGTTTGCTCAAACGATTTTTTATGCACTTACACACAAAAACTACTTTTTAAAAGACATTTTTCGAACACTTTGTATAAATTCTCTACTATCCCGAGAAACACTACAAAGTTCTCTGTACTAAGGCGTTCTCAAAACATTTTCAAACACAAAGGACAAAAGCATTTTGGAAAAATGAGCAAACCTCTAAGAGCCCGTGGAAAACCATAGATGGAAATGGTGCTAACACATTCCCTTTCCATAATCTACCCCCCTTACTCAAAAAATTCTCGAAAAGGTCTTTTTAGGTTCTTTTCACCCTTTCCTTTGTTGGATAAAATAAAAGACGGTGGCGACTCTTGCTTACCGCATATTTGCAAACAAAAAACGGAAAAACTAGCATATATAACAGTCAGTTCTGCCACATTAAAACAGAAATGGAGACTCTGTTGGGGAAAATAAAAAGTGGGGTTTACCTTAGAGTTAGTTCATTGTTAAATATATTTGTTGTGTGTTTGCTTGCTTTATCCTTAAGGTTTTGCTTGGGTTGTTACTAAAAGATCCTACACCCAGATCTGGGGCACCTTATTAGGTAAGTAGCAATAAATCATGGAGGTTGTACGGTGTAGACCAATACAGACGAAGTGGTGGCTACGTTAGCGTGATGCTTTGGATTGTACTAATGTTCCTTGTGTAAGTTAAGGATAACATTAGGCTTCCTCAATGTCACTAAGCGCTAACAGACCTTTAGAACCTTTAATTGACTCATCCTAGCCATTAGGAAGTAGTGAGATAACCGGCTTTGGTTTCGACCGAAGATTGGTTGATACTCGATGCTACACTCATTGAGACTTGACTCCTGAGTTTTGTTTGGTTGTGAGTCAATCTTCGATCGAACGAAGCTTGTGGGAAGGGTCAGTGATATTGAGATCCCTTAGAACCCAGTTACTATTTATAGGACAGGTTGAACCAATCCAACTTCAAGAGGGTACTACCTTAAAACCCATGCAAGCCTAAACCAAAGGTTGTTTGTGTGACTTGTGTGCTTTCAACTTGAACTACTTGCAGGGTTTTATTATCTGACAACATGATTTCCTTGCAGGATTTGTTTACAGTCATTATCCAATAACTTGTATTTCTTACAGAGTTTACTTGTTTACATAACCTTACACTTTTACTTAACGCATAGCATACACATCATAAAATCATCCCATAGCATCTCCTTAACTATTTCAAGGATCTCAAGGGTTTGTGATGCAGGTTATGGTAAATCAGACGTCTAGCAAGGGGAAAAGGGGATTTATTCTCCTCTAGCCAATGCCGTCAAAAGACCAAAACACGACAACTTGAGTCAGAGGCTATGACCCACTTGATATGGTGAGCTTGACTCTCGTAGAAGGACACTCAACAATACAAAGTTCTTTAACCAAAGCTGCAAATTTCAACGTCTGACATTTTCTTATTTACCCCGCGAGTCCTTGAAAACATTACATATGCATATAATACATGTTATTGTATAAACAGGTTTCAAAGCAGGGTCCTCATCTTATTTGCTGTTTATTTCAGCAAGAAAATTAATGGCTCGAAAACCTGAAAAGGCGGCTATGGCAAAAAAGGGTATCCCGGTTGACTGAAAATATTAAAAGACAGTCCAGGAAAAAGTTAGGGATTAAAGCGTACGACTACGTCCCGTTATCTTGTCATTTGTCTAAACATTAGAAGGTTTACTATCCTGATCCGCATTCTCTAAGGACTCCAAGAGTTGGTATAATAGTCAAACCATCTACAAAATCCCCAATTGATATTATCTACAACAAATATCAAGACAAGGGAATTCTACTATAAGGTCACTTCCATGTTCTTAGCATGCAACCTATTGACGCCAGGTGTTCTCATACCCTCGGCAGAGCAAATTCCCCAAATTACTGCTCCAACGAAAATTACCCAATGAATTCACCAAGCTTCTCAGGATTCCCCAAGCGGATTACAGAGTTTACTTCCTCCACGGACACATTCTGAATAAAGCAAATTCTCATCTAGAAACAGTTCAGGTACGATCCAAGAAATGATGTTATCCAGACACTTACTCCAGATTCTCATCTAGAAATAGTTTAGGTACGATCCAAGAACAGATGTCATCCTGACACTAACTCCAGATTCTCATCTATAAACGGTTCAGGTACGATCCAAGAACGGATGTCATCCTGACACTTACTCCAAATTCTCATCTAGAAATAGTTCAGGTACGATCCAAATACGGATGTCATCCTGACACTTACTCCTGATTATCATCTAGAAACAATTCTGGTACGATCCAGAGACGGATGTCATCCTGACACTTACTCCTAGATTCTCATCTAGAAACGGTTCAGGTACGATCCAGAGACGGATGTCATCCTGGCACTTACTCTAGATTCTCATCTAGAAATGGTTCAGGTACGATCCAGAGACGGATGTCATCCTAAT
The DNA here is from genome assembly GCA_948472305.1 of Vicia faba. Classification (NCBI taxonomy): domain Eukaryota; kingdom Viridiplantae; phylum Streptophyta; class Magnoliopsida; order Fabales; family Fabaceae; genus Vicia; species Vicia faba. The sequence goes on along the minus strand of OX451736.1, from coordinate 1,395,708,703 downwards.
ACTTATTCCAGATTATCTCCTTACAACAATTCAGGTACGATCCAGAGACGGATATCATCCTGATACTTATTCAGATCATCTTCTAGAAACGGTTCAGGTACGGTCCAGAGACGGATGTCATCCTGATACTTATTCCAGATTATCTTCTAGAAACAGTTCATGTACGATCCAAGAACGAATGTCATCCTGAAACTTACTCCAGATTCTCATCTAGAAACAGTTCAGGTACGATCCAAAGACAGATGTCATCCTAACACTTACTCCAGATTCTCATCTAAAAACGGTTCAGGTACGATCCAGAGACGGATATCATCCTGATACTTATTTAGATCATCTTCTAGCAACAAATTAGGTACGATCCAAAACGGATGTCATCCTGATGCTTAGTCCAGACCATCCTTTAGCAACAGTTCAGGTACGATCCAAAACGGATGTCATCCTGATACTTAGTCTAGATTATCCCATAGTAACAGTTCAAGTACGATCCAGACACGGATATTATCCTGATACTTATTCAGATCATCTTCTAGCAACAGTTCAGGTACGATCTAAAACGGATGTCATCCTGATACTTAGTCCAAATTATCTCCTAGCAATAGTTCAGGTACGATCCAGAGACGGATATCATCCTGATACTTATTCCAGATTATCCTCTAGCAACAGTTCAGGTACAATCCAGAGACGGATATCATCATGATACTTATTCAAACCATCTTCTAAGTACAGTGCAGATACGATCCAGAGACGGATGTCATCCTGACACTCATTCAACTCATGTTTCAAGTATAGTGAAGATACGATCCAAAGACGAATGTCATTCTGACACTCATTCAACACACGTTTCAAGTACAGTGCAGATACGATCCAGAGACGGATGTCATTATGACACTCATTCAACACATGTTTCAAGTACAGTGCAAATATGATCCAAAGACGGATGTCATTCTGACACTCATTCAATACATGTTCAAGTATAATCACAACATAGATCCATCCACAAAATCTCCAGCAAGCATAGGGGCAGAAACATCCCGATGAAAAGTAATTGTTGTATCCTCAGCGTACGACCTCGTGACGTCTATGTTCCCCATAGAGCATAAACAACCAGAGTTCTGCCCTCTTCTTCCGCAAGCAGGGATTACCTTCTCCAGCTGAAGTCTGTTTTCCCCAACCCAGTTCAAACAGTTATAAAACCTCATCCTGAGTAGAGTTTATTTCTCTAACTACAGAATTTCTTTCCCCAATAGAGTTTATTTCTCTACGGCGGAAAAATCTTCCAATAAAGCATTCTCCCTCCACAGAGTTATTCTCAAGCAGAGTCAATCCCCGGCAGAACTTCCTCAAACAGAAAGAGGAAATCCCTGGAAAATAATATCCATTCATCATCCCCATCGGAAATGAAGGATTCAGCCTCCTTATACTCTCCAACAACAGTTAGGGATTTATTTTCCCAGATTGGGAAATATCGCAATAGCATCCCATGTTCATACATCGTGGCATGCGCATACACATCGCATACAGTATAATATCATTTATTTTGAGAACATCATCAATGCATTTCATACATCATGACATTGCATATGACTAACTCTTTACCTTTTTCAGGGAAAGATCAAATCAACAAACACCGCTACTTATGTGACCTGGTAGTCTTCTCAAAAGCTATGTTTGCTGAAGGGATATTTCAGCAATTTCCTCAGAAATATGTCCTCCCAAGATCTTCTATGGTTTAGTTAGATCGACACCAAGATCTCTCTAATTTCCATTCCAGTTGAAGAAAACTATGAAGCCTGGATTTCGACCAATAATAGTATAAGGTGTTGTGAAGCCTGTAATCCGACCAGATAGTAGTTCACTTCTTCAGACACTGTGAAGCCTAGAATCCGACCAGATAACAATATGAGGTGCTGCAAAGCCTGGAATCCGACCAGGTAGTAGTTCAATTATTCAAAGACACTATGAATCCTGGATTTCGACCAGATAACAGTATAAGGTGTTGTGAAGCCTGGAATCCGACCAAATAACAGTCTACCCTGTCAGTTACTATGAAGCCCGGAACCCGACCGGATAATAGTCAATCAACAATTTAAGACATTGTGAAGCCTAGATTTCGACCAAATAAAAGTATAAAGTGTTGCGAAGCCTGGAATCCGACCAGATAGTAGTTCGCTTCTTCAGACACTGAAGCCTGGATTTCGACCAGATAATAGTATAAAGCTCTATGAAGCCCGGAATCCGACCAGATAACAATTTACCCTGTCAGTTACTATGAAGCCCGGAACTCGACCGGATAATAGTCAGTCAACAATTTAAGACACTGAAGCATGGATTTCGACTAGATAATAGTACAAAGTGTTACGAAGCCTAGAATCCGACCAGATAGCAGTTTACTCTGTTAGTTACTATAAAGCCTAGATTCAACTGGATAGTAGTGTACCTCAGATTCAAGTTGAAGCCTGGACCCGACCAAATAACAACTTAATTTCTTCAAATTACTGAAGCCTAGATACGACCAGATAACGGTACATCTCAGATTCAAGTTAAAGCCTAGACCCGACCAGATAACAACTTAATTAATTCAAACTACAAAGCATGGGTACGACCAGATAACAGTTTAATCTCATTTCCCCAGTAAGTCACTGTGAAGCCTGGAATACGACCAAAGAGCAGTCAGCCTTATCATCCTCAACAAGTCACTGCAAATCCTGGATCCTGACCAGATAGCAGTTCACTTCAATCTCTTCAGCCAAGAGATAACTCCCCAGTAGAGTAATAGACGACTAAAGCTCCTAAAAATCTATGTTCCAAGATAGAGATCAACATTCCTCAGCGGACTCCTCCTCAGACAGCAGGAACATGACTCCCCACAAAGGAGTATCTCATGAAATCAACAGTCTTCTGGATGACATCTTTAAGCCTATCTCCGACGACTCTCCGTCATACTCCTTAGATGACATCTTTAAGCCCATCTCCGACAGTCTCCTGTCACCTTTTCCAAATGGAATCTGTAAGCCCATTCCCAATATTATTCACCAGCAGTATCACTTCAGACGAGTTCAAATTTCTGGGCACTCTAGTGTTCAATCATCTTCCACCTTCAGATCACGAAAGGCAGACAAGCCAATCTATATATTCAGGTTTAAGAAGATTGAACATGGGCAACTGTTGTACCCCAAAAATTTTCCTCTCATGTTTTCCAAGTTCTTCCCCTACATGGTTTCTCACAAACCCTTGCCTAAGGAAAAGGAAAATTTGTGAGTGGTGTTTTCAAGTTTCCTTCGATTGGAGCATCAGAGCTTCCTTCGATTAGAGCATCAAAGCTTCCTTCGATTTTGAGAATCAGAGCTTCCTTCGATTTGGAGCACTAGAGCTTCCTTCAATTGAAACATCACAGGAAAGGTCCTTCGATTGGCATTCCAAAATAGTCCATTTGAAGAAGCTTGCAAGGGTCCATTCGAAGAACATGCAAAGGTTAATTCGAAGAAGCTTTTAAAGAGTCCATTCAGAGAAGCTTGCAAAGGTCCATTTGAAGGAGGCTAGCAGCCCATTCGAAAGAGGGAATTCGAAGGCCAGTTACACAATAGCAAATTCAAAAAGAGACAAGATCCCATGTGTTTGGCCAATGCTACCGATTCCTATTCATGGGTTTCAAACACAATCAAGGTTGTCTAAACCTTTGCCTTCTTGTCCCCTCTACCCCCTCTATATAAAGAGATCACAAAGTGTTGCAAGGGGGTGGGGGAGAATGAAAAAATATTGGAGAGACGCTGCCCACAAAATCCATCAAAGGTTGCCAGAAGTTTCCAAGCAAAGCCACCCTTCAGCAAAAGGTACCCACACCCAGAAGCTCCAGATTGAAGGTGCACACATTCAGGAAGTACCCAAATCAAAGTTTTATTCTATTGGTAAGAAAGGGTAAATTATCCAACCTCATATTTTCATAATACATCTATATTGGTTTGTTACCTTTGATTTTCCATCCTAGACAGGATCAAAGGGCCTGGGTTTGGCACTCAGGTCATGTTCTTCGTTTGCTAACATTTGCTGCATACATAGCCTGAAAAGACCCAACAAGCGCAGGATCACAGAACCTGGGTTTCTATACCCCGGTCCTGCATTTTATTTTGCTAACATACTTTTGCAGGTATATCATCCCAGATCGATGGAGACACCTTCTCTGGATCGAAGCATTGGCCTTCTGGGTCGAAGAAGACATCTTCTTCATGGATCAAAAGGCATTCCCTTTCCCCAAGATCGAAGGGCAATCCCCTTCCCTGGATCGAAGGCTATTCACGCCTCACTCCCAAGCCCAATTGAAAAGGCCACATCTCTCATGAATTGAAGACCATAATTTTCCTAGGATCGAAGCCCCCCTTTCCCTGCAATCGAAGGGTGCCCCATTTGTATTTTTACTTTTTGGTTCATTTCTCTATTGATTTCTTTTTTTTAATATTAAAATAAAAATCACAAAAATATTAGGCTAGTTATTTTTCCAACTAAATTAATTTTGTAAATAAATTAATTAATTATTTTAACATATTTTTTTCTTAAAATTAAAATTAAATAGACTTAGGTCTTATTTTATTTTAAACCAAATAACAACAAAAAGATTCTCTTTTACTTTGCGCGCGTTTATTTAATTTTGTATTTTTTTACTGTTATTGTATCTGTTTACTGGATGTAATAGATAAAATTGGGATATTTACTACTTTATTGCTCATTATCCTTGCATAATGTAAATCCCTTCCCCGAAGCCTTGTAATAGCGTAGGACCTCTATTTTCTGCATTTTCTTTTTACTACTTTTCATATTAACTGCTAGTAACTAGACATGTATGACAAAGACTAAAATCAAACGTTGGCAAACTTAATAAAAAGACAAAAATAACTGAAACACAACACAATTGCACACAAGCACCTCTAAGGTACGCCCACTTTGGTTGCCTTTAAAAAATAGTCATGAGGCAGGAATGCTTTAGCAAAGACCCATAAATCAAAATATCATAGTCCTTCGATGACCCTACAGTTGCCTTCTCAGTAAATGATCTAGTCCCTAAAACAGAATTGCTAAAGCATCTCCATAAATTGCCTTCGTGACTGTAACGTTCCTTCGATTGTCCCTCAACATCCAACGATAAGGCTACCTACTCACTAATAGTAGGATAGCGTTGTCTAAAGGATAAGGAGGAAAAGAACAACCTTTTCGAATACAAAAGTAGATAGCTGTTAGAAGTTTGCTCAAACTATTTTTTTTTTGCATTTACACACAAAAACTACTTTTCAAAAGACATTTTTCAAACACTTTGTATACGTTCTCTACTATCCTGAGAAACACTACAAAGTTTTCCGTACTAATACGTTTTCAAAACATTTTCAAACACAAAGCACAAAAGCATTTTGGAAAAATGAGCAAATCTCTAAGAGCCCACGGAAAACCACAGATGGAAAGGGTGCTAACACCTTCCCTTTCCATAATCTACCCCCTTACTCAGAAAATTCTCGAAAAGGTATTTTTCTGTTCTTTTCACCCTTTTCTTTATTGGATAAAAGAAAAGACGGTGGAAACTCTTGCTTACCGCACATTTGCAAACAAAAAATGCAAAACCAGCATATATAACAGTCAGTTCTGCCACTGTAAAACAATGCGATTGTGGAAAGTTTCAAGCATTTCTTATGCCTTGATCTCATATCATTGTTGTGTGTGCCTATACTCATTAAGACGCATTACAACTTCTATCTCCCATTTACAAGTTTGAAACCTTGCTCAACGTATACAACAACAGCTTCCCTTTGGTAGCAAAACTTGATTATTGGCCTGCATACAACGATGAAATAGTATGGCTTAATGACCAAATGCGAAGGAATACAAAGGGTCATCCCAAAAGCAAGCATATCACAACTGAAATGGACTCCCTTGACAAGCTAGAAAGAAAGTGTGGTTTATGTCGTCAGGTCGGACACAATCATAAAAATTGTCCGACTAGGGCTACTAGCTCAACCACATAAAAATTGTATTACATAACATCTTTACTTTTTAAGTTATAAAAATTACGGTTTTTTATTAAGATCACTTGTTACAACAAGCCTTGCGCATAAAACAAATAAAACACGATAAACCGTCTAAAAAATTACAACTGTTAAAACAATTTCATCTGACCCATGCATCATCAACATTACGTCGATGTCTGTTTTGACTTCCTCCAACCAAAAATTAGGTCTTCCTGTAGCAAGTGAGGTGGTTGTTATTCTTTGATGGATCCTTCTAATTTATCCCCCATCCTCGATGTCTCCCTCTAGCCATCGCATCAACTCTCTCTTCAGACGCTCCATGGAGTGAATGTGCCAAAATTTCATTTTCATCGGAGGTATGGTGGCAGAGAAAATAACGTAACCATCTCTAGTAAAAATAATGGGCGATGTCATGACGTAAATAACAGAGAATAAATAAGAAGACAGTGTGAGAAAGTATGAAGAATGACGGAGGCACGGAGAAATTATTTATAAAAAATGCATTTTTTCCATAGAAGTCAAGTGAGATGGCGCCTCCTCTCACTTTTAGAGTGCATGCGCCATCTCACTTGGATAAAATAGAGTGCATGCACCAAGTGAGATGGCTTCTAGGGAAAATGGGCCAGTGCGTGCGCCATCTCACTTGGCTCCTCCCTTGTGGGGTTTTCTTAAACATGGTTATTTGTGTAATTTTCGCGGAAACATGGTTATTTGCGAAATTTTTTTTCAATACCTGGTTATTGCAAAAAAAAATCACATACTACGAATAATGGATTTAATAAACTGAACACGACCCATAATAGTAAGTAATGATTCCTTCAAAGAAGCTAAATTCACCTTGATTCTATCCGTAATTTCCCGAAAATGGGAGCATTTTGGTTTCTCTTTGAAAATAAGACAACCTAAACAATTAAATTGAATGGTTGTCGAACTAAAACCCAAAGTGAACTTTCGTGAATTGGATAGAGAGGGATGAAAACATAAAACAACTTCCTCTTATCACGGTTGAGAACCTATTTTTCAATACAAAATAAGACCAGGGACAAGGGATCACTTTGGTGCACCCTATGAGAGCACAAAAAATATCTGACTGCTTTCCCATTTGCAAAAATAGAAAGCCTAGATGAATGTAAGATGGTCGAAATATAATTATAAAATTGTTGATTAAATCCATAGAGATGAAGCACATGCATGAGAAAATCCCAATTCAGCATGTCAAAAGCTTTACGAATATCATCTTTAAAAGCTAAATTTGTTAGAATTAATTTACATTTAATTAGATATTAATTTATATTTAGGAATATCTTTTAGATTGTTTATATCTTTTCTAGAAGATATATATCTTAGATCTTCTTAGATCTTTGTAGAAGATATATTTTAGATTAAATTTGTGTATAAATAGCCTAGGGGAGTAAGTTATTGTAATTCATTATAAATCCTTATTTTGAAGCTATCAGTAAATATTCCTTTTTACTTTTATCTTCCTTGTGCACCAACAATTGGTATCTAGAGCTCTGGTTCGAAATCCACGAGAAAAGAAATATTGTGATTAAGAATTACAATATTATGATTCTGGGGGGTTTTTGAGAAAACATTGATTTGGGAAACTCTGCATAAATTGCATAAGGTAGAAGATGAACAGAAACGGTGGAGATATTCATTCCAAGCTTCCAGTATTTGATTGCAAAAACTGGAATTGTTGGAAGATCCAGATGCGCGTGTTATTTGGTTATCAAGATGTGTTAGAACTTGTTACTGATGGCTATAATCTGTTAGAAGCAGATGCAACAGAGGCCCAGAAGATAGCACAGAAGGCACTGAGGAAGAGAGATCAGAAGGTGTTGTTCTACATCCATCGATATGTGGATGCAAATGTGTTTGAGAAGATTGTTGATTCTGAAACAATGAAGGCTGCATGGGACATACTGGTCAGATGTTACAGTGGTGACGCAATAGTGAAGAAGGTGAAGCTTCAGTCTCTCAGAAAGCGATATGAGAATCTCAACATGAAGGACAACGAGAAGGTTTCTGAATACATCTCTAGAGTGATTCTGATCACTAATGAGATGAAAGCTTGTGGAGAAACTTTGTCTAAACAAGTAATCATTGAGAAGATCTCGAGATCTTTAACTTCTCAGTTTGATTACATTGTGGTAGCAATTGAAACTTCTAAAGATCTGAGCACCATGAGAGTTGAAGAGCTGCAAAGTAGTCTAGAGGCGCATGGGTTGCGTATGACTGCAAGAACTTCTGAGAGGGAAGTAGAGCAGCAGGCTCTGAAAGTAACTTCTGGTAAGAAGCATCAGAAGTATACTTGGTCAGAATCCAGAAAGAAAACTAATGGTTGTCAAAAGTCAGAAGCTTCAAATTCTGATAGGCAGAAGAATGTCCAGAGGGAAAGGAGAAGTCTGACAAGAAGAATATTTAGTGTTACTGTTGCAAGAACTTTGGTCACTATGCAAAATATTGTTGGTCCAACAAAGAAAGGAAGTCAGAAGAAGAAAATATAGCAAGAGGAGACTCTGATGATGAACCTGTTCTATTGTTGGCTTTTGAACCTTATGATCTGAATTCATCAGAATGGTGGTATATGGAAACAGGGTGTTCAAACCATCTTACTGGAAACAAGAAGTGTTTGGTTGACTTTGACTTTGGGAAGAGTACAAAGATCAGATGTGTTGATGATAAATACCTCAATGTAGAAGGTATGGGAAATGTCAGAATCATTCTAAACAATGGGAAAGCAGTAGTGATCCAGAATGTTTGGTATGTACCTGGCATGAAAAGCAATCTGATGAGTGTGGGGCAACTGGTTGAGAAAGGTTTTTTAGTTACCATGAAGGACAATCTTCTGAAGATGTATGACTATAATCAAAAGCTGGTTATGGAGTCAGATCAGGGAAGGAACAGAACATTCAAGGTGAATGTTAGAACTGCAGACTCTGGATGTCTTAGTGCAACAAGTGTTGTCAAGGAGAGTGAGTTGTGGCAGAGAAGATTTGGGCATCTGAAATCAAAGAATCTGGTACATGGAATTCCTACAATTAAGAAGCCTGAAAAGTCATCCAAGGTGTGTATGAAAGGGAAGCAACCAAGATTACCATTTGCATCAGAAGTAGCTCAAAGAGCAAAACATGACTTGGGAGTAGTACATTCTGATGTGTGCGGTCTGTTTCCAGTAGCATCGACTGGAGGGAATAAATACTTTGTGTCATTTGTTGATGAGTTCACCTGAATGACATGGGTATCTCTCATAAAGTTCAAACACGAGGTGTTTGCTGAATTCAAAAAGTTCAGACTGAAGGCTGAGAATCAGAGTGGCCAGACTCTGAAATTTCTTAGAACTGATGGTGGTGGTGAGTATAACTCCATAGAATTCAGAAGTTTCTGTGAGGAGAATGGAATTGAGCATGAGGTTACTGCTCTATATACTCCTCAACACAATGGTCTTGCTGAAAGTAAAAATCGTACTTTTCTAGATATGGTGAGAAACATGCTGAAAGAGAAGAAGCTTCCTCATACTCTGGGGAGAAGTTGTTGCAACTGCATGTTATATGCTCAACAGATGTCCAATGAAGAAATTAAAGGAAATAATTCCTATTCAGAAGTGGACTGGAGATAAGCAAAATGTTAGTCATTTGAAGGTGTTTGGTTCTGTATGTTACAAACATGTCCCAGAAGACAGAAGACATGAGTTGGATGATAAAAGTAAAGTGATGTTGCTGGTGGGGTATTACAGTATAGGTTCGTACAAACTTTATTGTCCAGAAACTAACAAAGTTGAGTTCAGCAGAGATGTCATTGTAGAGGAATCAAAAGTTTGGAATTGGGAAAAGTCTCATCCTGGCTCTGATAACAGAACTTCTGAAGAAAGGTCAGAAACACATGTTTCTGAAGCTGGTAAAGACTCTGACTCTGAAGAAGATACAGAAGGAGAAGATGATTCTGACTCTGACTCTGACTCCGATGGTGATCCAGACTTTAAAGACAATCAAGGTTCTGGAGAAAGTCTAATTGTTGAAGCAAGTGCTTCTGAAGGGGAAAGTTCTGGTGTCCAAAGTTTTGAAGGTCCAATTCAGAGGAAACAAAGAGTCAGAGGCATCCCAAGAAGATTTTCAGAGTTTGACATGTTGCTAGACATTGAAGTAAACTCTGAAGGAGAAGTTATTCAGTGTGCAATGTTAGTAGACTCTGAACTCGTGAGCACGAAAGAGGCTCTTAAGCAGCAAGTTTGGTTACAGGACATGAAAGAAGAACTTGATGCTATAGAGAGAAACAAGACTTGGAAGCTGACAGAACTTCCAAAAGGCAAGAAAGTCATCAGTGTCAGATGGGTTTTCAAGCAGAAGCTAAAGCCAGATAGATCAATTGGAAAACACAAAGCGAGATTAGTAGCAAGAGGCTTCCTACAGAAGCCTGGGCTGGATTACTTTGAAGTGTTTGCACCTGTAGCGAGACATGAAACAATCATACTAGTGATTGCAATAACTGCTAACAGGAATTTCCCTCTGATACATTTAGATGTAAAATCTGTATTTCTGAATGGTCCATTACAAGAAGAGGTGTAAGTTTCACAACCTCTTGGATTTGAGAAAAATAACCAGGAAGGGATGGTGTTCAAATTACACAAAGCATTGTATAGATTGAAGCAAATGCCTAGAGCTTGGAATTTGAAGAGTGATTCGTTTTTCAAGGAACAAGGGTTTCAGAAGTATGAGATGGAGTATGGTGTTTATGTTCAGCACACTTCAGAAGATAATATGATGTTTGTCTGTTTGTACGTTGATGACATACTACTTACAGGAAGTTCTGAACAAAAGATAGTTGAGTTCAAGAAAGTTCTGATGAATGCATTTGAGATGACAGATCTTGGAAAAATGAGTTTCTTTCTAGGGATGGAATTTATGTACTCTGAGAAAGGAATCATTTTACATCAGATGAAGTATGAACTAAAGCTTCTAAAGAGATTTAAGCTAGAAAATTGCAAGGTTTCTATCACACCTGCTGATACGAATCAGAAGTTGGACTCTGATTCTGATGGAGAGGATGCGAATGCTACTACCTTCAAACAGATGGTTGATTCTCTAAGGTATTTGTGTAATACGAGACCTGATATTTGCTATGCAGTTGGAATGGTTAGAAGATTTATGAGCAAACCAAAGTGGCCCCATTACAAGCTGCAGTCACGGTTCTGAGGTATGTGAAAGGAACTCTGAAATATGGAGTGTTATTTCCATCTAGAAGAAAGATCGAATCAGAACTTCTGAGTTATTCTGGTTCTGATTGGTGTGGAGATAGAGTTGACAGAAGAAGTACTTCTGGGTACTTATTCAAATTTCTGAGAGGTCCTATTTCTTGGTGTTCCAAGAAGCAACCTCTTGTTGTTCTATCAACTTGTGAAGCTGAATATGTTGCAGGTGCTCTGACTGCATGTCAAGATGTGTGGATTCTGAACTTGCTAAAAGATTTGAAGATTGAGGTAAATAAATCTCTGAAGTTGATGATTGATAACAAGTCTGCAATCAATCTTGCCAAGAATCCAGTGTTGCATGGAAGAAGCAAGCAAATTGAGGCCAAGTATCATTTTCTGAGGAATCAATTTCATAATAGAATATTAGAGGTTGTGCACTGTAGCACTCAGAAGCAGCAGACATATGTTCTGACAAAGACTACCAAAACTGATCAATTTCTTAGTTTAAGGGATGAAATTGGTGTTGTCTGTTTTGGGTAAATATAAATTAAGGGATGATGTTAGAATTAATTTAGATTTAATTAGATATTAATTTATATTTAGGAATATCTTTTAGATTGTTTATATCTTTGTTAGAAGATAAATATCTTAGATCTTCCTAGATCTTTGTAGAAGATATATTTTAGATTTAATTTTGTGTATAAATAGCCTAGTGGAGTAGGTTATTGTAATTCATTGTAAATATTTATTTTGAAGCTATCAGTAAATATTCCTTTTGCCTTTTATCTTCCTTGTGCACCAACAAAATTTCTCAAAAACTAGTTACGATCTAACTTGTTGATGGCTTCTAAAACGAGAATAACACAATCAGAGATATGAATATCGTGGATGAACCCTCATTGATGAATAGAAATAAATCCAAGAATAATCAAATCCAAGTTTTTGTACCCCAAAATTTGCCTTCTCATTTTATCAAGATTCTCCTCACAAGACTTCTTGGACTCAAGACCAAATTAGGGTTTGCTCAGCTCAAGACATCTCCTTGCACTGATGACCTGAAATTAGAGTTTGAGTTTGCACAAGGATTTTTGTACTTCCAATGCCTCATGTGACTTTCATACTTCATGTTGGACCTCTAAGATTGCCCATACCAAGTTTCAAGCCTTGAATCAAATTTTTGCCCAGTCAATTGGACAGTTGACCTAAAAAATCAACTGTATTGGGGAAAAAGCCAACCATGGCCAATTTACAGTCAAACCTCATAATTTTTTATCCACATCAACATTATGGACTCGTATGAACCATTTAATCAAGTTTGGACCACAACTCCTCAAGAAATTTGATCAGATCTTCAAAAGGGCAAAATGGTCAAAATTAGGGTTTTGACTGTAGAAGAGCAATTTCTGATTTTTGACCTAGCCAATGTAAAATTGGGTTCAAGCATGGTTTCAAGGACTGAATGGCACCATCTTGACCTAATCACAAGGTTCAAAAGATCTCAAATGCATTGGATTGACAGATGAATTTTCCAGTCAACTGATTAAAAATCAACTGTACACTAAAAAGTCAAACTTTGACTTTTTGGTCAAAATCAAGTGCCAAGGGTTATATTTCATCAAGATGTGTCAAAACATGAAACTTTTTCACCAAGAAACCTAATTTTGGAATTTAGGGTTTACGTTTGAAAAATTTCATAACTTAGAATTTTTCTAAGTTATGAAAATTTCTTATTTTTTCCCAACTTTTCCCAACTTTTTCACCATGATGAAATTGGATTCAAACAAAACTTCAAACATGAAAGTTGTAGTCATCCACAAAATATACAACTTTTATTCATAAAGTTTTCCCAAAAGATGCTTGGATCTCAAGTTATGATTTTGTGAATAAGGGTCCATAAACTTTTTAACTTAGTGAAATTTTGCCCTAGTTTAGGCAGATTTTTGACCTAACTTCATGGCAACTTTTCACCTAGTTCCAAGTGTAATCTCAAGATGAATTTCAAAGATGGATTGTATAGCATGTTACAAGCTTTCCAAAATGTCCAAGAACTCTCCAAGATCATTTATGGTTAGGGAGATTCGAAGAAATGAAAATGGCCATTTCTCACATTTGTCCATGGCATTTTGCACAAGGTTACAACTTGCAAATCGGTCCTAAGCATGATTGTACTTATTTTACAGGTCCTAATCCTTTCCACACCCCTTAATTTAATGCAAATACATTGGACAATGGCTTTGTTCTGAGCTATGGAGCTTTGCACAATGAATTAATCCATTTATGGCATAAAGGTAACAATGTCATTTCCATAAAGCTTGCTTTTTTGCAACTTTGTAGTCCTTGAGCATTGAACCTGATCTTTGGCTACAAACAAGATCCACAAACTTGAGGCAAAGTACACCAACTATGCTCAGACCTCAAGCTAGCTTGTACAGGCCTCGAGCATTATCATCTCACTTTTGCTTCAAAAGCAAGTAAACTTGCAAAAAGTCCATAACTAGAGTATCTGTAAAAACCAAGCTTGGATATCATTTCAAACAACTTCAGCATATTGTAACAAGCCTAAGACACGATTTGCTAAGCTCTCAAACACCCTCTAACACAGAAAACCCCATTTCTTCCCAAAGCAGGGCAACTTCTGCAAACACCAAGCCACCTCCATATTCCCTCGTGCGTTTTGCTTGAAACCACTTCAAACACATTTCCTGCAACACACCTAAACTATCTAACCCATTGTTCAGCAACTGTAACCTCATTTTCAAGCTTCACCATTTTCAATTTCTGAGTTTGCAGGTTGACTTCTACAAGGAGATTCAAGCCATTTCAAAGCAAGCCGAGCATTGGGAAAGCTTGAGGGAACTTCAAGCAAGCTCACGAGTACATCGGGCCTCACTCAAAGTTGCTACATTGCCATAGCCAAATTCAACTGAACAAGGTAATTTTCAAAGTTCTATCTCCTTATTTAGGCATCATTAGGCTTAGGTTTGTGAAGCAAAAATGTAGTCTTTAATGTGCTTGAGCTGTACATATGCATAGTTCTTATTTATATTAAATGAGCTAGGAGAATTTGGATGATGAACATGCTGAAAATTTTAGTGTAAAATTTAGGGCCTTTAAAATTCTCTCTGTCCTTTGAGAGTTAGGTCACAAAATGGATATGGTTGGAATCGTGATTGAAAATGCTATAACTTTCATGTTGTAAATTTTTGATTTCATGCAAGCAATAGAGAGAACAGATTTGAGTAACAGAAGGCGCGCGTTTGGGACGAAGGAGCAAGGACAGGGATGAAGTGTGTCCTGGGCCTGGGCGCCTTGGGCCTGCTTCTTTTGGCACCCCCCCTTTTACTTTCTGCACCCCCTTTTGCATTTTCTTATATTTTTTATATTTTCTTGCATATTTATATTTTCTGACTTTATTTATTTATTTTTTGAACATTTAAAAATCTCAAAAATATTTTCTTAATTTTTTGCATTTTATTTTATTATTTTTATTATTTTTTTGGACATAAAAATAGTTTATTAAATAACAATATACTTTATTTTCTTAAATAAACTTGCAAATAACATAAAAATATTATTTATTTTTATTTTTATTATTTATATACTTAAAATATTATTTTCTCACATATTTTATTATTTAACATTTTTTTATATATATTTATTTATTTTCTTGTACATAAATGAATGAATAAATAAATAATATCAAGCATATTTTCCTTTAAAACAAAAACTAGGGTTTTCACCTTTTCAAAAATAATCACTTTATTTTCTCTTATTTTTAAGACTTGAATAAACTTATTTTCTCATGCATAAAACAAATAAAAAAAAACATTTTGCATATTTACAATTTATTCCATATTTAAATACTTGTTTATTTATTTATTGTTGTATAAATTCAATTGGGTTGTAATAGTAAATTAGGGTTTTATTTTGAGCAATATCCCCTTATTCAAACTTGTACTCCCCTTCCCATAATAATGTGTAATAGTTTAGATTTACTTTACGCATTTATTGCTTTCATATACCATGATAGTAAAAACTAGGGTTTGTATGCAAAGACAAAAAAATCAAACAAATAGCATGACTTAACACAAGACAAAATGCATTAAAAATGACAACACCATGCACACAAGCACCTCTTAGGGTTCATCCACTTTGTTTCCTTAAAACATGGCCATGGTATGCATGCTAGGTATCTTGGCAAAATCAATCAAAACAAAAAGATCATAGTCCCTCGATGACGCTATCAAAATGTTGCCTAAAAACAAATGAACTTAGTCCCCAAAACTTGCTAAGATACTTGGCACCATTGCTATCATGGTCATACGATGACCCATGCCCGTCCCGTTTAACATCCAAAGATAGGGTTGTTTACCAAATACAATGGTATAACAACAATGTCAAAGGGTTAAAAACGTACAAGAAAGACTTTTGGTTAGGTAGATGCTCCTAGTTACTTGATCAAATTTCAAACCATCCTTGCTCTTTTCAAACAAACACACACACAATTTCAAAACATTTCCCAACAAACTTTCAAACATTGAAACATTTTTCAAAAGACAAACACCTTTGTATACATTCAAACAAGAATCATTACAAAGGTTGCCTAAACAAAAGCCTCTTTTCAAAATACTTTCAAAACGACACAAAGCACCATTTCAAACAATTGAAAAAGCAAAGCAAGTGATCTAAAACAAGTAACTAAGAGCCCATGGAAAACCATGGATGAAAAGGGTGCTAGCACCTTCCCTTTTCATAATCTACCCCCCGAACCCAAAAACAATCTCAAAGGTCTTTCCTGTGCTTTTTTACCTTTCCTTTTGGATAAAATAAAAGTCAGTGGCGACTCTTGCTAAACCGTAACATTTGTGATCACAAATGCGAAACCTCAAGTCAGTTCTCCCACCGCATCACAGAACTGGCGACTCTGTTGGGGATTAATATAAAAGTGGGGTTACCTTAGGGTTTTATATCACCTTTACATGCTTATCTTGCTTGACTTGTTTGCTTTACACTTGGGTTCTATTGTTTGGGTTTGAATCCTCTACCCGGATTTGGGAAACATTCATAGGTAAATAGCAATACGTTGTGGAAACTGTGCGGGATGTACTGACATGGTTGAAGCAATAGCTATATTAGTGCCACATATTTGTGGGTACCGGTAGCCTTTGAGTCAATCAAAGAGAATACGGGGTCGCTGAGTGATGTCATGAAGCACTAATGGACTTTTAGAACCTTTACTTGACAAACTTGGCCTTTTAGGATGTAGTGAGATGAGCGGCTTTGGTGCAGTCCGAAGTTGGTAGATACTCGATACTACACTCATTGAGGGTTGTTTTCTTGGAATATTTCGGTCGCCAGTAAAGTGGCTAAACTGAAACAATGAACACAGAAAATAATCCAGTGATATTGAGCTCCTTAGAACCCGGTTACTATTTTCTAGGACAGGTTGAGCCAACTAAACTTCAAGAGGGTACTTGCCTATGAAACCCCATGCAAGCCTAAACTAGGATCTTGTGTGATTTTTTCGTACATATATACTTGTGCATAATGTCATGGACATCATGAAGCATCATATGCATCCACTAACCATTTCAAGGATTTGGATCTTCATCTTTGTTCCTGTTTTGTAGGTAATGGATTCACTTCGCAGTAAAACCATTCAAGTCAACCTTGTAAGAATTCCACCTCAACTCAAAGAGATAGCTTCAAGGATTCCTGATAATTCTACATTCACTAAGAGGCACGGTCGTCTTCTCAACTTAGTCACTGTCAACACTGAGGAGGATATGCTGAAAGTTCTCTTCCAGTTCTTTGACCCTTTTCATCATTGCTTTACATTTCCTGACTACCAACGTGTGCCTACTTTGGAGGAATTTTCTCAACTCTTGAGGATTCCTATTCTCAATCAACTACCCTTCAACGGTACGGAAAGAGATCCAAAGCCTGAAGATGTTGCTCAAGCCCTACACTTGCAACCATCTGATATCATAGGCCATTGGGAAACTAGAAGTGGTGTCAAAGGCTTCTTGTCAAAGTTTCTGTTTGAGAAGGCCCAAAGCTGCTGGGACTCTTTGGACTTACAAGCTTTTGAGGAGATTGTACCTCTTCTCATCTATGGGTTGGTCTTGTTCCCTAATCCTGACCAACTTATAGATGTAAGTGCTGTCAAAATTTTCATGGCTTGCAACCCGGTGCCTACATTACTTGGGGATATCCTCCACTCTTTTCACACTCGAACAATAAGGAAAAGAAGTGTTCTCATGTGTTGCACTCCTCTACTGGCAATATGGTTTATTTCTCATCTTTCCCAATCATTCTTGAGGAATGAGCAAGGTTTGAGGTGGTCACAACGATTGATGACTCTTACACATTCAGATGTTCATTGGTGTTCTCGATCCAGAGAAAATGTTATCATCATTGAACATTGTGGGGAATTCCCTAATGTCCCTCTACTTGGAATTAGGGTAGGCATTACCTACAACCCTTGCTTGGCTCTGAGACAGTTTGGTTATTCCCGAAGGGATGGCCCACATGACATGCTGGTTCCAGACTTGGTTTTTGACTTTGACAACGACGATCAAGGACTTCGACAAAGGTTCATCCGAGCTTGGAGGATGCCCAACAAGGTGGACAGTAAGACCTTGTGACACAAGAATTTCGTCCCCCTTGAGCCTTACCTCAAGTGGGTACGAAACCGCGCTCAAAGTCTTATGATGCCTTACCCCTACATTCTCCCTGTGATCAAAGATCCTGTTATGGAAGGAGAGGTTCCATACACCCTCCTACATCCTGACATGCCAACATCACTCGAAGATTTACAAAGGAGTTGGATACATCTCAAGGGAGAACGCGATACTTTTGAAGCCCAATTCTACGCCAGCGAGAAGAAGGTTTTGGAACTCACTCGTCAACTTCATGAAGAGCAGACTCTCAACACCTATATTTCTCCAAAGAGGATGCGCAACTTATTTTTACCTTATAATTTTGTCTTATTTTGCCCATGGGGCATTGATGTACTAACAAATTCTATCTTATTAATATGACGTGTGTTCCTTTTTTGTTTAAAACAAATTTGAATTTCTGCATCCTTGAATGCATTACATGAATACATATCATTCATCATATGCATAAATAGGTCTTCACACCAAGTTTCCTCATCTCTCTGCTGTTTATTTCAGCAAGATGGATATAGAACAGACGGTCAAAGACTTACAAGCGCAGAATTCCCAGTTTCAACAGCTACTTTTGACATTGGCCAAGGGGCAGGAGGAGCTCAAGACCTTGCTAGAGAAGGAAAAAGAGAAAAGGAAGAAGAAGAGAACTGGTGTGGTTACTTTGGGTAGAAGATTTGAAGGTCAAACCAGAAGGGTCCTGGATTTCCCATCAACCTCTGAGGAAGGAGAAGGAAAGGGTAAAGGAACTGCAGTGGCATCTGATTCTGAGGCAGAGGAAGAAGAGGATGAGGACTATTCTTAACAGCAATACCCTCTTGCAGATGACAAATACAAGAACCTGGAAGAACGTCTAGCTGCCATGGAGATACAGAGAGTGCCTAGGCTGGACTTTGAAGAGTTAGGGTTGGTTTCTGGAATAGTAATCCCTCATAAGTTTAAGGTGCCTCTATTTGCTAAGTACGATGGGTTGTCTTGTCCCAAGATGCACCTACGATCTTATGTCAGGAAAATTCAACCATATTCTTCTGACAAAGACCTGTGGGTCCATTTCTTCCAGGACAGTTTGTCGGGGACGCAGCTAGATTGGTTTTACCAGTTGGAGAGGTCTGATGTGCATAATTGGGAGGGTTTGGCAGCCACCTTCTACAAACAGTATCAATATAATGCGGACTTAGCACCAACCCGTACTCAATTACAGAGTATGGGCATGGTCTCAAATGAAGGTTTCAAAGAGTATGCCCAAAAATGGAGAGACTTGGCAGGACGAGTACAACCACCTCTATCTGAGAGGGAACTAATAGATATGTTCTTGGGTACACTATCAGGCCCCTTTTTCAATCACCTGATTGGAAGTTCGTCTGCGGAGTTCACCGAGTTGATTCTAACTGGTGAGAGAGTTGAAGCCGGCATAAGAAGCGGGAAAATTCAAAAAGATGCATCTGCTTCTGCTGCCATCAAAAAGACTTTTCCAGCAAAGAAAGAAGTATCAGCTGTCTACTCCCAAAGAGGTCAAGGAAGAGTTGAGCGCCGGCCAATGGTGGGGGCCGTAATGATTCAGAAGTCTGCAGCTGATCAGACCAGAAACAATCAACCCAGAACCAACCAAACAAGGGTGGAAAGGCCTGTACGACAATTCACCCGGATAAACATGACTCCTTCTCAGGTTCTACCCCATCTCTTGAAGTTAAACCTTGCAAGTCTGAAAGAGGCCCCGAAGAATCCGAATACATCTTCTCCTTACTACCATTCGAACGCCAAGTGTGCTTATCATTCAGACAGCCCAGGGCACGACACCAACAATTTTTGGGCCCTCAAGAATAAGATTCAGGATTTAATAGACGCTAAAGAAGTTGAATTCGACGCCCCTGAAAAGCCGAATGTAATCTCTGCTCCAATGCCAAAGCATGGCCACAATGCCCATGTTGTTGAAGAGGATCTTTTTGTTGCTACTGTTGATGATTTGATGACTCCGCTACCGATAATCAAGTTGAATTTGCTGAAGGCTGGGATTTTCCCAGGTTGTGAAGAAGATTGCTGCCTTTGTTCATCCTTACCAACCGACTGTCCATTGTTGAAGTTAGGCATCCAACGCCTAATGGATAACCAAGAAATCCTTTTTGAAAAGACTCTTGTTACACCGACTTCTGTCAATGATGTTTCGATAATAACCATATCCACAAATCTTTCTAAGGTCTCCAAAAGACCTGTTAAGATTACATCCGCTCTGAAGACCGTACCTTTGAAGATAACCATGCCCGGGCCCGTCCCGTACAAGTCCGACAGATCAGTATCATGGAACTATGGTGGAGAAATCTACTATCACGGTATTAAACAAATTGAATCAACTGAAGAGAGTTCTGATGAAGAGACTTCTGACATTGGAAACATTGTCGGAATAATAAAAATCACCCGCAGTGGAAGAATTTTCTCTCCGGAGATTGCCCCTCCAAAGGAAATCTTTGGACCCTCAGCTGCTCCTAAGGTTACCCCTGTACCAGTCAACATATCTGCAAGAACTCCAACTATTGAAGAAGTTGTGACTCCTGTAGTTGTTCCCTCTTCTGTTGCTGATGATAGAGGGAAAGGGATCCAAGAAGAGCATGTCAGGACGAAGGCTCAGCCATTGGTCATCCCTGAAACTTCTCAAAAAGAAATGGAAGAAATTTTGAAAATAATTAAGAAAAGCGATTATGATGTTGTGGAACAACTGGGGCAAACCCCCTCAAAATCTCTATGTTGGCCTTGCTGCTTTGTTCAAAAGCTCATGCTAATGCTTTGATCATATTTTTGAAGACGGCCCACGTGCCACAAGAAACCTCCGCGGATCAGTTCTAGGAATGTGTATCTAGCTTAACAGCTGACAATGGTCTAGGATTCTCCGATGCTGATCTAACAATCAAAGGGAGAAAACATAATGACGATTTGCATGTCTCAGTGGAATGCAGAGGGACTACTCTAGCACACATACTGGTAGACACTGGTTCATCGCTGAATGTCTTGCCAAAGAAAGCTTTGGATAGACTGAATTGTGAAGGCTTAACCCTGAAACCCAGCAATATCATTGTCAGAGCCTTTGATGGTTCTAAAAGGATGGTCCACGGGGAGGTGGACATCTCGATTAAAGTGGGAACTGAAACCTTCAACTCCACATTCTATGTGATGGACATCCGTCCTTCCTATTCTTGCTTGTTGGGAAGATCCTGGATTCACAACGCTGGAGCCGCTACTTCTACTCTGCATCAAATGCTCAAGTACCCTATCCAGGGGGAAATTATAACTGTTCACAGTGAAGAGGAATACATGATAAGCCATCTAAATTCTTTCCGCTATGTAGAATTGGATGGTGAATTCGTCGAAACCCCTTTTCAGCATTTTGAAGAGGTAGCTCAGGAGATTGCGGCAACCAAGACAGTGTCTTCTATACCCATGATTACCAGACTTCCGCCTCGGATGTCGTCTCTCAAAGATGCAAAGGTTGTGATTGAAGAAGGAGGAAGCACAATCTGGGGGCAGCTTCCCGACTTTCCTTTCAAATCTGATAAATTCGGCTTGAGATTCACTTCTTCTACTCAAAAGGATGTACGTCACACCCGTGCTGGAGGGCCACCAGTGAAGATCACCCATCATGGAGTCAATGCTTTGGAGGATGGTTAAGAGGAGAGAACCTTAGAAGACTGGATTTTCCCTACTGTTGGCGGAGGACTGTTGCGATACGGTGGGAGAAATGACTTGAGGTTTTGCGTTTGTGGTCACAAATGTTTCGGTTTAGCAAGAGTCGCCATCGACTTTTTATTTTATCATAAGTGTAAGTGTTTAGTTATTGGCATGTATTTTTGGTAAAACCAGGTGTGTGAATGTCATGACTGATGTCATAACATTCTGGATTATTAGGTACTTTATGTAGAAAAAGTATGGCATACAGTAGCTGCTGTTTATGAGTGTGTATCTGAGCATTTTGCAATGATCACATTTATTACTTTCTTCCAAAATCAGTAAACAGGAATTCTGATGTCATAACAAATGTTAAGACATCCTGTGCTGATCTAACAGTTATGCAGTTTGGTTAATTCTGAGATTTTTCAGGAAGTTGGTTCATTCCTTCCAGAACAGAATCTCACGTGGACTTTAGGTTAACCTAGCTCAACCCTAATCTGGTTGATAAAGTCTTGTGACCAAGTCTTGAGGTTAACCCTAATTAACCCTAGCTTTTCGTGGAAGCCCTAACTGAAGAAACAACTGCATATATATATTCAACAGGAAAGCTGATTGGAATTAAACTCTTAGACAGAAGATCAATTAGGAGCTGTATAGTTTTAACTGTTGTAATCCAAGCAAGTATCATTGTGATAAGTGACTTGGAATAGGTTTTGATTGTAAGGGTTTTTGTATCACTCAAAGCTTTGAAGCAAGAGTGTTTGTGTCTCTTGACTAAAGCTTTGAAGCAAAGTCAAGATAGGTTTATGTATCACTCAAAGCTGTGAAGCACGAGTGTTTGTGTTACTTGATTAAAAGCTATGAAGCATAATCAAGTGTATGTTCTGAAGAGTGTCTTCATTATTTCATTAGTCAATTGTTTAAGTATCACTGCTGTGATTGAGGGGGAGTGAGTAGGAACTCAGGTTTAAGTTGAACTTAGATTGAAGTTGCATTGGGTAGGTCTTAAGTGAAGGAGATAAATTGGTTGGTTTATTCCTGAATTAATATCTCTTATAGTGGATTTCATCCTTGGCTTGGTAGCCCCCAGAGTAGGTGTTGTTTCACACTGAACTGGGTAAACAATTGACTGTGTTCTTTACTATTTTTATTTACTGTCTTATAGAAAGTCAGATACGGTGTCATAACATTCACTGTGACATTGAGTATCTGCTTCCAGAATTTCAATTGGTATCAGAGCAGGCACCCTGCCTGTATTACTGGGTGAGATCTAGGGATATCACTTTCTGGCACTATGGACAAAGAAGGAGTTTTTGGAAACAGACCACCCATTCTGGATGGATCAAATTATGACTACTGGAAACCTCGTATGATTGCCTTCTTAAAAGCACTGGACAAAAAGGCTTGGAGAGCTGCTGACAAAGGATGGAACCATCCCACTATAACTGAGAAAGATGGGACAATCAGTCTGAAGCCTGAGGAAGAATGGAGCAAAGAAGAAGATGAGTTAGCCCTGGGTAATTCCAAAGCTTTAAATGCCTTATTCAATGGAATTGACATAAACATATTCAGACTGGTACACCAATGTGAACTGGCCAAGGAAGTTTGGGACACTCTCAAAACTACCCATGAGGGCACATCCAAAGTAAAAATGTCAAGGCTTCAGATGCTGACTACCATGTTTGAGAACCTAAGGATGATGGAAGATGAAACCATTCATGAGTTTCACATGAACATCTTGGAGATTGCCAACACCTCAGGAGCATTGGGAGAAAAGATGTCAGAAGAAAAACTGGTGAGAAAGATTCTCAGATCCTTGCCTAAAAATTTTGCAATGAAGGTAACTTCTATAGAGGAAGCCTAGGATATCAGCAAGTTGAAGGTGGATGAACTCATTGGGTCTCTTCAGACTTTTGAGATGGGGATCAGTGAAAATGTTGACAAGAAGAACAAGAGCATAGCACTTGTATTCAACACTGAAGATGAAAACAAGGAGGATGAAGAAGAAAGTATTTCAGAAGCTATAGCCATGCTTGGAAGACAATTCAACAAACTCATCAAGAGAATGGATCCAAAGTCAAGGTCAAATTTTAAGAACATTTCTTCTGACATTAACAAATCTTATGACTCCAGCAGAAAACCAAGGTCTGAAGAGAAGGGAAATCAAAGCAGAGGAATTCAATGTCATGGATGTGAAGGATATGGGCACATTCGAGCTGAATGTCCTACCTTTCTTAAGAAACAAAAGAAAGGAATGTCTGTTACCTGGTCTGACTGTGATTCAGAAAGTAATTCTGAAGAAGAATCTTCCAAACTAGTTACTGCACTAACTGGTGTTTGTACCTCTGAAAGTGACACTAGTGATGAGGAAGTGACATTTGAAGAATTGGCTGATACATACAAGAAATTATGTATCAGAAGTGCTGAAGTCTGTCTGCAAAATGAGAGACAAACAAAACTCATAATAAAGTTGGAGGCTGAAAAAAGGGCAGACATTGAAACTATAAGTCATCTAGAAGAGGAAGTTCAATTGCTGAACTCAAAACTGAACCAGATGACCAAATCTGTCAAGATGCTGACAAATGGAACTGACAAATTGGAAGAAATCCTTCAGGTTGGACAAATTGAGGGAAACAAGTCTGGTCTAGGATTTGTGGCAGCAAAGAAATCTGGTGCAGACAAGAAGATCAGGCCTGATAAACAAATGTCAAAGCAAATGTCACAACACAGCACTCAACATCGGGAACAGAGAAATATGAAGAAAAAATACCAAAGATGGAGATGTCATCATTGTGGGAGGTTTGGTCACATAAAGCCATTCTGCTTCAGATTGTATGGATACCCTAATCAGAACCCAGGTGTCAAACCTAAGTCTAACAAGGTACCACATACTCCACAATGGAAGAAAAAGGCTACTGCCCTGATAGCCCACACTTCCCTTAGAGTCTCTGCAAAGGAAGACTGGTACTTTGACAGTGGGTGCTCTAAGCACATGACTGGAATTAAGAACCTTCTCAATAATGTCAAACCTCACACCACTAGTTATGTGACCTTTGGAGATGGTGCTAGAGGAGAAATCGAAGGAGTTGGTAACTTGGACTGCCCTGGAGTTCCAAATCTAAATGAAGTACTATTGGTAAAAGGCCTGACTGCTAATCTCATTAGTATCAGTCAATTATGTGATCTAGGATTCAAGGTCAACTTCTCAAAATCTGAATGTCTTGTAACTAATGAAAAACAAGAAATTGTAATGAAAGGAGTCAGATCTAAAGACAATTGTTACTTGTGGGAACCTGAGAACACTAATTACTCCACTGTGTGTTCTATTGCCAAAGAAGAAAAAGAGGTGAAACTGTGGCACCAAAAATTTGGCCACCTTCATCTAAGAGGAATGAAAAGGATTATATCCATGGAGGCAGTCAGAGGGATTCCAAGACTGCAAATTGATGAAGGGAGAGTTTGTGGTGAATGTCAGGTTGGTAAGCAGACTAGGATGTCACATCCAAAGTCAAGACATCTGACCACCTCTAAGGTTCTAGAACTTCTTCATATGGATCTGATGGGACCAATGCAGGTGGAAAGTCTTGGTGGAAAGAGATATGCCTATGTTGTTGTGGATGACTTTTCCAGATTCACCTGGATTAACTTCATTAGGGAAAAATCTGATGTGTTTGAAGTTTTTAAAGAACTGTGCAAAAGAATTCAAAGAGAAAAAGAAGGGTGTATTGTCAGAATCAGAAGTGATCATGGAAAGGAATTTGAAAACAGTAAGTTTAATAAGTTCTGTTCCTCAGAAGGAATTAGTCATGAATTCTCTTCTCCTATAACTCCTCAACAAAATGGAGTTGTAGAAAGGAAAAATAGGACCATACAGGAATCTGCCAGAGCTATGATACATGCCAAAAGACTTCCTATTCATTTTTGGGTTGAAGCTATGAATACAGCCTATTATGTCCATAACAGAGTCACTTTGAGAAAGGGAACCTCATCCACCATTTATGAACTCTGGAAAGGAAGAAAGCCAACTGTGAAGTACTTCCATGTATTTGGCAGCAAATGCTATATTCTGGCAGATCGTGAACAAAGGAGAAAGCTGGAACCTAAAAGTGATGAAGGTATATTTCTAGGATACTCCTCCAACAGCAGAGCTTATAGGGTATTCAATTCCAGGACCAAAGTCATGATGGAATCAATAAATGTCATAGTTGATGATTATCATGAAGAAACAGATGTCCCTTGTAATGTTGAGACATTCTTTGAGACTCCAACTCAACAGAATGACCTTCCTAACACCACTACAGCAGACTCTGAATCCAAGGAAGCTAGCAAAATCCCTTCCATCAGAATTCAGAAAGATCATCCTAAAGAACTTATCATAGGGGATTCTAACAGTGGAGTCATTACAAGATCTAGAGAAATCATCTCTAACTCTTGCTTTGTGTCTAAAATTGAACCAAGAAATGTTAAGGAGGCTCTAACTGATGAATACTGGATTGGTGCAATGCAAGATGAATTGAACCAATTTAAGCAACATGAAGTTTAGGAGTTAGTTCCTAGACCAGAGGGAACAAACATCATTGGCACAAAATGGATATACCAGAACAAATCAGATGCTGAAGGAGTTATCACTAGGAATAAGGCAAGACTTGTTGCCCAAGGATACACTCAAGTTGAAGGGGTTGATTTTGATGAGACCTTTGCCCCTGTAGCCAGACTGGAATCTATCATACTCCTATTGGGAATTGCTTGTCTCCTGAAGTTCAAGCTATTTCAGATGGATGTAAAAAGTGCCTTCCTAAATGGGTACTTAAATGAGGAAGTTTATGTGGAACAACCTAAAGGTTTTGTGGATCCAAACCACCCTGATCATGTCTACAAATTGAGGAAAGCTCTATATGGCCTGAAACAAGCTCCTAGAGCATGGTATGACAGGTTAACAAAATTTCTCTCAGACAAAGGATACAGAAAAGGAGGCTTGGATAAAACCCTCTTTGTCAAAAATGAAGGAGGGAAGTTAATGGTAGCTCAAATATATGTTGATGACATAGTGTTTGGGGGAATGTCAGAACAAATGGTTAAACATTTTGCTGACCAGATGCAGGCTGAATTCGAAATGAGTCTCATGGGAGAACTGACTTATTTTCTTGGACTGCAAGTCTCTCAGATGGAGGACTCAATCTTTCTATCTCAAAGCAAGTATGCAAAGAACATTGTCAAGAAGTTTGGTATGGAGAATGCCAGTCACAAAAGGACTCCTGCACCTACTCATTTAAAGCTATCCAAAGATTCAAGTGGGGTTAAGGTGGACCAAAGTCTGTACAGAAGCATGATAGGAAGTTTGATGTACTTAACAGCCAGCAGACCTGACATTGCTTTTGCAGTTGGAGTCTGTGCAAGATACCAAGCTGATCCTAAAGTCAGTCATATCAACCAAGTGAAGAGAATTTTGAAGTATGTAAGTGGAACTTACAACTATGGCTTGCTATACTCTCATGGCTGTGAACCAACTCTGACTGGTTATTGTGATGCTGATTGGGCTGGAAGTGTTGATGATAGAAAAAGCACCTCTGGAGGATGTTTCTTCTTAGTAAATAATCTGGTCTCCTGGTTCAGCAAGAAACAGAACTGTGTGTCTCTCTCTACTGCTGAAGCTGAATACATTGCAGCTGGTAGTAGCTGTTCTCAAATGATCTGGATGAAAAAGATGCTTACTGAGTATAATGTCACACAAGATGTTATGACATTGTACTGCGATAATCTGAGTACAATCAACATTTCCAAGAACCCTATTCAGCATAGCAGGACCAAGCATATTGACATTAGACATCACTTTATCAGAGACCTTGTAGAAGAGAAGACGATTAAACTGGAACATGTTGCCACTGAGCTACAGCTGGCTAATATTTTTACCAAGGCACTTGATGCAAATAAATTTGAAAACTTGAGGGGCAAGTTGGGTATTTACCAACATGAGGAATTGTAGCAATTAATTTTGCTTAAAACAAGGGTTGAAGGAGTTATTTTTGTTAAGTCTATTTTGATTGGGTTAATCATATGTTTTCCCATTTACTTCAAAATTGTTAAGAAGTTGAATAGACACTCATTTTCCTCCTTCCTCTCTCGACTCTGCAACAAATCCCATTCTCTCAATCAAAGTTTTCTCTCTAGTTGCTACTGGTTTTCTAAGACTATCAAAATGTCTCAAACATCATCCTCATCCAAGACGACCGTTTCATCCTCATCCTCTGATCGAGATTCTCGGGCAATCACATCATGCATGGATTCTGAAGTCCTGGAGATTATTCCTCTTAGAGAAATGGCAACTAACCCCTCCAAGGTCAAAAAGCTGAGAACAAGGCATGCAGGAAGGTCTGAAGCTACTTCATCCGGTAATCCCTCTCAACCTTCATCTTCTGTACCAAATAGGGAAGGCTCAGCTTATGTTCATCAAGAAATAGCTAGGCTTTTTACAAGAATTTTGAATGAAACCCACTCTGTACCTGGGATTTTTGTTCCACTAAATCAAGAACCAGCAAGCCCAAATGTTGAAGTAAATCCAGATGTCTCTGAGAATGTTGAGACTCCAAATGACAACATTCAGAAATCATCTGAAAACCTTGATGATATTCAGAACCCTTCAGAGAAGAATGTTGAACCACCTGTTATTGATGTGGATGAGGAATACTCAGACAATGACCTAATTGCAAATATCAACCCTAGTATAGCTAGGAGAATGATGAACAGAAAGGGTAATCAGGATGCTGCAAAATGTCTGACCAAAGAGAAACCTGCTGATAAGAAAACCAGGTCTGAAGGCAAGACTGGTGTGGAAACTGTGAAGACTGGTCTGTCCAAAGGGAAGGTGAAAGCCCGAGTACATGCTGGGAGTCTCTCAAAACCTGTGAGACAACCAATAGAAAAGAAGAGGAAAGAGCCTGAACCTTCTGATTCTGATGAGGAATCAGAATTTGAAATTGATGCTGAAGACATTCCTCTCAGAAGGAAACTCCCTTCCAGCAAAATGGCTAGAGTTCCTGAAGTCCCCACTGACAACATTTCATTTCACCACCCTGAAAATGCCAACAGATGGAAGTATGTTTGCTTGAAGAGAATAGCCTTGGAAAGAGAACTAAACAATGGTGCCATGGATTGTAAGGAAATCATGGACCTAATCAAAGCTGCTGGACTAATGAAGACTGTGGAAAAATTTACCAAATGCTATGAAAATCTTGTCAAGGAATTCATAGTGAATTTGTCTGATGAATGTGCTGATGGAAGGTCAGCTGACTTTGAATGTGTCTATGTGAGAGGAAGAAAAGTTAATTTCTCTCCCTCTGAAATTAACAAATTCCTTGGAAGATCAAATGAGGCTTGCCCTGAACTAGAAGTTACTGACAATGAAGTATGCCAAACCATCACAGCAAGACAAGTCAAGTGCTGGCCCTTAAGAGGCAAGCTGAATGCTAGCAAGCTAAGCATAAAATTTGCCATCCTGCACAAGATTGGTGCAGCCAACTGGGTCCCTACCAACCATAAATCAACCATCTCTATAGGATTGGGGAGATTCATTTATGCTGTTGGAACCAGGACTGAATTTGACTATGGCAGGTATATATTTGATCAAACTTTAAAACATGCTGGAAGCTATGCTGTTAAAGGCCCTATTGCCTTTCCCTCCCTCCTATGTGGAATTGTCCTTGCTCAGTACCCTGACATCCTGGTGGAAAGAGAT
This sequence comes from Vicia faba, assembly GCA_948472305.1. NCBI lineage: Eukaryota > Viridiplantae > Streptophyta > Magnoliopsida > Fabales > Fabaceae > Vicia > Vicia faba. Next base: position 1,395,679,444 of record OX451736.1, on the reverse strand, counting down.
ACTGCCTGCAAAAGAGCTCCTGCTCTTGGGTTACACTACAAGTAATTCCAGGGATCTCATGTTCCTGACATTGTCATAACATCAACTGAGACATCAACTGTAAAAACTCAGTCCAAGACATCTGATGTTATAGCTGTGCTGAAGGAAACCTGCAAAGAGCTGGAGACAAGGAAAAAGACTCTTGAGAACCTAATTGCCAGATTAGAACAGGAGGAGACTGAAGGACAAGGAATGGGAGAGGATGCTGTTGAAGATCAGCTCAATGCTGAAGAAAGTGCCTCCTCTGAAGATGACAGTGCTTAAAGTTTGGTGGAGTTGACAAGCTTGATGCTGGTTCCTGTTGATACAAGTGATTTCAGTTTTTTTTTTTTATTACTCATTTTGGATAACTGTATAACATATAAGTACATGTATCTCTGGCCTATTTGTGGCTAAATAGGGGGAGATATTTTGTGTTAATTACTTGGTAGACATTATATTTTTCTGCAGACATATTCATTCTGCTGCTCTCTATTCTCTGATTGTTTAGGGGTTTTAGCCAAAAATCTGCCAAAGGGGGAGTTTGTAAGTGTTTAGTTATTGGCATGTATTTTTGGTAAAACCAGGTGTGTGAATGTCATGACTGATGTCATAACATTATGGATTATTAGGTACTTTATGCAGAAAAAGTATGGCATACAGTAGCTGCTGTTTATGAGTGTGTATCTGAGCATTTTGCAATGATCACATTTATTACTTTCTGCCAAAATCAGTAAACAGGAATTCTGATGTCATAACAAATGTTAAGACATCCTGTACTGATCTAACAGTTATGCAGTTTGGTTAATTCTGAGATTTTTCAGGAAGATGGTCCATTCCTTCCAGAACAGAATCTCACGTGGACTTTAGGTTAACCTAGCTCAACCCTAATCTGGTTGATAAAGTCTTGTGACCAAGTCTTGAGGTTAACCCTAATTAACCCTAGCTTTTCGTGGAAGCCCTAACTGAAGAAACAACTGCATATATATATTCAACAGGAAAGCTGATTGGAATTAAACTCTTAGACAGAAGATCAATTAGGAGCTGTATAGTTTTAACTGCTGTAATCCAAGCAAGTATCATTGTGATAAGTGACTTGGAATAGGTTTTGATTGTAAGGGTTTTTGTATCACTCAAAGCTTTGAAGCAAGAGTGTTTGTGTCTCTTGACTAAAGCTTTGAAGCAAAGTCAAGATAGGTTTATGTATCACTCAAAGCTGTGAAGCACGAGTGTTTGTGTTACTTGATTAAAAGCTGTGAAGCATAATCAAGTGTATGTTCTGAAGAGTGTCTTCATTATTTCATTAGTCAATTGTTTAAGTATCACTGCTGTGATTGAGGGGGAGTGAGTAGGAACTCAGGTTTAAGTTGAACTTAGATTGAAGTTGCATTGGGTAGGTCTTAAGTGAAGGAGATAAACTGGTTGGTTTATTCCTGAATTAATATCTCTTATAGTGGATTTCCTCCCTGGCTTGGTAGCCCCCAGAGTAGGTGTTGTTTCACACTGAACTGGGTAAACAATTGACTGTGTTCTTTACTGTTTTTATTTACTGTCTTATAGAAAGTCAGATACGGTGTCATAACATTCACTGTGACATTGAGTATCTGCTGCCAGAATTTCAATAAGGAAAGGTCAAAAAGCACAGGAAAGACCTTTGAGATGTTTTCTTGGGTTCGGGGAGTAGATATGAAAAGGGAAGGTGCAAGCACCCTTTTCATCCATTGTTATCCATGGGCTCTTAGTTACTTGTTTAGATCACTTGCTTTTGCTTTTCAATTGTTTGAAATGGTGCTTTGTGTGTGGTTTTGAAAGATGTTTTGAAAAGAGGCCATCATTGTGGCAACCTTTGTAATGATTCTTGTTTGAATGTATACAAGGGTGTTTTTTTCCTTTTGAAAAGATATTTCAATGTTTGAAAGTTTGTTTTTTGGGAAATGTTTTGAATTGTGTTGTGAAGTGTGTTTGAAAATAGCAAGGATGTTTTGCAAGTTTTGATCAAGTAACTAAAAGTTATCTACCATATTTCACTCAAAGATCTTTCCTATATGTTTTTAACCCTTTTGACAGTGTTGTTTTACCATTGCATTTGGTAAACAACCTTGTATTAAGATGTTAAACGGGACAGGCGCGGGTCATCGTATAGACCATGATAGCAATTGTGTTAAGTATCTTTAGCAATTTTTTGAGGGACTTGATCATTTTGTTTAGGCAACCAAGATAGCGTCATCGAGGGACTATGATCTTTTGTTTTGTTTTTGTTTTGCCAAAGTGCCCAACATGCATAACATGGCCCATTTTTAAGGCAACAAGTGGATAGTAACCCTAGGGGTGCAAGTGTGCATTGTGTATTGATTTTCATGCATTTTTGTCTTTGTATTAGTCAAGCTACTTGTTAATTTTGGATTTTTGCATACAACCCCTAATCTCTAATCATGGCATAATTGAAAGCGTAAATGCGTAAAATAATCTATACTATTACAACATGATTATGGGAGGGGGATATAATTTTTGAATGAGGATTATTTGACAAGAAATTAAAACCCTAATTTTTACTATTACATCCAAATTGAATCAAATGGCATAAATAATAAATGAACAAATATTTAAATAAACAAATTAAATAAACATACAAAATAATATGAATATGCAAAAAAGTTTTTGTTTATTTTTATGTATGTAAAAATATTTAATGCAAAAAAGAAAGAAATAAATAAAAAGATCATTATTTTTATTTATTAAGGGTAAAACCCTAATTTTTAAGAATATGAATATATTGAATATATTATTTATATACAATAAAATAAAATAGTGTATATACAAAAAATAAAATATATTTAAAAAAAAGTATTTTTTAAGTATAAATAATAAAAATAAAAGTATAGTATTTTTATGTATTTTTTCTAAAGTATCTATTAAATAAAATAAAAGTATGTATATATATTAATTATATTAAATATGTACAAAAAATAAAATAAAATATATACAAGATAAAAATATATTTAGAATAATATTTTTGAGTGTAAACAAAAGAATAAAAATAAGAGGTATAATTATATTATTTTCAAGTTTTAAATAAAATAGAAATATATATATATATATATATATATATATATATATATATATATATATATATATATATATATATATATATATATATATATATATATATATATATATATATATATATATATATATATATATATATATATATATATATATATATATATATATATATATATATATATATATATATATATATATATATATATATATATATATATATATATATATATATATATATATATATATATATATATATATATATATATATATATATACTAATTAAATTGTTTTTTATGTTAGAAAAAATAGAAATAAAATGCAAAATAAATATAAAAAAAATAAAATATTTTTTTGGGTATTTTTTATGTTTGGAAATAATAAAATAAAATCAGAAATGAAAATAAAATAACAAAACATAAAAATATGAAGAAATGGGCCAGGGGGTGTATTCAGCAAAATGGGGGGTGTCAAAATCAAAAGAAGCAAAGCCCAGCCCAAGTCAGACTTCATCTTCAACCTTTGTCCAAAATTTCGCGCGCGCCCTGTACAACTGCTAGATCCTGCATACGAGCTCTATTGCAAAAACACATAACATCAAAGTTGTAGAGCTTTTCAAGACGAATCTAACCATATAAAAAACTAATCATAACTCTCAAAGACCAGAGAGAATTTCTCTGGCCCTAAAATCTAACCTAATTTTTTCAGGATATTCATGGATCAAATTCTCTTAGCATGCTTAATAAAAATTAAAACTGAGCATATGTACAGCTTCATGGCAATGAATACTACATTTCTTATTCACAAACCTAAGTCTAAATGTTCCTAAATAGAGAGATAGGAAGTTGATAAAAACCAGTTTTAGCTGACTTCGTGTATGGCAGTGTGGAGCTTTTCAACAAGGCCTGAGATGTCTGGGAGCTTGCTTGAACTTCACTTGACCTTCTCCATTGTCTAGCTTGCCTTGAATGCACTTGAACAAGCCTACAGAACTCAACCTGCACGAGCTCAAAATGAAAATGGAAAACCCTGTAAATGGAGTTATATTTGGTGTTTAAGGGTTGGGATAGTTTGGATAGGTTATGTAGAAGATGTTTGAACCAACTTGGGGCCAAACGCACGAGCAAAATGTGAGATAGAACTCAAGTTGCAGATGTTGCCCTGTTTTGCCAATGGAAGGTGATTTTGAGCTATGGGATGTTTGAGGGCTCAAAGGGTCGTGTTTCTGGTTCAAGGGGGTGTGAGAAAGAGGTTTCAAGTGCTTGCACAAGTTAGTTTTGGCTGATGTTCAAGTTCTAGTGTTTTGGACATGTTTCTTGTATTTTAAGCCAAAATGCACAATGCTGTCATACAAGCCTGTACAGGCTATCTATAAGCATGCCTCTTCTGACCTTGGCCCCTCAAGTTGATGGATATGCTTTTCTGCACAAGATTTGGCTCTATGCTCAAGGATTGTGGTTTTGACATAAAGCAAGATTTGGCAAAAATGGAAATGTTGCTTTTTCTATTTAGGGATTAATCCAAGGTGCAATGCTCTAATGACCAAAACAATGCCTTAGACCAATGGTTTTGCACTTAATTATTGAGTGTGGAATGGTTTTGAGGCCTGTAATCTAGTGCAAAGCAAGCTGATTTGAATTTGCAACTTGTATCACAATGAACATGCCATGGATAAAAAATGAGTTTTTGCCAACTTCAAGCCTTCGATTCTCCATAACCACAAATGTGTTTGGAGAGTTTTTATACATTTTGGAAATCTTGCAACATGATCTACAATCCATATTTGAAATGAAATTTGAGATTCCAAGTGGAACTATGTGAAAAATGGCCATGAAGATAGGTCCAAATCTTGCCTAAACTAGGGTAAAATTTCACTAAGTTAAAAGTTTTAGGGACCCTTGTTCCAAAAATCATAACTTGAGATCCAAGCTTCTTTTGGGAAAACTATGTGAATCAAAGTTTTAGACTTTGTTGAGGAATACAACTTTCATGTTGGAAGTTTTGTTTGAATCCAAATGTATCATGGGGAAAATGTTGGGCAAAGTTAGGAAAAATTAAGAAAATTTCATAACTTAGAAAAATTCTAAGTTATGAAATTTTCCAACTTTAAACCCTAATTTGCAAAAATGGGTTTCTTGATGAACAAGTTTCATGTTTTGACACATCTTGATGAAAAATGACCCTTGGCACTTGATTTTGACCTAAAAGTCAAAGTTTGACTTTTTCAGTGTACATTCAAAATTTGATCAGTTGACTGAAAATTTCATCTGTCAATCCAATGCAATTGAGATCTTTTGAACCTTGTGAATAGGTCAATATGATGCCATTGAGTCCTTGAATCCATGCTTGAACCCAATTTTCCCTTGGCTAGGTCAAAAATCAGAAATTGCCCTTGTGCAGTCAAAACCCTAAAAATGACCATTTTGCCCTTTTGGTGATCTGATCAAGTTTCTTGTGGAGTTGTGGTCCAAACTTGATCAAATGGTTCATATGAGTTCATAATGTTGACGTGGATCAAAAATTATGAGGTTTTACTGTAAATTGGCCACAATTGACTTTTTCCCCAATACAATTGATTTATAGGTCAACTGTCCAATTGATTGAGCAAAAATTGGATTCAAGGCTTGAAACTTGGTAGAAGTAATCTTGTAAGTCCAACATGAAGTATGAAAGTCATTTTGAGAATTGAAAGTCCAAAATTCCTTGTGCAAACTCAAACCCTAATTTAGGTCAACAGTGCAAGGAGATGTCTTGAGCAGAGCAATACCCTAGCTTGATCTTGAGTTCAAAGAGCCTTGTGATGAGAAATGTTGATAAAATAAGAGGGAAATTTTGGGGTACAACAGTTTCCCCTGTTCAATCTTCTTGAACCTGAAGAGTTAGATTGGCGAGTTTGGCCTTTCGTGACTCGAAGGTAAAAGAGGATTGGACACTAGAGTGCCCGTAAATTTGCACTCGTCAAAATGTAACCGAGGGAATGGGCTTAAAGATGCCATTTGGAGAACATAGAATCTTGTTGGAGATGGGCTTAAAAGATGCCATCCAAAACTTGTTCGTTGAAAATTAAGAGCATGATAATCAGAATGGTATCCGTTTCTTGAACGTATCTGAGTTATATCTGGAGATTGGATTCGTATGAACAAAGGAATGGCGTCCGTGTCTGGAGCGCATCCGAGTTGTAACTTTATTTGATTTTTGAATGAATATCAGAATGACTGACGTGTCTGGAGTGTATATGTATTGTATCCGAAATATGAAATATGAATAAGCGGCAGAAAGACATCCGTGTCTGGAATATCTCTGGGCTGGGGAATAGGTTTGAATGAGTGACAGAATGGCAACCGTGTCTGGAGCATATCTGGACTGTATCTGAAGTTGATATCTGTATGAGTAGTAGAATGACTTCCGTGTCTGGAATGTATCCGTACTGTAACTGGGATCCAGACAGGTGACAGAATGACTTCCGTGTCTAGAGTGCATCTGATCCTGAAGTTGATAGTTGAATCTGAATGAGAAATAGAATGGCTTCCGTGTCTGGAGCGTATCTAGTCTGTATCTGATTACTGAAGTTTGAATAAGTAGTAGAATGACCGCCGTGTCTGGGGTGTATCTGTACTGTATCTGAAATCCTTGAACATTTGTTAAAGGTAGCTTTTAATCTTATCCTGAAAAGGGTAAAATGTTAGCCAAAACAAAAAATTATGTTGCATGATATGTATGATGCAATAAAGTGTGCTTCATAAATGTTTATGACATATGAATGTAATGTATGCGCATGTAAGCTGATTAGTTGTCTTGCTGAGGAAAATATATCCTTGATAACTGGAGATAATGAAATCCTTGACTGCTGTCGGGGAAAATAAATCCTTGACTGCTGTTAGAGATTCAAAATCTTTGATTGTTGAGAATGAGAAATCCTTGTACCACTGTTGGGGATTGAAAATCCTTGGTGACTTGTGGGAATTAACAAGAATTTTGACAACTTCTGCGAGGAATTGAGAATCCTTCATGACTTTCCTGGAAAACTCTGATGATCTCTACTGGGGAATTAAAATTTGGGAGGCTTCAATTTGGAGAAATGAGAACAAGAATCTTCGTTCTGCTGCGAAATAACTCTGTGGGGAGAATGCTTATCCTGTTGGGGAAATCAGGAGTTTGGGTTGCATGCCAGTCTACTGGAGATTCCTGTTTTGTTGTTTGAGGAGAACTCCGCTGGGGATATGTATTTCAAGGTTTTAGCTTTGTTGAGGATTGGGATGATGTACTGCAGGGGATCTCCTCTTGAACAGCCTAAAGACATTTTCCTATACTTTCATCCTATCAGTAATTATCCTTTCTCATTTCGTTTTACTTGTAAGCAGTGATTATATTCAAATGCATATGCTCATTTAATAAATCATTGGACATTTTCAAATAAAAACACAGGTGTAAAAAGAAAGAAAAGGCAAACAAATTTCTGCACTTCGAAGTATCTTTGTATTAACTTTGTGTAAGTATTTTGTACAAAGGAGACAGACATCCTAGTAAGAGAATGTTGTCATAAAAATAAGAAAAATTTATACAAAGAAAGATGGTTATGTGTAACAATTCAGTGGGGATGCCCATTTTTGCCCAAGTCGCCCTTTCGGGTTTTCAACTTGCCGGGTCATTTATGCGTAGTATCTATTGACTATGTCTGCGTTCGCATGGTGCGGTAGGTCGTAGCCGTCCATGGTGGTCAGAATCATAGCCCCACCACAAAAGATGTTTTTGATCACAAATGGTCCTTCGTAAGTAGGAGTCCACTTGCCCCTGGGATCACTTTGTGGCAAGATGATTCGCTTGATTACAAGATCTCCAACTTGATACACCTGACGTCTGACTTTCTTGTTGAAAGCCCTGATCATCCGTTTTTGATACGTCTAACCATGACAAATAGCAGTAAGTCGCTTCTCGTCGATCAAGTTAATTTGATCAAGCCGGGTCTGAATCCAATCGTCTTCACTTAAACCAACATCCTTCATAATTCTCAAGGAAGGAATCTGAACCTCCATAGGTAAAACAGCTTCCATGCCATATACCAAAGAAAAGGGGATTTCCCCAGTTGAAGTACGCGCCGTGGTACGATATCTATGGAGAGCAAACGGTAACAGCTCATGCCAGTCCTTGTAGGTGACTGTCATCTTTTGAATGATCTTCTTGATATTTTTGTTCGCAGCTTCAACAACACCGTTCATCTTTGGCCGATAGGGAGATGAATTGTGATGTTAAATTTTGAACTGTTCGCACGGAGCGGTGATCACAGTGTTATTCAGGTTTGTACCGTTGTCTGTGATGATCCTGTCGGGGATACCATACCGGCATATGAGGTTCTGCTTGATGAAGCGGACAATCACATTCTTTGTAACGGAGGCGAAGGAAGCTGCTTCGACCCACTTGGTAAAGTAATCAATAGCCACCAGGATGAAGCGATGTCTATTGGATGTCGTAGGCTTGATCTCTCCAATCATGTCGATTCCCCACATTGCGAATGGCCAAGGAGCTGTTAGGACATTGAGAGGAACTGGAGGAATATGTACCTTGTCAGCATAGACTTGGCATTTGTGACAAGTACGGGAATATTGATGACAGTCAACTTCCATGGTAGATCAGTAGTAGCCTGCCCTTAGAATCTTCTTGGCCATCGTATGTCCGCTCAAGTGGGTTCCAAATGTGCCACTATGTAGTTCAGTCATGATCAGCTCAGCTTCAACCTTATCACTACAATGAAGTAGAACACAATCATGGCTGCTTTTATATAGGATACCATTGCTCAGGAAGAACTTGGCAGCAAATCTCCTTAAGAACTTCTTGTCGTTGACTGAAGCTCCTTCAGGGTATTCTCGAGTCTTGAGATACCTTTTGATTTCATGAAACCAAGGTTATTCCACTACTTCTTCGGTATTAATCTCATGACAGTGCGCAGGTTCGTCCATTCGCTCGACGGTGATTTGGGGAGCCTCATTATCCCAATTGAGTTTAAACATGGAAGACATTGTAGCTAGAGCATCTGCTAGCTGATTTTCTTCTCGCGGGAAGTGCTCAAAGGTAATCTGCTCGAAATGAGGTAACAATGTCAGGACATGTTCTTTGTGTGGAATAAAATTAGGATGTTTAGTGTCCCACTCTCCTTAGGACATGTTCTTTGCTTCTTAATGCCCAACAGTCATCAGTGGAGTGCCCCGGGCTATCTGAATGGTAAGCACAACAAGCATTCGGGTTGTACTTGGGAGATGCAGTATTTGGAAACTTTGGAGCCTCCCTGACAGTCACTAAGTTAGTGGACAGCAACTGTGGCAGGATCTGCGATAGGGTCATGCTTAACCTGGTAAACTCTCTCCGGGGTCTTTCGGCCTTTTGAGGATTGGTTGGCCGAGGAGCGGCAGCAGGCTTAGCAATCATTACCGCACTAACAGATTGGCGGCGCTCAGCTCTCTCTGATTTCCTGGAACCATATACGGCACTAGCCTCCTTCTTGAAGGGTTTCTTCTCCGAACTAGGTGACGCACCCTTCGCAATCTTTCCAGACTTCAACCCAGCCTCAATTCTCTCTCCTGTCAGAATCAAATCAGTGAACCCTGCAGACGAATTCCCGATAAGATGGTTGAAAAATGGCCCAGATAGGGTCCCCAAGAACATGTCTACCAACTCCCGATCAGTCAATGGTGGCTGCACCCTGCCAGCCAGGTCTCTCCACTTCTGAGCGTACTCTTTAAAACCTTCACTTGCACCTAACGACATACCCTGGAGTTGGGTACGTGTAGGGGCAAGGTCGGCATTATATTGATACTGCTTATAGAAAGCAGTAGCCAACTCCTCCCAGTTACGAACCTTGGTCCCATCCAGCTGATAGAACCATTCGAGATGAGTCTCTGAAAGACTCTCCTGGAAGAAGTGGATCCACAAATTCTTATCCGCAGAGTACGGTTGCATTTTCCGAACATAGGACCTTAGATGCAGCTTGGGACAAGACGCCCCGTCATACTTAGAGAAGGATGGTGCCTTGAACTTGTGAGGGATAATCACACCAGTAGACAAACCCAGATCTCCAAAATCCAGCCCAGGTACCTGTTGAATCTCCATAGCTTTCAACCTGTCTTCCAACTGCTTGTAACGGTCTTCTGCCGGAGGGTACTGCTCTTCATCAAAATCAGTCTCGTTGTCGGAGACTACCGGACTAGGAACCCTTGCTTCTGCCTGAGGATCACTCTTGCCAACAGAAGAACCAGCCTCTTCCTGCTGCAAGGTATTGCCAAATTTTCGGCCCGAGTTGAACAGAACAGTCCTTTTCTTCTTCTTTTTCTCCTTCTTCAGGAGCAGAGCCTTCAATTCTTCCTGGCATTGAGCCAAACCCATGATTAATTCTTGAAACTGCGCATTCTGCGCCTGAAGAGCTTTGATGGTCGTCTCCGTTGCTGACGAGTCGGGATTCATGATGCTGAAATAAACAGCGAAGAACTGTAAGCAACCTGAAAAGAGGAAAAACCTGCTATGCACATGATGAATGATATGTGTTTATGCAATGCATTCAAGGGTTCGAAAGTTCAAATTTGTTGTAGACCAAAAAGGAACACACGTTATCATTAAGGAAATCATTGTTTAATACATCAAAGCCTCATGGGAAAAATAATACAAAAGTAAATCAATCCCAAAATACACTGCGCATCCTCTTTGGAGCTATGTAGGTGTTGAGATTCCTCTCCTCATGCAACAGGCGAGTGAGCTCCAAGACCTTCCTTTCACTAGCATGTAAACTGGTCTCAAGAGAATTCCGTTCTTCCTTAAGCTGGATCCAGCTCTTCTGCATCTCTTCCCAGGATGTGGGCATATCAGGGTGCTGAATAGTGTAGGACACTTCCCCTTCTAAGACTGGTTCTTTGATTACCGGGAGCATATGAGGATAAGGCATCACTAACTTCTGGGAGCGGGCGCGTACCCACTTGAGATAAGGTTCCAAAGGGATGGAGTTCCTGTGCCCCAGTGTCTTGCTGTCTATCCTACTGGGCATCCTCCAGGCTCTGATAAACCTCTGGCGAAGTCCTTGAGTATCATTGTCGAAGTCAAAAACTATGTCAGGAATTAACATGTCATGAGGACCATCCCTCTGAGCATAACCAAACTGTCTCCAAGCCAGGCATGGGCTGTAAGTAATACCTCCTCTGATTCCAAGTAAAGGAACATTAGGGTACTCCCCGCAACGATCAATGATAGTGACATCTTCTCTGGACCTAGGGCACCAATGTATATCTGCATGCGTAAGAGTCATCAACCGTTGTGACCATCTCAAACCCCGCTCATTCTTCAAGACTGATTGTGGAAGGTGCGAAATAAACCACCTTCCCAGGAGAGGAGTGCAACACATAAGGACACCTCTTTTTCTCATGGTTCGAGTGTAACATGAGTGAAGGATGTCCCCCAGCAATGTAGGTATAGGATTCCTGGACATAAAGATTTGGACAGCATTGATATTAATAAGCTGATCTGGGTTAGGGAACAACACCAAACCATAGACAAGGAGGGCCACAACCTCTTCAAAAGCCTGTAAGTCAAGGGAGTTCCAACATTCATGGGCCTTTTCAAACAGAAACCTGGATAAGAACCCTTTGATACCACTTCTGACTTCCCAATGTCCCTTGAGGTCAGATGACTGTAGGTGCAAGGCTTTAGCAATCTCCTCAAGCTTAGGTTCCCTTTCTGTACCGTTGAAGGGTAGCTGATCAAGGATGGGAATCTTCAGGAGCCGGGAGAACTCCTCCAATGTAGGTACCAACTGATAATCCAAGAAGGTGAAACAGTGATGCAGAGGGTCAAAGAACTGGAACAGGACTTTTATCATGTCTTCCTCAATGTTGGTATTGACCAAGCTGATGAGGCTTCCATGTCTTTCACTGAATGACGAGTTCTCAGGAATCCTGGATATAAGTTCCTTAAGCTGAGGAGGGACCCTTACAAGACTGATTTGAATTGTCTTTCTACGAGCAGTTTCCATGTCCTACAAAACAAGAACAAAGATGAAAATTCGAACCCCTGAAATGGTTAGTCAATGCATATGATGCTGGATGATGTCATGATGCTATGATTAAACACACCACAGATATTTACAAAGACAAACATGTAAGGCACACAAGGCACACAAGGCAAGCCCTTAGGGTTTAAGGCCAGCATGGGGTCTGGGTAGTACCCTCTTGGAGTTGGTGGGTTCAACCTGTCCTAATCAAAGTAACCGGGTTCTAAGGTTCCCAATATCACGGGATTGCTTTCATTGTTCATCGTTTCGATTTAGCCACTGAACTGGCGACCGAAATATTCCAGGAAAGCAACCCTCAATTGAGTGTAGTATCGAGTATCAACCAACCTCGGACTGCACCAAAGTCAGTTATCTCACTACCCTAAAGAGGCCAAGATAGTTCAATTAAGGTTCCTAAGGTCTGTTGATGCTTCACGACACCACATGGAGGCCCCGTACTCTCCTTGACTGAACTCAAGGGTTACCGGTACACACCAAAGTGCCACATCAACGTAGCAGACTGTTTCAACCATGTCGGTATACCCCGCACAGTTCCCTCACAGCCTTGTTGCTACTTTCTAAGAAGGTATCCCCCAGATCCGGGTTAGGATCTATAGAACTCCCAAGCAACCCACAATTTTAAAGCACACAAGGAAAACAATTGAAAACACAGTTATGAACTAGCCCTAAGGTACACCTCACTTTTAAAGTAATCCCCAGCAGAGTCGCCAGTTCTGTGATTGGTGGATCTGGAACTGACTGTTTAACGCTGGTTCGCGAAATGTCGCGGAAGCAAGAGTCGCCACCGTCTTTTATTTTCTCCAAATGGAAAGGACAAAAGCACAGAAAAATTCCTTATAGAGATTGCTCTCGGTTCGGGAGGTAGGTTATAGAAAGGGAAGGTGTTAGCACCCTTTCTATCCATGGTTATCCATGGGCTCTTAGATACTTGCTCATTTGTGTTTTCAAAAATGGTTTGTTTGCTTTTCAACTGTGGGTTTTAAAAAGTTTCTTTGAAAATTTCAGTTCGACTCTTGTATCGGTCCTTAAGAGTGTTTGAAAAATTGCTTTCGAAAGCTTTTTGAAAATGTGTTGGTGTGAAAAGTATTTTTTGATTTGTTTTTGAAATTAGAGCAAGTATCTAGAGTCGTCTACCTACCCTAAGGAATTCGTCTGTGTAAATGTCCTTTAAAGTAATGCCATCCCACCATTGAGAGGTAGGTAGCACCACCGTTGGAGGTGTTCGGGTCAATTCGAAGGTTCGGGACATGGTGATCACCAGAGCAATAGGAAGACACCTTAGAAGCTACCCTCATGCCAGGTTCCCGGATCATGAGGACTTACTAAGACATCCTCTACTCGACGATCACCTTTCGAGGGGCAAGGCAACAGTGAGGCGTACCCTAGGGGTGGTGTGTGCGATTTGTGTGTCGTTTTCATTTGCATTTATCTTGTCATGTTATTGGTGTTCTACGCTTGTTTTTATTTTGTCCATACATTCTTTCATGCTTTTGATTAATAGTTAAAAGATTGCGGAAAGTAAATTCTAAGCTATTACAAAAGGCGCGGGTCCACATCGCCAAAATTAACCAGGACCCGATTTGACGGAAAATAAAGAAATTAAAAGTAAATAAAGAATTAAAAGTGCGAGTAATTAAATACATGGCTTCGGGAGAGATACATAATATTATAAAGAAATAAAAATAAATGCGAATTAATAAGAATTAAAACGAAACGAGGGCGTTGGACCCTTTTGCAAAATTGAATTAATGATGAATTAAAATTAAAAGAATGCAAGAATTTGTTTTTGGTGTTTTTTTAATATTTTAGGATTTAAATGAAAAGAGAATTAATCAAAATAAGACGCAAACCCTAATTCTAATTTATTTTTAATTTATTAAGAAGAAAATATTGAAGTTTTTAACCTAAATTAACCCTAAGTTATTTTCATGCAATTTAATTATAAAAAATGAAATATTTAATTATTTAATATATTTATGAAAGAAAAAGGAAAAAGGGTGAAAAATTATTAATTAAACCTATTTCTATATTTTTAGATTTTTTTTGTTAAAAGAATTAAATTTTAAAACCTAATTTGAAACTAAATTTTATATACAATTTTATCTATGAAAATACTAGAAACAAAAATATTTGTTATTTTTTCTTTTTTCTGATTTTTTATAATATTTTGTATTTTTGTGAAAATATAATCAAATTGACAGAATTAAATAAATATAATAATTGAAAGTAAAAAAGTATAAAGAAAAAAAATAAAGAGCAATTAAAGAATTTGCAAACCTGGGGGTTCAGACCCCAAATAGGAGGTATAGCCCATGAATTTGAGCCCAATGACCTTCAGGTTCGTTGACTTTTCCAAACACTATGTGGCACCTTTGACCAGGGCCTACCCTATGCCTTAATCTGAGCCTTTAGATTGATGTAACCAACGCGTGGACGATTGGATCTTGGAAGTGTATGGTGATCCATAACGCTTGCGCTGCATATGAACATTAGAGGAAAAAATATATAGAAAGAATGAAGACCTGGGGCTCGAACCCAGGTCATATACATTGCCAACGCTCTCGCTTACCAACTGTGCCAACTAACGCGTTATTAATATTAAACCAACAACAAATATTATAAAAGAAACAACAACGTTAATGAATCTTCGCGCGCGAGTTTTCAAACCAGCCAATCGTTGGCAGCCACGACGTCGTCTTCTTCATGTTCCTGAAACACAAATCACATAAGCAACGGTTTTTTACGCGTTTTATTAGGCCAGCTATGGGAAAATAGCGATTAGGCCTAGGAGGTCCATAAATTAGGCGCGAGGGCATGTTTAAGATCGTCCATATGCACTGAGTTGAATGGTGGTGGTCTTGAGGGCTAATTTTTCCTTGTTGCAAAAGCCCTAATTTCCAATCCTGTAAACCCTAGAAAACGAACATGGTACTTTGGCATATAACGCGTAAATCTTCAATTAAAGCACATGATTAGTTTGCAAACATCATTAGAAACATAAACATAACAACAAAATACGTTGAGAATGCATGAATGTTAGAAACCGATTCAATATTTTTCTTCACCAATTTCCATGGTGATCTTACGTTTTCTCGAGTATGAGGCTTGGAGAATGATTGGAGTATGTCCTATGAACCTTCAGCAAGCTAATGGAAAGGAAATCTTGGCTTGAATCCCTTTAGAATTAGGTTTTCAGTTTTTCTTTTTCAAGCAAAAATTCCAAGTTCTTTTGATGCCTTTCTGCGCAGTTCTGTGGTTAGCATGATTAGGTTTATGTTTATGCTTATGTAATGGATCAATTAGGTTAACAAATTTGATCAGAATCTCTTGTATTCATGATTTTGAGATTTGATTTCCAAGCTTTATTTTTCAAATATTTTTCATGCAATTTTGTATCAATTAAGATCAATTCAATCCAAATCTTTCTATATTGAGTCATGCACGAAATCTTGAGGACAAAACATGCACAAAAAGATTGAAAAACTTAGGTTAGCATTTTTCATGTATTTATTTTAATTTAAATGAATTATTATTAATAAAAATCCAAATAAATAAATAAAAAATGAATAAAAACTTCCCTTTGGGCCAAGGGGTCGTTCACATGCCATGGATGGTGATTTGTGGAAGAAAAATGGGCCCATTAGCAATTTTAGGTCATTTGAACTAATGTTGACTTTTCAAAATATCCAAAAATTTCCCAACTTCTACAAGGCATAACTTGCTCAATTTTTAAGCTTTTCTCATGTTCTTGGACATTTTGGAAAGGTCTTTGAGTCCCCTAACCAATGCCTTTGATCCCATGTCATTTTGATTTACCAATCTCAAGTTATGGCCTTTGACTTAAAGTCCCCTTTTGTTGACTTTTGAAAATGACCTATAATGTTGAAATTGATAACTTTTTGTGAGAGCATTTCTTGGACTTGAAGTATGAAGATGAGTTGTAGGAAATGTCTTTCTCTTCAAAATGAGCTTTGGATGGAATTTTTCTGATAATCCATGTGAAAGTTATGCCCTGGTCAATTTACAGTTGACTTTTTCAGCTGTCCAAATAAGGAAACTTTTGCATCTTGATGATTTTTGAGCCAAACTTTGAGAATCATGATCAAGCATTGATCAAATGATGTTTGTGGCTTCAAAATGATATGTTGACCAAAAATTTGAACTTTTGACTGTCAAATGACCATTTTGCCCCTACAGTTGACTGTAGTGCAATTTAGGGTTTTGACTGTGCAATTTTGTGCTGAATGTCTTGAAACTTGATATGAGGATGCTTGACCATATTTGTAGGCATGTGAGACTTGATTGGGCCCTTGAAAACTTCATCTTCTTGATCAGAATCAAAACCCTAATTTTAACTGTATAGGAGACCTTTGCACTGTGCAACCCTTGGGGGATTTTGAAGCATGACTTGGCAATTTCTTGGAGAATATGGGAGGGCAAATTTTGGGGTACAACAGGATCCATTTTAGAAATCAGAAAAGTGGTATGTGTCAACATATACTGCCTTAGCCGGCGAGCAGCCCATACCAAAGCGCAACAAGTTTTCTCGAGCAGTGAGTAGCGAGTCTCACAGTCGGTAAACTTTTTGCTAAGGTAATAAATGGAATGCTCTTTTCAACCAGACTCGTCATGTTGGCCCAGTACGCACCCCATTGAGTTATCCAAAACAGTCAGATACATGATTAAAGGTCTTCCTTCGACGGGTGGCATCAAGATAGGAGGTTCCAACAAATATTCCTTGATCTTATCGAGAGCAACTTGACAGTCATCGTTCCATTCAACCACCTGATATTTCTTCAACAGCTTGAAGATTGGTTCACAGGTAGATGTTAGGTGAGAGATGAACCTTGCAATATAATTTAGGCGTCCCAAGAAACCTCTGACCTCCTTTTCAGTGCGGGGAGAAGGAATTTATCGTATAGCTTTGACCTTAGAAGGATCAACCTCAATGCCTTTGTTGCTGACGATGAATCCCAAGAGTTTACCAGACCTGACTCCGAAAGTGCACTTGCTAGGGTTCAGTCTGAGCTTGTACTCCTTCAATCTGACAAACAACTTTTGTAGATGGTCGAGGTGTCTTCTTCTATCTGTGAACGGGATATCATGTCGTCTAGGTAGACTTCATCTCATGATGTATCATATCATGAAACAAAGCTACCATGGCTCGCTGATAGGTTGCCCCAACATTCTTTAGTCCGAATGGCATCACTTTATAGCAGAAGGTACCCCACTGCGTAACAAAAGTAGTCTTCTCCATGTCTTCGGGGGCCATTTTGATCTGGTTGTACCCTGAAAATTCGTCCATGAAAGAGAATACCTTGTGTTGAGCTGTGTTGTCAACCAAGATGTCAATGTGTAGTAGTGGAAAATCATCGTTAGGGCTAGCCCTATTTAAGTCTCTATAGTCCACACACATTCTGACTTTTCCGTCCTTTTTAGGCACGGGCACGATGTTAGCAACCCATTATAGATAGGAAGTAACAACCAGAAAGCCAGCATTGAATTGCTTCATCACCTCAGCTTTGATCTTTTCGGACATGTCGGGCCTCATTCGGTGGACTTTCTGTTTGATAGGTGGACAGTCTTCTCTTGTAGGGAGACGGTGAACCACAATATCTGTATCTAGTCCCGGCATATCTTCATAGGACCAGGCGAAGATCTCAACAAATTCCTTCAACAGCTGAACTAAGCGCTCTTTAACACTTGGCTTAAGGTTGGCACCCACTTTAACCTCTTTTCTGTCTTCCTCTGTTCCCAAATTGATAGTCTCTAACAACTCTTCATGGGGCAGAATAGCCCTTTTCTTCTTGTTGCAAAAGTCTAGCCAACTCTCCAGGCACTTGACAGTCTTCATCACCTTTGTACTCGGCATGATTGACCAAATCTTCAGAGTTACTGAAGGCCATAGAAGAATTGTTACCCATGGAATCCGGAATGGAAGGGTACCTGCATTTGTGAGTGTGGGTGTGTGTAAGGGATAGCCACCTTTAAACAAATAAAATGTAAAAAGAAAGACAATGAACACAAAAGTTTATATGTGAAAACGTCCATGATTCATTAAAATGGCATATGAAGATGAAAAATCAAACCCTTACAAATGGACCTATGTGCCTCGGGTAAGGCACAAGGTTAAAAGTGTACAAATTGTTTGAGAATTATTACAAACCAACAGAAATGTTTGAAAGATAAATTACTGCGGTATGAAAGTAATCGGAACAAAGTCTTTTGCTTCCTAGTTGCACAGTCCTCCATCAACAGTAGGGAAAATCCAGTCTTCCAAATTGCTCTCCTCTTCACTATCCTCCAAAGCATTGACTCCATGATGGGTGATCTTCACTAGTGGTCCTCCAGCACGGGAGCGGCATACATCCTTTTGACTAGCCAAAGTGAAAATCCAAGCCGAATTTGTCTAATTTGAAGAGAAAGTCGGGAAGCTGCCCCCAGATTGTGGATCCTCCTTCTTCCACAACTGCCCTAACATCTGTTAAAGAAGACATCCGAGGCGGAGGTCTTGTAATCATAGGAGTTGAGGACACTGCCTTGGTCACTGCTATCTCTTCAGGAACTTCTTCGAAGTGTTGGAAAGGGGTCTCGATGAATTCGCCATCTAATTCTACTTAGCGGAAAGAATTTAGATGGCTTATCATGTATTCTTCTTCGCCGTGGACAGTTATAATTTTCCCCTAGACAGGGTACTTGAGCTTTTGATGCAGAGTAGAAGTGACAGCTCCAGCATGATGAATCCAAGGTCTTCCCAACAAGCAAGAATAAGAAGGACGGATGTCCATCACATAGAATATGGAGTTGAAGGTTTCAGTTCCCACTTTAATCGGGATGTCCACTTCTACCTGAACCATCCGCTTAGAACCGTCGAAGGCTCTAACAATGATATTACTGGGATTTAGGATCAAACCCTTATAGTCCAATCTGTCCAATGCTTTCTTTGGTAGGACATTTAAAGATGAACCGGTATCAACCAGAACATGAGCAAGTGTGGTTCCTCTGCACTCTACCGACACATGCAGCGCATCATTATGCTTTCTTCCCTTGGACGTTAGATCGGCATCAAAAAATCCCAGACCATTGTCGGCTGTAAGGCTGGCTACACACTCTTGAAACTGATCTGCAGAAGTTTCTTGAGGCACGTGCGCCGTCTTCAGGAATTTGATCAAGGCTTTGGCATGAGCCTCAGAGCAAAGCAATAGAGCCAACATAGATATTTTTGAAGGGGTTTGCCACAGCTGCTCTACGACATCATAGTCTCTCTTCTTAATTATCTTTAAGATTTCCTCCATTTCCTTTTAGGTAGTCTCGGGGATAACCAAAGTCTGAGCCCTCGTCCTGACGGGCGTTTCTCGGATCCCCTTACCTTTGTCAACAGTAACAGCAGAGGGTACATTTTCGGGAGTAACGATTTCTTCGATCACTGGACTTCGCACAAATATCTTGACAGGAACAGTAACACTTGAGGGTCCGAAGACTGCCCTTGGAGGAGCAATCTCCGGAGAGAAGATTCTTCCGCTACGAGTTATCTTACTCGTCCCCGCAATATTTCCTACATCAGGAGTTTCTTTATCGGAATTCTCTTCGGTTGATTCGATCTGCTTGACACCATGGTAGAAGATCTCTCCTCCATAATTCCATGGTATCGTCTTGTTGGACTTATATGGGATAGGCCCCGACATGGTAATCTTCAGCAGTACAAACTTTGGATCAGGTGTAATCTTAACAGGCCTTTTGCAGGTCTTGGAAAGATTGTCAGAAATGGTGATTATAGCAATGATTGGAGTAACAAGAGTAACATGAGTGATAGTATCAACAGGAGTTTTCTGAAAGAGGATTTCTTGAGTATCCATCAGGCGTTGGATGCCTGATTTCACCAGTGGACAGTCGGATTGCAAGGTTGAACAGAAGTAACAATCTTTTTCACAGCCCGGGAAAATCTCGGCATTCAACAGATTCATCTTGATCATTGGCAATGGAGTCATTAAGTCATCAACAGCAGTAACATGAAGATCTTCTACAATGGAATGGACATTATGACCATGTTTTGGCATAGGAGCGGATATCACATTAGGTTTTTCGGGAGCATCAAATTCCACCTCCTTGGCATCTATCAAATCTTGGATCTTTTTTTAAGGGCCCAACAGTTGTTGGTGTCATGCCCTACATTGTCTGAATGATATGCACATTTTGCATTTGAATGATAATAGGGAGAAGAGGTATTTAGGTTTTTCGGCGCTTCTTTCAAGTTGGTAAGGTTTAACTTTAACAGATGAGAGAGGACCTGAGCAGGTGTCATATTGATTTGAGTGAATTGCCATTGTGGCCTTTCCACCCTTTGCTGGTTAGCCCTAGGTTGACTGCTTCGAGGTTGATCGGCTGAGGAGTTCTGGATCATCACAACCCCCACCGTTGGTCGGCGCTCCGTTCTTCCTTGATTTCTCTGGGAGTAAACAACAGAAGCTTCTTTCTTGGCCGAGAAGGTCTTCTTGACAGCAGTGGAAGCAGCTGCATCCTTTTGAATTTTACCACTCTTAATGCCAGCTTCGACCCTTTCACCCGTCAGAATTAATTCGGTGAACCCTGCAGATGAGCTCCCGATCAAGTGATTAAAGAATGGACCTGACAGGGTCCCCAAAAACATGTCAACCAGCTCTCTATCCGACAATGGTGGTTGCACCCTTCCAGCCAGATCACGCCACTTCTGGGCGTACTCCTTAAAGCCCTCATTAGAAGCCATACCCATACTTTGTAGTTGAGTACGAGTAGGCGCTAAATCTGCGTTATATTGATATTGTCGGTAGAAAGCAGCAACCAAATCTTCCCAGTTATGTACATCATATCTCTCAAGTTGATAGAACCAGTCCAGTTGCGTGCCCGACAAATTATCTTGAAAGAAGTGGACCCACAGATCCTTATCAGAAGAGTGTGGTTGGATCTTTCTGACGTAGGACCGGAGATGCATCTTTGGACAGGACAAACCGTCGTATTTGGCAAATGTAGGCACCTTGAACTTGGGGGGAATGACGATCCCAACAACCAACCCTAGTTCTTCGAAATCCAACCCAGGTACTCTTTGTACCTCCATAGCGGCCTACCGCTCTTCCAGATTTTTATACTTATCGTCTGCAGGAGGATACTGCTGCTCAGAGTAATCTTCCTCCTCTTCTTCTTCTTCCTCTTCAGCTTCAAACTCGGAGGGCATTGCAACTCCCTTACCTTTACCAACGCCTTCGTCAGACGTCGAGGGGAACTCGAGGACCCTTTTAGCCTGGTTCTCAAATCTTCTTCCCATAGTGGCCACGCCATCCCTTTTCTTGTTTTTCTCTTTGTCTTTTTCCTTCTCTTTCTCTAACAGTGCTTTAAGGTCCTCCTGACCCTTTGCCAAGGTCATGAGGAGTTGTTGGAACTGAGAATTTTGTGTTTGCAGATCTTTAACCGTCTGCTCTATATCCATCTTGCTGAAATAAACAGTAGAAAGATAAGGAAACCTGGTGTGAAGACCTGTTTATGCATATGATGAATGATATGTATTCATGTAATGCATTCAAGGATTCAGAAATTCAAAGTTGTTACAAACAAAAAGAACACACGTCATATTAATAAGAAGAAATTTGTCAGTACATAAATGCCCCATGGGCCAAATATTACAAAATTCTTAATGTAAAAAGACATTGCTCATCCTCTTTGGTGCGATGTAAGTGTTAAGAGTCTCCTCTTCGTGAAGTCGGCGGGTAAGTTCTAAAACCTTCTTCTCACTGGCATAGAAGCTGGCTTCAAAAGTGTTCCGCTCTTCCTTGAGTTGTATCCAACTCTTTTGCAATTCTTCCAATGATGTTGGCATGTCTGGATGTAGGAGGGTGTATGGAACCTCTCCTTCCATAACAGGCTCTTTGATCACGGGGATAATGTGGGGGTAAGGCATCATAAGACTCTGGGCACGAGTTCGTACCCACTTGAGATAAGGCTCAAGGGGGATAGAATTCTTATGTCCCAGTGTCTTACTATCCACTTTGTTGGGCATCCTCCAAGCTCGGATAAACCTTTGTCGAAGTCCTTGGGCATCATTGTCGAAGTCAAAAACCAAGTCAGGAATCAGCATGTCATGAGGGCCATCCCTTCGAACATATCTAAATTGTCTCAAAGCCAAACAGGGGTTGGTAATTCCTCCCCTAATGCCAAGTAATGGGACATTAGGGAATTATCCACAACGATCAATGATGATGACATTTTCTCTGGACCAAGAACACCAATGAACATCAGAATGTGTGAGGGTCATCAACTGTTGTGACCACCTTAAACCCTGCTCATTCTTCAAAACTGATTGGGGAAGGTGAGAAATAAACCACCTTGCTAGAAGAGAAGTACAACACATGAGAACACCTCTTTTCCTCATTGTTCGTGTGTGAAATGAGTGTAGGATGTCCCCAAGCAATATGGGCACAGAATTCCGAGATATGAAAATCTTGACAGAATTCACATCTATAAGCTGATCAGGGTTTGGGAACAAGACCAACCCATAGATGAGGAGTGACACAATCTCTTCAAAAGCTTGTAGATCTAGAGAATTCCAGCATTCTCGTGCTTTCTCAAACAGAAACTTTGCCAAGAAACCCTTGACACCACTTCTGATTTCCCAATGACCTTTGATATCAGATGGTTGCAAGTGTAAGGCTTGAGCAACATCTTCAGGCTTTGGTTCTCTTTCCGTACTGTTGTAGGGTAGTTGATGGAGAATAGGAATCCTCAGGAGTTGAGAAAAATCCTCCAAAGTAGGTATTAGTTGGTAATCAGGAAATGTAAAGCAATGGTGTAGGGGGTCAAAGAAATGGAAGAGAACTTTCACCATGTCTTCTTCAATGTTGGAGTTGACCAAGTTGAGAAGTCTACCACGTCTTTCACTGAAGGGAGAATTCTATGGAATCTTGGAAGTAAGCTCCTTGAGTAGAGGAGGAATTCTCACAAGGTTGATCTGAATAGTTTTCATGCGAAGAGATTCCATGACCTACAAAACAAGAACAAAGATGAAGATCCAAACCCTTGAAATGGTTAGTGAATGCATATAATGCTTCATGATGTTTATGATGTATGCACAAGTATATGTTCAAGCAAATCACACAAGATCCTAGTTTCAGGCTTGCATGAGGTTTCATAGGTAAGTAACCTCTTGAAGTTAGTTGGCTCAACCTGTCCTATAAATAGTAACCGGGTTCTAAGGAGCTCAATATCACTGGATTATTTTCTGTGTTCATTGTTTCAGTTTATCCACTTAACTGGTGATCGAAATATTCCAAGAAAATAACCCTCAATGAGTGTAGTATCGAGTATCTACCAACTTCAGACTGCACCAAAGTCGGTCATTTCACTACCACAAATATGTCACACTAATATAGCTATTGCTTCAACCATGTCGGTATACCCCACACAGTTTCCACAACGTATTGCTATTTACCTATGAATGTTTCCCAAGTCCGGGTAGAGGATTTTAAGCCCAAACAATAGATCCAAATGTAAAGCAATCAAAGCAAACAAGATAAGCATGCAAAGGTGATCTAAACCCTAAGGTTACTCCACTTTTAATATTGTCCCCAACAGAGTCGCCAGTTCTGTGATACGGTGGGAGAACTGACTTGAGGTTTTGCATTTGTGTTCGCAAATGTTTCGGTTTAGCAAGAGTCGCCACTGACTTTTTATTTTATCCTAAGGAAAGGTCAAAAAGCATAGGAAAGACCTTTGAGATGTTTTATTGGGTTCGGGGAGTAGATTATGAAAAGGGAAGGTGCAAGCACCCTTTTCATCCATGGTTATCTATGGGCTCTTAGTTACTTGTTTAGATCACTTGCTTTTTCTTTTCAATTGTTTGAAATGGTGCTTTGTGTGTGGTTTTGAAAGATGTTTTGAAAAGAGGCCATCGTTGTGGTAACCTTTGTAATGATTCTTGTTTGAATGTATACAAGGGTGTTTTTGTCCTTTTGAAAAGATATTTCAATGTTTGAAAGTTTATTTTTTTGGGAAATGTTTTGAATGGTGTTGTGAAGTGTGTTTGAAAATAGCAAGGATGTTTTGCAAGTTTTGATCAAGTAACTAAGAGTTATCTACCCTATTTCACTCAAAGATCTTTCCTATATGTTTTTAACCCTTTTGACAGTGTTGTTTTACCATTGCATTTGGTAAACAACCTTGTATTAGGATGTTAAACGGGACAGGCGCGGGCCATCGTATAGACCATGATAGCAATTGTGTTAAGTATCTTTAGCAATTTTTTGAGGGACTTGATCATTTTGTTTAGGCAACCAAGATAGCGTCATCGAGGGACTATGATCTTTTGTTTTGTTTTTATTTTGCCAAAGTACACAACATGCATAACATGGCCCATTTTTAAGGCAACAAGTGGATAGTAACCCTAGGGGTGCAAGTGTGCATTGTGTATTGATTTTCATGCATTTTTGTCTTTTTATTAGTCAAACTACTTGTTAATTTTGGATTTTTGCATACAAACCCTAATCTCTAATCATGGCATAATTGAAAGCGTAAATGCGTAAAATAATCTATACTATTACAACATGATTATGGGAGGGGAATACAATTTTTGAATGGGGATTATTTGACAAGAAATTAAAATCCTAATTTTTACTATTACATTCAAATTGAATCAAATGGCATAAATAATAAATGAACAAATATTTAAATAAACAAATTAAATAAACATACAAAATAATATGAATATGCAAAAAAGTTTTTGTTTATTTTTATGTACATACAAATATTTAATGCAAAAAAGAAAGAAATAAATAAAAAGATCATTATTTTTATTTATTAAGGGTAAAACCCTAATTTTTAAGAATATGAATATATTGACTATATTATTTATATACAATAAAATAAAATAGTGTATATACAAAAAATAAAATATATTTTTTTTAAAAAAGTATTTTTTAAGTATAAATAATAAAAATAAAAGTATAGTATTTTTATGTTTTTATTCTAAAGTATGTATGAAATAAAATAAAAGTATGTATATATATTAATTATATTAAATATGTACAAAAAATAAAATAAAATACATACAAGATAAAAATATATTTAGAATAATATTTTTTAGTGTAAATAAAAGAATAAAAATAAAAGGTATAATTATATTATTTTCAAGTTTTCAATAAAATAGAAATATATATATATATATATATATATATATATATATATATATATATATATATATATATATATATATATATATATATATATATATATATATATATATATATATATATATATATATATATATATATATATATATATATATATATATATATATATATATATATATATACTAATTAAATTGTTTTTTATGTTAGAAAAAATAGAAATAAAATGCAAAATAAATGTAAAAAAAAATAAAATATTTTTTTGGGTATTTTTTATGTTTGGAAATAATAAAATAAAATCAAAAATGAAAATAAAATAACAAAACATAAAAATATGAAGAAATGGGCTAGGGGGTGTATTCAGCAAAATGGGGGGTGTCAAAATCAAAAGAAGCATAGCCCAACCCAAGCCAGACTTCATCTTCAACCTTTGTCCAAAATTTCGCGCGCACCCTGTACAACTGCTAGATCCTACATACGAGCTCTATTGCAAAAATACATAACATCAAAGTTGTAGAGCTTTTCAAGACGAATCTAACCATATAAAAAACTAATCCTAACTCTCTTAGACCAGAGAGAATTTCTCTGGCCCTAAAATCAAACCTAATTTTTTCAGGATATTCATGGATCAAATTTTCTTAGCATGCTTAATAAAAATGAAAACTGAGCATATGTACAGCTTCATGGCAATGAATACTACATTTCTTACTCACAAACCTAAGTCTAAATGTTCCTAAATAGAGAGATAGGAAGTTGATAAAAACCTGTTTAAACTGACTTCGTGTATAGCAGTGTGGAGCTTTTCAACAAGGCCTGAGATGTCTGGGAGCTTGCTTGAACTTCACTTGACCTTCTCCAATGTCTAGCTTTCCTTGAATGCACTTGAACAAGCCTACAGAACTCAACCTGCACGAGTTCAAAATGAAAATGGGAAAACCTGTAAATGGAGTTACAGTTGGTGTTTAAGGGTTAGGATAGTTTGGATAGGTTATGTGGAAGATGTTTGAACCAACTTGGGGCCAAACGCACGAGCACAATGTGAGATAGAACTCAAGTTGGAAATGCTGCCCTGTTTTGCCAATGGAATGTGATTTTGAGATATGGGATGTTTGAGGGCTCAAAGGGTCGTGTTTCTGGTTCAAGGGGATGTGAGAAAGAGGTTTCAAGTTCTTGCACAAGTTAGTTTTGGCTGATGTTCAAGTTCTAGTGTTTTGGACATGTTTCTTGTATTTTAAGCCAAAATGCACAATGTTGTCATACAAGCCTGTATAGGCTATCTATCAGCCTGCCTCTTCTGACCTTGGCCCCCTCAAGTTGATGGATATGCTTTTCTGCACAAGATTTGGCTCTATGCTCAAGGATTATGGTTTTGACATAAAGCAAGATTTGGCAAAAATGGAAATGTTGCTTTTTCTATTTAGGGATTAATCCAAGGTGCAATGCTCTAATGACCAAAACAATGCCTTAGACCAATGGTTTTGCACTTAATTATTGAGTGTGGAATGGTTTTAAGGCCTGTAATCTAGTGCAAAGCAAGCTGATTTGAATTTGCAACTTGTATCACAATGAACATGCCATGGATGAAAAGTGAGTTTTTGCCAACTTCAGCCTTCGATTCTCCCTAACCACAAATGTGTTTGGAGAGTTCTTGGACATTTTGAAAATCTTGCAACATGCTCTACAATCCATATTTGAACTGCAATTTGAGATTTCAAGTGGAACTATGTGAAAAATGGCCATGAAGATAGGTCAAAATCCTGCCTAAACTAGGGCAAAATTTCACTAAGTTAAAAGTTTTAGGGACCCTTATTCCAAAAATCATAACTTGAGATCCAAGCTTCTTTTGGGAAAACTTTGTGAATCAAAGTTGTAGAATTTTTGGAGGACTACAACTTTCATGTTGAAAGTTTTGTTTGAATCCAAATGTATCATGGTGAAAATATTGGGCAAAGTTAGGAAAAATTAAGAAAATTTCATAACTTAGAAAAATTCTAAGTTATGAAAATTTTCAACTTTAAACCCTAATTTGAAAAAATGGGTTTCTTGATGAACAAGTTTCATGTTTTGACACATCTTGATGAAAAATGACCCTTGGCACTTGATTTTGACCAAAAAGTCAAAGTTTGACTTTTTCAGTGTACAGTCAAAATTTGATCAGTTGACTGAAAAATTCATCTGTCAATCCAATGCAATTGAGATCTTTTGAACCTTGTGAATAGGTCAATATGATGCCATTGAGTCCTTGAATCCATGCTTGAACCCAATTTTCCCTTGGCTAGGTCAAAAATCAGAAATTGCCCTTGTGCAGTCAAAACCCTAAAAATGACCATTTTGCCCTTTTGGTGATCTGATCAAATTTCTTGTGGAGTTATGGTCCAAACTTGATCAAATGGTTCGTATGAGTTCATAATGTTGATGTGGATCAAAAATTGTGAGGTTTGACTGTAAATTGGCCATAGTTGACTTTTTCCCCAATACAGCTGATTTCTAGGTCAACTGTCCAATTGACTGAGCAAAAATTGGATTCAAGGCTTGAAACTTGGTAGAAGTAATCTTGTAAGTCCAGCATGAAGTATGAAAGTAATTTTGAGCATTGAAAGTCCAAAATTCCTTGTGCAAACTTAAATCCTAATTTAGGTCAACAGTGCAAGGAGATGTCTTGAGCACAACAATACCCTAGCTTGATCTTGAGTTCAAAGAGCCTTGTGATGAGAAATGTTGATAAAATAAGAGGGAACATTTTGGGGTACAACAACTGTGCAACTGGGAGGCAAAAGACTTTATTCCGATTACTTTCATACCGTAGTAATTTATCTTTCAAACATTTCTGTTGGTTTGTAATAATTCTTAAACAATTCATACACTTTTAACCTTGTGCCTTACCCGAGGCACATAGGTCCATTTGTAAGGGTTTGATTTTTCATCTTCATATGCCATTTTAATGAATCATGGACGTTTTCACATATAAACTTTTGTGTTCATTGTCTTTCTTTTTACATTTTATTTGTTTAAAGATGGTTATCCCTTACACACACCCACACTCACAAATGCAGGTACCCTTCCATTCCAGATTCCATGGGTAACAATTCTGCTATGGCCTTCAGTGACTCTGAAGGTCTGGTCTACCATGCCGAATACGAAGGTGAGGAATATTGTGAGGTGCCGGGAGAATTGGCTAGACTGCTACAATAGGAAGAAAGGGCTATTCTACATCATGAGGAGCTGTTAGAGACAATCAACTTGGGTTATGAGGAAGACGGAAAAGAAATCTGAGTGGGTGCCAACCTAGAGCCAAATGTCAAAGAGCGTTTAATTCAGTTGTTGAATGAATATGTTGAGATCTTCGCCTGGTCATACGAAGACATGCCGGGACTCGATACAGACATTGTGGTACACCGTCTACCCACAAGAGAAGATTGTCCACCAGTTAAACAGAAATTCCGCCGCATGAGGCCCGACATGTCTGAAAAGATCAAAGCAGAAGTTATGAAGCAGTTCAATGCTGGATTTATGGTTGTTACTTCCTATCCACAATGGGTTGCTAACATTGTGCTTGTGCCTAAGAAGGACGGCAAAGTGAGAATGTGCGTGGATTACAGAGACTTAAACAGGGCCAGCCTTAAAGATGACTTTCCACTTCCGCACATTGACATCTTGGTTGACAACACAGCTCACCACAAGGTATTTTCTTTCATGGATGGATTCTCAGGCTATAACCAAATAAAAATGGCCCCTGAGGACATGAAGAAAACTACTTTTGTTACACAGTGGGGTATGTTCTGTTACAAAGTGATGCCATTCGGACTAAAGAATGTCGGGGCAACCTATCAACGCGCCATGGTATCTTTGTTTCATGATATGATACATCATGAGATAAAGGTCTATGTAGACGACATGATATCCCGTTCACAAACTGAAGAAGAACATCTCGACCATCTGCAAAAGCTATTTGTCAGGTTGAAGGAGTACAAGCTCAGACTGAACCCTAACAAGTGCACTTTCAGAGTTAGGTCCGGTAAACTCTTGGGTTTCATTGTCAGCAACAAGGGCATCGAGGTTGATCCTGCCAAAGTCAAAGCTATACAAGAAATGCCCGCTCCTCGCACTGAGAAGGAGGTCAGAGGTTTCTTGGGACGCCTAAACTACATTGCTAGGTTCATTTCTCACCTAACATCTACCTGTGAACCAATCTTCAAGATGTTGAAGAAAGATCAGGTAGTTAAATGGAATGATGACTGTCAAATTGCTTTCGGTAAAATCAAGGGGTATTTTCTAGAACCTCCTATCTTGATGCCTCCCATCGAAGGAAGATCGCTAATCATGTATCTGACCGTCCTAGAGAATTCAATGGGGTGCGTATTGGGCCAACATGACGAGTCTGGCCGAAAAGAGCATGCCATTTATTACCTTAGCAAAAAGTTTACCGACTGTGAGACCCGATACTCACTGCTCGAGAAAACTTGTTGCGCTTTGGTATGGGCTGCTAGCCGGCTAAGGTAGTATATGTTGACTCATACCACTCTGCTGATATCTAAGATGGATCCGATCAAGTACATCTTTGAGAAGCCTGCTTTATCTAGAAGAATTGCTAGATGGCAGATGATCCTAACAGAATACGATATACAGTACATGACCCAAAAGCTATAAAGGGGAGTGTGCTAGCTGACCATCTGGCTCATCAAGCTGTCGAAGATTACCAATCCATGAGGTTTGACTTCCCCAATGAGGATATCATGACATTGGACAAAGTTGAAGATTTCAGACCATATGACGGACCTAAACAAGAATCCCGATGGACCCTGTACTTCGATGGTGCCTCCAATTCACTTGGCAACGGTATCGGCGCGGTACTCATCTCCCCAAAAGGTTGCCATACACCTTTCACTGCTAGACTTTGCTTCCACTGTACCAACAACATGGCAGAGTATGAAGCTTGTATCTTTGGACTCAAGGCTGCTATTGACTTAGGAATCAAATCATTGATTGTGTTTGGGGACTCAGCTTTGGTCATCAGTCAGATCAAAGGAGAGTGGGATACTAAGCATCCCAACCTCATCCCTTACAAAGAACATTTCTTGACATTGTTACCACATTTCGAGCAGATTACCTTCGAGCACTTCCCGCGAGAAGAAAATCAGCTAGCAGATGCTCTAGTTACAATGTCATCCTTGTTTAAACTTAACTGGGATAATGAGGCTCCCCAAATCACCATTGAACGGATGGATGAACCTGCACATTGTCAGGAGATTAATACCGAAGAAGTAGTGGACCGACCTTGGTTTCATGAAGTCAAAAGGTATCTCGAGGCTCAAGAATACCCTGAAGGAGCTTCAGTCAACGACAAAAAGTTCTTAAATAGATTCTCTACCAAGTTCTTCCTGAGCAATGGTATCCTATACAAGCGCAATCATGATTGCATTCTGCCCCGTTGTGTGGACAAGGTTGAAGCTGAGCAGATCATGGATGAACTGCACAATGGTACCTTTGGCACTCACTCTAGCAGACATACGATGGCTAAGAAGATTCTACGGGCAGGCTACTACTGGTCTACCATGGAAGCTGACTGCTATCAATATTCTAGGACTTGTCACAAATGTCAAATCTATGCGGACAAGGTACATATACCTCCAGTTCCTCTCAATGTCTTAACAACTCCTTGGCCCTTCGCTATGTGCGGAATCGACATGATTGGAGAGATTAAGCCTACAACATCCAATGGACACCGTTTCATCCTGGTGGCCATTGACTACTTCACCAAGTGGGTCGAAGCAGCGTCCTTCGCATCTGTCACAAAGAATGTTGTTGCCCGCTTCATCAAGCAGAACCTCATTTGTCGGTACGACATCCCCGAAAGGATCATCACTGACAATTTTACAAACCTTAACAATACTATGATCACCGCCTTGTGCGAGCAGTTCCAGATTCCACATCACAATGCATATCCCTATCGGCCAAAGATGAATGGTGTTGTCGAAGCTGCGAACAAAAATATCAAGAAGATCATACAAAAGATGACAGTCACCTACAAGGACTGGCATGAGATGCTACCGTTTTCTCTTCACGGGTACCGTACCACGGCACGCACATCAATTGGGGAAACACCGTATTCTTTGGTATACGGCATGGAAGTTGTTTTACCTATCGAGGTTTAGATTCCCTCCTTGAGAATCATGAAGGATGCTGGTTTGAGTGAAGACGATTGGATTCAGACCCGGCTTGATCAACTTAACTTGATTGATGAGAAGTGACTTACTGCTGTTTGCCATGGTCAGACGTATCAAAAACGGATGATCAAAGCCTTCAACAAGAAAGTCAGGCGCCAGGTATATCAAGTCGGGGATCTTGTAATCAAACGCATCATCTTGCCGCAAAGTGATCCCATGGGCAAATGGACTCCTACCTACGAAAGACCATTTGTGATCAAAAATATCTTTTCTGGTGGGGCAATGATCTTAACCACCATGGACGGCGACGACCTGCCGCACCCTGCGAAACGCAGACATAGTCAAAAGATACTACGCATAAATGACCCGCTAGGTTGACACACCTAGGCAAAAAGAGGGCATCCCGGTGAATCGAAAACCCGAAAGGGCGGTTCAGGCAAAAATTAGGGATAAAACAAAAATCTGTACACCCGGCAAGTTGAAAACCCGAAAGGGCGACTTGGGCAAAAAAGGGTTTCCCGGTGGACCGAAAACCCGAAAGGGCAGTCCAGGCAAAAATTAGGGAATTAAAGCGTATGACTATGTCTCGTCGGATCACTTTAAGGACAATCTCTTCATAGACAAACTCCGAGCTTCTGATCAACTCAATCATCTTCGGACGAAGAAACGAATGGACAAGATATTCAGAGTTACGAAGGCTATAGCAGAGTGGGAACCTCATGGAATTTTACACATAGCCATCTTTCTTTGTATAAATTTTTCTCATTTTTATGACAACATTCTCTTACTAGGATGTCTGTCTCCTTTGTACAAAATACTTACACAAAGTTAATACAAAGATACTTCAAAGTGCAGAAAACTATTTGCCTTTTCTTTTTTTTACACTTGTGTTTTATTTGAAAACGTCCAATGATTTATTAAATGAGCATATGCATTTGAATATAATCACTGTTTACAAATAAACGAAATGGGAAAGAATAATTACTGACAGGTTGAAAGGATAGGAAAACATCTTTAGGCTATTCCAGGAGCAATCCCCTGCAGTACATCATCTAGATCCCCAGCGGAGCTAAAACCTTGAAATACATTTCCCCAGCGGAGTTATAATTTCAAACCCTTGATTCCCATCAGAGTTAAGTTTTCAAACTCCCAATCCCCAACGGAGTAAAAACTTTGAACTACAGACCCTCGGCGAAGATGAAACCTTCTATCCCAGTCGAGTCAAATCTCCAACTATCAATCCCCAGCGGGAACCATTCAGTTTTCCCCATATTTCCCAGCAAGTTCTCTTGAAGTATGAGAATCAACCAGATAACAATTAACTTTTAACTCCAACCTAGGATAACTCCCCAGTAAAGTGGCATACAACCGAAACTCCTGAGCTTTTTCCAAACAGAAATAAGCTTTTTTCCCCCTGAGTCCTGAACTTGCTCTCCAGCAGTAAGCCTTCTTCCCCAGAGAGTTTTTAACTCCCCAACAGAATGAAGATTCTCATTCTTGATTCCCCAGTGAAGTTGCCAGAATCTTCATTACTCCCCAGCGTGAATTTGTCAGAATTTTTAATCCCCTGCAGATCGAAGATTCTCATTCTTGACTCCTCAGCATGAAGTCACCAAAGTTTTTATTTCTCCTCAACAGAATGAAGATTCTCATTCTTAGTTCCCCGCAGAAGCCATCAAAGTCTTCTTTATTCTCAAGCAGATCAAAAGTTTTCCTTTGTTTGATCCCCGGTAGAGATCACCATAGTTTTCCCTATTCCCCAGCCGAGTAAGGATTTCCTTTGTGTTACCCCCAGTAGAAGTCATCAAAGTTCTCTAGATTTCGCAAGCAGATTTCCCAAGCAGTTTGACATTACTCTCACAACAGATTTTGTCAACACTCCAACTTCAAGACGTGAAGGATCCTCATATCCCCACAGAAATTGTCAAAGATTTTGAATCTCCAGCAGCGGTCAAGGATTTACTTTCCCCGACGGCAGTCAAGGATTTCATTATCCCCAGCCATCAAGGATTTATTTTCCTCATCAATACAGCTAATCAGCTCACATGCGCATACATTACATTCATATATCATAAACATTGATAAAACACATTTTATTGCATCATACATTTCATGCAACATAATTTTGTGTTTCAGCTAACATTTTACCCTTTTCAGGATAAGATTAACAGCTATCTTTAACAAATATTTAAAGATTTCAGATGCAGTACAGATACACTCCAGACACGGAAGTCATTATGTTACTCATTCAGATCTCTTATCAGATGCAGTAAAGATACACTCCAGATACGGAAGTCACTCTATTACTCATTCAGAATTCGAAGTCAAGATACAGTACGGATACGCTCCAGACACGAATGTCATTCTGTCACTCATTCAGACTTCAACAATCAGATACAGATTAGATATGCTCCAGATACGGAAGCCATTCTATTTCTCATTCATATTCAACTATCAATTTCAAGTTCAGATACACTCCATACACGGAAGTCATTCTATCACTTATTCAGATCTCAGTTACAGTTCAGATACACTCCAGACATGGAAGTTATTCTACTACTCATACAGATCTCAACTTCAGATACAGTCCAGATACGCTTCGTACACGGCTGCTATTCTGCCACTTATTATGACTTTTCCCCAGCTCGGATACGCTCCAGACGCGGACGCCATTCTGTCGCCTATTCAGAATTCAGAATCAGATATAATACATATACACTCTAGACACGGAATTCATTCTGTTATTCATTCATAATTCAAATATAGTTACAGCTCAGATACGCTCCAGACACGGACGCCATTCCATTGCTCATACAGACTCAGTCTCTAGATACAGTTCAAATGCATTCCAGACACGAATACCATTTCGATACTCATTCTTCTGACTTACAACTTATAGTTCAACAAACATTCTTGAATGGAATTTACAAGCCCATCTCCGACAAGATTCTGTCACCTCTCCAAATGGCATCTTTAAGCCCATTCCCTCAACTACATTTTGACGAGTGCAAATTTACGGGCACTCTAGTGTCCAATCATCTTTTACCTTCGAGTCACGAACGGCAAACTCGCCAATCTAACTCTTCAGGTTCAAGATGATTGAACAGGGGAAGTTGTTGTACCCCAAAATTTTCCCTCTCATTTTATCAAGATTCTCCTCACAAGACTTCTTGGACTCAAGACTAGATTAGGGTTTGCTCAGCTCAAGACATCTCCTTGCATTGATGATCTGAAATTAGGGTTTGAGTTTGCACAAGGATTTTTGGACTTCCAATTCCTCATGTGACTTTCATACTTCATGTTGGACCTCTAAGATTGCCCATACCAAGTTTCAAGCCTTGAATCAAATTTTTGCCCAGTCAATTGGACAGTTGACCTAAAAAATCAGTTGTATTGGGGAAAAAGGCAACCATGGCCAATTTACAGTCAAACCTCATAATTTTTTATCCACATCAACATTATGGACTCATATGAACCATTTGATCAAGTTTGGACCACAACTCCTCAAGAAATTTGATCAGATCTTCAAAAGGGCAAAATGGTCAAAATTAGGGTTTTGACTGTAGAAGAGCAATTTCTGATATTTGACCTAGCCAATGGCAAATTGGCTTCAAGTATGGTTTCAAGGACTCAACGACACCATCTTGACCTAATCACAAGGTTCAAAATATCTCAAATGCATTGGATTGACAGATGAATTTTCCAGTCAACTGATCAAAAATCAACTGTACACTGAAAAGTCAAACATTGACTTTTTGGTCAAAATCAAGTGCCAAGGGTTATATTTCATCAAGATGTGTCAAAACAGGAAGCTTGTTCACCAAGAAACCTAATTTTGGAATTTAGGGTTTAAGTTTGAAAAAATTTATAACTTAGAATTTTTCTAAGTTATGAAAATTTCTTATTTTTTCCCAACTTTTCTCAACTTTTTCACCATGATGCAATTGGATTCAAACAAAACTTCCAACATGAAAGTTGTAGTCCTACACAAAATCTACAACTTTGATTCACAAAGTTTTCCCAAAAGATGCTTGGATCTCAAGTTATGATTTTGTGAATAAGGGTCCATAAACTTTTTAACTTAGTGAAATTTTGCCCTAGTTTAGGCAGATTTTTGACCTAACTTCATGGCAACTTTTCACCTAGTTCCAAGTTGAATCTCAAGATGCATTTCAAAGATGGATTATAGATCATTTTACAAGATTTCCAAAATTTCCAAGAACTCTCCAAGATTATTTATGGTTAGGGAGAATCGAAGAAATGAAAATGGCCATTTCTCACTTTTGTCCATGGCATTTTGCACATGGTTACAACTTGCAAATCTGTCCTAAGCATGCTTGTACTTGTTTTACAGGTCCTAATCCTTTCCAGACTCCTTAATTTAATGAAAATACATTGGAAAATGACTTTGTTCTGAGCTATGGAGCTTTGCACAATGAATTAATCCATTTATGGCATAAAGGTAACGATGCCATTTCCATAAAGCTTACTTTTTTGCAACTTTGTATTCCTTGAGCATTGAACCTGATATTTGGCTACAAACAAGATCCACAAACTTTAGTCAAAGTACACCAACTATGTTTAGACCTCAAGCTAGCCTGTACAGGCCTCGAGCATTGTCATCTCACTTTTACTTCAAAAGTAAGTAAACTTGCAAAAAGTCCATAACTGGAGTATCTGTAAAAACCAAGCTTGGATATCATTTCAAACAACTTCAGCATATTGTAACAAGCCTAAGACACGATTTGCTAAGCTCTCAAACACCCTCTAACACAGAAAACCCCATTTCTGCCCAAAACAGGGCAACTTCTGCAAACACCAAGCCACCTCCATATTCCCTCGTGTGTTTTGCTTGAAACCACTTCAAACACATTTCCTACAACACACCTAAACTATCCAAGCCATTGTTCAGCAACTGTAACCTCATTTTCAAGCTTCACCATTTTCAATTTCTGAGTTTGCAGGTTGACTTCTACAAGGAGATTCAAGCCATTTCAAAGCAAGTCGAGCATTGGGAAAGCTTGAGGGAACTTCAAGCAAGCTCACGAGTACATCAAGCCTCACTCAAAGTTGCTACATTGCCATAGCCAAATTCAACTGAACAAGGTAATTTTCAAAGTTCTATCTCCTTATTTAGGCATCATTAGGCTTAGGTTTGTGAAGCAAAAATGTAGTCTTTAATGTGCTTGAGTTGTACATATGCATAGTTGTTATTTATATTAACTGAGGTAGGAGAATTTGGAAGATGAACATGCTGAAAATTTTAGGTTAAAATTTAGGGCCTTTAAAATTCTCTCTGTCCTTTGAGAGTTAGGTCACAAAATGGATATGGTTGGAATCGTGATTGAAAATGCTATAACTTTCATGTTATAAATTTTTTATTTCATGCAAGCAATAGAGAGAACAGATTTGAGTAACAGAAGGCGCGCGTTTGGGACGAAGGAGCAAGGACAGGGATGAAGTGTGTCCTGGGCCTGGGCGCCTTGGGCCTGCTTCTTTTGGCACCCCCCCCCCCCCCCCCCCTTTTACTTTCTGCACCCCCTTTTGCATTTTCTTATATTTTTTATATTTTCTTGCATATTTATATTTTCTGACTTTTTTTTTTAACATTTAAAAATCTCAAAAATATTTTCTTAATTTTTTGCATTTTATTATTTTTATTATTTTTTTGGACATAAAAATAGTTTATTAAATAACAATATACTTTATTTTCTTAAATAAACTTGCAAATAATATAAAAATATTATATATTTTTATTTTTATTATTTATATACTTAAAATATTATTTTCTCACATATTTTATTTTTTAACATTTTTGTATATATTTTTATTTATTTTCTTGTACATAAATGAATAAATAAATAATATCAAGCATATTTTCCTTTAAAACAAAAACTAGGGTTTTCACCCTTTCAAAAATAATCACTTTATTTTTTCTTATTTTTAAGACTTGAATAAACTTATTTTCTCATGCATAAAACAAATACAAAAAAATATTTTGCATATTTACAATTTATTTCATATTTAAATACTTGTTTATTTATTTATTGTTGTATACATTCAATTGGATTGTAATAGTAAATTAGGGTTTTATTTTGAGCAATATCCCCTTATTCAAACTTGTACCCCCTTCCCATAATATTGTGTAATAGTTTAGATTTACTTTACGCATTTATTGCTTTCATATACCATGATAGTAAAAACTAGGGTTTGTATGCAAAGACAAAAAAATCAAACAAATAGCATGACTTAACACAAGACAAAATGCATGAAAAATGACAACACCATGCACACAAGCACCTCTAGGGTTTCATCCACTTTGTTGCCTTAAAACATGGCCATGGTATGCATGCTAGGTATCTTGGCAAAATCAATCAAAACAAAAAGATCATAGTCCCTCGATGATGCTATCAAAATGTTGCCTAAAAACAAATGATCTTAGTCTCCAAAACTTGCTAAGATACTTGGCACCATTGCTATCATGGTCATACGATGACCCACGCCCGTCCCGTTTAACATCCAAAGATAGGGTTGTTTACCAAATACAATGGTAAAACAACAATGTCAAAGGGTTAAAAATGTACAAGAAAGACTTTTGGTTAGGTAGATGCTCCTAGTTACTTGATCAAATTGCAAACCATCCTTGCTCTTTTGAAACAAACACACACACAATTTCAAAATATTTCCCAACAAACTTTCAAACATTGAAACATTTTTCAAAAGACAAACACATTTGTATACATTCAAACAAGAATCATTACAAAGGTTGCCTAAACAAATGCCTCTTTTCAAAATACTTTCAAAACCACACAAAGCACCATTTCAAACAATTGAAAAAGCAAAGCAAGTGATCTAAAACAAGTAACTAAGAGCAAATGGAAAACCATGGATGAAAAAGGTGCTAGCACCTTCCCTTTTCATAATCTACCCCCGAACCCAAAAACAATCTCAAAAGTATTTCCTGTACTTTTTTACCTTTCCTTTTGGATAAAATAAAAGTCGGTGGCGACTCTTGCTAAACCGCAACATTTGCGAACACAAACGCGAAACCTCAAGTCAGTTCTCCCACCGCATCACACAAGTGATCAACCAAAATCTTTGACACAATTTTAAATTGAAAATTTGCTAAAGCAATAAGACAAAAATCAACCATAGAAGAAGCTCCTTTCACTTTTAGAATGTGAAAAATAACATTCGATTTCAGTCCAGAGATTAAAACATCAGTGTTAAAGAAATCATGCACCGACATTAGCACATCCCTTTCAATAATATTCCAAAAAGAATGATAAAAGTGTCCACCAAAACCATTTGGACCCGGCGCGCCATCTGCATTTAAATAAAAAACTACAACCTTAATCTCCTGAGCAAGTGGGATTCTAGTTACATATATATTATCCATATTTGTAACACGACATGGAATAACCTAATTAGTTAAATGATGAGGTACACAAGTATTTGTTCCACCAAAAGTACCCTGAAATTAATCCATAATGTGTTGCTCAATAGCTTCAAGTGTCATATGCACTTCATTCCCATTTTTGAATAACTAAGATATGTTACAAAGAAACTTTTATCCTTGCAACTCTGTGGAAGTAGGAAGTATTTTTATCACCATGAATGAAGCTTTGACTATGAGCTTTTTCCCTACAAAATTGATCCTAACATTTTAATGCTTTTGTCAAAATCAATTGTGCTTGATAATCCATAACATGTAAATCATCATTATTCCGTCAGCGTCAATTATATTCTGAATTCTATTGACCTCGTTGACTTCCAATCAAACATGTCT
This sequence comes from Vicia faba, assembly GCA_948472305.1. Classification (NCBI taxonomy): domain Eukaryota; kingdom Viridiplantae; phylum Streptophyta; class Magnoliopsida; order Fabales; family Fabaceae; genus Vicia; species Vicia faba. Next base: position 1,395,640,219 of record OX451736.1, on the reverse strand, counting down.
ATCAATATTATCAAAAATTGATTTATTCCAAACAATCAAATCTTGTTTCAAACGCTTGAGTTTTTGGTTGTAATCTCCGCATACCACTGCCCATAATGGTCTTAGTCTAAGACTCTGACACTCCTTATGAGAAGTCCAAGATTTGAAGAATTTGAAAAGAGATTCTTTCGGAACTAAAGAAAATTCTTGAGTCACAAACAAGGGATGGTCATCAGACTGATGACAAACAAGAGCACAACAAGAAATATTCCACCAAAAATCATACCAACCATCATTGTTAGAATAGTGTTGTTAGTTAGTTTTGACTTATTCAAGCTTAAAGTTATTTAATTGTTATGAATAAGCCTATTCTTTAGGAATATGATTCTTTGTTTGATTTATTCTTCCTTAGAAATAGTCATGATCTAGTCATGTAAATCATGGTCCTTATTTTACTCCTTTTCTGTTTCTGTACTGGCTACATATAAAGCCATTCATTTACGTTCAATAAAACAAGCTTGATAGCTATCATCTCATTTTAACAGTGGTATCAGAGCTCACACAAGGGCCTGATGGATAGTAAGAAAAAAAATAAAGAGAGAGAGGAAACAACAAGCCATGTCTGAAGGCAATAATCTTCTCAGTATCCCAAAGTTCGATGGAGATTATGATCACTGGTCCATGCTAATGGAAAATTTGCTGAGATCAAAGGAGTACTGGAGCTTAGTGGAGCAAGGCTATGAAGAGCCTAAAACGCCGGAGTCACTCACAGCAGCGGAACGTCGAACTTTGGAGGAGAAAAAGCTAAAGGATTTAAAGGCAAAGAATTATCTATTTCAATCTATTGACAAAAATATTTTGAAAACAATCACCAACAAATCCACCTCAAAAGCATTGTGGGATTCAATGAAGCAAAAATATCAGGGGAATGCTCGAGTTCAACGAGCTCAACTCCAAAGGCTACGCCGAGATTTCGAAATTCTAGAAATGCAAAATGGTGAGTGTGTGAATGATTATATGTCTAGAGTCATGTTAACTGCAAATGACATGAGAGGAGCATGAGAGACCATGGAGGATAGACATATCGTTGAGAAGATTATACGCACACTATCTGACAAGTACAATTATATTGTATGCTCAATCGAAGAATCCAATGATATCAATACGATGACGGTAGATGAACTGCATAGTTCATTGCTTGTACATGAATACAAGATTAAACAAAAGGATGTGACTGAACAAGCATTGAAGGTTACAGGAGACGGTTCAAATTCACGAGTTAAGGAACGATTCAGCGACAGAGGTAGAGGACGTGGAGGATACAGAGGTAGAGGCAGAGGCAGAGCATTCAATAAATCCACAGTTGAGTGTTATCGATGTCACAAGCTGGTACATTTCCAACACGAACGTCCCACCTATGCCAATTATGTAGAAAATGCAGAGCTAGATGATGGAGAAGAGATGCTTCTTATGTCATATGTGGAAATGCAAGGAGCCACACGAGATGAAGTATGGTTTATGGACTCCGGGTGCAGTAATCACATGAGTGGAGACATGAAATGGTTCACTGAAATTGATAAATCATTCTGACACAGTGTGAAGCTAGGAAATGACTCCAAATTGGCTGTCATGGGAAAAGGAAAAATTTGAATGAAAATAGATGGACGGGTTATGGTCGTCACAGAGGCATTTTACATTCCTGATCTTAAATCAAATCTCCTTAGCATTGGTCAGCTTCAAGAACGAAATCTATCCATATTAATTAAGAATGGTTCCTGTAGCATTTATCATGATGTTAGAGGTCTGATTATACGAACTGCGATATCTGCAAATCATATGTTTGTGCTTCTAGCATCGATTCCCGTTGTTCCTAATAATGTATCAAAGGAAGAATGTTTCAATGTAACCTCTGAAAATGTCACAAGCTTGTGGCATCAATGATTTGGACATCTTAACATGAAAGGACTGCTGACTCTTGCCTATAGAAAGATGGTTCAAGGCCTGCCAATACTGAAGAATCAATCCAAGGTGTGCACCATATGTATGAAAGGAAAGCAACAACGTGATTCTTTTCCAAAAAAAAGCACTTGGAGAGCATCTAGACCTCTACAACTAATTCACTCAGATATATGTGGTGCAATCACTCCTGGATCTCACAGTCATAAAAGGTATATAATTACTTTTATAGATGATTATAGCCGAAAAATGTGGTCCTACTTTTTACATGCCACGTCTGAAGCTTTTGATACATTCAAAAGGTTCAAGTCATCAGTTGAGAAGGCAACGAGATACAACATAATTTGTTTACGCACCGACAGAAGCGGAGAGTTCACTTCATCAGAGTTTAATTACTATTGCAGCACCAATAGAATCGCAAGACAACTCACCACGGCCTACTCACTATAGCAGAACGGAGTTGCGGAAAGAAGAAATCAAACACTAATGAATATGGTGCGATGTATGCTTGCGGCACGAGATGTTCCAAAGGAATATTGGCTGGAAGCAGCAAACCTGGCCACTCATATTTTGAATAGATGTCCAAACTCAGCCTTGCAAAACATGACACCCGAAGAAGCTTGGAAAGAAAAGAAACCATCAGTGGTACACCTCAAGGTGTTTGGATGTATAGGATATGTTCATATTCCTGATGTCACAAGGAAGAAGCTGGATGAGAAGAGCATCAAGTGCGTCTATATGGGAGTTAGTGAAGAGTCCAAAGCTTTTCGAATGTATGATCTAGAAACAAAGAAGATCATTATTAGCTGAGATGTAGTCTTCGATGAAATGGAAAAATGGGATTGGAAGAAGTCAGGAGAAACTAACTCTCTTGATCCTATGTGCGAAGAAAATGAAGAGAATCAGGAAAATAAAGCTTCAGAAGATGAAAATGAAGAGAATCAGAAGAATAAAGATTCAGAAGATGAAAGAATCAATCTTCCTGAAAAGAGAGTAAGAAGGGAACCGGTATGGATGATAGACCATGAATCTGGAGCTGGATTGTCCGAAGAGGAAAACGAAGGAGTGGAACAGCTTACCCAGGAGATGCAGCTGTTTACCGTTGTTTTTGGTAAACAACTGCTGATCTCCAAAAAGGTAAGGTTTTTGGTTTACTTACAGGATCGACCAAACTAATCCCAGAACATATGCTAATCTTTATGTAAAATGCGTAAGAAGGAAGAACGCACGTTCGACCCAGAGAAAGGATGTTTGAGATTATTGAAAAGTAAGCAAAAGCATAAAAATACGAGTAAAAGAAGTAAAAGGATAACTTTGCAGGATAATTGTAAAATAATGTAAAGATACTTTCATTAAGTAAAAAAGGTGTTTCTAACGTATAGTGCTCAACTTTTTATCCTTTCTCACGCAGTAGTTACTTGGATAATATTTGAGATATTTAGTACAATAGGTTGAACACACTTAAAAATTACACAAGCTTCTTAATTTATACTAAAAGTAGGTAACCGTCGAGGGGACATTCTGCGCTAGGATGAAGACAAGTGTCTTCTGCATGTTCCTCGACCCACAGCTTTTTTCCACGTTGCCTCTTCTCAGACGCTGATGAAAACTGTTTTTCCCTCCAATAATTCAAATTTCAAATGGTATTCGATTCCTATACCAAAGCGTGAACACTTTCCTTCAGTTGAGCAACCTAAATTTGCTTCAGTCGAATGAACCCTTGGTCGAAGACTCTTATCATAACTTAGATCCTTTTTCCTAAGTTATCTCATGTGTCGAATCATACCTCCTGGTTTAGTTCATTTCCAGTTGTTTGGTCAAAAAGACCAAATATAGTAAGTGTCGAATTTGGGAGCCAACAAATTTCCCCCCAAGAATGTCTATTTCGACGCTCAAAGAAATAGCCATTCTTTGAACTTCCCATTCGACACCTGTCTTCCCAGTTGTCCACTAAGTCTTGACGTGTGCTTTTCTCCTTCCGACAGCTGCTACACCTGGTAAACCCATCATTACTTTTCTCCAAGATGTCTCTTCAAAACTGTCGTTACCACGCTTGCCATGATGGCCATATTCTTATAATCTAGGCAAGCATGTCCCAACGTTTCCCAATGCCTGCATGGTAACCGTTTCACGCTTTTCCACGTGATCCACTATCTGCGAAACATTAAATTCCCTTGACGAGACATCTCCTTCTTCTGAAGGCTATAAATACTTCCAAGCTTTTCTATTTGGAACTTTTATCATTTCCAGCTTTTCCAAATCCCTTGCATTCTCACAACATTGTACTGTTACCTTCGCTCTTTCTCTTAAATCTTTAACAATGGCCTTTCTCTCTAATGCCCCAAACAAACCTCAACCAAAAAACGCTAATGATGTTCAGAAACCACCAGAGATTTTTTCCACCAACCCTCCTTCTTCCTCGACTAACAAGTACATTGCTGAACCTATGACCAGAGAATGGCGAGAAGCCTATGATTCTTAACTCCTTATTCCCATCAGATACGGAGGAAACATGTATGCTATGTCCGGTCCGTTATCTTAATGTGTCGAAAATCCCTTAAAAAACCGTGCCTTTTTTCCTACACACCCAAGGCTTAGACCTATAGGTTGCGCCAAAAAACCTAGGGATGACCCTGAAGACGCCACTCCGGCGAACCAGCAGCATCCTCAGACTATAGAGGATATCAACCTCCAGTTCATGAACAAGGGGAATTGAATATTTCACTCAAGCCCTAACCTTTCTTCTGAATATTCAGACTGGCTGAGTAAGATGGAGAGGGTGTAAGCTTTTGTTTGGAAGGAGATGGGCATTTATGACCTGGTGATGCTATCGAAGACAGGATTGCCTTACTGCCCCCTTATGCTAGTATCTTCATTGTACTTTTGGGATAATGCACATTTCACTTTTCATCTTTCTTGTGGGATGATGACCCCTACTTTATTCGACATAGCTGCCATCACTGGTCTTCGACCCACTGGTGACTATTTCAACCCTGAAGACTTGTCTGAGGATCCTATTGGGTTTGCTGCTACAAAACCCACTTATACTACCTTTATAATCCACTTTCATGACAAAACCTCTAATACCATATCGGAGGTGGAACATATAGCCTTCTTGGCTATGTGGCTGTCTCGATTTGTTTTCTGTACTAAATCAATGCAGGTGACGAAAAAGATGTTGACGCTTGCAATGCAGCTCCATCACAAATACCCTCTTTGCTTGGCCGAATTGATTCTGGCCAACTAATATGAGTCCATCGGTAATGGTGTGACTCAACTTAAGTTCTTAGGAGACAGGGGAAGCTTGCTGCTATCTGGTCCCTTTTGGCTTCTGCAATTGTGGCTTAACGCCACTTTCGAATCTTTCCTTCCCCAGAAGAACAAGATCAACGAAGAGGCTCCTGAGATTCTGAACAGGAGAGTCGAAGGCACCAGGCTTGGATTACTAACTCCCACTGATGAAGGCCAACAATTTCAAAAGGCTTTCACTAGCTTCTTGATGATGTTTGCGGAGCGAAAGAGCTTTGTTTCGACTATGGCTCCCTTTGCCAGTCGAAAAGTTGGCCCGGAATGGTTTACCAGGCCACACCCTTCGAATGTGGAGGATGATGAGACTGATGAGTTCGTGAGCATGTGAGAATCGTTCTTGCGCCCCAGGATCATGCCCTTAAGATTCAAGAGCTCAAAAAATCAATTGAGCTTGATTTCCTACCAACCAAATCTCGTCTCTCGACAGTTTGGTATTGCTCAATCACTCCCTTCACCCATTTACTCTCGTGAGAAGCTGCTGCTTTTTTACAATGCGGATTACTCGAAAGACGCTGCTACCAAACACATTGGTAGGTATTCTGGTCGAACTATACTGACCTTCTTCGACTTCAACCTTCATTTCCTGAGTTCCATCACTTTTGAGACGTGGTGGAAACATTACTATGACGAAGAGTTCTTTGATGAGAAGGACTTCAACCACCATCTGCGTGAGGCATTCAAGCTGGTTCTTGACAGAGTCAAAAAAGGTATTATTCTTCTCCGTCTCTTTGTCTTAGATTCGTCTTTCGACACTTAATTAACTATAGCTGTCTTGTCTTCTTCCTAGTTGTCAAGTGAACTCCGTTGTCAACCCTTCTCCTAAGGTATTTATTTTTTGTTCGAATCCTTATTTTTTATCTAACAAAGGTCCTGACCCCTTCGACTTGATTTCCTGGGTAATCAGAAACTTACCCCGAAAAAACGGAAGGTTCAAGAGATCCAAATCTCTAGCGATGAAGAAGAGGAGTCTCCACTTGTTCCTTTGCAGAGACGAAGATTGAAAAAACCAACTCCTGCCGTCGAAACCCGTCCAAAAATCAGGATTAAAACTATGGCTGGGAGGCTACCTCCTGTCATCATCAATGAACCCACTGAACAAGAGGTAATCGCTAGGTTAAACAATCCTAGTGAAAGTGACAACTCTAGTCCTGGTGTTGAAATCCCAGTACAGGTATTTACTTCGACTGCTTGTTATGTACTTCTTCCACTCTCTTTTACTTTGTGACGATTTTAAAAGTAATAAATGCTTCCTATTTTCCAGGACACTGCTGGCACTTCGACACGAAATCCTACTCATGTCGAGGATTCGACCACTTGCTTGAATAGTGACGGGAATCCTACCTACAGGCCCTCTTCAGCAAAAGGCTCTTTTATGAGTTCAGCTGACGAAGTAAATCAGACTTCTGAACCCCAGCACGAAACCATAGAAGAAGCTGAAGGAAACCAAGAGGAGATTAGGATTCCTCTGGTCGAAGTGCAAGAGACTGAGGAGGAAGGTATCACTGGCGTCGAAACTGAAACAGAGAGGGAAAATGTAGAGATCCCAGAAGCTGAGGGTGAAGAAGTTTTTGCTGAAGGAAACCAAAATCCTCCAGGTACTGAGGCAATTCCTACTCAAGTAGCCAACGTGGTTATTACAGCCAACGCAAGTATCCCTTCGATGGGATCCAGAACCAAAGAGGATTTGGCTTTACTGAAGCAACAAAATCCGTTAGGTTATCTGACTGCAATTTTGGAGGGTCGAGAGAGTTCCTCTGATCGCAGTGCCTCGACTGCATCTAGCAGATCTACCTCGACTTCCCCTCTCGACGAGGCTCTTCAAAAGGTTAAAGCACAAATATTTAAAAGAGATTTGATGTTAACTCTAGAGGGGGAACCAGCAGCTCCTTCCTTTCTGAAGACCGTCTTGAAAGCTGTCGATCTTCTTGTTGCTCCTCCGGATGTAGCCAGTGTAATATTGGATTTACTCTCTATTGTTGATCAGGTATCAGCGGACTATAACCGTCAGAGAATTCTCAATCGTGAGATCGAAGAGGCCAATGTTCAAGTGGTTGCTGCTTGGCATGCTGCTACTGAATCCACTTCTAGAGTAAAGGACTTGTCGAAGACCCAGGAGGCTAGGCAAAAGGAGGTCGAGGAGATTGATCAAGACAATGTTCAGTTGAGAGCACATATTGTAGAGTTGGAAGCAAAAGTCGCTGCCAACGACAAAAAGAAAGAAGAGCTTCTTGCTGTGAACAATGAGTCAGAAAGCCAAGAAGAATTGAATGAAGGGTTAAGACATGCCGATCGATCTCAATCTCTGGATGCTAAGCTCGAAACCCTTCACCAATAGAAAGCTCTACGTGATCTAAGGCTAGAATTGCAAAGGATCAAGTATCTCCAGATTAAAGCTAATCTTCCCTTCTAAATCTTGTTTCTCTCCATTATGTAATCACTTTCTGTAACAATTTCAGAGCCATTTTGGCACCTTTAATGAAAATTATTTAAGTTTCCATTTTGGCATTCTTTATAATTAGTGATTATATATTATTTATTTTTATCTCTTGAAGCATAGGTCTATACGTTTTCAAGTATTTACCATTTACCTTCAAGAGTCTTCGATCTTCGCTTAACTCTTCGATCTCATAGGCTCCGCCTGAGAAAACTTGCACAATCTTAAAAGGTTCTTCCCACTTAGGAGACCATTTTCCCAAGCTTCTGTCCTTTCGATCCATTGGGAGTATTACTTTCCAAACTAGATCTTCAGGCTGAAACGTCTTGGACTTTACCCTTCGATTGTAGGATTTCTCGACTCGCTTCTTCTGTAGTCTCAAAAGATCCAAAGCTTTCAACCTTTCTTCGTCTAATTCTACTAGTTCATCCAACATCATGTTCCAATAGACTTCAAAAGGGATCTCGTGATGTATTTGAATCCTTGTCGCTTGTAGGTGGATTTCTATTGGTAACACTGCATCATGACCATAGGTTAGGCGAAATGGTGTTGTCCCTGTGTCTTCTTTTGGACAAGTTCGACACGCCCACAGGACTTGATCTAGTGTCTTGTGCCAGTTTCTGGGTTTCTTTCCCACATGTTTCTTTATTAAACTGATCACTACCTTATTTGCTGCTTCGACATGGCCATTAGCTTGCGCATAATAAGGCGTAGATGTTAATAGTTTAAATCCTATTTCTGCAGCGAAATCTTGCATCTTTCGACCAGTAAAAACTGACCCTTGGTCTGTAGTTATTGTTTTAGGGATTCCAAATCTGTATATGATGTACTTTTGAATGAATTCAATGACATTCTCCTGGTCTACATTGACTAAGGGGATCGCTTTGATCCACTTAGTAAAATTATCAATACCCACTAATATATTCTTCTGACCTTTAGAAGATGCTGGTCGAATTTCTCCAATGAGATCCAAAGCCCATCCTCTAAAAGGCCAAGGTTTCACAATCGAGTGAAGTTCATTTACTGGCACATGTTGAATGCCTGTATGTTTTTGGCATTCTTGGCATCCTTTGGCAAACTCAACACAATCTTTTAGCATAGTGGGCCAATATAAGCCTTGTCGAAACAATAACCATTTCATTTTTTGGCCTACTTGGTGTGCTCCACATGCCCCAGTGTGTGTGGTGGAAAGAGCCACATATGCTTCTATTTCACTTAAGCATTTCAAAAGTACACCTTCTGGTGTTTTCTTAAATAATTAATTTCCCATCAACACATAACTCAGCGCTTTGTACTTTATCTTTTGTTCTGTCGAAGCTACTGGATTTTGTAAATAGTCCACTACAGGCTTTCTCCAATCTTGCTCTGTTAGATTGTCTATGAACGAAATTTTAAAATTTTCATGATCAGTGTATCCTAACTTTGTGGTCTTTAAATCTGATGGAAATAATTTGGTGGCAGTTACTCTTCCTCTAACTTCGATTGCCTGTTGTAGCCTCTCTTTCGAAACTTTATACCCAGAAGTAATTTGTGCCAAGTCGTTGGCTGCTTGATTTTCTAATCTGGGTATGTGTCGAATGCTAACTGCCTCGAAGTTTTTCAACAACCGTCTGGCTATTACGAAATACATAATAAGGTTTTCTTTTATGCATTTTCATTCTTTCGTAATTTGTTTTAGGACTAACTCTGAGTCTCCCATTATTTTGACTTGAGTTGCCCCCAATTCCAACAAGATTTCAAAGCCTACAATTAATGCTTTGTATTCAGCCTCATTATTCGAACAATCTCCATCTATTTTATACTTAAATGTTGTTGGAATTTTATTTGGAGAAATAATAAGGACTCCGACTCCAACTCCATCTTTATAACTAGATCCATCGAAGTAAAGTTTCCATGGCTCGATCTCCAAATAATTTAGTGATCATTCTTGTATAGAGTGGTCGACTATAAAGTCTGCAACCACTTGGCCTTTTATAGCCTTAAGAGGCATGAAAGTTAATGAATATTCAGTCAATGCAAGTGCCCATTTGCCAACTCTACTATGCAAAATGGGTTTTGACAAAATATACTTGAAAACGTAAAAATAAGACGAAACATAAACATTAACTGGCTTTATATATTGCTTAAGTTTTGTACATGAAAAATATAGACATAAGCATAGTTTTTCAACTTCGTTATATCTAGTTTCTGCATCGTTTAAAACTCTACTGAGGTAGTAGATGGGCCTTTCGACACCATGTTCATCCTCCTGAGCCAGCATGCTCCCTAAAGTCTTATCAGACGCAGCTATGTACAGTCTCATACTTCTACTTCGACAAGGAGGCACCAGAATAGGTGGTTTAATGAGGTACTTTTTGATTTTGTCGAAGGCCTCTTGATGTTCTTCCCTCCATTCAAACCCTCCTTTGTTGAGTCGAAGTAAAGGCGAGAAGGATTGTGTTTTCCCACTAAGGTTAGATATAAATCTCCTTAGGAAATTTATCTTCCCAAGTAAGGATTGCGATTCCTTTTTGTTAGTTGGCGCTTTAGCTTGCAAGATGGCTTTGGTTTTGTTTTAGTTTATCTCAATTCCTTTCTTGTGGACCACAAAACCTAAGAAATCTCCTGCTTTTACACCAAAAGCACACTTCAGAGGATTCATCTTCAGGCCGTAGTGTCTCATCCTCTCAAAGGATTGTCGAAGATGATCTATATGAGCCTTCCCTGAAACAGATTTGACAATAATATCATCAATATAAATTTGCATGAAGGTGTCAATAAAGTCATGGAAGATCGAATTCATGGCTCTTTGGTACGTTGCCCCTGCATTCTTTAGGCCAAAAGGCATCACTACCCATACATAGGTTCCTAAAGCCCCAGGGCAACGAAAGGCCGTTTTCGACACATCTTCTTCAGCAATGAAGATTTGATTGTATCCAGAGTAGCCATCCAGCATACTCATGTATTCAAAACCAGTGGCAGCATCCACAAGCATTTCCGCCACTGGCATTGGATACTCATCTTTGGGTGTTGCAGCATTGAGATCTCTGAAATCGATGCACACCCTCAAGGTACCGTTTTTCTTTATAACAGGTACAATATTTGCAATCCATTCGACATACCTGGTCGTTCTAATGAACTTGCACCTCAGTAGCCTTTCGACCTCCGTTTTGATTTTTGACAAAATCTCTGGCGCAAACCATCTTGGAGTCTGCTTAACGGGTTTCTTTCCAGGCATTATTGGTAACTGCAGTTCGACCAATCCTCTATCGAGACCAGGCATCTCGTCATAGTCCCACCCGAAGCAATCCTTGAACTCTTTCAGTAATTTGATCATTTCGATCTTGAGTCCTGGATCCATTTTTGTGCTTATGTATGTGGGCATGTTCACAGGACTTTCGCCTAGATTTACCTCTTCTAGAGGATCTTGCGCCAACATTCTGATATTGTTCGCCAGCGGGTCCTTTTCGAAACCAATAGGTTCGTCGTCATATATGGCGTCTAACCTCTGGTCTAAAGAGTCTTTCGTTCCCAAGTTGGGGGGCTCTGGGTCGAAATCTTTCCCAGGCTCAGTCTTCGAAAGGACTTGTTCATTGGCTTTGGAAGCCACATATTTAACTTCAGCCTCTAAGGCCGCTATCATTCTGTTTTCGGCCACATAAGCCGAAATCTTTTGGAGAGTTGATGACTCAGTCATCATCATCAAATCGCTGCCCCAGCCTGTTGGTCGTATATTACTGACTCCTCTAAAGTCTATGTTGGATAAATCTTCTCTATCCCACTGAAAGCCATAATTGGAGTATAGGTATAGAGAGCAAAACGCATTAGGAGTTGGAGTTAAATCAAACTCTGGTGGGTTACAAGGCCCTATGTGAGCAAAATTCCTGTCGAAATCATTCATTCCGACACTGTTTATTTCGCCCAGGTAATAACTCTGGTCTACTTCAATGTTCTCCACAATACCGTCGGGGCGCCACATTATGACCCTTTGGTGCATCGAAGATGGCACTTCTCCAATGCCATGTATCCACTCTCGACCAAGGAGTAGATTGTAGTTGGGCTTTGCTGAAATAACCATGAACATGGTGGGTCGAAGGATTGAGCCCACTTTGAGGTCTAGTTGAATGACACCCATTGTGGTGCCAATGCCCCCTTCATAGTTGTATAAGACCATGTTGTGTGGCTTTATGTCAGCATCTCCTTTGCCTAACTTTTCCAGCATGAATTATGGTATGATATTGATGGTTGCCCCATAATCAACCAGAATTTTGTTTATGGTTACCTCTCCAACTTTTGCTCTAATGAACAGTGGTTTCAGATGGCTCTTCATTGCCTCTGTTGGTGGTTCAAAGAATGCGTTATGTTCTTCCACACATCCATTGTTCATTATATAGTAACATACTGGCTTGTGTCTAGCCAGTTCTTGTTCGACCATTAGGTCAGTCTCTTCGACTTCGACCTCACGGTTATATTCTTTGGGCAACACAGATATGACATTTACCATGATGTCTAAACTGTCACTAGAGTCAGAGTCGTCTTCATCATTCGACCCACATTCTTCCGCCCAGGGCACAGGATTTCTCTCCAGATGCTTCCTTTGTCTTTTCTACACATTAGTGCTAACTTCTGGATGAGGTCCAGCTGCCTCTTTCTCAGCCTTTCGCCGTCTTTGAAACCTCCTCCATTGTGAACGAGACATAGGATTCTTTCCTTTATAGTTGCTCGACACATGGGTCATTTTGTTCGATGCAGAGGCATGGTATTCCTTTCTGTAATCTAGAGAGGAACCTCTTGGTACGTCGAATGTCTGCGAACTTTCTTCATTTGGCCGTTTCCTTCCCATGGTTTTCAGCTAGGTATCAGTAGGCACATTAGTTGGAGGCCTGAAAGTTGGTGGCCTCCTTTCCTGATTCACGGGTCTTTGTTGATGGCCCCTTCTGGGGTCAAATCAAATTTCTGGACCCATTCTTTGTTGGGCATTGATACCCTGTTTTGCTTTTACAGCCCGCATCACTTGTATGTGTTCAGCGACTTTCTTATCAAAAATAGAGCTACACCTAGGGCATAGCATTACTTCTGATTTCTTCTTTTGGCACCTATGCAGGAAATCTGCCAAATCTTCATCTTCCTTTGGGAAGGCAGTTTTGTTCACCTCTTCTTGTCGAATGGCTTCTTCTGAAGCTTTGGCTCCAGAGACTTTGACCATGTTAACCTGCATGTTGCTTTTGGCAACCAGGTTTATCTTCTGCATTTTGGCTTCCAAGTCCTCTGTTGAACCCTTTGCAGCAGCCAAATAAGAACCTGTGGTGGTTCTTTTGCTGGAGCTTTCAGTAACTCCTTTGATTTTGTTTGGGTCTTCAGTAACCCGTTTGATCAGTTTCAGGCCACTAGCAGCCTTCTTGTTCGACGCTTGGCCAACTTCCTTTTTCGAATCCAGGCCTTCGGTGGCCTTTCTCACCCCTTCAATTGTTTTCCTGGAGATGTTCCCAATGAAACTTCCGAAGATGAGTTTTGTGATGAAATCTTCAGACACTTCCACCATATGAATGCCAACTGGTTCGGCATAATGAGCCTCTGCTTGCAGTGGGTTTGTGTCGATTTTCATTGCTGGTTTATCAGCAAATTTCAGCCTTCCTTCCTTCGGTGCATGTTGAACGACATCCCTGAAAAGGAAACATTGTGAGGTTTTATGTCCCAAAAAATTATGGTATTTACAAAAACCTCTTTTCTTTCTCTGTTCTAAAGGAGGCAGTTTAGCCCCTGGGGGCACTATCATCTGTCCATCTTTAACTAATAGATCGAATATTTCATCACATTTAGATATGTCGAAGCTATAAGTTTTCTTAGGAAATTTATCACTGTTTTTCTCAGGTTCTATAGGGTTTTTCCCATTTGATGGCACCAATAATTTACAAGAATATGGTGGTCCTTGTTTTAATTCAGCTAAAGCAATTTCGCCTTTTTCGACGTCTATAGGGTCGTTGTATGCCTCTGGATCGTTATCATCCACTTCGACATAAGCTATCTTATCTCGTCGATGAATTTTGGCAGTTTTAGCCTTTTCAGCTTTAAGGCGTTCTACTTGTCGAACTCTATCAGCATGTTGGGCCATATCTCTTAGGTATTGTGTATCTAATTTTTTCCTAATTGAATAATCCAGGCCCCCTGCTGCTATTTCGACTAGTTCATGCTCAGGCACTTGGGTAAAGCATCTAGCTTTGAGTATTCGAAACCTATTTAAATATTCATCAATTGGTTCTATGAACCTTCTCTTCACACTAGCCAATTCTTTTAGACTTATCTTGGTTTGACCCATGTAAAATTGTTCATGGAACAATCTTTCTAATTGGTTCCAATTGTGGATCGAATTGGCTGGGAGGGTAGTGAACCAAGTAAAAGCATTTTTAGTTAAGGAACTTGGAAAATATTTGATTTTAAAGTTCTCATTGTTTTCTATCTCGCAAGCCTCTATCAAATATCTAGCCACATGTTCGACAGTCGACTCTGTTGTATCCCCTGAAAATTTAGTGAATTTTGGGACTTTTCCCCTAGGTGGTAAGTCCGTTTGCAGAATATACTCTGACAATGGGGATGTAAAGTTTGGTCTATGAAAACCAACATTCATCCCATTTTGAAGCATGATTCTCTCGATCATAGCGGTTAAATTATTATCTGCCCCATAGTTCTGGTGTCGAACTTGTTGTATTAACTCGTCAGCGTCTTGGTTTCTATTATCAAGAATAACACCTTGATCGATTTCTCGATGGTTTCGAGGTATCTCTATTCATGGTTATTCTACTTCTACCCTTGGAATTTGGGGGTTTGGATTAGCGATCAAATCTTCTTCCATGATTACCCCTTGATTTAATCTTATTGGTACCCTCTGGGGTTGTCGAACAACTTGGGGTAGTTGAGCAACTTGGGGTACCCTAAAGAATTCCGCCATGCGCATCATTTGTGCTGTCATCTGTTGATTCGACCATGTAGCAGTCTGAATGAGGGGATTTAGCACTGTACTTAGAGTTTGTGCTAACATTTGTACCATTTCATGATTACTTTCGTCCATTTGTTGTCTCAAAATTGATGTCGAAGCATTTGTGAGGCTTGGTATCATGTGAGATGGCCCTCCCAAAAATTGGTTTCTACTGGCTCCAGATCCCTGTAATGGTGATGTTTCATTTACCAAAGGTTCTGAAAAGGTGGACGCATCATTCATAAGGCTAGCCATTTCAGTAGTTGGCATGCCATATGGCTGTTCTCGACCCATCCAGGTTGTCGAAAAGCCTGGGGGTACAGTTGATCGAGACCCTAGGTTTATCCTTGGTGGGGGTGTTCCCAAATGACCTCTTGGACCCACATACGAAAGTAAGGGTCCAGTTTAATTCATGTTTAACGCTGGTATTGATCCAACAGAAGTTGGGATACTCCCTTCGACAGCAGTAGTAACTGTTGTTCCTGTAATTGGTGGAGGTATTTCTCCATGTTTTGGCTCGTTAGCCATACTACTCTCTCTGTTTTCCTTTCTAACAGTATATTGGTTGGTTACTCTACCACTTCTTAATAACATGCAATGTTATAACTGTACAGGAAAAACACAATAACATAGAAAATTAGCAACGTCCCACCAGGTGTGCCAATTTGTTTACCGTTGTTTTTGGTAAACAACCGCTGATCTCCAAAAAGGTAAGGTTTTTGGTTTACTTACAGGATTGACCAAACTAATCCCAGAACATATGCTAATCTTTATGTAAAATGCGTAAGAAGGAAGAACGCACATTCGACCCAGAGAAAGGATGTTTGAGATTGTTGAAAAGTAAGCAAAAGCATAAAAATACGAGTAAAAGAAGTAAAAGGATAACTTTGCAGGATAATGGTAAAATAATGTAAAGAGACTTTCATTAAGTAAAAAAGGTGTTTCTAACGTACATTGCTCAGCTTTTTATCCTTTCTCACGCAGTAGTTACTTGGATAATATTTGAGATATTTAGTACAATAGGTTGAACACACTTAAAAATTACACAAGCTTCTTAATTTATACTAAAAGTAGGTAATCGTCGAGGGGACATTCTGCGCTAGGATGAAGACAAGTGTCTTCTGCATGTTCCTCGACCCACAGCTTTTTTCCACGTTGCCTCTTCTTAGACGCTGATGAAAACTGTCTTTCCCTCCAATAATTCAAATTTCAAATGGTCTTCGATTCCTATACCAAAGCGTGAACACTTTCCTTCAGTCGAGCAACCTAAACCTGCTTCAGTCGAATGAACCCTTGGTCGAAGACTCTTATCATAACTTAGATCCTTTTTCCTAAGTTATCTCATGTGTCGAATCATACCTCCTGGTTTAGTTCATTTCCAGTTGTTTGGTCAAAAAGACCAAATATAGTAAGTGTCGAATTTGGGAGCCAACAGCAGCAGCTTGCCATGTTTGTTTCAAATGATCCCACCACCTTTGAGGAAGCAGTCAAAAGTCAGGTATGGAGGGATTCAATGAAGTATGAGATTGCAGCAATTGAGAAGAATGGAACATGGGAATTAACAGATTTGCCAACAGGAGCAAAAAAGATTGGTGTTAAGTGGGTATTTAAGACCAAAATAAATGAAAAAGGAGAAGTAGACAAATGCAAAGAGCGTCTTGTTGCGAAAGGATATGTTCAACAAGCTGGAATCGATTACACTGAGGTATTTGCGCTCGTGGCAAGATGGGATACAATTCGACTAACTTTGTCTGTTGCCGCTAGTCGAGGATGGAAAGTTTATCAACTTGATGTCAAGAGTGCATTCCTACATGGAGAAATAACAGAGGAAGTATACGTGGAACATCCGAAGGGATATGAGGTGAAAGGTGAAGAAGATAAAGTGTATAAACTGAAGAAAGCTCTCTATGGGCTTAAACAAGCCCCTCGAGCATGGTTCAGCAAGATAGAGTCATACTTTGTCAAGGAAGGCTTTGAACGCAGCATGAGCGATCACACTCTGTTTACAAAGAAGGAGGGAGGAGGAGACATTCTGATTGTAAATTTGTATGTAGATGACCCCATCTTTACAGGAAATAGTGACAAAATGTTCAAAGAATTCAAGAGCTCAATGAAAAGGGAATTTGAGATGACTGATATGGGATACATGAGATATTTTCTTGGTGTGTAAGTCACACAAACTTCAAGTGGCATTTTTATTTGTCAAAGGAAGTATGCTAATGAAGTATTGGAAAGGTTTGGTTTACAAAACTGTTCATCTGTTAATAACCCAATTGTTCCAGGGTGCAAACTCACAAAGGATGTTGGAGGATTAAAGGTTGATGCTACCGTGTATAAGCAAATGGTGGGAAGTCTTATGTACTTAACTGCCACTAGGCCAGATCTGATGTATGTTGTGAGTTTGGTGGCTCGTTTCATGGAAACTCCAACGACTATGCATCAACAAGCTGTGAAAAGGGTTTTGCGCTACTTAAGAGGGACCACTGAATTGGGACTGTTTTACAAAAGAGAAAGAGAAGAGAATTTGGTAGCTTTCTGTGATAGTGACTATGCCGGAGATCTTGAAGAGCGAAAGAGCACCCCAGGGTATGTTTTTAAGATTTCAAATGGATTAGTTGCTTGGAGTTTTAAGAAGCAGCCTGCGGTGTCGCTGTCCACCATTGAAGCCGAATTTATTTCTGCAGCAGCCTGTGCTGCACAAAGTATTTGGATGATGCGTGTACTTGAGAGGTTGGGGATTAAACAACGTAACTGCATTATCTTCTGTGATAATAGTTCAACGATTAAACTTTCGAAGAATCCTGTTATGCATGGCAAGAGTAAGCATATTCATGTTCGATTTCACTTTCTTCGTGAGTTAGCAAACCAAGGAGAAGTTGAACTAGTGCACTGTGGTACCAAGGATCAGTTAGCTGACATCATGACCAAAGCCTTGAACCGTGAAGTATTCGTGAAATTAAGAGAAAGACTTGGAATATGCAGCATTGAAGATATAAACTGAATGTATTTCTTGAATACATTTCAGTTTATGGGAGGGTTTGTTAGAATAGTGCTGTTAGTTAGTTTTGACTTATTCAAGCTTAGAGTTATTTAATTGTTATGAATAAGCCTATTCTTTAGGAATAAGATTCTTTGTTTGATTTATTCTTCCCTAGAAATAGCCATGATCTAGTCATGTAAATCATAGTCCTTATTTTACTCCTTTTCTGTTTCTGTACTGGCTACATATAAAGTCATTCATTTACGTTCAATAAAACAAGCTTGATAGCTATCATCTCATTTTAACAGTTACTATTAGCCCGATCAAGACGAATAACAACATTTTCATATCCCATTCTGCATATTTGCGTTAGACCAAGAAAGAAATTCATTACACGAGACAGTCGGCAATGGTCTTCTACCTTTCTTTTCATGATCTCCCAACACCGTGTTAAAATCACCTAGAAATAACCAAGTTCCCCTGAAGCAACCCTGAAGATTGGTGATATCAGCTCATAATGAGTGTAGAATCTTTGATAATTACATTGAATTTCAACGAATTTACACCTTATTTTAGGCATAATGGGTGTAAAAGATCTCTAATTTATTTTAAATTTTTTTTTTGAAAACTCATTAAACCAAATACTTTTATGTGTTCTTGAACATTCGATAAACAAAACAGAAGCTAACAAAACAAAAAGATTTTATCATCTTCTTGTATCTTGTACCAACAAATCATACATGAAACAAAAATTGTATTCATATGTACTAATAAATCATTCATTGAACAAAAAGCTATATCTGTATGTAAGTTTTTTTCAATTGCTTTCATTTTGCATTATTTTTTAATTTTCTTGGTTCTTTTACTCTTCCACCATCTGCATTTAGTGTTGTTGTAGATTTTGTTGTTAAATCATTTGCAAAAGAAAAAATTGAGTTTAAAGTTGTCGGATGTTGTCAATTGATTCTTTTTTATATGGTGAGGTGTATGTGAATATATAAAAATTCAATATGCAATAAATTAAACAAGTACAAATTAAAAACAATAATTTACATTACATTTATATGTAGTAGGAAAATATTTTAAATTATACTGCCTCACTGAGTGTTTCAATAATACAAACATAAATAATGTTAAATATATTTTACATGACACATTATACACATGTTCATCTGTTACCTTATTGATGTGTGTAATATAGTGAGAGAACTGACTTATGTGTTTTTGCGTTTTATAGTATTTGTTGTGGATAGCAAGAGTCGCCACCGACTTTTCTTTTATCCAACAAAGGAAATGGTGAAAAGAACAGGAAAGACCTTTAGAGATGTTTTCTTGAGTTCGGGAGGTAGGTTATGAAAAGGGAAGGTATTAACATTCTTTTCATCCGTAGTTATTTACGGACTCTTAGTTGCTTACTAGATCACTTGCTTTATTTAAAATTGTGCTTTGTGGTGCAAGTTTGAAAATATTTTGCAAAAATGCCTTTGTTGTGGTAAACTTTGTAACGATTCTCGTCTCTATAAGAATGCGTACAAAGTATTGGTTTTGAAAATAGTTCAAAGAGATGTTGGTTTTTGAAGATGTTTTGTGAGTGTATGTGTGGAAAAATGGTTTTAGTTTTCCAGCAAGCAACTACGAGCGTCCTACCTACTCAAAATGTCTTTGTTCTTTTCCTCTTTCTTTAGATGTTGCTATCTTACCATTGATTGATAAGAAGTCCCATCGTTGGATGTGAAAGGACGGGCGTGGGTCAATTGTATAGTCATAGAAGGCAACCTATGAGGCGTTTTAGCAATTTTCGTTAGGGACTAGATCGTTTACCGAAGGCAACATCGAGGGACATCGTGGGACTACGATCTTTTTACCGAGGGTCTTTGCTAAAATGCAAACAATCTAAAGGAAAAGCAAACAATCTAAAGGATAGAAATGAAAAATAAACAAATGTTATTTACATGCTTGAAACGAAAAGGGTTAAAGTGAGAATGTTTTATCTTGAATCTGAAGTTGATGCTTTCGGACTTTGAGTGATTGTCTTGGATACTCTTGGATTCGAAGGGAGAAAAAATAAGTGTTGTGTTTCTTTTACTGGATTCGAAAGAAAAAGGAAACAAGTATTGTGTTTCTTCTGGATTCAAAAGAAAAAGGAAACAAGTGTTATGTTTCTTCTGGATTCGAAAGAAAGAACAAAGTGTTATTTTTTTTACTCTGGGTTGAATAATGTATAAATGGGTTTGAGATTTTTGTAAGTTTGAGAGTTTGAGAGTTTGAGAGTGTTTAATGGTTTTTCACACAACAAAAGTTTCTTCAGCTACCAAAAAGCCACGCTTAGATGTGTTGTGAAACATCTTATTTATAGGGGAGTTTGAATGAGATTTGAGGGGGAAAACAAATGAGATTTGAACAAATTTGGTATGATGTCTTCATGGCCTTCGAGGTGCAGTTTTTGTATGCCAATTTGGTGCAAATATGGGAGCAGCATAGCAGGACTACTTTACAACAGATTTGTAGTGTTGTTTCCAGTACAACAGGTTTGAGCTTGGCAGCATATAAGACCTTGATCAACAAACTTCTTGAATACTTCACCCTTTTGTTTTGACCATACAAATCCAACCTTCAACCAGACTCTTCTTCAGACAACAATATTTGTGTCCAACAAAAGCGTGTCCTTCGAATAGACCGCATGTGTATATTTCGAAGGGGCCAAATGTATGTCCTTCGAATGGACCATATGCCTGTTCTTCGAATGCGCCAGTTGCTTGTCTTTCGAATCGGATACTCCGGTATGTCCTTCAAATCCACCAATGCATGTCCTTCGAATGGGCCACCAATTGTGTGTCATAATGTTAGAACTATGTATGTTGAAGGTTTTCAAGGGCGGAATCGAAGCAAGCTATTTCAAAGGGAGATATTATCCATTCGAAGCTAGTATGAAAATAACCAATGCTCTATGGTGCTAGCATGAGGGAAGTTTATGCCTTGTGAATTGAAGCAAGCAGGAAAGAGGCCCTTGCTTCCTGAATCGAAACAAACACTGTAAGAGGCTATTGCTTTGTGAATAAAAGCAAGCATGTAAGATTTCATTGCTCAATCAAAGCTTGCATGCAGGAGGTCACTTGCTTTGTGGGTGCTAGCATGAAGGGAAGCCATTGCCTTGTGCATTGATGGAAAGCACAGAGGAGCCATTTCCTTGTGGGTCGTAAGAAAGCACAAATGAGGCACTTGCCTTGTGGACCAAAGCATACACGAAGGAAGTACTGCTTGTGAATCGAAACAAGCATGCAGGAGGCTAATGCTTGTGAATCAAAAGATGCATTTAGAAGGCTAATGCTTGAGAATCGAAACAAACCTGCAGGACGCCATTGCTTTGTGAATTGAAGCAAACATGTAAGAGGCCATTGCCTTCTGAATCGAAGCTAGCTGTTTCGAAGGGAGACATTGTCCAGTCGAAGCTAGCCTGAAGGAAGGAGTTCAGTCGAAGCTAGCATGAGTCAAAATAATGCCCAATCGAAGCTAGTATGAATCGAAGCAAGTTTGCTTTTCCTCAATTTTTTCAAAAAGAATCAAATTTATCTGCTTTGCTCTTTCAATAGTTTTCTCTTAGACTTGATGCTTGAAAATCCAATATGATCTCATTGTACTTATGCAGTCTTGACCCAGTAGAAATTTTGTGAGAAAAATATTGAGAAATGAGAGGGTAAATTTTGAGGTACAACAATGTACCTACATATAAATTATTTGTCACAATAACACACCAAAAAGAGCAATATAAGAACAACAAAAATTCCTAAAACATACAAGTAAACATATTTTATTAGAGAAAGGGCTTGCAAAATAAGGAAATAATTTATTTGGCCTATTTCAAACATGTTTACACAAATATATTTATAAATTTCTTCCAATATTTTAATTAAGATAAATAATTCATTTATCCTAATTTAAATCAACCAAACCAACTTATTTTTATTCAATTTTGGATAGAAACATTGAAGTAATAAGGATATATGGATATTGAAATAATCACACACATAACAATATAGTAAAAAAAAATCACTTAACATGATATTCTTCCAATTATTCTTATTCTTAATACCTTTTAATAAATTACAGAGCTCTGATAAAAGAGTTTTCAATAAAAACAAGTTATAAATATAAAGGCAGACTGTACAAAATTTAAGTATAAATTATATTCTTCGACTAAAGCATCTTGCCCCTAATGTGTGACCTTAATATTTTTTATGGGAGATTTGTTTAATGGACAACATAAAAAATATCATTATATTCGGTCAAATGACAAACAATTGTCAATTACTACTGTAATTTCAAAAAAATTGTGTTAGATTTACTAGAGTTCAAATGTTACAAAATAACATAAGAAAAACGGTCTTTAGTAACACTTTTTTTACTCTCTTTATAACTTATTATGTATATATGTTTGAATAACTTCGGCCAATTTTATGGAAAGTAATGTCTTTGTGATCAAGAAATCCAAATAATTTGCTGAAATTATTGGAGATACACATGCATTGTAGATTTCTTGTACGATAAAGACAAGATAGATATGGAGATCCATTTAACACCGGAAACTAATTGAGAGTTCATTTGTTTCATGATTTAAATCTAGTGAGAATTTTTCTTGATATCATCAATCTTTTTAAGGTAATATTTAGAAGCACCAGTTTTTTTTTAGATAACTTGGATTAGTTTAATAAGGCTCTAACGCTCGTCAAAGATAAGGGTCTTACGATAGGCTTGTCTATCAAGATGTTGGTGGCCCCTATTGTTGCTTCTACTTCTGCTCTAGGGGTCTAAATACTAGTTATAATGACTACCTCAGAGGTAGTTGCAAATACTACCTCGGGTATAACCCCTGAGGTGGAACAACTGACTTCCACGACTATTGCCTATTCTATTCATGATCTTTCATCATCCCCATCTCTTATCAACAGGAGTTAGGGTGATAACCTGTCTATTCCTCTTGAATAGGGTTTTTCCAAATGGACTCGCTTGTCGAAGGGTGCTAAACATGATTCTCTTACTCTTTTCTTTTGGCTTCCCGTTATTCTTGTTATAAAGTGATCAGACTTCTATATGAATACTTCTATATTGCTCTTATAAAATAAAATACACTCTTGGTCTTTTATAGACCCAAATAGTTTTTACAATTCTAAAACGTAAACTAAAACATAACTGCTACTAATAAACTATCATAACTTACTAAAACTTTTGTCCTTCTTACTACCATGTTTAATGTAAAACTTTATTACTAACACATTTAATGTTTATTCAACAAAACTCCTCTGTAAACTTAAATGTTTCTTCTATCCAGCATTCCTATCATCTTCTTGCCTTTGTCGAAGACCTCTTTTGATAGTGGTTTTGTGAAAATATTCGCTGCTTGGTTTCTGCTTGCTACATGCCTTAATTCGACACTTCCCTCCTTCACATGTTCACGAATAAAGTGAAATCGAACATCAATATGTTTGCTTCGTTCATGATTCACTGGATTCTTTGCCAATTCGATAGCTGATTTATTGTCCACTTGTATTATTGTTGGATCTTCCTGTTTCAGCTCCATCTTGCTTATCAACCTTCTGAGCCATACTGCATGACAGACGTACCAGGATGCTGCCACATATTCAGCTTCACACGTCGAAAGTGTTACTATAGGTTGCTTCTTCGACAGCCAAGTAAATGCTGTGTTTCCCATGAAAAACACATATCCAGAGGTGCTCTTTCGATCGTCTATGTCTCCACACCAGTCACTGTCAGAATAACCAACTAACTTGTAGTCTTCTGTTTTTGAATAAAACATTCCTAGTGATACTGTTCCTTGGATGTATCTTAGAATTCGTTTCAGCGCCCACTTGCTTGCTTCGTCCATTCAAACGTCTCTACTCACGATCACTTTCTTGCTTATGGGATTGAAGAGCTTGTACCCTTTCGTCTTCTCATCATATCCAATGAATATGTACTTCTGACTTTTGTCTTCAAGCTTTGTTCTTCGTTGATCTGGTACATGTGCATAAGTTATACTACCAAATACCTTGAGATGAGAAATTGTTGGCTTCTGTCCACTCCATGCTTCTTGTGGTGTTTTGTCTTCTAACTTCGAATGTGGACATCTATTCTGAATATAAACAGCACATTGTACTGCTTCTGCCCAGAATTCTTTCGACATGTTCTTGCTTTTGAGCATTGATCGAACCATGTCAAAAATAGTTCGATTCTTCCTTTCAGCCACACCATTTTGCTGAGGTGAATATGGTGCAGTTAGGAATCTCCTTATGCCCTGTTCTTCACAGTACTTCACAAAGGCCATTGAAGTATACTCACCTCCTCTGTCAGATCGAATTGCTTTAATGTGTCTGTCTGTTGCCTTCTCTACCATTACTTGGAACTTTTTGAACACTTCTAATGCTTCAGACTTTTCTTTCAGGAAGTAAACCCAGGTTTTTCTTGAGAAGTCATCAATAAAAGAAATGAAGTACCTTTTTTCACTGAAGGATTCTGGAGTGATTGGCCCACATATGTCAGTATGTATCAATTTGAGAATATGTTTAGCTTGATACTCTGCCTTCCTTTGAAATGAGGTTCTTGTTTTTTTGCTGAGCACACATTCTTCACAGAATTTTCCTTCGAAATCCATGTCTGGTAGTCCATGCACCATGTTCCTTTTCGCCAACCTTCTCAAACCAGCATGATGTAGATGACCAAAGCGCATATGCCATAGTGACGCTTTTTCTTGCACTTCGATTTGCAGACATTTCTCTCGAATGTTCCTCAGGTTCAGTTTGTACATTCGATTTCTTTCCATTTCGACAGCGACAATCAGATATCCTGCTTTGTCCTTCAACTGCAGTGTTTGATCTTTCATCAGTATCGAAGCACCTTTTTCTGTAAGTTGTCCCAGACTTAATATGTCGGTCTTGAGATCTGGTACATAGTAAACGTCTTCGATTGATCCAATCAAGCCATCCTTCTGCAAGTAACTGATTGTGCCCTCTCCTTCGACCTTCACTTTCGATGCATTTCCAAAAGACACATTACCATCTTTAATTCTCTTCATATCTTTAAACAGGTGTTTGTAACCACACATGTGATTACTTGCTCCTGAGTCAAGATACCAAACATTGTCATTGGTGTTGATTTTGTTTTGAGCCATCAGGAGAAAGCCTTCATTCGATTCAGCTTCCAAGGCTAGGTTGGTTGTTTCTTCAATCTTCTTTTCGATTCGACAGTCTTTTGCAAGATGTCCCACTTTGTCACAGTTGTAACATTTGTAGGAGTTACAATCCTTCGCATAATGACCATACTTCCCACACTTGTAGCATTCGAAGTTGGAATAATTCGAACGACCACCTCTTTGACCACGTCCTCTGCCACGCCAATTTTGTTGGCTCGATTGTCCTCTTTCAAAGTTGCTACCTCTACCACTTCGACCACTGTCACGACCTCCACGTCCACGTCCTCTTCCTCGAAAGTTGTGAGAAAAGAGTACCTTTTCGTCTTTGTTAGATTCCTTGGTTTGGTTTGCTTCTTCGTCTGCTTCTTCTTTCTTTTTCATCTTTCATTGTTCATGTGCTTCGAGAGAACCAGCGAGCTCTTCGATTGAGAGCGTCGAAAGGTCCTTCGACTCTTCTATTGCACATACAATATTTTCAAACTTGTCTGTTAAAGATCTCAAGATCTTTTCAACAACTCGTGCATCAGGTACTGTCTCTCCATTTCTGGTGAGTTGATTCACCACCTTTTGCACACGTGTGATGTAGTCAGATACAATTTCTGTATCCTTCATCTGTATTCTCTCCAATTCGCCACGAAGAGTTTGGAGTCGAACTTTCTTCACTCGATCTGCTCCTTTGAACACTTTTTCTAACGTGTCCCACGCTTGTTTCGACGTAGTCGAACCAACAATTTTTTCAAAGCCTGATTCATCTACAGCCCTGAACAATATGTATAATTCCGCTTTGTCCTTCGATCGCGTCTCTTTCAACGTCTTCGTTTGAGCTTCCGTGTATCCCCCAACTTCTGTTGGTTCTTCAAACCCATCATTGGTCACTTCCTACGCGTCTAGAGATCCAAGAAGAGCTTTCATTTGGATACTCCAGTTTTCATAATTTGACTTCGTTAGCCGTGGCAACGGCATTTGATTCATCATGTTTGCCATGAGCTCTGATGCCAAATTGTTATAAAGTGATCAGACTTCTATATGAATACTTCTATATTGCTCTTATAAAATAAAATACACTCTTGGTCTTTTATAGACCCAAATAGCTTTTACAATTCTAAAACGTAAACTAAAACATAACTGCTACTAATAAACTATCATAACTTACTAAAACATTTGTCCTTCCTACTACCATGTTTAATGTAAAACTTTATTACTAACACATTTAATGTTTATTCAACAATTCTTCTGTCTTTGTTACCTAGCATGCCAGAGGAATTTGTTGCTGTCGTGACTAAAGAGGACCGAGCTTTTTTCCAGAGCTTATATGCAAATGACAGGCAAGGTCCTTTTGTTAACGCTTACCATACTTTGTTTAGGGCTAGATCTCCGATCTCAATGTAACCACTGGCAAGGATGATGTACTGAGCTCTGTCGACCTTTCTAGGGAGCAAGATGAGCTGAAGGAAAAATGAAGGCCCTTCAGAGGGAAAATTTCGATCTTGAGAAGAAATATGTTGAACTATAGGTAAAGGTCGGGTCGATCGACTCTTTGCGAGATTAGATGGATTGGTAAGGTCTTCTATCCATTTTGGTGGCTCATATAACAAGTTTGAAGACTTCTCTTGTTAAGGGAAAGAAATGTTGGAAAAAGGATTCTGAAGATGCGACGAATGCGTGTTGGACGTTTGAAGTAGGTCAGAAAGATCTTCAGTAGAAGAAGGATGACCAAATCAGTGCTTTGATAGGTCTTGAGGAGGACGTGGTTGTTGCATGACCGAAGTCTTAAGAATCCCTTCAACAGGCTATGGATGTCGTGTATTGGGTTTGAGATCAAATGTTGTAGCAGACACGAGAATTTTATTATGTCCTTTCTATCACTACCGACAAGCAAGATCATTTATGTGTAGCTCCTAGAAAGAATATCAGAGACGGCCCATGTGCCTCAGGAATGGGCACTGATGTTTGAGGTTATTTCCGTTCCCCTTCTCCGTGTTTTATTTTGTTCTTGTAAAATTTTGTTGGGTAAACAACATTTTTTTATTTATATCTTTACCTTTTGCATGCTTGTGCTTTTTGGTTTTATATTGCGCTCTTTTCAAACGTTGTTTCTAGCCAGTTGAGATTTAAGGAGAGCTAGGGATTTCTTCTGAACCTTGCAGTTTTCACAATTTGTTTCGTACAAAGAGAAGTAAATAATATTTTCTCAAAGTGTAAATAACTTCAAGTCTTTTTCAAGGTATGTATAGTTGATTTGTTTGTGAGCACGTCGCATTAAGGTGTATATTTTTTCCTGGACAAGATTCTGAGCTGGTTGAACATGGTCGTAATTGGAATGTACCTGTGCAAGCAAAGCTTTGGCTAAGTTTTATGTTTCCATGGGTTGGCTTC
Source organism: Vicia faba (assembly GCA_948472305.1). Lineage (NCBI taxonomy): Eukaryota > Viridiplantae > Streptophyta > Magnoliopsida > Fabales > Fabaceae > Vicia > Vicia faba. Next base: position 1,395,613,050 of record OX451736.1, on the reverse strand, counting down.
ATACTGATGAGACACGGTCTGGGCTTTAAGCATTTACGCTTTCAATTGCACATGTAAGTATTTTTTTTAAAACCAACTAGATACAATTATGCCTTAATCATATTCATATGGATAATACATGAGTACGGTTAATTGCATTTATGTTTTGGATTATACTTACAAACAAGGGACATTAAAACCGGCTAGATGCAACCATGATTTTTAAACAGCGTTCCGTGTTATAAAGGATCATTCCCCGATCAAGGGTACAAGACTCTCGTCCCTCTCCCTGAGGTGATAGCTCGGATCAAGGTGGACGTCTTTACGCTCCACCTCTCGCATCCATTGGATCGGCCAGATCTTTAGGGGGTGTGCTTCTAGGTAGAATTGCGTGTAGTTCTTTGATAGAGGGAATTTGTATGATGTATTCGGATGTGCAAAAAGTCTCCAATAGCACTCCTGGTAGAATTGGTTATTGTATTCAGACATCCAAAATGTCTCTGACAGTTCCCTTTAATTCTAAGGACATGCAAGGCGTTGTAGGGTATTGATTGATGTAGTCGGATGTGCAAAGCACCTATGAAAATATCCCTGGATATTGAAGGAGCGCAAGGAATAGAATGGTTTTAATTTTCTATAGTCTGACGTGCAAAGAATCTGGGAAAACACCTATGAACTCTAAAGGTGCGTGAGGTGCTCGGGGTACTGATTGATATAGTCAGGCATGCAAAGCATCTCTGACAACACCCATGAACATTCAAAGTGCTCTCAGCGCTGAGGGGATTTGATTGTATTGCTCAGACGTGTAAACTATCTCCGACAGCATCCCTGGAATCTTTAAGTCGGGCTTCTACTGCATTGGTTGTAACCTAGTTTTGTTGGATGTGAATTCACACTTTGGTGCCCTTAAGAGGGAAAAAGACAAAAAGCAGAGCAAAAAATATATAATAGAAATTATATATATATATATATATATATATATATATATATATATATATATATATATATATATATATATATATATATATATATATATATATATATATATATATTCCATTTCACTATTATATTAATAATTTACAAATACATTAATTAGTCTTGCGGTCGTTGCAAGTGTATACTGATCGGTCACTCTCAGATATGTTGTTTGGGTGCCTTGTTGGTCGTCTGGCCTGGACGAATGGGTCCTTGATTTGAGAGATGTCTTGTATCTGATGGATGTGTTCAATTTTGACTCCTGGGTTTAGGATTAATCGGTTCCTTTGAACTTAGATCTTCTTCGAGATGTCTCAGACACTTGGATATAAGACCGAAAACCAAGGAGATTCTAATTGGAATTTGTGGCGGTTGGTGTAACACCCTTTAAACCCCCCATAAAATAAATGGCATAATCAGAGTAAATATCATGCATATGAAAAACAGTGTCACGATTACTTCATGAAACTCAAGAAATACATTGGTCATATTCATAACACGCATTTATAATCATGTCCATACACTAACACATATACATCTCGCAACAGATCAATTCTTTTTTCAAAACAATACAAATGATTACAATCCCGCACTGACAATCATATCATAAAATATTAGGCACTAAAGGCCATCACCACATACATTCTCAATACAACATAATATCTAGAGAGTATAACAACATCTCTCAAGTAAACATAAATATAATAAAATAACATGAATCTAAATGTTCCCCGTGTTACATAGACCAAAGCATGACTCTCTACCTAGTCAAACCGATAAATAAAGGACTAACTCCTCCAACTACTCCCTGTGAGAAGCACCTCTATCTTCGGTACATGAGCGATGCCGTATAAAAAATCATTCCAACAAAAGGGTGGGAAGTTATATCATTATGGAAATATATAATAATAAGTAATAAACTAGAAACATACAACAAATGAATTTATCACACTTTACATAATCATGTATCCAACATAATTCAATATAATTCACATTATTTCATATACAATATTGCTCAACGATTCAATATTTAAAGATGATCAATCACAATTATCACAAATGTAACATTCACGTTAATATTACATATAACACACCAACACAATATTTCACATCGACACAAATGACTCCAATGCAACTCAAAGTTGAAATATGCATGTGGTTCCAAATGTTATCCTTATCGGTCTTATCGGGTCCACATCTCCAAGACATATAACCACCAATAAAAGCTCGATTCAGCCTTAACCTTTCAAACGCCTCAGGGTTAGGTTTGGGACAAGTCACTAAATCCCACAGAATTACCAAACATTGTCTCTTGACAGAAATGATGCATGTGCAATCTCAACATAAATATGCAATTAAGAACATCTCCATATCTTAATCATACAAGTATATTTCACATAATTCAACACATCTAAATTATCTTCACCAAATTTCCCAACATACATCAATCATGTCATTAATCACACACAATGCCTTTTCATAGCATTAATCATCTCAACACATCATTATAATATGTAGCGAACAAGTCCAAACCATGTTATATTCAATCAACATCCATTCCAAACAATTACATACACAAAATTAAGTAATCGTTTCTCATCAAAAGTCGTCCAAAACCAATCCAAAACCCATTGAATAAATTATTAAAATTCATGTAAATCAATGATAAATAATAAGCATCCATAATTCAGAACAGTTTTAGAAAATAATTGGAATCAAATACAAATTTCTCAACTAAAATTCATTCAAACACCAACTTTTCACCAATTAAATGTATTATAACCTATATCTAACATATAGAATCAAATACAAACATCAAAACATGATTTCCAACATCAATTTCATGATTATACATTCATACTCTAACATGTCAAAATCTAGAAATTGAAGAACAAATCTCTAATTTTTTGTTACTGCCCATCACATACCATTACATATATCCATAAATCAAAGATTACCCACCCTTACCTTAGATGTAGATACTTCTAGGATTCTTCTTCTTCTCTTCCTTTTTTATCCTCTTCTCTTCTCTTCTCTTCTCTTATTTTTTTACAATTCTATCTCTCTTTGTTTTACAAAACCCCTTGTAACTCTTGTTTCATTAATTGGGCTTAACCCACTCTCACACTAAACCATCACCAAGGCACAATTAACAAATATTTCTATTCTGACACTTACTAGCCCGATACATATAATACACACATATTAATCCAATTAAATCAATTATTCACATAATTGCACAAAATCAAATAATTAAATAATTATCAAACCAAATAATAATTAATATAGAAAATAAATAATAAAATAATTAATAAAGAAAAATCAGGGTGTTACAACTCTCCCTCACTTAAAATACTTTCGTCCTAGAAAATTACCTCAAGAAAAATCGGGGTGTTACAACTCTCCCTCATCTGACTCTCGAGTTCCCTAGTCACATTTCCACCCGCCGGTCCTCCACAAGCTACCTTCACAAAGACAATCTCTTTACCACAAAGTTGTTTCAACTCTCGATCCTCTATATACATAGGTGATGTCTCCACAATCAAGTTATCTCTCACTTAAACATCATCTAATTGGACAACATGAGATGGATCCGTAATATATCTCCTCAACTAAGACAGATGAAACACATCATGGAGATTAGAAAGCGACGGTGGCAAAGCAATATGATATGCAACTTCACCTACTTTCTCTGAAATCTGATAAGGATCAATAAAAGGCGACATCAACTTTCGTGACTTCAAAGTTCAACCAACACCCGTTACCAGAGTAACTCGAAGAAACACATGATCTCCCTTCTCAAGCTCAAGTGCTTTCCTCCTCTTATCATGATAACTCTTCTGAAGAATCTGAGAAGCCTTCATCTTCTCTTGAATCATCTTAATCTTATCTGTAGTCTGATGAACTATCTCAGGTCCAACCAGAACACTATCTCCCAATTCATACCAACACAGAGGTGTCCTACACCTTCTACTATACAAAGCCTCAAACGGTGACATTCCAATACTCGAATGAAAATTGTTGTTATAAGTAACTCAATCAAAAGCAAGTAACTATCCCAAGCACCTCTTTGTTCCATTACGCAACCTCTAAATGATCCTAAGTGACTAAATTTTTCTCTCAATCTGACCATTTGTTTGCGGATGATAAGCAGGACTCAAACGCAACTTCGTATCCAAAGAATTCTGTAAACCTTCCCAAAATCTCAAACTAAACCTTGTATCCCTATATGACACAATTCCAGACGGAATACCATGCAAACTGAAAAATCTTCTTAATGTACAACTTTTCAAGCTTCTCCATCGGATAATCCATCCTCATCGGAATAAAGTGAGTAGATTTTATCAACCTGTCCACAATGACCCAAACAACTTCATAATTACTCGGTGTTCTAGGTAAACAAAAAAAAAACCATAGAAATACTACCCCATTTCCATTTAGGAATATATAATTTTTGCAACAAACTAGACGATTTCTGATGTTAAATCGTCGACTTCTGACAAATCAAACAAGAATACACGAATTCCGTAATCTCTTTCTTCATACCTACCCACCAAAATAATTTCCTCAAATCTTGATACATCTTAGTAGCTCCAGGAAGAATACTCAATCCACTACGATGTCCTTCCTCAAGAATATTCTTCTTCAAATCAGATATATCTGGAACATACACTTTATCATGACATATCACGACACCATTCTCATTAATCCGAAAATCGCCACCTCGACCTAGATTGATCAACGTCAACTTATTCACTAAAATCAAATCAGATTTCTGACCTTCTCGAATCTCATCAAGAATGCCACTAGTAAGCTTTAACATACCAATTAATTCTCCTCGCAAATTAAATTCATGTCTCGAAATTACTCAAGTAATTCCAACTCTTGAACCATTAACATTGACATATGCAAAGACTTCCTACTTAATGCATTAGCCACAACATTCGCTTTACTCTAATGGTAATTCAAATTAAAATCATAGTCCTTCAAGAACTGCAACCATCTTCTTATCCTCATATTCAACTCTTTCTGATCAAACAAATATTTCAAACTCTTGCGATCACTAAACACATAAAATCTGGACCCAAACAAATAATTCCTCCAAAGTTTCAATACAAACAAAACAACAGCTAACTCTAAATCATGAGTCAGATAATTACTTTCATACGCATAAGCTACAACTTGTCGATTCTTCATCAACACACCTATTAGACCCATCAATGAAGCATCACAATACACAACAAATGGTTCTGCCTGATCAAGTAAAATCAAAATAGGAGCGGTTGTCAACCTTCTCTTATGCTCTTGAAAACCAGCTTCACATTGTGCAGTCCAAATAAAAGCTTAACCCTTCCTAGTAAGTTGCATCAACGGCAAAGCTAACTTGGAAAATCCTTCAATAAACTTCCGATAATAACCTGCTAAACCAAAAAAACTTCTAATCTCAGAAACAAATTTCAGAGCTTCCCATTGAGACACAACCTTAATCTTCGACAGATCAATAGAAATGCCACCATTTGATATCACATGACCAAGTAAAATCACTTCCTTTAACCAAAACTCACACTTAGAAAACTTAGCATACAACTGCTTCTCTTTTAATACAAATAACACACTACTTATATGCTCAACACGATCTTCTTCACTCTTTGAATAGATCAAAATATCATTAATGAACACAACCACAAACTTATCCAAATACTGATGGAGAATCTTGTTCATGTATTCCATAAATACACCAGGTGCATTGGTCACACCGAAGGACATCACAAAATACTCAGTGACCATACCTTGTTCTAAAAGCAGTCTTCTGAATATCTTCAGCCTTCACAAGAATATGATGATACCCAGACCTCAAATCTATCTTCTAAACACACTTGCACCAACCAACCGATCCATAAAATCATCAATCCTCAGGAGTGGATACTTATTCTTGATAGTCACCTTGTTCAGTTGTCTATAATCCATACATAGTCTCATAGTACTTTCTTTCTTCTTAACCAACAAAATAGGTGCACCCCATGGTGACACACTAGGGCAGATAAACTTCTTCTCAAGAAAATCCTCAAGTCGACTCTTCAACTCTTTTAATTCAGATGATGACATTTGATATGGAGCCATATATACCGGACTAGTTCCTTGACAAATCATTAGTAAAATCCACCTCACGCTCTGGCATAAAATCACTTACATCATCAGGAAATTCCTAGGAAAAATTATGAACTATTATTAATTCTTTAATCGTTCATTTCCCATCAACATTTAATGTTACCATCAAAGCCAACAACACAACACCATCCTGCATAGACTCATTTACTTGCTTAGCATACATAAACAAATCTCTCTCATAACTATAATCAAGAAAGATAACTGTCTTGTCAAAACAATTGATATAAACATGATTGTTTTTTAACCCGTTCATCCCAAGAATAACATCAAGTTGATCTAATGAAAGAAACACTAAATCAACTCTAAAGTCTTTACCCAAAATACTCAATGGACAATTCAAACACACATATGAAGTAGTCACTGACCCCATAGCAGGAGTGTCAATAACCACACTTCCATTCATATCAGATAACTCAAGATTCAATCTCTTAACACAATCCAAAGAAATGAAATAATGTGTCGCACCGTTATCAATAATAAATAATCAGATGTTTAGCATTAATAAAGCATATACATCAGATTAGTCTATTCTCAGCAGGAGTCCCAGAACTAGAAAGAGAGAAAAATTTCCCTCTATCTTGTTCTTTCTTTGGCTTGTCACATCTAGTACTAATGTGACCTTGTTCACCATAGTTGTAGCAAGTCATACTCGAAACACCTCTGTAATCATTAGCTTTGTGACCAAACTTGGCATACTTGAAAGACTTCACTTCAGCACTTGAACATTCAGAAACATAATGTCCTTCAACACCACACTTATAACATTTAACCGGAGTAGGAACTCCTCCCTCACTCGACTTCTTGTCATCACTAGATTTCTGTTTCCCTTTACAAGCATAAGGCTTTCTTGTGAATTTCCTTTTTCCCTTCTTATCATGCAAAGCCTTATAGTGAGCAACACTATTTCGACTATCCTTATCATAGATATTACTCTTGTCAACCAGCTAAGAAAATCTAGTAATTTGCTGATAACCCATAACCTTCTTAATCTAAGACTTCAAACCATTCATAAACTTAAGACACTTAGATCTCTCAAAATTAGCAGTGTTGTAATGAGGACAAAACTTAATCAGCTCCTCAAATTTTGAAACATGCTCAACCACAACTCCATTACCCTACTTCAGCTCAAGAAATTCAATCTCCTTTTTTCCACACATATGTTCTGGAAAATACTTCTCCAGAAATGCATCTCTGAAAAGTGCCCAAGTAACCTCAATCCCATCCTCATCAAATCTTTGAACAGTGTTGTTCCACCAAACCTCAGCTTCCTTCTCAAGCATATGGGTGCCAAACTGCACCTTTTGGGCATCCGAACACTTGATGGCCCGAAAGATCTTCTCAATCGCTTTCAGCCAAACTTGTGCATTGTCATATTCATGAGCTCCTTCAAAAATTGGCAGATTGTTCCTCTGGAACTTCCCCAAAGTACGTAATTAATCATCATCCCTATTAACAACATTCATATTTAGAGTCTGACCAATCGCACCAGCCAACAATGTCAATGCCTCGGTAATAGCATCGTCATTCCTTCTTGCAACCATCGTCCTAAAATTCCAAACAACCAACAACACTCATTATACAAACAATATTGTGTATATGACACACATCGAATATAAAGGAAATAAACACATTAATAACCTGGCCAACTGACCGACCATGCTCTGATATAACTAATGTAACACCCTCTAAAACCCGCATAAAATAAATGGCATAATCAGAGTAAATATCACGCATTTCAAAAATGGTATCACAATTACTTCACAAAAATCAAGAAATACACTAACCGTATTCATAATACACATTTAGAATCATTTCCATACACTAACACATACGCATCTCGCAGCGGATCAATTCTTTTTCAAAATAATACTAATGATTGAAATCTCATACTGACAATCATATCATAAAATATTAGGCATTAAAGGTCATCACCACATACAATCTCAATCCAACATCATATCTAGAGAGTATAACAACATCTCTCAAGTAAACAATAATATAATAAAGGGTTAATACCTATTTTCACCCCTGACATATGAGGTGTATTTGAAAAACCCCCCCTGCCAAAAAAAAAGTTCTAATTGTTACCTTGACAAATTTTAAAAGTTTCAGTTTTTACCTTGAGGATGCCACATCACCTAAAAGGCTGATGTGGCTTATATTTTTGTTATATTTTTATTATTATTTTAATGACATGGCTTGATTAGTTGTCATTTTTAATTAATTTTTAATTTTTAATTCCATATGGCATTTATATTAATATTTTATTAATTGAGTGTTAATTCAAAGTTAAAATTTTTTTGTCCTTCAGCAGGAATCAAACCATGGACATACTGTCTACAGTGAACACTTCTTACCACTAGACCAATGCATTTTCTTTGTTATATATATGCATCAATAAATATTCATATCATTAACATATTAATTACAATTATCAATAAATTTTCTTAACTAGTTGGTTTAAATAATTTTTAAAAAAATGTTTTACATATTTTATCTTTTTACTGTAACTTTTTTTAAATTTTAAATTTTCAAAAATCACTTAAATTTAAAAAAATCACTTAAATTTTTTAAAAATCACTTAAATTTAAAAAAATCACTTAAATTTTAAAAAATAAGTTAAATTTAAAAAATCACTTAAATTTTCAAAAATCACTTAAATAAATCAATTAAATTTTCAAAAATCACTTAAATTTAAATCACTTAAATTTAAAATCACTTAAATTTTCAAAAATCACTTAAATTTTCAAAAATCACTTAAATTTAAAAAAATCACTTAAATTTAAAAAAAATCACTTAAATTTAAAAAAATAAGTTAAATTTAAAAAAATCACTTAAATTTTCAAAAATCACTTAAATTTAAAAAAAATCACTTAAATTTTCAAAAATCACTTATATTTTCAAAAATCACTTAAATTTTCAAAAATCACTTAAATTTTCAAAAATCACTTAAATTTTCAAAAATCACTTAAATTTAAATCACTTAAATTTAAAATCACTTAAATTTTCAAAAATCACTTAAATTTTCAAAAATCACTTAAATTTAAAAAAATCACTTAAATTTAAAAAAATAAGTTAAATTTAAAAAAATCACTTAAATTTTCAAAAATCACTTAAATTTAAAAGAATCACTTAAATTTTCAAAAATCACTTAAATTTAAATCACTTAAATTTAAAATCACTTAAATTTTCAAAAATCACTTAAATTTTCAAAAATCACTTAAATTTTCAAAAATCACTTAAATTTTCAAAAATCACTTAAGTGATTTAAATTTAAGTGATTTTTAAGTGATTTAAATTTAAGTGATTTTTCAAAACTAAGTGATTTTCAAAACTAAGTGATTTTCAAAAATCACTTAAGTGATTTTTGAAAATTTAAGTGATTTTTGAAAATTTAAGTGATTTTTGAAAATTTAAGTGATTTTTGAAAATTTAAGTGATTTTTTTAAATTTAACTTATTTTTTTAAATTTAAGTGATTTTTTTTAAATTTAAGTGATTTTTGAAAATTTAAGTGATTTTTGAAAATTTAAGTGATTTTAAATTTAAGTGATTTAAATTTAAGTGATTTTTGAAAATTTAAGTGATTTTTTTAAATTTAAGTGATTTTTGAAAATTTAAGTGATTTTTTTAAATTTAACTTATTTTTTTAAATTTAAGTGATTTTTTTAAATTTAAGTGATTTTTGAAAATTTAAGTGATTTTTTTAAATTTAAGTGATTTTTGAAAATTTAAAATTTAAAAAAAGTTACAGTAAAAAGATAAAATATGTAAAACATTTTTTTAAAAATTATTTAAACCAATTAATTAAGAAAATTTATTGATAATTGTAATTAATATGTTAATGATATGAATATTTATTGATGCATATATGTAACAAAGAAAATGCATTGGTCTAGTGGTAAGAAGTGTTCACCATACATAGTATGTCCATGGTTTGATTCCTGCTGAAGGACAAAAATTTTTTAACTTTGAATTAACACTCAATTAATAAAATATTAATATAAATGCCATATGGAATTAAAAATTAAAAATTAATTAAAAATGACAACTAATCAAGCCATGTCATTAAAATAATAATAAAAATATAACAAAAATATAAGCCACATCAGCCTTTTAGGTGATGTGGCATCCTCAAGGTAAAAACTGAAACTTTTAAAATTTGTCAAGGTAACAATTGGAACTTTTTTTTTGGCAAGGGGGTTTTTCAAATACACCCCATATGTCAGGGGTGAAAATAGGTATTAACCCTATAATAAAATAACATGAATCCAACTGTTCCCCGTGTTGCATATACCATAACATGACTCTCTATCTAATAAAAGTAATAAATAAATAACTAGCTCCTTCAACTACTCCTTGAAAGAAGCATCGCTATCTTCGGTACCTGAGCGAAATCGTATAAAACATCATTCGAACAGAAGGGTGAAAATTCATATCATTATGGAAATATATAATAATAAGTAATGTACTACAAACATACAACAAATGAATTTATCACACTTCACATAATCATGTATCCAACATACTTCAATATAATTCACATGATTTCATATACAACATTGTTCAATGATTCAATTTTCAAAGATAAACAATCACAATTATCACAAATGTAACATTCACGTCAATATTACATATAACACACCAACACAACATTTCACATCGACACAGGTGACTCCAATGCAACTCAACGATGTAGTATGCATGTGATACCAAATGTTATCCTTATCGATCCTGCCGGGTCCACATCTCCAAGACATATAACCACCAATGAAAGCTCGATTCAGCCTTAAGCTTTCAAACCCCTCAGCGTTAGGTTTGGGACAAGTCAGTAATTCCCACAGAATTACCAAACATTTCCTCATGACACAAAATGATCCATGTGAAATCTCAACATAAATTGACAATTAATATCATCTCCATATCTTAATCATACAAGCATATTTCACATAATTCAACACATTTGAATTATCTTTACCAAATTGCACACCATACATCAATCATGTCATTAATCATACACAATGCATTCTCATAAAATTAATCATCTCAAAACATCATTATAACATGTAGCAAATAACTCCAAACCATTTTATATTCAATCAACATCCATTTCAAACAATTAAATACACTAAATCAAGTAATCGTTTCTCATCAAAAGTCATCCAAAACCAATCCAAAACACATTGAATAAATTACTAAAATTTATGTAAATCAATGATAAATCATAAGCATCCATAATCTAGAACAATTTCAGAAAATAATTATTTTCACATTCCAGACCGTGCTAAGCGGAACCTAAGGTGCTAAGCGGCCTCGCAAAAAACCCAGAAAAATCTTCTTACAGATAGTTCTCTCTTATTACGAATTTCTCAACCAAAATTCATTCCAACACCAATTTTTCACCAATTAAATATATTATAACCTATATCTAACATATAGCATCAAATACAAACATAAAAACATGATTTCCAACATTAATTTCATGATTCTACGTTCAAACACTAACATGTCAAAATATAAAAATTGAAGAACAAATCCCTAATTTCATGTGTCGTAACCGGCAAAAAATAAAGAGTCGCCACCATTAATTTTTGTCCTAAAGATGGGGGAATAATAGATAACCCTAATTGTTTAGAGATTCTAAGTTCGTGAGTTGGTTAGACGAAGAAAAGATATTAGGCACCCTTCACCTCCCTTGTTCTCAAGGGGCTCCATTTTTAGGTCTAAGGGTAGATCGGAGATTTGTATTTAGAACGTGATTATTAATTGTATACAAAAAATATTTAATTTTTAGCTTATGGACTCGCCTTAATTTTAACTACGTGCCTACGTATCTCCTTGCAAAGAATCTGAGTCCAAATTCGTAGTTCATATTGTTTGGTTGGTGTTTTTTATAGAATTTCATAGGATTGCTTTCGAATTATCCTCGAGCCTTGTCTGGATTTGAAAAATTAGTGATCATAGACGTAGTTCGAATTTAATTTTGAAGACAATGCTATTTAATCCTTTTTTAAAAATATCTTGAAGTTTTTGTTAAGTTAGTAGAAAAAAATGATTTGATGGTTGGTTAATTGTTTTAGATTTAATTAATTGATAAAGAGTGGATCTTTATTAGAATTAAATCGCGTTAAGCAAAGTAATTGATTTTCATAAGGAGTTGATCCTTATTAGAATTGTTTTGATTGATAAATAAGAGTTGATTTATGTACATGGAATTATTTTCGGTGTTTTATAATTAGTAAATATTTAAACTAATTAATCTAAACTAATTAAATTAATAGTAATTAAATTATTTAAAATTAATTAAATTAACCAAAGTTAATTAACCTCATAAAAGTTAAACTAATTTAACAAAATCTAATAGAGTATAATTATAGAATATGATGCTAACTTAGTAAATAAAGGTGTGGATTTAATACAAGGCTAGAACCAAAGTCCATTGCCCAAATGACTTAAGTTAATCCTAATTCTAACTTATTACTATCAAAGATGAGAATAAGAGAATCAAAATGAATAAAAAATAAAAGCACATCCGGCGGCCCTATGTTGGAAATCCACCTAATACTATGATGAATTTCGACCACAATGATGATTAGTTATGAGACAAACAAATAAAAGAAGACAAGATAAATATTTCTGCAGAGTTTCTCTCTGCCCACAAACTGTGGAAAACTTTCTTATTCACTTTGCAACTGCAAAATACTGTGAATGACTTGCTTGACTTTCTTACAAAAATAGGGGTTACTCCCTCTATTTTTAACTGAGCTTACACCCTAAGCCCAAAGCCCAATATATCTTTTTGTTACTAAATCAAATCTAATCAAATCTATTCTAGACTTAAATCAAATATATTTAAATCTAAAACAAATCAAATCTTCTTTGACACATATGAATTACAATTTAACACACCACCTAATTCATTGTGTCTAAACTGTCTATGTTCATCATGGCCCTTAGCTTTCTGAATACTTCGACTTGCACTCCCTTCGTCATGATGTCTGCAATCTGATTCTCAGTTTTGCAGTGTTCCAAATTCATCTTCCCATCTGCTACCTGCTCTCGAAGATAATGGAACCTCATTTCGATGTGCTTACTTCGACCATGCGCTATTGGGTTCTTTGCCAGATTAATAGCTGACATGTTGTCTATCTTCATGGTAATTGCTCCATGATCTTTCCCTGTTATCTCTTCGACCAAGCTCATCATCCAAGTTGCTTGACATGCACAAAGAGAAGCAGCTATGTATTCTGCTTCGCATGATGATAATGCCACTACTGGTTCTTTTCTCGAATTCCAAGCAATTGGTGCACCACCTAGCATAAACATATATCCTGCTGTTGACTTTCGATCTTCAGCATCACTACACCAACTCGAATCAGTGTATCCCACTAACTTGTATTCTTTTCCTTTATCAACTGTAGGAAACAAAATGCCATAATCGAAAGTTCCTTTGAGATACCTTAGTATCCTCTTCACTGCTGCTAGATGTGATACCTTTGGCTTCTGCATAAATCTACTTACCATACCTACACTGTATGCTAAGTCAGGCCTTGTATGACAAAGATATCTTAATGATCCAATAAGTCTTCTGTATTGGGTTGGATCAACATCATCTTCATCTGCATCTTTCGACAGTTGCAGTCTTGGTTCTGCAGGTGTCGAAGTTGAGTTGCATTCTTCCATCTCAAACCTCTTGAGAATTTCTCCTGCATATCTTCTTTGATGCATCATCAAACCTCTACTGCTCTTATAGAATTCGATACCAAGGAAATATGAAATCTCACCTAAATCAGACATTTCGAGTTCCTTGCTGAGATCACCTTTGAAGTCTTCGATCTCACTCTTGCAGCTACCTGTTATCAACAAATCATCTACATAGAGACATAGTATAAGCAATTTACTCTTGCTTCTTCTTACATATAATCCATGTTCAGTTATGCACTTCACAAATTCCTTCTCCCTTAGAAAACTATCAATTTTCTTATTCCAAGCCCTTAGAGCTTGTTTCAATCCATACATGGCTTTATGTAGCCTGTACACCTTTCTTTCTTCGTCATGTTTCACAAACCCAACTGGTTGTTTAACATAGACTTCTTCATCTAAGGGCCCATTTAGGAATGCACACTTCACGTCCATCTGACATATGTGCCAACTGTTTATTTCTGCTAGACCAACAACCAACCTGATTGTTTCGATCCTAGCAACAGGTGCAAAAACTTCGTCGAAGTCTATTCCTTATTTCTGTAGAAATCCTTTCGCCACAAGTCTTGCTTTGTGTCGAGTTAATTCACCTTTCGAATTCGTTTTCACTTTGTATACCCACTTGACATCAATTGCCTTCTTGCCTTGAGGCAATTCGACAAGTGACCAAGTGTTGTTGTCTTCGATAGACTTTACTTCTTCGTTCATTGCTTTCACCCACTTCGAATCTTTTAATGCTTCAGCTGCATTAACAGGTTCGACATCTGCATAGAAAGCATAATGTACCAGCTCACCTTCATTATCTATTACATCATCTGATGTAATCACACAATCTTGCAATCTTGTAGGCATGCGTCTTGTTCTTTGAGGTCTTCTTGTACTTGGTATATCTGATGGTTCCTCTTGTCGAACTTCTCTTTCGACTTGAGTTTCTGGCTCTTCGAATAGGATTCCCACTGAATCATTCTTGACATTTGCAGTCCAATCCCATTCTTTAAACTCATCTATGATCACGTCCCTGCTGATCACAATCTTCTTGTTCTCTGGATCGAATAACTTGTAGCCTCCTGTCGAATGATATCCAACTAGAATCATTTGACTTGACTTATCATCAAGTTTTCTTCTCAACTGATCTGGCACATGTCTATGTGCAATAGATCCAAATACCTTTAGATGGCTCAAGCTAGGTTTCACACCAGACCAACATTCTTCTGGAGTAATTCCTTCTAGCTTCTTTGTAGGACATCTGTTCAAAATGTATGTTGCAGTCGAAACAGCTTCACCCCATAACTCTTTAGGTAAATTCTTGCCTTTCAACATACTTCTCACCATATTCACGATGGTTCGATTTTTCCTTTCTGCAATTCCATTTTGCTATGGAGTATAGGGTGGCACCACCTCATGCACAATCCCTTCCTTTTCACATAATCTGTCGAAGTCTTTCGACACATATTCTCCTCCACCATCAGTTCTCAAAACTTTAAGCTTTCGACCACTTTGTCTTTCGACCATAGACTTAAACCTGGTAAATACTTTGATCACTTCACTTTTCTTCTTGATCAGGTAAGTCCATAACTTTCGACTGAAATCATCTATGAATGTAACAAAGTATTTGTTACCTCCCATCGAATCCACCTGGATTGGTCCACATACATCAGAGTATATGACTTCAAGACTAGCCTTCGATCTGCTTCCTGCATCCTTGATGAAGCTATTCTTGTGTTGCTTCGCCTGCACACATTCTTCACATACTTCGTTTGGAATGTCAATTTCAGGCAATCCTGAAACCATATTTCTTCTCTTCAAATCTCTGATGTCTCTGAAGTTGAGATGACCTAGTCTATAATGCCATATCCATTCATCTCTGCTAGCTACAGTCGAAAGGCACTTGTGCTCCATCACATTTAGTTCAATCTTGAAGGTTCGATTCTGAGACATAGGAGCCTTCAAGATTAATCTCCCATTTGCATCAACGACTCTCATCAACTTATCTTCGATTGACACTTTATAATTCTTTTCGACCAACTGCCCTATACTGAGCAAATTGCTCTTCATGCCTGGTATGTACAATACATTTGAAATTACTGACTTCTTTCCATCTTTCCTCATGATCATAACATCACCAATACCTTCAGCTGCTAGGGTATTGTCATTTGCAAATTTTACCATATTTTTCGTTGAGGGTTTTATATTGACGAACCAGTCTTTCCTTCCAGACATATGTGATGAACATCCTGAATCCAAGTACCATTGGTCCTTGAATCTATCTTCATCTCTTGTTGTGACCATCAACATCATCTCTTCTTCTTCATGTTTTGCAAGCTTTGCATCACTTTCTTGATTCTTTTGTTTTTCTGGACAATCACTCGAATAATGACCATACTTCTGACAATTGTAACATTGAATGTGACTCTTATCAGGTTTTCGACCACCACCTCTTCCTCTATTTGCAACACCACCTCTTTGGTTGCCTTGGTATGGTCTTCTTTGATTCGACACGTCTCCTTCGATTTGGTTTCTTCTACCATTCGATTTGTTGTAGCCACCTCTACCTATGTCGAAACACTTTCCTTTGCCTTTGGTCTCTTTTGCTGCATGTGCCTGCAAGGCCACATCACTCTTCGATTTTCCTGCATCTCTTTCGTTCATTCTTTGTTCATGAGATTCAAGCGTCCCTTGAAGCTCTTCCTTTGTCAATTTCGACAAGTCTTTTCCTTCTTCTATCGCCACCACTATGTGGTCGAACTTAGGAGCTAAAGATCTCAAGATCTTCAACACAACAGCTCTTGTTGTTAACGCTTCTCCATATATCTTGATTTGATTTACTAGTTTTGTAACTCTAGTGAAGAAATCAGATATGTTTTCACTGTCTTCCATCTGAAGCAGTTCATAGGTACTTTTGTGAGTTTGTAACCTCAATTCTTTCACCTTCTCAGCGCCTCCAAAAGACTTCTCAAGGATCTCCCAAGCTTCTTTTGCAGATTCTGAATCACTAATCTTTTCGAAGTTGTCTGGGCTGACACATTGATGAATTATAAATAATGCTTTATAACTCAGCTTCTCAGATTCTGTGTATTTCTTCTTTTCTTCTTCTGAAGCGTTTTCGCCAAGCGCTTCGACTCCATCTTTTATAAGGCCCCAAAGACCTTGACACCTTAATAGGACTTTCATCTGTTTGCACCAATTCTCATAGTTGTCAACTTTCAGAATTGGCAGCGTTGCTGGATAGTTTGCATTCCCATAACTTGTCATCATGAATTCTTCAATCGTTCTTGATTGACACTTCCCTTGAATCGAAACAAAAGCTCTTGATACCAGATGTTGGAAATCCACCTAATACTATGATAATTTCGACCACAATGATGATTAGTTATGAGACAAACAAATAAAAGAAGACAAGATAAATATTTCTGCAGAGTTTCTCTCTGCCCACAAACTGTGGAAAACTTTCTTATTCACTTTGCAACTGCAAAATACTGTGAATGACTTGCTTGACTTTCTTACAAAAATAGGGGTTACTCCCTCTATTTTTAACTGAGCTTACACCCTAAGCCCAAAGCCCAATATATCTTTTTGTTACTAAATCAAATCTAATCAAATCTATTCTAGACTTAAATCAAATATATTTAAATCTAAAACAAATCAAATCTTCTTTGACACATATGAATTACAATTTAACACACCACCTAATTCATTGTGTCTAAACTGTCTATGTTCATCATGGCCCTTAGCTTTCTGAATACTTCGACTTGCACTCCCTTCGTCATGATGTCTGCAATCTGATTCTCAGTTTTGCAGTGTTCCAAATTCATCTTCCCATCTGCTACCTGCTCTCGAAGATAATGGAACCTCATTTCGATGTGCTTACTTCGACCATGCGCTATTGGGTTCTTTGCCAGATTAATAGCTGACATGTTGTCTATCTTCATGGTAATTGCTCTATGATCTTTCCCTGTTATCTCTTCGACCAAGCTCATCATCCAAGTTGCTTGACATGCACAAAGAGAAGCAGCTATGTATTCTGCTTCGCATGATGATAATGCCACTACTGGTTCTTTTCTCGAATTCCAAGCAATTGGTGCACCACCTAGCATAAACATATATCCTGCTGTTGACTTTCGATCTTCAGCATCACTACACCAACTTGAATCAGTGTATCCCACTAACTTGTATTCTTTTCCTTTATCAACTGTAGGAAACAAAATGCCATAATCGAAAGTTCCTTTGAGATACCTTAGTATCCTCTTCACTGCTGCTAGATGTGATACCTTTGGCTTCTGCATAAATCTACTTACCATACCTACACTGTATGCTAAGTCAGGCCTTGTATGACAAAGATATCTTAATGATCCAATAAGTCTTCTGTATTGGGTTGGATCAACATCATCTTCATCTGCATCTTTCGACAGTTGCAGTCTTGGTTCTGCAGGTGTCGAAGTTGAGTTGCATTCTTCCATCTCAAACCTCTTGAGAATTTCTCCTGCATATCTTCTTTGATGCATCATCAAACCTCTACTGCTCTTATAGAATTCGATACCAAGGAAATATGAAATCTCACCTAAATCAGACATTTCGAGTTCCTTGCTGAGATCACCTTTGAAGTCTTCGATCTCACTCTTGCAGCTACCTGTTATCAACAAATCATCTACATAGAGACATAGTATAAGCAATTTACTCTTGCTTCTTCTTACATATAATCCATGTTCAGTTATGCACTTCACAAATTCCTTCTCCCTTAGAAAACTATCAATTTTCTTATTCCAAGCCCTTAGAGCTTGTTTCAATCCATACATGGCTTTATGTAGCCTGTACACCTTTCTTTCTTCGTCATGTTTCACAAACCCAACTGGTTGTTTAACATAGACTTCTTCATCTAAGGGCCCATTTAGGAATGCACACTTCACGTCCATCTGACATATGTGCCAACTGTTTATTTCTGCTAGACCAACAACCAACCTGATTGTTTCGATCCTAGCAACAGGTGCAAAAACTTCGTCGAAGTCTATTCCTTATTTCTGTAGAAATCCTTTCGCCACAAGTCTTGCTTTGTGTCGAGTTAATTCACCTTTCGAATTCGTTTTCACTTTGTATACCCACTTGACATCAATTGCCTTCTTGCCTTGAGGCAATTCGACAAGTGACCAAGTGTTGTTGTCTTCGATAGACTTTACTTCTTCGTTCATTGCTTTCACCCACTTCGAATCTTTTAATGCTTCAGCTGCATTAACAGGTTCGACATCTGCATAGAAAGCATAATGTACCAGCTCACCTTCATTATCTATTACATCATCTGATGTAATCACACAATCTTGCAATCTTGTAGGCATGCGTCTTGTTCTTTGAGGTCTTCTTGTACTTGGTATATCTGATGGTTCCTCTTGTCGAACTTCTCTTTCGACTTGAGTTTCTGGCTCTTCGAATAGGATTCCCACTGAATCATTCTTGACATTTGCAGTCCAATCCCATTCTTTAAACTCATCTATGATCACGTCCCTGCTGATCACAATCTTCTTGTTCTCTGGATCGAATAACTTGTAGCCTCCTGTCGAATGATATCCAACTAGAATCATTTGACTTGACTTATCATCAAGTTTTCTTCTCAACTGATCTGGCACATGTCTATGTGCAATAGATCCAAATACCTTTAGATGGCTCAAGCTAGGTTTCACACCAGACCAACATTCTTCTGGAGTAATTCCTTCTAGCTTCTTTGTAGGACATCTGTTCAAAATGTATGTTGCAGTCGAAACAGCTTCACCCCATAACTCTTTAGGTAAATTCTTGCCTTTCAACATACTTCTCACCATATTCACGATGGTTCGATTTTTCCTTTCTGCAATTCCATTTTGCTATGGAGTATAGGGTGGCACCACCTCATGCACAATCCCTTCCTTTTCACATAATCTGTCGAAGTCTTTCGACACATATTCTCCTCCACCATCAGTTCTCAAAACTTTAAGCTTTCGACCACTTTGTCTTTCGACCATAGACTTAAACCTGGTAAATACTTTGATCACTTCACTTTTCTTCTTGATCAGGTAAGTCCATAACTTTCGACTGAAATCATCTATGAATGTAACAAAGTATTTGTTACCTCCCATCGAATCCACCTGGATTGGTCCACATACATCAGAGTATATGACTTCAAGACTAGCCTTCGATCTGCTTCCTGCATCCTTGATGAAGCTATTCTTGTGTTGCTTCGCCTGCACACATTCTTCACATACTTCGTTTGGAATGTCAATTTCAGGCAATCCTGAAACCATATTTCTTCTCTTCAAATCTCTGATGTCTCTGAAGTTGAGATGACCTAGTCTATAATGCCATATCCATTCATCTCTGCTAGCTGCAGTCGAAAGGCACTTGTGCTCCATCACATTTAGTTCAATCTTGAAGGTTCGATTCTGAGACATAGGAGCCTTCAAGATTAATCTCCCATTTGCATCAACGACTCTCATCAACTTATCTTCGATTGACACTTTATAATTCTTTTCGACCAACTGCCCTATACTGAGCAAATTGCTCTTCATGCCTGGTATGTACAATACATTTGAAATTACTGACTTCTTTCCATCTTTCCTCATGATCATAACATCACCAATACCTTCAGCTGCTAGGGTATTGTCATTTGCAAATTTTACCATATTTTTCGTTGAGGGTTTTATATTGACGAACCAGTCTTTCCTTCCAGACATATGTGATGAACATCCTGAATCCAAGTACCATTGGTCCTTGAATCTATCTTCATCTCTTGTTGTGACCATCAACATCATCTCTTCTTCTTCATGTTTTGCAAGCTTTGCATCACTTTCTTGATTCTTTTGTTTTTCTGGACAATCACTCGAATAATGACCATACTTCTGACAATTGTAACATTGAATGTGACTCTTATCAGGTTTTCGACCACCACCTCTTCCTCTATTTGCAACACCACCTCTTTGGTTGCCTTGGTATGGTCTTCTTTGATTCGACACGTCTCCTTCGATTTGGTTTCTTCTACCATTCGATTTGTTGTAGCCACCTCTACCTATGTCGAAACACTTTCCTTTGCCTTTGGTCTCTTTTGCTGCATGTGCCTGCAAGGCCACATCACTCTTCGATTTTCCTGCATCTCTTTCGTTCATTCTTTGTTCATGAGATTCAAGCGTCCCTTGAAGCTCTTCCTTTGTCAATTTCGACAAGTCTTTTCCTTCTTCTATCGCCACCACTATGTGGTCGAACTTAGGAGCTAAAGATCTCAAGATCTTCAACACAACAGCTCTTGTTGTTAACGCTTCTCCATATATCTTGATTTGATTTACTAGTTTTGTAACTCTAGTGAAGAAATCAGATATGTTTTCACTGTCTTCCATCTGAAGCAGTTCATAGGTACTTTTGTGAGTTTGTAACCTCAATTCTTTCACCTTCTCAGCGCCTCCAAAAGACTTCTCAAGGATCTCCCAAGCTTCTTTTGCAGATTCTGAATCACTAATCTTTTCGAAGTTGTCTGGGCTGACACATTGATGAATTATAAATAATGCTTTATAACTCAGCTTCTCAGATTCTGTGTATTTCTTCTTTTCTTCTTCTGAAGCGTTTTCGCCAAGCGCTTCGACTCCATCTTTTATAAGGCCCCAAAGACCTTGACACCTTAATAGGACTTTCATCTGTTTGCACCAATTCTCATAGTTGTCAACTTTCAGAATTGGCAGCGTTGCTGGATAGTTTGCATTCCCATAACTTGTCATCATGAATTCTTCAATCGTTCTTGATTGACACTTCCCTTGAATCGAAACAAAAGCTCTTGATACCAGATGTTGGAAATCCACCTAATACTATGATAATTTCGACCACAATGATGATTAGTTATGAGACAAACAAATAAAAGAAGACAAGATAAATATTTCTGCAGAGTTTCTCTCTGCCCACAAACTGTGGAAAACTTTCTTATTCACTTTGCAACTGCAAAATACTGTGAATGACTTGCTTGACTTTCTTACAAAAATAGGGGTTACTCCCTCTATTTATAACAAAGCTTACACCCTAAGCCCAAAGCCCAATATATCTTTTTGTTACTAAATCAAATCTAATCAAATCTATTCTAGACTTAAATCAAATCTATTTAAATCTAAAACACATCAAATCTTCTTTGACACATATGAATTACAATTTAACACCCTGTTCGTTCTCATGTTCACGTAAAGAAATTAGAACATGAAGCAATACCGACATTTTGAATTTTCGTAACTACAAATAAAATATAAATATTTAACAAATTAATAAAATAAAAAACAAGTAGATGGAATATAATAAAGGAACCTAAGCAACAAATAGAAGCAGAACAAGTTTCTTTCCTTCACACACGATCTTCTTCTCTCTATTTTATTTCTTCAATTTTCCCCAAAGCAAGTGTTTATGAAAAGATGAAATTGAAACAAAAGCAAATACTAACATCATCATTCAAATAAAAACAGAAGCATGGATTACCGACTGGAGATGTTGCTCGCACGGTGGTAGATGAAAATGTGGTGATGATTCATGATTGTGTTGTTAGTGATTGTTATTGTTTGACTTGAAAAATTGTACATATTCTTGAATAGATGGTTGGTGATAATAGTAATAGTAAGAATATAAATTGCTAGATAAAAAAATTATTAACAATAACAATATAAATTGTTAGGTGATAAAAAATAACAATTAGTAATAATAACAATATAAATTGTTATATAACAATAACAATTTAAATTATCAGATAAAAATAACAATATAAATTATTAGATGAAAAACGATACCATCAGATAATCATCATATGATTAAAAAGAAAACAAATTAAAATTAAAAGGACCTGAAAATAAAAGGGAGGCCTCATATTTAATTATTGACCAAAATAAAGAAATTGAAAATTGTATTAAAAAAGAAGTTTTGAAACAATGTTTGAAAAAAGTATGAGAATGATAAAGTAGAAGATTGAAATTGTGAATATTGTGAATTGTGTGTGATTGTTTGTTCAAGACAAAAACAAGGTTAATTTTCTGTTCAAGACAAAACCCTAAAATAAACCAACAAAAAATTGCGTAGAAAGAATGTTTGTGAAAGAAAGATAGATAATTGTTGATGTCTTGAATTGTCAAAATAAAAGTCTATTTATAGAATGGAAAATTAGGTTAAAACACCACAAAAGGAAATTATCCAAAATAAAAAACCCAATATTTTCTAATTTTGTCTTTATCATCAAGATTAAGAATCTGAACCTATTTGTGTCCATGTGCAAGATGTGATTTGAAAAAGATTCAAACTGAATAGGATTTTATTTATTTTTAGATTTTTGACTATTTTTTTATATAAAATAATGATTTCAATAAAAAATAATATTTTAAAATATAATAAATATAGGAAAACAAAAATACTATTTAAATAAATAAAAAATATGATTTTTATGATTTAAAATGAAAATAAAGTTCGTAACAAATAACAGAAAAAATATCTAAAGTGGAACCTGTGAGATTCAAACCCATGACCTCATACTTACAAGCTTTATTCCTTACCAATTGTGCTATATTACTCATTCGAAATAAAAAGCTAATTGAAAGTATATGAAGGCGAGCAAGTATTTTTTATTTAAGAAATACATATAATTTAAAATAAACTATTATATTTTTTAAATAGACAAAATAAATTGAAAACGAATATTTATAAAACACAAAATGTTAGTGTAAATAAACCAAAGAAATTTATAAAATCCAATTTTGAACATCATTTGAATTTAGAAAATAAGGAGGACAAATTTGGGGTATAACAATTGCCCCTATTTAATTACTCTTTGATTGAAGCGTGCGAGTATACGAAGTTTTCATACGTTTGGATTGGAGGATTATTAAATAATGAAAGACCCCTAATTTAGACCAAAAAACTTTTGAAAGACAAATTGTACAATAAATCAAAAAGTAAACCGACAAGGATGATGCAATTAACTCACTAATGCCTAGAGCATGAACATTATGACCTGGATATGACGACGCAGATAACTCGTACATATCATAAGTAACCAAGACAAGACGACGCGGGTAACTCGTCAACACCTGGAAAAAGTAATCGCAAATTTCGTGTATTTACCATAACCTATGAGGTAAATAACACAAGCTTAAAAATATATAACTTATTGCTGCTTCGAGACTAACGCAATAAGTTATATCGCAAATTTGCGTATTTACCATAACCTATAGGGTAAATAACGCATATTTTGATAATTAACTTACTAACGCTTCAAGACTAACATAGTAAGCTACAATGCAGAGATTTTGCCTATTTATCACAACCTAGGGGATAAATAACACAAGTTTGATAACTCATTATTGCTTCAAGACTAATACAATGAACTATATTGCAGATTCTCGCACATCTACCACAACCTAGGGGGTAAACAATACGAGTTTTTTTTTGAAAAATAACTTACTAACGCTCTGGGACTAACATAGTAAGCGATATCGTAGATTTGCAATATTTATCACAACCTAGGGGATAAATGATGTGGGTTTTGAAAAATAGATAACTTATTGCTGCTTTGAGACTGACGCAACGAGTTATATCACAAATTATACACGTGTACCACAACCTCGGTGGTAAATAACGTGATCTGGAAAATAGAGAACTTATTGTTGTTTCGAGACTAATACAATAAGCTATATCGTAAATTTCACATATTTACCACAACTTAAGGGATAAATAATGTATAATTTGAAAATAAATAACTTATTGCTACTTTGAGAGTAATACAACAAGTTATATCGTAGATTTCACATATTTACCACAACCTAGGGTGTAAATAATGCATAGTTTGAAAATAAATAACTTATTGTTGCTTCGAGACTAATACAACAAGTTATATCGCGGTTATTGCATATTTACCACAACCTAGGGTATAAATAACATAAGCTTGATAATTCATTGTCGCTTTGAAACTAACACAGTGAATTATATCGCATAATTTTGCGTACCTACCTCAACCTATGGGTTAGATAATACGAGTTTTGAAAAAATAACTTATTAAAGCTTCAGGACTAATATAGTAAGCTATATCGCAGATTTTGCATATTAATCACAACCTAGGGGATAAATTATGCGAGTTTGAAATTTAATGTTTGCAATTTGAACAGTTTGAGTATGAAATATTCAAATTTGACCATTTGAAAAGTTTGAACTTAAAAATTTTGAATTTGAAAAATTAAAAATTTGATAGTTTGAAAATTTTGAATTTGAATCTTAAAAATTGAATTTGAAAATTTCGTAAAAATTCAACAGTTAAAAGATTCAAAAATTGAAAAAAAGTTTGACAGTTGAAAGATGACTAGGTTATAGATATGAATCGCAAGTATGCTACCTAGTGTAACTTAATTGTGGTATCTTTGATGGTTATATCTGTTTTCAACCGAGGTAGCTATTGTAATATGCTAAGACTTGAATGTTCGATTTACACAATTGACTTAGTTGCTGATAGGCCTTAAGATATTTCGTAGTAGCCTTAGCCTATGAAGCTCAAAGTGAAATTCATAATTGATATGCATACTGTAATACGATGGGAGAACAAACTTTACAAGTTTTTCATTTTAGGGAAAATGTTACGGTTAGCAAGAGTTGCCACCGAATTTTCTTTTATCTAATAAAGGAAAGAGTGAAAAGAACATGAAAAACCTTTTTAAATATTTTGAGTTCGGGGGTAGATTATGGAAAGGGAAGGTATTAGCACCCTTTCCATCCCTAGTTATCTACGGGCTCTTAGTTGCTAGCTCACTATGAAAAATGCTTTTTTTGTGTAAGTGTATTTTTGAAAATATTTTAGAAAGACGCCTTAGTGCGGAGAACTCTGTAATGATTCTCGTATTGTTGAGAACGCATACAAAGTGTTTTTTTGTCTTTGAAAATATTTAGAAAGGAGAGTGTATGTGTGGGAAATTTGTTTTGTGAGCAAGAAACTACAAGCTTTCTACCTACTCGAATGGTCTTTGTTCTTTTCCTCTTTTCCTTTAGATAGTTTTATCCTACCATTAGTTATTAGGTAGCCCTATCGTTGAATGTTCGAGGGACAGGTGCGAGTCATCGTACAGTCACGAAGGAAACTTGTCAGACACTTTAGAAATTATCCTAAGGTACTAAGATCATTTACTATGGCAACGTCGAAGGGGCATCGAGGGACTATGATCTTTTGACCAAAGGGTCTTTGCTAAAATTTCTCACGTTCGAGAGACGTGACTGTTTATTTTCCAAAGGAAACAAGTGGAGGTACCTTAGAGGTACGCGTTTGCAAGGTGTGTTGTTTTTCAATTATTTGTTTTGGATGTTAGGTTTTCTAGCATTTGATTTTAAATCTTATCATGCAATACCTATTAGCATACATCTAGCAGTTAAATATATACAAGTACACAAAAGAAATAAAAATGCGGAAATTAAACTACGCTATTACATGGCTTCGGGATGGGGGAAGTACAAACCAAAATGGGGGAAAGAAAAATGTAAAAGGTCCTAGTTTAAACTATTACATCCCTTTGTAAAGTTACATAATTTATAAAAAATAATAATGCAAAAGAATAAACGAGCGCACGGAGAATGAAGAGAAGGAAGATGTCTAGAAAAACCCTAAAATTCTAAGTAGAAAAATGTTTTTTGTTGTTTTTAATTAGGAAATTTTTTTATGATAATAAACCTAATTCTAACCAATTTTAATTAACAAAATAAACACACAAATGATTAAATTAATTAATTTTATTGTAAAAATAAACCTAACTAATTAAATCCTAAATCTAACTTTTTTATTTGATTTTATGATTTTAATTGATTAAAAATAAAACTAATTAAAAAAATAAATGTTAATTAAAACCAAATAAGGAAAATTAAAAAAAAAACTTAATTGGGCCTGCGCTGCAAAAATAGTTTGAGGGGTGCAAAAAATAGGAATCCTTAGGCCCACAACTAATGAGCCTAGGAGGTTGCGTTGGCTCGGATGAGAGAGGCTCCTTGAAGATGCACAATGGGGTGTGTGCTTGAGGCATTTAGATCATGCTTGATGAGATCTGATGACCAAATATTGGAGGTGCATGGTAGGCGCGTGGCTCTGTTTGGTACTGGATCTGTAAGGCAAAGATTAGAAAAAAAAATGAAAATTTGCTCCCTGCCTGGATCGAACCCAGGATCTGGCAGGGGTATGTCTTAAGAGCGTGCATGTTACCACTTGGCTATGTTACTCATTCGCTATATTAATTAAAACAAAACAATGGATACGAAATTGCAAACTGATGCCATATCAGCACACACAGGCGTCCCAGCGGGATCCTGGATATTTGAATAAACCAATTAGAATGTTGTTTCCATCCATGCATGCCCTGGCCGGAGTCAAAGAAACTCAGGGACGCCAGAGTGAAACTCCGGTCGCCTTCTCCGACCATGCGAAATCTCAAACCTGTAAAAATGCATCAATTAAAATGTACAAGATACCCTATCCCCCTTAAAATCTCCCCCTGAGTCCAAATCTGACATTGGTTTGGGCTGAAAGTCCTTGTATCGCAGGATCCGAAACTCAAAAAGCTTATTGCTCTAACCATGGAATTTTTCAATCCTAACGTGGAACCTTTGATTCAACCATCCATAACTGATCTAAAAACTCATATAAACTCAACCAAAGGTTAGGATGTCATGAAACGTGATTAAAATTAGAGATTTGAAATTCAAAACCTTACCAAACCAATGTGTTCGTGAATGGCCTTCTAAGTACGGTTGGACTTGTTCTTGGATCTGGGGAGACTCCTGGGAACCTCAGGGGTGATGTTTGATCATTGGTTCGGATTGATATGGGCTAGAAAGTGAGATATTATTTTCACCAACTCTTTGATTTTTTAGAGAATTTTGAGAAGGCTTTCGTATGCAAGAATTTCATGTCCTTTGAGCTTGCATTGCTTGAGTATTTATAGAGAAAGTGAATGGCTTACTAACATGCAAAGAATCAAACCATTAAACCATGGTTTAAAGACAAAAATCATTTTTAAAAACTAGCCATATTTTTTATATTCTTGTCAATTTGAGATTGCAATGAACCTGGACAATTTGTGTGTCTTGCACAAATTTTTGGGCCTCATAGTTGATCAAATCAAACCCACATGCATTAGCCCATGCTCTCTTATGATTTTATTTTATTTATTTTGTTTTAAATTAAATAAAATCAAGGTAAATATAAATAAAAATCAAAGCCATGTATAAATGGACTTATAGGTCCTCTAAGGTGTTATTAGTGGGCTTCAACATCAAAAACTAGGCCTATTGGTTCAAATTTACAATTTTGCTCAATTTGCATTTCATGAATTTCTTCAAAATCTCCCAACTTGTGCAACTCATAACTTGCTCAATTTTCATCTTTTTAAGATGATCTTTGACTTTTTGGAAATATTAAGATGTTCTATACAATATCTATGTTGATCATATTTGCTTTTGAAGACATTATCTTGATGTAAGTTGTCTTGACAAAAAGTGTCTTTTGTTGACTTTTAAAAATGACCTATAATGTTTTAGCTCATATCTTTCAAATGAAGCATTTTTTGGACTTGAGCATAAAATCAAAGTTGTAGGGAATTGAATTTTCTTTAAAATGAACTTTATTGAGGAACATGAACAACAAGTAGAAACAAGTAGAAACAAAATGAGTTTCTTACCTTCACACACGATCTTCTTCTCTCTATTTTCTTTCTTTAATTTTCCCAAAGCAAGTGTTCATAAAAAGCTGAAATTGAAACAAAAGCAAACACTAACATCATCATTCAAATAAAAACATAAGCATGGGTTACCGATTGTAGATGTTGCTCGCGCGGTGGTGGTTGAAACCTTGGTGATGATTCATGATTGTGTTGTTAGTGACTATTATTGTTTGACTTGGAAAATTATACAGATTCTTGAATAGAAGATTGGTGATAATAGTAAGAGTAAGAATATAAATTGCTAGATAAAAAAATAATTAGTAAAAATAATAATATAAATTGTGAGATGATAAAAAAAAATAGTAACAATAACAATATAAATTGTTAGATAACAATAACTATATAAATTGTTAGATACAAAAAATTACCATTAGATAGTTATCATATGAATAAAAATAAAACAAATTAAAATTAAAAGTAACTGAAAATAAAAGCGAGACTTCATATTTAATCATTGTCCAAAATAAAGAAATTTCAAACTGTATTAAAAAAAGAAGTTTTGAAACGAAGTTTAAAAAAAGTGTGAGATTGATAAAGTAGAAGATTGAAATTGTGAATATTGTGAATTGTGTGTGAATGTCTGTTAAAAACAAAAGCAGGGTTAAGTGTCTGTTCAAGATACAACTCTAAAATAAACCAACAAAAGAAATTACGTAGAAATAATGTTTGTGAAAGAGAGAGATAAAGAAATGTTGATATCTTTGAACTGTCAAAAATAGAAGTCTATTTATAGATTGAAAAATTAAGTTAAAACACCACAAAAGAAATTATCCAAAATAAAAACCCCAAAGTTTTCTAATTTTGTCTTGGTCAGCAAGATTAAGAATCTAGACCTATTTGTATCCATGTGTAAGATGTGATTTGAATAAGATTTAAACTGAATAGGATTTTATTTATTTTTAAATTTTTTTACTATTTTTTACATGAATTAATGATCTTAATAAAAAATAATATTTTAAAATATAATAAATATAGAAAAACAAAAATACTATTTAAATAAATAAAAAATATGATTTTTTTGATTAAAAATGAAAATAAAGTTAGTAACAAATAATAGAAAAAATATCCAAATTAGAACCTATGACCTTATACTTGCAAGCTTTATCCCTTACCAATTATGCAATATTACTTATTCAAAATAGAACTATTTAAAAGTATATGAAGGCGAGCAAGTATTTGTTCTTTAAGAAATACATATGATATAAAATAAACTATTATATTTTTTAAATAGACAAAATAAATTGAAAATGAATATTTATAAAACACAAAATGTTAGTGTAAATAAACCAAAGAAATTTATAAAACTCAATTTTGAACATCATTTGAATTTAGAAAATAAGGAATACAAATTTGGAGTATGACATCATGTTACTACTCATCACATATCATTACATACAACCATAAATCAAATAATACTCATTATTGTACCCCAAAATTTTCCCTCTCATTTATCAAGACTTTTCTCACAAGATCTCTTTGACTCAAGACTGGATTAGGGTTTGGTCAACTCAAGACATCTCATCTTGCACTGACAACCCAAAATTAGGGTTTGAGTTTGCACAAGGATTTTTGAACTATCAATGCTTCATATGACTTTCAAACATCATTATGGATCCCTAAGATCACTCATGACAAGTTTCAAGCCTTGAACCACATTTTTGACCAGTCAATTGGACAGTTGACCTAAAAATCAATTGTATTGGGGAAAAAGTCAACCATGGCCAAATTACAGTCAAACTTCATAATTTTTGATCCACATCAACATTTTGAACTTACATGCGTCATTTGGTCAAGTTTGGATCACAATTCTTCAAGAAATTTGGTCAAATCACAAAAAGGGCAAAATGGTCAAAATTAGGGTTTTGACTGAGGAAGGGCAATTTTTGATTTTTAACCTAGAAAATGACCAATTAAGTTAAAGCATGATTTCAAGTATTAAATTACATCATCTTGGCTTAATTACACGGCTCAAAACATTTCAAATTCATTGGATTGACAGATGAAATTTGCAGTCAACTATACACTAAAAAGTCAAACTTTGACTTTTTAGTCAAAACCAAGTGCCAAGGGTCATAATTCATCAAAAAATGCCCAAATGTGAAACTTGTTTATCAAGAAAACCAAATTTGAAAATTAGGGTTTGAATTTGAAATTTTTTCCTAACTTAGAATTTTTCTAAGTATAGAAACTTTTCTTATTTTTTCTCAACTTTAAGCCACTTTTTCACCATGATGCATACTGATTCAAGGAAAGTTCCCAACATGAAAGTTCTAGACCTCCATTAAATCTACAAATTTTCTTCACACACTTTTCCTTAAAGATACTTTGATCTCAAGATATAAATTTGTGAATACATGGTCATGAACTTGTTAACTTAGTGAAATTTCGCCCTAATTTAGGCAGGTTTTGGACCCAACTTCATGGAAATTTTTCACCTAGTTCCAAGAGGTATCTCAAAATTCATTTAAAATTTGAATTATAGATCACATTGCAAGATTTCCAAAATGTCCAAGAACTCCTCAAGATCATTTTTGAGTAGGGAGAATCGAAGAGATGAAGTTGACAATTTCTCACTTTTTGTCCAAGCCATTTCATGAAGAACAAAGATGCAATCAGTACCTATGCTTCCTAATCCATGATTTACAGGTCCCAAACTTGTTCCATACTCCTTAATTAAATGCTTACTTAGTTGACAAAGCTTCTATCCATGCCTTAGAACCATTACCCAACTTGCAATTCCATTTATGGCAAAAAGGGACCATTGCCATTTTGGAAAAGGTCAACTTTTGCAAACTTTACAATCTTGAGCATTGGACCTGTCCCCTTGACACATACAAGTACCACAGACCTAAGTCAACTTGTAGAGAAGAAATACCAACCCTAAGCCAGCCAATATAAGCATGTGAGGTTTTGTCTTTATCACTTTACTTCAAATACAAGAAAAGTGGCAAAAAGGTGAAAACAAGCATAGCTGTTATAGGGTTGACATCAAACCATTTCCATACTAATATACAAACATTATACAACACAATACACATTGAGCAAAGGTCTGAAACACTCCCAACCAGCAAAACACCAAAAATCTGTCCAAAACTGCAGATTTTGCATAAGCACATCCATCTTCCATTTGGCTCGTGCGTTTTGAGTTTGGATCATTCAAACATCTTACATACTTGATACTTAGCCAATCCAGGCCTTCATCCCTGTTCTGTAATCACTCTTCCACCATATGCCATTGTTGACTTCAGAGCTTGCAGTTTGACTTGGCCAAGGAGTTTCAGATACTTTCAGAGCAAGGCAAGGGTTAGAATACCTTCAGGGAAGTTCAAGGAAGCTCAAGCAAGCATCAGGCCTCCATCAAACTCATCCCAGTTTCATCCACGATTCCAACTGAAGGAGGTAAAAACTCAAACTCTATCTCCTTGTGTAGGCAACCTTAGGCCACGATTTGTGAATAAAAAATGTAGTCCTCATCATAACGAAACTGTACATATCTTTATCTTGCATTGATTTTACTTGAGCTAAGAGAATTTGGAACTTGAAGTTTCTGAAAATATTAGGTTAAAATTTAGGGCTTTTAAAATTCTCTTTGTTCTTTTATTAATAGTTCACATAACTTATATGGTTGGAATCGTGAGTTCAAGCACTACAATTTTCATGTTATGAATTTTTATTTTTATGGAAGTATGAGAGAGTTACAGGGTGTCTGGCCAAGCGTGAGGAAGGAGATGAAGTACAGGGAAAGGGCTTGTTTTGGATTATATTGTTTTTTCCCTTAAGACAATGGAAGTATAGCCACCCCAGTGGCAAAGTAGCGCGCTGGTGAGACCCATGTCCTGGGTTCGAACCTGCGCGCTACTTTTGTATTTTTCACATTTTTTCCTTTTCCATTTTCACATTTTTGCAGGTTGGGCTTGGTCTTTTAGGCCAGGAGTTTTTGCTAGTACATTACCACCAGCTTTGCTACATTACCCCCCTTGCCAACTTTTATATTTTTATTTTTTATTTGTTTTATTTTCATATTTAATATTTTAAATATTTTCTTTAATGCATAAAAATCCCAAAAAATGTAAAATTAATAATATTGCACTTTTATTGTATTTTTATTTTATTTCTTCCATAAAAATATATTTTATTTTAATAGGATATCCTTTAGTTTCTTAATAAACTTGTAAACATATTTAAACATATTTAGTTCAATTTATTTTTCATTTCATACTTATAAATGCTTATTTTTGCATATATTTAATTTTATATTTATATACAATATTATTTATTATTTTTATACAAGAAAATACACAATATAATACCTATAAAAACTTTATTTTCTCTTAAAATAATAATTAGGGTTAAACCCCTTTTAAAAATTAATTCCTTTACCATTTTTTTTGGGTTTAGATTTAAATTTTATTTTACATAAAAAACAAAACAAAATCTTTTTCTTACATGTACATTGCATTGCATTTTAAATATTGTATTGTACTTATTCTAATTCTTACAAATTCGATTTGGTTGTAATAATTTATTTAGCTTTATATTTTTGTAAATCCCAATTCAAATTTGTATTCCCCCCTCCCATAAATTGTTGTAATAGCGTAGAAATATTTACATTACACAATTTATCGCTTTATATGCCATGATTAGTAATTAGGGTTTGTATGACAAGAACAAAACAAAGCAAAATAGAAAACCCTAAATACAAGACAAAATCAAAGCATGAAAATGATACACTTGCACACAAGCACCCTTAGGGTTTCCCCACTTGGTTTCCTAAAACAAAAATAGTCATATTACGCACGCGAAGTATCTTGGCAAAACAAAACAAATATAAGATCATAGTCCCTCGATGACGCTATTCAAAAGTTTCCTTACAAAATGATCTTGGTCCCTCAAAAATGCAAAGATACTTGGCAAACATTGCTAATCATGGTTATACGATGACCCACGCCCGTCCCGTTTACATCCAAAGATAGGGTTGCTTACCAAATCAATGATAAGACAACAATGTCAAAGGAATATAAAATACATAAGAAAGACATTTGAGTAGGTAGATAGCTTCTAGTTACTTTCTCCATTTCAAACAACAATCCTTGCTATTTTTAAAACAAGCACACACACAAACATTGAAAACATTTTCAAAAGACAAACATCTTTGTATACATTCTTACGAACGAGAATCATTGCAAAGATCGCCTAAACAAATGGCCTCTTTTACAAAATACTTTCAAAACCACACCAAACACAATTTCAAACAACAAAATCAAGTGATCTAGCAAGTAACTAAGAGCCCATGGAAGAAAAGGGTGCTAACACCTTCCCTTTTAATAATCTACCCCCCGAACTCAAGAAAACATCTCAAAGGTCTTTCCTGTGCTTTTTCACCTTTCCTTTTGGATAAAAGAAAAGTCGATGGCGACTCTTGCTAACCGCAATATTTGCGATAAAACTCAAAACCCTCAAGTCAGTTCTTCCACCGCATCACACTCACTCTTACCATAAATGTATATACTTATAGGGTTATTCTTCTTCTCTTTCTCTTTTCTCCTCATCTCTTCTCTTCTCTTGGTTTTTGCAATTTTATCCCTTTGTTTTACAAAACCCCTTACTAACTCTTGTTTCATTAATTGGACTTAACCCACTCTCACACTAAACAATCACCAAGGCCCAATTAACTTTACTAGCCCAATATATATAATACACACATATTAATCCAATTAAAATAATTATTCACATGATCATACAAAATCAAATAATTAAATAATTATCAAACCAAATAATAATTAATATGGCAAATAAATAATAAAACAATTAACAAAGAAAAATTGGGGTGTTATAACTCTCACTCACTTAAAAGATTTTTGTCCTCGAAAATTACCTCAAACAAACAACTCAGGATAAGACTCTCTCATCTGACTCACGAGTTCCCAAGTCACATTTCCACCCTCCGGTCCCCCCTAAGCTACCTTCACCAAGACAATCTCTTTACCACGGAGTTTTTTTAACTCTCGATCCTTTATCCGCATAGGTGATGTCTCTACAATCAAGTTATCTCTCACTTCAACATCATCTAATCGGACAACATGAGACAAATCCGTAATGTATCTCCTCAATTGAGACATATGAAACACATCATGAAGATTAGCAAGCGACAGTGGCAAAGCAATCTGATAAGCTACCTCACCTAATTCCTCTGAAATCTGATAAGGACCAATAAAATGTGGCGTCAACTTATGCGGCTTCAAAGCTCGACCAACACCTGTTATCGGAGTAACTCGAAGAAACACATGATCTCCCTTCTCAAACTCAAGTGATTTCCTCCTCTTATCATGATAACTCTTCTGACAACTCTGAGAAGCTTTCATCTTCTCCTGAATCATCTTAATCTTATCTGTAGTCTGTTGAACCATCTCAGGTCCAACCACAACACTCTCTCCCAAATAATACTAACACAAAGGCATCCTACACCTTCTACCATACAAAGCCTCAAACGGTGTCATTCCAATACTCGAATGAAAATTGTTGTTATAAGTAACTTAATTAAAGGAAAGTAAATATCCCAAGCACCTCCTTGTTACAATACATAAACTATCAAAGATCCTTAAGTGAATGAATCATCCTCTCAGTATGACCATCTATTTGTGGATGATAAGAAGAACTCAAACGCAACTTCGTATCCAAAGCATTCTGCAAACCTTGTATCCCTATCTGACACAATGCTAGATAGAATACCATGCAAACTGACAACCTTCTCAATGTACAACTTTGCAATCTTCTCCATTGGATAATCCATCCTCATCAGAATAAAGTGAGCAGATTTCATGAACTTGTCCCAATGACCCAAACATCTTCATAATTACTCAGTGTTCTAGGTAAACTAGAAACAAAATCCATAGAAATGTTATCCCATTTCCATTCACGAATCAATAATGGTTGCACAAACCATAAGGTTTTTGATGTTAAATCTTCGACTTCTGACAAATCAAATAAGAATACACAAATTCTTCAATCTCTTTCTTCATACCTACCCTCCAAAATAATTTCCTTAAATTTTGGTACATCTTAGTACCTCCAGGATGAATACTCAATCCACTAAGATGTCCTTCCTCAAGAATCCTCTTCTACAAATCAAATATATCCAGAACACACACTCTATCACGACATCTCATGATACCATTCTCATAAATCTGAAAATCGCCACCTCGACCTTAATTGATCAACGTCAACTTATCCACCAAAATCAAATCAGATTTCCGACCTTCTCGAATCTTTTTAAGAATGCCACTAGTAAGACTCAACATACCAAGCTTAACTCCAGAAGAAGTCTCCTCACAAATTAAACTCATATCTCGAAACTGCTCAAGTAATTCCAACTCTGGCACCATTAACATCGACATATGCAAAGACTTCTTACTTAATGCATCATGCATAATATTCACTTTACCCAGATGGTAATTCAAATTAAAATCATAGTCCTTAAAGAATTCTAACCATCTTCTTTGCCTCATATTTAACTCTTTCTGATCAAACAAATATTTCAAACTCTTGTGATCACTAAACACATCAAAGTTGGACCCAATCAAATAATGCCTCCAATGTTTTAATACAAACACAACAACTAACTCTAAATCAAGAGTCGAATAATTCCTTTCATGCACGTTCAGTTTCCTTGAAGCATAAGCTACAACTTATTTGTTGTACCCCAAAATTTGCCCTCTTATTTCTCAAAAATTTCCTCCCAAAATCTCTCATGACATCAAGTTTGCAGCGCTGATACATCAATTTATGTTTGGAATTGGCACAAGGACAAAATGGACAATTGCACACTGAAAAGTCAAACTTTGACTTTTGGATCAAAATCAAGTTTCAAGAATCATATTTCATCAAGACATGTTGGAATATGAAGATTGTTCATCAAGAAATCAAGAAAGTCAAAATTCATTTTGAAAAGTCAAACTTTTCAAGACTTAGAAATTCTTCTAAGTGTCTTTTATACATGATAATTTCATTACTTCATGCCATTCTTTCACCAAGATGCAAGATGATTAAAGGAAAACTACCAATTTGAAAGTTATAAATCTCAATCAGATCTAAAATAATGTAAAGCAGGACTCTTCCTAGAAGTGCTTGGATTTTGAGTTATAAATTCATGAAGTCATGACATTTTCATTTAACACTTAGAGAAATTTTCAACAGATTTTGGTCAGGATTTTATCCCAACTTCTTGACATTTTTTCACATAGTTCCAAGATGATTTTGTCAAAATGGACAACATGAAAGTTATATAGGATGTTTCAATCTTTCCAAAACATCCAAGAGCATGAATTTATCATACTTGAGCTAGGAGATTCAAGGGCATGAATTTGAGCATCCATTCTTGAATTACAAGCCATTTTTGTTGAAGAACACATAATCCAATTAGCATGATGTGCTGAATAATCTTACTTTGCAGGCCTTGTGACTTGCAAATCTCTACATAATTTAATGTTTACACAAGAGCTTGATCTATTACCCAAGTGTTTGAGCCATTTTCCAAAATATCTTTCCATTTATGGCATAAAGGCACCACTGCTACTCTTGAAAAGCAAACTTTATGTACAAAGTTTGTCTTAAGCCCATACCTTGCTTGTTGCTGATGATAATCCACCATAAATCATGGGAAGTAGCTCCTCTATACCAGCAACTATGGTACTTCATCTTGGGACTATGGAATACTTGATATAGTTTGATCTTTGTAATCCAACCAAACCAGAACATGCTGTCTTGCAAACCTAATCAACTCATATGCACAAACCTTTTGCCTATAAATAGAAGAAGAATTTGCAAGAGAAAGAGGTTAGGAAAAATAGATAGAAAATTAAAAAGTTCTCTTGTAGAATCCTTCAAAAAATCCCTGCACTCTAAAAAAAAACATAATTGTCCACAAAACCCCCATTTTTGAGCTTTGAAGTCCAAATCCTTGAACCTCTCACTCCTTGCAAGTTTTGTCTAAACAAACCATCTAAACACTCCACATACATCATATAGAAGTTGTTCAAACACAAGAAAAACTTCTGTAGCATCACTATCATCACTTCCCAAGTTCAATAACAGCCCATACATCAGCTCAAACTCAAAGCACAAATTTCAGTTTCAAGGTAAGTTTTCTTGACTTTGAACTCTTCATACATGCATCATTAATGGTTCATTTGTGAAGATAAAATGTAGATATCATTGCCTTGAAGCTAACCATATGCTTACTTTTCATTTTCACTTCCTTGTGTTAAGAATTGACTTTTACATGTAGCAAAACAGTGATAAAAACAAAAAACAGCAGTTACGCGCCGACACGAAATGCTATGAGTCGACACATATCATGTCCAAAACAGGTTATGAGCCGATGCAAACCATTATGCGTCGATACAAAATGTTGCATGAGTCGATACGAAATGCGAATGCGTCGACTCATACTGAGTTAATTTTCATTTTCCAGCAGCAATGAAGTTTTCGTATCAATACATAATGGCATGCGTCAATTCATAAATTGTTTTCGTATAAATACATAATGGCATGCATCAATACATAAATTTTTTACGTATCAATACATAATGACACGCGTCAATACATAAAATTTTCGTATCAATACATAAGTGTATGTGTCAATACAAAAAAAAAATTTCAAAACAATTTTCTTATTTATTTATTTATTTTTGTACATTATTTATGCATTCAATATGGTTGTAATATTAAATTTGGATTCATTTGCTTTCATCCCCCCATTTGTAAATTTGTATCCCCATCTCCCACAAGTATTGTAATAGCGTAGTAATTTTAAATTCCACAATTTATCGCTTTATATACAAATGCTAGTAATTAGAGTTTTGTATGGAAAGACTAAAGCCAATCAATTAGAAAACCCTAATCAAAGACAAAACAAGCATGAAAACCAATACACTTGCACACAAGCACCCCTAGTGTAAAATCCACTTGGTTGCCTTATAAATTGCCATATAACGCATGTGAGGTATCTTAGCAAAAACAAGCAAAAATACAAGATCATTGTCCCTCGACGATGCTATCGAAGTTTCCTTTCAAAACGATCTTAGTCCCTAAAGAAAAATACTAAGATACCTTGCAACATTTCTAATCATGGTTATACGATGACCCACGCCCGTCCCGTTTACATCCAAAGATATGGTTACTTACCAAATCAATGGTAAGATAACAATGTCAAAGGAAAAAGGAAATGAACATGAAATACGTTTGAGTAGGTAAATTGTTCCTAGTTACTTGCTCCATTTCAAAACAAAAACATCCTTTCTATTTTCAAAACAAACACCAACACTTTCAAAAACATCTTTCAAACTTGAAAACATTTTCAAAAGATCAAACACTTTGTATACATTCTTACGAACGAGAATCATTACAAAGCTTGCCCAAACGATGGCGCCTTTTCAAAATACTTTCAAAAACCACACAAAGCACAGTTTCAAACAAAAGCAAGTGATCTAGCAAGTAACTAAGAGTCCATGGAAAACCATGGATGAAAACGGTGCTAATACCTCCCCTTTTCATAATCTACCCCCCGAACTTAAGAAACAATCTTAAAGGTCTTTCCTATGCTA
This sequence comes from Vicia faba, assembly GCA_948472305.1. Taxonomy (NCBI): domain Eukaryota; kingdom Viridiplantae; phylum Streptophyta; class Magnoliopsida; order Fabales; family Fabaceae; genus Vicia; species Vicia faba. The sequence goes on along the minus strand of OX451736.1, from coordinate 1,395,573,912 downwards.
TTTCACCTTTCCTTTTGGATAAAATAAAAGTCGGTGGCGACTCTTTCTAACCGCAACATTTGCGAGAAAACACAAAACTCCCAAGTCAGTTCTCCCACCGTATCACAGAACTGGCGACTCTGCTGGGGAAATTCTTAAAAGTACGGTTACCTTAGGGCTAGATACCTTTATTTGCTTTCATTGTTTGATTTGATTGGTTTACATTTTGGTTCCTTGTTTGGACTTAAATTCTCTACCCGGATTTGGGATACCTTATAGGTAAGTAGCAATACGTTGTGGAAACTGTTCAGGGTATACCGACATGGTCTAAGCAATATCTACGTTAGTGTAACATATTTGTAGGTACCGGTAGCCCTTGAGTAGTCAAGGAGAATACGAGGCTGCTGAGTTATGTCATGAAGTACTAATTGACTTTTTGAACCTTTACTTGACCAACTTGGCCATTTAGACATAGTGAGATGACCGACTTTAGTGTAGTCTAAAGTTGGTTGATACTCGATACTACACTCATTGAGATTTGACTCCCGAGCTATGTTTGGTGGAAAGTCAGTTGTCGATCAGAACGAAGCTTGTGGGAAAGATAAATGATATTGAGATCCCTTAGAACTAGTTTAATTTCTAGGACAGGTTGAGCCAACTAAACTTCAAGAGGGTACTTACCTATGAGACTCCATGCAAGCCTAAACCTAAGGGCTGGTTTGCCTTGTTTGTATATATTTACTTGTACATAGCATCATAACATCATACCATAGAATTTTCAATAACCATTTCAAGGATCTCAAGGGTCTTTGATGCAGGGCCATAATGAACCAGACGTCTATCAAGGGGCAAGAGGATTTATTTTCCTCTAACCAAAACGCTGTCAAAAATCAAGTACAACAAACTTGAGTCAAGGGCTACAACCCACTTGACATGGTGAGCTTAATACTCGTGGAAGGACATCCACCGATACGAAGTTCTCCAATCAAAAATGTAAGTGACTACTAACATTTACCCCGTGAGATCCTTGAAAACATGCATCCACAAATCATGACAGGTTTCTCCCATACAGGCCTCCTTATCTTCCTGCTGTTTATTTTAGTAAGATGGATATTGAACAAACAGTGAAAGATCTCCAAGCTCAAAATGCTCAGTTCTAACAAGCGCTCATGAACTTGGCCAAGGGGTAGGAAGATTTGAAAACACTCTTCACCAAAGAGAGAAAGAAGAAGAAAAAGTCCTTCATCCTCAACGTAATGAGAAGGTCCAAGGGGCATGTCGAGCTAGTTCAAAAAAAAGATGCTTCTTCTGAAGACAGTCAAGAAGAGGAAGCTAGAAGCATTAGAGCTAACATAGCTACTGATGGCGATGACTCGTCTGAGGAGCGGTATCCACCGAAGGATGAAAAATACAAACAACTTAAAGACAGACTAAAAGCTACGGAGATCCAAGTTGTGCCTGGTTTGGACTTAGGAGACATGGGTTTAGTTTCTGGAGTGGTCATCCTGCCAAAGTTAAAAATCCCTACCTTCACCATGTACGATGGATTCTCTTGCCCTAAGCTACACCTAAAGTCTTATGTCCGCAAGATTCAACCATACACAACTGATCCGAAGCTTTGGATCCATTTCTTACAAGAGAGCCTAGTTGGGATACAACTTGAATGGTTCTATCAATTGGAGAGTTCCCACATTCATACTTGGGAATATCTAGCCGCTTCTTTTTACAAGCAATACCAATACAACACTAATCTTGCACCAACTCGTGTGCAATTGCAGAACATGACCATGGGTTCCAACAAGAGCTTCAAAAGATACGCCCAAAAGTGGAGATATCTGGCTGGTAGGGTGCATCCCCCTTTAACTGACAGGGAGCTAATTGACATCTTCATGGGAATCTTGACAGGACCTTTCTTCAATCACCTAATCAGAATCTCCTCAGCCGGATCCACCGAGATAATACTGACCGGTGAAAGGGTCGAAGCTGGCATCAAAAGTAGAAAGATTCAAGGAGCTACACCCTCTGATGCTCAGAAAAAGCCATACAATGGGAAGAAAGAGTCCAATGCTGTGTACGGTCAAAATATTCGTCATGACTAACATGTGGGGGCATTTCTGATCTCTAGTTCTGTGTCGCACCGGCAACAGCAAAGGGGAAATCAACGAAGGAAAGACGAGCCCAAAACACAGTTTACCAACATCAAGATGCCGCTGTCTCAAGCACTACAACACTTGTTGAGGATAAACCTGATTACGTTGATAGGACCTCATCCAAAACCCAAAACTTCTTCTCCTAACTACAATCCTAATGCAACATGTGCTTATCATTCCGGCAGTCCCGGGCATGATACTAACGATTGTTGGGCGCTGAAGTACAAGATTCAAAACATGATTGACGCTAAGGAGATCGAGTTTGATCCTCCAGAGACTCCCAACGTGATCACTGCTCCCATGCCAAATCATTGAGTGTTCCAGTTCATTTTTTTCAACTGTAATTTATTTTGCTATTCAAACAATTATCTATTAATGTTAAACTATGTTTCATTAATGCATTTCATATGTTTGTCTTGAATTCATCCATTCGTTTTCACTATATTTAAACTATGCTTTTTACTCTCAACTCTTGCTAAAAGTTACAAGCCTTTAGAGGGAGGATGGCGAAAACAATGCTTTAATCCCATACATTATGCTTTAGGATAGACCTTGCTGACGATGTACAGACGGTATTTCAAATCCTAAACACTGGAGTTATAAGGAAGATAATCCCTAGTCAACCCCTTTGAGCCAAAGAAGTAGAAGTTTTCTTTTTCACACAAATTGAAAACTTTAATCAAAACCCCAGGCAGGGTAGTCTCTTAGTTAATTCAAATGCGCGTTCTGTCACAAACTTTCACTTCTTAATACAACGAATGAAACCAAACACATTCCTCTGGAATCAAAAGATGGTGATGGTTCCCTATCATATAGGCGGTCATTATCTCTCAATAAGAAAAATCTCACTAAGTCAAAACCTATGAAAGAGACTTAAGAAAAACTAGGGCATCCCGCTGACTGTAATCTCAAAAAACAAGAACGGTCAGGCAAAATCAGGGATAATAAATCAAAAAAAGGTCACTCCAGATCCTCGACCAACATGAAAAATGTTGCAAAAAATGACTGCCTTCAGATAAACTATACTTGTCTGAACCATCACCAAAACGTCATTGGAGTTCAAACGCACAATTAACTGAGTTTAGGACTGAAGAACATCACGAAGAATGGGCGAGTACAAATACACTTTGAGCCTTATCCTTTGTTTCTTAAATTGTGAACCAAACCATGCTACAACCCTTCAAAAGTCCTAATTGAAGCATAGGTCAGTTCGAAAGCATACTGTTACAAAAGGTATCCTGACTCCTATAAGGCTTACTCCAAATCCTGGGTTGAATTCATATTCTTACAGAAATTCTTTTATCTGCTAAAAACGCATTTTTAAAACTTCAAGACAAGCATAAACTTTGCATTATTTGAATATTACTGTTTGCATATGGCTATTTGTTTGACAACGGAGGAATTCACACAAGGAAGATCCAGTGAACAAAAAACTCTCTCAATGAACAAATTCATTTCAAGTGGGAAGACGCTTCCCATAACAAATCTCCTATAAACAAGGGGCACGGCATGACCATTATCTAGCACATCTGGGGCAGTCCAGTCAAGATTCCAAGAAATCTCTCAAGAAACGCTGAATATACCAGGGGCAGGTCTCTATCTGAATCACTTGAGGCAATGAACGTGAATCCCAACAAAGGGTCACGTACAGTCAAACATTTCCCGATAGTGTCAAAAACACCTGCTACTAGGGACAACGACAAATCTCCCCCAAAATCCTGGTCATAGAATGACCCCTAGCCAGGGTTTCAATCTCTGAAGACGCCTCCCCAACAGACTGGCAACATGGTTTATTTCCCCAACAAACTACATATTCCCCAGTTAAAAATCAAGGGACCACAACTCCTCTCTACAGTAGACTGCTCTACAATCCCCAACAAGTTACTGCAAAACCTGGAAACCGACCAGATAACAATTAACTTCAGTAAGCTGTTGAGAAGCCTGGACCCAACCAGATATCATTTCAACTTCATCCTTTTCAAGTAAGTTGATGCGAAGCCTGGAATCCGACCAGATAACAGTTTAACTTCACTCTCCCAAGTAATTTTCTGCTAAGCCTGGAATGCGACCAGATAACAGTTAATTCACATCTTCCCCTGCAAGTCATTGCGAAGCCTGGAATACGACCAGATAACAGTCAACTTAATTATCCTCAACAAATCGCTGCCAAGCCTGAATTTAGATCAGATAACAATTAACTTTCCTTTATCTTCCATCAAGAGATAACTCCCCAGTAGAGCAACAGATGACTGAGACTCCTGAACTCCTTTCCCCAAGCAGAAATCAACACTCTCCACGGATTTTCCCTCAAGCAAAGTTAATGTTCCCCAACAGAGTTCTCCTCGAACAACAAAACAGGATTCCCCAGTGGAAACATCCTAAAACAAGGTCCAAAGAGGAACATACTCTTCGTCCATAGCAGCGATTCGGGATTTCATTTCCCAAAGCTCCCCAGCATTTTTCAAGGATTTATTTTCCAGATAAAGATTCATTTCAATGACATTTCGCATTTCATACATCTTACTTACATACATGATAAATGTATATGGCACAATCTCATTTATTTTGAGAACATCATTGCACCATGAATTTCATATATCATGACATTGCATGCAGCTAACATTTTTCCTTTTCAGGAAAAGGTCAATCAACATATAGCTATCATCGACAATTTTCAACAGGTCCAAGTTTAGTTTCTAAACCAAGACAGAGCAACTACCTGTGTGACCGGATGCAGCTTTACACGGGCTCATCATGAAGAAATCTTACATGGATTTCTTCTCGTCATGAAGCAATCTTACATGGATTCCTTCTGACTTCCAAATGCAGCTTTACACGGGTTCATCATGAAGCAATCTTACATGGATTTCTTCTCGTCATGAAGCAATCTTACATGGGTTCCTTCTGACTTCTAAATGCAGCTTTACACGGGCTCATCATGAATCAATCTTACATGGATTTCTTCTCATCATGAAGTAATCTTACATGGATTTCTTCTCGTCACGAAGTAATCTTACACGGGTTCCTTCTGACTTCCAAATGCAGCTTTACATGGGCTCATCATGAAGTAATCTTACATGGATATCTTCTTGTCATGAAGCAATTTTACACGGGTTCCTTCTGACTTCCAAATGCAGCTTTGCACGGGCTCATCATGAAGCAATCTTACATGGATTTCTTCTCATCATGAAGTAATCTTACATGGATTTCTTCTCGTCATGAAGCAATCTTACATGAGTTCCTTCTAACTTCCAAATGCAGCTTTACACGGGCTCATCATGAAGTAACCTTACATGGATTTCTTCTCGTCATGAAGCAATTTTACATGGGTTCCTTCTGACTTCCAAATGCAGCTTTACACGGGCTCATCATGAAGCAATCTTACATGGATTTCTTCTCATCATGAAGAAATATTACATGGATTCCTTCTCATCATGAAGCAATCTTACATGGATTTCTTCTTGTCATGAAGCAATCTTACATGGATTTCTTATTATTATGAAGCAATCTTACATGGATTTCTTCTCATTATGAAGTTACCCTACCCAGGTTCCTTCTCATTCCCAGATGAATTTTACACAGACTCATCATGAAGCAACCCTACCTAGGTTCCTTCTCCTTTCCAGATAAAGTTTTACACTGACTCATCATGAAACAACCCTACCCAAGTTCTTTCTCCTTTCCAGATAATGTTTTGCATGGACTCATCATAAAGCAACCCTACCCAGGTTCCTTCTCATACATTTCCAGATATAGTTTCACACAGACTCATCATGAAGCAACCCTACCCAGGTTCCTTCTCTACATTTCCAAATGCAGTTTTACACAGGCTTGTCCTGAAGCAGCCCTACCCAAACTTCCCCCTCATATGTCTCATAAAGCATCCCTAAACCGGAGACCAAAAGTCCTCTTCTGGATAGATTCATTTCATCCAGTTAAAAACAGGCAAAAGACATCTACTATTTCAGTAAAAATCAACCAAAATATTTATCCTAATACCTTCCACAGTCACTCTGGATGGCATCTATAAGCACATCTCCAACAACTTTCCATCATCCCTCAAAATGGAATCTTTAAGCCCATTCCCTACACAGTCAACTAACACATCTCGAGTGCAAATTTATGGGCACTCTAGTGTTCAATCATCTTCCACCTTCAAGTCAGGAATGGCGGACTCACCAATCTAACTCTTCAGGTTTAAGAAGATTGAATAGGGGCAGCTGTTGTACCCCAAAATTTGCCCCCTCGTTTCTCAAGAATTTCCTCCCAAAACCTCTCATGACATCAAGTTTGCAGCGCTGATACATCAATTTATGTTTGGAATTGGCACAAGGACAAAATGGTCAATTGCACACTGAAAAGTCAAACTTTGACTTTTGGATCAAAATCAAGTTTCAAGAATCATATTTCATCAAGACATGTTGGAATATGAAGATTGTTCATCAAGAAATCAAGAAAGTCAAAATTCATTTTGAAAAGTCAAACTTTTCAAGACTTAGAAATTTTTCTAAGTGTCTTTTATACATGATAATTTCATTACTTCATGCCATTCTTTCACCAAGATGCAAGATGATTAAAGTAAAACTACCAATTTGAAAGTTATAAATCTCAATCAGATCTAAAATAATGTAGAGCATGACTCTTCCTAGAAGTGCTTGGATTTTGAGTCATAAATTCATGAAGTCATGACATTTTCATTTAACACTTAGAGAAATTTTCAACAGATTTTGGTCAGGATTTTATCCCAACTTCTTGACATTTTTTCACATAGTTCCAAGATGATTTTGTAAAAATGGATAACATGAAAGTTATAGAGGATGTTTCAATATTTCCAAAACATCCAAGAGCATGAATTTATCATACTTGAGCTAGGAGATTCAAGGGCATGAAGTTGAGCATCCATTCTTGAATTACAAGCCATTTTTGCTGAAGAACACATAATCCAATTGGCATGATGTGCTGCATAATCTTACTTTGCAGGCCTTGTGACTTGCAAATCTCTACATAATTTAATGTTTACACAAGAGCTTGAGCTATTACCCAAGTGTTTGAGCCATTATCCAAAAGATCGTTCCATTTATGGCATAAAGGCACCATTGCTACTCTTGAAAAGCAAGCTTTATGTACAAAGTTTGTCTTAAGCCCATACCTTGCTTGTTGCTGATGATACTCCACCATAAATCATGGGAAGTAGCTCCTCTATACTAGCAACTTTGGTACTTCATCTTGGGACTATGGAGTACTTGACATAGTTTGATATTTGTAATCTAACCAAACCATAACATGCTGTCTTGCAAACCTAATCAACTCATATGCACAAACCGCTTGCCTATAAATAGAATAAGAATTTGCAAGAGAAAGAGGTTAGGAAAAATAGAGAGAAAAGTAAAAAAGTTCTCTTGTATAAGCCCTCAAAAATCCCTGCACTCTAAAAAAAAACAGAATTGTCCACAAAACCCCCATTGTTGAGCTTTGAAGTCCAAATCCCTGAACCTCTCACTCCTTGCAAGTTTTGTCCAAACAAACCATCTAAACACTCCACATGCATCATATAGAAGTTGTTCAAACATAAGAAAAACTTCTGTAACATCACTATCATCACTTCCCAAGCTCAACAACAACCCGTACAGCAACTCAAACTCAAAGAACAAATTTCAGTTTCAAGGTAAGTTTTCTTGACTTTGAACTCTTCATACAAGCATCATTAATGGTTAATTTGTGAAGATAAAATGTAGATATCATTGCCTTGAAGCTAACCATATGCTTGCTTTTCATTTTCACTAACCATGTGTTGAGAATTGACTTTTACATGTAGCAAAACAGTGATAAAAATAAAAAACAGCAGTTACGCGTCGACACGAAATGCTATGAGTCAACACATATTATGTTCAAAATAGGTTATGAGCCGATGCAAACCATTATGCGTCGATACGAAATGTTGCATGAGTCGATACGAAATGCGAATGCGCCGACTCATACTGAGTTAATTTTCATTTTCCAGCAGCAAGGAAGTTTTCGTATCAATATATAATGGCATGCGTCAATACATAAATTTTTTCGTATCAATACATAATGGCATGCGTTAATACATAAATTGTTTTCGTATCAATACATAATGACACGCGCCAATACGTGAAATTTTCGTATCAATACATAAAATAATTTTTCAAACCAATTTTCTTATTTATTTATTTATTTATTTTGTACATTATTTATTCATTCAATATGGTTGTAATAGTAAATTAGGATTTATTTTCTTTCATCCCCCTATTTGTAAATTTGAATCCCCATCTCCCACAAGTATTGTAATAGCGTAGTAATTTTAAATTCCGCAATTTACCGCTTTATATACAAAAGCTAGTAATTAGGGTTTTGTATGGAAAGACTAAAGCCAGTCAATTAGCAAACCCTAATCAAAGACAAAACAAGCATGAAAATCAATACACTTTCACACAAGAACCCCTAGGGTAAAATCCACTTGGTTACCTTATAAATGGCCTTATTACGCATGTTATGTATCTTAGCAAAAACAAGCAAAAATACAAGATCATAGTCCCTCGATGACGCTATCTATGTTTCCTTTCAAAATGATCTTAGTCCCTAAAGAAAAATGCTAAGATACCTTGCAACATTGCCTATCATGGTTATACGATGACCCACACCCGTCCCGTTTACATCCAAAGATAGGGTTACTTACCAAATCAATGGTAAGATAACAATGTCAAAGGAAAAAGGAAATGAACATGAAAAACCTTTGAGTAGGTAGATTGTTCCTAGTTACTTGCTCCATTTCAAAACAAAAACATCCTTGCTATTTTTAAAACAAACACCAACACTTTCAAAAACATCTTTCAAACTTGAAAACATTTTTAATAGATCAAACACTTTGTATACATTCTTACGAATGAGAATCATTACAAAGATTTCCCAAACGATGGCGCCTTTTCAAAATACTTTCAAAAACAACACAAAGCACATTTTCAAACAAAAGCAAGTGATCTAGCAAGTAACTAACAATCCATGGAAAACCATGGATGAAAAGGGTGCTAATACCTTACCTTTTCATAATCTACCCCCCGAACTCAAGAAACAATCTCAAAGGTCTTTCCTGTGCTTTTTCACCTTTCCTTTTGGATAAAAGAAAATTCGTTGGAGACTCTTGCTAACCGCAAAATTTGCGATAAAATGCAAAACTCCCAAGTCAGTTCTCCCACTGTATCACATTGTCGATTCTGCACCAACAAACCTCATAGACCCATCAATGAAGCATCAAAAGACACAAAAAATGGTTCTACCTAATCAGGCAAAATCAAAATAGAAGTGTTTTCAACCTTATCTTAAGCTCTTGAAAACTTAGCTTCACATTGTGCGGTCCAAATAAAAGCTTGACCATTCCTAGTCAGTTACGTCAATGGCAAAGGTAACTTGGTAAATCCTTCAATAAATTTCCGATAATGACCTGGTAAACCAAGAAAACTTCTAATTTTGGAGCTTCCCATTGAGACACAACCTCAATCTGCGATGGATAAACATTAATACCACCACTCGATATCACATGACTGAGGAAACTCACTTCCTTAAACCAAGACTCACACTTAAAAAACTTAGCATACAACTGCTTCTCTTTCAACACAAATAACACATTCCTCAGATGCTCAACATGATCCTCTTCACTCTTTGAATAAATCAAAATATCATTAATGAACACAACACAAACTTATCCAAATACTGATGGAAAATCCTGTTCATGTATTCCATAAATACACCAGGTGAATTGGTCACACCGAACAACATCACAAAATACTCATAGTGACCATACCGTGTTCTAAAAGCATTCTTCTGAATATGTTTAAACTTCACACGAATCTGATGATAACGAGGCCTCAAATCTATCTTGTTAAACACACTTGTGCCAACCAACTTTTCCATCAAATCATCAATCCTCGGAAGTGGATGCTTATTCTTGATAGTCACCTTGTCAGTTGTCTATAATCCACACATAGTCTCATAGTACTTTCTTTCTTCTTAACCAACAAAGCAGGTGCACCCCATGGTGGCACACTAGGAAGAATAAACTTCTTCTCAAGAAAATCCTCAATTTGACTCTTAAACTCTTTCAATTCAGATGGTGACATCCGATATGGAACCATCGGTACCGGACTAGTTCCTGGAATTAAATCATTAGTAAACTCTACCTCACGCTCTGGCAGAAAATCACTTACATCATCAGAAAATACCTCAAGAAAATCATGAACAATTGTTAATTCTCCAATCTTTCATTTCCCATCAACATTCAATGTGCCATCAAAGCCTACAACACAACACCGTCCTACATAGACTCATTCACTTGCTTGACATACATAAACAAATCTCTCTCAAAACTAGAATCAAGAAAGATAAATCGTCTAGTCAAAACAGTTGATATAAACAGATTGTATTTCAACCAGTTCATCCCAAGAATAACATCAAGTTGATCTAATGGAAGACATACTAAATCAACTCTAAAGTCTTTACCAAAAATACTTAAAGGACAATTTAAACACACATATGAAGTAGTCACTGAACCCATAGCAGGAGTATCAATAACCATACTTCCATTCATATCAGATAACTCAAGATTTAATATCTTAACACAATCAAAAGAAATGAAAGGATGTGTCATACCAGTATCAATAATAATAATAATCAAAAGAATATTATTAATAAAACACATACCTCGAATTAGTCTATCCTCAACAGTAGTCTCAGAACCAAAAAGAGAAAAACACTTTCCATAAAGCTTAATAATTCTCCAGCTTGTTACACCTCGTACTAATGTGACCTTGCTCACCATAATTGTAGCAAGTCACACTCAAAACACCTATGTAATCATTAGCTTTGTGACCAAATTTGTCTCACTTGAAACACTTCACTTCAACACTTAGACATTCGGAAACATGATGTCCTTCAATACCACACCTATAGCACTTAACCAGAATAGGAACTTCTCCCCCATTTGGCTTCTTGTCATCACCATCTTTCTATTTCCCTTTATCAGTATAAGGCTTTCCTCTGAATTGCCATTTTCCCTTCTTATAATGCAAAGCCTTATAGTGAGCAACATTATATCGACTATCCTTATCATATACCCTACTCTTGTTAACCAGCCCATAAAATCTAGTAATCTGTTGATAACCCATAACCTTCTAAATCTCATCCCTTAAACCACTCACAAACTTAAGCCACTTAGATCTCTCAGCATTAGCAGTGTTATAATGAAGACAAAACTTAATCAGCTCTTCAAACTTTGCAGCATACTAAGCCACAGTTCCATTACCCTGCTCCAACTTAAGAAATTCAATCTACTTTTTCCCAGGCACGTCTTCTGGAAAATACTTCTCTAGAAATGCATCTCAAAAAAGTGCCCAAGTAACCTCAATACCATCCTTATAAAATATTTGAATAGTGTTGTTCCACCAATCCTAAGCTTCCTTCTCAAGCATATGGGTGCCAAACCGCACCTTCTATGCATCCGAACAATTCATTACCCGAAAGATCTTCTCAATCACTTTTAGCTAAACTTGTACCTTGTCAGGTTCATGAGCGCCTTTAAAAATTGAAAGGTTCTTCCTCTAGAACTTCCCCCAAAGTATGAAATAATCATAATCCCTATTACCAGTACTCACATTCAAAGTCTAACCAATAGCACCAGCCAACAATGTCAATGCCTCGAGAATAGCATCGTCATTCCTTCCTGTAACCATCATCCTAAAATTCCAAACAACCATTAACACTCATCATAAAAACAATACCGATTGTGTATATGACACACATCAAATACAAAAGGAAATAAACACATTAATAACCTAGCCAACTGACCGACCCTGCTCTAATACCACTAATGTAACACCCTCTAAACCCCTCATAAAATAAATGGCACAATAACAGTAAATATCATGCATATCAAAAAGGGTGTCATAATTACTTCACGAAACTCAAGAAATACACTTGTCATATTCATAACACACATTTACAATCATGTCCATACACTAACACATATGCATCTCGTAGTGGATCAATTATTTTTCAAAACAATACTAATGATTAAAATCCCATACTAACAATCATATCATAAAATATTAGGCACTAAAGGCCATCACCACATACAATCTCAATCTAACATAATATCCATAGAGTATAACAAAATCTCTCAAGTAAAAAAGAATGTAATAAAATAACATGAATCTAAACGTTCCCCGTGTTACATAGACCAGAGCATGACTCTCTACCTAGTAAAATGGATAAATAAAGGACTAGCTCCTCCAACTACTCCTTAAAAGAAGCACCGCTATCTTCGGTACCTGAGAGATGTCGTATAAAACATCATTCCAACAGAAAGGTGAGAATTAATATCATTATGGAAATATATAATAATAAGTATTGTACTACAAACATACATCAAATGAATTCATCACACTTCATATAATCATGTGTCCAACATACTTCAATATAATTCACATGATTGCATATACAACATTAATCAACAATTTAATATTAAAAGATAAGCAATCACAATTATCACAACTGTAACATTCATGTCAATATTACATATAAAACACCAACACAACATTTCACATCAACACAGGTTACTTCAATGCAACTCTATGATGCAATATGCATGTGGTATCAATTGTTATCCTTACCGATCCTGCCGGGTTCACATCTCCAAGACAGATAACCACCAATAAAACCTTGATTCATCCTTAAGCTTTCAAACCCCTCAGCGTTAGATTTGGGATAAGTCACTAATTCCTACAGAATTACCAAACATTTCCTCTTGACACAAATGATGCATGTGCAATCTCAACATAAAAATGCAATTAAGATCATCTTTATATCTTAATCATACAAGCATATTTCATACAATTCAACATATTTGAATTATCTTCACCAAATTACACAACATACATCAATCATGTCAATAATCACACACAATGAATTCTCATAGCATTAATCATCTCAACACATCATTATAACATGTATCAAACAAGTCCAAACCATGTTATATTCAATCAACATCAATTCCAAACCATTACATACACAAAATCAAGTAATTGTTTCTCATCAAAAGTCATCCAAAACCAATCCAAAACATATAGAATAAATTATTAAAATTCATGTAAATTAATAATAAGTCATAAGCATCCATAATCCAGACAGTTTCCGAAAATAATTATTTTCACATTCCATACCGCGCTAAGCGGCCTCGCGAAAAACCAGAAAAATATGCTTACGGACAATTATGTCTTGTTACGAATTTCTCAACCAAAATCCATTTCAACATCCATTTTTAACCAATTAAATGTTTTATAACATATATCTAATATATAACATCAAATACAAACATCAAAACATGATTTTCAACATCAATTTCATGATTCTACGTTCAAAACCTAACATGTCAAAATCTAGAAATTTAAGAACAAATCCCTAATTTCATGTTACTACTCATCACATACTATTAAACACACCCATAAATAAAAAAAATACCCACCCTTACCTTATATGTAGATACTTCTAGGGTTCTTATTCATTTCTTCTCTTCTTCTCTCTTCTCTTCTCTTCTATTCTCTTCTCTTCTCTTCTCTTGTTCTTTTACAAAGCCCCTTACTAACTCTTGTTTAATTAATTGGGCTTAACCCACTCTCACACTAAGCCATAACCAAGGCCCAATTAACTAATATTTATATTCTCACACTTACTAGCCCAATACATATGATACACACATATTAATCCAATTAAATCAATTATTCACATAATCATACAAAATCAAATAATTAAATAGTTATAAAACCAAATAATAATTAATATGGAAAATAAATAATAAAATAATAAATAAAAAAATCTAGGTGTTACAGTTGGCATCTATTCTATACCCTTATAACTTCATATCATGTAAACATGTTGGGTAGTTATACATGGCATGCCTTGCCGGAAATAGACTATCCTTCTTATTGACTTACACCCTGATTACCCTCCTAGTTTCCTCTTGGGCACAAGGCTGGGGTGTTTGGAGCTTCTCCATCCGATGGAGAGCCGTGTGGCCCTTACTTACTTCATCAACCAGATACCCAACAATCTTCTGATCTCTTGAGTTATCCTACGTATGTGACTTCCCCTCAACTTGTAAATCCATTATCATTTTGCAATGACAGACCTTTGGTGATCTTCCAGGGCTAGATTTTAGTCGTTACGATCATGAGACATCCAACATGAGGCAATTAAGATTATGATACATTTGGCGCAAGCCGAATACATGACCATTTTAGTGGACGGGTCCTGAAATGCTGCTCATTTGATTAATTTTGGCTCTGTGAATCTGAATCTAGATATGAGGGGATTTACCAACTGACCGTGTCAAGGGTTTAGGGTCGAGACTTCTGGTCACTCAAAATTTCGTTGAATTGGATCTAAATCTAAGGATATTTTTCAGCGTCATCTCTTGGCGGAGCAACGTCGAGATGAGTGGTCGATGAAATTCCGTTAAGAAATTTTCAGATCCAATCGCGATGAAACTAAGATCTTTACATTGGGGAACATCGATCTTTTCATTGAAAGTGTTTTCGGATTCTTATCTGAGAAATGAACTTGACTTCATGGAAATCATAGGAATCAAAATTCGATTCCCAAAGACAGGGCCACTTTTCTGTTGTAGAATCGGAAATGGATGAGATTGTGGAAGCTATGGTAGAGCAGAGCTTTGTCGGTGATTCTCTAATGCGGTAGCATGGATCCAAGGTTGCGATCATAGTGCTTCTTAAAACAGAAATGTTGATCTTGAATTGACATTGTTAATTGGCGCCAATCTTGAATTAGAGATAAGGGTTTATGGTTTTGAGTTTGTCTTTGTTCATTGTGATCCTCTATATTATATTTTGATATTAGAAGTAGATTGTTTAGTTTGTCAATCACTTAGAATATTTTAAGCAAGAGTGGATTGTAGGTCAAGTTACCTTTTGTTCATCAGTCAAAAGCTTTTAAGTAAAATTTATTTTGTCTTTGAAGAGTGTCTTCATTCTTTTGGTTATTGTTAAGAGTTTGTCACAGGGTTGTGACTATTGCAAAGTGAGAACGGTCTTATATCTAGGAGGTTCTTAGATAGAAATTGCATGGGTGGAGATTAGGAGAGAATTTTTTTAAACAAAGGGTTGTTTAAAGCTTCAAACTAATTCTATTTTAGTGGATTTCCTCCTTGGCTTGGTAGCCCCAAGATGTAGGTGAAGTCGCACCAAACTGGGTTACCACTTGCTGATGTTATTTACTTTTATCAACTTATCTTGATTGTATATTTGTTTTTGTTGTGTTTACTCATTTGATCCTAATGTTGCAACATCTTGTTCGACATCTAGAATATGTGTGCCAAAATTTCAATTGGCATCATAGCAGGCACCTTGTTCTGCCTAGGCTGAGCTCCATGGAAGTTACTTTCTGGTACCATGGACAAGGAAGAGGGATTCAACAATAGATCACCAATTTTAGATGGCACCAACTATGACTATTGGAAGGCTCATATGATAGCATTCCCAAAATCTCTAGACAACGAAACTTGGAAAGCTGTCATAAAAGGTTGGAGCCACAAGTTGTAAAGGATAAAAATGGGATTAAAACTTTGAAGCTAGAAGAGGATTGGTCTAAAGAAAAATATGAACTTGCTATTTGAAATTCCAAATCCTTTTATTCCCAATTCAATAGAGTTGGAAAAAACATGTTCAGACTAATAAACACATGTACTATGGCCAAAGATTCTTAGGAAATTATTAAAACTACTCATGAAGGCACATCTAAAGTCAAGATGTCTAGAATTCGTCTTCATACTACCAAATTGTAGAATTTAAATATGAACAAGGATGAAAGCATCCATGACTTTCATATGAACATCCTTGACATAGCAAACTCTTTTAGTGCATTGGGAGAAAATATGACTGAAGAAAAGTTGGTTAGAAAGATTCTCATATCTCTTCCTAAGAGATTTGACATGAAGATTACATCCATTGAAGAAGCCCAAAACATCAGTAGCTTGAGATTGGATGAATTGGTTGGGTCACTTTAAACATTTGAATTAGCTATCAGTGAAAACTCTGAAAAGAAAAACAAAAGCATAACTTTTGTATCCAACACTGAGAATGAAGAATCTCAATGTGACCTGAATACTGAGGAAGGAATGTCAAATGCTATTGTTTTACTTTGAAGATAATTTAACAAAATGCTAAGGAGATTGGACATAAGGGCAAGACCATATGTCAAGAACATCTCATCTAACATTAGCAAAAACAATGATTTTCATAGAAGAGCCATAACTGAAGAAAAACTTAGTCTTGATAAAGGTATTAAATTTTATGAATGTGAAGATTTTTGTCACATTAAGTCAGAATGTCATACTTTCTTAAAAATAAAGAAGAGTCTTTCTGTGTCTTGGTCTTGTTGCACCCCAAAAATTTCCTTCTTGATTTCGGTTTTCTCTTGCTTAGGCTTTGCATTTCATCTGTATCTTCCATTAGGTCATAAACTCACAATCATTCATTTTCATGAGTTCTTACAGCATGGGATCAAGGGGTTCTTTAAATAAAGGTTTTCTATATTCTTTGAGTTTCTTTCACTCGAGTTTGAAGCAACGGTTTAGACTCACATCATCATGAGCATTCATATTTGACAAGACTCATCAAGCTACAAGGTCATCTTCACCAAAGATTCCTCAAGAGCTAGTGCATAAATGATTTAACTTGTTGTGCTTAAATTCTCATCATGTTTTCAATTCACAATTCTATGAGTTAAGATAAGCACTTTTATTTCAATATGAATTCAAATTACAAGGTTCAAATGCTTCAAGTTTATCATATCATTTCCATTTACATCCCATCACTCACAAACAAAGAGTTCAAATTTATATCCTAGGACTAAGGTTCCTAAAAGATGCTAAAATACATGCTCCTTGTTCAAGCTTCATGCATAGCCATAACAATTCAAAAATAGTCATGCACAATTAAAACACAAAGAATATACCTCATTGTCCAAATTTTGCCTTGCTAAACCTAAACCATGTTGCTATCCATAAACCTACAGTCCTCCATAAAAAAAGAGATTAAAGATGTACACAATAATTCAGAATAGTCCAAAAACTTATCAAACCAGTCCTGCTACTGCTTTTCTCCAAAACTTGTCCCAAATCAACGTGCTGCACTAGTCCACCAACCTTGCACAAAAATGGAAAAGCAAACCTGTTACAAGAAAAAGCAGTAAATCAGTACACCAAAACTAATTTTCCATTCAAAAATCTTGGCTCCAAAACTCCCTCCAATCTCCCTCTCATCTACTATAAATTCAGAGAAATACACAAACAAAAGAAAGGAAGAAAAGTGTTAGAAAATGTTGCAGAAAACTTACTCAAAACTTTCTCCAAAGCTTCAACATACATAAACTTCAGCTCAAAACTGAAATCCACCACTCACCACTATCCTCTTCAAACATCACCCAAACTTCACACAATCCTCAACCATCCTTATACCTCATAACTACAAACCATGCAAATATCCTTACACCACATACTATAGAAATTTAAACAACTTTCACCAAACTTCTCTTGGGAATTATCCTATAACTCAACTCAAAGCCCCAACTTCACTCTTAGAACTCCCTGTACACAAAAATTTCCGCTCAAAAAATTCATAACCCATGTTCGCATACCCACAGATACCAATTCAAAAACTACAACAACAAAAGCAAAACTGAAACACAGTGAACAAGCAAAGACGTTACCTGAACCGTCTAATTGAGGCACATCGTTAACTTCGTTTTAAAATCTCCTAACTGCAGTAATTCAAGCGCATCAAAACGCTGCTTTAAAAGGGTGAAATTTTTTTTATAGAAAATAGATAGGAAAATGTGTTTCTATTTTGAAGATAAGTCATTCTCAAAAGTGATAGGGAGAGAGAGAGTCGTGTGAGTTTATTTGAATTAACGGAATAATTAGGATTTATTTAAGTTTAATTGGGAAGATTAAAAGGTAAGTTAATGACTATGTCGGGCCAAATTCAGCCAAGCGGCCGCTGCTTCCTTAGTGCTTAGTGTTATACCCCAAAATTTTCCATCTCACTTATCAAGAATTTACTCACAAGATCTCTTTTGGGCTCAAGAGTGCACTAGGGTTGATCAGCTCAAGACACCTCCTTAAGCACTGATGACCAAAATTAGGGTTTGGGAATGCACAAGGATATTTGAACTTCCAATGCCCCATCGTACTTTCATGGATCATTATGGACCCTCAAGATTACTCATGTCAAGTTTCAAACTTTGGGTCACACTTTTGCTCAATCAATTGAGTAGTTGACCTAAAAATCAATTGTATTGGGGAAAAAGTCAATTGTGGCCAATTTATAGTCAAACCTCATAATTTTCTATCCACATCAACATTTTAAACTCAAATGTATCATTTGATCAAGTTTGGACCACAATTCCTCAAGAAATTTGATCAAAACTTCAAAAGGGCAAAATGGTCAAAATTAGGGTTATGATTGGGAAAGGGCAATTTCTGATTTTTGACCTAGCAAATGATTAATTGGTTTAAGGTATGATATCAAGATTCCAATTGAATAATTGTTACCTAATGACATAGCTCAAAACATTGCCCAAGTCCAATGGATTGACATATGAGTTTTCAGTCAACCGATCAAAAGTCAACTATATACTGAAAAGTCAAACTTTGACTTTTTTGGTCAAAATCAAATGCCAAAGATCCCAATTCATCAAAGCATGTCAAAATATGAAACTTATTCATCAATAAATCAAAAAATTCAAGCCTTCATTTTGAAAAATTAAAAATTCCTAAACTTAGAAATTTTTCTAAGTGTTGGAAATATCTTATTTTTTCACAACTTTGAACAAAATTTTCACCATGATGCAAGATGATTCAGAAGAAACTTCCAACATGAAAGTTTTATATCTCCATGAAATATACAACTTTTCTTTACACAACTCCTTCCAAAAGTGCTTGGATATCAGGTTATAATTTTAAGAATACATGGTCATGAAACAAAACACTTAGTGAAGTTTTTGCCCTAATTTGGTCAGGATTTTGACCCAACTTCATGGCACTTTTTCATTTAGTTCCAAAGGGAATATTCAAAAGTGATTCAAATATGGATTGTATATCACATTGCAAGCTTTCCAAAATGTCCAAGAACTCCTTGATATCATTTTTGAGTAGGTTGAATCGAAGAGATGAAGTTAGGGTTTTATCACATGAATTACAAGTCATTTTGTGATGAACAAATTCAAAATTCAAACTTATGCTGCATAACCTCTACTTTTCAGGCCTCAAACTTGTTAGGAAATCCATAATTAATTGCTTGCATAACTGTTAAATGTCTCATTTCAAGCATTCAATGCAAGGCCATGCTTTATATCCATTTTGGGAAGAAAGTGCACAATGCCATTTTGATAAAGTGACTTTTTGCACAAAACAAGTTCTTGAGCCTTGCACTTGTCCTTTTCTGATCATACATGTCTCATAACACAATAGAAATGGTTTAGACACTTACAATCACCCAGCCCATGCTTGTACCTCCTCTTGAAACTTGTTTTCCCACTTTTCTTCAAAATAAAGTAACCTAGCAATTAGCTTGAAACTTGTACTTCTGACTTGCCAAACCACTCAAGACTCTTTGCTTATAGATACACAAGCCATTTTCCACAAAACACACACATGCTTGACCCCTAAAAACACCTAGAGCTCAGAACTGCATCACATACCTCCATTGTTGCCTAACCTGACCAAAAGTTTGAAACTCACATCTCCCTCGTGCGTTTTCAAGCCTTTTGGTTCCTAAAGTTTCTAAACATCATTTAGAACTCATCCCACACCCTGTTACAAGACTGTAACACCATTAGCACCATCCTCCATTTTCAAAAACAGAGCTTTGCACTTGGACTTCTCCAGAACTTCTCAGGCACTTTCAGTTCAAGCTAAGTAGCTTTCTGGGAACTTGAGGAAGCTAATCCAATCATTGGAACTCACTGAAAGCTACTCAAACTCCAAACCTGATACCCTTTTGGAAGGTAAGTTTTCTGACTTTGGAACTTTTCATACATGCATCATTAGTGGTTTATTTGTGAATGAAAAATGTAGATATCATTGCCCTAAAGCTAACCATGTCCATAGTTTTAATTAATTTTGCTTGAGCTTAGAGAATTTTAAGATTGAAGTTTCTGAGATTTTTAGGGTTCAGATTAGGGCCATTAAAATTCATGCTTATCTTTGATCTATAATTTTATTGCTTTGCATTTCTGAAATCGTGAGGAAACTATTTAGAGTTTTCATTTTTGTTGAGATTTGAACAAGATACAGGGGCTCTGGCTGGGCGTGAGGTTGAAGATGAAGTTCATGATATGGACTTGTTTACTATCATATATTTGTTGTTTTGATTATATAAACAGATGTATAGCCATCCCAGTGGTAGAAGCGCGCGCCTGTGACTTGAGGGACCTAGGTTCGAGCCCTAGTGGTACCCTTTTAATTTTTTTCATATTTTTCCTATTCTGACTTTTTTGGACAAGCGTTGGGCTTCATCCTTGGGCCTTATTGTTTTTTTTACTTTCTGACCTCCTGTTTCACTTACAAGCCCTGGCCCATTTTTATTTCTTTTTTTTCTTATTTTTATTTATTTATCTTCTTAAATGTTTTACCTAATATTAAAAAATTAGAAAAAATATAAAAACATTAGATTAATATTTTGATAAAGTTTATTTATTTTTTATACAAAACAATTTATTTTACTTAATCATACTTTATTTATTTTACCAATAAATTTTGAAATTTTAATTAGAAAACTAGGGTTTTAATTTATTTCCTTCACAATTCAAAAATACTCTTTCAAAACCAAAAAAGACCAAAAATATTTTATAAGTACTATAAATTATTTTTAAGACAAAAAAAAACCAAAAAACGTTCTTCTTACAAATTTAATTTTCTTTTTAATCAATTAATAGATTAGGGTTTTATTTAATTTCTTTTCCTAGTAAATTTAGATTTTACTTTTAATTAATTATTTTCTCTTTAGTTAATTAGGTTAAAATCAAAACCCCTTTTCTCTAAAAAATCCAAACAAATATCCATTTACTTTACATTTACATTCTTGAATAATTAATCATTTTTGTACATTTATTTATTCAATTCTTGTACCAATTCAATATGGTTGTAATAGATAATTAGGATTTGTTTTCTTGCAATCCCCATTTGTAATTTGTACACCCCCTTCCATAAGTATTGTAATAGCGTAGTAACTTTAAATTCCGCAAGTTATCGCTTTATATACAAATGCTAGTAATTAGGATTTGTATGGAAAGACTAAAACCAATCAATTAGAAAACCCTTATCAAAGAAAAAATCAAGCATGAAAAACAATACACTTGCACACAAGCACCCTTAGGGTAAAATCCACTTGGTTGCCTTACAAAATGGCCATATTACGTATGTGAGGTATCATTGCAAAAACAAGCAAAAAAACAAGATCATAGTCCCTCGATGACGATATCTATGTTTCCTTTCAAATGATCTTAGTCCCTAAAAAGAGAATGCTAAGATACCTTGCAACATTACTAATCATGGTTATACGATGACCCACGCCCATCCCGTTTACATCCAAAGATAGGGTTACTTACCAAATCAATGGTAAGATAACAATGTCAAAGGAAAAGAAAATGAACAAGAAAGACTTTTGAGTAGGTAGAATGCTCCTAATTACTTGCTCAATTTCCAAACAAAACATCCTTTCTATTTTCAAAACAAACACCTACACTTTCAAAACATCTTACAAACTTGAAAACATTTTCAAAAGATCAACATCTTTGTATACATTCTTATGAACGAGAATCATTACAAAGTTTTCCTAAACAATGGCCTCTTTACAAAATACTTTCAAAAACCATACAAAGCACAATTTCAAACAAAAGAAAGTGATCTAATAAGTAACTAAGAGCCCATGGAAAACCATGGATGAAAAGGGTGCTAATACCTTCCCTTTTCATAATCCACCCCCGAACTCAAGAAATAATCTCAAAGGTCTTTCTTGTGATTTTTCACCTTTCCTTTTGGATAAAAGAAAATTCGGTGGCGACTCTTGCTAACCACAACATTTGCGATCAAACACAAAACCTCCAAGTCATTTCTCCCACCGTATCACTGAAATGGCGACTCTGTTGGGGAATTTTCTAAAAGTGGGGTTACCTTAGGGTTATATCACATTTAATTGCTTTCTTTGTTTGGCTTGTTTGCTTTACATTATGGTTCTTTGTTTGGGTTTGAATCCTCTACCCAGATTTGGGATACCTTATAGGTAAGTAGCAATACATTGTGGAAACTGTGCGGGGTATATCGACATGGTCTAAGCAATAGCTATGTTAGTGCGACATATTTGTGGGTACCGGTAGCCCTTGAGTTAATCAAGGAGAATACGGGGCCGCTGAGTGATGTCATGAAGATCTAATAAACTTTTAGAACCTTTACTTGACCAACTTGGCCTTTAGGACGTAGTGAGATGACCGACTTCGGTGCAGTCCGAAGTTGGTAGATACTCGATACTACACTCATTGAGGTTTGGTTTTTTGGGATATTTCCGTCGCCATTAAAGAGGATTGTGCTGGAAAAAAAACCAAGGAAACAAACCAGTGATATTGAGCTCCTTAGAACCCGGTTACTATTACCAGGACAGGTTGAGCCAACTAAACTTCAAGAGGGTACTTACCTATGAGACTCCATGCAAGCCTAAACCTAAGGACTTGTTTGCTTTGTTTGTGTATATTTACTTGTACATAACATCATGAACATCATAACATCATACTCATTCACTAACCATTTCAAGGATTTCTGGGATTTATCTTTGTTTCTGTTTTGTAGGACATGGATTCTATTCGCAGAAAAACCATTCAAGTCAGTCTTGTAAGGATCCATACACAACTTAAAGAGATAGAATCAAGGATTCCTGAAAACTCTCTATTCATCGAAAGACATGGTCACCTACTAAACTTAGTTACCTCCAACACTGATGAAGACATGATGAAGGTGCTCTTTCAGGTCTTTGATCCTTTACACCATTGCTTCACATTTCCCAATTATCAACTTGTGCCAACTTTGGAAGAATTATCCCGACTCTTGAGGATTACCATTCTTAATCAACTACCTTTCAACGGTACGTAAAGAGATCCAAAGCCATAGGATATTGCTCAAGCTCTACACTTGCAATCATCTAATGTAACAACCAATTGGGAAACAAGGATTGGTGTCAAGGGTTTCCTAGAAAAGTTCTTGTTTGAGAAAGCCCGAAGCTGTTGGAACTCTTTGGATCTACAAGCTTTTGAGGAAATTGTGGCTCTGCTCATCTATGGGATGGTTTTGTTTCCAAATCCTGACCAACTCATAAATGTGAACGCTGTTAAAATCTTCATATCCCGCAACCCGATACCTACTTTGCTAGGGGACATCCTACATTCTTTTCACACTCGCACTATAAGGAAAAGAGGTGTCCTTATGTGTTGTACTCCTCTCTTGTCAAGATGGTTTATTTCGCATCTTCCCTAATCTGTATTAAAGAACAAGCAAGGTTCAAGGTGGTCACAAAGGTTGATGACACTCAAACATTCAGACATTCATTGGTGTTCCCGATCCATAGAGAATGTTACTATTATCGACCGTTATGGAGAATTCCCTAATGTCCCCTTACTTGGAATTAGGGGAGGTATCACCTATAACCCCTGCTTAGCCTTAAGAGAGTTTGGTTACGCCCGAAGGGATGGCCCACATGAGATGCTCATTCAAGGTTTGGTATTTGACTACGAGAACGACGATCAAGGTCATCGCCAGAGATTTATCCGAGCTTGGAGGATGTTGAACAAGGTAGATAGCAAGACATTAGGGCACAAGAATTCCATCCCTCTTAAGCCTTACCTCAAATGGGTACAAACTCGTGCTCAGAGTCTTATGATGCGTTATCCCTCCATTCTTCTGGTAATCATTGAGCTTGTTATGGAAGGAGATGTTACATACATTATCCTGCATCCTAACATGCCCACCTCTCTTGAAGACTTACAAAGGGATTGGATACAGCTTAAGGGGGAGCGAGACACTTTCGAAGCCCAATTCTACGCTAGCGAGAAGAAGGTTTTGGAACTCACTACGCAACATCATGAGGAGTAGACTCTAAATTCCTACATCGCACCAAAGAGGATGCGTACTACTTTTTTATCTTAGAGTTTTTTGTTATTTTTGCCCAAAAGAGGCATTTATGTACTCAAGCTTTAATTTATTAATATAACGTGTGTTTCCTTTTTGTCTAAAACAAATTTTAGAATCCTTGAAATCATTGCATATGCATCTACCATTCATCATAACATAAGCAGGTTTCTTGCAACAAGTCTCCTCATCTTTCTACTGTTTATTTCAGTAAGATGGATCTCGAGCAAACGGTGAAGGACCTCCAAGCACAAAATGCTTAGTTTCAACAGATGTTCTTAACTCTAGCCAAAGGACAAGAAGAGTTAAAGGCCTTGCTGGTTGAAGAGAAGAAAAAGATAACAAAGAAAATAACCGGAGTTCTAAACACGGGAAGAAGATTCCAAGGGCAAGCAAGAAGGACCCTAGATTTTGCAACGTCATCTGGTGAGAAAGACAATCAAGATGGAAAGGGCAAGGAAGAATTTGTCCAGCCAGATTCAGAAGAGGAAGAGGAAGAAGAAGATTATTCTGAAGAACAATATCCTCCAGCCGACGACAAGTATAAGCATCTAGAAGAACGATTAAGTGCAATGGAAATCCAAAAAGTGTCTGGACTAGACTTTGAGGAGTTGGGGTTAGTATCTGGGATTGTCATTCCTCCAAAATTCAAAGCACCGGTGTTCGCCAAATATGACGGAGTTTTATGTCCCAAAATGCATCTCCGGTCCTATGTGAGGAAAATACAACCTCACACTGCCGACAAGGATTTATGGGTACACTTCTTCCAAGACAGCCTGTCTGGAACTCAACTTGATTGGTTTTATCAGTTAGAAAGAGACAATGTTCATAACTGGGAAGATCTGGCCGCCGCCTTTTACAAACAATACCGATACAACGTTGATCTTGCGCCCACCCGTACTCAACTCCAGAGTATGGCCATGGTTTCAAGTGAAGGCTTTAAAGACTACGCGTAAAAATGGAGGGACTTAGCAGGAAGAGTCCAGCCTCCCCTATCTGAAAGAGAGTTGGTAGACATGTTTTTGGGCACCTTGTCTGGTCCTTTCTTTAATCACTTAATTAGGAGTTCCTCGGCAGGTTTTACTTAATTGATATTGACCGGAGAAAGGGTGGAAGCCGGGATAAAGAATGGGAAAATTCAAAAATATGCATCCTCTGCTGTAGTAAGGAAACCATTCATTAGAAAGAAAGAAGTTGTTGCTGTATATCCTCAAAGAAATCAAGATAGGGCTGAACACCGTCCAATGGTGGGGGTTGTCATGATTCCTAAACCTGCACCTGCTCAGCAAAGAAGCAACCGGCCAAGAATGGAAAGACTAGTCAGAAAGTTCACCCGAATTAATATGACACTATCTCAAGTATTGCCGCATTTGTTAAGATCCAATCTAGTGACTTTGAAAGAAGCTCCAAAGAACCCTAACACAACCTCTCCTCACTATCATCCTAATGCCTGTTGTGCATACCATTATGAGAGTCTCGGCCATGACACTAACAAATGTTGGGCTCTGAAGAACAAGGTACAAGACCTTCTTGAAGCCAAAGAGATTGAATTTGATGCGCCAAAAATTCCCAATGTTATCACTGCCCATATGCCCAAGCACGGCCATGATGTCAACGCCGTTGAGAAAGATATGTTTGTTACTTCAGTTGATGAACTTGTGACCCTACTCCTAACTATGAAAAAGAACTTGTTGAATGCCAGTGTATTCCCGGGCTGTGATGAAAGCTGTCATTTCTGTTTGTCCTCACTAACCAGCTGTCATTTGTTAAAGGCTGGTGTTCAATGCCTAATAGATAAAAAAGAAATTTTGTTCGAGAAAACTTCTATTCCAACTGTATCTTATAATGATGTTTCCATCATGACCATTTCCGCCTGTTCTTCCAGGGTCTCCACAAAAAGACCCATTAGAATTACATCAGTTCCTAAAGTGGCTCCGTTGATAATCACAATGCCTGGACCAATCCCATATTCGTCAGACAAAACTGTCCCATGGAATTATGGAGGTGATGTCTACTACCATGGTATCAAGCAAGATTGGCCAGCTGCTGAAGATTCAAGTTTTGAGAAAGTTGACTCCGATATCAGTGATATCGTAGGGACTAGTAAGATAAACCGAAGCGGAAGGGTATTCTCTCCAGAAATCGCTCCTCTAAAAGCTATTTCTGGACCCGTAATCATTCCTGTTGTTGTTGCTCCTCCAAAGGCTATTCCCAGTTCTACAATCATCTCCGCTAATACTCCTGTTGACAAAACCGTTTCAGTCCCTGTTATCACCCCTACTGACATTCCTGCTGCTGAGTCAACTGAGACTCGAGGTAAAGGTATTCTGGTTGAGCCTGTCCGGACGAAGGCACAATCAATAGCTATCCCTGATACCTCCCGAAAATAGATGGAGGAAATTCTAAAGATCATAAAAAGAAGCGACTATAATGTAGTCGAGCAACTGGGGCAAACTCCATCTAAAATTTCCATGCTGGCTTTATTATTATGTTCTGAGGCTCATGCAAAGGCCTTGGTAAAATTCCTTAAAACTTCTCATGTACCCCAAGAAACATTTTCCGATCAGTTCCAAGACTGCGTAGCCAGCTTGACTGCATAAAATGGCTTAGGTTTTTCAGATGCTGATTTAACGCCAAGGGGGAGGAAGCATAATGAGGCATTACATGTCTCAGACGAATGCAGGGGCAGGACTTTGGCTCATGTCTTGGTTGACACTGGTTCATCTCTGAATGTGTTTCCTAAAAAGGCTCTTGATAGGCTTGACTGTGAGGGATTGACATTGAAACCAAGCAACATAGTAGTGAGAGCCTTTGACGGCTCAAAAAGGATGGTGCATGGGGAAATGGACATCCCTATAAAAGTTAGAACCCAAACTTTTGATTCAACTTTTTATGTAATGGATATTCACCCTTCATATTCCTGCTTATTAGGTCGGCCGTGGATTCACAATGCTGGTGTTGTTACCTCTACGTTGCATCAAATGCTGAAATATCCAATTCAAGGGAAAATTATCATTTTTCATGGAGAAAAAGATTATATGGTCAGCCATCTAAATTCCTTCAGATATGTGGAATTAGATGGGGAATTTATTGAAACTCCATTCCAGCACTTTGAAGAAGTCACGCAGACTATGGAAGTAACCAAGGTTGTGTCTCAAGTTCCCAAGATCACAAGGCCTCCACTCAAGATGTCATCTTTGAAGGATGCCAAGGTAGTGAGAAAAGAATGTGGGTGCACTATTTGGGGCCAACTCCCAGATATCCCATACAAATCTGACAAATTTGGTTTGGGTTTCACTTCAAGAGCTCAGAAAGCTGTACGTCACGCTCGTGCCGGAGGACCACCCTTGAAGATCAGCAACCACCAAGTCAGCGTCATGGAGGATGATGAAGACAGGTATAACCTGGAGGATTGGATTTTCCCAACTGTCAGTGGATGACTCAGCAACTGGGAGGCTAAAGATTTTGTCCCGATCACATTTATCCAACAGTAATTTGACTTTAAATTTTGTCAGATCTGTAATGATAAAACAATTCATACTCTTAAAACCTTGTGTCTTACCCGAGGCACAATGGTCCATTTGTAAGGGTTATTATCTCATTTCCATATGACATCAATGACTCATGGACATTTTTGCATACAAACTTTGTGCTCATTGTTTTTCTTTTTACATTTTCATTTATTTCAAAGATAACTATTCTCTTACACACACTCACATTCACAATGCAGGTTTACATCCACTTAGGATCCCATGGGTAACGATTCTGCTATGGCCTTCTGTGATTCTGAAAATCTAATCTATCAAGCCGAAGATGAAGGTGAGGAAGATTGTGAAGTGCCAGGGGAACTCGCCAGGTTACTACAACAAGAAGAGAGGACCATTCATCCCCACGAAGAACCAATGGGCACAATTAACCTAGGTACCGAAGAAGACAAAAGAGAAGTCAAGGTGGGTGCCAATCTGGAACCCAGTGTCAAAGAGCGTCTGATTCAGTTGCTACACGATTATGTTAAGGTCTTTGCCTGGTCGTACGAAGACATGCCAGGACTTGATGCAGATATCGTGGTACATCGTCTACCAACAAAAGAAGACTGCCCACCGTTAAAACAAAAGGTCCATCAAATGCGACCAGACATGTCAGAGAAGATTAAAGCAGAAGTCATGAAACAATTCAACGCCGGATTCTTGGCTGTCACCTCCTACCCGCAATGGGTTGCCAATGTTGTTCCCGTGCCCAAAAAGGACGGAAAGGTACGAATGTGCATGGACTACAGAGATTTGAATAGGGCAAGCCCTAAACATGATTTCCCACTTCCCCACATTGATATTCTAGTTGACAATACAACACAACATAAGGTGTTTTCCTTCATGAACAATTTCTTAGGCTACAACCAAATCAAAATGGTGCCTGAGGACATGGAAAAAACAACCTTTGTCATACAGTGGGGCAAATTCTGCTACAAGGTTATGCCATTCGGGTTGAAGAGTGCTGGGGCAACCTATCAGCGTGCCATGGTAGCCATATTTCACGACATGATACATCATGAAATAGAGGTCTATGTGGACGACATGATAGCCAGATCTCAAACAGAAGAAGAGCATCTTGATCATTTACAGAAACTGTTTGAGAGGTTAAAGAAGTATAAGCTGAGGTTGAACCCGAATAAATGCACGTTTTGGGTGAGGTCTGGTAAACTACTAGGATTTGTTGTTAGCAATAAAGGAATCGAAGTGGATCCCTCCAAGGTAAAAGTCATACAAGAGATGCCTGCTCCTCGTACTGAGAAGGAAGTCAAAGGATTCTTGGGACGTTTAAACTACATTTCCAAATTCATTTCTCACCTGACAGCTACTTGTGAACCAGTCTTCAAATTACTGAAGAAAGATCAAGTAGTCAAATGGAATGACGAGTGCCAAACTGCTTTCGACAAGATCAAAGAGTACTTACAAGAGCCTCCTGTTTTGATGCCACCAGTCGAGGGAAGACCATTGATCATGTATCTAACTATTTTGGAAAATTCAATGGGGTGTGTGATGGGGTAGCATGATGAGTCTGGCCGAAAAGAGCATGCTATTTACTACATGAGCAAAAAGTTTACTGACTGTGAAACGATATATTCACTGCTCGAGAAAACTTGCTGCACTCTGGCATGGGCTGCTCGCCGGCTAAGACAATATATGCTAACTCATACTACCTTGTTGATATCTAAAATGGATCCAATAAAATACATATTCAGGAAACCTGCCCTCTCTGGGAGAATAGCGAGATGGCAGATGATCCTGACAAAATATGATATACAGTATACTACCCAGAAATCAATAAAGGGCAGTGTATTAGCTGATCACCTTGCTCACCGAGCTGTGGAAGACACCAGTCCATGAAGTTCAAATTCCCAGATGAAGACATCATGATGGTAAACAACTGTGAAGAATTCAGACCATATGACAGACCTGAACAAGGATCCCGATGGACCTTGGCTTTTGATGGGGTATCCAACGCACTTAACAATGGTATTGGTTTTGTACTCATATCTCCTTAAGGGTGTCATACTCCCTTTATGGCAAGACTCTGCTTCAATTATACAAATAACATGGAAGAATACGAAGCGTGCATTTTTGGTCTCAAAGCTGCCATAGATTTGGGAATCAAATCCTTAAGTGTATTCGGAGATTCAGCCTTGGTCATCATCCAGATCAAAGGGGAATGGGAAACGAAACACCCTAACCTTATCCCTTACAAAGAACATGTGTTGACATTGGTCCCACATTTTGAGAAGATTACCTTCGAGCATTTCCCGCGAGAGGAAAATTAGCTAGCGGACGCACTAGCCACAATGTCATCTATGTTTAAACTTAAATGGGATAACGAGGCTCCCCAGATCACCATTGAACGAATGGATGAACCAACTCACTGTCACGAGATTAATATTGAAGAAGTAGTGGACCAACCTTGGTTTCACGAAGTCAAGAGGTATCTCGAGGCTCGAGAATATTCGAAAGGAGCTTCAGTCGATGATAAGACGTTCTTAAGGAGATTCTCTGCTAAGTTCTTCCTTAGTAATGGCATTCTCTACCAACGCAACCATGAATCTGTGTTACTTCGGTGCGTAGACAAGGTTGAAGCGGAAAAGATCATGGCTGAGTTACATGAAGGCACTTTTGTCACCCATTCCAGTGGGCATACGATGGCAAAGAAGATCCTACAAGAAGGCTATTATTGGTCTACAATGGAAGCAGATTGCTATCAACACTCCCGAACCTGCCACAAGTGTCAGATCTATGCTGACAAGGTGTACGTACCTCCGGTTCCTCTGAATGTCTTAACGGATCCTTGGCCTTTTGCTATGTGGGGCATCAATATGATTGGGGAAATCAAACCAACAACCTCTAATGGACACCGCTTCATCTTAGTGGCCATTGACTATTTTAGAAAGTGGGTTGAGGCAGCCTCCTTCGCTTCCGTTACCAAGAATGTGGTAGCCCAGTTCATTAAATATAATCTCATCTGTCGGTATGGCATCCTGGAGAGGATCATCACAGACAATGGTACGAATATAAACAATATTATGATCACCTCCCTGTGCGAGCAATTCAAGATTCATCATCACAATTCTTCCCCTTACCGGCCAAAGATGAATGGTGTTATCGAAGCCACAAATAAGAACATCAAAAAGATCAAACAGAAAATGACAGTCACATACAAAGACTGGCATGAGATGCTACCATTCTCTCTCCACAGGTATCGTACCACAACACGCACTTCAACCGGGGCAACACCCTACTCTCTGGTATACGACATGGAGTTTGTCTTGCCTATTGAGGTCCAGATCCCCTCTCTGAGAATTATGAAGGATGCTGGGCTGAATGAAGATGACTGGATCCAAACTCAACTTGATCAACTAAACTTGATTGATGAGAAAATGCTTACTGCTGCCTGTGATGGTCAAATATATCAAAAACGAATGATCAAGGCTTTCAACAAAAAGGTCAGACGCCAAGTGTATCAAGTGAGGGATCTGGTGATCAAACGTATCATACTTCCGCAGGGTGATCCCAGGGGCAAATAGACTCCTACATACGAAGGACCATTTGTGATCAAAAGCATATTCTCTGGTGGAGCAATGATCTTGACCACCATGGATGGCGACGACCTACCGCACCCTGTGAACGCGGACATAGTCAAAAGATACTACACATAAGAGACCCGCTAGGTTGACACACCTAGGCAAAACAAGGGCATCCTGGCAAACCAAAAAGGTTCGGGAAAAAATTAGGGATAAAACAAAAAAATCTGTACACCTGGCAAGCTGAAAACCCGAAAGGGCGGCTTGGGCAAAAAAGGGTATCCTGGCTGAAAACTCGAAAGGGCGGTCCAGGAAAAAGTTAGGGAATTAAAGTGTATGACTATGTCCCGTTGGATCACATTACGGACAACCTTTGGCTTCAACTGACAAACTAAGAGGTTCTGATAAATTCAACCAGCTTCGAACAAGGAAACAAATATATAATATGCTCAGAGACACGAAGGCTATAGCAGAATGGGAACCCCATGGGATTATTTCACATAGCTAACTTTTCTTTGTATCAAATTTTCATTTTTTACGACGACATTCTCTTACTAGAATGTCTTTCTCATTGTACAAAAATACTTACTCAAAATCAATACAAATATATCCCTTTGAAAGTGCAAAACTACCTATTTTTCTTTACTCTTGTGTTTTGTTTACAAAAAAACGTCCAATGATTTATTTTTGAACATATGCATTTGGACATAATTACTGTTTACAAATGAACAAAATTAAAAGACAATCACTGATGGCTTTAAGAGATAGGGAAATCTCTCCAAGTTGTTTCCATAAAATCCCCCGCAGTGTGCAGTTTAATCCCCAGTGGAATAAAACTTCCAGTTATCACTCCCCGGTAAAAGTCGCCAAATTTCTCAGGATTCCCCAACAGGATTTTACAAGTAGTATATGGCGTTTCCCCTTACAACAAGAGTTTATTTCTCTATGTGGAAATTGATCAACACTTCAACTTCAAAACATGAAGACTTACACTCTGTATCCTCGGCAGCAGTCATGGATCTATTTTCCCCAAATCAAACAAGCAATGCAGCAGATTAGCTCACATGCGCATACATCGCATCCATATATCATGAACATCGATAACACAAATGCATTATACCTTGCATTTCATACAACATGACATTGCATATTAGCTAACATTTTACCCTTTTCAGGATAAGGTTAATCAATAGCTACCATTAACAATGTTCAAAGGTTTTCAGATACAGTTCAGATACGCTCCAGATACGGACGCCATTTTGATACTCATTCAGATTCATCTCTCAGATACAATTCAAATACGCTCCAGATACGAATGCCATCCTGCTACACATTCAGATTCAACTCTCAGATACAATTTAGATACACTCCAAATACGGATGCCATCCTGATACTCATTCAGATTCAGCTCTCAGATATAGTACAAATACGCTCCAAACACGTACGCCATTCTGATACTCATTCAGATTCAATCTCCAAATATAGTTCAGATACGCTCCCGACACAAACACCATTCGGATACCCATTCAGATTCAATCTCCAGATACAGTTCAGATACGCTTCCGACACGGACGTCATTCTGATAATCATTCAGATTAAATATCCAGATACAGTTCAGAAACTCTCCGGACACGGACGCCATTCTGATACTCATTCAGATTCAATCTTCAGATACAATTCAGATACGCTCCAGACACGGACGCCATTCTGATATTCATTCAGTTTCAGCTTACAGATACAGTTCATCAATTATTTCTAGATGGCATCTACAAGCCCATCTCCAACAACTTTCCATCATCCCTCCAAATGGTATCTTTAAGCCTATTCTCTATACCATCAACCATCACATCACCGAATGCAAATTTCCGGGCACTCTAATGTCCAATCATCTTCCACCTTCGAGTCACGAATGGCAAAAGCTCGCCAATCTAACTCTTAAGGTTTAAGAAGATTGAACAGGGGAAGCTTTTGTACCCCAAAATTTTCCCTCTCACTTATCAAGAATTTACTCACAAGATCTCCTTTGGGATCAAGACTGCACTAGGGTTGATCAGCTCAAGACACCTCCTTAAGCACTGATAACCAAAATTAGAGTTTGAAATTGCACAAGTATATTTTAACTTCCAATGCCCCAAAGGACTTTCATGGATCATTATGGACCCTCAAGATTACTCATGTCAAGTTTTAGGCTTTGAGTCACACTTTTGCTCAGTCAATTGAGCAGTTGACCTAAAAATCAGTTGTATTGGGGAAAAAGTCAACTATGGCCAATTTACAGTCAAACCTCATAATGTTTTATCCACATCAACATTTTAAAATCATATGTATCATTTGATCAAGTTTGAACCACAATTCCTTAAGAAATTTGATCAAATCTTCAAAAGGGCAAAATGGTCAAAATTAGGGTTTTGACTGGGAAAGGGCAATTTCTGATTTTTGACCTAGCAAATGATCAATTGGTTTAAGGAATGATATCAAGAGTCCAATTGAATCACTTTGAAATAATGACATGGCTCAAAATATTGCCCAAGTCCAATGGATTGACAAATGAATTTTCAGTCAACTGATCAAAAGTCAACTGTATACTGAAAAGTCAAACTTTGACTTTTTTGGTCAAAATCAAATGCCAAAGATCACAATTCATCAAAGCATTTCAAAATATGAAACTTATTCATCAAGAAATCAAAAAATTCAAGATTTCATTTTGAAAAGTTAAAAATTTCTAAACTTAGAAATTTTTCTAAGTTTGGAAATTTCTTATTTTTTCACAACTTTGAGCAAAATTTTCAACCAGATGCATGATGATTCAGAAGAAACTTCAAACATGAAAGTTTTATATCTCCATGAAATATACAACTTTTCTTCACACAACTCCTTCCAAAAGTGCCTGTATCTCAGGTTATAATTTTAAGAATACATGGTCATAAAACAAAACACTTAATGAAATTTTTGCCCTAATTTGGTCAGGATTTTGACCCAACTTTATGGAACTTTTTCATTTAGTTCCGAGGGGAATATTCAAAAGTGATTTAAAGATGGATTGTAGAGAAAATTGCAAGCTTTCCAAAATGTCCAAGAACTTCTTGAGATGATTTTTGAGTAGGGTGAATCGAAGAGATGAAGTTAGTGTTTTCTCACTTGAATTACAAGTCATTTTATGATGAACAAATTCAAAATTCAAACTTATGTTACATAACCTCTACTTTGCAGGCCTGAAACTTGTTAGGCACTCTATAATTAATTGATTTCACAACTGTTAGAGGTCTCATTTCAAGCATTCAATGCAAGACCATGCTTTATATCCATTTTGGGAAGAAAGTGCACAATGCCATTTTGATAAAGTGACTTTTTGCACAAAACTTGTTCTTGAGCCTTGCACTTGTTCTTTTCTGATCATACATGTCTCATAACACAAGAGAAATGGTTTAGACACTTACAATCAACCAGCCCATGCTTGTACCTCCTCTTGAAACTTATTTTCCCACTTTTCTTCAAAATCAAGTAACCTAGCAATTAGATTGAAACTTGTACTTCTGACTTGCCAAAACACCCAAGACTCTTTGCTTATAGATACACAAGCCATTTGCCACAAAAAACACGCATGCTTGACCCCTAAAAACACCAAGTTCTCAGAACTACATCACATACCTCCATTGTTGCATAACCTGACCAAAAGTTTGAAACTCACATCTCCCTCGTGAGTTTTCAAGCCTTTTGATTCCTAAAGTTTCTAAACATCATTTAGAACTCATCCCACACCCTGTTACAAGACTGTAACACCATTAACACCATCCTCCATTTTCAAAAACAGAGCTTTGCACTTGGACTTCTCCAGAACTCCTCAGGGACTTTCAGTTCAAGCTAAGCATCCCATTAGCTTCCTGGGAACTTGAGGAAGCTAATCCAATCATTGGAACTCACTGAAAGCTACTCAAACTCCAAACCCGATACCCTCTTGCAAGGTAATTTTTCTTACTTTGGAAATTTTCATACAAGCATCATTGATGGTTTATTTGTGAACGAAAAATGTAGATATCATTGCCTTAAAGCTAACCATGTCCATAGTTTACATTAATTTTACTTGAGCTTAGAGAATTTTAAGATTGAAGTTTCTGAGATTTTTAGGGTTCAGATTAGGGCCATTAAAATTCATTCTTATCTTTGATCTATAATTTTATTGCTTTGTATTTCTGAAATCGTGAGGAAATTTGCTACAAGTTTCTTGTTTACAATTTTCATTTTTGTTGAGATTTGAAAAAGATACAGAGGCTCTGGATGGGCGTGAGGTTGAAGATGGAGTTCAGGCCATGGACTTGTTTACTATCATATATTTATTGTTTTGATTATATAAACGGATGTATAGCCACCCCAGTGATAGAAGCGCGCGCCTGTGACTTGAGGGACATGAGTTCGAGCCCTAGTGGTACCCTTTTGATATTTTTCATATTTTTCCTATTCTGACTTTTTTGGACAAGCGCTGGGCTTCCTCCTTGGGCCTTATTGTTTTTTTTACTTTCTGACCCCCTGTTTTACTTACACACCCTGGCCCATTTTTATTTCTTTTTTTTTCTTATTTTTATTTATTTATCTTCTTAAATATTTTACCTAATATTAAAAAATCAGAAAAATATAAAAACATTAGATTAATATTTTGATAAAGTTTATTTATTTTTTACACAAAAAAAATTACTTTACTTAATCATACTTTATTTATTTTACAAATTAATTTGTAATTTTAATTAGAGAACTAGAGTTTTAATTTATTTCCTTCAAATTTCAAACATACTCTTTCAAAACTAAAAAAGACCAAAAATATTTTATAAGTACTATAAATTATTTTTAAGACAAAAAAATACCAAAAAAATCTTATTCTTACAAATTTAGTTTTCTTTTTAATCAATTAATAGATTAGGGTTTTATTTAATTTCTTTTCCTAGTAAATTTAGGTTTTACTTTTAATTAATTATTTTCCCTTTAGTTAATTAGGTTAAAATCAAAACCCCTTTTCTCTAAAAAATCCAAACAAATATCCATTTACTTTACATTTACATTATTTAATAATTATTCATTTTTGTACATTTATTTATTCAATTATTGTACCAATTCAATATGGTTGTAATAGATAATTAGGCTTTATTTTCTTGCAATCCCCATTTGTAATTTGTACACCCCCTCCCATAAGTATTGTAATAGCGTAGTAACTTTAAATTCCGCAATTTATCGCTTTATATACAAATGCTAGTAATTAGGGTTTGTATGGAAAGACTAAAACCAATCAATTAGAAAACCCTAATCAAAGAGAAAATCAAGCATGAAAAACAATACACTTGCACAAAAGCACCCTTATGGTAAAATCTACTTGGTTGCCTTACAAAATGTCCATATTACGCATGTGAGGCATCTTAGAAAAAACAAGCAAAAAAACAAGATCATAGTCCCTCGATGACGCTATCTATGTTGCCTTTCAAATGATCTTAGTCCCTAAAAAGAGAATGCTAATATACCTTGCAACATTGTTAATCATGGTTATACAATAACCCACGCCCGTCCCGTTTACATCCAAAGATAGGGTTACTTGCCAAATCAATGGTAAGATAACAATGTCAAAGGAAAAGAAAATGAACAAGAAAGACTTTTGAGTAGGTAGAATGCTCCTAATTACTTGCTCAATTTCAAAACAAAACATTCTTGCTATTTTCAAAACAAACACCTACACTTTCAAAACATCTTACAAACTTGAAATTTTTTTCAAAAGATCAACATCTTTGTATACATTCTTACAAACGAGAATCATTACAAAGTTTGCCTAAAACAGTGGCCTCTTTACAAAATACTTTCAAAAACCACCCAAAGCACAATTTCTAACAAAAGCAAGTGATCTAGTAAGTAACTAAGAGCCCATGGAAAACCATGGATGAAAATGGTGCTAATACCTTCCCTTTTTATAATCTACCCCCCAAACTCAAGAAATAATCTCAAAGATCTTTCCTGTGCTTTTTCACCTTTCCTTTTGGATAAAAGAAAAGTCGGTGGCGACTCTTGCTAACTGCAACATTTGCGATCAAACGCAAAACCTCCAAGTCAGTTCTCCCACCGTATCAAACTTAGTGTAGGGCTTTATTAAGATTTTTGAGTGGCCATTAGGGCCTTAATTTAGTCCAACCCTGTCCGATTTGCTTCAATCCACCAACGTTTTGAACTTCACATTCCCTGTTTTGCCTTTTGGCTCATTGTTTCTTCTTCTTGTTTTTGTTTATATTTCTTTATTAATTTTTATTTGTTCTGATTTATTTTATTTTCTTGTGATATTTTTAAAAAAATTAAATAATTTAAATAATTTAATTTAATTATTTAATTAAAATTTTATATAAAAATACATATTAGTTATTTCCTTTTGAGTAATTGCTTACTTGATAAAAATCACATAAAATTTTAGCTTTGTATCTTTGATTAAATTGAATATGAGATTAGACATTAGGATTTTCTACCAATTGCATGATAATTTAAGGTTAGATTTGTGAGTGAAACTTGCCTCTATATTTGTTTTGAATGATGTCAAAAATATGAGAACCTAGCATTTCTATAATTGGATGTTATCTCTGAGTTTAGTGTGGTATCCTGTTCATTTAGAAGTCTTAAGGTGTTTAGGAATTATATTGAAAATATTCTCATGCATTTAAAATCTATTTCTGCACAAAATTGAAATGCACGTGTTGACACATATGCATTTATGGTCGACACTTGCAACTCAGTTAATAAGCATTTAGCCTCTGACTTGGTTAGGTCGATGTGATATGGTGGCAGAACCGACTGTTAATACTGGTTTGCATTTTTTGTTCGCAAATGTTGCGGTAAGCAAGAGTCGCCATCGACTTTTATTTTATCCAATCTGGAAAAGGAAAAAGAACAGAAAAAACCTTTTTCGAGATGTTTCTGAGTATGAGGGGTAGATTATAGAAAGGGAAGGTGTTAGCACCCTTTCTATCCTTGGTTTTCAACAGGCTCTTAGGTACTTGTTCATTTTAAAAACTGCTTATGTGTGCTTTTACTACGTGTTAACCCTTGTGTCTGTCCTCAAGAGCGTTACAAAGTTGTTTTTGAAAACTTTGTTTGAAAAGTGT
Source organism: Vicia faba (assembly GCA_948472305.1). Taxonomy (NCBI): domain Eukaryota; kingdom Viridiplantae; phylum Streptophyta; class Magnoliopsida; order Fabales; family Fabaceae; genus Vicia; species Vicia faba. The sequence goes on along the minus strand of OX451736.1, from coordinate 1,395,535,338 downwards.
TTGTGTGAAAAAATTTGTTTGTTTGAGCAAGTACCTAGGAACTAATCTACCTACTCGAAAAAAGTCTGTTCGTTTTCCTTTTAGACAGCGCTATCCCCTTATTAAGGAATAGGTAGCACCGTCGTTGGAGTTTTAAGGGACGTTGAAGGGAAAAATACGATCACAAAATCAATGCTAGGAAATTTTAGTAATCATCCAAAAGCCTTAAAGATATTTTTCCGAGGCAACATCCGAATGGGTCATTTTAGATCTTTCGGAGCTAGAGGATGACCACTAACAAACCCTATACTTCATGACCGTTTACCGAAGGCAACCGGAGTGGGGCAAACCCTAGGAGTGAGCATGTGCGAGTGTATGTTTTGAGTTAATTTATCTTTGCACATTTAGGGTTTTCTACTGTATTAATTTCAAGTTAGTCTCTCCATACAATCCTATTAACATTCATCTAAGCAGTTTATAGTTTGCGGAAATAAAATGCGGGAAAGTTAAAAGTCCTGGCTATTACAAGTATTTTGTAGATACATAATTATATTGGACTGAAAATAAAGATGCGGAATTTAAAACCCTAATTACTATTACAAACTCGGAGCAGTTACAATAATAATATAAAGGAAATTAAAAATTGCGCGCGACGAATTAAAAGCGAGAATAATTAGTAAACCTAAAAATCTAATTGAAAAAGATTTAGGTTATTTTTGAGGAAAAATTAAGTTATGTACAAGTTAACCCTCATTCTATTTATTTTAAATTAAGCAAAAAGGATTTAAATTACCCTAATTTTAATTAAGCTAACTAATTAAAGAAACAAAATATTTTTTTATGAAACCAAAGATTTCTGGTGCTTTTATGATTTTTTTTATTAAATAAAAAAAAAGAAATAATTTTTGTTGTTATTTTAAAATAGTTAGAAAATAATTGAAAAGAATTAAAAATAAAAGGATAAGAATGAGCCTGTATGAGTTGAATGAGAGGGGGTGTATGCTGAATTTATCTAGGCCCATGAAGCTAAGGCCCAGTCCCACGCTTGATCCCATGTTGTGCCAACCTGAGAGTGCACCATGGTCCTTCATTGCTTGAGGCGTTGGATCTGAATATGCTGTAATCCATTGGCTGGATAAGTGGGGCGCATGATAGGCGTTTTGTATGATGGTGCACATGATTTTCAAAGAGGAGTTAAGAAAATAAAGAAAATTGCTGGGACCTGGGATCGAACCCAGGTCCTCCCACTCAAATCAATACACGTCTTGCCATCTGGGCTATCTGATTTGTTTGTTAGTATAATAAAAACAAATAATAATATATGAAAACACATGGATAAAAACAAAAACGCGCGCCAGCATTTGAATGGACCAGTACCATGATGCCAAGTCATTGTCTCCTTCATTGAGACTGTCGTCTTAGGTATCACCTTTTACCTACAGACAAACATCTGTAGCCATAGCACGTACACTTCAAACATCAAGAAATACGCAAGATAAATGAAATGAAAGACCATGGTTCAACTTATCTTGATGCCACGAACACCATGGAATCCTTTTCTTGGCTTAATTTAGCCTGTAGAGAAAAACTTAAAACGGCAATGAAAACCCTAACAATGGAAAACACACATACAAGCCTCAAAACTTCAATTAAACAATCCAGGCATGTTGCGAATACATCAATAATCACAAGTATATCATTAAAATATGCTAATGATGCAAGAATTGTTGTAATCAATTTTGAAAAAGAAAGCAAACCGTATGAAGTCTAGGGGTCGATTATGGGCGTGAGGATGCGTGAAACTGATCGTGTTAGCTTCCGAGAGGCTTCAGGAAATGATTAGGAGTGTTGGAATGGCTTGAATTTCCTTCTAGGTCCAAAAACGATCCAACACTTTTTTCCAATTTTGTGAGTTTTAGTATGGCGTTTTACGACTGCAAATCCTTGTGTTTTTGGCTTGTTCTTGCTCAATATATATGCTAGAATGAATTATGGTAACAAAAACAATTTGAATCTTTGAAGATCATCAAGATTTGATTTGTTTTTTTTCTTGCATCATATCTTTCTAAATGCATCAAAATCATGCCAATTTTAGCCATTCCACCCTTGCACGATTTTATTTGGTCATGCTAGGTTGATTTGATTTGATTCCTACAGAAAAATTAGATCAAAATCAATCTTTTGTAGTTTTTTCCATTTATTTGATTTAATTTGTATTTTAAATGATAAAAAATCAAAAGAAAATAAATAATGAAGCAAATAAAGAGTGGATGCTGATTTGGGTCGTGGACCATGTTTCCAACAAGATACAATCATGAAATGCTAGGCCTATTTGACAAAAAATGTATTTTTGAGCACATTTGACTTTTGGCAATTTTTGCAATAATGGTCAACTTTGACAAGGCATTTCTCCTCCACTTTTAACCCTAGAGAGGTGTTCTTGGACTTTTTAGAAAGATTAGGATGTCCCCTAAACAACCCTTATGGTTTCATCTCAATTGGGTCTCCCATGTTCATGCAAGAAGCTTTGACCCAAAAGGTATTTTTGTTGACTTTTCAAAAGGACCTATAATGTAGAAATTCATATCTTTTGATGAGTGCGTATTTTGAACTTGTGGGATGAAGATGAGTTGTAGGGAATTTCATCCTCTTCAATATGAGCCTTGGAAGGAAAGTTTCTGATAAAGTATGAAGAAGTTATGCCTGGTCAAAGTTTGGTTGACTTTTCCTATGAAACCCTAATTTAGCAAATTTTGGGTTTTGATGAATTTGGGGGAATTCCTCGAGGAATCATGATCAACCCTTGATCAAATGATGGATATATATTCAAAATGTTGATGTTGACCAAAAATCTTGAAGTTTGACTATATGTGGGCCACAATTGACTTTTGTCCTAGTATAGTTGATTTTCAGGCATCTGGGCAATTGACTGAGCAAACTTCTTATGCAAGGCATGAAACTTGACATGGATGATCTTGAGAACATAATTGGACCATGGAAGGAATTTAGGACCTTTGGAGTTCCCACACCCTGATGAAAATTGAAACCCTAGTTTGACGTACCTTGCCTTAGGAGAGAGTTTGTCTGGTCAACTCTTGGGCATCCTTGAGCAAGTTGAGGACCTCAATGGGCATGTGTTGAGTAAAATGAGATGGAAAATTTTGGGGTTCAACAGTCAACACATGCATCATACAGGTCGACACATACTGAAGCTTTTCTGAAATTGCCTAAAATATCATTTTATGTGTCGACACATACGATCTTCAGGTCGACACATTCAACCTTCAGGCCGAAACATAAATTTGAAACTTGAAGTATGTGTCGACACATACGATTTTCAGGTCGACACATACTTCTTGTTCAAGTCAGTTTTTCAGTTATTTTTAATTACAAAAAACTCCTTTTTACATATAAACTTCCACTACTATTAATACATCATTCAGGCATCATTAAAACTTGATGATACCATAAAATTAGTCTACATTTACTCTTCATCTGCAATCTCCAATCTATACATACACACTAACAAACCATTGTAATGATTATTTGTTTGGATACTATCTAGGCAATGTTTGATAACATCTAATTAGGTTCTTGTGTAGCCTAGAATATTTGTTTGAGATTTGTATAGGTCTTCATCCGGAAAACTGCAGGTTTGTCCTCTCAGATTGTTGAGTGATTTGGGGGTTTTTGTGTAAGATATTTAAGAGAGGATTGCGGCCAACTGAAGCCCTTTGAAGATAAAGAACACAAAGGATCATTTGAATATAAAGAATGCAAAGGAAGTAGTGAGAGAACGAAGAATCAAATTGAAGTCTTGTGTTGCAATAAATGAAATTGACAGTGCGCGAAAGCTTTAGAGATAAAGTATGCAAAGGAGTAGAAAGATTTATATAGTCAATTTTCAACTATTGCATTTCGGTCTTTCTCAAGATCAAAAGAAGAGAAGAGGTTGAATAAACAACAAGCATTATGGTTTATGGAGTTTCTCTTGAACACTTCTCTTGTATCAACTTTTTGCATAGTAAGAATTATCCTAATTCCAATGGAATTAGGCGTAGACGTACCCGCACACGAGGAAGAAAATGGGGAACTATGAAGACAAAACCTCGTGTCTCTTTTTAGTATTGTTTTATTTGCTTTATTTTCATAAACCAATTTTTCTAATAGCATTGCATTATCAATTGACTTGTAGGATTATTTTCCAACTGTTTTTGTTTTGAATTAAGTGTTGATATTTCTTATAATCACTTTTGATTGAAATGCTTTTTGTATCAACATAAATCAAAGGAAAATTCTAAAAATTCAATTGCACGTTGACTGTTCGACAAATTGTTTTTGTTTGTTCTTTTGATAATTACATTGGAAACAACATTACTAGTAACTTGCTACAAACGGTTCATAAAGTGTTAGTTGATTAAATTCCTATTAATTTAAATTATCATATTCATTCCATTTGCAATTTTATATTTACATATCTGAGTTCCAATAAATAAGGTTCAATAGATGACATATTTTGTGAGTCTTCCGCATGCACTCTTTTAAAATCAATGTTTTTCAAACAGTTTTTTAAACTTAAATTTTGGCTTGGTGGTCTATTCACCCCCTCTAGATAAGGTGTCGTCGTCTAACAAGTGGCATCAAGAGCCCGGTTCATTCCAGCTTAGAAACTTATTAGAAAATGACATACGAGCTTAAAAGGGATTATAAAAGAGCCCAAATTTTAACGAGAGAAAACTATAGTTATTGGAAAGCTTGTATGAAAATTCATGTCAACTCATATGAAAAAGGTGTGCGGGAAGCCATTCTAAATGGTCTAACACTGGTGACATATTTGGTTGATGGTGCTACCGTACCAAATCCAAAAAAATTATGGGATGAGGAAGACAATTAGATTTAGGCACACAATTGGAAAGCGAAAAACTATTATCTTATATGCTCTTGGTGTTTATGAGTTTGATCACATTTCCCATTGCCAAACCGTTAAAGCTATGTGGCATGCTCTATAAGTTACCTCTGAGGGAACTAATAAGGTCAAACAAGCTAGGATTAATACACTTAATCAGGAGTTTAAATTCTTTCGCACGAAGCATGCTGAAACCATTACTCAAATGCAAAAGCGGTTCTTGCATATTATTAATTGTTTAAATTTGCTAGGTAATCATATTTCCAATGCTATTGCTACTAACAAGGTTTTGAGATGTCTTACTAGGAATTGGAAACCAAGGGTCACCACGATCAAGGAAGCTAATAGTCTTGCAACACTCGATCTCACTGCTTTGTTTGGAAAGTTAGAGGAACACGAGCAAGAACTCAATTGCTTGGGAAAATATGAAAGAAAGCTTGAGAAAAAGAACAAAAAGGATAAAGACACCAACAAAGAAAAAGAATTGAAGCTTAAATCTATTACATATTCATGTTCAAGGTCCTTAAAGTATGAGCATCATCATAATAGGGATATTAGTAACAGTTATTATTTGGAGGATGAAAAGATGAGCTTATTTGTCAAAAGGTATCACAAGTACTTGAAAAAGGAAAGTGAAAAGAACATCAACAAAAGAAACATTAAGCCTACCTGATGTTATACCCCAATTATTGCTCCTAACATCTCTCATTATCTCATATCATCAATACCTCAAGATCACATATTTGGGTTAGTTTTGTCTTGTACTTCAGCCTATCTTTAAGTTTGCTCTTGAGGGATCACCAAGCACCTTGAATTGTGTATCTTATACATGTGTTTTTTTGACGTGAATTAACTTTTAACTAACATCAAAATATGTATATATGTTTCTTTGGATGTTCATATTGTAGGTGATGACACAAATGCATCCATCTCACCATCTAACCTAGGGTTTTGAGGGATAGTCCTTAGTCAAATGGTTCTTCAATGGATTTCCAGAGCTTAAGATTTAAGGCTATGTTTGTGATATCACCTTGAGTTTATTCTTTTTCTATAATGATCTTTGGTATGTCTACTACAACTTTGTTTCAAGATGGTAGGCTTGAAAATGCTTGGAAAGTTGTTTAAGAATTGAAAAGATTGTAGGCCTTTTGTGAATTTCCCCATATTTGTTCATCATCTTTCAAAGACCATAACTTTCTCATTTTTTATGATTTTTGAATGATCTCAATTCCATAATTTAACTCAAAGAGTCCTTAAAATTTTCTCTTCAAGGATCAAAGGCCAATTTTGAGTGGACGGGCTTGTAAGTTTGCAAGACATTATAGGTCATTTTGAGGTTCCATACTTAGAATTTTTCTAAGTATCAAGAATCCGTGTGTTTTTCTCAATTTCAAAATGATGTAACTTTTTTCTCAGATCTCCAAAAGATACCTTTCTTGGAATATTGTAAAGCTTGTTGTGAGATCTTTCCAATGCAGAAAAAATGAGATCACAAAGCCTCACGAGTTGTGTGCACCATGGTTGCAAAGTTGATGATTTGAAACTGGAAATATCACTTAAAGTCAGAAGTGAATTTGTGAAATGTGGCTTCTAATCACCAAATTACCACGTGATTTTCACTTAAGAATGATTAGCAAATATGTCTAAAGTGTTTGGAGCATCAAAACGCATTATTTGGTTGAGTTTTGACACACATAGAGTCACAGGTCCCTCATGCTCACAGATTCACTCAAATTCCCTCCAAACTTCACTATTTCTCTCAATTCTCATTTCTATTCACTCTCCTATAAATAGAAGACCACATTCCCTTTAATTTCCCAAGCTTGGATAGTCAAATAAGCTCTTCCCGGACCTCACAAAACCTCTAAATTTTTTGAATTCATTTTCTCCTTTAGAGGCCCTTTCATTCCTTTATTTTGGTTTAGTTAGCTTTACCGTACTCCTCCGAGACTAACACGTCCATTACTGAAGCTTCAAGTTCTCCCAGTTATCTATACCAAGTTCACCGTCAAGGAAAATTTCTTCATACTTCATTCAGGTAGTTAACTCATTCATTTTGCTTCAAATAAGTTTTCAATCTGCTCTCCTCATCTCTTTGAATCTCATAATTCTTATAATTTTAATTTTCATTAAGAATCGATCATGTAATCTCAAGAGTTTGTGCTCGCTATTTTCTGTTTCTTTTGTAAATTAAGCAATACACAACTTATATAAATATTTTGTGATGCCATGGTTGAGTTCGTCTCAGTGAGACGCTTCAAATGATATCGATCTCGTAAACGTTGAAAGCCATTTTTGGTTTGCTCCGGGGAAGGTCATCGAAAGAAATGACCGGAGGAAATTCACGGCGGCTCTGCATTTTTAAATTATTTTCCCTTGTGGACCAATCAAAGCGTGATACTTAAAATGTTCTGATTGGATGATTTAAAATGAAGTAAGTGATTTTATTTCACTAAACTCCATGGTACACACGCGCTCTGGACCACTTGATCTGATTACTTTGCATAGTCAACTCAGATCCAACGCACCATAATTTTTCTCCATTTATTTCCTTTTTCTAATTTTTATTTTAATTGTTTTCAAGTTTAAAAAATCATAACTCATTCAAATTTTATCTAAAAAATATGAAAAAAAAAATCACAAAAATATTTTATCTTATTTCTGATTTAACGATATTTTTTCCATAATTCTTTTAATGAGTTTTGGTATTTTTAAAAAAATTGTATTATTTGCTTGGTTTTAATTATTTTAAAAATACTTTTTTTTAATTTTAAAATTCTGGAAAAAAATATAGAAAATGATTCAATGATTGTTTGACACCTATGTCAATTTTATTGGGATTTTTATCCTGACATTTCTATTTTTCACTATTTTTTACTTTTTTAAATTAATTTTTGATATTTTAAAAATAGTTTCTGATTTTCAAAAATCATAAAAAAATTTGTAAATATATTTTGAGGTATTCCTGATTTTTTTGTGCACATAGGTGAAATTTATTTGAATTTTTTAATATAGTTTGATTTTTCTTCCTTATTTTCCATTTAAAAGCCATTTAAAAAAATTATATCTCTTTATTTTTAATTATAATATTTTAATTTTTTTAAGTATTAGCCTCTGAATTTTGTCAATCTTCTTGATCATTTGAAAATGATTCCTTGATTCATTTTGGTCTTGATTTATTTTGATTTATTTGTTTTAAATTCAATTCTTTTTTACTTTTCTTGTGTTACAAGTTTCACGAGTGTGGTTTCTATCACACCTCTAACTTGTATAGTACATACATTACTATTGACTGACCTCAAAATAGGTGTAACTTCTATATAAGTCCACTTGTGATTGCTTAACATAGCGCTAAATTTGTCTGATTCAGAAAATAATCATTTGTGGCCCAAACATATGTTTGTAAGCCCAAGTATGTTTAATTTGAAGTCTTGGATCCAATAAATTTGAAGTTCATAGTTAAGAGGCTTTGATTCTATCAATCCTCTAACGAACTTCATGAATTTTGGTCCAAATGAATATTTAAACATCGTTGATCATATGTGGTTGCTTTGAGTACTTGAAATGGATGATATACTTGACAAAAAAGCAAGTGTGACTTATTGTTAGGAGGCTTTGATATTTTTAATCCTCTAATGAGTTTTCTAAAGCAAATTTCAAGATGATCATTCAACTAAAATTTTATTATACTTGACTTGTAATATACTAACATGCTAATTATTGACTCTTATTTTTTAGGTTTATTGTACCTTTACTTATAGGCATTCTTTATATATTTTTACTTATCTTTTACTTTTGCTCGTTTGAGCATCTATTTTATGTTATTTTATCTTTGCTCACCTGAGCTTTATTTTCTTCATTTTTAATACACTTAATAATCAACTTGATCATTAAAAACTTTAAGGTTACTTGGACTATCTGGTTACTATCCCTAGGACTATGGAGTTGTGGGTTCCTGAGACTTAGAATAGAAGCCCTGAGACCTTGGAACTCTGTAATCTTTGGTTGATATTTTTGTGAAGATGTTCTAAAATCCTTGGCTTTTTCTCTAAGGCATTGGTTTGAATTTTTTATGTGTGCATGTCATTATGAGTTTCATACATTGTATGTGATTGAGAGTTCCTTTGTATACAATTGTTACTTTGGCCAATTTTCGTCAGTGAAGTTTGCTTGGTACTTAATTAATTTGAAGTTTGGTATTCATCTGAGGTTTAGTATTTTTTCTTGCTTTGTTTTAATCTAATGGATGGGAATTCTACATTGACTTCTTATGTCATGTGATTGCATGCACTCCAATCAAAGTGTTTTGATGAAGACTACCATACGTAAAGTCAAAGAAATATTAAGACTGTGGAAAAGAAGATGTTCAAGATCATATAATATTTCAAGATCATTTTATGAAGTCTTCTACAAGTGTACAACCAACTTTCAAGATGAAGATTCATCAACAAGTTAGGAATAAGTTTTAATTTGAGGTTCTTAAGATGATATAGTACTCAAAATATACTCGAAACATTTTACATAAGTGTCATGATCATTTAAGATTAAAAAATTTCATGTCCATCAATTGGAAAATAAGTTTTTATCACTTTCACTTATTGGTAACCAGTTACAGGGTTACAATAACCGGTTACAGGGCTTCTCAGAAATAAAAATCATTTACTAGTTCAGTGGTAACCGGTTACAAATTTTGGGTAACCAGTTAAAGCCATGAAAATTTGAAAAATACACATGTTATCCCATTTGTGTAACCGGTTACAGCCCTACATAAACCAGGTTACCGCCGAAGAAAAAATTCAAATATTTTATGTTTTACATGGTTGTTGGGTGATACCTCTTGAGATCCAACCATTGTATCTTTTTATTCATTTAGCGTATAATGAAAAGGTGCATTTTACATATAAAATTTGTTTTCATTTCGATCATAACACATAACACATTATTAAAACTTTAAAAATTTCTTAAGAGTTGTAAAACTTTGAGTATTTACATATTGCATGAAACATTGTTTAGAAATTTCATACCCATCATTGTTTCAGCATATATTGAGCACTAGATCTGACTATAAACTTCTTACTAAATCTTGTGTTAGTGTCTTGATAATCATGGTGTTATTCAAGAATTGATCATACTTTGTAAAAATCAGATTTTGTATTACATTAAACTTGCATTTCAGGATTGTTAGAGCAAGTGTGTGCATTGAAGAGGATTGTTCTTTTTGCACTTAGTGTTCAAGATCTTAAAGGATTTAGGAGCCTTTTATCTCCCTATAGATTAGATAGTAAGGCATCACCTTTGGTTGATTAGGCATGTGCAATCATTCTAAACTATATTGAAATCTCTTTCGTATTGGCAAGAGGACCGAAGTACTCTTGATCTGTGAGGGGAACCAGTATATGTCTGGTGTTCATTTACTTTCCGCACTTTATTATTTTCATCACCATAACCAGAAAAATAAGAACTTTAAAAGAGAAGGAAAAAATTTACCATCACCTAATTCACCCCGCTTCTTAGGCACATTATTAACTTATATTTGGCATCAGAGCAAGTTAAGGTAACTTGTTCCTATTCGATCCAGAATGGATTCCGCAAAACTAACTTTCAAAGATGGTGGTAGTAATAACAAGCCTCCATTATTTTGTGGTGAATACTTTAACTTTTGGAAAATTCGCATGAAGGCCCATTTAGAAGCAAAAGGAGAAGAAATATGGGATGCTGTCCAAAATGGTCTGTTTACTCCGATATGTGTTTTCAATGGTGTTGGAACATCAAAGCCTAAAACATCATGGGATGACGATGATAAGAAAAGGTCATTTATGATTAGAAAGCAATCAATCTTCTTTAAGGTGCACTTTTCATGGATGAATTCTTTTGTGTTTTGGCATGTACAATGGCAAAGGAAATCTGGGATACTTTGGTTGAAACACATGAAGGAACAGTCAAAGTCAAAAGATCAAGATTGAATACTTTGAGTCAAGAGTTCGAGATGTTTAGAATGGAACCCAGAGAATCTATTCTCAATATGCAGAAAATATTTGTTCATTTAACAAATCATTTAAAGGCTCTTGGTAAAACTCTCACCATTGACGAACTCAACCTAAAGGTGCTTCGATCTTTAACTAGAGAATGACAACCAAATGTAACGACTATTTATGAAAAGAAGAATTTATCCAATATGTCATCTGCAACTCTATTTGGTAAATATTAAGAGTACTAGACGGAACTTGGAAAACTTGTTATGCATGAAAATCAAGAAAAGACATCAAAAGGCATTGCTTTGAAGGTGGAATCCAAGGAAGTCGCTATTGAAGAAAATATGGAAGAAGATGAAAATTTCATGCTTCTTATAAGTAGGTTAGGAAAATTCTTTGGTCCTAAAAATAATTTTGGTAACTCTAACTTTGTCAAAAGGAATAAATTCTTAAAGAGAAAGGATAAAGAAGCCTCCACATCAAATGTTACATGATATGAATGTGGAAAGCAAGGCCATATCAAACCGGATTGTCCAAACCTCTCCAAGAAGGATGGAAAAAAAGGAAATAAAGACTCCAAATACAAGAAATCCTACATTTCTTGGGATGACAATGAAGTTAGTACATCATCTGAATCAGAGAATGACGAATGTGCAAATTTAGCATTGATGGCTACTCATGAATCCGATGATGATGATGAAAATGAAGAGGTTAGTACCAATTTTAGACTTTATGATGAAAATTATCATGGTGCAATTGATGAACTTCTAAGTGAATGAAAATTCTTGTATAAAAAAGTATCAACACAAGAAAGGGACTTATTTCTTTTCAAGAAAATATTGATACTATAAACAAGGATCTTGAATGTCAAAAACATGTTTTTCTTAATGAAAAACAAGACTTTGTATGCAAAAAATGTGAATCATATGCTTTTCAAATTGTTTAACTAAAAAGAGTTATTGAACGATATGAAAAGGGTCAAATTAGTTTGGAAGGGTTTCTTAGCCAAGAAAGATATCCTAATGACAAAAGTGGACTTGGTTATTCAAAAGTAAATAAATCAAGTTCCAACAAAACCATTTTTAAACGCTAGTAATAAATTTGAAACTGATAAGGCCATTAATGTGCAAATTGATAATATTAATCAAAAGAAAAAGAAAATAGTTGTTAAGAAAAAACAAGTTCCAAGATACAAGAGCAACTTTATTCTAAATTGTTTTTATTGTGGTATTCTTGGTCATACACCTAATGCTTGCTATGTTAGAAACTTTAGTATGGCAAGTGGACACTATGTATGGGTTAAGAAAGGAACTAACTATGAAGGATCCAAAGAAACATAGGTAACTAACAAGAAATAATTTCTTTTGTTTTGTAGGTATGCTTGAAATTCATTCAAAATCTATGGTATCTTGATAGTGGATGGTCGAAGCATATGATGGGAGATGTTAACAAATTTTCACATCTAACATTAAAAGCCAAGGGGTATGTCACCTATGGATATAATACCAAAGGAAAAATTCTTGGCATTGGCAAAGTTGATGCACTACCTTTCACATCCTTAGAAGATGTTCTCTATGTCGAAGGACTCAAGCACAATCTTCTAAGTATTAACCAACTTTATGACAAAGGGTTCAAGATCAAATTCAATAAAGATGAATGTTTGATCATGGACAAAACAACCAATGAGGTAAAACTCAAAGTTAAAAGAATTAACAATATTTTTATGATATCTTTAGATGAGTTATCTTTGAAAGTAAAATGTCTTATGGTAAATAATAATGAATCATGGTTATGGCATAAAAGGGCAGCCCATATACATATGAAACATTTAAATAAATTAACCAAACATGATCTTGTCATTGGATTACCAAAGATAAAATTTGTCAAAGATAAATTGTGTGATGCTTGTCAAAAGGGAAAACAAACCAAATCAACTTTAAAATCTAAGAATGTGGTGTCTACTACAAGGCCACTACAATTGTTTCATATGGACTTATTTGTTCCATCAAGAACAAGAAGATTCAGAGGTAATGTATATAATTTAGTTATTGTTGATGATTTTTCTAGATACTGTTGGACTTTGTTCCTTGTGCAAAAAGGTGATGCTTTTAAGACATTTAAGAAATATAAAAAGCAAATTCAAAATGAAAAATCATTAAAGATTGTATCCATAAGAAAGCATGATGGTGGAGAATTCCAAAATGCATATTTTAAAGAATTTTGTGATGAATATGGTATCTCTCACAATTTTTCAGCACCAAGGACTCCACAACAAAGTGGAGTAGTTGAAAGAAAGAATCGATTTCTAGTGGAACTTACAAGAACAATGCTTAGTGATGCAAACCTACCAAAATATTTTTTGGGCGGATGTGGTTAGTACGACATGTTATGTTGGAAATCGAGTTATTATTAGACTTTTCATGAAAAAGACTCCATATGAACTCTTCAAAGGAAGAAAGCCAAACATTGCTCACTTTCATATTTTTGGATGCAAGTGCTTTGTCCTCGACAATGACAAAGACAGTCTCAGTAAGTTTGACGAGAAATCCGATGAAGGTATATTCCTTGGTTAATTTCTTTCAAGTAAAGCTTATAAAATATACAATAAAATAACTTTAAATATAGAAGAATTTATGCATGTTTCTTTCGATGAAACTAACCCCTCAAAAGAGCATATAATCTCTTGTGATGATGATGTTTTAGATAAGCCAATAGAATGTTTCCAAGGCCAATCAAAATAACATTCAAGATTCTTTCATAGAAGAAACTTCTCAGCAAGATCTACCTAAAGAATGGAGAACTCATCGAGATCACCCAATTGACAATATTATCGGTGATATTAACAATGGAGTATCAACAAGACTCAATCTTCAAGATGCATGTCTACACATGGCATTTGTATCTCGAATTGAACCTTAAAAAATAGATGAAGCTTTGTTGGATGACCATTAGATGGTTTCTATGCAAGAAGAATTAAACCAATTTGAAAGAAGTCAAGTTTTGGAACAAGTACATGGACCAAACATAAAACATATCATTGGAACTAGATGGGTATTCAAAAACAAACTGGATGAGAATGGGATAATTATGTTGAACAAAGAAAGATTGGTCGCACAAGGATACAATCAAGAAGAAGGAATTGATTTTTAAGAAACCTTCGATCCGGTTGCAAGGTTAGAATCAATTAGATTATTATTGGCTTACACCTGTTCTATGAATTTTCAGCTTTTCCAAATGGATGTCAAGAATGCATTCCTGAATGGATACATTAATGAAGAAGTCTATGTCAAACAACCTTCTGGTTTTGAAGACTTCAAGAATCCTTCACATGTCTTTAAGTTGAAAAAGGCTCTTTATGGCTTAAAACAAGCACCAAGGGCATGGTACGATCGACTTAGAAATTTTCTATGTGAAAAGGGACAAGTGGACAAGATGCTTTTTATCAAGAAGATCAAGAATCATACTCTATTTGTTCAAGTGTACATCAGTGATATCCTATTTGGATCAACAAATAAAGACTTATGTGAATAATTTTCATCCATGATGCAAGGAGAATTCGAAATGTCCATGATGGGAAAATTGAACTACTTTCTTGGATTACAAATCAAGCAACTTACAACGGGGAATTTTATTCATCAATCAAAATATTGTAAAGAGTTATTTAAGAAATTTGACATGGATGCATGCAAACTTATTTCCACTCCAATGGGTTCAGGAACTTATGTGGATCTTGATGTAGTCGGTGTGCCCATAGACGTTTCAAAATATCGAGGAATGATTGGCTCCCTATTATACCTAAGGGCAAGTCGACCCGATATCATATTTAGCGTATGCCTTTGCAAATCATATTGATATACAACATCATTTTCTCTGGAATCATGTGCAAAATGGTGATGTAGAAATCTCATTTCTTGATACACACAACCAACTAGCAGACATCTTTACAAAGCCTCTAGAAAAAGATCCAGTCTTTAAGATTCAATGAGAACTTGGTATATTAGATGAACAAGACGTATAACTCATATATATGAATCATAAAAGCTGCATGTATTCTTTTCATGAACTTTTATATTATTCTTACCAAGTATATCTCTCTTCATCTTACATTCACTTTGAATGGTTCTATATAATATTCACCTATATGTTTTAATGTCATATATACTTGTTAATATGTTGTTATACATGTTTGGTTGAAGTTACAATAGATAGGTATAGGTTCTGGACTAGTTTGTGCTATATTTTCACATTTTTCACTGTCAGTAACCGGTTACCCTAAGTCAGTAACCGGTTACCATACAAACAAAAGCGTTTTAACTTTCTTGTCACCTTCAGTAACCGGTTACCGCATAAAGTTTTTCAAAATTTTGGTTTAGTCAAGGCATTTATAGTTTCCAACATCATTTCCCTCCAATTCTTTTTTATCTTTGACCAAAATTATTTCCCACCTAAAATCTTCCCACCAAAAATTACTCTTACCAATTCCAATCTCCATCCAATTTTTACTTCACCAAAAGAGTAATTCCCTCCAAAAATTATCTATAAATACTTAATCATTCTTACATTTTCAACTCACAACACAAACATTCTCACTTACATAAATCTCTCCATCCAAACCCTTTCTCTCCAAGAAAAACTCCAACCTTTGTCATGGGGCCATCAAGAAAGGAGAAAGGAAAGTCAAAGGCCATTGAAGGAGAATCTCAAAATCAAGAGGAACATGATCCAATCTTGGCATTTTGATCTCGACCACTCACTCCGGTAAAGTATGGTAATCTCTCATCATTTCCTTCAACAAGTTTTAGCTTTCCATCAATGTTGGCTTGGTAAGGAGTAGGTGAAATCATCACTAAATTTGGAGTTTACTACCCGGATTTGGTTCGTGAATTCTATGTAACTATGCAAATTGGTGTCGACGGTGTTCTTTTGTCATGGGTAAAAGGGAATCACATCTTGATGTCAACCAATCAATTTGGAAAAACCTCGGGTGTTCCTAGTGAAGTCTTACTCATCAAGCATGTATATACCATTGGTTTTTATGCTTACAACCGTACTCACTACTACTATAACATCACTCGTCTCTCTGAAAAATAAATCTTGGACAAGAAGAAAGAAGTCGGTTCTACAACAAATCGGTTAACTTTGTATTCCTCCAACCTCACTGTAAATGACCGAATGCTACATTACTTTATTTCTTACATTTTGCTTCCTAATAACTCAAATCACTCTCAAATAAGTGATGTTGAGATGCAAGTCTTGTTTGTAATAAAAAAAAATTTCAAATAAATTGGGCATACTTAATCACGAACTATATGGAGCATCTCAAAAATATATCTGGATGACTTCCATATTCTCATTGGGTAACCAATATTCTCAAGTTTGGAAAGGTTAACTTCCGAGGAGAAACCTAAACCAAAATGACTTCAAGAGATTGTGAAATATCGATTGCAGCGGAAAACAAAAATATAGGAATTTTCAAAGATGAAGATGGATTGTTCAAACATAGATAAAAAGGAACTTCCTCCAATCAAGATGAACATCCTCTACCACCCGCATATGACGGAGAAATATCAAATGAGATGATTTATCACAAACTTTACTCAATGGAAAATTTCATGATATCACAATTTCGTGATATTCGTCAAGAGTGGGCAACCTTCAAGCCAATCAAGAGGATCCAATGGTTGATAGTGTTGATGAAGAATTCTAAATGCCTTAGTACATTTGTTTGTTTTTTATGTTCTTCCTATGTAATGTCTTTATCTTTTGCATTTTGTATCGTATTTCCTTCTGTATCGTTTATGTCAAACAAGATCTAGTGTCTAGTGTGTTTCTAAGTATGCATTAAATTTGTGTTTGTGTTACAAATTGTGTTATATTTTACTTGTGTTTTATATTCTGTTTTATTATGGTCTTTTCCCCATTATTTTTGATATTGGCAAAGGGGGAGAAGACAATGTGTGCTTGTGTTTAATGATGCAGAAATTTTTTTCCATATTTTAAAGCTTCCTCTTTGAAAAAAAAGTCTTTAAAGGATACATAAATTCAGGGGGAGATATTCAACTTAGGGGGAGAATGCACATCATTATGGTACACATACAAGCAACACTCAAAGACCTTGATTCACAAGCTACAAATGTTAAATTGTTGTCTACATTAAAAACGGGGAGAATGTGATTGCATGCACTCCAATAAAAGTGTTTTTATGAAGACCACCATACATAAAGTCAAAGAAATATCAAGGTTGCGGAAAAGAAGATTTTCAAGATCATATAATATTTCAAGATCACTATGTGAAGTCTTCTACAAGTGTACAACCAACTTTCAAGATGAAGATTCATCAACAAGTTAGATACAAGTTTTAATTTGAGGTTTTTAAGATGATATAGTGCTCAAAATATACTCTAAACATTTTACATAGTCATGATCGTTTAAGAGTAAAACATTGCATGTCCATCACTTAGAAAATAATTTTTTATCAGTTTCACTCAGTGGTATCCGGTTACAGGGCTTTGCAGAAATAAAAATTATTTACTGGTTCAGTGGTAACCAGTTACAGCTTTTGGGTAACCGGTTACAGCCATGAAAATTTGGAAAATACACATGTTATCGTGTTTGTGTAACCGGTTACAGCCCTACAGTAACTAGGTTACCGTTGAAGAAAAAAATTCAAATATTTTATGTTTTACATGGTTATTGGGTGATACCTCTTGGGGTCCAACCATTGTATCTTTTTTACTCATTTAGAGTGTAATGAAAAGGTGAATTTTACATATAAAATTCGTTTGCATTCTGATCATAACACATAACACATTTTTCAATATTTAAAAAGTTCTTAAGAGTTGTAAAACTTTGAGTATTTACATATTGCATGAAACATTGTTTAGAAATTTCATACTCATCATTTTTTCAGCATATATTGAGCATTAGATCTGACTATAAACTTCTTATTAAATCTTGTCTTAGTGTCTTGATAACCATAGTGTTATTCAAGAATTGATCATACTTTGTAAAAATCCTATTTTGTATAAGATTAACCTTGCATTCCATGATTATTGGAGCAAGTGTGTGCATTGAAGAGGATTGTTCTTCTTGCACTTAGTGTTCAAGATCTTAAAGGATTTAAGATCCTTTGATATTCCTATAGATTAGATAGTAAGTCATCACTTTTGGTATGATTAGGCTTGTGCAATCATTCTAAACTATAGTGAAATCTCTTCCGTGTTAGGAAAAGGGCTGGAGTACTCTCGATCTGTGAGGGGAACCAGTATATATCTGGTATTCATTTACTTTCCGCACTTTATTGCTTTCATCACCATAATCATAAAAATAAGAACTTTAAAAGAGAAGGCAAAAATTAACCATCACCTAATTTAGCCCCGTCTTAGGCACATTATTAACTTACATGTAAAGTGTTGGCTTCTTGTCTGTTAGATCGTTCTTTTCCTTATCTTTTAACTTATCTTGTAGGATAGTCCCTTCATCTCCTCCAATCTTCTTTAAATTTAAAAATCTTCTCCTCCTTTTCAAAACTCTTGTTGTTTTTTTAACTTGAACCGCTTTCATAATAAACTTGGACTTCGGTCCATGCATTTTTAAAAATCTTTTCCTAATTAAAATCTCAATCGATTTAATCATACTTTGACATCTTTTTAGAAGACTAAAAGTCATTAACCTCATTCAAACCATTTTTCCACTTTTTTTTTTATTTTAAAACTTTTCTCAAAAGATTAGACTCTTGTTGATTCTTGTAGTAATGCAAGCTACTATACTTCTACAATATGTAGTGAAGTGAGCCATTTTCCACTTGGGTATTGAGTGATAGGTTTTAAATCCAAGACTTTGTCCTCCACTTTGAGATGATGTAAATGCTCATTTCTTATAATTGTGGGTAGTAGTATGTTTTCCACTCGGATATGACGATGATGTCCCTTCTCTTAAAATTAACAAACACACATGTGTTTTAAAATTTTTGAGGTGAACTACGAGTATCCTGATCCCCTATTGCACAGAAGGCGGTACATAGGCACTAAAGGTTCGCAACTACGGCAGCTGCAAAAAAATTGTAAAAAATACCTATTTTCTCATCTCCACCATCTATTTTCTGTATACACCTTTTATAGCCAAAATATACAGATTTTCAAAGTGGTTCCTACGGAGTACCATAGATGTTTAGGGTGCTAATACCTTCCCTTTTCATAACCAACTCCCATACCTAGATTCTATCCCTCTTTTTTTTTGGTTTTATTCTCTCTTTCCCCATTTCCTTTGGAAACAATAAAGTGCGGTGGCGATTCTTATTTGACCTGTATGAGTTAAGTCAATCCAATGGCTTAGTCTCAACATTTCTACCACTACACAAGACAATCTACATTTTCTAAGAAAGAAAAATCCAAAGATAAACATGACACTCTTGACAAAAAGAAGAAGAGAAATCAAAGCAAGAGTCATAACAAACCTAGGAAGGCCTATGCAACTTGGGGAAGCGACATTGAATCTTCAAGTGATGAGGATTATAATGATGATGATGAATTGAAAATTTTTTGTTTTTCAACTTACTTCAATAATAGAAGAAAGAAGGAACACAAACCATCCAAATATGATGAAGTGTGCCTCTCCAGTAATTATTATGAAGATGAGAAGAAAGGATTCAAAGCATCTAGAATAGATGAGATTCATCTCTCTAATCACTACCAAAGAAGTAAGAAGGATTAGGTAAATTTTTCTCAAAATAAATATGTTAACAAATTGACTCATCTTTATTTACTTGAAGCTTTTCAAAACATACATAGAGAAGCTATTGAAGCTTTTAAAAAACTTGCTTCAAATAGGAAAAACTTTTCTTATTTAGAAGAAAAAACTTCAGAAACTGGAAATTAAATGGAAGCTCTAAAGAATTCTCTTCTGAGTATTCATAAAGTCAAGAATAAGATGGATGACAACTCGTTTAACTTTGACTGTGATACTTGTTACATTTGGCAACAAGAGGTTAGAACTCTTAAAGCCAAATTAACCAAGGCTCAACAACCAAAGGTTACTTCTGCTATAGATCCATCAAAGTTTAATAAACCTTTAAATCTACCATATGAAAAATACATCTTTGTTGAGAAGAAAAGAAAAAGTGACATCTCTCTGAACATAACTTGTCACTATTGTTGTATGAAAGGAAACACCGTTGCAAAATGAAAACATAGTAAACATTCAAGGAAACAACATAGATTTGGTACCTAGTTTTTCTTGTTGATATTTACATGAAAATTTGTCTTGATTCTATGAAGTTATGGGGGTTCATGTGTAGATACATCAGGACAATTTGTAAGTGACACATTCAAAATTGGTTGACTTCATGACAAGAAGGGTGAATATGTTCTCAAGAATCATCAATAATAAAATCAATTGATAAAGGATCTTAAAGTCATCTTGAGAAGGTAAAATTGTTGGAACATAGGTTATAATTGTTCATGGCACGCTAAGCATTTGTTCATGTTCTTGAGCTTCTCGTGTAATGCTTGTGCATACTCCGTATAGTCAGTGAGGTTGTATCGTTTCAGTTTTTCTTCTCTTAGAATAAGCTAGTTCGATTATCATTTTATATCTATTAGTATATAATGCATGTTGAATATCTTTTTCTCATATGTTAACTTCCAAAAATTTCAACTAAATATGTGAATATTTCAATTTACATGATTACAGTGACATGGATCAAATTATACACTTATGTGTGTTTTTTATTTATTGTAATATATGTGCACTTTTGTATTGTACATTGCTGAAATTGAATAACTACAAGAAATATTGTTCACACATGCATACATTCTAACATTACACATAACAAATTTCTCTTGAGTCTTACAATAATTTGTTGTTTTTAAGGCATTACAGGTCAGCACATAAACTCTATGTGTCGACATATAAATTCAATTTTCATAACGTTTCAATTTGCTTAGTATGTGTCGGCACGAAAAATCGCATAGGTCGATATATAAAATAATTTTTTGTGTTGTTATGCAAAAGCTTCAGTACACGTTGGCACATAATATGTATGTGTCGACACGTAATCTAATCTGATAAACACATGTGTTCAGATTGGGTCAAAACCTTACCATTTTCATCTTCCATTTTCATTCACTATCCTTTTGTGTCCTAAACCTAAACTGAATTCTCTTTTCTCTCAACTTAATTTCGTTCAAACTCTTCTCCTCAACATAAATTGTGTTATAAACCTTATTCCTCTCACTTCATTATCATTCATCTCCTTCAATATTCTAAATTAATTACCATTCAAAGCCCACTATAATGTGTATCTAGCCCTTCTACACTCATTTATTTCATCTTTCATTCATAAAATCCTATATATTATGTGTGTACTTGTTGTTTTATGCATTTACCCTTGTCATAACATCATTTCCATTTGTGAGGGAAGCATATCTCTCTACAAATCTAAATAATTTGGTTGAGGAACTCTGTCAAACACCTTTCGAGAAAGTTTGATTTGGTAAGATTTCTCTTGGCTCCTACAATTTCAAGAGACAAAGGGCTGACAGAGGTTAAGGGAAGGTTGGTTCATCCTCAAACACTTCTGAATTTGTGTTTGATCTAGATCATGAAGATAACATGGAATTTTTTGAAAAAATGTCATGGAAGAATTGTTGCCAAGC
Source organism: Vicia faba (assembly GCA_948472305.1). Classification (NCBI taxonomy): domain Eukaryota; kingdom Viridiplantae; phylum Streptophyta; class Magnoliopsida; order Fabales; family Fabaceae; genus Vicia; species Vicia faba. The sequence continues at coordinate 1,395,513,826 of OX451736.1, read as the reverse complement.
AACATTACTACAAAGTGCGTACCGCTGAAGAACTTCATATTCCTAAAGTTATAATCAGGCTCAACCATCAAGGAATCAACTATTTCCTATAGTTGACACAACACTACAATGAGGATTTGATTCACATTTTCTATTCTAGATTGCACAAGCGGGATAGGCTGAATTCACTTTCGTTATTGGAGGTAAATCCTACACTTTTACAAATGATATAGGGAGGATTGTTTTATAATTACTATAGGTGATGAACCAATGGTTATGGACTCAAGAGTTCATCATGATTTCAAGTGGATAATGCATTCTAATGAGCAGTTAAAAAAGCTAAGGGATAACAACAACAATGATGGAATTACTACTGGATGCCTCAAGAGATTGTCATGCATATTACATTGGTTTGTGTTGTACCCCAAAATTTTCCTGCTTATTTTATTGAAATCATACTCCTAGAGGTCCCCAAGTGCTCAAGGTTGACCAAGAATTGACTAGACAAATTCTCCTCCTAAGCAATGGATTTCCAACTAGGGTTTCATTTTTCATAAATAAGTTTTTATTTCAAAGGCTTCAACGTATCTCCATGGTTCCTAATATGTCCTCAAGAATGCTCATGCAAATTTTCATGCCTTCCATTACTAGTTTGCTCAGTCAATTATTCAGATGACTGGAAATCAACTATTTTAGGTCAAAAGTCAATTGTGGTCAATATATAGTCAAACTTCAAGATTTTTGGTCAACATCAACATTTTGAAGTGATATCATCATTTGATCAAGGGTTGATCATGATTCCTCAAGGAATTTTCTCAAATCATCAAGAATCCAAAAGTACAAAATTAGGGTTTCTTAGAAAAAGTCAACTGAACTTTGACTAAGTATAACTTTCACATGCTTCATCCATTTTGACCCAAACAAAGCTTACTGTGAAGAAAATTCAATTCCCTACAACTTTTCTTTTGTCCTCAAGTTCAAAAAATGCATCATTTGAAAGATATGAACCAATATATTATAGGTCTTCTTGAAAGTCAACAAAAAAGCATTTTTTGTCAAGGCAAGTTACATCAAGATAAGTTCTCCAAATCCAAAAATTATCAAAAGATAGATTGTATGGGACATATTGAGATTTCCAAAAAGTCAAAGGTCATGTCCAAATGATAAAAATTGAGTAAGATATGCATTTCACAAGTTAGTTGATTTTGAGGAATTTCAAGAAAGGCACATTGAGCAAAATAGAATTTTTAGACTAATGGGCCTACTTCTTTTGACTTTAAGCATGTCCATAATGTCTTAAAGGACCCCTAAGTCAATTTTTACAAGGCCTTGATTTTATTTGTATTTTATTTTGACTTTTATTTAATTAAAAATTAAATAAATGAAAATAAATGCAAGAATTAAGGGCCGTGACATTTGGGCCTTACTTGACCCATCAAGAGGACCCAAAATTTGTGCAAAGCATGTGGAAAAAGGACCATATTCATCATGTTAAAAAATGGAAATAAAATTAAAAAAATGGCATATTTTCAATTTTGTGATTTTGTGTTCAAAGCATGGTTAATGGTATTGATTCCTGCCATGTTTTCTTGACCTCATATCCCTCTATAAATATAGAGAAAAAGTGCAAGCAAGGGAAACACACAAGTTGCTTAAGCAAGCCATACCAAAATTGCACAAAATTGTCCAAAGTTGTAAAAACTCAAAACCAAATATCTAGCCTTCCTCAGTCAAAAACAGGCATCACAATGTGTTCCTGAGACTCCCAGGACTTATCCATGTTCCTCACAAGACCTGAAATTCCCTAGAACGGCCTATCCAAATCCACCGGTGGTAAGGAATATTCATATTTTTGAATCTTTAGTTGTAGGAGAATTTAATCCTTTTTGATGATACAAGTATACTCATAATGGAGTTTAGGGCATGACTAAACGGTCGTGTGATACGGTGGCAGAACCGACTGTTAATACTGGTTTGCATTTTTTGTTCGCAAATTTCACGGTAAGAAAGAGTCACCACCGACTTTTATTTTATCCAATCAGGAAAAGGAAAAAGAACAGAAAAAACCTTTTTTGAGATATTTCTGAGTACGGGGGATAGATTATAGAAAGGGAAGGTGTTAGCACCCTTTCTATCCATGGTTTTCCATGGGCTCTTAGGTACTTGCTCATTTTGAAAACTGCTTGTGTGTGCTTTGTTTTGAAAAGTTTTGTTTTACTACGTGTTAACCCTTGTTTCTGTCCTCAAGAGTGTTACAAAGTTGTTTTTGAAAACTTTGTTTGAAACGTGTTTGTGTGAAAAAAGTTTGTTTGTTTGAGCAAGTACCTAGGAACTAATCTACCTACTCGAAAAAAGTCAGTTCGTTTTCCTTTTAGACAGCGCTATCCCATTATTAAGGAATAGGTAGCACCGTCATTGGAGTTTTAAGGGACGTTTAAGGGACAAATACGATCACAAAAGAAATTCTAGGAAATTTTAGTAATCATCCTAAAGCCTTAAAGATCTTTTCCCGAGGCAACATCCGAATGGGTCATTTTAGATCTTTCGGGGCTAGAGGACGACCACTAACAATTCCTATACTTCACGATCTTTTTACCGAAGGCAACCGAAGTGGAGTAAACCCTAGGAGTGAGCACGTGCGAGTGTATTTTTCAGTTAATTTATCTTTGCACATTTAGGGTTTTCTACCGTATTAATTTTCAGTTAGTCTTTCCATACAATCCTATTAACATACATCTAAGCAGTTTATACTTTGCGGAAATTAAATGCGGGAAAGTTAAAAGTCCTAGCTATTACAAGGCTTTTGCAGATACATAATCATCTTGGAATGAAAATAAAGATGCGGAATTTAAAACCCTAATTACTATTACAAACTCGGAGCAGTTACAATAATAATAAAAAAGAAATTAAAAGCACGCAGTGAATTAAATACGAGCATAATTAGAAAACCTAAAAAATCTAGTTGAAAAATATTTAGGTTATTTTTTTGAGAAAAATTAGGTTATGTACAAATTAAACCCTAATTCCTAATTGATTTAAATTATGAAAAAAAGGATTAAATTTCCATAAATAATTAAACTAACTAATTAAGGAAATAAAATATTTTTATGAAAAAAATGATTTTTGATGTATTTTGTGATTTTTGATTTTATGATAAAAATGATTTTTGTGTTATTTTTAAAAAGAAAATAATTAATCAAATAATTAAAGTAAAGGAAATAAATAGAAAAGAATTAAAATGGGCCTGTTTGGAATCTGAAAAAGGGGGTGCATTGTTAAATTTGTGCCAAGCCCATTAGCTGAGCCCACTCCCACGCTTGATCTTGTGTAGCCATGCTTGGAGGGTGCATCATGGACATCCCTTTAACTGAGCGTTGGATCTGGATTAGTGATGATCTAGTGGTAGGATGATGATAGCGCATGGTAGACGCCTTGATGCGTAGAGCATAGAACTTGCGTGTAAATGTTATGAAAATAGAGAAAATGCTGGGACCTGGGATCGAACCCAAGTCCTCTCCACTTTCCAACGCACGCTTCACCACTGGGCTACATGTTTTAGTTGTTAATATAATAATAAAAATGCATATTATATAAAAACAAAGTGGATAACTGAAAAAATAAAAAATGCGGGTTTTATTCAAACAGGGCAATGGGGTTGTGCCACATATCTTCTTCTTCCCCTGTCAGTCGTCTTAGTTACGATAGTTCTACCTACGGACATCTTCTATGGCTATAACACTGCAAGTTTCAAAAATTCACAACAATCATGATAAATTAATTCTAAGCCCATGGATCAACTCGTCTTGATGCCACGAGCATCATGGTACCCCTTTCTTGGGCCAATTTAACCTGTATGGAAAAACCCTAAAACGGCAAGGTAAATCCTAACAATGGCAAATATGAATACAGACATCAAAACATCAATTAAACCATCCAAACACGTTGCAAATATGTAAATGAACACAAATATATCTTTAGAACATGTTTATGATGAAATAATCATTGTAATCGAATTTGAAAAAGGAAGAAAACCGCGTGAGGTCTAGGGGGCGATTCTGGGCGTGAGGATGCGTGAAACTGATCGTGTTAGCTTCAGAGAGGCTCCAGGAAACGATTGGGAGTGTTGAAATGCTTTGAATTGCTTTCTAGGTTTGAAACCGATCCACCACTTTTTGCCAATTTTTCAGTTTTGTTTGATGCCTTGCACGACCTCCAATCCTTGTTCTTCCGCATTGTTCTTGTTTAGTATATATAGTGTGATGAATTAGGGCAACAAAAATGGTTTGAATCTTTGTAAATCATGGAAATTTGATTTGATTTCCTTGATATATGATATCTTTCCATAACAACTATAATCATGCCAATTTGCTCCAATTAAACCTGGATCTGATTTGATATGATTTGCCAGCCTAATTGGCTTTGATTCCTACAAAAAAATCAGATCAAAAATCAATCTTTTATATTTTTTTGCAATTTATTTAATTTAATTTGAATTTTAAATAATAAAAAATCAAAATAAAATAAATAATGAAGCAATTAATGTGTGGATGCTGATTTGGGTCGTGGACCATGTTTCCAACTAGATTTAATCATGAAAAGCTAGGCCTATTTGACAAAAAAAATGCACTTTTGAGCATATTTGTCTTTTTGGCAATTTTGCAAAAATGGACAATTTTGACAAGGCATATCCACCAATTTTAACCCTAGAGAGTTGTTATAGGACTTTTTATAAAGCTTAGGGTGTCCCCTAAAAAACCCTTTTGGTTTCATCTCAATTGGGTCTTCCATGTTCATCTAAGAAGCTTTGACCAAAAAGGTGTTTTTGTTGACTTTTTAAAAGGACCTATAATGTAGAAATTCATATCTTTTGATGAGTGCATATTTTTAACTTGTGGGATGAATATGAGTTGTAGGGAATTGTGTTCTCTTCAAAATGAGCCTTGGATGGGAGATTTCTGATAAAGTATGAAGAAGTTATGCTTGGCCAAAGTTTGGTTGACTTTTCCTAAGAAACCCTAATTTAGCAACTTATGGGTTTTGATGAATTTGGGGCATTCCTTGAGGAATCATGATCAACCCTTGATCAAATGATGGATATCACTTCAAAATGTTGATGTTGACCAAAAATCTTGAAGTTTGACTGTATGTGGGCCACAGTTGACTTTTGACCTAGTACAGTTAATTTTCAGGCATCTGGGCAATTGACTAAGTAAACTTCTTGTGCAAGGAATGACACATGACATGGATGATCTTGAGAACATATTAGGACCATGGAATAAATTTGGTACCTTTGGAGTTCCCACACCCTGATGAAAATGGAAACCCTAGTTTGAGGTACATTGCCTTAGGAGAGAGTTTGTCTGGTCAACTCATGGGCATCCTTGTGCAAGTTGAAGACCTCAATGGGCATGTGTTGAATAAAATGAGAGGGAAAATTTTAGGGTACAACAGGTCGCATGTCACTTTTAACGTCAGAAATGAACATTGCAATGTTTGACTGTCACTAGGGTTTTGCGTTCGAATCCAATAATACACGAAGCTTTAAAAAAGTTAGAGGCCATATTCTTAATCAGGATACTTTTTTAAGTCGATCTGTTTTGTTTTGCTTTTATTTCATCGTGTTTTGCAGGGGATCCCACCGGAGAAGACGGTGGAAACCACCGGCTCCAGTGGTTGGACTTACCGGACCCAGGTCAAAGGCTGGAATGGCTGAACGGGATGTTTTGATTGGTTTAATCAAAATATTTGGACCCCACTGGAACGCGCGCGTTTGACAACTAATCAATTTAAATTGTTTATATTAAATTATTATTGATTGGGATATAATCACGGATGTAAGGCCGTACCAACAATTGAGTGTGTATGTGTTAAGGCGTTGTGTATGTGCAAGGGCAGGGGTTCGATCCCTGCCTCTTGCACATTATTTTTTCTAGTTATTCTTGCAAATCAGGTGTTAAGCAGACTCACATACATACCATGCGCCTCACGTCTAAGCCTTTGGATTCTAAGACAAGTGGATCTAGCCTTCCTAGAGCGCATCCCCACCATAGATCTCCAACAATGATGTGCACGAAATCTAGCATAGTTGTTGGGCTTAGCCTCATTTGGGCCTAACAAAATTCAAATCTCACCCCCCATTTGCTTCAACAAAAGCAGACCCATTTTCCTATTTCTCTTTTATTTGTTTTAATTAATTTTTATTTTAACTTTTTTTATTATATAATCTAAAATCATAAAAAAATGTAGATTTAGGTTTTTTTAATTAAATTTTAATTTAATTATTGTTACTTTTTATTTCATTATAAAATCAATTAGATTTAGGTTGCAAATCTTTTTCTAAATAAATACAAAAGCATATAGAATTAACTTTCTTTTATTAGTTTTTATCTTCATTAATAATCAATCATTTTGTTAATTAATTAAAAATAGTTTAGTTATTTAATTAATTTTAATTCAAATATTTTCTTAAAATCAACAAAAACAACCCAAAAAAGAATTTTCTTAATTTTCATAGATTTCCTTAGTGTTTTAAGCAAATGTTCTTATTTAATCCTCTCACGTTCATTTTAATTCCCACATTAATACTTTCTCATCTGGCCATGGATTGTAATAGACTAATTAGTTTTTCTTTATTGTATTTATCCCAATTTTGGACTTGTAATTTCCCCCTCCCCGAAGCCATGTAATAGTTAGGTTTAATTTCCGCACTTTAATTTCTCGCACTGATATTGAATTGTTAGATGTATGCCTAATAGGATTGCATGACAAGAATTAAAATAAAAATGTTAGCAAACCTAACACCAAAGAAAAATAACTGAATACAACACACTCGCACGTGCGCACCTCTAGGGTACTCCCACTTGTTGCCTTCAGAATAAACAGTCACGGTTCTCGAATGTAAGAGATTTTAGTGGCTACCCTTTGGTTTAAGAGATCATAAGTCCCTCGGTGACCCTTTCGACGTTGCCTCGGTAAAATTTTCTTAAAACCCTAGGGAAATTACTAAGATATTTTACTAGTTGCCTTTGTAACCGTACGATGACCCTCGATTGTCCCTCAAACCATCAGACGATAGGACTACCTACTCACTAATAGTAGGATAGCACTGTGTAAAGGAAAAGAGGAAAAGAATAAACCTTTTCGAGTAGGTAGATAGTTCTTAGATGCTTGCTAAAATAAAACAATTTCCATACATACACACTTTTCTAAAAATATATTTTCAGAGACACTTTGTATACATTCTCCACGACACGAGAAACATTACAAAGTTCTCCACACAAAGACGTCTTTTCAAAATACTTTTCAAACACACATACACAAGATATTTTTAAATGAGCTAGCATCTAAGAGCCCGTAGATAACTACAGATCGAAAGGGTGCTAACACCTTCCCTTTCCATAATCTACCCCCCATACTCAGAAATAATCTCGAAAGGTACTTTTTCTATTCTTTTCACCCTTTCCTTTGTTGGATAAAATAAAAGTCGGTGGAGTATCTTGTTTACCGCAACATTTGCGAATACAAATTAAAAACAAGTATAACAGTCGGTTCTGCCACCGCATTACAGAACTGACGACTCTTCTTGGGACTTATAATTAGTGGGGTTACCTTAGAGTTAGATCATTTTTAATTTGATTTCCTATTTTTCTTTTTCTGCTTTATTTTTAAAGGGTTTGTTGGGGTTATTGTTAAAGATCCTATACCCGGATCTCGGGCACCTTTTTAGGTAAGTAGCAATAAATCATGGAGGTTGTACGGTGTAGACTGATAGAGACAAAGTGATGGCTACGTTAGTGTGATACTCTGGCTTGTAATAATGTTCCTTGAGTCAGTCTAGGATAACATTAGGCTTCCTTATAGTGTCATTAAGCGCTAACTAACCTTTAGAACCTCTAATGACTCATCCTAGCCATTAGAAAGTAGTGAGATGGCCGGATTTTGTTCTGATCGAAGATTGGTTGATACTCGATGTTACACTAATTAAGATTGGACTTCCGGGATATTTTGGCCGCAATACTTCCGTGCTTGAGCTGAAACAATGCCTGAGAGAAAGGTCAATGATAAGAGATTCCTTAGAACCCGGTTTTTATTACTAGGACAGGTTGAGCCAACTGAAACTTCAAGTGGGTACTTACCTTTAAAACCTCACGCAAGCCTTTAAACCTAAGGTCTTTGTGTGACTTACGTGTGTTTGCTATCTTTGTTTTAAAGCATAATCATAACATCATGAACATCATAACATATCATTTGCACTAACCGTTTCAAGGACCTGGGGATTTATCTCTTCTTTGTTTTGTAGGTTATGGATTCCGCTCGCAGAAAGACCATTCAGATCAACTTCTTATAAATTCCTCCCAAACTTAAGGAATTGGTCTTAAGAGTTCCCGAAAGCTCACCATTTAACAAAATATATGGTCACTTGCTCAGTTTGGTTACTACCGGTTTTGGCGAAGGTTTAATGAGCGTCCTATTCCAGTTCTTTGATCCTAAGCACCGTTGCTTCACATTTCCAGACTATCAATTGGTGCCCACATTGGAAGATTTCTCTAAGCTACTTGGTTTTCCTATATTGGAACAGATACCTTTCACCGGTTTAGAAGAAGATCCAACTTCTGAAAATGTTGCCATAGCCTTGCATTTGAAGCCATCTGACATTGAATCCAATTGGGAAAGAATAAGTGGAGTTAAAGGTCTTCTTGCAAAGTTTTTGATGGAGAAAGCTCAAATATTCCTAGACGCCATGAGTTACCATGCTTTTGAAGATATCTTGGCTCTCTTGATCTATGGGTTGGTTTTGTTCCCTAATTCAGACCAACTTATAAACGTAAATGCCATCAACGTTTTCCTTACTCACAATCCAGTACCTATATTGCTCAGGGATATTCTGCATTCACTCCATACTCGTACTATGAAGAAGCGAGGAACTCTTATGTGTTGTATGCCTTTGCTCTATAGGTGGTTTATTTTACACCTTCCTAGATCAGTAATGAAGAATGATTTAGGCTTAAGGTGGAATCAAAGGTTAATGTCTCTCTCTCACTTGGATATCTATTGCTGTCCTCGCTCTCAATATAACTTATATTTCCTTGTAAACTTTTGTTTTGATTGAACTTACTAATAAAAAGCCTTTGTTTTTGTTTTGGTTAAAAGAGTTTAAATCCTACGAGGTCCTTGAAAACATTGCATAAGCATATCATGCATATCATCACATAAGAAGGTATTTTAAGACAGGTTTCTTATCTTTTCGTTGTTTATTTCAGCAAAAAGAAATGGCTCTTGAATAAACAATTAAGGATCTTCAGGCACATAATGCTTAATTCCAACATATGTTCCTGGCTCTGGCTAAAGGACAAGAAGATCTAAAAGCTCTCATTGTTAAGGAGAAGAAAAAGAAGACAAAGAAACAAATTTGCATCCTGAATATAGGAAGAGTTTTCATAGGACCAGCCAAGCGAGCTCTAGAATTCACAACTCCATTGAATGAGGGGGATAATCAGGAAGAGGATGACAAGAAGACAAAAGAAGAAGATAACAGCCCAAGGACTGATGAAGAGGAAGAAAACTATTCTGAAGAATAATATCCTCCTACTGATGACAAGTATAAACAGCTGGAGGATCGTCTCAATGCTATGGAGATTCAGAGGGTACCCGATTTGGATTTTGAAGAGCCAGGGTTGGTCTCAAGAGTGGTCATCCCACAAAAATTCAAAGTTCCCATTTTTGCAAAGTATGATGGGGTTTCATGTCCTAAATTGCATTTGAGGTCTTATGTCAGGAAGATCCAACCCCATACAGCTGATAGGAAGTTATGGGTTCATTTCTTTCAGGAGAGTTTGTCAGGGATGCAGTTAGAGTGGTTCTATCAGTTGGAAGGAACCAACATCTGTAATTGGGAAGATTTGGATGCTGCTTTTTACAAGCAGTATCAATATAATGCTGACCTCGCTCCAACCCGTACGCAACTTCAAAACATGTCTATGGGTTCTATTGAGGGTTTCAAAGATTATGGCCAAAAATAGAGGGATCTTACAGGTAGAGTCCAGCCTCCCCTGTCTGATAGGGAGTTGGTGGACATGTTCTTGGGTACTTTGACAGGCCCATTTTTCAACCATTTGATTAGAAGCTCTTCAGCCGGATTCACCAAGCTGATACTGACAGGAGAATGAGTGAAAGCTAGTATCAAGAGTGGTAAAATCCAAGGGGATGCTTCTTTAAGTACTGTGAGGAAGCCGTTCAGTGGAAAGAAGGAAGTTAGTGCTGCCTATGGTCAAAGAAATCATGATAAAGTTGAACATCATCCAACGGTAGGAGCTATAATGATCTCCAACCCTGCACCAGCTCAATGACAAAATAATCATCGCAGGAAGGATGTGCCTAGAAGACAATTCACCATAATCAATATACCTTTATCTCAGGCATTGCAACATTTGTTGAAGGCTGACCTGGTCACTCTAAAGGATTCTCCCCAAAAACCAAACACTTCCTCTCCCCTCTACAATCCAAATGCACGATGCGCTTTCCACTCCAACAGCCCGAGGCATGATACAAATGATTGTTGGGAATTGAAGAATAAAGTTCAAGACCTTATTGATGCAAAGGAGATTGAATTTGACCCTCCTAAGACCCCCAATGTAATAACTGCACCAGTGCCCAGGCACGACAAGGGTATCAATGTTATTAATGATGTTCTATTTATTTTTTCTGTGGATGAATTAGCTACTCCTCTTCCAATTGTTAAGAAGAACCTCCTATGAGCCGGTTTTTTTCCAGGATGTAATGAGGATTTCCACCTTTGTGCATCCCTCCCAATGGTTGTATATTGCTGAAGATAGGTTTCCAACGCCTGATGAACGAAAAGGAAATCATGTTGGAGAAGACCCCCTCTATGAAAAGTCTATTTAAAGATTTAAGATGTGAAGATGTGTCAAATATTACCATCTCTAATAATCCTACAAAGGTCTCCTCCAAAAGGCTTATAAGGATTATTGACAGCCCTAAAATTGCTCCACTGATCATTACCACTCCAGGGCCCATACCATATTCCTCCGACAAAGTCATTCTTTGGAATTATGGAACTGACGTTTATTATCATGGCGTCAAGCCAGACCTATTGGCCATCAAGAATGAAGTTATTGAAGATACTGATCCTAGCATTGACAACATTGTTGGGACTAGTAAAGTTACCAGAAGCGAAAGGATTTTCTCTCCTGAAATCTCTCCAAAGACTGTTGCCACTCACGTTGTTACTCTTGTTGCTACTCCTATTGTTACTCATGTTGTTACTCCTACTTCTGTTGTTATTCCTGCTACTGATTCAGCTGAGACTCGGGGCAAAGAAGTATCGGTTGAGCTTGTCCGTACGAAGGCACCTAAAGAAGCCATTCTTGAGGCCTCCAAGCAAGAAATGGAGGAAATTTTAAAAATCATACAGAAAAGTGACTACAATTTTGTGGAACAATTAGGGCAAACCCCTTCAAAGATTTCAATGCTAGATTTTTTGTTGTGCTCTGAGGCCCATGTTAAGGCTTTGGTGAAGTTTCTGGAGTTTGCTCATGTGCCACAAGAGACTTCTGTCGATCAATTCGAGAACTGTGTTGCTAGTCTGACCGCCGATAAAGGACTAGGTTTTTCCGATGCCGATTTGACTACTAAGGGATAAAACTATAATGATTCCTTGCATTTCTCTATTGAATGCATGGGCACTAATCTAGCTCACGTATTAGTGGACATTTGTTCATCTCTGAATCTTCTACCCAAGGGTGACTTAGATAGATTGGACTGTGAAAGACTTACATTGAAGCCCAGTAACATTGTGGTTAGGGCTTTTGATGGTTCCAAGAGAATGGTACACGGGGAGGTAGACATTCCAATTAAAGTGGGTTCCTAAACTTTTGACTCCATATTCTACGTGATAGACATTCTCCCGTCTTACTCTTGCTTACTAGGACGCCCTTGGATTCATGGGGCCGGCGCCGTCATTTCCACTTTGCATCAGGTGCTAAAATATCTGGTTAATGGAAATATTGTTACAGTCCGTGGCGAAGAAGAGTATATGGTAAGACAGTTGAACTCTTTCAGATATGTTGAAATGGATGGCGAGTTCATTGAAACCCCCTGTCAGAATTTTGAAGAGGTTCCTCAAACGATCGTTGTTACCAAAGTTGTTGCTCTTGTTCCAAAGATTACCAGACTTCCATTGAAAATGGCTTCTCTAAAAGATGCTAAGGCTGTAGTTGAATATGGTGGGTGTACTATTTGGGGCCAACATCCTGACATCCCCTACAAGTCTGACAAATTTGGTTTGGGTTTCACTTCAGGAGCTCAAAAAGCTGTTCATCGTGCTCGCATCGGAGGACCACCACTACGCATCAGTAACCTTGGAGTCAATGTTGTAGATGATGATGACAACTACTGTGACCTGGACAATTGGATAATCCCTAGTACCAACGGTGGACCCAAAAATTGGACGGCTAAAGACTTTGTGCCTATTTCTTTTATCCAAGAGTAATTGTTTTTCTCTTTTTGAGGTTATGTAATTTTTGAACAAGTTTAAACCCTAAAAACTTGTGTCTTACCCGAGACACAACGGTCTATTTGTGAGGGTTATCACATTTCATTTTCATATGTCATTAATAAACCATTGGACATTTTTCATTCAAATTTTACGCTCTCTATTTTTCTTTTACTTTATTTTGTCAAAATAGCTATGTGCTCTTACATACACCCACATATCAAATTATAGATCCACATCCACCCTGGATCCCATTGATAATAGTTCTGCTATTGCCAGTTATGACTTTGAAAATACGATCTACCAAACCGAGGACAAAGGTGAGGAAGATTGTGAAGTACCAGGAGAACTTCCTAGACTATTACAGAAAGAGGAAAGAGCAATACAACCTCATGAAGATCCAGTCAAGACAGTAAACTTGTGTACTAAGGAGAATAAAAGGAAGTCAAGATAGGTGCCAACTTGGAAAATGGTGTTAAAGAATGGTTAATTAAGATGTTACACAACTGCGTTGAGATCTTTTCCTGTTCATATAAAGACATATCGGGGCTTGACACTAATATTATGGTTCATCGTCTACCAACGAAAGAAAACTGCCCTCCAGTGAAGCAAAAGGTTTTTCGTATGTGTCCTGAGATGTCAGAAAAGATCAAGGCTGAAGTCATGAAACAATTTAATGCCAGATTCTTAGTTGTTACTTCTTATCCACAATGGGTTGCAAACGTGGTACCGGTACCTAAAAAGTATGGTAAGGTGCTTATGTGTGTGGATTACAGAGATTAGAATAGGGCAAGCCCCAAATATGACTTTCCACTTCCCCATATTGATGTTCTGGTTGACAACATCGGACATCACAAGATCTTCTCTTTCAAGGACGGTTTCTCTAGTTATAATCAGATCAAAATGGCGCCTGAAGACATGGAGAAAACAACTTTCGTCACACAGTGGGGCACTTTCTATTACAAGGTTATGCCGTTTGGGTTTAAGAACACCGGGGCAACCTATCAGTGGGCTATGGTAGCTTTGTTTCATGATATGATCCATCACGAGATAGAGGTCTATGTAGACGACATGATAGCCAGGTCTCAAACTGAAGAAGAGCACCTGAATCATTTGCAAAAACTATTTGAAAGGCTGAAGAAGTACAAGCTAAGACTGAACCCGGACAAATGCACCTTTGGAGTAAGATCTGGTAAGCTCTTAGGTTTCATTGTCAGTGGAAAAGGTATTGACGTAGACCCTGCAAAGGTTAAAGCATTACAAGAAATGCCAACTCCCTGCACTAAGAAGGAGGTTAGGGGATTCTTGGGACGTCTAAACTACATTTCCATATTCATTTCTCACCTAACCGCTACTTGTGAACCAATCATCAAATTACTAAAGAAAGATCAAGTAGTGAAGTGGAATGATGATTTCCAGACAGCCTTTGATAGAATCAAGGAGTATCTTCAAGAACCTCCAATTTTGATGCCGCCAATTGAAGGAAGACCTTTGATCATGTACTTAACAGTATTAGAGAATTCCATTGGGGTGTGTGCCGGGGCAACATGACGAGTCTGGTCGAAAAGAGTATGCAATATACTACCTTAGCAAAAAGTTTACCGATTGTGAAACAAGATACTCACTACTCAAGAAAACTTGCTGCGCTTTGGCATGGGCTGCTCGCCGACTAAGATAGTATATGTTGACTCACACTACCTTATTGACATCTAAAATGGATCCTATCAAATACATATTTGAGAAGCCCGCTCTCTCTGGAAGAATAGCAAGATGGCAAATGGTCCTAACCAAATACGAAATTTAGTACACTACCCAAAAAGCAATAAAAGGAAGTATACTAGCTGATCATTTGGCTCATCAGGCTGTAGACGACTACCATTCAATGAATTTTGAGTTCTCGTACAAGAACATCATGCTAATAACTGTCTGCGAAGAACCTGGATCAGATGAAGGACCTGAAAAAGGATCCCGATGGACTATGGTCTTTGACGGGGCTTCTAACTCACTCGTTAATGGCATTGGTGATGTGATTATCTCCCCCGAAGGTTGCCATAGACCTTTCACCTCCAGACTATGCTTTAACTGTACCAACAATATGGCCGAGTATGAAGCATCCATTATGGGTATCAAGGCTGCTATGGACATGAGGATCAAGTTCTTACAAGTATACAGAGATTCGGCCTTGGTGATCAGTCTGATTAAGGGAGAATGGGACACGAAGTATCCTAATATCATCCCGTGCCGAGAGCATGTATTGACATTGATCCCATATTTTGAAGAGATTACCTTTGAACATATTCCACGAGAAGAAAACCAGTTAGCGGACGCGCTAGCTACCATGTCATCCATGTTTAAAGTCAGATGGGATAACGAAGCCCCTCAGATTATTATCAAAAGACTAGACGAACTAGCCCACTGCTATGAGATTGATGCTGAGGGGGTAGAAGAAACTCCTTGGTTCCACGAGGTGAAAAGGTATCTCGAAGCTCAAGAGTAACCTGAGGGAGCATCCATCAATGACAAAAAGTTCTTAAGAAGGTTCTCTGCCAAGTTCTTCCTGAGTAACAGAGTTCTCTACAAGCATAACCATTATTTTACCTTACTGCGTTGTGTGGATAAGAGAGAAGCGGATAAAATTATGGAAGATATGCACGAAGGTACCTTTGGCACCCATTCTAGTGGGAATAAAATGGCTAAAAAGATCCAACGGGAAGGATAATATTGGTTTACTATGGAAGCAGATTGTCATCATCACTCCTGAACTTGTCACAAATTCCAAATCTATCCTGACAAAGTACATATACCTCTGGTTCCGTTAAATGTCTGGACTGCTCCTTGGCCATTCTCAATGTGAGGGTATTGATATGATTGAAGAGATTAGACCTACCTCTTCCAATGGACACCATTTCATCCTTGTTTCCATTGATTATTTCACGAAGTGGGTAGAGGCAACCTCATTTTCTTCTATTACTAAGAACGTCGTGGCTCGGTTCATCAGACATAATCTTATCTATCGGTATGGTGTCCCAGAAAGAATTATCACAAATAAGGGTAACAACCTCAAAAATACTATGATCTCCGAGATCTGTACGCAATTTAATATCCAGCATCATAACTCTTCTCCTTACCGGCCGAAGATGAATGGCACTGTGGAGGCTGCCAATAAGAATATAAAGAAGATTATACAGAAGATGACGGTAACATATAAAGAATGAAATGAGATGTTACCATTTTCTCTTCATGGTTACCGTACCTCAGTGCACACATCAACAAGGTCAACCCCTTTTTCTCTCGTATATGATATAGAAGTTGTTTTACCCGTCGAAGTCCAGATCCCTTCCCTGAGAATCACGAAGGATGTAGGTCTAAGCGAATACGAATGGACTCAGATCCGACTTGACCAACTGAACTTGATCAACGAGAAAAGGCCCGCAGCTATTTGTCATGGTCAGATGTACCAAAAACGTATGACCAAAGCTTTTAACAAGAAGGTCAGACGTCAAGTATATCAGGTTGGTGACCTAGTGATCAAGCACATCATTCTGCCATAAGGTGATCCCAGGGGAAAGTGGACTCCAACATACGAAGGACCATGTGTGATCAAGAGTATATTTTCTAGCGGAGCCATGATATTAACCACTATGGACGGTGACGACCTTCCACACCCTATAAACGCGGACATAGTTAAAAGATACTACACATGAAAAGAGACCCGCAAGGTTGACTGGCCTAGGCAAATATAAGGGTATCCCGACAAACCAAAAGGTTCGGGAAAAAATCAGGGATATATATAAAAAATATGTACACTCGGCAAGTCAAAAACTGAAAAGGAGGCTTGGGCAAAAAAGGGTAACCCGGTGGACTGAAAAACCGATAGGCGGTCCAGGCAAAAATTAGGGATTAAAAATGTATGACTATGTCCCGTTGGATCACCTTACAGTCGGACTTCATTATCAAATTGACAAGTTTGAATGGTACGTGTTGTACCCCAAAATTTTCCATCTCATTTCACTCAAAGACATGCCTCTAGAGGTCCTCAACTGCTCAAGTTTGACTAAGGGTTGACTAGACAAATCCTCCTCCTAGGGCAACAAGGCTCAAACTAGGGTTTCAATTTCAAGAAAGATGTTTGAGTTCCAAGGGTCCCAAATGGTCACAAATGCATCCCATGGTCCTAATATGTCCTCAATATCATCCATGCCAAGTTTCATGCTTTGCTCAATAAGTTTGTTCAGACAATTGCTCAAGTATTGGAAAATCAACTATGCTAGGTCAAAAGTCATCTGTGACCTATATACAGTCAAACTTCTAGATTTTTGGTCAACATCAACATTTTGAATTGATATCCATCATTTGATCAAGGTTTGATCATGATTCCTCAAGAAATCCTCCTAATTCATCAAAAGTCAAAAATAGCAAATTAGGGTTTCTATAGGAAAAGTCAACCAAACTTTGACCAAGCATAAATTTCTCATAATTTATCAGAAAGTTTCCAACCAAAGCTCATTTTTAATAGAATACAATTCCCTACAACTTCTCTTCATCCCTCAAGTCCAATAAATTCACCATTTGAAAGATACAAGTTCATATGTTACAGGTCATTTTTAGAAAGTCAATAAAAGCCACTTTTTTCCAAGACGTTTAAGATCAAGATAACAACTTTAAAAAATTGATAAACAGAGGGATTCAAGTAGACATCTTGGGCTTTCCAAAAATTACAAGATCATGATCATGAGATAAAAATTGATCAAGTTATGGCTTTCCCAAGTTGGGAAAATTTGGGAAATTTCAAGAAATATGCATTGGGAAAATTTGAATTTTTAAGGCAATCGCTCAAATTCTTGAACTTCAAACATATTCCTAAGACCATAGAGGACCCCTAGGACCATTTTTGCATAGTCTTGATTTTATTTGCATTTTATATCAATTTTATTTAATTAAAAATCAAATAAATCAAGATTATTGCAAAGTATATGGGCCATTATCATTTAGGCTTGGTTTGGTACATGGAGAGGTCCCAATTTTCGTGTACAGCAAGGCCAAGATGTTTACACTCATTTAAAATTCAAAAATGGACAAAATCCCTTAACTTTGGCCAAGGTTACAAATGGACATTCATGGCATTCAAAAGCTCGTCCATAACTGTTACAAACATGGCATTTTCGTGTCCTCTCATCATTCTCTATATAAACAAGCTTCTGGAAAGCATCAAAGAGGGATACATGACCTGGAGAACCCCTGTCCAATTTGCAAAAACAACACTAAAGTTGTCAAACTCGAATTTCCATTTCCAACCTGTTTCGGTCCCAAACAAGTATCAAAACATACTCCTGGAGAGCCTCTGAAGCCATTGCAAGAATTCCCAAAGCCTGAAGCCATCGGAATCACGCCCACCATTCATCACAGTTTGTGTATTTCTTTCAAATTCGATTCCACTGATGCATCCATCATAAACATATTTTGTTTATATCTTTGCATTTGGTATCATGTTTACAACATGCTGGAATGGTTTAATTTGAGTTTGAGTGCATGTACAGTCGTTTTCCATAGTTGGGGTTCCAAAGCTTCAAATTGGGGAACCCTAGCTAGAGGTGAAATTGGGCCAAATTAAGGGCCTCTTCGTGTTCAGGGGATGATTTGCAGTCGATCCATGTCTTTGGATGGAATTCATTATCCTTGAATTGTGTTTTAGAGTTTTGTAGGTTTGTAGATACAATCAAAAACCGTCACTATAGCCTATAGTGACGGATTGGAATCTAGGTAAAAGTGTTTGGTCTAAAACAACATACTATTGGAGAAGATGATGGCGTGGCTGGAGGAAGCTTACTGATTGGCTCATTCAAACTGAAGGGACCCACCAAAAGGCGTGCGTATGACAGTTGGGCATATTTCTCTATTTACCTTATATTTATTTTGTTTAATTATGTACATGAATGACTAACCATCACAGATGGCAAAGGGAAAGGTGTGTGAAGTGAAGGACCTGGGTTCGAATCTAGGTCCAGGCATTTTATATTTTCTTAACATTTTTCTGCAGGTTTCAGTGCATTATCCTCCCGCGCGTCCATCCTACAGCCTAAGGTCTGGCCATTAGATTTATCCTCAAAGCAGATTCAACGTCCCACAATCAGGTTCCATGGTGCACCTTCAAGCTCAACCCCCACTGAATCCAAACAAATCAATTGGGCCCAGAAAAAGATGGGCTTAATACAAAAATAGTTGCACCCCCCAGATTGCTACTCCTAGCATGCCCATTTTATTTTTTGCTTTAATTTCTTTATTATTTTCATTTATTGTTTTAATTATTTATTTTATTTGTCTTTAAAAATAATTTTCTTAATTAAATCATAAAATCAAGAAATCACAAAAAAAAAATGTAGAATTAGTTTTTTTATTTATTAAAATTAATTTTGAAAATAGATTAGTTTAATTAGGATAATTTGGTTTATTTTCATAATTAAAACTAGCTAGAAATTAGGTTTAACTCACAAATATTTAGTTTTCTCAATAAGAAAAAAATCAAAAATATTTTCTCTTTAATTTATAAGTTTTTTTTAGGACTTAGACTTTATTCCCGTCTTAATTTTTTCGCGCGCTTATTTATTTTCATTTTATTTTTCAATTATGTAACTGTTAATGGTTTGTAATAGTTGTGAATTAGGTTTTCATTTTCTGTTTTTATTTACCGTTTTCCCCCAAGTTTGGTTAAGTAACCCCCTCTCCAAAGCCTTGTAATAGCTAGGTTTAAGATTCTCGAATTTTATCTTTTCGCTACTATTAACTGTTAGATGAATGATCACAGGATTGAATGGAAAGATTAAATGATTAAAAGAGTAGAAAACCCTGAATGTGCAAAGATTAAATAAAATGAAATCAAACACTTTCACATGCGCACCTCTAAGGTATCTCCCACTTTGGTTGCCTTTAAATAAAACAGTCATGAGGCAGGAACGCTTTAGTATAGACCCATAAATAAGAAAAGATCACAGTCCCTCGATGTCCCTACAGTTTCCTTTCGGTAAATGATCTAATCCCTAAAAGAAAATTGCTAAAGCATCTCCACAAGTTGCCTTTGTGATTGTAAAAACGTCCCTTTGATTATCCATCAACATCTGACGATAGGGCTACCTACTCACACATAGTAGGATAGCACTGTCCAAAGGATATGAGGAAAAGAACGTCCCTTTTTCGAGTATAAAAGTAGATAGATGTTAGAAGTTTGCACAAAACATTTTTCACTTACACAAAAAACTACTTTTTAAAAGACATTTCAAAACACTTTGTATACTTTCTCCACTATCCCGAAAAACATTACAAAGTTCACCGTACTAAGGCGTTTTTAAAACATTTTCAAACACAAAGCACAAAGGTATTTTTAAAATGAGCAAACCTCTAAGAGCCCGTAGAAAACTACGGATGGAAAGGGTGCTAACACCTTCCCTTTCCATAATATACCCCCTTACTCAGAAAACTCTGGAAAAGTATTTTTCTGTTCTTTTCACCCTTTCCTTTGTTGGATAAAAGAAAAGTCGGTGGCGACTCTTGCTTACCGCGACATTTGCGAACACAAACGCAAAATCAGTATTAACAGTCAATTCTGCCACCGTATTACAGAACTGGCGACTCTGATGGGGAACATGATTTATGAAGTGGGGTTTCACTTAGGATCTAGGTCATTTTAATTACTTCTTTGGCTTATCTTGTTTGATTTACTTTTAAGGGTATCTGTTTGGGTTGTTTGGATCCTAAACTTGGATCGGGGAATTCCTTTTAGGTATGTAGCAATAAACTATGAGGGAGCTGTGCGGGGTATACTGACACGGTTGAAACAGTAGCTACGTTGATGCGATACTTTGGTGTGTACCGGTATCCCTTGAGTAATCAAGGAGAATACGGGGCCGCTGCGTGGTATCATAAAGTGTAAACTGACCTTAGCACTTTAATTGACCAACTTGGCTTTTTAGGACGTAGTGAGATAACCGTCTTTGGTGTAAACCCAAAGTTGGTTGATACTCGATGCTACGCTCATTGAGGTTTGACTCTTGAGTTTTGTTTGGTGGCAAGTCAATTGTCAATCGAAACGAAATTTGGGGGGAAAGATCCTTAATATTGAGATCCCTTAGAACCCGGTTACTATTATAGGACAGGTTAAACCAATCCAACTTTAAGAGGGTACTACCTTAAAACCCATGCAAGCCTAAACCTAAGGCTGTTTTTGTGACTTGTTTGCTTAAAACATGACCTACTTATAGGGTTTTATCATCTGACAACATGATTTCCTTGCAGGATTTGTTTACAGTCATTATCCAATAACTTGGATTTCTTGCAGGTTTCACTTATTTATTATCACCTTAAACTTTTTCTTAATGCATAACATACACATCATAACATCATGCCACAACATTTCCTTAACCATTTCAAGGATATCAAGGGTTTGTGATGCAGGTTATGATAAATCATACGTCTAGAAAGGGGCAAGGGGATTTATTTTCCTCTAGCTAATTCCGTCAGAAGATCAAAACTCGGCAACTTGAGTCAGGGGATATGACCCACTTGATATGGTGAGCTTGACTCTTGTAGAAGGACTCTCAATGATACAAAGTTCTTCAATCAAAGCTGCAAAATTTCAACTTCTGACATTTCTTATTTACCCCGTGAGACCCTTGAAAACATTGCATACATATATCATAAACATCATTACATAACAGGTATTTCAGTACAGGTTTCTCATCTCTTCGCTGTTTATTTCATCAAAAGAAATGGCTCTTGAACAAGCAATCAAAGACCTTCAGGATCAAAATGCCCAGTTTCAACAAATGTTCTTGACTCTGACCCAGGGGCAAGAAGACCTGAAAGCTCTGATCGTCAAAAAGAAGGCTAAGAGGTCAAAGAAACCAGTTCGTGTTTTGAATGTAGGGAGAAAGCCAGCTAACCGAGCTATAGATTTGGCAACCCCATCAAAGGGAGGAGGTAATCAAGAGGAAGAAGATGAGGAATCATATGAAGGCGACAAAAATCCAACGTGTGAAGAAGATGAACTTGACTATGATGAGGATCAGTATCCCCCTACTGATGAAAAATACAAACAGCTAGAGGATCGGCTCAATGCCATGGAGATCCAAAGGTTCCCGGTCTGGATTTCGAAGAGTTCGGTTTGGTTCCAGGGGTGGTCATCCCACCAAAGTTAAATGTTACCACATTTATAAGTATGACAGTGTCTCTCACCCTAAGTTGCACTTAAGGTCCTATGTCAGGAAGATCCAGCCTCACACTACCGAGCAGAGGTTATGGGTCTATTTCTTCCAAAAAATTTAGTTGGAACTCAACTGGATTGGTTTTATCAGCTAGAAGGAACAGACATCCATACCTGGGAAGACCTGGCTACTACTTTCTACAAGTAGTACCAATACAATGTTGACCTGACACCAACTCGAGTGCAACTGCAGAATATGTCCATGGGCTCGAGAGAAGGGTTCAAGGAATATGCCCAAAAATGGAGGGATCTAGCTGGAAGGGTTCAACCTCCTCTGACTGATCTGGAAATGGTGGACATGTTCATGGGTACTCTGACAGGCACATTCTTTAATTTGCTGATTGGGAGTTCCTCATCCGGGTTCACAGAGATGGTTCTGACTGGAGAGAGGATCGAAAGTGGCATCAGGAGGAGGAGGATCCCGATGGCTGCATCTTCCAATGCTGAGAAGAAGCCATTTGGTGGTAAGAGGGAAGCTAATGTTGTGCACGGCCATAAGGGTCGTAATAAGAAAAACAACCACCAATTTGTGGGGGCAGTGCTGGTCTCTAATTCGACACGCATGCAACGACCATAACAACGGGGTAATCAGCGAAGGCAAGACGAGCCTAAGAGACAGTTCACCCAAACCAACATTCCATTGTCACAAACATTGCAACACATGTTGAATATGAATATGATTACGGTGATAGGCTCTCATTCAAACCCTAAGACTTCCTCTCCTAACTAAAATCCTGATGCAAGGTGTGCTTATCATTTTGGCAGCTCGGGGCATGATAATAATGATTGTTGGACGCTAAAATACAAGATTCAGAATATGATTGATGCCAAGGAGATTGAATTCGACCCTCCCGAGACTCCCAACGTGATCACTGCTCCCATGCTAAATCATGGCTAGGATTGAAAGCATTTTTGTTCATTTGAATTCTCAACTTGTATTTTCTTTGTTTATTCAAACAATTATTGTCATGTCAAAACTTTATTATTTCATTAATGCATTACATGTGTTTGTCTTGAATTAATTTATTTTCATTATGCTTAAACTGCTTTATACTTCCTTTTCGTGATATTCAACTCTCGATCAAAAACTCTAAGCCTTTAGAGGGAGGATGACAAAAATGATACCACAATCTCTACAGTATGCTTTTGAACAGACCTTGCTGACGATGTACTGGCGTTGTTTCAAATAATAAACAGTGGAGTTATTAGGAAGATAACCCCTAATCAACCCCTTTGAGCCAAAGAAGTAGGAGTTTTTCTTTTCACACAAATTAAAACCCTAAATCATAACCAGGGGCAGGGTAGTTTTTCAGTCAATTCAGACGCGCATTCAGTTGCAATCTTCCGCTTTGTACATAATGAATGGCATCGAAGACGTCCTTCCAAATCAAAAGACGGCGATAGTTCTGTATAATCGTCAAGACATACAGTCATTATCTCTCGAAATAAATGTCCGTTAAGTCAAAACCTATGAAGGAGACTTAAGAAAAAAACTGGGGCATCCTGCTGACTGTAATCACAAAAGAAACAGTTCAGGAAAAAGACAGGGAGAGGAAAATCAAGAAAAAAGGTTACAAAAATGACCGCCTTCTTCAAACAAACGTTCAATTGCTGAACTATCACCATAATATCAAGGACAAGAAGCCAAACTCAAATTGGATTAAAAATGCACAATTAACTGAGCATAGGACTAAAGAACATCACGAAGAACAGGTGGGTAAAAATAAATTTTAAGCCTTTATCCTTTGTTTCTTAAACCGTGAACCAGGCCACATTACAACCCTTAAGAGTCCTAGCTGAAGCATGGGTTAGTTCGAGAGCATACTGTTACAAAGGTATCCTGACTCCTGTAGGACTTGCTACGAATTCTGAGTTGATATCACAATCTTGCAAATTTTGTTTTACTACACAAAACACATTTCCAAAAAAACAAAATTTTCAAGACAGACATGAGTTTTGCATTCTTCAAATAACATTGTTTGCACATGGTTAATTGTTCAAATGGCAGAGAAATTCACACAATGAATATTCAGTGAACAAAAACCTTCTCAATGAAAAGGATCACCTAAAGTGGAAAAACACTTCCAACCAAAGGGGCACGGCATGATCAATGTCCATCATCTGGGACACTCAAGTCAAGATTCAAGGAATCTCTCAAAGATTCCAAATAGCCATGGGCGGATCTCCATCTGAATCACTCGGGGCATTGGGTATAAATCCCAGCAACGAATCATGTATGATCAAACAAACATCTTCTGGAAGTATGGCAACACTTACCACTATGGACAATGATAATTCTCTGTACCTGGTTGTGATACAGTGGGAGAACTGACTTGGAGTTTTGCGTTTGTGTTTGCAAATGTTGCGGTTAGAAAGAGTCGCCACCGACTTTTCTTTTATCCAAAAGGAAAGGTGAAAAAGCACAGGAAAGACCTTTAGAGATGTTTTCTTGAGTTCGGGGGCTAGATTATGAAAAGGTAAGGTATTAGCACCCTTTTCATCCAAGGTTTTCCATGGGCTCTTAGTTACTTGCTAGATCACTTTCTTTTGTTTGAATGTGCTTGTGGTGTGGGTTTTGAAAGTATTTTGAAAATATAACTTTGTAATGATTCTCGTTTCTATAAGAACGCATACAAAGTGTTTGTTTCGAAAATAGTTCAAAGATGTGTTTTTGAAAGTGATTTTGAAAAGGTGTATTCTTTATAATGGTTCTCGTTTCTATAAGAATGCTTACAAAGTGTTTGTCTTTTGAAAATGTTTCAAAGTGAGAGTGTTGGTGCATAAAATGTTTTTGTTATGAGCAAGCGAGTAACTAAGAGCGAACCTACCTACTCAAAAGGTCTTAGATGTGATTTTCCTCCTCCTTTAGATGTTGCTATCTTACCATTGTTTTGGTAAGAAGTCCCATCGTTGGATATAAAGGGACAGGCATTGGGTCATCGTATGACCATGATAGAAATGTTATGAGATGACTTAGCATTTTTCTTTTAGAGACTAAGATCATTTTGAAAGGAAACTTTGATAGCATTGTCGAGGGACTACGATCTTATATTTTTGTTTGTGCTAAGACATCCCACATGCATAACATGGCCATTTTTAGGCAACAAGTGGAGTTACCGTAAGGGTGCTAGTGTGCATGTGTGTTTGATTGGATGCATTTTAGTCTTGATTAGGGTGATCTATTTGTCAATTTCAGGTCTTGCCATACACACCCTAATTACTAGCATTTATATTCGAAAGCGATAAATTGGCAGAAATGTAAAGTCCTACGCTATTACAATATTATAGGGATGGGGTACATATTTATGAATAGGGATTGCAAATAAAATTAAATCCTAAGTTACTATTACAACCATATTGAAATGTATAATATAATAAAGAAAAAAGGATTTGTTTAGAAAATGGTTTTGTCGTGAAAAAGGAAATAAATTAATAAAAGAAAGAAAATATTTTTTATGTCTTTTATGTTAAAAAATAATGAAAAGGAAAATAAATGAGACGTAGACTCAGCGTGCTGCTACAAGCAAAACAGCAAGGGTCAGAAGTTCTGAAGCCAGGCGCGTGATGACTCAGAAGTGAATGTCAGTGGAATCAGGAGTTCTGGATTGGTACACTCTAAGGTCCTGCAAGACACGTTAGAGGGAAAATACAAAAGTTCTGGGTGGTATTCAGACTGTGGGCCACAAGTCAGAAGTTCTATATTACACTAAAACAGTGAGTAAACGTCAGTAGTTCAGTGCGTTATCAGCATGTAAAAATCAGAAACTATGAGTGTTTGAAAACATCAAGTGGAAACATTAGAAGTTCAGTGTATTTGACATGTAAGGAGAAATCAGAAGTTCTGTGCTATGTTAGAACAGTGAGTGAATCATCAGATGTTCTTAATTATGCTGAGCCAGTGAGTGAACATTAGCAGTTTAGTGTGTTATCAGCATGTAAGAATCAAAAGTTCAGTGTGTGTTAACAGTGAGAAAAATCATAGAAGTTTTATGCTATATTTTCATCAAAAGTTCTGTATGTTAAAGAGTATATTTTCATCAGAAGTTTTATGCTATATTTAAACTCTCAATCAGCACATCAGTAATCTATTCAGTTTTCAACAGATAGCAAATCAGAAGGATAAAAAACACAATAGTTTACAGAAGTTCTAGTCCTGATCCTGAGCCTAGCCTTAATCAAGAAGTTCTGACCCATAGTTTTTCTACTTAAGAAATGATATGTACAACATTAATACTATGATATTTACATGTTTAATGATGTTCTGAATTAAAAGATGTAGAGTCAGAAAGACTTACCTTGAACCTGGAACTTGGGCTTGGAGCTTTGAGCTGCTAGCTTTGGATGTTCTGGAATCAGCAAGAGTAACGGAAGAGGAAGTGCCAAGCTCTTTGATTCAAAGGGAAGAACAAAGGTTTGGTTTTCTGTTTGGGATTTCTGGATTTTTTATGAAGGTTTCAACTTCCTTTTCTCTCCCTTTTTTACCAATCTCTCTTCCCAAGCCAGCCCCTTGAACGTGTGATGGAGCCAAGTATTTATAGGTCAATTTGTTGGGATTTTGGGGGGAAATACAAATGGGATTCAAATCTTTTTGGCACACTGTTCCATTTCTTTTTTATCACAGCTTTTTGTATTTGGTGCAAACACAAGATCTAGGAAAATGCAGGCGTGGACTAGATTAACTGCTGGTTAGAGTATTGTACTGTAGCAGTGTAGCATGTTATTTAAACGAGGTCTTGGGACTAGGTGACGTTCCGATCACAGAAAATCAGAAACATAACCTCCAAATTCCCAAGGGGCGTGTTTTGACCGGAGCATTGAACATAGCTTCCATATGCTAAAGAATCATGTTCTGACTGAAGCATTATGTTCTGACCAAAGAGCAACGCTTCTGCATGTTCTGATTGAAGCGTCATGTTCTGACCAAAGAGCAACGATTCTGCATGTTCTGATTGAGCATCATGTTCTGGACCGTGTTTCCAACTTCTGACTGCACTTGCATAGAGGCTGGCTCAGAAGTTCTGAAGTATCATATTCTCTAGACACTTAGAAAATTTTCTAAATGTTTAGAAAATTTGATTTTTTTCAAAGTAACTTCTGACTTCTGATTTTTGATGAACCAATTTCATGCCTTAATGAAATATGATTCTTGGAACTTGATTTTGATTTAAAAGTCAAAGTTTGAATTTTTTTAGTGTGATTTTGACCTTTTTGCCCTTATGGATGACTTGCTTGGAAAAATTGATAGTTCAAGGCCTGGAAACTTGATAGAAGCAAACCCGAGATCCAGGGTGATCCCTTATGAAATGAGAGGACAAATTTTAGGGTGCAACAACTTCCCATGTTCAATCTTCTTACAACTGAAGAGTTAGATTGGTAAATCTGTCATCCGTGGCTTGATGGTGGAAGATGATTGAACACTAGAGTGCCCAGAAAATTTGCACTCGAAGATGTGTTAGTTGATTGTGTAGGGAATGGGCTTAAAGATTCCATTTGGAGAGGTAATGGATAGTTGTTGGAGATGGGCTTAAAGATGCCATCCGAAGGTGATTGTATCTGGACTGTATTTGAATGAGTGACAGAATTAAATCCGAAACCGGATCATATCTGGACTGTATTTGAATGAGTGACAGAATGACATCCGAATCTGGATCGTATCTGGACTGTATTTGAAGGAATCTGGAATAAGTATCACAATGTCAGCCATATCTAGATCGCATCTGAACTGTTTCTAGAAGAGAATCTGGAATAAGTATCAGAATGTCAGCCATATCTGGATTGCATCTGAACTGTCTCTAGAAGGAATCTGGAATAAGTATCA
The DNA here is from genome assembly GCA_948472305.1 of Vicia faba. Taxonomy (NCBI): domain Eukaryota; kingdom Viridiplantae; phylum Streptophyta; class Magnoliopsida; order Fabales; family Fabaceae; genus Vicia; species Vicia faba. The sequence continues at coordinate 1,395,486,265 of OX451736.1, read as the reverse complement.
GAATGTTAGCCATATCTGGATCGCATCTGAACTGTTTCTAGAAGGAATATGTAATAAGTATCAGAATGTCAACTGTGATACGGTGGCCAGAACCGGAACTGTTTTGAAATGCTAGTTTGCGTTTTGCGTTTTTTGTTTGCAAAATGTCGCGGTAAGCAAGAGTTGCCACCAACTTTTATTTTATCCAACTGGAAAGGAAAAAAGCACAGAAAAATTCCTTTTTCGAGATTTTGAGTACGGGGGGTAGATTATAGAAAGGGAAGGTATTAGCACCCTTTCTATCCGTGGTTTTCCACGGGTTCTTAGGTACTTGTTTGAGAAAGTGTAAGTGTGGAAAATTTTTGTTTGTTTTAGCAAGTACTTAAGAACTAATCTACCTACTCGAAAAAAAAGGATTGTTCTATGTTCGTTTCCTTTAGACAGCGTTATCCTACTATTAGTGAGTAGGTAGCACCGTCATTGTAGTTTTAAGGGTCAATTCGAAAAGGGACGTACGATCACTAAAGCAATGTTCGGACGTCTTAGTAATAACCCTAATGTCTTAAGATCAATATTCGAGACAACAATTTTGAGGCAACCTTTCCGAGGCAACTTTTATCTTTTCGACAAGAGAGCAACCGCTAAAATACCCTATACTTAATGATCGTTTATCGAAGGCAACCGAAGCGAGAGTATACCCTAAGAGTGCGCATGTGCGAGTGATTCAATTTCAAGTTTATTATCTTTGCACATTTAGGGTTTGCTAACCGTTTTAAAGTTTACATACATTCTTTTCATGCATCCCTATTATTCATACATCTAATAGTTAATATTTTTGCGGAATTTAAAGTGCAGAAAGTAAAGCTACGCTATTACAAGGCTTCAGGTATTAATTACATAGCCAAAAACAACACGTCAAAACGATAAATGAAAAGGAGAAAAATCCTAATTAATCTATTACAACTTGTGGGCAATTACATCAATATGGTAAAAATAAATAAGCGAGACGAATAGAGAAGGAGAGAGAACTAGGGTTTTGACCCCGTCTTACCTAATCGAAAGAAAAAATTATTTTTGTTGTTTTTGATTATTTTTAAGAAAAAGAATAATGTTTTAAATTAAATACCAAATCTAATTAATAATTAAATTAAGTTAAAGAAAATAATTATTTGACCTATTTTTATGTTTTTGGTTATTTTTAAGAAAAAGAAAATAGAATTTAAATTAAACAAAACCCTAATTTCTAACTTGTTTTAATTTATTTACAAAATAATTAAAGTTACCCTAAAATTAAATAAACTAATTAAATTAATATTTGTATAAAAAATAAATTCTAAATCTAATTGGATGAAAATATTATTTTTGTGATTTTTTGATAAAAAAAATTAATTTTTATGTTAGTAAAAATAATTAAATAAATTAAATAAGGAAAATATAAAAAGAAAAGAAAATAGAAAATGGGCCTGTGGACAGCAACTAGAGGGGTGTGTTGCCAGCAATTCTTAGCCCAAGATCAGAGGTCCATGTTTGACTTCTCAGATTCCCTGCTGCATGTTGACCAAGGCCTATGATGCTCCTTCATCTGATGGCCTTTAGATCTGGCCATCTGGAGATCCAATGGAGGAACCTTGAGGTTACATGGTAGACTTCTTATCTATGCATGCGCCTGATCAAACAATGAAAAACAATATGAAATAATGGGGGGACCTAGGATTCAAACCCAGGCCCCATGGCTTTCTCCAATGCCTCTTCACCAACTGAGTTGTGCGCTTTTATTGTATACCAAGGATAAAACAAATATTAAATATTGAGAAAACATAATATATTAACCCAGCGCGCGAATTTTCAAATGGAGCAATGGACGCTTGCCACGCATATCATCTTCTTCCTTTCTCCGTTGGTAAAAGTCAGATACTTTTACCTATGGACAATTGTCCGTCGCTATACACCCTGTGTTGTACCCCAAAATTTTCCCTCCCATATTTCTCAAAACATTTCAAGAAAGATCCTCAAGTTGCTCAAGGTAGTCCAAGGGTTGACCAGACAAGCTCCCTCCTAAGGCAGTCTACCTCAAATTAGGGTTTCATATTGAAACAAGATAATTGAGTCCAAGGGATCCCAAATTATCACCATTGTCCTAACATGTTCTCAAGATCACCCATGTCAAGTTTCAAGCCTTGTAGAGAAAGTTTCCTCAGTCAATTGCTCAAAGGCCTGAAAATCGACTATGCTAGGGCAAAGGTTAACTGTGGCCCACATACAGTAAAACTTAAATATTTTTGGTATACATCCTCATTTTTAAGTATATTTCATCATTTGATCAAGGGTTGATCATGATTCATCAAGGATTTCTCATAATTCATCAAGAACCAAAAGTTGCTAAATTAGGGTTTTGTAGGAAAAGTCAACTCAACTTTGACCAATCATAACTTTCTCACACTTTTTGAGAAATGACCCATCCAAAGCTCATTTTGAAGAGGATTCCATTCTATACAATCCATCTTCATCTCCCAAGTTCAAAATATGCACTCACAAGAAGTTATGAATTTGGACATTATAGGTAATTTTGAAAAGTCAACAAAAACACCTTTTGTGTCAAAGCTTCATACATGGGCATGGAATATTAATTTGATATGAGACAAAAAAGGTTGCTTAGAGGACATCTAAAGGTTTTTAAAAAGTCCAATAACACCTTAAAAGAGTCAAAATTGAGGAATTTATGCATTGGTGAAGTTGACCCTTTTTGCAAAATGGTCAAAAGTCAATTATGCCTAAAACTTCAATTTTTGCCAAATGGGCCCAATCTTTTGCATTTGTTTTGAGTTGGCAACATGGTCCACGAGCCCTAGCCTTTGCCACTTGTCATTATCTTATTTTTATTATTTATTTTGATTTTTATTTGAATTAAACCATTTTAAATCAAAACAAATCATAGAAAATCCAAAATATTGAAAACTCAAGATTTTTACGTGTTTCAGGTCTTAATATCCAGGTAGCATGAGATCAAGTTCATGTAAAGGCATGGTGTGCACAAAAAGATTGGATTAGGCCTATTTTTGGAAAGATATTCAAGTGTATCAAATCAAAATAAAATGCAATGATGGAGGAAGATCTAGCACACTCTTTCATCCCTAATTCACTCCTCAATACATAAGGAGTATTTGCAGACCCAAAGAAAGGCTGGAGAGAGGCGCAACATCAAGAATAAAACTTGTAAAAAACAAGAAAAAGTGCAAACACGAATTCATACTTTGAAGCAATTTCAAGATCCTTTGACCATCCCAATCGCTCCCTGGGATCACCAGCAAGCAGAACCAATCCAGAACAAGCACTTTCAGGCCCTATATCTCACTGTAAGTCAGTCACGACTTTGCTATTTTCTTGAATTCGAATTGCATAATTGTGGCATCTATAACATGAAATATTTGTAGATTCTTAATCCTTAGAACATTTGTAAGCTTTCTGTAACAATTAATTGCATTTTCATGACCTGTATAAGATTTCGCCATTATTAGGGTTTATAAGCTCGCTTTGGGGTTTCTAAATCTAGGTAAAATTGGGCCATGAAAGGGCCACCATTATACTCAGAAGGTCCAGACGAATTGATTGGTGGCCCTGGTTTTTATTTATCTTGATCATGGTTGATTTTAAGAGAATGCAGGTTTGTAGTGTCGGACAAACGTCCGTAGGTAAAATTCTGGGACTTTTACCAACGGAGAAGGGAAGAAGACAACTTGCGTGGCAGCTTCCCACTCGTCCATTTGAATTTTCGTGCAAGTTTTTCTATATTACGCTTGTTTATAATATAATAATTGTTATTTGTTTTATATACAAGAAACGCACGTAGCTCAGACGACATTGGTGCAGGTGGAAAGTGCTTCAGGACCTGGGTTGGAATCCCAGGTCGCCCATTTTCTTCATATTATTTTCCTTTTCAGGATCTAGCGTGCTTACAAATCCAAGGTCCACCATGGGACCTCCTCATCCAGCATGCCAAGTGGCTAGATGGCCAGATCCAAAGGCCATCAATGAGGGAGCACCATGAATCCTAGTCAACACAAAGCATGCGATCCAGCAGGTCAATGTGGGGCTTCTCTTTTGGGCCCAGAATTTGCTTCTCATGCCCCCCCCCCCCCAAATTGCTGTTTCCAGGCCCAATTTCTTTCTCTTTTCTTTTACATTTTATTTTATTTAATTTATTTATTTTATTCACTAACATTAAATTATTTTCTTTTTATAAAAAAATCACAAAAAATATTTTTCATCCAATTAAATTTAGGACATTTATTTTTTATACAAAAATTTAATTAATTTAATTAGGTTGTTTAATTTTAAATAACTTTAATTATTTTGTAAATAAATTAAAAATAATTAGAACAATTAGGTTTTTGTTTATAACTTAATTATATTTATTTTTTTCTTAAAATAACAAAACACAAAAATAGGCCATTTATTTATTTTCATTAATTAATTTAATTAGCTAATTAATTGTGTATTTAATTTAAAAACTTAATTCCTTTTTCTTAAAAATGATTAAAAAAACAACAAAAACATTTTTTCTTTTAATTAGGTTAAAAAGAGTCAAAACCCTAATTTTTCTTATCGTTCTAATTTTCCTCGCACGCGCTTTATTTTATTTTTACCCTATTAATGTAACTACTCACAAGTTGTAATAGTTAATTAGGTTTTTATTTTCATTTACCGCTTTATTTTTTAAGGGTTTGTTTTTGGCTATGTAAATACCCGAAGCCTTGTAATAGCGTAGTTTAATTTCCGCACTTTAAATTCCGCAAAATATTAAACTGTTAGATGTATGATATTAGGATGCATGACAAGAATATATGTAAAACTTTAAAACGGTTAGATAACCCTAAAATGTGCAAAGATAATAATAATCTGAAATTGAATCACTCGCACATGCACACTCCTAGGGTACACTTCCACTTGGTTGCCTTCGGTAAACGGTCATTGAGTGTAGGATGCTTTAGTGGTCGTCCTTTTGTCCAAAGTTCAAAGTTTCCTCGGAAAGGTTGCCTCGGATATTGTTGCCTCGGATAATTGATCTAAGACATTAGGGTTATTACTAAGACGTCCTAACATTGCTTTAGTGACTGTACGTCCCTTTCGAATTGACCCTCAAACTCCAACGGCAGTGCTACCTACTCACTAATAGTGGGATAACACTGTCTAAAGGAAACGAACATAGAATGATTCGTTTTTTTGAGTAGGTAGATTAACTCTTAAGTACTTGCTCAATCCAAACAAACTTTTTCACACTCACACTCCTTTTCAAACAAAGTTTTCAAAAACACTTCATTACACTCTTGAAGACAAAAGTAAGAGTTAAATCAAAGTTAAAACAAAAACTTTTCAAATCACACAAACACAAAGAAGAAATTTTGAAAATGATGAGCAAGTACCTAAGAGCCCGTAGATAACTACGGATAAAAAGGGTGCTAATACCTTCCCTTTCTATAATCTACCCCCGTACTCAGAAATATCTCGAAAAAGGAATTTTTCTGTGATTTTTTCCTTTCCTTGTTGGATAAAATAAAAGTCGGTGGCGACTCTTGCTTACCGCGACATTTTGCGAACACAAACGCAAAACGCAAACCAGCATTCCTAAAAAACAGTCGCGTTTCTGGACACCGTATCACAGAACTCGCGACTCTGCTGGGGAGTATAAAGTGGGGTGTACCTTAGGATTAGTTCATCATAATGTTTTCTATTGTTTGATTTGATTGCTTTATTTTGTGGGCTTTGTATCGGAGTTACTATAGATCCTAACCCGGATCTGGGGAACACCTTTTAGGTAAGTAGCAATAGATTGTGAGGGAACTGTACAGCGTAGACCGATATGGTTGAAGCAGTAGCTACGTTGATGTGGCACATTAGTTGGTACCGATATCCCTTGTGGAGCAACAAGGAGAGTATGGGGCTTCTATATGGGTCGTTAAGCATCAACTGACCTTAGAACCTATAATTGACCAACTTAGCCATAGGAAGTAGTGAGATGCTACACTCAATAAGATCATACTCTCGAGATGGTTCCGGCCACAAGAAAAGGTCGCGTGAGCTGAAACTATGACCGATGGAGGATGGTCAGTGATATTGAGAACCTATAGAACCCGGTTACTATTATCAGGACATGTTGAAATAACTGAACTTCAAGAGGGTAATACCTAGACCCCATGCAACCCTAAACCTAAGGCTATTTGTGTGACTTGTGTGCTTTCAACTTGAACTACTTGCATAGTTTTATTATCTGACAATATGAGTTCCTTGCAGGTTTTTTTTACAATCCTTATCCAATAACTTGGATTTCTTGCCGAGTTTACTTGCTTACATCACCTCGCACTTTTGCTTAAACGCATATCATACACATCATAACATCATGCCTTAACATTTCCTTAACCATTTCAAGGATCTCAAGGGTTTGTGATGCAGGTTATGGTAAACCAAATGTATAGCAAGGGGCAAAGGGGATTTATTTTCTTCTAGCCAATGTCGTCTAGAGATCAAGACACGATGACTTGAGTCAGTGGCTATGACCCACTCGATATGGTGAGCTTGACTCTTGAAGGAGGACTCTTAACGACACGAAGTTTCTTCAATCAAGCTGCAATCAAATTCTAACAGTTTCTTGTTTACCCCACGAGATCCTTGAAAACATTGCATACATATCATATATATCATTGCATAACTGGTCTTCCAGTACAGGTCTCTCATGTTCTCGCTGTTTATTTCAGAAATGGCTCTCAAACAAGACAACAGAGATCTTCAAACCCAAGAAGCTCAGTTCAGGGAAATATTCCTAAACCTATCCAAGGGGCAGGAAGAGTTGAAAACACTCCTTGTTGGGAACTTGGTCAAGAAAAGTCCTGAAAACAATAAAGACGACCGGCTGGAACAACTGCAAGTTGAGGTAGGTGCAATGAGAACCCAGATGCTGGGGAAGATGGCTCTTATCCAAGGCTTAGCCCGGGAACAAGAAGAGTTGAGAATCATTATCCACTAGCTTCATCAAGACAGATACAACAGTATGAAGCAAACAGTCGAGGTCGGGGACCAAGTCATTGATCAGCCTCCAAGAAGACAAGGGTTTGGTTTGGTGAAGAATGGACCTCTCCAAGTTGCTACTATCTCACGGGTCCAACATCAACCTCGCCAAAAACAACAGGTTAATCAGAGTAAGCCAGATACACCCAAGAGGCAGTTTACCAAGATCGATATGCCGCTGTCTCAAACTTTACACCACATGTTAAGGATGAATCTGGTGACGTTGATAGGATCTCATCCGAATCCTAAGACTTCTTCACCTAACTACAATCCTGATGCGAGGTGTGCATATCACTCCAACAGCTCGGGGCATGATACTGACGACTGTTGGAAGTTGAAATACAAAATTCAAGACCTGATTGATGAAGGAGCTTTGGAATTCACACAAGATGGTCAACTGGAATGTTTCTGTCAATCCTCCAAGGCTTACCATTTGAAGTGACAAGTTCTGACAAGAGAGGCTTTTGTTCATTAGAATTTTCAATTTGTAATTTTTCTTTTGATTGTTCGAATATTTATTCATGTCAAACTTTGTTACTTTATCAATGTATTGCATATGTCTGTTTTGAATCAATCCATTCGTATTCACTATATTTAAATTACTTTCCTTTTTGTGATGTTCAACTCTCGGTTAAAAAAAAACTCTAAGCCTTTAGAAGGAGGATGACGAAAATGATATCAAAATCTCTACAGTATGATTTTGAACAGACCCCGCTGATGATGTACAGGCGTTGTTTCAAATCCTAAACAGTGGAGTTATAAGGAAGATAATCCCTAGTCAACCCCTTTGAGCCAAAGAAGTAGGAGTTTTTCTTTTCACATAAATTAAAACCCTTAACCACAACCTGGGGCAGGGTAGTTTTCTCAGTTAATTCAGGTGCACAATGAACGGCTTCGAAGACGTCTGTCCAAAACAAAAGACGGTGATGGTTCCCTATAATCATCAAGACAGGCAGTCATTATCTCTCAAAATAAAAGCCCATTAAGTCAAAACCTATGAAGGAGACTTAAGAAAAACTGGGGCATCCCGCTGACTGTAATCACAAAAAGAAACAGTTCAGGCAAAAGACAGGGATAATAAAAAAGAGGTCCTACAAACCCTAAACAAAAAGGAAATGACTGCCTATTCAAAATACACTGTCAGTATCCGAACCATCACTGGAATATCAGAACAAAGACTCAAACGGGATCTAATTGCACAATTAGCTGAGTTTAGGATCGAAGAACATCACGAAGAACAGGTGGGTACAAATAAAGTTTGAGCCTTTATCCTTTGTTTCTTAAACCGTGAACCAGGCCACCTTATAACCCTTAAAAGTACTAGCTGGAGCATGGGTTAGTTCGAAAGCATACTGTTACAAAAGGTATCTTGACTCCTGTAGGACTTTACTGAAAAATGCATTTTCAAATATTTTAAGACAGACATAAGCTTTGCATTCTTAAAATAACATTGTTTGCATATAACTATTTGTTCAACAGCAGAGAAATTCACACGACGAATATCTAGTGAACGAATACCTTCTCAATGAAAAGGATCACCTCAAGTGGGAAAAACACTTCCAACCAAGGGGCACGACATGATCATTATCCATCATTTGGGGCAGTCAAGTCAAGATTCAAGGAATCTCTCAAAGATGCCAAATAGCCAGGGGCAAATCTCCATATGAATCACTTGGGGCATTTGACATGAATTCCAGCAACGGATCTTATATGATCAAACGAACATCTTCTGATAGTGTGGCAACACAACACTATCGACAATGACAACTCCCTACATCCTGAGACGTGGACATAGTCAGAAAATACTATGCATGAACAAAGACCCGCTAGGTTGACTGGCCTAGGAAAAAATAAGGGCTTCCCGGCGAACCAAAAGGGTTCGGGCAAAAATAAGGGATGAAAATGAAAAATATGTTCACCCGGCAAGTCGAAAACCTGAAAAGGCGGCTTGGGCAAAAAAGGGTATCCTAGTGGACTGAAAATCTGAAAAGACAGTCCAGGCAAAAGTTAGGGATTAAAGCGTACGACTATGTCCCGTCATCTCGTTGTTTGCCTACCAGAAGAAGACTTATCATTTTGATCGAAAGTTTCCAAGCACCTCATAAGTTGGGATAACACTCAGCCCACAAGGCCTCCGCAGGCACTTTCACCAGCAGATACAGGGGAAGAAAAGTCTCGATGCAATGTCATCGTCATATCCTCAGCATGCGTCCCAGTAACATCTACACTCCCTGCAGAGTAAGAGAAAGACAGCGATGTTAGTTTTCCCGAACAGGACATAATACTCCCCAGCTGAGGTTCGCAACTGCGAATGAGTCAGTAAGATTCTCCCCAAGCAGAGTTTACCTATCATCAGCACTTGAAGATTATTCCCCAATGGAGTCTGGAAGATTATCCCCAGTAGGGTATGGAAGATTATCCCCAGTGAAGTCGCCACTAAAAGATTATCCCCATCGGAGTTCATTTCTTTCACAAATAGGAAATTCATCCCCAACAGAATTTATCATCGCCAGCAACGGTAATTCATCCACAACCGAGGGTATTTCTCCAAAGTCAGCAAATCCTCAGTAGAACATCTCTTCCCCACAGATTCATTCTCTCACCAATATATTCTCCAGCAGGATTATTCTCCCAATCATCTTCGGTCGTTATCCTCAACGAGCGAAACTCTTTCACTCTCCAGCAGCAATCCGAGATTTATTTTCCCTCAGCTAGAGAATATCATAAAAATATTGCATGTCCGTACACCATGACATGTGCATACACATCATACAACACAGTCTCATTTATTTTGAGAACATCATTGCTTGATACATACCATGCATTACATACGACTAAGCTTACTTGTCAGGAAAGATACAATCAAATTCTCACAAAACTCAAGCTATGAAGCCCGGGTACGATCAGATAGTATCTTGATTTCTACAGCATATTGTGAAGCCCAGAGAACGACCGAATATCAGTATCAGAATGCCGCGAAGCCTGGATTACGACCAGATAGTGGTATCTCTTAAAAGCAAGCTATGAAGCCAGGATTCGACCGGATAATAGTTTAATCCCCAGTGAGCCGTGAAGCCCGGATTACGACCGGATAGCAGCTCAGCAAGTACCATGAAGCCCGAATTCGACCGGATAATAGTTTAATACCCAGCAAGCCGTGAAGCCCAGATAACAGCTCAACAGGTACCATGAAGCCTGGATTCGACCAGATAGTGGTATATCATAAACACAAGCAGTGAAGCCCGGATTACGATCGGATAACAGCTCAACAAGTTATTGTGAAGCCTGGATTACGACCAGATAACAATACAAGACCATGAAGCCTGGATTACGACCAGATAATGGTAAAAGACGTTGTGAATCCTGGATTATGACCAGATAGCAATACAAGACCATGAAGCCTGGATTACGACCAGATAGTCGTATATCTTTAATACAAGTTATGAAGCCCGGGTTCAACCGGATAGTATCTTGATTTCTCCGAACACCATGAAGCCTGGATTACGACCAGATAATGGTATGAGACATTGTGAAGCCTGGATTACGACCAGATAGCGGTAAGAGACACTGAATCCTGGATTACGACCAGATAACAGTGGGGGACACTGAAGCTTGGATTTCGACCAAATAATAGTTTACCCGGCCAATTACTAGGAAGCCCGGATTCGACCGGATATTAGTAGGCCCAACAGTCAAAGGGAAGCCCGGATGCGACCGGATAACCACTTGATTTCTTCTGAAGCCTGGATTTCGACCAGATAAGAAGTAAGGTATTGTGAATCCTGGATTACGACCAGATAGCAGTACAGAACACCATGAAGCCTGGATTCGACCAGATAATGGTATAACACATCGTGAAGCCTAGATTACGACCAGATAGCGGTACAAGACATTGCAAAGCTTGGATTTCGACCAAATAGCAATTTTACCTGGACAATTACTAAGAAGCCCGGAGTCGACCGAATATTAGTGTGCCCTAAATTCAAGTTGAAGCCCGGATGCGACCGGATAACATTTTAATTCCTTCTGAAGCCTGGATTACGACCAGATAAGAATCTAGAAATTGTGAAGCCTGGATTACGACTAGATAGCAAGTTTAATCTCATCTCCCCAACAAGTCATTGTAAAGCCTGGATTACGACCAAATAGCAGTCGGTCTTATCACTACGAAGCCTAGATTACAACCAGATAGTAGTTCATTTTCACCTCTTTGACCAAGAGACGATTTCCCAGTAGAATAATGGACGACCGAAGCTCCTAAAATTCTATTTTTCCTCAAGACAGAGATCAACATTCCCCAGCAGAACCTTCCTCAACAACAGGTATACAACTCTCACTAAGGAATCTATTATGCGATCTATACTTCTTCGGATGGCATCTTTAAGCCCATCTTCCGTCATCAATCTCCAAATGGCATCTGTAAGCCCATTCCTGACATCATAAGACCAGTACCACTTCATGCGAGTGCAAATTTCTGGGCACTCTAGTGTTCAATCATCTTCATCCCTCAGATCACGAAAGGCAGACAAGCCAATCTAAATCTTCAGGTTTAAGAAGATTGAACAGGGGCAGCTGTTGTACCCCAAAATATGCCCTCCCATATTTCTCAAAACATTTCAAGAAAGATCCTCAAGTTGCTCAAGGTAGTCCAAGGGTTGACTAGACAAGCTCCCTCCTAAGGCAGTCTACCTCAAATTAGGGTTTCATATTGCATCAAGATACTTGAGTCCAAGGGATACCAAATGGTCACCATTGTCCTAACATGTTCTCAAGATCATCCATGTCGAGTTTCAAGCCTTGCAGAGAAAGTTTGCTCAGTCAATTGCTCAAAGGCCTGAAAATCGACTGTGCTAGGGCAAAAGTCAAGGGTTGATCATGATTCATTAAGGATTTCTCATAATTCATCAAGAACCAAAAGTTTCTAAATTAGGGTTTTATAGGAAAAGTCAACTCAACTTTGACCAAGCATAACTTTCTCATACTTTATTAGAAATGACCCATCCAAATCTCATTTTGAAGAGGATACAATGCTCTACAATCCATATTCAACTTCCAAGTTCAAAATATGCACTCACAAGAAGTTATGAATTTGGACATTATAGGTCATTTTGAAAAGTCAACAAAAACACCTTTTGTGTCAAAGCTTCATACATGAGCATGGAATATCAATTTGAGATGAGACCAAAAAGGTTGCTTAGAGGACATCTCAAGATTTATAAAAAGTCCAAGAACACCTTCAAAGAGTCAAAATAGAGGAAGTTATGCATTGGTGAAGTTGACCCTTTTTGCAAAATGGTCAAAAGTCAACTATGCCTAAAACATCAATTTTTGCCAAATGGGCCCAATCTTTTGCATTTGTTTTGAGTTGGCAACATGGTCCACGAGCCCTAGCCTTTTCCACTTGTCATTAACTTGTTTTTATTATTTATTTTGATTTTTATTTGAATTAAACCAATTTAAATCAAAACAAATCATAGAAAATCCAAAATATTGAAAACTCAAGATTTTTACATGTTTCAGGTCTTAATATCCAGCTAACATGAGATCAAATTCGTGTAAAGGCATGGTGTGCAAAAAAAGATTGGATTAGGCCTATTTTTGGAAAGATATTCAAGTGTATCAAATCAAAATCAAATGCAATGACGGAGGAAGATTGAGCACACTCTTCCAACCCTAATTCACTCCTCAATACATAAGGAGTATTTGCAGACCCAAAGAAAGGATGGAGAGAGGCGCAGCATCAAGAACAAAAATTGGAAAAAACAAGAAAAAGTGCAAACACGAATTCATACTTTGAAGCAATTCCAAGATCCTTTGACCATCCCAATCGCTCCCTAGGATCACTAGCAAGTAGAACCAATCCATAACAAGCACTTTCAGGCCCTATATCTCGCTGTAAGTCAGTCACGACTTTGCTATTTTCTTGAATTCGAATTGCATAATTGTGGCATCTATAACATGAAATATTTGTAGATTCTTAATCCTTAGAACATTTGCAAGCTTTCTGTAACAATTAATTGCATTTTCATGACCTGTATAGGATTTCGCCATTATTAGGGTTTATAAGCTCGCTTTGGGGTTTATAAATCTAGGTAAAATTGGGCCATGAAAGAGCCTCCATTATACTCAGAAGGTCCAGACGAATTGATTGGTGGCCCTGGTTTTTATTTATCTTGCTCATGGTTGATTTTAAGAGAATGCAGGTTTGTGGTGACGGACAAACGTCCGTAGGTAAAAGTCTGGGACTTTTACCAACAGAGAAGGGAAGAAGACAACTTGCGTGGCATCCTCCCACTTGTCCATTTGAATTTTCGCGCAAGTTTTTCTATATTACGCTTGTTTATAATATAATAATTGTTATTTGTTTTATATACAAGAAACACATGTAGCTCAGATGGCATTGGTGCAGGTGGAAAGTGCTTCAGGATCTGGGTTCGAATCCCAGGTCCCCCAATTTCTTCATATTATTTTCCTTTTCAGGATCCAGCGTGCTTACAAATCCAAGATCCACCATGGGACCTCCTCATCCAGCATGCCAAGTGGCCATATGGCCAGATCCAAAGGCCATCAATGAGGGAGCATCATGAAGCCTAGTCAACACAAAGCATGTGATCCAGCAGGTCAACGTGGGGCTTCTCTTTTGGGCCCATAATTTGCTTCTCACGCCCCCCCCCCCCAAATTGCTATTTCCAGGCCCAATTTCTTTCTCTTTCGTTTACATTTTATTTTATTTAATTTATTTATTTTATTCACTAACATTAAATTATTTTCTTTTTATCAAAAAATCACAAAAAATATTTTTCATCCAATTAAATTTAGGATATTTATTTTTTATACTAAAATTTAATTAATTTAATTAGGTTGTTTAATTTTAGATAACTTTAATTATTTTGTAAATAAATTAAAAATAATTAGAACAATTAGGTTTTTGTTTATAACTTAATTATATTTCTTTTTTTCTTAAAATAACAAAACACAAAAATAGGCCATTTATTTATTTTCATTAATTAATTTAATTAGCTAATTAATTGTGTATTTAATTTAAAAACTTAATTCCTTTTTCTTAAAAATGATTAAAAAAACAACAAAAACATTTTTTTCTTTTAATTAGGTTAAAAAGGATCAAAACCCTAATTTTTCTTATCGTTCTAATTTTCCTCTCGCGCGCTTTATTTTAATTTTACTCTATTAATGTAACTACTCACAAATTGTAATAGTTAATTAGGTTTTTATTTTCATTTACCGCTTTATTTTTTAAGGGTTTGTTTTTGGCTATGTAAATACCCGAAGCCTTGTAATAGCGTAGTTTAATTTCCGCAAAATATTAAACTGTTAGATGTATGATATTAGGATGCATGACAAGAATGTATGTAAAACTTTAAAATGGTTAGATAACCCTTTAATGTGCAGAGATAATAATAATCTGAAATTGAATCACTCGCACATGCGCACTCCTAGGGTACACTTCCACTTGGTTGCCTTCGGTAAACGGTCATTGAGTATAGAATGCTTTAGTGGTCGTCCTTTTGTCCAAAGATCAAAGTTGCCTCGGAAAGGTTGCCTCGGATATTGTTTCCTCGGATAATTGATCTAAGACATTAAGGTTATTACTAAGACGTCCTAACATTGCTTTAGTGACCGTACATCCTTTTCGAATTGACCCTCAAACTCCAACGACGGTGCTACCTACTCACTAATAGTGGGATAACGCTGTCTAAAGGAAACAAACATATAACGATTCTGTTTTTCGAGTAGGTAGATTAACTCTTAAGTACTTGCTCAATCCAAACAAACTTTTTCACACCCACACTCCTTTTCAAACAAAGTTTTCAAAAACACTTCATTACACTCTTGAAGACAGAAGCAGGAGTTAAATCGAAGTCAAAACAAAAAATTTTCAAATCACACAAACACAAAGAAGCAATTTTGAAAATGATGAGCAAGTACCTAAGAGCCCGTAGATAACTACGAATAAAAAGGGTGCTAATACCTTCCCTTTCTATAATCTACCCCCCTGACTCAGAAATATCTCGAAAAAGGAATTTTTCTGTGCTTTTTTCCTTTCCTTGTTGGATAAAATAAAAGTCGGTGGCGACTCTTGCTTACCGCGACATTTTGCAAACACAAATGCAAAACGCAAACCAGCATTCCTAAAAATCAGTCCCGGTTTTGGCCACCGTATCACATCCTGCATATCTCAAAATCACACATAGGCATAAAAAATGAAACCTAATGCCATGAATCAACTCGTTTGGACCTGCTGAGCATTATGATGCCCTTCTTGTGGGCCAATTTCACTTGCACACAAAGACCCTAAAACGAGACCAGAAACCCTAATCATGGCAAATCTTGATATAGTCCACAAAAATGCAATTGAATGTTATAGATAGCTTGCAAATGTTTCAAGGAGCAAGAATATATAAGTATTTCATGCTATAGATGCCAAAATCATGCAATTCGATTTCAAGAACAAGCCAAAGTTGTGAACCACTTACATTGGGTTTTAGCGCAGGAAAATCTTTGTTCTTAATTGGTATAGCTTGCTTGTGATCCCAGGAAGCGAATGAGATGGCTAGGAGACCTTGAAAACTCCTAGAAGTACCAAAACAGATTTCCACTTTTCTTTGTTTTTTCATGTTTTGCTCTGTCTTTTTGCGCCTCCAAAACCTTTATTTTAGGTCTGCAAATGTTCACTATATACCAAGGATTGAAATTATGCTCTCAATCTTTATCTATTATGGCTTTTGATCTTTATTTGATTCACTTGAAAATCTTTCCAAAAATAGGCCAAAACCAATCTTTTCATGCACACAAAGGCATTGCACGAATTGATTCACTTGCCAGCTGGATATAGGACCTGAAATATGCACAAGATCTTGAGGTTTCAATGATTTGGATTTTTCATGATTTGTTTTGATTTAAATTGATTTAATTGCAATAAAAATCAAAATAAATAATAAAAATAAGATAAAGACAAGTGGGAAGAGCTAGGGCTCGTGGACCATGCTACCAACTCAAAACAAGTGCAAAAAGTTAGGCCCATTTAGAAAAAATTGAAATTTGAGGCATAGTTGACTTTTGACAATTTTGCAAAAAGCGTCAACTTCACCAATGCATAACTTCCTCAATTTTGACTCTTTGAAGGTGTTCTTAGACCTTTTAGAAATCTTGAGATGTCCTCTAAGCAACCCTTTTGGTCTCATCTCAATTGAGTCTTCCATGTTCATGTATGAAGCTTTGACAAAAAAGGTGTTTTTGTTGACTTTTCAAAATGACCTATAATGTCAAAATTTATAACTTCTTGTGAGTACATATTATGAACTTGGGAGATGAAGATGAATTGTAAGGAATTGAATCCTATTAAAAATGAGTTTGGATGGGTCATTTATCATAAAGTATGAGAAAGTTATGCTTGGTCAAAGTTGAGTTGACTTTTCCTACAAAACCCTAATTTAACAACTTTTGGGTTTTGATGAATTGTGAGCATTCCTTGATGAATCATGATCAAACCTTGATCAAATGATGAATAATACTTAAAAATGAGGATGTTGACCAAAAATCTTAAAGTTTGACTGTATGTGTGCCATAGTTGACTTTTGCCCTTGCACTATCGATTTTTAGGCCTTTGAGCAATTGACTGAGAAAATTTCCTCTGCAAGGCTTGAAACTTGACATGGATGATTTTGAGAACATATTAGGACAATGGTGATAATTTGAGATCCTTTGGACTCAAGTATCTTGATGCAACATGAAACCCTAATTTGAGGTAGACTGCCTTAGGAGAGAGCTTGTCTGGTCAACCCTTGGACTTCCTTGAGCAACCTGAGGGTCCTTCTTGAAATGTTTTGAGAAATATGGGAGGGAAAATTTTGGGGTACAACATCAGCCATATCTGGAACGCATCTGAACTGTTTCTAGAAGGAATATGGAATAAGTATCAGAATGTCATCCATATCTGGATCGCATCTGAACTATTTCTAGAAGAGAATCTAGAATAAGTATCAGAATGTCAGCCATATCTGGATCGCATCTGAACTGTCTCTAGAAGGAATCTGGAATAAGTATCAGAATGTCATCCACATCTGGATCGCATCTGGACTGTTTCTAGAAGGAATCTGGAATAAGTATCAGAATTTCAGCCATATCTGGATCGCATCTGAACTGTTTCTAGAAGAAATCTGGAATAAGTATCAGAATGTATGCCATATCTGGATCGCATCTGAACTGTTTCTAGAAGGAATCTGGAATAAGTATCAGAATGTCAGCCATATCTGGATCGCATCTTAACTATTTCTAGAAGGAATTTGGAATAAGTATCAGAATGTCAACCATATCTGGATCGCATCTGAACTGTCTCTAGAAGGAATCTGGAATAAGTATCAGAATCTCAGCCATAATAGGTAGGAGCGGAAGTATTTGGGTTCTGGAGAGGAGCCTTTAATGTAATCAGCTCTGCCTTCAACATGTGTTGTAGCGCTTGAGCCAGTGACATGTTGATCTTAGTCAATTGTCTTTTAGGAGTGACCTCCTTACGCTGATGCCCCTGTCTTTGTTGAGCAGGCGTAGGATTAGAGATCAAGATTGCTCCTACGTGTTGGTCATGACGACTCTTTTGACCATACATAACATTGGACTCTTCCTTCCCATTGTATGGCTTTTTCTGAGCATCAGAAGGTGTAGCTTCTTGGATCTTTTCACTTTTGATGCCAGCTTCGACTCTTTCGCCAGTTAGTATTAGCTCGGTGAACCCGGCTGAGGAGCTTCTAATTAGATGTTTGAAGAAAGGCCCTGTCAAAGTTCCCATGAAGATGTCAATCAACTCCCTGTCAGTTAAAGGGGGCTGCACCATACCATCTAGATCTCTCTACTTTTGGGCGTATCCTTTGAAGCTTTCTTTGGAACCCATGGTCATGTTCTGCAATTGCACACGAGTTGGCGCAAGATCAGCGTTGTACTGATACTTCTTATAGAAAGCAGCAGCTAAATCATCCCAGGTGTGGATGCAAGAACTCTCCAATTGATAGAACCATTCGAGTTGAGTCCCCACTAGGCTTTCTTGGAAGAAATGGATCCAAAGCTTCAGATCAGTTGTGTTTGGTTGGATCTTGCGGACATAAGACTTCAAGTGCATCTTAGGGCAAGAGACTCCATCGTACAAGACAAAGGTAGGGATTTTGAACTTTGGGGGAATGACCACTCCAGAAACCAAACCCATGTCTCCTAAATCCAAGTTGGGTATCTGTTGAATCTCCATAGCACTGAGGGGATCCTCCAGCTCTTTGTACTTGTCAACAGTGGGAGGAGATTGCTCCTCAGAATAGTCAGCTTCGGCTTCACCAATCTCCAGACTGTTGTCTTCTTCATGACTATCCCCCATGTTGGATGGAGTTGAAAGATCTAGAGCTCTCTTGAATGGTCCTCTAGGTCTTCTTCTCAAGTTCAGGACACCTACAGACTTCTTGGACTTCTCCCTCTTGTCTTTGAGAAGGAGAGTTTTCAGATCCTCTTGCCCCTTAGCCATATCCAAGAACATTTGTTGGAATTGAGCGTTTTGAACTTGGAGATCTTTCACCGTTTGTTCCATATCCATCTTACTGAAATAAACAGTAGGAAGATAAGGATACCTAAATAGGGGAAACCTGTCATGATATGATGCATGATATGTGGATGCATGTTTTCAAGGATCTTGCGGGGTTAGTAGTCACTTATAGTTGGAGAACTTTGTATCGGTGGATGTCTTTCCACAAGAATTAAGCTCACCATATCAAGTGGATCATAGCCCTTGACTCTGGTTCGTTGTATATGATTTTGACGGTGTTTGGTAAGAGGAAAATAAATCCCCTTGTCTCTTGATAGACGTCTGGTTCAATATGACCCTGCATCAAAGACCCTCGAGATCCTTGAAATGCAATGGTTCAATGTTATTGAAAATGCTATGGTGTGATGTTTATGATGTTATGTACACATATGCGAGGTGAGCAAGTTTATATACAAATAATCATATTCATACAAAGTAGACAAGTCCCAATGTATCAGAATGTCAGCCATATCTGGATCGCATCTGAACTGTCTCTAGAAGGAATCTGGAATAAGTATCAGAATCTCAGCCATATCTGGATCGCATCTGAACTGTTTCTAGAAGGAATCTTGAATAAGTATCAGAATGTCAGCCATATCTGGATCACATCCGAACTGTTTCTAGAAGGAATCTGGAATAAGTATAAGAATGTCAGCCATATCTGGATCACATCTGAACTGTTTCTAGAAGGAATCTGGAATAAGTATCAGAATGTCAGCCATATCTGGATCGCATCTGAACTATTTCTAGAAGGAATCTGGAATAAGTATCAGAATGTCAGCCATATCTGGATCGCATCTAAACTGTCTCTAGAAGGAATCTGGAATAAGTATCAGAATGTCAGCCATATCTGGATCGCATCTGAACTATCTCTAGAAGGAATCTCAACGGATGATGAAGGAATCTGAGATGATTGCTACTCCAAAAGATGATGATCTTTATCTGTTGACTGATCTTTCCTGAAAAGGTAAAGAGGTAGTTGTATGCAATGTCATGATGTATGCATTGCGTAATGATGTTCTCAAAATAAATGAGATTGTGTCTTGTGCACTTGTCATGTATGTAATATGATATATGAAATGTGATATGTTTATTTGAATGTATCTTTTTCTGAAGAATAAATCCTTGACAAATGCTGGAGAGACATTAAATCCTGAACTGCTGTTAAAGAGTAGGTGAGTCTTCAAACTTTTCTTGGAATATTTCCACCAAGGATTCCTGTTTTATTGAGGAGAGTTCCGCCAGGGAAAGTTGAGAACTCTATGGAGAGTATTGATTCCTGCTTGGGGGAAAAAGTTCAGAAGTCTCGGTTGTCTGTTGCTCTACTGGGGAGTCGAAGTTAAACTAATATTTGGTCGGGTCCAGGTTTCACAGTAACTTGCTGGGGATGGTAGAGTAGTCTACTGGGGAAGAGGAGTTGTGGTCCTTTGATTTGTAGTGGTCGGAGAGGCCACCTCAAGCTGGGGAATCCTATTGTTTGTTGGGGAAATAAACCCTGTTTCCGGTCTGCTAGAGAGGTGTTGACTTCGTTGGGGAAAGTCCTCGAGGATTCTTGAGGTTGTCTCAGTTGGGAAAAAGTTTTCAGAGATTGAAACTCTGGCTGGGAGTCATCCTATGAGAAGGATTTTAGGTAGATTTGTCACCGCCCCTCGTAGCGAGTGTTTGTGGCACTGCCAGGAAATGTTTGATTGTACATAACCCTTTGTCGGGATTAACGTTCAATGCCCCAAGTGACGGAGACGGAGACTTGCCCCTGGTTACTCTGCATTTCTTGAAAGGTTTCCTGGAATCTTGACTGGACTGCTCCAGGTGTGCTGGATAGTGACATGTCATGTCCCTTTGTTGATAGGAGTTTTGACAATGGAAGTATCATCCTTCTTTAACTAATTTTGTTCACTGAGAGAGCTTTCGTTCACTGGATATTCGTTGTGTGAATTTCTCCGCTGTCAAACAAATAGCCATATGCAAATAGTGATATTCAAATAAATGCAAAGTTTATGCTTTTCTTGAAGTTTTGAAAAATGCGTTTTTAGCAAGTAAAGAAGTTTGTAATTCAAATCTGGATTTTGAGTAAAGCCTTACAGGAGTCAGGATACCTTTTGTAATAGTATGCTTTCGAACTAACCCATGCTTCAATTAGGACCTTTGAAGGGTTGTAACGTGCCCTGGTTCACGGTTTAAGGAAAAAATGATAAAGGCTCAAAGTGTATTTGTACCCACCCGTTCTTCGTGATGTTCTTCAGTTCTAAACTCAGTTAATTGTGCGTTTGAACTCCAATTGAGTCTGGAAAGACATTTTGGTGATGGTTCAGACATATTAAGTTTGTCGGAAAGCAGTCATTTCTTGCAACATTCTTTTTTTCATGTTGTTGAGGATTTGTAGTGACCTCTTTTTACTTGATTTGTTATCCCTAATTTTTGCCTAACTGTCCTTGTTTTGGGATTACAGTCAGCGGGATGCCCCAGTTTTCTTTAAGTCTCTTTTGTAGGTTTTGACTTAGTGGGCTTTTCTTTTTGAGAGATAATGACCGCCTATGTGATAGGGAACCATCACCGTCTTTTGATTCCATAGGAATGTTTCTTAACGTCATTCGTTGTATTACGAGATGAGAGTTTGCGATTTGAATGCGCATTTGAATTAACTGAGAGACTACCCTGCCCCAGGTTTTGATTAAAGGTTTCAATTTGTGTAAAAAGAAAAACATCTACTTCTTTGGCTCAAAGGGGTTGACTTGGGATTATCTTCCTTATAACTCCAGTGTTTAGGATTTGAAAGAACGCATGTACATCGTCAGCAAGGTCTGTTCAAAAGCATACTGTATGAGATTATGGAATTGTTTTCGTCATCCTCCCTCTAAAGGCTTGTAACTTTTAGCAAGAGTTAAACGTCATAAAGAAAGTAGAAAGCATAGTTTAAATATAGTGAAAACGAATGGATGAATTCAAGACAAACATATGCAATGCATTAATGAAACAAAGTTTGACATTAATAGATAATTGTTTGAATAACAAAAGAGATTACAACTTGAAAATTCAAATGAACAAAAGCTTTCAATGATTCGTCATAGGAGAAGTGATTATGTTTGGAGTCTCCGGAGGGTCAAACTCGATCTCCTTGGCATCAATCATGTCTTGGACCTTGTTCCTCAGAGCCCAATAGTTGTTTGTGTCATGTCTCGGACTATCAGAGTGGTATGCACAACTTTCATTGGGATGATAGGTAGGAGCGGAAGTATTTGGGTTCTGGAGAGGAGCCTTTAATGTAATCAGCTCTGCCTTCAACATGTGTTGTAGCGCTTGAGCCAGTGACATGTTGATCTTAGTCAATTATCTTTTAGGAGTGACCTCCTTACGCTGATGCCCCTGTCTTTGTTGAGCAGGCGTAGGATTAGAGATCAAGATTGCTCCTACGTGTTGGTCATGACGACTCTTTTGACCATACATAACATTGGACTCTTCCTTCCCATTGTATGGCTTTTTCTGAGCATCAGAAGGTGTAACTTCTTGGATCTTTTCACTTTTGATGCCAGCTTCGACTCTTTCGCCAGTTAGTATTAGCTCGGTGAACCCGGCTGAGGAGCTTCTAATTAGATGTTTGAAGAAAGGCCCTGTCAAAGTTCCCATGAAGATGTCAATCAACTCCCTGTCAGTTAAAGGGGGCTGCACCATACCATCTAGATCTCTCTACTTTTGGGCGTATCCTTTGAAGCTTTCTTTGGAACCCATGGTCATGTTCTGCAATTGCACACGAGTTGGCGCAAGATCAGCGTTGTACTGATACTTCTTATAGAAAGCAGCAGCTAAATCATCCCAGGTGTGGATGCAAGAACTCTCCAATTGATAGAACCATTCGAGTTGAGTCCCCACTAGGCTTTCTTGGAAGAAATGGATCCAAAGCTTCAGATCAGTTGTGTTTGGTTGGATCTTGCGGACATAAGACTTCAAGTGCATCTTAGGGCAAGAGACTCCATCGTACAAGACAAAGGTAGGGATTTTGAACTTTGGGGGAATGACCACTCCAGAAACCAAACCCATGTCTCCTAAATCCAAGTTGGGTATCTGTTGAATCTCCATAGCACTGAGGGGATCCTCCAGCTCTTTGTACTTGTCAACAGTGGGAGGAGATTGCTCCTCAGAATAGTCAGCTTCGGCTTCACCAATCTCCAGACTGTTGTCTTCTTCATGACTATCCCCCATGTTGGATGGAGTTGAAAGATCTAGAGCTCTCTTGAATGGTCCTCTAGGTCTTCTTCTCAAGTTCAGGACACCTACAGACTTCTTGGACTTCTCCCTCTTGTCTTTGAGAAGGAGAGTTTTCAGATCCTCTTGCCCCTTAGCCATATCCAAGAACATTTGTTGGAATTGAGCGTTTTGAACTTGGAGATCTTTCACCGTTTGTTCCATATCCATCTTACTGAAATAAACAGTAGGAAGATAAGGATACCTAAATGGGGGAAACCTGTCATGATATGATGCATGATATGTGGATGCATGTTTTCAAGGATCTTGCGGGGTTAGTAGTCACTTATAGTTGGAGAACTTTGTATCGGTGGATGTCTTTCCACAAGAATTAAGCTCACCATATCAAGTGGATCATAGCCCTTGACTCTGGTTCGTTGTATATGATTTTGACGGTGTTTGGTAAGAGGAAAATAAATCCCCTTGTCTCTTGATAGACGTCTGGTTCAATATGACCCTGCATCAAAGACCCTCGAGATCCTTGAAATGCAATGGTTCAATGTTATTGAAAATGCTATGGTGTGATGTTTATGATGTTATGTACAAATATGCGAGGTGAGCAAGTTTATATACAAATAATCATATTCAAAATACTTGACAATTTCTACATAATCAATGCTCGAAGGTGAGAGGTTAAAACCGACCGTATTTCGTGACCTTGACTTTTGTATAAAAATGCAAAAATAAAAATGGGATCTTAGGTCAAAAATTGGGGTATGACAGTTGCCCCTATTTAAATTTCTTCTATCTGGAGATATGAAGATTGGAATCTTCATTTTGACGAGATTGAAGGGACTTAAATATAGAATACACAATTTTTGGCCTTAAGATACCACAATTATATTTATGATATGATATGAATGTAATATTTTAAATTTAATGAGGAATGATGCCGCATGAGACAAACTACTGTTGGAGAAACCAAGCACATTATATAGTAATCCCACATGAGAAAAGGTTATAACTCCACTGGGGAAACAGAGTCATAGACTTCAAATGAGAGACTCTTATTAAAGAATAACTTTGAGGGAAGAAATGAATGATTTACATTAGTATTGAGACTGGAAAAGAAATGATTGACATCAACACTGTGACTGGAGAAGGGAAATGATTGACATCAGCATTGTGACTGGAAAAGGAAATGATTGTCATCAGTATTGAAACTGGAAAATGACTACCATCAGTACCGAGACTGGAAATAAACATCCCTGACTTATGAATTTCACCAAGAATGGTAACACATTTCTTCTTTAACCAAGATATCGCTTGAAAAGGATAAAATACAAACTTTCCCACAGGACTTTTCTGAAGAGATGCCATTTGCTGAGTAAACATTATTGTTGGGGATACACAAGCTGCTCAAAGAAAGAAGTCGCCACTTGCTATCTTTCAAAGGTGTATATAACATACAAGTTGCTCATGAAGAGACCACCGCTTTTTGTTTTTTTCAAAGGTGACAATAACACACAAGTTGCTCATGAAGAGATTGCCGCTTGCTGTTTTTTCAAAGGTATCAATAACACACAAGTTGCTCATGAAGAGACCGCCGCTTGCTGTTTTTCAAAGGTATCAATAACATACAAGTTTCTCATGAAGAGACCTCCGCTTGCTATTTTTCAAAGGTATCAATAACATATAAGTTGCTCATGAAGAGACCGCCACTTGCTGTTTTTTCAAAGGTATCAATAACACATAAGTTGCTCATGAAGAGACCGCCGCTTGTTGTTTTTCAAAGGTATCAATAACAAACAAGTTGCTCATGAAGAGACCGCCGCTTACTGTTTTTCAAAGGTATCCATAACATACAAGATGCTCATGAAGAGACCGCCGCTTGCTGTTTTTTCAAAGGTATCAATAACACACAAGTTGCTCATGAAGAGACCACCGCTTGATGTTTTTCAAAGGTATCAATAACATATAAGTTGCTCATGAAGAGACTGTCACTTACTGTTTTTCAAAGGTATCAATAACATACAAGTTTCTCATGAAGAGACCGCCGCTTGATGTTTTTCAAAGGTATCAATAACATACAAGTTGCTCATGAAGAGACCGTCGCTTGCTATTTTTTTTCAAAGGTATCAATAACACACAAGTTGCTCATGAAGAGACCGCCGCTTGTTATTTTTCAAAGGTATCAGTAACATACAAGTTGCTCATGAAGAGACCACTGCTTGCTGTTTTTCGAAGGTATCAATAACATACAAGTTGCTCATGAAGAGACCATTGCTTGCTATTTTTTCAAAGGTATCAATAACATACAAGTTTCTCATGAAGAGACCGCCGCTTGCTGTTTTTTTCAAAGGTATCAATAACATACAAGTTGTTCATGAAGAGACCGCCGCTTGCTATTTTTTTTTCAAAAGTATCCATAACATACAAGTTGCTCATGAAGAGACCGCCACTTGTTGTTCTATCGATATTCCAAAAGGATGTTGTGGTAACACTACTAGGGAATAAAGGTATTCTTCAAATGGAACCATGAATATTTCCTTCCTGAGGATACCAAGTATATTAATGCGCAAAATAAATGCGCTCTTCATCCAGGTTTCCCAGTCTAGAGAACACCACTAGGTAGCCTATGCAAGAGACAAAGCCCAATCTATGAATAAAATGAAGAGAAAACAATCAAACAAGACTCCACCAAAATGAGTAAGTAACTCAATTGGGGATTCATCCTATCCAGAGATGGACAAAGAAGGCTAAGCAAAATTATTCCATGAGGATTAGCTCAGTAGGGAATTAGAAAGGAGGCGCACTTTCTGCTTAAGTTGACGCTCTATCCGGATAAAGCAAATACACTATTTGAATAGACATAACCAAGGTATACGGACCCAATAACATCAGCAAATACAAATGTGCGTGCATGATGCAAGTGTGGATGAATAAATGAATATCATGTATATGATTGACAAAACAGATAGGAAAGATAAATTGGAGATAATAATACATCACAGTACAACTCGACACTTGGATAATCTGAATAAGATGGGAAGATTAATGGAAATAGAACAAAAGCCATCATTGGAGTAAATTCCTTTTACAAGGCTTAAATCTCTCTGGAGAGGAAGGTATTTTTCTGTAGAAAACCTAAAGTCCAGTCTTCTATCGTCAACAATCCATTAAAAGGATAATAACACGAACAATGCTTCAGCTGGAAAGAGTCTTTCTTAGTTGGAGATACTGGGAACACTGCCCTTTGATAATATGTACAAAACATATAACATATCTTGACAAATCTGGATTGCCCCTGGAACTAATTTTGTATGCCCCAAGTTTACTGCTGATAAGCTGCGTGATGCACGACAATTCTTGCGAATAACTTCACTTCTAAAATGTCCCAAGAAATCATATCAAGAGGATTTTACAAAGGACCTGGCATCCTCAATGCTCTAGTGTCTTCAAACTCTTAGAGAGATTCGTCGAATCTTGACGTGATTGCCCCGGATTGACTGTACTTGGCACAACAAAGTCTTCAAATTTTGCCTCAAAAGGGTAAACAAGTTGGGAAAGCATTAACTGGGAGAAGCAACATGTCAGTGCTTAAGGTATTCATGTGACATGCCCCTGGATATGATTTTCTTGAAATGATTCGCCAATTACTCAATAGATTTACAGGCCTTAAAAGAATAAACTCGTCTCTAGTGCTTATATGTGAGCTTCCTTGATGTCAAACAAATGTTTTGCAATTAGAAAATTTTTTATTATGAGAATGAAAATTCTAATGCAACAGTTATGTAAGTCTTGAAGATTTTGAAAAGATATCGCACAAATTTCCCGAGTTAGAGCACCATTTATTTTTGTATAGAAAAATCATATGATACCAACATAACTATTTAGCAAACATTCATGGGAGTCAGGAACACTCTCTCATTGAAGTATGCTTTCAAAATAACCTTGCTTCGATTAGGACTTTTGAAGGTTGTAACGTGGCCTAGTTTATGGTTTTTAGAAGAAAAAAAATTTTAAGGCTCAAAATGTATAGGTGCCCGCCCATTCTTCATGATGTTCTCCAACCCTATGTTCAGTTAATTCAACATGAGTGTTCATCTCTCAAAAGGATTTTGTGACGGTTAAGGAAACAATGAGGCTTTCGGAGTATCAACCACCCTTATGTCTTCGTGTTTGTAGTCACCAATTTGTTATTTACTGAGGACTTTTCTTTGTATTCCTTTCTTTGCAATTTTTATTTTCCCTAACTTTTTCCTGAACTAATTATTTTGAATTGATAGTCCAGCGGAATGCCCTAATTTTTTCCTAAACTGCATGTTTTCAAGTTTTCGACTTAGCAGGCTTTTTCTTTTTTCTTGATTTTTGATTTTTTGAACAAAGCGTGCGACATTAGCTTGTCTTTACTTGTTGAGAGGATTGTGATTGCCTCGTTTCTTGATGAATAAGGGATAACATTTTGGTTCCACATCTTCTGGCTTCATTATACATGAAGGATAGCCCTCGTAGTTTCTCTTCAGAAATATCTTCCTTATGAATTGAACACTCAATCAGATTAACTGAAAACTACCCTGCCCCAGGTTAAAATTTGAGGGTTGTTTGTATAGAAAAAAAACTCATACTTCAAGGCTCAAAAGGGGTTAGAAAGGGATTATCTTCCTTATATCTCTGATGTTTAGGGATTTGGAACAATGCATGTACATCGTCAACAAAATTTTATTCAAAAAGCATACAACCAGAGATTTTGTGTTTTTTAGATCATCATCCTCCCTTCGATCTCTTCCTAGGCAAGAGAATGGGCAACAATTTGGTATCATAGCGCAAAATGTAATTTAAAATTTGAAAACAAATACAAGTGAAATGAATGAATTTCTTCAAGAAAAACATACTCATTCTATTAAGATAATCATTCAAATGCAAACAAGTTCTTACATGCAAACAGTGCAATGATAAACAAGAAAAATTACAAATGAACAAGCAAGCAAATGCTAATTAAAACTGAGAAGACTCTCTTCTTTAAACCCCAAGGTATCCTTCAATCATGTTTTTTCTTTGGCAAAGATTTGACTTGAACCTCAATACTAATATCCTTAAATGACAAGATACCATTTCTGACCAACTTCTGAACCTCAATCTTCAAAGCAAAACAACCCTCTAAGTCATGCCCAGGAGCACCTTGATGAAAGGCACAAGTCAAATCAACTTTGTAGTACCAATGCATCTTCTCAGGAACCTTCGATGGAGGTCGGGTCTGAACCAAATTCCTCTGCATCAGGACAGGAAATAACTCCATATAGGTTGTTGGAATTGGATCGAACTTAATTTTCCTCTGATTAGGAACTTGCTGATTCTGTTGATGAATAGGAGAAACATGATGATTTTGACGATGATTATTTCTTCCTCTGACTCTCTTCTTAGAAAAGTTATTATCAAACTTCTTCACACCACTAGTTGGGCCACCATTTTCATTTAAACATCCCTTTCAAACATCTTCTTCTGGATGCACTCCCACATTCACCGTGTCAGGAAAGTTATTAGGTGCATTAACCACCACCTTCTCATGAAAGAGTGATTTTAGAGTTTCAGTGAAGACTTTTATCATTGCTTCTCCCTTCCTATAAGGATTGACTTGGGCGGCAACCAAAATCTTAACCAAACCAGTTAAGTGATCCATAATAGCTTTCAAATTAGTCATCTCTCTACGGAGTTCATAAACCTCTTGCTTGATATTCTCCATTGTTCTCTTAGCGCGAGTGTTGTACTGGTGAGACCAAAGGAGAAATTAAGACTTGGAAATGACTTTTGAAAGTGAAACAAAAAAATGTATAATGATGTATGATATGCAAAAGAGAGTTTTTATTTGACTTTCAAGGAACTCAAGATATTAAGTTATAAACAACAAAGTATGAAGATAAAAGATGAATTTTAAATTGGATCAAAGCGTTGATCAAGTTATCATCAAGATCAATCATCCATTTTGGTGGATTAGGGTTTTCACCCCATCAACACCCAAGATCCATTGAGCTTGACGAAACTTGTGATGTTTACAAAGAAAGACTTCCAAATTCCTTGAAAATCGAGTGAAAAGGGTTTTATGGATGCATGAAGGCATGTATATGCAACAACCACAAGCAAGGTCATAAACAAAGTCGAAAGGTTCAACGTCACGAGCATGGAGTCAAAGTTAAAGACCATCCCCAAGGTATGTACTAAAGGTTTAATCACACCTGTAAAACAAGGTTCTAAAAGTTCCCAGAGTCTACATTCCTCTTTCGGATATTACCAACGTCCCGATTACTCGGTAATTAGCAATATTCTCAAGAGAAACTCATCTGAGTGCAGCATCGCGTGACAACTACTTCTGGATTACTCCGTTATAGTCTCCGCACTACACCTAAGAGGCCAAGATGGGTTAGGGCTCTACGGTTCTCAGCTTCTCTGGCTCCTAATTCGAAAGTAATAATGTCTTCCTGATTACTCGGTAAACAAATACTACGTTCAAAAGGGCTTCCACTGAGTGGGGGATTTCATGCCTCCTTCTTCGGGATTACTCCCTCAAAGTTAACATGACTATACCGCCCGTCCTATTCCTAAGTGTAACTTAGTCCAGGTATAGGACTTATCCTTTGTGAATATCATTAACACCCAAATAATCACAATATATCACATATAATCAAACAAACAAGTAATAATAACAAAAACAAATATTACAAATTAGGCTTAACCCACTTAGGGATGGACCAGCAAGAGGTCAATCTGTCCCTAGCAGATTCGCCAATATAAACAAAGGAGTCAATATTAAAAATGATGAGGAAGAAAGTAAATGAAAGATAGAAACAACGCACTACTGCAAGCAAAACAAACAGGGATCAGTAGTTTTGAAGCTAGGCGCGTGGTGATTCAGAAGGAAGCGTCAGAAGTTCTGGATTGATACACTCTGAGGTCATGCAAGACATGTTAGAGGGAAAGCACAAAAGTTCTGGATTGCTATGTGTTGAACTTCTGAATGTTAGAACAATGAGAAAATCTTAGAAATCTTAGGAAGAACTCATAAGTTCTGTATGATGCTATGAAAGTGAATGAACAATCAGCAGTTCAACGTGTTATCAGTGCATAAAAATCAGAAGTTCTAAGTGTTAAAACAGGGAGTGAAAACATCAGAAGTTCAGTGTACTTGACATGTAAGGAGAACTCAGAAGTTCTGTGATGTGTTAGAACAGTGAGTGAAATCATAGAAGTTCTGTGTGTGTTAACATCATATGAAAATCAGAAGTTCTAAGTGTTAAAACAGTGAGTGAACATTAGAAGTTCAGTGTGCATTAGTAGTGAGTGAATATCAGAAGTTTTGTGCGTGTTAACAGTGAGAAAAATCATAAAAGTTCTGCATGTTAAAACAGTGAGGAGAACTCAGAGGTTCTGTGTTATGCTAAAACTGTAAGTGAACATCATAAGTTCTATGCCATATTTCAAGTCTTAATTAGCACATCAGCAATTTATTCAATTTTCAACAAACAGCAAATCAGAAGGATAACAGCACAACAGCTTATAGAAGTTCTAATCCTAAATCTGAGTCTAGCCCTAATCAAGAAGTTCTGATCCATAGTTTTTCTACTTAAGCAATGATATGTACAACATTAATACTATGATATTTACCTGTTAATGATGTTCAAAATGAAAAATAAGCAAATTCAGAAAGGACATACCTTTAACCTGGAGCGTGCTTGGAGCTTTGAGCTGCTACCTTTGGATATTCTGGATTCAAGCTCTTGGATTCAGAAGGAAGAACAAAGGTTTAATTTTCTGTTTGGTATTTCTGGATTTTTCATGAAGGTTTCAACTTCCTTTTCTCTCCCTTATTTACCAATCTCTCTTCCAAAAGCCAGCCAACCACTTTAATGTGTGATGGAGCAGAGTATTTTTAGATGGGTTTGTTGTGGTTTTGGGGGGAAAAACAAATGGGATTTAAACTTTTTTGGTATACTGTTCCATTTCTTTTTAATCACAGTTTTCGTATGCCAATTTGATGCAAATATGGGGTTTGAGAAAGTGCAGCCGCAGACTGGATCAGCAGCACGTTGGAGTGTTGTGGCAGCTTGTGGTAGGACTGTAATGTAGCAGGGCAGCAGATTACTTAAACGAGGATTTGGGATTTGGTGATGTTCTGATCATAGAAGATCAGAAGTGAAACCTCTATGTGCTGAAGAGTCATGTTCTGATGGAAGATTGTGTTATGAACCATGTTTGCAACTTCTGACTGCACTTGCATGGAGGCTAAAGAGCCATATTCTGATTGAAGGTTATGTTCTGAACCAAATTTGCAACATCTGACTGCACTTGCATGGAGGCTGGCTCAGAAGTTCTGAAGTATCAGATACTCTTAACACTTAGAAAATTTTCTAAATGTTTAGAAAATTTGATTTTTCCAAAGTAACTTCTGACTCCTAATTTTTTTTTATGAACCAATCTCATGTCTTGATGAAATAAAATTGTTGAAACTTGATTTCATCTGAAAGTCAAAGTTTGACTTTTCAGTGTGCTTTTGACCATTTTCCCCTTGCGGGTGACTTTCTTGAAAAGTTGCAGAGACACTGGAGAGCATCTGTTGGACAGAGTGTGGAAATAAACACACGATTCTCTGAAATTCTTTTGATGAATCAGCCTTTGATAATCAGTAATCAATTGTACTTTTGGCTTGAGGGACTCAAAACCCTAATTGAGGCGCAATGCCTGATGTCCTTGATTTAGACTTGTCTCTGCACATGAAATCAAAGAAACAAAAAAAAAACACACTTTGTGATTGATTAGAAGTTAGTGATACATAGGCTAAGAATGTTCAAAAAACTTGACAATTTCTACATAACTAATGCTCAAAGGTGAGAGGTTAAAACCGACCGTATTTCGTGACCTTAACTTTTTTATAAAAATGCAAAAATAAAAATGGGATCTTAGGTCAAAAATTGGGGTATGACAAGTACACTCTGAGGTCCTGCAAGACACATTAGAGGGAAAACATAAGTTCTAGGTGGTATTCAGACAATGGGCCACAAGTCAGAAGTTCTGTATTACACTAAAACAGCGAGTAAACGTCAGCAGTTCAGTGCGTTATCAGCATGTAAAAATCAGAAACTCTGGGTGTTTGAAAATAGCGAGTGGAAACATCAGAAGTTCAGTGTATTTGACATTTAAGGAAAAATCAGAAGTTCTATGATGTGTTAGAAAAGTGAGTGAATCATCAAAAGTTCTGAATTATGTTGAGCCAGTGAGTGAACATTAGCAGTTCAGTGCGTTATCAGCATGTAAGAATCAAAAGTTCAGTGTGTGTTAACTGTGAGAAAAATCATAGAAGTTTTGTGTGTTAAAACAGTGAAGAGAACTCAGATGTTCTGCGTGCTTAAACAGTGAGAAAATCCTAGAAGTTCTGTATGTTAAAACTATGGATGAACATCAGAAGTTTTATGCTATATTTCAACTCTCAATCAGCACATCAGTAATCTATTCAGTTTTCCACAAACAACAAATCAGAAGGATAAAAAACACAACAGTTTACAGAAGTTCTAATCCTGATCCTGAGCCTAGCCTTAATAAAGAAGTTATGACCCATAGTTTTTCTACTTAAGCAATGATATGTACAACATTAATACTATGATATTTACATGTTTAATGATATTCTGAATGAAAAGATGCAGAGTCAGAAAGACTTACCTTGAAACTGGAACGTGGGCTTGGAGCTTTGAGCTGCTACCTTTGGATGTTATGGAATCAGTAAGAGTAACGGAAGAGGAAGTGCCAAGCTCTTTGATTCAAAGGGAAGAACAAGGGTTGGTTTTCTATTTTGGATTTTTGGATTTTTTATGAAGGTTTCAACTTCCTTTTCTTTCCCTTTTTTACCAATCTCTCTTCCCAAGCCAGCCCCTTGAACGTGTGATGGAGCCAAGTATTTATAGGTGAATCTGTTTTGATTTTGGGGGGAAAAACAAATGGGATTCTAAACTTTTTGCACATTGTTCCATTTCTTTTTGATCACAGCTTTTTGTATTTGGTGCAAACACAAGATCTGGGAAAATGCAGGCGTGGACTGGATTAACTGCTGGTTAGAGTACTGTATTGTAGCAGTGCAACAGGTTGTTTAAACGAGGTATTGGGATTTGGTGACGTTCTGATCATAGAAAATCAGAAACGTAACCTCCAAATGCTGAAAGGGGCATGTTCTGACCGGAGTGTTGAACATAGCTTCCATATGCTGAAGAATCATGTTCTGACTGAAGCATTATGTTTTGACCAAAGAGCAGCGCTTCTTCATGTTCTGATTGAAGCGTCATGTTCTGACCAAAGAGCAATGCTTCTGCATGTTCTGATTTAAGCGTCATGTTCTGGACCGTGTTTGCAACTTCTGACTGCACTTGCATAGTGGCCGACTCAGAAGTTCTGAAGTATCATATTCTCTAGACACTTAGAAAATTTTCTAAATGTTTAGAAAATTTGATTTTTTTTCAAAGTAACTTATGACTTCTGATTTTTGATGAACCAATTTCATGCCTTAATGAAATATGATTCTTGCAACTTGATTTTGATTTAAAAGTCAAAGTTTGACTTTTTCAGTGTGCTTTTGACCATTTTTCCCTTATGGATGACTTGCTTGGAAAAATTGATAGTTCAAGGCCTGGAAACTTGATAGAAGCAAACTTGGGATCCAGGGTGATCCCTTATGAAATGAGAGGGCAAATTTTGGGGTGCAACATCGGTGAACATGGACATAGTCGAGAAACACTACACATGAACAAGGACCCGCTAGGTTGACTGGCCTAGGCAAAAATAAGGGCATCCCGGCGAACCAAAAGGGTTCGGACAAAATTATGGATAAAAACAAAAAAAATTGTACACCTGGTAAGTTAAAAACCTGAAAAGGCGGCTTGGGCAAAAAAGGGTATCCCGATGGACTGAAAATCTGAAAAGACGGTCCAGGCAAAAGTTAGGGATTAAAGCGTACGACTATGTTCCGTCATCTCGTCACTTGTTTAGTCAATAGAAGGTTTATCATCCTGATCAGCATTTATCAAGCACCCCAGGAATTGGGATGCCACTCAACTATCCACAAAGTCTCTACAGGTACTTTCCCTAGCAGTTACAGAGGCAGGGGCATCTTACACAAGGTCGCCACTATATCCTTAGTTTATAGCCTAGTGATATCAGGTGTTCTGGTATCCACGAAAGAAAAGGAATTTCTGACTACTGCTCCGGCACCAGATTTTCCCTAGTGAAGTCGTCAAACTTCTCAAGATTCCCCAATAGGATTTCACAAAATCCTCAGGCAGTGCACAAAGTTTTCCTTCCCCAACAGAGTTTAATTCTCTAACAATGGAAGATCATCTCCCAGCTGTTTCAGCTTCAACAAAATCTGAAGACCTATATTCTTCATTGCCAGCTGCAATTAGGGATTTATTTTCCCTAATTCAACAGCGCTGCAATTGAACAACTGATACATTCACATATTGCATTCATACATCAGCCTACAAAAGTCATAGCATATGCAGTACAAATGCATACGACACAATCTCATTTATATTGAGAACATCATTACACAATGCATTTCATACATAATGACATTGCATACAGCTAACACTTTACTTTTTCAGGAAAGATCGATCAACAGACAATTATCATCAAAAATTTCCAATAGGTCCAAGATTAGCTCCTGAACCCAAGCAAAGTAATTGTCTGCGCGACCAAATACAGCTTTACATGGGCTCTTCACGAAGCAATCTTACACGGGTTTCTCCTTCTCCTTCTGAAACACAGCTTTACACGGGCTCGTCATGAAGCAATCTCACACGGGTTTTTTCTGACTTCCAAATACATCTTTATACGCCCTATTCATGACACAATCTTACACGAGTTCCTTCTCCTTCCTTCTGAAGTTTTACACGGACTTATCCTGAAGTAAACCTACCCAGGTTCCTTATGATGTTTTACACGAACTTATCTCTAAGTAACCCTACCCGGGTTCCTTTTGAAGTTTTACACGGACTTATTCTTAAGTAACCCTACCTAGGTTCCTTCTGAAGTTTTACACGGACTTATCCTGAAGTAACCCTACCCAGTTTCCTTCTCGGTTCAGATGCAGTTTTACCTGGACTCATCCTGAAGCAACCCTACCCAGGTTCCTTCTTACAATTTCATGATGTAGTTTTACACTGAATCATCTTGAAACAACCCTACCCAGGTTCCTTCTTACAATTTCCCGATGTAGATTTACCCGGACTCATCCTGAAGCAACTCTGCCCAGGTTCCTTCTTACAATTTCCCGATGTAGTTTTACCCGGAGTCATCCTGAAGCAACCCTACCCAGGTTCCTTCTTACAATTTCCCGATGTAGTTTTAATCGGAGTCATCCTGAAGCAACCCTATCCAAGTTCCTTCTTACAATTTCCCAATGTAGTTTTACCCGGACTTATCCTAAAGATTCCCTACCTAGGCTCCCTCTCATATATCTCCCGAAGTAACCCTACCCAGGTTCCTTCTCTTACACTTCCAGATGACGTCTTACCCGGACTCATCCTGAAACAGCCCTACACAGGTTTCTTCTGATACGTTTCCTGGTAGTAGTTAATTACGTTCTCCCCGACAAATTACTACCAAGCCTGGATCTCAACCAGATAGCAGTTCACTTCCGTCTCTTCAAATCAAGAGATGACTCCCCAGTAGAGTAACGGACAATTGAAGCTCCTAGACTCTATTCCCCAAGACAGAGACTGACATTCCTCAGCAAAGGCCTCCCTAACAACAGGAACAGGAATTCCCACGAAGGAATATCTCATGAAATCATCATTATTCTGGATGGCATCTTTAAGCCCATCTCCGACGAATCATGTCATATTCTTTGAATGGCATCTTTAAGCCCATCTCCGAATAATTTTAGTTATCTTCTCCAAATGGCATCTGTAAGCCCATTCCCGACATCATCAACCATTAGTATTACTTCATGCGAGTGTAAATTTCTAGGCACTCTAGTGTTCAATCATCTTCCACCCTCAGATCACGAAAAGCAAACAAGCCAATCTAAATCCTCAGGTTTAAAAAGATTGAACAGGGGAAGTTGTTGTACATTTAACTCAAAGACATTCCTTTAGAGGTCCTCAACTGCTCAAGTTTGACTAAGGGTTGATTAGACGAATCCTCCTTCTAAGGCAACAAGGCTCAAACTAGGGTTTCAATTTCAAGCAAGATGTTTGATTTACAAGGGTCCCAAATGGTCTCAAATGCTTCCCATGGTCCTAATATGTCCTCAAGATCATCCATGCCAAGTTTCATGCTTTGCTCAATAAGTTTGCTCAGACAATTGCTCAAGTATTGGAAAATCAATTGCGCTAGGTCAAAAGTCAACTCTGACCTATATACAATCAAACTTCAAGATTTTTGGTCAAAATTAACATTTTGAAGTGATATCCATAATTTGATCAAGGTTTGATCATGATTCCTCAAGAAATTCTCCTAATTCATCAAAAGTCAAAAATAGCAAATTAGGGTTTCTATAGGAAAAGTCAACCAAACTTTGACCAAGCATAACTTTCTCATAATTTATCAGAAATTTTCCAACCAAAGCTCATTTTTAAGAGAATCCAATTCCCTACAACTTCTTTTCAACCCTAAAGTCCAAGAATTTCACCATTTTAAATATACAAGTTCATACGTTACAGGTCATTTTTAGAAAGTCAATAAAAGCCACTTTTTGCCAAGACGTTTAACATCAAGATAACATCTTCAAAAGCGAAATTAATCAAAAGAGGGATTCAAGTAGACATCTTGGGATTTCCAAAAAGTACAATAGAATCATCATGAGATAAAAATTGATCAAGTTATGGCTTTCTAAGTTGGGAAAATTTGGGAAATCTCAAGAAATATGCATTGGGTAAATTTGAATTTTTAAGGCAATGGCTCAAATTCTTGAACTTCAAACATATTCCTAAGACCATAGAGGACCCCTAGGACCATTTTTGCATAGTCTTGATTTTAGTTTCATTTTATATAAATTTTATTTAATTAAAAATCAAATAAATCAAGATTATTGCAAAGTATATGGGCCATTATCATTTGGGCTTGGTTTGGTATATGGAGAGGTCCCAATTTTCTTGTACAACAAGGCCAGTATGTTTGAACTCATTAAAAATTCAAAAATGGACAAAATCCCTTAACTTTGGTCAAGGTTACAAATGGACATTCATGGCATTCAAAAGCTCATCCATAGCTGTTACAAACATGGCATTTTCGTGTCCTCTTATCATTCTCTATATAAACAAGCTTCTGGCAAGCATCAAAGAGGGATACATGACATGGAGAACCCCTGTCCAATTTTCAAAAACAACACTAAAGTTGTTAAACTCGAATTTCCATTTCAAGCCTGTTTCAGTCCCAAACAAGTATCAAAACATACTCCTGGAGAGCCTCTGAAACCATTGCAAGAATTCCCAAAGCTTGAAGCCATCGGAATCACGCCAACCATTCATCACGGTTTGTGTATTTATTTCAAATTCGATTTCACTGATGCATCCATCATAAACATATTTTGTTTATATCTTTGCGTTTGGTATCATGTTTACAACGTGCTGGAATATTTAATTGGAGTTTGAGTGCAGGTACAGTCATTTGCCATAGTTAGGGTTCCAAAGATTCAAATTGAGGAACCCTAGCTAGAGGCGAAATTGGGCCAAATTAAGGGCCTCTTCGTGTTCAGGGGATAATTTTCAGTCGATCCATGTCTTAGGATGGAATTCATTCTGCTTGAATTGTGTTTTAGAGTTTTGCAGGTTTGTAGCTACCATCAAAAACCGTCACTATAGCCTATAGTGACGGATTGGACTGTCGGAGATGATGATGACGTGGCTGGAGGAAGCTTGCTGATTGGCTCATTCAAACAGAAGGGACCCACCAAAAGGCACACGCGTGACAGTTGGGCATAGTGCTCTGTTTACCTTATATTTATTTTTGTTTAATTA
This sequence comes from Vicia faba, assembly GCA_948472305.1. Lineage (NCBI taxonomy): Eukaryota > Viridiplantae > Streptophyta > Magnoliopsida > Fabales > Fabaceae > Vicia > Vicia faba. The sequence continues at coordinate 1,395,448,474 of OX451736.1, read as the reverse complement.
TGTACATGAATGACTAACCATCACAGATGGCAAAGGGCAAGGCGTGTGAAGTGAAGGACCTGGGTTCGAATCCAGGTCCAGGAATTTTATATTTTCATAACATTTTCTGCAGGATTCAGTGTGTTATCCTCCCGCGCGTCCATCTTACAGCCTAAGATCTGGCCATTAGATTTATCCTCAAAGCAGATCCAGCATCCCACAAACAGGTTCCATGGTGCACCTTCAAGCGCAGCCCCCACTGAATCCAAACAAATCAATTGGGACCAGCAAAAGATGAGCTTAATACAAAAATAGTTGCACCCCCCAGATTGCTACTCCTAGAAGGCCCATTTTATTTTTTGCTTTAATTTCTTTATTATTTTCATTTATTGTTTTAATTATTTATTTTATTTGTCTTTAAAAATCATTTTCTTAATTAAATCATAAAATCAAGAAATCACAAAAAAAATGTAGAATTAGTTTTTTTATTTATTAAAATTAATTTTGAAAGTAGATTAGTTTAATTAAGATAATTTGGTTTATTTTCATAATTAAAACTATCTAGAAATTTGGTTTAATTCACAAATATTTAGTTTTCTCAATAAGAAAAAAATCAAAAATATTTTCTCTTTAATTGATAAGTTTTTTTTAGGACTTAGACTTTATTCCCGTCTTAATTTTTTCGCGGGCTTATTTATTTTCATTTTATTTTCCAATTAATGTAACTGTTAATGGTTTGTAATAGTTGTGAATTAGGTTTTCATTTACTGTTTTTATTTACCGCTTTCCCCCAAGTTTGGTTATGTAACCCCCTCCCTAAAGCATTGTAATAGCTAGGTTTAAGATTCTCGCATTTTATCTTTTCGCTACTATTAACTGTTAGATAAATGATCATAGGATTTAATGGAAAGATTAAATGATTAAAACAGTAGAAAACCCTGAATATGCAAAGATTAAATAAAATGAAATCAAACACTTGCACATGCGCACCTCTAAGGTATCTCCCACTTTGGTTGCCTTTAAATAAAACAATCATGAGGCAGGAATGCTTTAGTAAAGACCCATGAATCAGAAAAGATCATAGTCCCTCGATAACCCTACAGTTGCCTTTCGGTAAATTATCTAGTCCCTAAAATAAAATTTCTAAAGCGTCTCCACAAGTTACCTTCGTGATTGTAAAAACGTCCCTTCGATTATCCCTCAACATCTGACGATAGGGCTACCTACTCAGAAATAGTAGGATAGCACTGTCTAAAGGATAAGAGGAAAAGAACGACCCTTTTTCGAGTATAAAAGTAGATAGCTATTAGATGTTTGCTCAAAACATTTTGCACTTGCACAAAAACTACTTTTCAAAACACTTTGTATACTTTCTCCGCTATCCCAAGAAACATTACAAAGTTCGCCGTACTAAGGCGTTTTCAAAACATTTTGAAACACAAAGCAAAAAGGTATTTTTAAAATGATCAAACTTCTAAGAGCCCATAGAAAACTACCGATGGAAAGGGTGATAAAACCTTCCCTTTCCATAATCTACCCCCCTTACTCAGAAACCTCTCAAAAAGGTATTTTTCTGTTCTTTTCACCCTTTCCTTTGTTGGATAAAAGAAAAGTCGGTGGTGACTCTTGCTTACCGTAACATTTGCAAACATAAACGCAAAACCAGTATTAAAAGACAATTCTCCCACCGTATTACAGTATGAATCATTCTAATCAGCTTCTGCCGAGCAGCAAAGTGATCAGACACTCAAAGATATAAAGGCAATAGCAGAGTTGAAACCCAATGGGATTATTTCATATAACTATTTTTCTCTTTGTGTACCACATTGTATATTTCTCATTTTTTACGACGACATTCCTCTTAATAGGATATCCGTTTCCTTGTACAAAAACGCCTGTTATAGGCAGACTTTCTCAAAATAATACAAGATCACCTCTTTCAAAGTTCAAAACTATTTGTTTTTATTTTTCTGTTTTGTTTGCAAAACCGTCTAGTAAATATTTTAAATGAACATATGCATTTGAATATGATTACTGTTTATAAATATATGCATAAAAAAATAAAGACAATTACTAAAGGCTCTAAGAGTTGGGACAATGTCGAAAAACCGTCTGTAAATCCCCACAGGACACCCCTAGGAGACAATTTTCACAAAATTCATCAGCGACAAGGGTACATTCCTTAGTAGGTACAGAAACAGGGACATCTTCCCGCAGTTCACCGTTATATCTTAAGCATATAGCTTAATGATTTCAGCTACTCCAACATTTCATAAACAGATAAAGAGGTTCAATCGTCTCCCTAGCATCTTGGAGAACTCCTCAGCATGGTCTATGGATTTCCTGGATTCCCTAATAGAGTTTAATAAAATCCCCAAGCAATTTGAGAAATTTCTTTCCTCCAGTAGAGTTTATTTCTCTAGCTACGGAAGATCATCCCCCAACGGAGTTTATTTCTCCAAATTGTTAAAATCTTCCAACGGAACACTTTTCTCCAACAGTAGTCAGGGATTTTTTTTCCCAGTTCAACGACACTACAAGGAGCAACTGATACACTCACATTCATACATAATTTACAAACGTCATAGAAAATACATATAACACAATATCATTAATTTTGAGAACATCATTCCGCAATGCATTACATACATCATGACATTACATACAGCTAACCCTTTACCTTTTTAGGAAAAGATATATCAACAGACCAACATTATCAATTACTGGTAGGACCAAGCAATCTTATCAGAAACGACGTCTGTTGGCTCAGATTAATTGACCAATGATTTATTTTGATACTTCTTCGAGTTGAAGACGGACAATAATTTTTTCTAGCTCAGATAAATCAACCAAATATTTATTCTGATACTTCTTCTAGATGAAAATAAGCATAAAATATTTGCTGGCTCAGATTAAATCGACCAATGATTTATTCTGATACATCTTCCAGTAGATCTTTTTCTGGCTTAGTTTAAATCGACCAGTGATTTATTCTGATACTTCTTCCAGTTAAATATATAAAGACCTCTTCTGGCTCAGATTAAATCGACCAATGATTTATTCTGATACTTCTTCTAGTTGAAGACGGTCGTACATAGTCGCTGGCTCAGATTAAATCGATCATTGATTTACTCTGATACTTCTTCCAGTAGATCTTTTTTATGGCTCAGATAAATCAACCAAAGATTTATTATGATACTTCTTCCAGATAAAAATAAGAATAAAATATCTGTTGGCTCAGATTAAATCGACCAATGATTTATTCTGGTACATCTTCCAGTAGATCTTTTTCTGGATCAGTTTAAATCGACCAATGAATTATTATGATACTTCTTCCAGTTAAAGATATAGAGACCTCTTCTGGCTTATATTAAATCGACCATTGATTTACTCTGATACTTCTTCCGGTAGACCTTTTTTCTGGCTCAGATAGATCAACCAAAGATTTATTCTGATATTTCTTCCAGATAAAAGTAAGCATAAAATATTTGCAAGCTCAGATTAAATCGACCAATGATTTATTCTGATACATCTTCTAGTAGATCTCTTTTCTTGCTCAGTTTAAATCGACCAATGATTTATTCTGATACTTTTTCTACTTAAAGATATAGAGACCTCTTCTGGCTCAGATTAAATCGACCAATGACTCATTTTGATAATTCTTCTAGTTGAAGATGGTCATATATAGTCGCTAGTTTAGTTTATATCGACCAATGATTTATTCTGATACTTCTTCCAATTAAAGATATAGAGACCTCTTCTGACTCAGATTAAATTGACCAATGATTTATTCTTATACTTCTTCTAGTTTGAAGTCATTATTTAATTTAGATGAAATCTATAGACCCATCTCTGACTACTCTCAGTCATCTCTCTGAACGACATATTCTATGCCCATTCAAGCATATTATCGAATGACAACGTTACTCCATGCACTGCCGAGTGCAAAGTTCTGAGCACTTTAGTGTTCAATCATCTTCCCCCTTCAAATCACAAAAGGTAGACAAGACAATCTAAAATCCTCATGTTTAAGACGATTGAACAGGGGCAGATATTGTACCCCAAAATTTTCCCTCCCATTTTATTCAAAACATACTCCTAGAGGTCCCCAAGTGCTTAAGGTTGACCAAGAATTGACCAGACAAATTCTCCTCCTAAGCAATGGATTTCCAACTAGGGTTTCATTTTTCACAAATAAGTTTGGGTTTAGAAAGCCTCTTATGATCTCCATGGTTCCTAATATGTCCTCAAGAATGCTCATTCCAATTTTCATTCCTTGCATTACAAGTTTGCTCAGTCCAATGCTCAGATGACTAGAAATCAACTATATTAGGTCAAAAGTCAAATGTGGTCAATATAGAGTCAAACTTCAAGATTTTTGGTCAAAATCAATATTTTGAAGTGATATACATCATTTTATCAAGGGTTTATCATGATTCCTTAAGGAATGCTCTCAAGTCATCAAAAATCCAAAAGTGCAAAATTAGGGTTTCCTAGGAAAAGTCAATTGAACTTTGACTAAGCATAACATTCACATGCTTCATCCATTTTGCTCCAACCAAAGCTCATTGTGAAGAAAATTAAATTCCCTACAACTTTTCTTTTGTCTTCAAGTTAAAAAAATGCATCATTAGAAAGATATGAGCCAGTATAATACAAGTCTTCTTGAAAGTCAACAAAAAAGATTTTTTTGTCAAGGTAAGTTACATCGAGATAAATTCTCCAAATTAAAAAATGATCAAAATAGAGATTGTATGGGACATCTCGGGCTTTCCAAAAAGTCTAAGATCATCTCCAAAGGATAAATATTGAGTAAGATATGCATTGCACAATGGGCCTACTTATTTTGACTTCAAGCATGTCCATGAAGCCTTAAAGGTCCCCTAAGTCTATTTTTACATGACCTTGATTTTATTTGTATTTTATTTTGACTTTTATTTAATTTAAAATTAAATACATGAAAATAAAATGCAATAATTAAGGGCCATAACATTTGGGTCTGACTTGACCCATCAAGAGGACCCAAAGTTCGTGCAAAGCATGTGGAAAAAGGATCAGGTTCATCATGTTTCAAAAATGGAAAGAAAATTAAAAAAGATGGCATATTTTCAATTTTTGGATTTTGTATTCAAAGAATGGTTAATGTTATGGATTCTTGCCATGTTTTCTTGTCCACATATCCCTCTATAAATATAGAGCAAAAGTGCAAGCAAGGGACACACACAAGTTTCCTAAGCAAGCCATACCAAAATTGCACAAAATTGTCCAAAGTTGTAAAAAATCAAAACCAAATTTATAGCCCTCCTCAGTCAAAAACAGGCATCACAAAGTGTTCCTGAGACTCCCAGGACTCATCCCTGTTCATCACAATACCTGAAATACCCTAGAACGGCCTATCCAAATCCATCGGTGGTAAGGAATTTTCATATTTTTTAATATTTAGTTGTAGGAGCGTTTAATCCTTTTTGATGATACATGTATACTCATAATGGAGTTTAGGGTATGACTGAACGGTCGTATGTCAATTTTAACGTCAGAAATGCACATTTTCATGTTTGATCGTCGCTAGGGTTTTGCATTCGAATCCAATAATACACGAAGCTTTAACAAATTTAGAGGCCATATTCGTAATCAGAATACTTTTTTAAGTTGATCTGTTTTGTTTTGCTTTAATTTCGTCGTGTTTTGCAGGGGATCCCACTGGAGAAGACGGTGGAAGCCACTGGCTCCGGTGGTTGGACTTACCAGACCCAAGTCAAAGGCTGGCGTGGCTCAACGGGATGTTTTGATTAGTTTATTCAAAATATTTGGACCCCACTGGATCGCGCGCGCTTGACAACTCAGCAATTTAACTTGTTTATATTATATTATTATTGATTGGGATATACTCCTGAATGTAAGGCCTTCTAAACGGTTGAGTGTGTATGTTTTAAGGAGTTGTGTATGTGCAAGGGCAGGGGTTCGATCCCTGCCTCTTGCACATTATTTTTTATAATTATTCTTGCAAATGAGGTGTTAATCAGACTCACATACATAACATGTGCCTCACGTTTGAGCCTTTGGATTCTAAGACAAGTTGATCCAGCCTTCCTAGAGCGTATCCCCACCATAAATATCCAAGAATAATGCGTATAAAATCATGCATAGTTGTTGGGCTCAGCCTCATTTGGGCCTAACGAAATTCAAATCTCACCCCCCCCCCCCATTTGCTTCAACAACAGCAGGCCCATTTTCCTATCTCTCTTTTATTTGTTTTAATTAACTTTTATTTTAAATTTTTTTATTATATAATCATAAAATCATAAAAAAATGTAGATTTAGGTTTTTTTAATTAAATTTTAATTTAATTATTTTGAATTTTTATTTCACTTTAAAATCAATTAGATTTAGGTTGCAAATCTTTTTCTTAATAAATACAAAAACATGTAGAATTAACTTTCTTTTATTAGTTTTTATGTTCATTAATAATCAATCATTTTGTTAATTAATTAAAAATAGGTTTAGTTATTTAATTAATTTTAATTCAAATATTTTCTTAAAATCAACAAAAACAACCCAAAAAATAATTTTCTAAATTGGCATAGATTTCCTTAGAGTTTTAAGCAAACGTGATTTTTTAATCCACACACGTTCATTTTACTTCCCACGTTATTACTTTCTTATCTGCCCATGGATTGTAATAGACTAATTAGTTTTTCTTTACTGTCTTTATCCAAATTTTGTACTTGTAATTTCCACATCCCCAAAGCCATGTAATAGTTAGGTTAAATTTCCGCACTTTAATTTCCCGCACTGATATTGAATTGTTAGATGTATTCCTAATAGGATTGCATTAAAATTATTAAAAACAAAACGGTAGCAAATCTAACATCAAAGAAAAATAACTGAATACAACATACTCGCACGTGCGCACCTCTAGGGTACTCCCACTTGTTACCTTTGGAATACACAGTCACGATTCTCAAATGTATGGGATTTTAGTGGCTACCCTTTGGTTTAATAGATCATAAGTCCCTCGATGACCCTTTCGACGTTTCCTCGGTAAAATGATCTTAAAACCCTAGGGTAATTACTAAGATATCTTACTAGTTGCGTTTGTGACCGTACAATGACCCTCGATTGTCCCTCAAACCATCCGACATAGGACTACCTACTCACTAATAGTACTATAGCATTGTCTAAAGAAAAAGAGGAAAAGAACAAACCTTTCGAGTTGGTAGATAGTTCTTAGATTCTTGCTTAAATAAAACAATTTTCCATACATACACTCTTTTCTAAAAAAATATTTTCAGATACACTTTGTATACGTTCTCCACGACACGAGAAACATTACAAAGTTTGCCACACTAAGGCGTCTTTTCTAAACAATTTTTCAAACACACAAACACAAGGTATTTCCAAATGAGCTAGCATCTTAGAGCTCATAGATAACTACAGATGGAAAGCATGCTAACACATTCCCTTTCCATAATCTACCCCGCTTAATCAGAAATAATCTCGAAAGGTCTTTTTATGTTCTTTTCACCCTTTCCTTTGTTGGATAAAAGAAAAGTCGGTGGTGACTCTTGCTTATCGCAACATTTGCGAATAAAAATGAAAAACCAGTATAACTGTCGGTTCTTCCACCGTATTATAGTTTGTTACACATATCTTACATCCTTAGGGAGGAGGTTTTTTAAGAGTCGACAATTCTGACAGTCACTTAGTTTATCTTCTTCTCAGCCATATTATTTAGTAGCTCGCATGTTCACTGTCAAAACATATAACAAAGGGACTATTTTTAGCTACTTATCTATGATAGCTAATATTCTCCACTACTTCAATATTGGCTTCCCAAATCTTTCTTTTATCTATCCAGGTACATGTTTGGAATTCACCAATGCAACCATGACTAATTTGATATACAATTGGGATCCATAGAGGGAAGTATACTATTACCTAGTTCCTCAGACAAATCATAAAATCAACAATTTTGATGATCCTACTAAATTCTATGATGTTGCTGATGAGCAAGGGATTAATGAAGTCCCTGAAGACATAAGTGGTTCTCCTCATGGAGTTATCTCCATGGATGATGCAAATCATGAGGAGGATGAAATTTGGATGAATGAAACTGCTGCTTAACAACAAGAGTATGAGCAACCTTGGATGGAAAATTGGCAACAAAATATCTTTGAATGAGCAGGAAGCAAACTATAGAGGATATGACGGTGGGTTCTAATGACTATGCTTCTAGTTCACATGAAAACTGGTACAAATCTGATACAAGAAATAATTCTGAGATCCTCACTATGCTCTAGAACATGCAAATTCAACAGAATCAACATTATGAGGAAGAAGTGCAATGGCGTGCAGCTAAAGTGAAATGGCGTACTGAATTTTAGACCGCTCAAAATGAGAAATTTAGGTTTATTAATGCAATATTGGATACTCAAGAAACCAAATTTGATTTATTTTCCTCGACTGCTACGGCAAAGTTTCAGTCTCTTCATGATGAGGTCCACAGGTCAAGTGGAGTTATACAAGGAAGAAACAATCATCTTCACACAATTGGTATGCAGCAGAGTGAGGAAGCATCTACATTCTATGAAGATATGCGTAGAAGTGGACGAACGTATCAAAGGTGCCTTGGTGGCTCTGATGGATGTTTATGTGTTGTATATCACTCTTTTGTTGTCTATTTTCATTTCATTTCATGCATTGCATTTGAAGAAGAATTCGTTATTTGGTTTTATGTAGTTTGATTTTCTATTATGTATTTGAACAATATCTACAACATTGCCTTAATTATGTAATGTTGGATATCCATCCTTTATATTGTCTTTTATCTATTTCTTTCAAAATAGCGTCATTACATATATATAATGATGTATATGTATGTACACTCTCTCAATGTGAAAATTGCCTCTGTATGATATATACATATGTTGTGGTTTTAAAGATATGATACTTCTAATCTTGTGTTTTGTCTCTTTTTGATGTTGTCAAAGGGGAAGAAGATATATGATATGATAAAGATTGAAAGCACATATTCAGGGGGAGCGTCAATCAAACACACAAAGTGCATCGTCACATTTTTTCCATCATCAAAAAGGGGGAGTTTGTGAGTGAAACTTGCCTCTATATTTGTTTTGAATGATGTAAAATATACGAGAACCTAACATTAATGTAATTGGACGTTATCTCTGATTTTAGTGTGACATTCTGCTCATTTATAAGTCTTAAGATGTTTAGGAATCATATTGAAAATAGTCTCATGTATAAAAAAGTTGTTTCTGCACAAAATTGAACTACATGTGTCGACACGTACGCATTTTAGGTCAACACATGTAACTCAGTTAATAAGAATTTAGCCTCTGACTTGGTTAGGTTGACACATGAATTTTACAGGTCGACACATACTGAAGTTTTTCTAAAAATGCAGAAAAACGTATTTTATGTGTCGACACATACGATCATCAGGTCGACACAATCACTGTTATTTTAAAGCATGTAGCCACTGACTTGTTTTGGTTGACACATTCAACCTTCAGGTTGACACATACAATTGAAACTTGAATTATGTGTCGACAAATATGATTTTTAGGTCTACACATACTGCTTGTTCAAGTCAATTTTTCAATTCTTTTTAATTCCGGAAAACTTCTTTTTACACATAAACTTCCACAACTATAAATAAATAATTCATGCATCATTACAACTTAATGATACCATAAAATTAGACTACATTTTCCCTTCATCTTCAACCTCCAATCTATGCATACACACTAACAAACCATTGTGATTATTCTTTGTTAGGGTGCCATCTAGACGAGGTTTGATAACATTCAATTAGGTTCTTGTGTAGCCGAGAATATTGGGTTGAGATTTGTAGGGGTCATCATCTGGAAAAATCCGTGGGTTTGTCCTCCAAGATCATTGAGTGGTTTGGAGGGTTTTTGTGAAAGACATTTAAGATAGGACTGCAGCCAAGTGAAGCCCTTTGGAGATAAAGAACATAAAGGATCCTTTGGAGGTAAAGAACGCAAAGAAAATAGCGAGATAACGGCGAATCAAATTCAAGTCTTGTGTTGTAATAGATGAAATTGATGGTGCATGAAATCTTTGGAGATAAAGTACGCAAAGGAGTAGCAAGATCCAAATAGTCAATTTGCAACTATTGTGTTTTGGTCTTTCTCAAGATCAAAGGAAGATAAGGGGTTGAATTAATAACAAGAATTAGGGTTTATGGAGTTGCACTTGAACACTTATCTTGTATCAACTTTTTGCATAGTAAGAATTATCCTAATTCCATTGGAATTAGGCGCAGACGTACCCACACGTGAGGACGAAAGTGGGGAGATATGAAGATAAATCCTCGTGTCTCTTTTTCGTATTGTTTTACTTGCTTTATTTTCATAAACCAATTTATCTAATAGCATTGTGTTATCAATTGACTCGTAGGAATTTTTACGAACTATTTTTGTTTTTAATTAAGTGATGTTATTGCTTATAATCACTTTTGATTATAAGTGCTTTTTGTATAAACACAAATCAAAGGAAAATTTTGAAAATTCAATTGCACACCAAGTGTCCGACAAATTGTTTTCGTGTGTAATTTTGATAATTGCATTGGAAATAGCGTTGCTAGTAACTTGCTACAAATGATTCATAAAGTGTTACTTGATTAAATTCCTATTAATTCAAATTATCATATTCATTCCATTTGAAATTTTATATTTGCATATCTGAGTTCCATTAACTAAGGTTTGATAGACAACATGTTTTGTGAATCTTCCTAGTGCACTCTTTTTAAATCAAAGTTTTTCAAACAGTTTTTTAAACTTAAATTTTGGCTTGGTGATATATTCACCCCCCTCTAGATAAGGCGTCATCGTCTAACAATATTTTCCCTTTCAAACCCAACTTTAGGACCATTGGTGCATGATAACAATCAGGATCAAGTTTCCCATTACATTTTTTTCTCTTGCATTGCATCTAATTAAAACAAAAACCATCTTTTCCTTAATCAAAAATTTAAAAACACTTAACAAATAATGATGAAGATTGTATGCCACGAGCCTTAAGTAATGGAGAAGAATGAGGCGGTGTATTCCTAAACTTTTTCTTCCTCCATTTGTATACTTTAGTTCAATTTAAATCACAAACCATTTCAAAATTTAAAGAGGATAGATAGCTATGTGTCATTGTATTGGGTAACATCTACTATTATCCTCAACAAAAATACTCCAACAAATCCAAATAATTTTTTCCTTAGGGCTTTTACTCTTTAACCTTTTCAAAAAGGGTTTGTCACCCATAAAAAAGCACACAACAAACCAACATTTTTAAGAAGAACTGTGGTATTCTGGTTCCTTCACAGAATACGTAGGGATTGGGTCACAAAACTCAAGTGAACACAATAATAAAAACCTTTTGTTTTGTTTCTTCCCTTATGCAACTCATTCATGCATTCCTTTAGCAAGTAAGCATTAGATAACACACTCTTTGATTAGAACAAGAAGAGTGGATCCCATTGAGTATAACAGATGTGAGGGGTGGTAATACATTCTCTTTGTATAATCGAATTATGTACCCCACCCTTGGTCGCAAGACCATGTTCTTTCCCATCTTAGAGGTTTTCTGGATTTTTTTTCCTTTTTGCAATAAATAAAGTTCAATGGCGACTTTATTATTTAGTATTATTAAAGGCGCTTTCAGGTCTGATGATGAATTAAAAGATGAAACTAAATTTGAGACAGCCAAACATGCGATTTCTCTCACTAGTAGATGGGGATATGATGAAGAATCTTGTAATGAGAATGTCATTTACATTGATCTAAATGACTCCTACAAGGGACCATGTATTAGGTGTGAAGAAGGCCTTAAGTCAAGAAAAATAGAAGGAAACAATTTCTCAACTACAGGCTGAAATGGAAGAATTCTTAGTTGATATCTCTAATCTCCAAGATGAAATGTCTCTGTTGACCTCAAAAATTGAAAATACGACCAAGTGCATAAAGATGTTGAACAATGGTTATGAAGTGTTGGATGAAATCCTTCAATATACTGGTTTTGCATTTTATGTTTGCAAGTGTTGCGATAAGCAAGAGTCGCCGCCGACATTTCTTTTATCCAAATTAAGGAAAGGGTGAAAAGAACATAAAAAGACCTTTTCGAGAGTTTCTGAGTAAGGGGGTAGATTATGGAAAGGGAAGGTGTTAGCACCCTTTCTATCCGTAGTTATCTACGGGCTCTTAGAGGTTTGCTCATATTTTTAAATACCTTAATGCTTTGTGTGTTTGAAATTTTGTTTTGGAAATGCCTTGGTATGGAAGACTTTGTAATGTTTCTCTGGAATGTGGAGAAAAGTATACAAAGTGTCTTGAAAATGTTTTTGAAAAGTAGTTTTTTGTGTAACTGCAAAGATGTTTTGAGAAAACTTCTAACAGCTATCTACTTTATACTCGAAAAGGCGGTCTTTTCCTCCTATCCTTTAGACAGTTCTATCCTACTATTTGGGAGTAGGTAGCTCTATCGTTGGATGTATGAGGGACATTCGAAAGGGACGCTATAGTCACAAAGGCAACTTGTGGAGACGCTTTAGCAATTTTTTTAGGGACTAGATCATTTACCGAGAAGGCAACCGTAGGGTCATCGAGGGACTATGATCTTTTTGATTTACGGGTATTTGCTAAAGTGTTCTTGCCTCACGACTTCTTTATTTCTAAAGACAATCAAAGTGGGGTACCCTAGAGGTGTATATGTGCAATTGATTCAACTCAGTTATTTTTGTCTTTTTGTTACGTTTGCTGGCATTCGATTATTAGTCTTATCATACACGCCTAATTACTAGCAGTTAATATATATTGCAGAATATAAAAATGCAGGAATTTTAAATCTACGCTATTACAATGCTTTGGGGAGGAGATTTACAGTGTACAAGAATGAGGGGGATAAAGCAGTAAATGTCCTAGTTTTAATCTATTACATCCAGTGGGCAGGTACATTAATAATAAAAATACGAAAATAAATAAACGCGCGTGAAATTGAAAATAACGTCTAAAAATATCCTACGAAATAAAAATATTTTTGGTTGCTTTTATTTTAAAAAAATAATTAAATTGAAATTATCCTAATGTTTATTTGGAAAATAAAATTATATAAGTTCTTTTTGTTTTTTTTTATTATGAAAAGGAAATTAAATCAAAATTAAGTCCTAAATTCTAATTTTTTTTAAGTTAAGAAAATGGTTAAAATTTAATTAATCAATTAATTAAGAAATTAATTATTTAATTAAAATATCTAAACCTAACTTTTTTGATTTTTTTATTTAATGTCAATTTAAATGAAAGATCGTTAATAAAGAAATGAAAACAAAAATAAAAATAGAAAAGGAAGCATCTTTCGATTGTAGGGAGATGGTGCCTTTCAACTCTATGAAGGGGAACTGTCTTTCGATTACCCTTTGATCCAGTGACAGGATGTGGCTTTCGATCCTGAAGGCGCTGCTGGAATTGCCTGATGGATCACTTATGAGGGCATTACATCTGCAAACATGTTGTCAAAAATGAAAAACATGACCTGAGTGCCAAACCCATGCCTTTCGACTCTACACTCATTGGGTCTATTCAGGCTACATCTGCAGCAAATGTTAGCAACAAAACAAATGCAGACCTGGGTGTCGAACCGAGGTCCTTAATCTTGAATATAGATCGAATAAAATTATAAATTCCAATATGTCATGCAAATATAGATATTGATCTTTTTAACAATTCTAACCAATGGTTGATGGATGAATATCTGATGATGGGTGTGGGTATCCTTGTTTGATGATTGCTTCGATTTGGCTTCTGGACGTGGGTACCTTTGTTTAAGGGTTACTTTGACTTGGATCACTTATGATACTTTTTTATAACTTTGGTGGGTTTATGGGGGCAACGTATCTCCAATGTGTGTGTCCTTTTTATTTTGCTTGCAAGCATGTTGCTTATAAAGAGTAGAGGGGAGGGGACAAGGAGACAATAGTTTAAAATGCCATAAACAAATGTTTTCAAGGCCATGAATGAAGTTTTGTAACGTTGGCCAAAAACATGGGATCTTGTCCTCTTTTGAAATTAGAATGTATATGGGCATTTTGGCTCCTTCGAATAGATAGTTTCCCCGTCTGGTTTTGGGCATTAATCTTTGACTTGTTGTAAAAGTTGATAGCATTTGTATGTTTGCTAATTTAACCTGAAAAGGTAAAATCAGTTTCATGTGATGTCATGATGAATGAATTTCATGATGATCCCAAAATAAATGAGACTATGATATATGTATTTGTATGCACATGCCATGATGTATGAACATGTAACGCTGTTGTGCAGGATCTTTTTCTGGGAAAATAAATCCCTGACTGTTCTTGGAGAGTATTGGGAAGCTGAAACCCAGACTGTTGTTGGTGAGTGAAGAAAGTGATTCTTCAATTTCCGCTGGGGATAGTGAATGGAGATAGTTTTAGTGGCTATTCCATTTCTCTGCCGAGGATCTTCGACTTCTGTTCAAGAATGATTCTGCCAAGGGGAAAAGCTCTGTTGAAAGATTTCACCAATTTGGAGAAATAAACTTCGTTGAGGGATGAATTTATGTAGATAGAGAAATAAACTCTACTAGGGATAAGGTTTTATAAACTACTTGAGTTTTATAAAACTTTGTTGCGGAAGGTGAACTCCATAAACTGCTTGGGGATTTTGTGGAATTCCTGTAGGGGAATCTTGATGAGCATGGTGACTTCACTAGGGATTTTGGTGCAGTAATTGGAGATTTTTTGCTTCTGTCGGGGATATGAGAACCTGACACTTTTAGGCTGCATATTGGGAATGTGGCATAGACCTTGTAGTAGGATATCTTTGCTCTGTACCTGCTGGAGAAGGTATCTGTTGGGGAAAACAATTGCGGGGATCTTGTGGATGGCCTCTAGATCTTGTCTCGTTTCCTAAAGTCATTAGCAATTGTCTTTTTGTTTTTATGCGTGTATTTGTAAGCAGTAATCATATTTAAATGCATATGTTCAAAAATAATCACTGGACGTTTTCGCACACAAAGCAGAAAAATAAAAACAGAAATTTGCAACTTTCAAAGAAGTAGTTTTGTATTAATTTGAAATAAGTGTTTTTGTAAAAGGAGATAGACATCCTAGTAAGAGAATGTCGTCGTAAGAATGTAAATTATAAAAAAATGATATACAAAGAAAGAAAACTATGTGAAATAATCCTATTGAATTCCCATTCTACTATTGCCTTTATGTCTTTGAGCGTCTTATCACCTTTGCTGCTTGTCCGAAGCTGATTGGATTGATTAGTACCGCTTGAGTTTGATAGTTGATATTAAAGATTGGCTGTAATTTGATCCAACGGGACATAGTTATAAGCTTTAAATCTCTAACTTTTTCCTGGACCGCCCTTTCGGGTTTTCAGTCCATTGGGATACCCTTTTTTTTCCCAAACCGCCTTTTCAGGTTTTCGACTTGTCGGGTGTACAAATTTTTTTATGAATATCCCTAATTTTTTCCCGAAACCTTTTGGTTCGCCGGGATGCCCTAATTTTTGCTTAGGCCAGTCGACCTAGAGGGTCATTGTTTATGCGTAGTATCTTTTAACTGTGTCCGTGTTTACAGGGTGCAGAAGGTCGTCACCGTCCATAGTGGTTAGGATCATGGCTCCACCAGAGAATATGTCATTGACTACAAATGGCCCTTCGTATGTGGGAGTCCATTTTCCCCTAGGATCACCTTGTGGTAGTGTGATGCGCTTGACTACCAGATCACTGGCTCGATATACCTGACGTCTGACCTTCTTGTTAAAAGCTTTAATCATGCGTTTTTGGTACATCTGACCATGACAGACAACCGCGAGCCTCTTCTTGTCAATCGAGTTTAACTGGTCAAGTCGAGTCTGGACCCATTCGTCTTTACTCATCCCTGCATCTTTCATGATTCTCAAGGAAGGGATCTGGACTTCAATGGGTATGACAACTTCCATATCGTATACCAAAGATAAAGGAGTTGCCCCTGTTGATGTGCACATTATGGTGCGGTAACCATGAAGAGAAAATGGTAAAATATCATGCTAATCTTTATATGTCAACGTCATCTTCTGTATGATTCTTTTGATATTTTTGTTAGCAGCTTCAACAACGCCATTCATCGTCGGCCGGTAGGAGAAGAGTTATGATGTTAAATCTTGAATTGTGTGCAAAGCTTGGTGATCATAGTGTTGTTCAGATTGGTACCATTATCTGTAATGATTCTTTCTAGAATACCGTACTGACAGATAATGTTATGTTTGATGAATCGAGCCACAACGTTCTTGGTAACGGAAACAAATGAAGCTGCCTCGACCCACTTTGTGAAGTAATCAATGGCAACCAGGATGAAGCGGTGTCCATTAGAAGTTGTTTGGTCTAATTTCTCCAATCATGTCGATGCCCCACATTGCGAAAGGCCAACGAGCAATCAAGATGTTTAGAGGAACTGGAGGCACGTGTATCTTGTCAGCATAGATCTGGCATTTGTGACAAGTCCGCGAATGCTGATAACAGTCTGCTTCCATGGTGGGCCAGTAGTATCCTGCTCATAGGATCTTTTTAGCCATTGAATGTCCACTAGAATGAGTGCCAAAGGTACCTTCATGCAAATCAGCCATAATCTTTTCTGCCTCACTCTTGTCTACACACAGAAGCAAGGTAGAGTCGTGGTTGCGCTTGTAGAGGATCCCGTTCCTGAGGAAGAACTTGCCAGAGAACCTTCTTAAGAAGTTCTTATCATAGACTGAAGCTCCTTCGGGATATTCTTGGCTTTCGAGATATCTTTTGACTTCATTGAACCAAGGTTTGTCCACTACTTCTTTAGTACCAATCTCGTGACAGTATGATGGTTCGTCCATCCTCTCAATGATGATCTGAGGAGCCTCATTATCCCACCTGACCTTGAACATGTATGACATCGTAACTAGCGCATCCGCTAGTTGATTTTCCTCTCGTGGAAAATGCTCAAAAGTAATTTCTTCAAAGTATGGGATTAATGTCAACACGTGTTCTTTGTACAGAATGAGATTAGGATGCTTTGTGTCCCAATATCCTTTGATCTGGATGATTATCAAAGCCGAGTCTCCAAACACACTTAAGAATTTGATCCTTAAATCGATTGCAGCTTTGAGACCCATGATAGATGCTTCATACTCAGCCATATTGTTGGTACAATTGAAACATAGCCTGGCAGTGAAAGGAGTATGACAACCTTCAGGAGATATGATCACAGCGCTGATGCCATTTTCAAGAGTGTTGGAAGCTCTTTCAAAAACCATAGTCCATATGGATCCTTTTTCAGGTCCTTCATCCGGTCCAGGTTCTTCAAAATCAGTTACAAACATGATGTTCTCGTCTGGGAATTCAAAATTCATGGATTAGTAGTCATCCACAGACTGATAGGCCAAATGATTAGCTAGTACACTTCCCTTAATTTCTTTTTAGGTTGTGTATTGAATGTCGTATTTGGTCAGGATCATTTGCCATCTTGTTATTCTTCCGGAGAGAGCGGGCTTCTCGAAGATGTACTTGATAAGATCCATCTTAGCGATCAACAAGGTAGTGTGGGTCAGCATATACTATCTTAGTCGGTTATCAGCCCATGCCAAAGCGCAACAAGTTTTCTACAGCAGTGATTATCTTGTTTAACAGTCGGTAAACTTTTTGTTAAGGTAGTATATTGCATGCTCTTTTCGACCAGACTCGTCATGCTGCCCCAGCACACACCCCATTGAGTTCTCAAATACCGTTAAGTACATGATCAAAGGTCTTTCTTAAACTGGAGGAATCATAATTGGAGGCTCTTGAAGGTATTCCTTTATTTTGTCAAATTCATATTGGCAATCATCATTCCATTTCACTACTTGATCTTTCTTCGGTAATTCGAAGATTGGCTCACAAGTAGCGGTCAGATGTGAGATGAACCTGGAAATGTAGTTTAGGCGTCCCAAGAATACCCTGACTTATTTCTCGGTGCGAGGAGTTGGAATTTCTTTTATAGCTTTGACTTTTGCGGGATCCACTTCAATGCCCTTGTTGCTGACAACGAAACCCAAGAGCTTACCAGATCTTACACCGAAAGTGCACTTATTCGGGTTTAGCCTCAGTTTGTATTTCTTCATCCTGTCAAATAACTTCTGTAGGTGATCGAGGTGCTCCTCTTAAATCTGAGACCTAGCTATAATGTTATCAACATAGACCTTTATCTCGTGATGGATCATATCATGAAACAAAGCTACCATGGCGCGCTGATAGGTTGCCCCGACGTTCTTTAGCCCAAATGGCATAAACTTGTAACAAAAAGTGCCCCACTGTGTGACAAAGGTCTTCTTCTCCATGTCCTCAGGTGCCATCTTGATATGATTATACCCGGAGAAACCATCCATGACGGATAATACCTTATGTTGTGCGGTGTTGTCAACTGGAACATCGATATGGAAAAGCGGAAAGTCATCCTTGGGGCTTGCCCTGTTCAGGTCTCTGTAATCCACACACATACGTACTTTACCGCCCTTCTTAGGTACTAGAACAACATTGGCGACCCATTATGGATAAGACGTGACAACTAAGAAACCAGAATTGAACTGTTTCATGACTTCAGCCTTGATCTTTTCTGACATATTCGGTCGCATACGACGAACCTTCTGTTTCACTGGAGGGAAGTCCTCTTTTGTAAGTAGGAGATGAAACACAATATCGGTGTCAAGTCCGGACATATCTTCGTACTACCAGAAAAAAACCTCGACATAGTCATGTAGCATTTGTATTAACAGTTGTTTTATACCGGGCTCCAGGTTAGCACCTACCTTGACTTCTTTTCTGTACTCTTCAGTACCCAAGTTCACTGTCGCAACTGGTTCCTCGTGAGGCTGTATTTCCTTTTCTTCCTGTTGTAACAGTCTGGAAAGCTCTCCCGGTACCTCACAATCTTCCTCACCTTCGTCCTAGGCTTGGTTGATCGGATTCTCAAGGTCATAATGAACAATAGCAGAACCGTTATCAATGGGATCCAGAGTGAATGTGGATCTGCAGTTTAATATGTGAGTGTGTGTAAGAGCATAGCTGTTTTAATAAAGTAAAAAAGTAGAAAAGAAAGGCAAAGAGCGTAAAATTTATATGTGAAAACATCCAATGCTTTATTATTGACATATGATAATGAAACATGATACCCCTCACAAAATAACCATTGTGCCTCGGGTAAGACACAAGGTCTTAGAGTTTGTATTATTCATTTATTACATATCCAAAAACAAAAAAGAACAATTACTCCTGAATAAAAGTAATCGGAACAAAGTCTTTAGCCTTCCAGTTGGTGAGTCCTCTGCTGACAGTTGGGAAGATCCATTGGTCCATGTCATAGTCACTCTCACAGTCTTCCAAAGCATTAACCCCATGATTGCTGGTGTGTAGGGGTGGCCCTCAGGCATGAGCATGACGAACAACCCTTTGAGCTCCTGATTTAAATCCCAAACCAAATTTGTCATATTTGTAGGGAATATTCGGAAGATAACCCCAAATTATACACCCACCTTCTTTAATAACCACTCTGGCATCTTTCAGAGAGGCCATCTTCAGTGGAAGCCTAGTAGTCTTTGGAACACTGGAAGAGGTTTTGGTTGCAACAACAGTCTGTGGAACCTCCTCAAAGTTCAGACAGAGGGTCTCAATGAACTCACCGTCCATTTCAATGTACCTGAAAGAGTTCAGGTGGCTTACCATGTACTCCTCCTCCCCATGAACTATGATAATCTTCCCATTGACCGGGTACTTCAGCATCTGATGTATGGTGGAAATCACAACACCAGCCCCATGGATCCAAGGTCGACCCAATAAACAGGAGTAGGATGGGCGGATGTCCATCACATAGAAAATGGAATTAAAAGTTTGAGTACCCACTTTGATAGGGATGTCCATCTTCCCATGCACCATTATATTAGAACCGTCGAAGGCTCTCACCACGATGTTTCTAGTCTTCAAGGTCAATCCTTCGCAATCTAACCTGTCAAGGGCCTTCTTGGGCAGAACATTCAGTGGTAAACCTGTATCAACCAGAACATGGGCCAAAGTAGTGCCCCTGCACTCGATAGAGACGTGAAGGGCATCATTATGTTTCCTTCCCCTGGGAGTCATATCAGCATCAAAGAAACTTATCCCATTGTCAGCAGTCAAACTGGCCACACAGTCTTCAAATTGATCAGCGGAGGTTTCTTATGGCACGTGAGCAGTCTTGAGGAATTTCACTAAAGCCTTGGCAGGGGATTCAGAGCACAATAACAGGGCCAACATTGAGATCTTGGAAGGGGTCTTCCCCAGTTGTTCAACCATATTGTAGTCGCTCTTCTTGATTATCTTTAAGATTTCCTCCATCTCTTGCTTAGAGGATTCTGGGATGACTTATGGGTGTACCTTCGTCTGGACAGGCTCAACCAATATTTCTTTTCCCCGAGTCTCAGCCGACTCGGTAGTAGGGGTAACATCAGGAGTAGAAATGGGAATATTAACAGGAATAGCAGTATGAACAATCACAGGAGTAGTACTGGGAGTATTAATAGGAGCAGTGGCAGGGATGATCACAGGAGTAGCAACAGTTTTAGGAGGAGAGATCTCAGGAAAGAAAACTCTTCCATTTCTTGTCATCTTACTGGTCCCGACAATATTACTAATGTCAAGATCAGAGTCTTCAACATCTTCATCCTCAACAACCAGGAAATCTTGCTTGGTGCCATGGTAATAGACGTCATCCCCATAGTTTCAGGGAACAACTTTACCCGAGGAATATGGTATAGGTCCAGGGAAGGTAATTATCAATGGAGCAACTTTCAGATTAGATGTAATCCTGACAGGTATTTTGGAGGAGACCTTGGGAGATTAGCGGAAATGGATATGATAGAAACATCTTCACACAAAGTATTTGTAGCTGGAATCTTCTCGAACATAATTTCTTTATCATCCATCAGGCACTGAATGCCTTCTTTCAACAGATGGCAACCATTAGGTAAGGAAAAACACAAATGGCAACCATCGCTGCAACTCCGAAATAAACCGGCCTGCAAGAGATTCTTCTTAATAGTCAAGAGTGGAGTAGCCAATTCATCCATAGAAGAAACAAATATGTCATTGTCAATAGCATTGACACCACGGTCGTGCTTGGGCATAGGGAAAGTAATAACATTAGGAGTCTCAAGAGCATCAAATTCAATCTCCTTTGCTTCAATCAAATCCTGCACCTTGTTCTTCAAAGCCCAACAACCGTTTGTATCATGTCCTGGACTTTCATAATGGTAAGAACACTGAGCATTTGAATTGTATTGAGGATATGTAGTGTTAGGATTCTTGGGATCCTCTTTTAGGGTAACCAAATTGTATTTCAGCAGGTGTGGTAAAACCTGAGACAGGGTCATATTGATCCTGGTAAACTGTCTCCTTGGCTTATCTGTACTGGACGGATTTTCTCATGGCTGAAACATCTCGAAAGTCCGATCTCAATGAGTGTAGCATCGAGTATCAACCAATCCCCAGCTTTACACTGAGGTCGGCTATCTCACTGCTTTCTAATGGCCAAGTTTGTTCAACTAAGGTTATAAGGTCCGTTAGTGCTTAATGACACCACGCGGCAGCCCCGTATTCTCCTCGATTCAACACAAAGGATATAGGTACCAACCAAAGTGTCATACCAACACATCTATCGCTTCAACCATATCGGTCTACACCGTACAATCTCCATGATCTATTGTTGTTTACCTAACAAGATGCCCCTAGATCCAGGTGTAGGATCTTTACAAGAATATCCCAACAAACCCTTAAAGATAAAGCAAGCAAACACACAATAAATCATTTAAAATGATGAACTAAACTCTAAGGTAACCCCACTTTTTTCTCTATTCCTCAGCAGAGTCGCCAATTCTGGGATATGGTGGAAGAACCGAATGTTTAATTTTGGTTTTGCATTTTGTTTCATAAATGTTGCAGTAAGCAAGAGTCGTCACCGACTTTTCTTTTATCCAAATTAAGGAAAGGGTGAAAATAACAGAAAAAGACTTTTTCGAGAGTTTCTGAGTAAGGGGGTAGATTATGGAAAGGGAAGGTGTTAGCACCCTTTCCATCCGTAGTTATCTACGAACTCTTAGAGGTTTGCTCATTTTTTTAAAATACCTTTGTGCTTTGTGTGTTTGAAAATTTGTTTTGAAAATGCCTTGGTATGGAAGACTTTGTAATGTTTCTCGGGAATGTGGAGAAAAGTATACAAAGTGTCTTGAAAATATTTTTGAAAACTAGTTTTTTGTGTAAGTGCAAAGATGTTTTGAGCAAACTTCTAACAGCTATCTACTTCGTACTTGAAAAGGCGTTCTTTTCCTCCTATCCTTTAGACAATGCTATCCTACTATTAGGGAGTAGGTAGCTCTATCGTTGGATGTATGAGGGAAATTCGAAAGGGACGCTACAGTCACAAAGGCAACTTATGGAGACGCTTTAGCAATTTTGTTTAGGGACTAGATCATTTACCGAGAAGGCAACCGTAGGGTCATCGAGGGACTATGATCTTTTTTATTTATGGATCTTTGGTAAAGCGTTCCTGCCTCACGATTGATTTAATTCTAAAGGAAACCAAAGTGGGGTACCCTAGAGGTGTATATGTGTAATTGATTCAATTCAGTTATTTTTGTCATACACGCCTAATTACTAGCAGTTTGATTATTAGTCTTATCATACACGCCTAATTACTAGCAGTTAATGTATATTGATTATTAGCCAAAATTTTAAATCTACGCTATTACAATGCTCTGGTGGAGGGGATTTACACTATACAAGAATGAGGGGAATAAAGCAATAAATGTCATATTTTTAATCTATTACATCAAGTGGGCAGGTACATTAATAATAAAAATACGAAACTGAATAAACGCGCGTGAAATTGAAAATAGCGTCTAAAAATATCCTAAGAAATAAAAATATTTTTGGTTGTTTTTATTTTAAGAAAATAATTAAATTTAAATTATCCTAAAGTTTATTTGGAAAATAAAATTAAATAAGTTCTTTTTTTGTTTTTTTTTATTATGAAAAGAAAATTAAATCTAAATTAAGTCCTAAATTCTAATTTGTTTTAAGTTAAGTAAATGGTTAAAATTTAATTAATCAATTAATTAAGAAATTAGGAAAAAATGCAGAAGTGTTCATATATTTTACATACGTTTGTATAGACGGTTTTTCTTCAATCCCTTTGCCAACTAAAAATCGAATTATATTCCTTGTCCTACCTATCCTTATCCAATATAATTCAAGACCCAATCAGTAGACGGACACTACAGTAGTAGTAGAGTGAAAAGACTTTCATTTCAAGATTGATCTATTCCTTTTCATTTCCATACTCTAATTAATTTTTCCTTGAATCCGAGACGCAAAGATTTAAAGCATTTTAGAGAACAAATCTAGCGATGCGTAGAATTTTGAATCAAACAAGTCTCAATTATTTAATTAAAATGTGTAAGCCTAATTTTTGTGATTTTTTATTATTGTCAATTTAAATAAAAGAGGGTTAATAAATAAATGAAAACAAAAAAACAAAAATAGAAAAGGAAGCATCCTTCGATTGTAGGGAGATGGTGCCTTTCGACTCTATGAAGGGGAAATTGTCTTTCGATTACCCTTTGATCCAGTGACAGGATGTGACTTTCGATCCAGAAGGCGCTGCTGGAATTGCCTGATGGATCACTTATGAGGGCATTACATCTGCAAACATGTTGTCAAAAACGAAAAGCATGACCCGAGTGCCAAACCCAGGCCTTTCGTCTCTGCACTCATTGGGTCTATTCAGGCTACATCTGCACCAAGTGTTAGAAACAAAGCAAATGCAAACCTGGGTGTCGAACCCAGGTCCTTAATCATGAATATAGATCGAATAAAATTATAAATGCCAATATCTCATGCAAATGTAGAGATTGATCTTTTTACCAATTCTTACCAATGGTTGATGGATGAATATGTGATGATGGGTGTGGGTACCCTTGTTTGATGATTGCTTTGATTTTGCTTCTGGACATGGGTACCTTTGTTTAAGGGTTGCTTTGACTTGGATCACTTATGAGACTTTTTGATAACTTTGATGGGTTTATGGGGGCAGCGTATCTCAAATGTGTGTGTCCTTTTTATTTGGCTTGCAAGTATGCTGCTTATATAGAGTAGAGGGGAAGGGACAAGGAGACAATAATTTAAAATTCCATAAACAAATGTTTTCAAGGCCATGAATGAAGTTTTGTAACATTGGCCAAAAACATGGGATCTTGTCCTCTTTTGAAATTTGAATGTATGTGGACATTTTGGCTCCTTCGAATACCCTCTAGTGTTGCTATTCGACTGAACCTCTTGTGTAGCTTTCGATTGGACCTTCTGCATGCTTCTTCAAATGTACCTATTGTGTATCCTTCGACTGACTATAGTATTACTTCCTTCGAATGGGTCTCTTGTGTGGCCTTCGATTGGGCCTTCTGCATGCTAAAGTGTATACAATTGTTTCAAAGGGGGGTCTACGCCCAGTCGAAACTGGCACAAAGGAAGCATATGCCTTGTGGATGCTAGCATGAAGCAAATCAAGACAGGCGTAAAGAAAGCCATTTCTTAGGCGAAGCTGGCGAAGCAACTTTGAAGGAATCTTGGCCTTGTGATGAAGACAAGCTAAAGAGGGGCCCTTTGTCTTAGTGAATCCAAGGCAGTCATGAAGGGGCTTTTATATTGATGAATCAAAACACGCTTGTAGGGTGTTCTTTCCTTGTGCATCAAAGGCAAGTCGAAAGAAGCTTTTTTTCCTTGTGCGTTGCAGGCGGGTTGAAAAAGGGATTATTTGCCTGGTCGAAGCATGAATTAAGCATGCTCTAAAGAGACCAAATGCCCAAACGAAGCAGGAATCCATCTTTCATGCAGGTAGCCATTGCATTTGTTAGTCAAGCCAGCATGCAAAGCCAAAGGTGTAATTGAAGGAGCACTAACAAGAGGCCCTTCCTTTCTGAATCGAAGGAAGCTGTTTCCAAGGAAATACATGCCCAGTCGAAACTGGTGTGCATCAAATAAAGAAAAAGACCAAGGCTTCAATGAAGCTTGGAAATTTGAGGCCAACATGGAGGAGGTTAGGTGCTCAAACGAAACCTATCCAAATACCAATCGAAAGGCCTTTTAACATGACAATCTAAGGATTTTGTCAAAATGCCAATCGAAGACTCCTTGTTTTTCTTTTAAAAAATTTTATCTTTCCTTTAATCAAATGCTTGTAATCACCATGTAAGAGTATGATCTTGGGAAAATATGAGAGGGAAAATTTTGGTGTACAACAGATGCAGATGGTGACTTTAATCGAAGGAGCCGTGATGATGAAGCCTTGAGAAATTTGAATTGGAACTTAGAGCCATCGAAAAGAACAAAGCTTGATAGCTTGTCAAAAGAATCAATTGATGTGAAATGGAGATGAAAGTTGAAACGAACACCTAATAGGATGAAACCTGTCTAGGTTCACTTAAAGTTCAAAATGGCATGAAATGTCTTAGAATGGAAACTTTTAAAATTTGATGATTTTGCATTCAAAGCCATAGTTAATGGCTGGTTCATGCCATATATGTTCATCAACACACTCCTATAAGTACAAGACTAAATCAAAAGCAACATGGACAAAAATTTCCTCAAAGAGCCACACGCACACACTGCCTCAAAAAACCATCTCAAAACTCTCAAAAATCTCATAAGTTGTCAAAATTCAAAACAAGCTTTGCAAGCTCCATCAGTCCAAACAAATACCAAAATCGTATTCCTGAGACATCCAGAAATACATATTAACCCTTGCACAAGCCATCCCACTCTCAGAACTACAGATCGAGGCAACTCTGTTTGGTAAAAAAATTTCCAATCCCAAACTCATTCAATCTCTAATTTCAGCTCATTTTGATTGCATATTCATGTTATTATTGTTGTTTGTGAATGATTTAACGTAATTCATGTAAGTTACAGTGCCCAAATGACATGATACCATTGTTAGGGCCTTCGAAACTGATTGCTTTCGAAACTCATGGTACAGGCTGTTTCAGACCAAAATGACCCAGATTCAGACTCAGGGGGTTCGAATTAGGGGGGTCTCGAATTAAGGGGAATGACCTCGGTTTGATACACAGGTCATGCATTTTGTTTTTTCTAACATATTATATACAGATCTGATGTTTCAAGTCCAAACACGTGCATCATAAACCATCAATCCAAGCCATCAGATCACAACTTGATCCAGATCCAGCGCCTCCAACGTGCAGACCACCATGCACTCTCCAAAGAATTCCTCACTGGATTCGCTGGAAACCTGGGCTTCAACAATTTGGGCCTAACGTTTTTTTAAAATCACATCCCCAGTTCTTGTTTTTACTAGCCAGGCCCATTTGCATTTTTTATTTACTTGTTTTATTTGTTTATTTATTTTAATGTTTTTTTCTTTAATTATAAAATCAAATAAAATCACAAAAATGTTAGGTTCACATTTTCTCAAATAAATTAATTTTGTAAATTAATTGATTAATTATTTTAACTCTTTTTTTTAATTTAAAACTAAATAGACTTAGGATTTTAAATTAAATTTCTTTCCATGATCAAAAACAAACAAAAAGATTTTTTATACCTTAGGATATTTAGACGTTATTTCAATTCGCGCGCGTTATTACTTTTTGCATTTTTATTTCCATATTTTCTGTAACTTCCTACTGGGATGTAATAGAATTAATTCAGACTTTTACTTTATTTTTTTATTTTTCCCGTTTTTGGACATGTAATTAACCCCCTCCCCGAAACCTTGTAATAGTTAGGATTTTACATTTCCGCACTTTTAATTTCTACAAACTATTAACTGTCTAGATGCATGAGTAATAGGATTGTATGGCAAGAGTTTAATAAAATAATGCTAGCAAACCTAACACAAGACAAAAATAACTGAATATAACACAATTGCACATATACACCTCTAGGGTATCCCACTTTGGTTGACTTCGGAAAACAGTCACAACTCTCGATACGTGAGAGATTTTAGTGGCTACCCTCCGGTTTAAAGATCATAATCCCCTCGATGACCCTCTCGATGTTGCCTCGGTAAAAATGATCTTAAAACCCTAGGATAGTTACTAACATTTCTTGCCCAGTTGCCTTTGTGACTGTATAAACGTCCATTCGAATGTCCCTCAACCATCCAACGACTAGGGCTACCTACTCACTAATAGTTTAAACAACCGACTGAAAATCATCAAACAATGAAGTTGCCATCGAACGTCTTTTATCCCACATGTAAGGAAAGGTAAACATCTAGAAAACCTGAGAAAGGAGAAGTCACAGTCTTGCGACCGAGAGATCGAGTAAGGGAGTCTGTTACGCGAGGGGAAGGTATTAGCACCCCACACGCCCGTAGTACTCTACGGTATCCACTCTTGTTGTCTATCTTATGGGTGTGTTTAATCTATGCTTATTGTTTACTATACTACTGAAGGGGGAATGCATGCAAAAGAAATGAGAAAAGAATGTAGGGAAAATAAAAGGTGTGCTCGTTCGGGCCCTACCTCAATGCCTACATATCCCTTTTAAGGAATCAGAGCAGCCGTAGTTCGACTCATATGTTTTTTGCTGGTTTGTATTTTTTAATAAACCACATTAATTTCGCCTTCTGCCGTAACTCGACCTTTGGAGACTTACGCGTCAGCACAGAAGTGAATTAAC
Organism: Vicia faba; assembly: GCA_948472305.1. Taxonomy (NCBI): domain Eukaryota; kingdom Viridiplantae; phylum Streptophyta; class Magnoliopsida; order Fabales; family Fabaceae; genus Vicia; species Vicia faba. The sequence continues at coordinate 1,395,420,727 of OX451736.1, read as the reverse complement.
ATGCTCTTTTGAAATTTTTTTGGAGAAAAGCCCTAAGGTGGAAAGAGTTTATATTTGTTGGTGTTTTTGCTTGTGGATAACAGCTAGTTAATCTCAAGAGATAGATTTTAGTCATTTTTCCACTTATTCATGAAATAAGTCTTTGATATCTGAACCATGCCAAGGATTAGAATGAAAAAATGATAAGATCGAGAAGAGACCCGCTTATCATCTCCCATGTTCAACAACGGAACGACTCTCGTCAGTAATTTTTAAGTATTTTTGAAGTTTGCCAAAAAAGAAAGAAAAAAAGAAGTTTTTGTTTTTAAATGCATATGCGAAAGAAAGAAAAAAACATCTAAGGGAGACTAGCCTAAATCTATCCCTAATGTTATTATACAATGGTGGTCCTAGGAAGCGATAAATACGGAGATGAGGAATAAAATGAGGTTGTGATGATACCTAACGGAGAAGGTCCGTTGCCTCTTTGAAACCGTGCAAGCAATAAGAAAACTCTACCAAAAGCTACTCCGTGCGAGTGATCAAAGAATTAATCTCCCAGCATTCCACATTGCAAAGACCGCATGAATATCCAAACAACGAAAAAGAGTCAGAAATCAAATGCCCAGAATAAGCGTCGAAGCATCATTGATGTGAAAATAAATCGCAATCGAATCTCAAGCATATCCGTATATCGCGCAATAAACCTTCATAAGACTCAAATCTCAACAAGCAAAGGTAAGTTACCAACCTCAAGTAATCGGATAATCGAGATTTAATTTCTAAAAAAAACAAATACAAAAATCTAACATTTTTTATTAATGTTTTTGTTTTTTTTTATTATGTGAAGAAAGAGTTAAAACTAAATAATTTTCCAAATCATTTAAAAAAAAATTCAAATAAAAAAAAGGGTGCAATCTGTAAGCAGGAGGTGCTAAAGTATAGCGATGCAGCATGGGTGCTGAGCCCAGTCCAGAGGGGATCCATGCATGTTTTTTTGTATAGCAACAAAAACTGATTACCATGGGCTCAAACCATGAAGCAAGGCCCATGTGCCGTTTTGGAGAATCTGGTTGGAGTTAGAAGAAGTGGCCTTTGGACTTCACAAAACAGGTTCTCCTTTTCTTCCTCATTGTGAATCGACGCGTCCCATTCTATGGCTAATATCAGGGATCCTCCGCCGCCATTTCACCCCTAGAATCCTCATCCACATTGAACCATGCATACGAACCAATCTCTAAATCCTTCCAACATATTGCAAGGTCACTCTAAATTGGAAACCCTAGCAGTCTCGAAGCTTCAATTGAATGATGCAGATTACTCCATTCGAGCTAAAACCATGGGAGAAAATCCCGGGGGAATGAGAACTACGTGTCTATATCAGAAGGTAGTGAAACATATTCTTCGACGGTGGCGCCGATGTCGAACTCCGAGAAGCGCCTTGAGTCTGTGGTGAGCTCTATTCTTCCACTTCTTCCGAAAACTCTTTCTTCGATTCAATTTTCTACTTCCTCTGTATTTCGATGTTGCTCTGTTACATGTGCGATGCATTTACGTTTTTTGTAGATTTATTGACGATGAAGATGATTGAAGTCTGGTTATGGAGTGGTGATGATATTATGTATGCGATGAAGAATAGAGATCGAAGATGATGTTGATTCTTGAAGAGGTTCAGGGAGAAAGAACGGCTTAGAGAGGGGTGAGATGAAGAATGGTGAAGATGAGGAAATAAGATTAGTGATGGTGTTGATGAGACGTGAAGAAAAACTCAGAGAGTTCAGAGAGTGTAGAGACAGATTTAAGATTTTTTTTGGTGATTTATGTAAAAGATGACCGTGATGAATGAGATTGAAGAGTGAGGTTGTGGAGAAGATGAATGCCTGGCCAGGTTAAAGGATGCGGATGAGAGGAGGAGAAAGAAGGTTGAAGCTGGAGAGTGGTTCTGGAGAGAAAGCCCCTTTTTTATGATTTTTCTGCATAATCCAGAAGATCAGTCCCCCTTCATCTCAGGTAATTTTTTGTTTTTTATAGTCTGTTCTCTTTTGTTATGTGTAACTGATTCAGTTACATTTTGTTAGAATGAAAGTTAGTTATTTTTCTGTTAGTCGCTTATTAGAAAAATAGTTAGGGAATTAGAAGTAGTTAGAAACTGTTAGTTTTTTTTTTTTTGAAACACTTTGGAAATTTTGTTAGACAGTTAGGAAGTTAGGAAACAGTTAGAGAAGTTAGGATCCTGTTTGGAATTTCTGTTAGTTAGTTAGAAAATCAATTAGGGATCTATTTTGACTTGAGTGGTTAATCTGAAAATTAGTTAGGAAAAATGAATGGTTGATATTTGAACGAAAGTCGAGCTGTAATGACTTCTATTAGAAGTTGCTGATTTTTGTTATGCTGAAACCAAATTCAGTTAAGAGTTGACCTCTTATTTTTCTGTCGAATGCTGGACTGCAACCATCAACTTGCTTAACTGATTTTAGGTTTTCATGCGCAGGGTTGATCAGTAGCTTGAATGGTTTGGGTCATAGTTAGACGAAGGGTTGTTTTGGTGTTGAACTAGTTTTGGTTAAAGGCTAATTACATATGTTATTTGTGTTAATGTGCAGGTCATGCAAACTGTTTTGATTTTGGCTTTGCAACTTTTATTCCGACTGAAGCATGCCGTCACAGCAGATTTGTTATAAAAAGAATGGGTGAGATGGATTTGATAAAGGTTAGCTACCTACCTTTTAATTCAGTTATAGACAGTTAGGAGTTTAGTTATAAAATCATGTTTTGACAGTTAGGATTAGTTTGTATTGGTTTGAAGTTAGGCTTAGCATAAATCCTGTTAGCAATGTTGTTTTGAATTTAGAGGAGTTAGGAATGAGTTGAGTTTGTTAATGCAGGGTAGTTATGGTCTGGTACAAAGTTTGTTTGGGTGGAAATTCTGGTATGTAGCCTGGTTTTGAATTGTCATGAACTGCTAAATTCTAAATGTGCAGGGCTGACTATTATTATTTTATGCTAACTGTAAATTTGAAACAAGATTTATCACGGCAACTGTTTTAGCATAGTGTAGATGGCATCTTCGCGATTCTTCTTTTCTGAACTGGTTTTGTTTGCAAGTTGCTAAACTATTTTTCTGATTGAACTTATGGACTGTTTATGTTTTGTAAAGTGCAGGGTTGGAAAACTTGGAGCCGAGACATGAAACCTATCGCAGCAGGAATTTTGTGCATGGTTGAATCAAAGTTTGACAAAGAGTTTGGAGGTTGCAAGAATGGCATCATGAAGTCATAACATGGAAAATAATGGAGCTAATGTTTAGGCAGGATAGACTTAGTGTAGCTTTGTGTAATTTACAATTTTTTGTAGTTTCTTTGGAATGTAATATGAATTTGTAAATTCAAAATGAATCGCTTAGAGACATTTACATGATGCCTAGAAAGAATGGTTGAACGAGCATGAATTTTCGAGTGGACATTGAATGATGAATATTAAGATGTTGAATTTGAATGATGTAAATGAAGGTTTGGAATGTATTTGGATTGATTTTGAACGGTATTTGAATGATACCAAAAGTGACAACTTGAACCAAAATAATCACTTGAATGGAATTATAATGAATGACTATGCCTTGCCATTTGGTTCTTATCTTTTGCATTCCAAGAAACTCTTATGGATAAGGTCTCTAAACTCGAATGAATCAAATTCTTGAAAGCAAACCAACACTTAGATTTCTCTAATACCATTTGATTATCCTATAAGCACTTCACTTCATGACTCAGTGAACGAATTCCAACCAGTTTGCCTGTTCAATGAACCAGTCTTGAACTCAAGATATGACACAACATTCAATCGAATCAATAATATTCATACATGAATTCAGTCAAGAAAACAACTTCTTCCATATTGACTTTTCCCAAAATCAAAGCCTTTATTCATATTCGTCTAACTCAATTAGTGCTCTTTTGCATCATATCTTGTATTGTGCTTCAACTTTTGTAATTCAAGTCACAAACATGTCCACTTGAAAATATAAGGCTAAAATCCTTAAAAAATTCTCTTGAAGATGATAATTCCTGACGCATAATATAAGGCTTTCTGAAAAAAGTCCCTTGATAAAACAAACCCTAATCTCATGATCTTTGACGAAACAAAACCCGATTGGAACACAATTGTCGAAAACCTGGCTTTGATCACATACAGGGAAATAAACCCTGATAGCCTCGTGTCTTGATGAAGAAATAATTTCTCAACGACCCAAGTCACAACCCTAATTCCACTGCTCGCTGCCTGAATAAGAAATCAGCCTTTATCAGACACGAACGGCTTAACCATTGTTAAATCCTAAAATTGCACAACCACTGAACTTTGAACCTTAAGCGCTTTATTGAATGCAAATGTATGTTAATGACCTAATGGAATATACAGATGAATGCAAAGTCTAAGCCAGAAAAAAATACGATTAGGAGGGCAAATTTTGGGGTGCAACAGCTGCCCCTATTTAATCGCCTCCAACCTGAAGGTGAGATTGGCGTCAGCCTTTCGAACTTTCAGGGTGGAAGAAGATTAAATACTAAAAGAACCCGAAAATTTGCACTCCGAATCTAGTCAGGAATACATTATATTTTTGGTTTTCTGTATTTTTTTATTTTTTTGCTTTTTTGGATTACAGTAGTTAGCTGAGTAAATCTCTCGGACGTCAGGTCAAGGTTAGACGTACACAAGAAAGAGACCGACCGAAGAAGGATCTGACGAAGGAACGCCAATCGAAGGCGGACTTACTTAGGATGCAAATAGAAATTGACTCCGAATAGGACGCCGATCAAAAGTGAACTTACAAAGAAAAGAGACTAGCCGAAGAGGACTCCTAACAAATGATACCAGCCGAAAATGGATTTACAGGGGAAAGAACACCAATCAAGGGAGAACTTGCAATGAAAAGGGACCAGCCGAAGGGGACTCTTAACAAATGATACCAATCGAAGGTGGATTTTATAGGCGCCAGCCGAAGGTGGACTTCAGGATAAAGAAACGAATCGAAAGGGAATATTCATCAAGGAATACTATGCTGAAGGTAGATTCCTAAGAAAAGAACGCCAATCAAAGGCGAACTTACAACTGAAAATAGACCAGCCGAAGGTGACTCTGAACAAAAGATACCAGTCGAAGGTGGATTTTAAGGGTAAAGAAACCAGCCGAAGGGGAATCTTCAACAAATGATACCAGCCGAAGGTGGATTTTAACAAATGATACCAGCCGAAGGTGGATTTTAACAAATGATACCAGCCGAAGGTGGATTTTAACAAATGATACCAGTCGAAGGTGGATTTTAACAAAGGATACCAGTCGAAGATGGATTTTAACAAAGGATACCAGCCGAAGGTGGATTTTAACAAATGATACCAGCCGAAGATGGATTTTAACAAAGGATACCATCCGAAGATGGATTTTAACAAATGATACCAGCCGAAGATGGATTTTAACAAAGGATACCAACCGAAGATGGATTTTAACAAATGATACCAGCCGGAGATGGATTTTAACAAAGGATACCATCCGAAGATGGATTTTAACAAAGGATACCAGCCGAAGATGGATTTTAACAAAGGATACTAGCCGAAGATGGATTTTAACAAAGGATACCAGCCGAAGGTGGATTTTAACAAATGAAGAAGATATGCATATCTGGTCAGAGTTAGACACACAAGAGGAAAATTGAGCATCAAGAAAAAAAAGTTTGGAGTTGATAGTGAACACAAGAACGAGACTAACCGAAGAAAGCCCCAACAAGAAAGGACCCATTTTCCTAAACAAAGACGCCAGACAACTGGACTTTGAAGAGACACTGAAAGACTCTTAACATAAAAGGTTAGCTAAGCTAATGAAAGGAGGACCCGACTAACACGGATAAACCAACATAAGGAACCGACTAGGCAGGACCTTCAAAGAGCACCGATCAAAGGTGAACTCTACAAGAGAAAGAGACCGGTCAAAGCGGACTCTAACAAGGATTGCCAAAACACTTTGGGCTTTCGATAGGTTGCAAATACGCAAGAACTACAAAATTCCTCAGGCCAAAGGCGGGATGTAATTCTTCAAGAGTGGAAATTATCTGAATTACCACACACCAAGTATGGATACTCAAATACTTGAGAAATAAGAATGGTTATACACCAACTCTTACTCACACTCTAACGGCAAAGCGAACACGGGTAAAATAACCAAAGGCTTGCAAGGGCAAGTGCAAACCACAAACTTACTGGGGAAATGGAGAAATACCAAAGACCCGACTGGTGGTGAATCAAAACAAACTCCACTGGGGAAACATGATAGAATTACCCTAGGCTTGTTGTGGAGATAAATCAAATCTGAGCGTATAACAATCTATTACCACAGGTAGACATAATTGGCTTATACTCATGTATGTTTGATTTTTTTATAACATAATGCTCCATACAATGGAAATTCTATGCGTTTTAGTAAATGCAATGTAATGATGCATGTTTAGTAATGCACTGGGTAAATCAAATCAATGATCAAATATTGGGAAGACAATGAACTTCCCTACAATCATTCTTGCACATCTGATCTTCTGTAGTAAAAAGGGAATCTGAACTTCAATGGGGCACCGAGACCCAGAACCACCAAACTCTAAAGATTGATATCACTGAGGAAGTAACTTCTTGGGGAGAATACTACAAAAACAAATAGTAGTTCAGTAAAAATCTTGAATTTTGATCAAACTCCCCACTTCACGGGGAACAAATTCTTTATCCTCTGTTGGGAAGAGGAAAGCTTTGCTGGGAATGGAAACTTCTCGCGTAGAACTTCCTGAAAAAGATAACTTCTACTGGGGAGTATAAAAAGGATTCTACTTAGACCGCACTGGGGATAATATTTCTGGGAGGTAAAAGATCCTCACTTGGGGAAGAAACCAACATCCCGGGATAAAAACTCCACTAGGGACATCTCAACAAAGTCTTCTACCACTTGTAACGAAAGAGTCATGACTGGAATTCTCCTGTACACCTTACCTGAGAGATAGGACACTTGCTCCATTAGGGAAAGAAGAATAGGTCCACTGGGGAAATTGGATCTCATTATACGAAAAATCCTCATGTTACCCTTCTTGATTCATTTGTTGGTATGCATCTTGTCATACAAGACCAACAGTACTTGTAAAATAGAAATTGGGGCGGCATTCCCCTGTTTGGAATGGAAAACCTTACTGAAGAATATACAACTTGAACTATCAACCACCGAGTAAAAAAAACTGCAATGCAAGGTTACAACTTCAACATGTCGACTCCGAGGAGGAATGCCACTAAAAAGTGGACTTTAGAGAAGATGCTGCAAAAATAAATTGCAATCCGACGAAAAGGAATCATCTAGACTTTAAACAACTTCTACATTTCCAGGGAGAAATAACATTCTCCTCCTGCAGAGAAATGAGGATGCTTCATTGGGGAGAAAATATCTTAGAGAGATTTGTCAAATCTTATCATAATTTCCCCTTGGTAGATATGTCTATGTCAAGTAGCAACAGGTCTTTTATTGGGAGTAGGCATCCCCTTAGGAAGCAATATTTCCATCGCGTCTTGTACGAGTAAACAACCCCAAATGATCGTTGTGTCACTGCTTATATCTTACTGAGGATAACAATCCAAACTTCAACTGGGGAAAATATCCTTAACTTAGGACAAAGGATATCAGTAAGTGAACTTGAGTCTCTGATAAGTAGAAGATAACAATTCTGACTTCTCGGCATGATTTTCAAATTCATAGGTCATTTAGCCTGCGTATGGACTTGATTTGATCAATCACTGAAGAAGAGAGAAAGCCCTTACATAAATTCTTGCCCCAGTCTGTAAGGCTTTTGCAGAAAAATTGCCTTGAGAGGACTTTTTGAGATTTACATTATTGAAGACAATTTGTCCCAGTGTTATGGACTTTGGAACATGATGTTTAGGTAACCAAAATTGGAGATGACTCCAACTATGCTTGAGTGAATGCCCTACATCTTCAAATTCTGGAAAGATTCTCCTCTGATCAATGCATTCTCAGAGAGATATGTCAACTATTAGTATAACTTCCCCAGTTTGACTGAACCTTGAGGGATAAAATCCCGACTTGAATGCCTCATACTTGTTGAATACCTAATCGACGGAGTATTCGACACACTTGCCCCTGCTCAACAGAATCTCGACAAACCTTTTCCTTTACCTCATGCTCACGGAAGGATGAGAAACTTGAGGTTTTTCGATGGCAACATAACCTTAGAGTGGTTGGCCTATGTCTTGAAAGTATGTTACTTCATAATCACACTGCTTGAATTGAACTGCTTCAATCTCTAATCATATACTTGAAGAAGTCGGCCCCTCGGGACCAACTGAAAGTATGCACCGCTGCTTGACAGAGAGTCTGGGCAACCAACTTTTGCAATCTACTTCAGATCATTTCTCAAACTGGTATTCTTTTACTCAACAGAGTCAATAGAAAATTTTCCCCAGATTAAGACCATTCTCACAAATGATTTACCTTTAAACGGGATCCTGAAGCAATTTGTCCCTTGAGATGATCAAATTTTCATCTGATGCTCATTATGCAAGCTTACCCGATGTTTAAGCACTTGCTCATATGCAAAGAATGTTTATTCTAAGAATGATAATTCTAATGCAAAACTCATGTTTGTCTTGAAGTTTAAAAACCTTTATTGAAAAGATTAAACAAACAAAATTTTTGTATGGAAGAAATCAAAAAGATAGTGTGATACCAACTCAAAAGTTTTTGCAAGCCTCATAGGAGTCAGATTACCGTATTCTTGTTACAGTGTGCTTTCAAATTAACCCATGCTTCAGTTAGGACTTTTAAGGGTAGTAACGTGGCCTGGTTCACGGTTTTAGAAAAAAGGATTTAAGGCTCAAAATATTTGGTGCCCACCCATTCTCCGTGATGTTCTCCAGTCCTAAATTCAGTTAAACCAATACAAGCACCCATCCCTCAAAAGGAGTTTACCATGGTTGAGAAGGATGTGGAAGTCACTCACCTCTTTCATTCTTGGTGTTTAATCACACGACTTTATTATTTGTGGAGGGTCTTTATTTGGTAATCCCCTTTTTCTCTTTTCGCGCTTTTCGCTTTCCCAAAATTTCGCCTGGACAAATCCTTTTGGATTTTGATTTTGAAGTCCAGCGAGAAGTCCTGACTTTTGCCTAAGCGAATTGTTTTCCAAGTTTTGACTTAGCAAGGCTTTTTTTCTCTTTCTTTCATCATTTCATTTTGTTCAAACCAGTCGTGTGACTTCGAGTCTTTTTCGACTTCTTGGAGGTAATTATGACTGCCCGAGTCTTTGGTAGACGAGGGATAACTATTGTTGTATCGTTATCTTTTGACCTCTTTATGTGCGATAGATGACAATTGTGGTAGAGTTCTCTTTGATGCACACTGCTGATATATGAGAGTTAACCATTGCGATTTTGACTTTCTCAAACTTATGAAGGATAACCATTGTTGTATCTTTTGATGCGCACTCCTAATGAGTTTTGAATGCTCATTCGGATTAACTGAAATCTACCTTGCCCCGGGTTAAATGTGAGGGTTTTTTCTGAATAGAAGAGAAACTCCTACTTCAAAGCTCAAAGGGGTTGACGAGGGTCTATCTCCCTTATATCTCCGGTGTTTGGGAATTGAAACAAGGTATGTATATCGTTAGCAGGGTTTTATTCAAAAGCACACCGTTTGAACTTTTTGGCATATTACTCATCATCCTCCCTCCAGAGGGTTTTGCTTTATTTAACAAGAGTTAAGTATCAAAAAGCAAAGGAAAAAAATTAATGAGCGAACACGAATGGATTAATTCAAGACAAACATACTCAACGCATTGTGATTAATATTCAACGATAAGCAAGTTTTGCATACAAGAAAGTACTGAACCAAAAAAAATAAAGATTACAAATGAGAATGCAAATGTAATTTTAAATTTCCATGTTGAGGAGACTAGTCTCCGTATGTACTTGAAGCTTCAGACGATGATCTGGCAGGCTTGATATCTATTGAGTCAACGGAGACTACAAATCTGACTGGCTGGCTCGAAATTAATAGCCTTTGCATCCAGCAGGTATTGCACATTTTCTTTGAATAGCCTGCAGTCTTCAATGGGATGGCCTAGTGCCACAACATGGTAATCACATCGCACATTAGGATTGAAATCCATAGGATAAGGAGGAACGATAGGCTTCAATGGCTTGGGTTCCACCAAGTAAAGCTTGAGCAACTGAGAGAACAATTATCCATAGATCATGGGAACAATGTCGAACACCCTCTTTGGCTTCATATCCCTTTGTTTTTCTTGTTGCATACGTCTCTGTTGATGGGTTTGCTGCTGAGTAGCACACCGAACTGGATGAACATGAGGAACATTATGATTTTGATTAACCATCTGATTTCCATAAATTGTAAACAGTTATTGGTGAGAACTATCTGAGAGTATAGGTTGTGAATGATGCGACTCAAGTCGTGAGATTGAACTTTAAAGAGGAGAAGGTGTAACCATATTCTTTGTATCAGTTGGCATACGATTGATTTGCATGCTCAGACCCTCAAGAGTGAAGAGAATTGTCCCTGCATCAAGCAAGTCCTAGACTTGGTGCTTAAAAGCCATGCAATCTTCAGTATCATGACCGGGTGCTCCAGAGTGGAATTTACACCTAGAATTATTGTTAAAGCCACGAGGTAGCCTTTCGTGTGTAGTGAAGATTCAGAGTTTGACCAAATGAAATCTTAATAGGGGGGAAGCAATTGTGCATACAACTTTGGAATAGGATCAAGTTGTCGTTCAGGATGTTTTGGCCTCTGCTGACGGACTTTGTCTTTTTGGGTCCTCTTGGGAAGTGACAACTGGTTGCGGATGGGATGATCCTGGAACACAAGGTGGTGGAGGAGATACTCCCTGACTTAAAAGAGTCCCCATAATATAGGGAGGAATGGTAGATCCTATTGTAGCAGGCATGGAAACATCTTCTTTATTCAACATTGTCCCCAAAATTTCCATAACCAAATTCAATTGAGTATTCAACTGACTATTTTCTTCTTTCAAGAGTTCTTGTCCACAGACCAAATCATGTATGTCCCGCAGTAACAAACCCCATCTATTCTTTCATCTCGTCCAATTCCCCACGGAGTTCTTCCATAACTTGAATCTCATCACGGAGCGGCGAGAAGTCAAGATTTGCAGTTCTGAAAAGAAAACATCGGGTCTGAATATGGATTCCCCATTCTGAGTACCTTCTGAGTACCTGTTATGGATGCATGAAGATGCATGAAGATGCATGAGGTGAGTGAGAGAATTCCTCTTCTGATATGATTTGGACACCACAGTCTCCAGATTGATCTCGTCTTGGACCTTGTCTCTAGATGAGGTACCATCTTCAATCGAATGATCAGTTGCCCCAGAATAATACGCATAGAAGATTATTTCAAGAAAACAAATGAATGCTTTTCCAAGCGAATCGATATAAACTGCATTATCAGGCATTTTGCGCTACAAAAAAGATAATACAGTTTGTCTTCTATCAGTACAAAGGAGACATCCACCTGGCAAAAAAGAGTGTGGCAGTTGGCCAAATAGGAATTAGACCTTTGAAAGAGACGCAAAACAGGTGTTGGGCTTTATATTTCAACCCCTTTGTAGTCTTTAATATCAAAACCGGGTACCCCAGAATAGGGGATGCATCTAGCCTGTGTATGGAAATCAGAAGAGATGTTTTTGGGAGGAAGACCTCAAAGTTCAGAGTTGGAGATAATAGGATGTTATGCAATGGGCGTGTAACAGCATGCTCATCAGGATTCTTCTGTCTTTGCTTAAAAGCTTTTTTTTTTCCATGAATTCACCAGGGGAGCAAAGACTGGTTGCTGTTGAACAGATCAGTGAACACAAAGTTATGGAGGATGCCCCTGATTAAAAAGTTTGATGCCCCGGTGTGGCAACCACATCTAACGTTGGTCAATAAGAACGAAGCACTGATATAAGATCCTATCGTAAATGGGAACCATCTGCTGATAAGATGTTCCAAGAACTTAGGATTGCGTAGCACCTCATGGTTGGAAGCAATTCCCAAAAGATGAGGAGAAGAGAGAACCTTTACTGTGACAGTAGGTGCAATATTGTTGACATTGTCATCATAGCTTTCATGACCTGGCTCATCTGAGTTTTCAATCAATTATCTTCCTGCTTGAAGAGATTTCTGACCACGGGCCAAAGCTTGCATGTATATCACAGAGTTATTCCATAACCAATCTCTGAACATGTGGAGCAAGAAATCAAGTTGAACCTCCAAGGAGAGCACCATGTATGAATAAGAATCCCCAATCTTCGAGTACCTATTATGAATGCATGAATATGCATGGAGTGCATGAATGGATGCCATGTCATGTTCCTTTATTCCCAAGGAATTTACGTGCTTTGATTTTGATTTTACGTAAGTAAAAGATGGAAAGGTTCAACACAAGGCTTGCAAATATGATTCCTTGGAAATAATAGAACATGTATGTTAAGCATGTGGTTAACCATGTTATGTATGCAAAGGCATGAGATCAAATGGGATCAAGGTTCCATCATTTCTGAGTATCATCAAGTCAAAGGTTTGTCATAGCTTCTGCACATATAAGAACCAAGTGCTATGTAGATCACTGATTGTACGGGATCAAGGCTTCTGGAACTGGATACCGTTGAACCTTTTATGAACATGCTGGGAATACGAAGATCGAAGGCCTGAATGAACCTCCAAGTATACAAATCAGGAACTCAAAATAAATCTGAGAACCACATAGTCGCCAACAGAATATAGCATCTGAATAAGTCACCAACAGAAATCCAGAACACAACCATTAGAACCAATAGTCACTGTCTAATCATAGTCTCCATCTGAGCATGAGTAACCGTCTAAACATAGTCACCAACTGTACCTGTAATAAGAATTCCCTCCCCTCTCACGGGTGAAGACTAGGTCAGGGTAAGGCAAGGGTAACTCGCAATCACATGTCCGCCTCAAAGTGCTATGGGCTTACCTACAGACGTGGGTGCCGATAGTAATTCATTTGAACCTCATCCGAGCGTGGTATATGACATGATTGCACTAACCGGACCATGTCCTATAGCCGTCATGCCCCCACTATATTCCTAGTGTCCTATTGCACTCTAGCCTAGGTACTGGGGCTTTTACCTCAATAGTAACACCCACCCAACATGGAAAACCAAAATCCAACACAACAGATAACCAATATGGAAAGCAATAAAATGCAATGCAAACATATGCTCAGATAAACATGTATAACTAAGTAAACTAAAAGCATAAAAATAAACACCCAAAGAAAAGAAAACAAGAGCTAGGATCGACTCCGGGATGGACCATCATTTGGTCGACCTATCCCCAGTGAAGTCGCCAGCTGAAACAACCGGCTGAAAACCATCAGACAATGAAGTCTCCATCGAACATCTTTTATCCCACATGTAGGGAAAGGTAAACATCGAGAAAACCTGAGAAAGGAGAAGTCACGGTCTTGCGATCGAGTGATTGGGTAAGGGAGTCTGTTACGCGAGGGGAAGGTATTAGCACCCCACACGCCCGTAGTACTCTACGGTATCCACTCTTGTCGTCTATCTTATGGGTGTGTTTAATCTATGCTTATTTTTTACTATACTACTGAAGGGAGAATGCATGCAAAAGAAATGAGAAAAGAATGTAGGGAAAATAAAAGTTTTGCTCGTTCCGGCCCTACCCCAATGCCTACGTATTCCTTTTAAGGAATCAGAGCAGCCGTAGTTCGGCTCATATGTTTTTTATTGGTTTGTATTTTTTAATGAACCACATTAATTTTGCCTTCTGCCGCAACTCGACCTTTGGAGACTTACGCGTAAGCACCAAAGTGAATTAACATGCTCTTTTGAATTTTTTTTGGAGAAAAGCCCTAAGGTGGAAAGAGTTTATATTTGTTGGTGTTTTTGCTTGTGGGTAACAGCTAGTTAATCTCAAGAGAGAGATTTTAGTCATTTTTCCACTTATTCATGAAATAAGTCTTTGAGACTTGAACCATGCCAAGGCTTAGAATGAAAAAACGATAAGATTGAGAAGAGACCCGCTTATCATCTCCCATGTTCAACAACGGCACGACTCTCGTCAATAATGTTTAAGTATTTTTGAAGTTTGCCAAAAAAGAAAAAAAAAGAAGTTTTTGTTTTTAAATGCATATGCGAAAGAAAGAAAAAAACATCTAAGGGAGACTAGCCTAAACTTATCCCTAATGTTATTATACAATGGTGGTCCTAGGAAGCGATAAATGTGGAGATGAGGAATAAAATGAGGTTGTGATGATACCGAACGGAGAAGGTCTGTTGCCTCTTTGAAACCGTGCAAGCAATAAGAAAACTCTACCAAAATCTGCTCCGCGTGAGTGATCAAAGAATTAATCTCCCAGCATTCCACATTGCAAAGATCGCATCAATATCCAAACAACGAAAAAGAGTCAGAAATCAAATGCCCAGAATAAGCGCCGAAGCATCATTGATGTGAAAATAAATCGCAATCGAATCTCAAGCATATCTGTATATCGCGCAATAAATCTGCATAAGACTCAAATCTCAACAAGCAAAGGTAAGCTACCAACCTTAAGTAATCAGATAATCGAGATTTAATTTCTAAAAAAAAACAAATACAAAAATCTAACATTTTTTATTAATGTTTTTGTTATTTTTTTTTATTATGTGAATAAAGAGTTCAAACTAAATAATTATCCAAATCATTTTTAAAAATGCAAATAAAAAAAGGGTGCAATCTGTAAGCAGGAGGTGCTGAAGTATAGCGATGCAGCATGGGTGCTGAGCCCAGTCCAAAGGGGATCCATGCATGTTTTTTTTATATAGCAACAAAAAATGATTACCATGGGCTCAAACCATGAAGAAAGGCCCATGTGCCGTTTTGGAGAATCTGGTTGGAGTTAGAAGAAGTGGCCTTTGGACTTCACAAAACAGGTTCTCCTTTTCTTCCTCATTGTGAACCGACGCGTCCCATTCTATGGCGAATATCATGGATCCGCCACCGCCATTTCACCCCTAGAATCCTCATCCACATTGAACCATGCATACGAACTAAGCTCTAAATCCTTCTAACATATTGCGAGGTCACTCTAAATCGGAAACCCTAGCAGTCTCGAAGCTTCAATTGAACGATGCAGATTACTCCATTCGAGCTAAAACCATGGGAGAAAATCCCGGGGGAATGAGAACTACGTGTCTGTATCAAGAAGGTAGTGAAACACTTACTTCGACAGTGGCGCCGATGTCGAACTCCGAGAAGTGCCTTGAGTCTGTGGTGAGCTCTATTCTTCCCCTTCTTCCAAAAACTCTTTCTTCGATTCAATTTTCTACTTCCTCTGTATTTCGGTGTTGCTCTGTTACATGTGCGATGTGTGTACGTTTTTTGTAGATTTATTGACGATGAAGATAATTGAAGTCTGGTTATGGAGTGGTGATGATATTCTGTATGCGATGAAGAATAGAGATCGAAGATGATGTTGATTCTTGAAGAGGTTCAGGGAGAAATAACGGCTCAGGGAGGGGTGAGATGAAGAATGGTAAAGATGAGGAAATAAGAATAGTTATGGTGTTGATGAGACGTGAAGAAAAACTCAGAGAGTTCAGAGAGTGTAGAGACGGATTTGAGATTTTTTTTTTTGGTGATTTATGTAAAAGATTATCGTGATGAATGAGATTGTAGAGTGAGGTTGTGGAGAAGATGGATGTTTGGCCAGGTTAAAGGATGAGGATGAGAGGAGGAGAAAGAAGGTTGAAGTTGTAGAGTGGTTCTCAAGAGAGAGCCCCTTTTTTTATGATTTTTCTGCAGAATCCAGAAGATCACTCCCCCTTCATCTTAGGTAATTTTTTGTTTTTTATAGTTTGTTCTCTTTTGTTATGTGTAACTGATTCGGTTACATTTTGTTAGGAATGAAAGTTATTTATTTTTCTGTTAGACGCTTATTAGAAAAACAGTTAGGGAATTAGAAGTAGTTAGAAACTGTTAGTTTGTTTTTTTAAACAGTTTGGAAATTATGTTCGACAGTTAGGAAGTTAGGAAACAGTTAGAGAAGTTAGGATCCTGTTTGGAAGTTCTGTTAGTTGGTTAGAAAATCAATTAGGGATCTATTTTGACTTGAGTGGTTAATCTGAAAATTAGTTAGGAAAAATGAATGGTTGAGATTTGAACGAAAGTCGAGCTGTTGTGACTTCTATTAGAAGTTGCTGATTTTTGTTATGCTGAAACCAAATTCAGTTAAGAGTTGAATTTTTATTTTTCTGTCGAATGCTGGACTGCAACCATCAACTTGCTTAACTGATTTTAGGTTTTCATGCGCAGGGTTGATCGGTAGCTTGAATGGTTTGGGTCATAGTTAGACGAAGGGTTGTTTTGGTGTTGAAATAATTTTGGTTAAAGGCTAATTACATTTGTTCTTTATGTTAATGTGCAGGTCATGCAAACTGTTTTTATTTTGATTTTGAAAATTTAATTTCGACCGAAGCATGCCGTCACAGCAGATTTGTTATAAAAGGAATGGGTGAGATGGATTTGATAAAGGTTAGCTACCTACCTTTTAATTCAGTTATGGACAGTTAGGAGTTTAGTTATAAAATCATGTTTTAACAGTTAGGATGAGTTTGTATTGGTTTGAAGTTAGGCTTAGCATAAATCCTGTTAGCAATTTTGTTTTGAATTCAGAGGAATTAGGAATGACTGAGTTTGTTAATGCATGGTAGTTATGGTCTGGTACAAGGTTTGGTTGGGTGGAAATTCTGGTATATAGCCTAGTTTTGAATGGTCATGAACTGCTAAATTCTAAACGTGCAAGGCTGACTATTATTATTTTATGCTAACTGTAAATTTGAAACAGGATTTATCATGGCAACTGTTTTAGCATAGTGTAGATGGCATCTTCGCGATTCTTCTTTTCTGAACTGGTTTTGTTTTCAAGTTGCTAAACTATTTTTCTGATTTAACTTATGGACTGTTTATGTTTTGTAAAGTGCAGGGTTGGAAAACTTGGAGCCGGGACATGAAACCTATTGCAGCAGGAATTTTGTGCATGGTTGAATCAAAGTTTGACAAAGAGTTTGGAGGTTGCAAGAATGGCATCATGAAGTTGGAAAATAATGGAGCTAATGTTTAGGCAGGATAGACTTAGTGTAGCTTTGTGTAATTTACAATTTTTTTGTAGTTTCTTTGGAATGTAATATGAATTTGTAAATTCAAAATGAATCGCTTAGAGACATTTACATGATGCCTAGAAACAATGGTTGAACGAGCATGAATTTTCGAGTGGACATTGAACGATGAATATTAAGATGTTGAATTTGAATGATGTAAATGAAGGTTTGGAATGTATTTGGATTGATTTTGAACGGTATTTGAATGATACTAAAATTGACAACTTGAACCAAAATAATCACTTGAATGGAATTATAATGAAAGACTATGCCTTGCCATTTGGTTCTTATCTTTTGCATTCCAAGAAACTCTTATGGCTAAGGTCTCTAAACTCGAATGAATCAAATTCTTGAAAGCAAACCAACACTTAGATTTCTCTAATACCATTTGATTATCCTATAAGCACTTCACTTCATGACTCAGTGAACGAATTCCAACCAGTTTGCCTGTTCAATGAACCAGTCTTGAACTCAAGATATGACACAACATTCAATCGAATCAATAATATTCATACATGAATTCAGTCAAGAAAACAACTTCTTTCATATTGACTTTTCCCAAAATCAAAGCCTTTATTCATATTCGTCTAACTCAATTAGTGCTCTTTTGCATCATATCTTGTATTGTGCTTCAACTTTTGTAATTCAAGTCACAAACATGTCCACTTGAAAATATAAGGCTAAAATCCTTAAAAAATTCTCTTGAAGATGATAATTCCTGACGCATAATATAAGGCTTTCTGAAAAAAGTCCCTTGATAAAACAAACCCTAATCTCATGATCTTTGACGAAACAAAACCCGATTGGAACACAATTGTCGAAAACCTGGCTTTGATCACATATAGGGAAATAAACCCTGATAGCCTCGTGTCTTGATGAAGAAATAAATTCTCAACGACCCAAGTCACAACCCTAATTCCACTGCTCGCTGCCTGAATAAGAAATCAGCCTTTATCAGACACGAACGGCTTAACCATTGTTAAACCCTAAAATTGCACAACCACTGAACTTTGAACCTTAAGCGCTTTATTGAATGCAAATGTATGTTAATGACCTAATGGAATATACAGATGAATGCAAAGTCTAAGCCAGAAAAAAATACGATTAGGAGGGAAAATTTTGGGGTGCAACAATAGTAGGATAGCACTATCTAAAGGAAAAGAGGAAAAGAACAACCTTTCGAGTAAAGTAGATAGTTGTTAGATGCTTGCTCAAACAAACTTTTACACTCGCACAAAACTTCTTTAAAAAACATTTTCAAAACGCTTTATAAACACTCTTGAGGACTGATACAAGAGTTATCATAAAGCAAGTTGCCTTACTATTGTCATTTCAAAAATACTTTTCAAAATACATAAAGCATAAGGTATTTCAAAATGAGCTAAGCATCTAAGAGCCCGTAGATAACTACAGATGGAAAGGGTGTTAACACCTTCCCTTTCCATAATCTACCCCCTTACTTAGAAAACTCTCGAAAGGTCTTTTTATGTTCTTTTCACCCTTTCCTTTGTTGGATAAAAGAAAAGTTGGTGGCGACTCTTGCTTACCGCAACATTTTCAAATACAAATGAAAAACCATTATAACAGTCATTTCTCCCACCTATTACAGAACTGGCGACTCTGCTGGGGATAATAATAAAAAGTGGGGTTACCTTAGAGTTTAGTTCATTATTTATTTGCTTTACATTATGTGTTTTGTATGCTTTATCTTTGAGGGTTTGTTTGGGATATTATTAAAGGATCCTACACCCGATTTGGGGCACCTTTTAGGTAAGTAGCAATAGATCATGGGGACTGTGTGGGGTATACCGACATGGTTGAAGCGATAGCTACGTTAGTGTCACACATTTGTTGGTATCGGTAGCCCTTGATTTTAGTCAAGGAGAATACGGGGCCGCTGTGTGGCGTCATGAAGCACTAACTGACCTTAGAACCTTTAATTGAACAACTTGGCCATTAGGAAGTAGTGAGATATCCGACTTTGGTGTAGTCTGAAGTTGGTTGATACTCGATACTATGCTCATTGAGATCGGGATTTCGGGATATTTCGGTCGCAAATAAAGAGGCTTGCACTGAAACAATGCTCGATGAAGAAAGATCAGTGATATTGAGATTCCCTATAACCCAATTACTTTCTAGGATAGGTTGGACCAACTAAACTTCAAGAGGGTACTTACCTATGTACATAACATCATGAAATCATAACATGGCATGTCGCACTAACCATTTCATGGATTTTTATGACTTAACTTTGTGTTGTTTTGTAGGACATGGCTTCCACTCGCGGATACACTATCCAAGTCAACCTCATAAGGGTGCTTCTACAACTCAAAGAGTTGGAATCAAGGGTTCCTGAGAATTCTCCATTCACCAAGAGATATGGTCGACTCCACAATTTCGTAACCTCAAGCCCTGATGAAGACATGGTGAAAGTTCTCTTTCAATTCTTTGACCCTTTACACCATTGCTTTACATTTCCCGGTTACCAGTTAGAGCCTACCATGGAAGAGTTTTCTCAGTTATTGGGAGTGCCTATTCTCAATCAATTACCCTTCAAATGTATGGAAAGAGACCCAAAACGTGAGGAGATTGCTCGAGCTTTGTATTTACAACGGTCCAACGTTGTGGCAAATTGGGAAACAAGAAGCGGTGTTAAAGGGTTTCTAGCCAAGTTTTTGTTTGAGAAGGTGTTTCACCCTAATTTTTCCCCCTAAGATCCCTCATCATACTTTGTACATTTCATAGCATTGGGTCTCATGGTTATAAGATCGAAGCACTTTGGCATTAGGGTTTCTCTCTCTAAATTGAGTTTTCTATCTTACTCAAAATTGATTCAACTGGCGCTCTCATTTTTCTTGGAAAGAGATTAGGGTTTTGGATCTCAAGCAACATAGATGTTTTCGCTATCAGGTTTCCCTAAGATACAACTTTTTCTTCATCAGAGTTCTTTCGAGGAATAAAGACATTAGGCCTAACTCAGCCAGAGAATCATGATTTCTCTTCATTTTGTTTAAGCTTGGTAATGATTCTTCTATGGAGATTTACGGGATTAAAGTCTCACTTCAAGGCTACACTGAGCGCTACTCTTCCCTTACTGAAAGATTGCTTTGAGTTTTATCAAGTTTAGATATGTACCGTTGGGTAAGCTATGGGTTAGGAGCTCATCCAGCTCATTTCATCAAATGGAGGTTGGTCAATTCAAATGCAAAATGACTCGAATCTGTGAATTTAAGTGAGATTCATGTACATAACTCCATTAGGTCATCTAACACACCGTTCATTCGTTAATCAATAAAATTTGACTTGAGATCAGGGATTTCGAGGAATTAGGGTCTGCTTCCACCAAGATTTATCAAAGACAGTTGCTCAGGGCTTTATCAGCGTTTCAACTGAGAGTACTTCAAGCTAGGATTTCGGCTCTTATTTACATCTTGTGTCATTTCCTCTTCAATGTGTATTCAAGGCATGGGATTTGGCTCTATCTGCATCAAAGGGTTTCCTCAAAGGCATTACTTTTTGTGTTGAGATTGTTGGTCATCAAGTCAAGATGTTAAGCATCACCCAAGGACACTGAAAGAAGCATTCAAAGATATCATGGCAAAATAAATAAATAAATAAAATGAAAGCCATTAGAATAAGAAAACATTCTTCGGCATGATTTAATGGAATTTGCAAGGTTCATGTGGATCATTCATGGAGTTTTGGAATGCCAGATAAAAAAAGTGGTGAACTTCGTTCAAATATCCATCAAAGTTACATCAAGCAAGTCACAAACTAACATGTTGTTACATTTGGAAGGTTTACAAAAGGATAAGAATTACAAAGCATGCCCCTAAAATTCCTAAAGTGCTAAATTTCTAAGCCGCATGAACGCCCAATCTTCACACCTTGCCAAGACATTCCAGTGTCATGATTTGTTGCACTCAGAAACTAGCCTCAAAGTCGGGCCAAACCATGATGTTATGCCTTCAAAAATCTGCATCCATTAGTGATCAAAATAATAAAAACATTTCCTTGCAAGCCTTTCATCTATCATAAACCAGTCTTGTACCATTAAACCAAACACAGTTCAAAAAAACTAACATCCATCAATTAATCGGCCACCCTGTACATTAACACAAAATAGTAGCAAAGTGAATTATAGCCCAGCAACCATAAAATCGGTTCATAAAAAATACTGAATTCATAAATCCAAACTAGTTCAAGAATGAGCAACTTACGTCCCAGTTCAAAATTAAAAAACTTTTAACCATCTCACAGAAAAACTGATTCATCTAACATCAACTATTCAAGCCTGTCATGATAGAAAAACCAGAGAAAACAAGTTAGAAACTTGGACCCGAACCCAAAGCTTATAACAAAACCAACATAACAACAAAACCAATATAACAAGCTCAACTGATTTTCTAACTAATTTCACCACATCACAACTGTGATAAAAGAATTTAACAACCTTTAACTAAACAATCTCCACCAACAATCTATCTAACAGCTCTAACTAATTTCCTCATTAACCAACCATAACGAACAATCCATAACTAATTGTCATAACAGAAAATGCCAGCTCAGTTAACAGAATCAAAAGATTAAATACTAACCTCCCAACATATTATAACATAAAGTATAACATAAAATAGGGGGTTCACGATTGATAAGAAAAAAAATGAGATATAGAAAACTCACGAGAAGATTATCTAAGAAATAGATTTTTCTGCTCTCTCTCTCTATGAAATTCTTTGCATCCTCTTCAATCATTATTCAACCCGATTCACGACCTTCATCATATTCATTGCATCACCCTTCATCAACCTTGAAGCTTTAGTTATCAACCAGTTTGCATAACCTTCGTGAATCTCCATCAACTGTTTTCATGAACCCTCAACAATATTTAACAGATAATAGAAAAATATGAGGGGGATACAATGATGCTACACACAAAATATCAAAAGGAAACTCACCAAGAAAAGCACAAGAAACTTCTCAATTCGTCTTCTTGCAATTTCTGAAAATGCACAATATCACTACTCGGCTTCAATCTTCACTGGTCATCATCATAATTCTTCACAATATGAAGAATCACCATAAAAAAAACTCTCTCCTCTCTCTCATCATGCTCCAAACTCTGTGATCTTCATCATTTTCCTCATCTTATATCAACCAGTTGCGAGAACCTCATCTCTCAATCATCAATACAGCTTCAAGAACCTCCTATTCGCAGAGTTTCATACTGCAACTATCATCACGCAATTCCAATCATCATCTCCGGTAGGTAATCCTTTTTTTAATCCCTTCCATTAACATATAATGTATTTTGTTATTCTGTTGAATCAATGAAGAATTGAGAAGTGGAAATGAAATCGCGAACGGAAATGGAGACGGATTGAATGCGCAAGATAGAGAGAAGGTATTGATCTGCGAGGCAATCAGAAGAGAGGCGTTACGGCGGTGCCTGTGATGTGGTCGGCATGGTTCTTCGCAGATCTTGAGATGAGAGATGATGACGTAGGTGAGAATGAAGAAGGCTCTTGATACTGAGGTGTTTAACACGGAGGATTAAATGAAGGTGAGGATGACCTCGTGGCTGAGACGTCGATGGCAGATCTGAAAGATCCGAGTTGAGTTATGGCGCCGCGAGAGAGAAGAAGAAGTCAGTTGAAGGAGTTTATGAGTCACATGTTAACCCTAACTCAATCCAAACGACACCGCTCTCTTTCTCTCATAATCTTCTTAATTAATTCTATTAATAATTATATAATGGTGCTGATTAGTGTATGTTTAGCTGTGATAATAACATAATTATTATGCTGAAACTGGATTAAGGATGATTAAAAGGGTTGGACCGAAATTTCTTTTTCTTCAGGCCCATCATCACATTTTTTGAAAGCCTGAATTGTATGTTACAAAAAAATAGTCTTTTGGATACCCTCTATTGGGCCTAGCATAGTTTTTTCTGAACCAAACACTAAAATTGAGCTCAGACCTCCCGTGTATTTTTTTTAGTTTCTCTTTAGTTTTTTTTGTTATAGTTGTTAGATGTGTCAACAAAAAAAATATATATACAGTAGAATATAATAGAAGTTTTTTTTAGGAATTATTCTTTAGTTTCGATAGAATTTACCTCACATAAAAAAACTAATAAATAAAAATACTTTTCCTTTTAGTATTTTAGTCATATTGTTATGCTATTTTGCCTCGTTATTTTTGACCCGTTTGTTCGTGGTGCAAGGTACATTTCTTTGTGCTTTCGATCATGTGACATAACAAATTGTCATGTGATCGAAGCATACCGCTTATGCTCGCTTCTGATGCGACATGCCTTATTTTCTCATCATCTTGAGAAATTTGTATCATATTATATGTTGTTCTGATACATGTGACATTTTGGGGGACTTTGTACAGGAACTTTTGGTTACGCCGCATTCGCGACACGCGTTTGCCTTTATCTTAGTTGGATATTGTTTCTAACTTTGTTTGTTTCTTTGTGAAGCTTGCTCGACGCGTACTCCCTGCTTTTTCAGTGCTTTCGTCTTCTCTTGACGACTTGCTCGCTTTGGTAGCCTCCTCTACTACCCTTGTACTCCTTCGCACTTTATTGCATTTCGTTATTGAAATTCTGGCAACAGATACTTAATGTCACAGTGAATGTTATGACATCGTATCTGACAAATTGTACACACACCAAACAGTAATTTAAAAGACAGTAAAGAACACAATCAATTGTTAACCCAGTTTAGTGTAAAACAACACCTACTTTGGAGGCTACCAAGCCAGGGAGGAAATTCACTATAAGAGGTATTAATTTAGGAATAAACCAACCAGTTTATCTCCTTAAGTTAAGACCTACCCAATGCAAATTCAATCTAAGTCCTACTTAAACAGGAGTTCCTACTCACTCCCCCTCAATCGTTGCAGTGATACTAATCTACTGATTAATAAGATTATGAAGACATTCTTCAATACACACGCTTGATTTTGCTTCAAAGCTTTAATCAAGAGACACAACACTCGTGCTTCAAAGCTTTGAGTGATAAACAACCCTTACAACCAAATCCTACTCCAAGTCACTTATCTAGTGATAATTGCTTGGCTCACAGTAGTTACTAAAACTATCACAACTATACAATGCCTTATTAATCTTCTGTCAAAAGCGCTGCTCACCATTAGGCTTCGTGAGAAATATATAAGCAGACTATTCTTCATTTAGGGCTTCCATAAAAATAGCTA
Organism: Vicia faba; assembly: GCA_948472305.1. Classification (NCBI taxonomy): domain Eukaryota; kingdom Viridiplantae; phylum Streptophyta; class Magnoliopsida; order Fabales; family Fabaceae; genus Vicia; species Vicia faba. The sequence continues at coordinate 1,395,396,288 of OX451736.1, read as the reverse complement.
GGGTTAACCAAAGTTAACCTAAAGACTTGGTCTTGGGCTTTCATCATAACAGATTAGGGTTAAGCAAGGTTAACCTAATATCCACGTGAGCATCTGATCTGGACAATATACTTCAATCTCAGAGTAGCACACCAGATTCCTGAAAATTCTCAGGAACAATAAATTTGCACAACAACTTGATCAGTACAGGATGTCTTAACATTGGCTATGACATCATGTATCCTGCTCACTGATTTTGGTAGAATTTAGTACATATGATCATAGCTTAATCATCATGATATTCACTCATACTGAGTTGTTCCTGTAGAACATTCTATCTGCAAAATTTACCTTTATCCCAGAATGTTATGACATCAGTCATGACATTCGCAAATCTGGTTTTACCAAAAATTAATGCCAACAAACAAACACTTACAAACTCCCCCTTTGGCAAATTTTTGGCTAAAACCCCTAAACAATCAGAGATTAGAATGCAGCAGAATTTTTTAATAACAGCTACCAATATCTAATTCTACCAAAATTACCACAATTTCTTCTCCCCCTTTTTAGTCATAAAGAGGCCAAAGGTACTAGTACTTTAAGTTATACAGTCATCAAAAGGAAATTCAAAATACACATAAACAGAGAGAAGGTATCAAATAGCAGCAATAAGTTCCAGCAACAATCTTTTCAGCTCAGCAAACACAGACCTTCAGGTACTGTCATCCCCTGAGGAAGCACTATTTTCAGCAGCATTTTCTGGTGAGCTTCTTGTAGAACCATCATGTTGTTCTTCATCAGCATCCTCTTCCTTCATTTGTTCTTCATTCTCCTCCTGTTCCAGACTAGCAATCAGCTCTTCAAGAGTCCTTTTTCTTGTATCAAGCTCTCTGCAGGTTTCTTTTAGAACAGCTATAACATCAGCTTTCTTGGAATGAGCTTTGACATTTGATGTCTCAGCAGATGTCATAACAATTTCAGGGACATATGTTCCCTGAAACAGCTTATAGTGAAAACCAAGAGCAGGGGCTCTTTTGCACACAGAGTCCTTTTCAACCAGGATATCAGGATACTAATCAATGATTATACCACACAAGAGAGAGGGAAAAGCAATAGGGCCTTTAATAGAACAGCTCTCAGCATGTTTCATTGTTTGATCAAAGATGTAGTTGCCATAATCAAAGTTTGTTCTGGTTCCAATAGCATAGATAAATCTTCCCAAACCAGTGGAGATGGTGGATTTGTGGTTGGTGGGAACCCAGTTAGTTGCACCAATTTTGTGCAGTATGGCAAACTTCATACTCAGCTTGCTTGCAGTTAGCTTCCCTTTCAAGGGCCAGTGCTTGACTTGCTTGGCAGTGATGGTTTGACAAACCTGGTTGTCAGTAACTTCAAGCTCAGGTTGAGCATCATCAGGCCTTCCTAGGTATTTGTTTATCACAGTAGGGGAGAAATTTACCTTCCTTCCTCTCACATAAACACTCTTAAAATCAGCTGACTTTCCATCAGCACAACCACCAGACAAATTTACTATGAATTCTTTGACAAGAATCTCATAGCAGTTGGAAAACTTGACCATTGTTTTCATCAGCCCAGCAGCCTTGATGAGATCCATGACTTCCTTGCACTCAATAGCACTTCTGTTCAGCTCCCTCTCTAAGGCAATCCTTTTCAGAAACACATACTTCCACCTGCTTGCATTTTCTGGATGGTGAAAGGAGATGTTGTCAATGGCAACTTCAGGAACCTTAGGCAGTTTGTTAGAGGAGGGTTTCTTCCTGAGAGGAATGTCTGGAACATTGCTCTCAACATCAAAAACAAAGTCTGATTCCTCATCAGATTCAGAAGGTTCAGGAGCCTTTCTTTTCTTGACTATAGGTTGTCTCAAGGGTTTTGAGAGACTACCAACAGATACCCTAGCTTTTACCTTACCCTTCCCTTTCGTAGTTCTAGCTTTTTGATCCTTCTCAGCTTCTTCTCTAGCCTTGTTCTCAGGCCTAGCTTTCTCATGAACAACTTCAGTAGCCTTCTCTTTGGAGGGGCTCTGGGCAGCACTCTTCTTTTCTTTTCTACTCGTCATCCTTATAGCTATGCTAGGGTTGATATTAGAAATTAAATCATTGTCAAAAAATTCTTCATCAACATCAATGACAGGAGGTTCAACAGCCTTGTCAGTAGGGGTCTGGTGATCATCAGGTTTCTCTGGAGATTTCTCAATGTTGTCATCAGGTGTCTCAACATTCTGAGTGACATTGAGATCACTTTCTAAATTAGGGCTAGCAGTTTCTTGGTTCAATGGTACAGATATACCAGGAACAGAGTGATTCTCATTAAGAATCCTAGTGACTAGTCTGGCAATAACTTGATGCACATAAGCAGAACCTTCCCTATTAGCTATCTCTGGAGGAACAAAGGATGATGGTTGAGAAGATTTACCAGAGGGAGAAGCTTGTGATCTTATTGCATGTCTGGTTCGCAGCTTCTTGACCTTAGTAGGATCAGCTGCCATTTCACGAAGTGGAGTTACCTCAAGAACATCAGCATCCATGCAGTTTATGATTGCCCTAGGTTCGGTGTCAGTGGGTGAGGAAGATGCAGTTGCCTTTGATGAAGATGATGACACAGATTGTTGAGACATCTTGAGAGATTGAGAAAACAAGTGACAGCGTGTGTGAAATCTTATTTTGAGGGAATGGAGAGTGATGCAGCAAAATGAGAAGAGGGAGATATAAGTATGTCTATTCCTCTTCTTAAACTTTTGGAAAGAAAGAGGGAAACAAATGATTAGCCCAATCAGAATAGACTTGATTAAAATATCTCTTTCAACCCTTGTATTAAGAAAAAGTAATTGCTACATCTCTTCATATTGGCAAATACCCAGCTTGCCCCTTAAATTCTCAAACTGACTAGCATCAAGTTCCTTGGTAAAAATGTCAGCCAGTTGTAGTTCAGTGGCAACATGTTCCAGCTTAATCACCTTCTCCTCCACAAGATCTCTGATGAAGTGATGTCTAATGTCAATATGCTTAGTCCTACTGTGCTGTATAGGTTTCTTGGATATGTTAATAGTACTCAAATTGTCACAGTACAATGTCATGACATCTTGTGTGACATTATACTCAGTCAGCATCTGTTTCATCCAGATCATTTGAGAACAGCTGCTACCAGCTGCTATGTATTCAACTTCAGCAGTAGATAGAGACACACAGTTTTGTTTCTTGCTGAACCAAGAGACAAGATTATTTCCCAAAAAGAAGCATCCTCTAGAGGTGCTCTTTCTATCATCAGCACTACCAGCCCAATCAGCATCATAATAACCAGACATAATTGGTTCACATCCATGAGAGTACAGCATGCCATAATTGTAAGTTCCACTCACATACTTCAGAATTCTTTTCACCTGGTTGATGTGACTTACTTTGGGTTCAGCCTGGTATCTTGCACATACTCCAACTGCAAAGGCAATGTTAGGTCTGTTGGTTGTTAAGTATAGCAGACTTCCTATCATGCTTTTGTACAAGCTTTGATCCACATTTTCCCCACTTGTGTCTTTGAACAACTTTAAATGAGTAGGTGCAAGAGTCCTTTTATGACTGGCATTCTCCATCCCAAACTTCTTGACAATATTCTTTGCATACTTGCTTTGAGACAGAAAAATTGAGTCTTCCATCTGTGTGACTTGTAGTCCAAGAAAGTAGGTCAATTCTCCCATGAGGCTCATTTCAAATTCAGCTTGCATCTGGTTAGCAAAATGTTTAACCATTTTATCTAACATTCCTCCAAACACTATGTCATCAACATAAATTTGAGCTACCATTATCTTTACTCCTTCATTCTTGACAAAAAGAGTTTTATCCAAACCTCCTTTCCTATATCCTTTGTCAGTGAGGAACTTTGTCAACCTGTCATACCAAGCTCTAGGAGCTTGTTTCAGACCATATAATGCTTTCCTCAATTTGTAGACATGATCAGGACAGTTTGGATCCACAAATCCTTTAGGCTGTTCCACATACACTTCCTCATTTAAGTACCCATTTAGGAAGGCACTCTTCACATCCATCTGAAACAGCTTGAACTTAAGGAGACAAGCAACTCCCAATAGAAGTCTGATTGATTCCAGTCTGGCTACAGGAGAAAAAGTCTCATCAAAATCAACCCCTTCAACTTGAGTGTATCCTTGAGCAACAAGCCTTGCCTTATTCCAGGTGACAACTCCTTCAGCATCTGACTTGTTCTTGTAGATCCACTTTGTCCCAATGATGTTTGTTCCTTCTGGTCTAGGAACTAACTCCCATACTTCATGTTGCTTGAACTGGTTTAATTCATCTTGCATTGCTCCAATCTAGTATTCATCAGTCAAAGCCTCTTTAACATTTTTTGGTTCAATCTTAGACACAAAGCAAGAGTTTATGATGATTTCTCTAGATCTTGTAGTGACTCCACTATTAGGGTCTCCTATGATGAGTTCCTTAGGATGATCTTTCTGAATTCTGATGGAAGGATCTTTGTTAGCTTCCTTTGATTCAGACTCTGATGGAGTAGGATTAGGCACATCATCCTTTTTAGACACTTATGTTGAAGTCTCAAAGAATGTCTCAACATCATATGGGACATTTGTTTCCTCATGGTGATCATCAACTATGACATTTATAGACTCCATCATAACTTTGGTCCTGGAATTGAACACCTTATATGCTCTGCTGTTGGTAGAGTATCCTAGGAATATTCCTTCATCACTTTTAGGGTCCATCTTTCTCCTTTGTTCACGATCTGTCAGAATATAGCATTTTCTCCCAAAGACATGGAAGTACTTCAATGTAGGCTTTCTTCCTTTCCATAGTTCATAAAGGGTGGATGATGTTCCTTTTCTCAAGGTGACCCTGTTATGGACATAACAGGCTATATTCATAGCTTCAGCCCAAAAATGAACAGGAAGCTTTTTGGCATGTATCATTGCTCTGGCAGATTCCTGTATAGTCCTGTTTTTCCTTTCCACAACTCCATTTTGTTGAGGAGTTATAGGTGAAGAGAACTCATGATTGATTCCTTCTGAGGAACAGAACTCATCAAAGTTACTATTTTCAAATTCCTTACCGTGATCACTTCTGATTCTGACAATGCATCCTTCTTTTTCTCTTTGAATTCTTTTGCACAATTCCTTAAAAACATCAAATACATCAGACTTTTCCCTAATGAAGTTTATCCAGGTGAATCTGGAAAAATCATCCACAACAACATAGGCATATCTCTTTCCACCAAGACTTTCCACCTGCATGGGACCCATCAGATCCATATGTAGAAGTTCTAGCACCTTAGAGGTGGTTAGATGTCTTGTCTTTGGATGTGACATTCTAGTTTGCTTTCCAACCTGACATTCACCACAGACTCTCCCTTCATCAATCTGAAGCCTTGGAATCCCTCTGACAGCCTCCATGGATATGATCTTTTTCATCCCTCTAAGATGTAAATGACCAAGTTTTTGGTGCCACAGTTTCACTTCCTTTTCTTCTTTGGCTATAGAGCATACAGAAGAGTAGTTAGTGTTCTCAGACTCCCATAAGTAACAGTTGTCTTTTGATCTGACTCCTCTCATTACAACTTCTTGTTTTTCATTAGTTACAAGACATTCAGACTTGGTGGAGTTGACCTTGAATCCTAGATCACATAATTGACTGATACTTATGAGATTAGCAGTGAAACCATTTACCAGCAACACTCCATTTAGGTTTGGAATTCCAAGGCAGTCCAAGTTTCCAACTCCTTTGATTTCTCCTCTAGCACCATCTCCAAAAGTGACAAAACTAGTAGTATGAGGTTTGACATCATTCAGCAGATTCTTGATTCCAGTCATGTGTTTAGAGCATCCATTGTCAAAGTACCAGTCTTCCTTGGCAGAAACTCTAAGGGAGGTGTGAGCAATCAGGGCTGCAGTCTTTTTCTTCCACTATTGAGTATATGGTGCCTTGTTAGTCTTAGGTTTGACATATGGGGTCTGATTAGGATATCCATATAATCTGAAGCAGAATGGCTTTATGTGGCCAAACCTTCCACAATAATGACATCTCCATCTTTGATACTTTTTCTTCATATCTCTCTGTTCTTGATGTTGAGTCCTATGTTGTGACATCTACTTTAACATTTGTTTATCAGGCCTAGTCTTCTTCTTGTCAACAGCAAATTTTTTTGCAGCCACAAATCCTAGACCAGACATGTTTCCTGCATTTTGTCCAGCCTGAAGGATTTCTTCCAACTTGTTAGTTCCATTTGTTAACATCTTTATAGACTTAGTCATCTGATCAAGTTTGGAGTTCAACATTAGAACTTCACCTTCGAGATGGCTTATAGTAGCAGTGTCTGCCTTCTTCTCAGCCTCCAACTTCACTATGAGCTTTTTATGTTTCTCATTTTGCTGACAGACTTCAGCACTTCTGATACATAGCTTCTTGTAGGAGTCAGCAAGTTCTTCAAATGTCACTTCCTCATCACTAGAATCATTATCAGAGTTACAAATACCAGATAGTGCACTAACTAGTTTAGCAGATTCTTCTTCAGAGTTACTTTCTGAGTCACCATCAGACCAAGTAACAGACATTCCTTTCTTTTGTTTCTTAAGAAAGGTAGGACATTCAGCTCGAATGTGCCCATATCCTTCACATCCATGGCATTGGATTCCTCTGCTTTGATTTCCCTTTTCTTCAGACTTAGTTCTTCTGCTGGAGTCATAGGTTCTGCTAATGTCAGAGGAAATGTTCTTGACATTTGACCTTGACTTTGGATCCATTCTCTTGATGAGTTTGTTGAACTGCCTTCCAAGCATAGCTATAGCTTCTGAAATATTCTCTTCATCATTGTCCTTGCTTTCATCTTCAGTATTAGATACAAGGGCTATGCTCTTGTTTTTCTTGTCAACATTGTCACTGATCCCCATCTCAAATGTCTGAAGTGACCCAATGAGTTCATCAACCCTCAAGTTGCAGATATCCTGAGCTTCCTCTATAGCAGTTACTTTCATTGCAAACCTTTTAGGCAAGGATCTGAGAATCTTTCTCACCAGCTTTTCTTCTGACATCTTTTCCCCCAATGCTCCTGAGGTGTTGGCAATTTCCAAGATGTTCATGTGAAACTCATGAATGGTCTCATCTTCCATCATCCTTAGATTCTCAAATTTGGTAGTGAGCATTTGAAGTCTTGACACTTTTACTTTGGATGTACCCTCATGGGTGGTTTTGAGAGTGTCCCAAACATCCTTGGCCAGTTCACATTGATGTACTAGTCTGAATATGTTTCTATCAATTCCATTGAACAAGGCATTTAATGCTTTAGAGTTACCCAGGGCTAACTCATCTTTTTCTTTTCTCCATTCTTCCTCAGGTTTCAGACTAGTCGTCCCATCATTCCCAGTTATGGTGGGATGGTTCCATCCTTTGTCAGCAGCTCTCCAAGCTTTTTTGTCCAGTGACTTCAAGAAGGCAATCATACGAGGTTTCCATTAGTCATAGTTTGATCCATCCAGAATAGGTGGTCTGTTCCCAAATCCTCCTTCCTTGTCCATAGCGCCAGAAAATAATATTCCTAGATCTCACCCAGAAAGACAGGCAGTGTGCCTGCTCTGATGCCAATTGAAATTCTGGAAACAGATACTTAATGTCACCGTGAATGTTATGACACTGTATCTGAAAAATTGTACACACACCAAACAGTAATTTAAAAGACAGTAAAGAACACAATCAATTGTTAACCCAGTTCACTGTAAAACAACGCCTACTCTGGGGGCTACAAAGCCAGGGAGGAAATTCACTATAAGAGGTATTAATTTAGGAATAAACCAACCAGTTTATCTCCTTCACTTAAGACCTACCCAATGCAACTTCAATCTAAGTCCTACTTAAACCTGAGTTCCTACTCACTCCCCCCCAATCACTGCAGTGATACTAATCTACTGATTAATAAGATTATGAAGACATTCTTCAATACACACGCTTGATTTTGCTTCAAAGCTTTAATCAAGAGACACAACACTCGGGCTTCAAAGCTTTGAGTGATAAACAACCCTTACAACCAAATCCTACTCCAAGTCACTTATCTAGTGATAATTGCTTGGCTCACAGTAGTTACTAAAACTATCACAACTATACAATGCCTTATTGATCTTCTGTCAAAAGCGCTGCTCACCATTAGGCTTCGTGAGAAATATATAAGCAGACTATTCTTCATTTAGGGCTTCCATAAAAATAGCTAGGGTTAACCAAAGTTAACCTAAAGACTTGGTCTTGGGCTTTCATCATAACAGATTAGGGTTAAGCAAGGTTAACCTAATATCCACGTGAGCATCTGATCTGGACAATATACTTCAATCTCAGAGTAGCACACCAGATTCCTGAAAATTCTCAGGAACAATAAATCTGCACAACAACTTGATCAGTACAGGATGTCTTAACATTGGCTATGACATCATGTATCCTACTCACTGATTTTGGTAGAATTCAGTACATATGATCATAGCTTAATCATCATGATATTCACTCATACTGAGTTGTTCCTGTAGAACATTCCTTCTGCAGAATTTACCTTTATCCGAGAATGTTATGACATCAGTCATGACATTCGCAAATCTGGTTTTACTAAAAATTAATGCCAACAAACAAACACTTACAGTTATCGTTTTCTAGATATCGTGAGAAGTAGGAAATAAAGAGCGTACGCTCGAAGTCGCTGTTTAAAGACCTGTAGCAGGCCTTCCGCACTTTATTGTTGTTATGTGTTGTGCTTGTGTTTGCTTCCTTTCTTGTTGACCGATGAGTCACTCAATTTAGCAATTGAGATCACGACTTCGCTCTCAATGCATGCTCCCTATAGGATTTTATCGCTTTCCTTTATTTCTTATTGATCGATGAGTCACTCAATTTAGAAATTGAGATCACGACTTCGCTCTCAGTGCATGTTCCCTATAGGATAGTTTTGTTATACTTTCTTTGGCATGCTAGCTTAGATAGGATCTCTCTAGGTGTGCTTTCTTGATCTTATTGGCTTGTTCGCTTTATCCCTGTACATACCATGTTCCCTTAGGATACGCTTGCTCTGTTCGAACGCAAGTTAGACCTTAGGTTGTAAACCATGCATGCTAACAGTAGGTAGAAACTTCCCATTTCATCCTTGACATAGGACTATCATTGTATGATAACATTAGGTTAGAGATAGGCTATTCTCCCATAGACTCTTTTCTTTCCCTTTTTGCATCCTTGCATCTAAAACAAAAATTTCTTTTCTTAGCAAATCAATAACATGCTAATCATACATAAACCATTTTTCAAGGTAATAAAACACAAACTAATTCAAACCATTTTGTGCGCTCGAGCACCTTTTCTCTAAAACCCTTTTCAGGTAAGGACATGATTGATTTACTTTTGTGCCAATGCATAAGTCTCCAAAGGTCGAGTTGCGGCAGAAGGCGGAATTAACATTGTCCATAAAAAACACAAAACAAACAAAACATATGAGCCGAACTACAATAGCTTTGATTCCTCAAAAAGGATACGTAGGCATTGGGGTAGGGCCCAAGCGAGTATAACTTTATTTTCCCTACATTCTTTCTCTTTTCCTTGCATGCATTCTCTCTTAGTTTATAACCCCTAAGCATAGATTAAACACACCCTTTGATTAGAACAACGAGAGTGGATCCCGTAGAGTACTATGGACGTGTGGGGTGCTAATACCTTCCCCTCGCGTAATCGACTCCCTTACCCAACCTCTCGGTCGCAAGACCTTGATTTCCCCTTTAGGTTTTTCTTCGATGATTTTCATTTCCCTTTCATATGGGATAAATAAATACTCGGTGGCGACTTCATTGATTTTACCGCTACAGAAGGCTCACTATTTTTTGGATACTCTGGATTTACAAGCCTTTGAAGAAGTGTTTTCCCTTGTCATCTATGGGATGGTACTATTTCCTAATCCATACCAACTCATAGATGTGAATGCGGTCAAAGTTTTTTTGTCTTGTAACCCGGTGTCTACTTTACTTGGAGACATGTTGCACTTCACACTCGCACCATGAAAAGAAGAGGGGCCCTTATTTGTTTCACTCCTCTGTTGGCTTGGTGGCTTATTATAAATCTACCTCGATCTGTTTTGAAGAATGAGCAAGGCATGAGATAGTCTAATAGGTTGGTGTCCTTGATGTTTGGAAGACATTACTGTGATACGGTGGCAGAACCGACTATTATACTAGTTTGCGTTTTTGATCGCAAATGTCACGGTAAGTAAGAGTCGCCACTTACTTTTCTTTTATCCAGCAAAGGAAAGGGTGAAAAGAACAGAAAAAGACCTTTTTCGAGATTTTGAGTAAGGGGGTAGATTATGGAAAGGGAAGGTGTTAGTACCCTTTCCATCCGTGGTTTTCCACGGGTTCTTAGGTACTTGCTCATTTTTTTGAAAACTGTTTTCGTGTTTGTGTGTTTTGAAAGTTCTTGTTAGTTTATGATAACTCTTGTATCAGTCCTCAAAAGTATGATAAGGCGTTTTTTGAAAAGAAGTTTTGAAAGTGTGTAAGTGTAAAAAGATTCAGATTTTAAGCAAGTACTTAAGAGTCATCTACCTACTCGAAAAAGGATGTTCTTTTCCTCCTACCCTTTAGATAGTGCTATCTTATTATTATTGAGTAGGTAGCCCTATCGTCGGATGTTGAGGGACTATCGAAAGGTACGTTATGGTCACTAAGGCTACTGGGAAAGAACTCTTAGTAACTATCCTAAAGCCCTAAGATCACTTTTTGAACCAAGGCAACAGTCGAGAGGGTCATCGAGGGACTACTGATCTCTTAGACTCAAGGACAACCACTAAAGATTCTAATGTTTCGAGAATTGTGACCGTATTCGAAGGCAACCAAAGTGGGAGATATCCTAGGGGTGAGCATGTGCAAGTCTACTTGATTCTATTCATTTATCTTGCGCATTTAGGGTTATCTATGTTTAATTAATTGTTATCTTTCCATACAATCCTATTAGCACACATCTAAGCAGTTTATCATACAGAAAGTAAATTGCGGAAAAATAAAGTTCCTAACTATTACAGGGCCATGGGGCAGTTACATAATTATAGACACGAATTTAAATCTAATTTAATTATTACAAACCAGGAACAATTACATAATTGGAAAATAATACGGCAAAAATAATAAATACGCGAAGCGTCTAAATCCTAAAGCGCGCATAAGTTAAAAGAAAAGTATTTTTTATTGTTTTTTTATTTGAAAAAAGTTGAATGATGAAAAAGTAGTTAATTGGACAAATTATGACTTAAAAAAAATTAGATATGAATAAAAAATAGTTTTTGATATTTTTTTAAGAAAAAGATTTGAAATTAGAACCTAGATTCTAATTGATTTTATTTTAAAGAAACCAATCAAAATAATTAAGTCAAATTAATTTACAAAATTAATTTTAATTTAAAAAAAAAACTAAATCCTACTTTTTTGTGATTTTACTGATTTTATGATTAAATAACAAAAATTAAATTTTGAAATTAATTAAAATAACAAAGAAATTAAATTAGAAAAAATAGTATAAAAAAAGAAGAAATAGCCTGATATTGAAGCATTTTGGGGGGTGCAAAGTTAAATTTGCAGAGCCCGGATCAGCCAGCCCATTTGTCTTTTGCAAGTGATTTGGTGTTGTTGCCTCTTGGAGGTCCATGGTGGGGACTGTCTGTTGGGAGCGTTGGATCTGGAGCCATGCAGATTTGATGGCATGAATTGATGGTGCAAGGTGTACGCATGGGAAAGCAGGCGCATTGGATCTGAAAGAAACATGTGAGAAAACATAAAATGTTGGACCTGGGACTCAAACCCAGTTCCTTCCCCTTCCAACGCGCTTTGTTTACCGTCTGAGCCAATGTACTCATTCATTATGTAAACAACAACAAAACAATATAACCCAAAAATAAATGATCAAAATTTATTTAAGAAAAACGCGTGCTGCATTCAAATGGCCCAACTAGATCACTCCACGCCATCATCTTATTCATTTGTCTGTCGTTTTAGCCCAGCATCTTTTACCTACCGAAAAATTCGTCACTAAAGCACCTGCAAATCTCTAAAATCCACAACAGGCAATATAAATTCAATTCAAATACATGAATCAATTAGGTTTGATCCCCTGAGCATGATGGTATCCATTGTTAGGTCCAATTTTGCCTACATCTTAAAACCCTAAAATGAAGGTTAAATCCCTAACAATGGCAGCTTGTCATATATGTATCAAAACTGGAAATTAAGTATTCAAATACATTATAAATGCTCATACAAACAGTAATGCATAATCAAAACCTATTTATAATGTGTGTATGATCAAAATCGAATTTAGAAAAATATGTGCAAACCGTGATGTTGTATGTGGTGATTCTGGATGCTTTGATGCGTGAGAATGATGTTGTTAGCTTCAGAACGTCCCAAGGAATGGATTGCAAACGTCAAAGCTCCTTGAAACCTTCTGCAAGTATAAATCCGATTGTCACTTTTTTGTCAAAAATTTGGAACTTCTTATGTGTATTCTATGCGGCAAAACCTCCTTTTTTTGGTCTGGCAATGTTGCACATATATATGAGAATGCGTTAGGTTAACAAAATTGGATAGAATCTTGAAGATTTGTGAAAGGAAGATTTGATTTGCAATTTGGATTTTTTTTGTTTCTATACTTAGCCAAAACATGCTTTTTTTCTTCCAATCAACCCTTGCACGAAATCTTGACTTGATCATCTAATTCTAGACCTATGATATGATCCTCAAATAAATCTTTGGAATTTATTTCATTATTTCACTGTTTTATTTGATTTATTTTGATTTAAATGAATAAAAATTAAAATAAATAAAAACAAATCTCATAAAAATAAAATAATGGATTTAAATATCCTAAATAAGTTCATGGATATGCTTGAGATCCAAAACCCACGCCCATTAGTCCAAAAGATCCAATTTTCTCATATTGACTTTTGTGCATTTTCATAAAATTGGTCAACTTTAGAAAATCATATCTTTCTCAATTTTAACCCTATGGGGGTGTTCTTGGACTTTTTAGAGAGCTTAGGGTGTCCTCTAAACAACCATTTTGGTTTCACCTCAATTGGATCTTCCATTTTCATGTAAGGAGCTTTGACCCAAAAGGTCTTTTTGTTGACTTTTTGAAAGGACCTATAATGTCTGAGCTTGTATCTTTTGATTGAGGAATTTCTTGAACTTGAGGGATGAAGAGAAGTTGTAGGGAATAGAATTTTCTTTAAAATGAGACTTGGAGGAAAAATTTCTGATAAAGTATGAGAAAGTTATGCCTGGTGAATGTTTGGTTTACTTTTCCTATAGAAACCCTAATTTGCCATTTTTTACTTTTGATGAGTTAGGAGCATTTCTTGAGGAATCATGATCAACCCTTGATAAAATGATGGATAATATTTCAAAATATTTAGGTTGACCAAAAATCTTGAAGTTTGACTGTATTTGGGCCACAGTTGACTTTTGACCTAGTACAGTTGATTTCCAGGCATTTAAGCAGTTGACTGAGCAAAATTATTGCTCAAGGCATGAAATTTGGCACGGATGATCTTGAGGACATATTAATACAATGGAGAACATTTGGGATCCTTTAGACTCATACATCTTGCTTGAAATTGAAACCCTAGTTTGAGGTTTATTGCCTTGGGAGGAAAATATGTCTGGTCAATTCTTGGTCATCCTTGAGCAATTGAGGACCTCTAGAGGCATGTCTTGAGTGAAAATGGGAGGGAAAATTTTGGGGTACAACAGTTGCCCCTGTTCAATCTTCTTAAACCTGAGGATGTAGATTGGTTGGTCTTCCTTTCGTGATCTGAAGGTGGAAGATGATTGAACACTAGAGTGCCCAGAAATTTACACTCGTCTAAAACGATACTTGATTGTGTAGGTAATATCGGGAACGAGCTTACAGATGCCATTTGGAGAAGGTGATGGGAGATCGTCGATATGTTCTTAAAGATTCAATCTAGAGAATATAACGGAGAGTTATCGGAGATGGGCTTGAAGATGCCATCCGGAACAATGTTGATTTCATGAGATATTCCTTTGTGGGAATTCATGTGCCTGTTATTAAGGAGGACTCCGCTGAGGAATGTTGGTCTCACCTTTGGAAATAGAGTTTAGGAGCTTCGGTTGTCCATTACTCTATTGGGGAGTCATCTCTTGATTGAAGAGACGGAAGTGAACTGCTATCTAGTCAGGACCCAGGCTTCACAGTGACTTACTGAGGATAATAAGGCTAACTTCTATACGGTTGTATTCCCAGCGACTTACTGGAGAAATGAGATTAAATTGTTATCTGGTCGTGCTCCAGGCTTTGCAGTTTCTTTAATTAGAATAGAAATCAAAAAAATCTTAGTGTCGATTTAACTGAACCAGAGAAAGGTCTTTACTTAACTTTGACTGGAATGGAAATCAGAAGAATCTTAAGATCGATTCAACTGAACCAGACAAGATTCTTGGGTCATCTTCAATGGAAATAGGAATCAGAGAGGTCTTAGTGGCGATTTGACTGAATCAGAGAAGGTCTTTAATTAACTTTGATTGGAACGGAAATCAAAAGAATCTTAGGATCGATTCAACTGAACCAGACAAAAGTCTTGGAATATCTTCAACTGGAATAGGAATCAGAGAGATCTTAGTGACGATCTGACTAAACCAAAGAAGGTCTTTAACTAACTTTGATTGGAATGGAAATCAGAAAAATCTTAGGATCAATTCAACTGAACCATACAAAAGTCTTGGAATTTCTTCAACTAGAATAGGAATCAGAGAGATCTTAGTGGCGATCTGACTGAACCAGAGAATGTCTTTAATCAACTTTGATTAGAATGGATATCAGAAAAATCTTAGGATCGATTCAACTGAACCAGACAAAAGTCTTGGAATATCATCAATTGGAATAGGAATCAGAGAGATCTTAGTGGCGATCTGACTAAACCAAAGAATGTCTTTAATTAACTTTGACTGGAACGGAAATCAGAAGAATATTAGGGTCGATCCAACTGAACCAGACAAAAGTCTTGGGTCAATATTTAATGGATATAGGAATCAGAGAAGTCTTAGTGGCGATCTGACTGAACCAGAGAAGGTTGTCGTATCCC
The DNA here is from genome assembly GCA_948472305.1 of Vicia faba. Classification (NCBI taxonomy): domain Eukaryota; kingdom Viridiplantae; phylum Streptophyta; class Magnoliopsida; order Fabales; family Fabaceae; genus Vicia; species Vicia faba. The sequence continues at coordinate 1,395,381,165 of OX451736.1, read as the reverse complement.
AAATTTGTCCTACCTCGGCAACTTTATTTTTCAAGATTTTGTTTTTCAGGATTTAAATAGAAGAGATGTTTAATTAAAGATGGCACAGCAGCATCTGATGGCCCATCTTTATCCAAGAAAAAGGGTGTATTCTAATTCAAGAAAATGTGGCTTTCTAAATCAGAAAGACTCATAAATTTGTTCGTGACGCATGTTGGCCCATGGCCCATGCAATTCAAAAGAAAAAGAATAAAATTATTACTAAGTTATTAAATTATAAAGTCTACTTAAATTTAAGTTACTATAATTGCTACATAAGGGTTCATTAAGTGTTATTGTTGTTAGTAAAAAGAAAGGGTGAGATTACAAGTCCATTAAAATTCATGTGGGCCCATTTTCGTTTTGGTTAGGAAGAAGTAAAGAGGGTGTATGTTTATCAATTTACTGGCATGTTAAACAGCTTCTAAGCTGGCCCATTTGGCATTTGTGAGTAATTATTATCTGATTTATGTTTTATTAATCAATTTATTTTACAAGTTATTAGTAAGTTTAATAAAAAAATTTATTGTATAATGAAGAGTTTTGTTAAAAAAAATATTGGAACAAAATTTTGATGCGAGTTAGGTCCAATCTGTATTAAAAAAATGTGTTTGCTTGATGAAATTTTTGTTGTGGATGGTCGCTACAGTACAAGGCCCAACTCAATTCAAACATAACACAAGGCCCACGTTCAATTAACTATTATTGTATCAATTGCAAAAATTACGCATGTTTTTATCACTAACAAGTACTGTACACATCAAAACTAAATCAATTATGGAATATTACAAAACAAATCTCGATTTCATTACAGTTCAAATCCCAGAGTCTTAGTTTTATTAAAATTTGAATCTCATAAATACAGAATCAAATCATTACAAGAAAAACCTAATCTTCATCAGATCTTTACAAATCCAGAAATCTTTATAAAATCTAGATTTATAGTAAAACAAGATTAATGAATCAAATCTTTATTACATAGTCCAGAAATGACAGATTAAAAAAAAACTAATTGCAATCTAACATTACAACAAATCAAATCTCAGGAAAAAAAGAATCAATTACATTGAATGGTAAATCCCTAATTGATCTAATAGCCCTAAACCTAAGAATTGTAACGCTGTAGAAATCAAACCCTAAAACCCTATAAGTACTAGAAATAAGGACAGAAACATGGGACGAAGATTGAAAGTGAAAGAGATTTTGAAACAGGGGTTGACAGAAGAAAATAGAGCAATACCGCGACCAGATATACAGAGAATACGAACAAGAACAGATCAACTGGGATTCCAAAATATGGAACCCTAGTTGCTTCCTTCGCTGCGTCACCATCTTCAAAGCGGCACCAGAAACCTACAAAATCAAAGAAGAAGACAGAGGGATTAGCTTCAAAAGCTCAAAGATCAGAGAACAAGCAAATCGCGAAAGGGTAAAGAAACGCAACTTTTGTTTTTGTTGTTGTTGTTATATTTGGGGTTTGTTGGGTAGGAGGAGTTTGGGTTTATGGTTGGGATGGAGTACCGGGCTGGATGGCACCGCCTCCGGTGGCTTTAGGATTAGGGTTTGAGAGGACGAAGAAAGGGGTGAGCGAGAGATAAAGGGTTTACTGTAAGAGTGGGTGAAAGAAAAAGGTTAAACAAAATGTATAATCCATAACAATTCAGTATGTGCGCACCTATTATAATTATCATGTTCCCTCTATCTCATTCATTAGATCTTCATCAGACGGCCATAGGCCAAGTCCCACGGTAACTCGCATGCACCCTCGCCACACATAATTGAACCAGCCCTTGCAAATGTTTAATGGGCCGAGCCCAGTTTCTTTTTGCACACCCATTTTTTGCATTTTCTAAAGGCCAAAACACCTCACACCCCCCCTTCCTGGACTCGTAATGGGCCTAATCCAACTATTTTCCACCCCCTATTTTTACTTCAAAACTAGGATTACACCCCCTGCCTAATTAATTATATTTTACATGTTTTATACAATTATTATTTTCTTACTATTATTATTATATTATATTATTATCTTTTTTTAATTATTATTTTCATTATTATTATAGTATTATTATTTATTATATGTAAATTTTACCTATTGTCATAAATAAATTATGTTTATTTAAAAATCTCATGAACATATTTTTATACATATTTGCATTAAATATTTTTATCATGCATAAATCAAGATCTTCGCAAATAATACGATTAAAAATTATTCAACAAATCTTAAAACTATTTTCGCAATAAACTAAACTAATCAACTATCTTTTTGCAAAAGGGTTTCAAACTAGTTTTGGCTTACCCCGCATTCAGTCAAAATCTCAACAATCATTACTCCCGACCGAGTGCGAAGTGATTCAAAATATGTTTGCAAACCCCTAAAAAACACCAACCCATACGAACTACGAATTGGGACTCTGATTCCTCATAAAAGGATACGTAGGCATACGATCAAAAATCGTGGCGAGTCTTTCTAATTAAAACTTAAAATCTAGTTTACCCCAAACCTAAACCTAGAGTCTAATATCCTTGTGAACAAGGTGGATGAAAGGTTCCTAACACCTTTCTTTCATCCAATTGTGTCCGAAACCTAGAATCTATGTTTGCGAATTAGAGTTTTCTGTTAGGTTCCCTTCCCTAGGATAAAAACAAATAGTGGCGACTCTTGATTTAAAAACCAATCGCGACAAAGGTCTTTAATTAACTTTGATTGGAACGGAAATCAAAAGAATCTTAGGGTCATTTCACTTGAACCAGACAAAAGTCTTAGGTCAATCTTCAACTGGAATAGGAATCAAATAGATCTTAGTGGAAATATGATTGAACCAGAGAAGGTCTTTAATTAACTTTGACTGGAACGGAAATCAGAAGAATCTTAGGATCGATTCAACTGAACCACACAAAAGTCTTGGAATATCTTCAACTGGAATAGGAATCAAATAGATCTTAGTGGAGATCTGACTTAACCAGAGAAGGTTTTTAATTAACTTTGACTGAAACAGAAATCAGAAGAATCTTAGGGTCGATTCAACTGAACCAGACAAAAGTCTTGGAATATCTTCAACTGGAATAGGAATCAGAGAGATCTTAGTGGAAATCCTATTGAACCAGAGAAGGTATTTAATTAACTTTGATTGGAACGGAAATCAGAAGAATCTTAGGGTCGATTCAACTGAACCAGACAAAAGTCTTGGGTCAATATTCAATTGGAATAGGAATCAGAGAGATCTTAGTGGTGATATGACTGAACCAGAGAAGGTCTTTAATTAACTTTGACTGGAACGGAAATAAGAATAATCTTAGGATCGATTCAACTAAACAAGACAAGAGTCTTGGGTCATCTTCAACTCGAATAGGAATCAGAGAGATCTTAGTGGCAATCTGACTGAACTAGAGAAGGTCTTCTGAGAACGTCGTTCTGAGGAAGATAATGAAATAACCTTTCATCAAGCGTAACTTTTGAGAAAACTACCAGGTCACATAAGTAGCCTACGGTGTTTATTGATTTGATCTTTTCCCTGGAAAAGGCAAAGAGTTAGTCATATGTAATGTCATGATGTATGAAAGGCATTATGGTGATATTCTCAAAAGAAATGAGATTATGATGTAAGCAACGTGTATGTGCATGCAATAATGTATGAATATGGAATGCTATTTTGATGTTTCTTAGTCTGGGAAAGTAAATCCCGGACTTCTGCTGAAGAGTATAAGAAGGCTGAATCCTTCGTTTCCACTAGGTATTATGAATGGATATAATTTGTCGGGGATTTCCTCTTCCTATTTGAGGATGTTTTGCTGGGGATTGACTCTGCTTGAGAATAACTCTATGGAGGGAGATGCTTTATTGGAAGATTTTGCCATTGTAGAGAAATAAACTCTATTGGGGAATGAACTTCCGTAGTTAGAGAAATAAACTCTACGTGGGAGGAGATTTTATAACTGTTTGAAATTATAAAACTCGGCTGGGGAGTACAGTTTGCAGCTGGAGAAGGAACTTTGCTAGATGAGATAATTCATGCTTGGGGAAGAAGAGATCGAAACTTTGGTTGTTTTCTACTCTATGAGGAACATAGACATCACGGGGTCATATGTAATGGTGACTTCGTCTCAAAATTGTCTTTGCCCATGTACCTGCTGGAAGGAGTAACTGTCGGGACTAAAACGGTTTTTTAGACTTTGTCCCGTTCCTTAAAGTCATGAGCATCTGTCTTTTTGTTTCTTATGAAAATATTTATGAATAGTAATCATATTCAAATTCATATGTCAAGAATAAGTCATTGGATGTTTTTTGCAAAATAAAACAGAAAAAGAAAAACAAACAATCTTATACTTTCAAAGAAGTGATTTGTATTGAATTTTTTGAAGTTTTCCTATAAGAGGCATTTTGTACAAAGAGGCTGACGTTCTAGTAGGAGAATGCAGCCGTAAAGTGTGAAAACTATACAAATGGTGTACAAAGAGAAGAAAACAGCTATGTGTAATAATCCCATTGGGTTTCAATTCTGCTATTGCCCTTATGTCTTCGAGCGTCTCATCACTTTGCTACTTGTTCGAAGCTGACTGAATTGATCGGTACCGTTTGAGCTTGATAGTTGATACTGAAATCTGGTCACAAGGTGATCCAATGGGACATAGTGATACACTTTAAATCCATAACTTTTGCCTGGACCGCCCTTTTGAGTTTTCAGTCCACCGGGATACCCTTTTTTGCCCGAGCCGCCTTTTCAGGTTTTCGACTTGCCGAGTGTACAAATTGTTTTTGTATTCATCCCTAATTTTTGCCCGAACCCTTTTGGTTCGCCGGTATGCCCTTATTTTAGCCTAGGCCATTCGACCTAGCAGATCTTTATTTACACGTAGTATCTTTTCACTATGTCCACATTAACAGGGTGAGGAAGATCGTCACCATCCATGGTGGTTAGAATCATGGCTCCACCAGAAAATATGCTTTTAACCATAAATGGCCCTTCGTATGTGGGAGTCCACTTGCCCCTGGGATCACCTTACGGAAGTATGATGCGCTTGATTACTATATCACCCACTTGATACACTTGATGTCTGACCTTTTTGTTGAAGGACTTAATCATCTGTTTTTGATACATTTGACAATGACAGACAGTAGTAAGTCTTTTCTCACCAATCAGATTCAGTTGATCAAGTCGATTATGGATCCAATCGTTTTCTTTTAAGCTTGCATCCTTCATGATCCTTAAAGAAGGGATGTGTACCTCAATAGGTAGGACAACCTCCATATCATATACCAGAGAATAAGGTGTTTCCCCTGTCGAAGTTTGTGCTGAGGTGCGATAACCATGAAGAGAAAATGGTAACATCTCATGTCAGTCTTTGTATGTCACTGTCATCTTCTGTATGATTTTCTTAATGTTCTTATTAACAGCCTCCACAACGTCATTCATCTCCAGCCGGTAAGGGGAAGAATTATGATGCTGGATCTTGAACTGTTTACAGAGTTCGGTGATCATTGTATTATTGAGATTCGTACCATTGTATGTGATAATTATTTCTGGAAGACCATATCGACAAATCAGGTTATGCCTGATGAATCGCGCCACAACATTCTTGGTAACAGTAGCAAAAGAGGCAGCCTCAACCCACTTCGTGAAGTAATCAATGGCGACTAAGATGAAGCGATGCTCATTGGAAGCGGTAGGTCTAATCTCTCTGATCATGTTGATGCCCCACATTGCAAAGGGCTAGGGAGCCGTCAAGACGTTCAAGGGAACCAGAGGTACATGCATTTTATCAACGTAGATCTGGCATTTGTGACAAGTTCGAGAATGCTGATAACAGACTGCTTCCATAGTGGAGCAATAATATCCTGTCCATAGGATCTTTTTAGCCATGGTATGTCCACTAGAATGGGTTACAAAGGTGCCTTCATGTAGAGCTTCCATAATCCTCTCTGCCTCTCTCTTGTCTACGCACCAAAGTAAAGTAGAGTCATGTTGCGCTTGTAGAGGATTCCATTACCGAGGAAGAACTTTACGACGAATCTTCTCAGAAACTTCTTATCATTGACAGATGCTCGCTCTGGATATTCTTGAGCTTCAAGATAACTCTTTACTTCGTGAAACCAAGGTTTGTCTGCTACTTCTTCAGTATCAATCTCATAGTAGTATGCTGGTTCATCCAACCTCTCAATAGTGATCCGAGGAGCCTCGTTGACCCATCTGACCTTGAACATGGATGACATAGTAGCAAGCGCGTCCGCTAGCTAGTTCTCTTCTCATGGAAAATGTTCAAAGGTGACTTCTTCAATGTGTGGAAGCAATGTCAGCATATGTTCTTTGTAAGGGATAAGATTCTGGTGCTTCGTATCCCACTCGCCTTTGATTTGACTTATTACCAGAGTTGAATCCCCGAAAATGTTCAAGAAATTGATCCTTAGGTCAATAGCAGTTTGAGACCCATGATGCATGCTTCGTACTCCGCCATATTATTGGTACATTTGAAACATATTCTGGCGGTGAAAGGAGTATGACAACCCTCAGGAGATATGATTACAGCACCAATGCCATTGGCGAGTGCGTTTGAGGCTCCATCAAAAACCATATTCCATCGGGATCCTTCTGAAGGAAAATTGCGATCAAAAGCGCAGCGGAATTTAAAATTTTCCTTTAGCGATCATTATGAATGAACTTGGTCAGTGATAGAAATATTTACCTCTTGTGGCGATTCAGACCTTTGATGTTGTGATCACGAGCGTTGATGAAGAACAACGCCTCTACTCAGTCCACACGAACAGATCGCTTCCGGTCACAAAGCTAGCTGATCACGAACAGAAACCTTTAGTGAGAGAGAGAATCAAAAACGAAATTGCATCAAGTGAAATTGCTTCATCACAAGGGATCTATTTATAGAATCACTCGTGTGGGCTACAAGCTAAAAGCCCAATTAAGGCTATAAGCTAAAAGCCCAATTAAGCTTATGGACATCATACCTTATGATGTACCATATATCACTTATCCACGTGGTACCTTACCACTTTCCGTATTACACTTAAGTGCACCGTACCTTACGGTGTTCCTTATTTATTCTATCTCTCATCAACCTGTCCTTATGTGTGTGACCCTGTAGGTTTTCGCGACGTTGGAAATTATATTAAATCATACATTTAATATAATAAACAGTGAGCGGTATCTAGCAACACATCACTGTTACCCAAGTCACGAAAATGTCATGTGATTTGACCAAACCTTTTCCGTGATAATATTTGTGTTGTACAATTACCCTTTTGCCCTCATGTCTATAATGAACACAAGGCATACACTGTGTCACCCTTGTCCAGTTCAATATTGGGCCCTTAGATATTTATCCTGTTATGCAGGATGAGAAAATTCCATCTAGGTCACTCATGTCCCTTAGCATGCTTTGTGAAGTACCCATCAACCGTCTTTATAGTCATCCAGTTACGAATGACGTTTGATCAGCAATAAAGTACTTGACTCTACATCTAGGGTCCATAGTGGTTTCAGGTCGAAGGGTGGTATACACCATTATCATCATGAGAATAACTTATGACACTTTGCATAACATTCTATGTAGTATTCTCATAGCGGGTCAATCCAGTATAAATATTACTCCTAATATTCATACCTATGTCAAGACTTGATAACTCCTTATCTATGATCCATGAGATGTGATCATCAATCTATCTTCATAATAATCTTAATGCTTTAATGTTATCCCACTTCACATTAAAGCTTGACTATGGATACTTTAAGAATAGTGTCTTATGTTTAATGGGATCTCATGATTAAGTCACACTTAACATTTCATTAAACAAATAAACCATTCTAGGGACTTTATTATTTTGGAAAGCAAACATAATAAAGAAATGCCTTTTATTATTAATAAATAATTCGATACAAGTACCAAAAGTATTGACCTCTAGGGCTTACACCAACACCTTCCTCAGGTCCTTCATTCGGTCCAAGTTCGTCGCAGTCAGTCACTAACATAATATTCTTGTCCAGGAACTCAAAATTCATGGACTGGTAGTCATCCACATCCTGATGAGCCAAATGATCAACTAGCACACTTCCCTTGATTGCTTTCTGGGTCGTGTATTGGATGTCGTATTCGGTCAAGATCATCTTCCATCTTGCTATTATTCCGGAGAGAGCGGGATTCTCATAGATGTACTTGATTGGATCCATCTTAGATATCAACAAAGTAGTGTGGGTCAACATATACTGCCTCATTTGGCGAGAAGCTCATGCCAAAGCGTAACAAGTTTTCTCGAGTAGTGAGTATCTTATTTCACAGTCGGTAAACTTTTTGCTAAGGTAGTATATTGTGTGCTCTTTACGACCAAACTCGTCATGTTTCCCTAGCACACACCCCATTGAATTATCTAACACTGTTAAGTTCATTACCAAAGGTTTTCCTTCAATTGGAGGCATCATAATTGGAGGCTCTTGAAGGTATTCTTTGAATCTTTCGAAGGAAGTCTAGAATTCGTCATTCCACTTTACCACTTGATCTTTCTTCAGGAGTTTGAAGATTGGCTCACAAGTAGCAGTTAGATGGGAAATGTAATTCAAGCCTCCCAAGAAGCCTCTAACTTCCTTCTCAGTGTGAGGAGCTGGAATCTCTTGTATAGCCTTCACCTTTGTGTGGTCTACCTGAATGCCCTTGTCACTGACAATGTAGCCTAGCAATTTACCAGACTTTACCTCGATGGTGCACTTGTTCAGATTTAACCTCAGCTTGTACGTCTTCAACCTATCAAACAATTTTTGTAGATGATCAAGGTGTTCTTCCTCAGTTTGAGACCTGGCTATCATGTCATCAACATAGACCTCTATCTCATGGTGAATCATGTCATGAAACAAAGCTACCATGGCTCGCTGATAAGTTTCCCCAGCATTCTTTAATCCAAACGACATCACTTTGTAGCAGAAAGTACCCCATTGCGTAACGAAGGTTGTCTTCTCCATGTCTTCAGGTTCCATCTTGATCTGATTGTAACCAGAGAAACCATCCATGAAGGAAAAGATCTTATGTTGCAGGGTGTTGTCAACCAGAACATTGACGTGGGTGAGCAAAAAGTCATCTTTGGGGCTTACCCTGTTCAAATCTCTGTAGTCCACACACATCCGTACCTTGTCGTCCTTTTTAGGCACCGGAACTACGTTGGCAACCCATTGGGGATAAGAGGTGACAGCTAGGAACCCAACATTGAACTTCTTCAAAACCTCTACTTTGATCTTCTCTGACATTTCAGGGCGCATACGACGAACCTTCTACTTTACCAGAGGGCAATCTTCTTAAGTTGGCAGGCGGTGAACCACAATATCTGTATCCAGTACTGGCATGTCTTCATATGACCAGGAAAATATCTCGACATAATCATGCAACATCTGTATCAACCGTTGTTTGACAATAAGCCCCTGATTTGCACCGATCTTGACTTCTTTTATGTCTTCCTCTGGGCCCAAGTTTATTGTCTCAACTGGCTCTTCATGAGGATGTATAGCCCTCTCTTCCTGTTGTAACAGCCTAGCAAGTTCTCCAAGTACCTCACAATCTTCCTTACCTTCGTCCTCAAATTGGTTGATCTGATTTTCAATGTCATAACTGGCGATAGCAGAACTGTTATCAATGGGATATGGATCTGCAGTTTGATACATGAGTGTGTGTAAGAGCATAGTTGTATACACAAAGTAAAAAAGAAGAAAAGAAAAATAGAGAGCGCAAAATTTGTATGCATAAACGTCCAATGCTTTACTAATGCCATATGAAAATGAAACATGATAACCCTCACAAATAAACCAATGTGCCCTGGGTAAGACACATGGCCATAAAGTTATATTGTTTATTACATATCCAAAAAAACAAGAAAGACAATTACTTCTAAACAAAAGTAATCGGTACAAAATCTCTTTCTGTCCAGTTACTGGGTCCACCGTTGGTAGTATGGAAGATCCAGCTATCCACGTCATACTCATTGTCAGCATCTTTCGTGGTAGAGACAATATCAATAGCATTGTTTCCCGAGCTGTGCTTGGGCATGGGTGCAGTTATGACGTTAGGAGTCTCAGGGGGATCAAATCCAATCTCTTTTGCCTCGATCAGATCCTACACCTTGTTCTTCAAAGCCCATTAGTCGTTTATGTCATGCCTCGGAGTCTCAGAATGGTAGGCACATCGAGCATTTGGATTGTAGCGGGGAGAGGCAGTATTAGGATTCTTCTAGGCCTCCTTCAGAGTTACCAGATTGGACTTCAACAACTGTGGCAAGACTTGAGACAAAGTCATATTTATCCGGGTAAATTGTCTTACCGGCCTTTCTGCTCTAGTCTGATTGTTCCTTTACTGAATAGGTGCAGTTTTAGAGATCATAACAGCCCCTACCGCTGGACGGCGTTCAATTTTGTCCTGATTCCTTTGATTGTAAACAGCACTGGCCTCTTTTTTCACAGCAAATGGCTTCCTTACTACACTGGAGGATGCATCCTTTTGAATCTTACCACTCCTAATTCCAACTTCCACTCTTTCCCCTGTCAAGATGAATTCAGTAAAGCTGGCTGAGGAGCTTCCAATCAGGTGATTGAAAAATGGACCAGACAGGGTACCCAGAAACATATCCACTAGCTCCCTATCATACAGGGGAGGCTGGACTCTTCCTGCTAAGTCCCTCCACTTTTGAGTGTAGTCTTTAAATCCCCTGCTCGAACCCATAGCCATACTTTGGAGTTTAGTACGGGTGGGAGCAAGGTTTTCATTGTATTGATACTGCTTATAGAAAGCAGCAGCCAGGTCTTCCCAATTACGAATGTTGGTTCTCTCCAGCTGGTAGAACCATTCTAGTTGAGTTCCGGACAGACTATCTTGAAAGAAGTGGACCCATAAGTCCTTGTAAGCAGTGGGAGGCTGGATCTTCCTCACATAAGATCGGAGGTGTATTTTTGGATATGAAACCCCATCATACTTGGAAAATACTGGCACCTTGAAATTTTGTGGGATGACAACCCCAGAGACCAAACCCAGCTCTTCAAAGTCCAGCCCAGGCACTTTCTGGATTTCCATTACACTCAGACGCTCTTCCAGCTGTTTGTACTTTTCATCGATCAGAGGATACTGCTCTTCATTGTAATCCGTGTCATTGTTAGATTCGCTCGAACTAGGGTCTTCCTCTCTTGTCTCCCCCTCTTGGTTATCTCCTTCTTTGGAGGAAGATGTTTGTTCAACCACTTGCCTTAGCGGTCCTTTGAATCCCCTTCCCAGATTTATCACACAACCTGTCTTCCTTGGCTTCTTAGTCATCTCTTTAACAATCAAAGCTTTCAGTTCTTCTTGCCCCTTGGCTAGGGCCATGATTATCTGTTGAAACTGTGCATTCTGAGTCTGTAGATCCTTCACTGTTCGTTCTAGATCCATTGTTGAAATAAACAGCGAAGAGGATTAGAAACCTTCTATGACACCTTTTTATGCAATGATATGTATGGTATATGTATGCAATGTTTTCAAGGATCTCGCGGGGCAAACAAGAAAATATCAGAATTTACAGCTTCGATTGAAGAACTCTATATCCTTGAGTGTCCTTCTACAAGAGTCAAGCTCACCATATCAAGTGGGTCATAGCCCCTGACTCAAGTTGTTGAGTTTTCATCTTTCGACGACATTGGCTAGAGGAAAATAAATCCCCTTTGCCCCTTGCTAGACGTCTGATTTACCATAACCTGCATCACAAACCCTTGAGATCCTTGAAATGGTTAAGGAAATGATGTGGCATGATGTCATGATGTGTATGATTATGCTAAGAAATCGCAGATATAGCAAACAAAATCAAATCACACAAAGACCTTAGGTTTAAGGCTCGCATGAGTTTTAAGTTCATACCCTCTTGAAGTTGGATTGGTTCAACTTGTTTTATAAATAGTAACCGGGTTCTAAGGGGTCTCAATATCACAAACCTTTCCCACAAGGTTTGTTCGATAGGTGGCTGACTCGCAACCAAACAAAACTCAGGAGTCAAGTCTCAATGAGTGAAGCATCGAGTATCTGACGACTTTGGGAATACACCAAAGACGGCCATCTCACTACGTCCTAATGGCCAAGTTGTTCAATTATAGGTTCTAAGGTCAGTTGATGCTTCATGACACCACGGGGTGGCCCCGTATTCTCCTTGACTAACTCAAGGGCTACGGGTACCAACTAAAGTGTCGCATCAACATAGCCATCGCTTTAACCGTGTCGGTATACCCCGCACAGTTTCCACGATCTATTGCTACTTACCTAATAGATTTCCTTAGATCCGGGTGTAGGATCTATAATAACCCAAACAGATACCCTTAAAAGTAAAGCAATTAGAACAAGAAAACAATTTAGAAATGATCTAGACCCTAAGGTAAACCCCACTTTTATTTGATTCCCACCAGAGTCGCCAGTTCTGTGATACGGTGGCAGAACCGACTGTTATACTGGTTTGCGTTTTTGTTTGCAAATGTCGCGGTAAGCAAGAATCGTCACCAAATTTTCTTTTATCCAACAAAGGAAAGGGTGAAAAGAACAGAAAAAGACCTTTTTCGAGATTTTGAGTAAGGGGGTAGATTATGGAAGGGAAGGTGTTAGCACCCTTTCCCTCCGTGGTTTTCCACAGGCTCTTAGGTACTTGCTCATTTTTTTGAAAATTGTTTTCGTGTTTGTGTGTTTTGAAAGATCTTGTTAGCTTTATGATAACTCTTGTATCAGTCCTCAAGAGTGTGATAAAGCGTTTTTTGAAAAGAAGTTTTGAAAGTGTGTAAGTGTAAAAAGATTCAGATTTTGAGCAAGTACTTTAGAGTCATCTACCTACTCTAAAAAGGGTATTCTTTTCCTCCTACCCTTTAGATAGTGTTATCCTACTAGTAGTGACTAGGTAGCCCTATCGTCGGATGTTGAGGGACTATCAAACGGGACGTTACAGTCACTAAGGCAAGTGGGCAAGAACTCTTAGTAACTATCCTAAAGCCCTAAGATCACTTTTTTAATCGAGGCAACAGTCGAGAGGGTCATCGAGGGACTAGTGATCTCTTAGACTCAAGGACAGCCACTAAAGATTCTCACGTTTCGAGAATTGTGACTGTATTCGAAGGCAACCAAAGTGGGAGATATCCTAGGGGTGAGCATGTGCAAGTGTGCTTGATTCTGTTCATTTATCTTGCGCATTTAGGGTTATCTATGCTCAATTAATTGTTATCTTTCCATACAATCCTATTAGCATACATCTAAGCAGTTTATCGTACGGAAAGTAAATTGCGGAAAAATAAAGTTCCTAACTATTTTAGGGCCACGGGGCAGTTACATAATTATGACAGGAATTTAAATCTAATTTAATTATTAAAAACCAGGAACAATTACATAATTGCAAAATAATATGACAAAAATAATAAATACGCGAAGCGTCTAAATGCTAAAGCGTGCATAAGTTAAAAAGAATAGTATTTTTTATTGCTTTTTTATTTGAAAAAAGTTAAATGATGAAAAGGTAATTAATTGGACAAATAATGAATTAAAAAATAATTAAATCTGAATAAAAAATATTTTTTATATTTTTTTAAGAAAAGATTTGAAATTTAAACCTAGATTCTAATTGATTTTATTTTAAAGAAACCAATCAAAATATATGAGAATGCATTAGGTTAACAAAATTGGATAGAAACTTGAAGATTTGTGAAAGGAATATTTGATTTGCAATTTGGATTTTTTGTTTCTAAACTTGGCCAAAACATGTTTTTTTTCTTCCAATCAACCCTTGCACGAAATCTTGACTTGATCATCTGATTCTAGACCTATGATTTGATCCTAAAACAAATCTTTGGATTTTATTTCATTATTTCACTATTTTATTTGATTTATTTTGATTTAAATGAATAAAAATTCAAATAAATAAAAACAAATCTCATAAAAATAAAATAATGGATTTAAATATCATAAATAAGTTCATGGATATGCTTGAGATCCAAAACCCACGCCCATTAGTCCAAAAGATCCAATTTGCTCACATTGACTTTTGTGCATTTTCATAAAATTGGTCAACTTTAACAATGCATATATTTCTCAATTTTAACCCTATGATGGTTTTCTTGGACTTTTTAGAGATCTTAGGATGTCCTATAAACAACCCTTTTGGTTTCACCTCAATGGGATCTTCCATGTTCATGTAAGGAGCTTTGACCCAAAAGGTGTTTTTGTTGACTTTTTTAAAGGACCTATAATGTATGAGCTTGTATCTTTTGATTGAGGCATTTCCTGAACTTGAGGGCTGAATAGAAATTGTAGGAAATTGTATTCTCTTCAAAATGAGCCTTGGAGGAAAAATTTATGATAAATATGAGAAAGTTATGTTTGTTCAAAGTTTGGTTGACTTTTCCTATAGAAACCCTAATTTGCCATTTTTGACTTTTGATGAGTTAGGAGTATTTCTCGAGGAATCATGATGAACCCTTGATAAAATGATGGATAATACTTCAAAATATTGATGTTGACCAAAAATCTTGAAGTTTGACTGTATTTGGGCCACAATTGACTTTTGACCTAATATAGTTGATTTCCAAGCATTTGAGCAGTTGACTGGGCAAACTTATTGCTCAAGGTATGAAATTTGGCATGGATGATCTTGAGGACATATTAAGACAATGGATAAAATTTGGGATCCTTTATATTCATACATCTTGCTTGAAATTGAAACCCTAGTTTGAGGTTTATTGCCTTGGAAGGAGAATTTGTCTGGCCAATTCTTGGTCATCCTTGAGCAATTGAGGACCTCTAGAGGCATGTCTTGAGTAAAAATGGGAGGGAAAATATTGGGGTACAACAATTACCATCATTGATTGTTGTGGGGAGTTCCCTAATGTCCTTCTCTTAGGCATTAAGGGAGGAACCACTTATAACCCTTGTTTGGCGTTGCGACGGTTTGGGTAGGAGGGATGGTCCTCATGATGCACTTGTTCAAGGAATTGCATTCGACTATGAGAATGATGTCCAAAGGTACTGTTAGAGGTTCATACGAGCTTGGGGCATGGTGAACAAAGTGGATAGCAAGACATTGGGGCATAATAACTCCATTCCTTTGGAGCCTTATCTTAAATGGGTGCGAGCACGCGCTAAAAATCTCATGATGCCTTATGAGGCCATCCTACCTATAATCATGGAGCCTATTGCCGAGAGATATGTTCCTTACATTACTCTCCATCCTGACATGCCGACTACTCTCGAGGAGTTGTAAAGATCTTGGATTCAACTCAAAGAGGAATGAGACACCTTTGAAACCCAGTTTTACACAAGAGAGAAGAAGGTTTTAGAGCTCACAAGACAACTTCATGAAAATCAGAGTTTGAATGTGTTGTTCCCCAAAATTTTCCCTCCAATTTTCACACAAAACATACTCCTAAAGGTCCTCAATTGCTCAAGTTGACTAAGGATTGACCAGACAAATCCTCCTCATAAGACAATGAGCATCAAACTAAGGTTTCACCCCTCATCAAGATGTTTGAGTTCTAAGGGTCCTAAATAGTTTCCATTTCCCTAATATGTCCCCAAGACCATTCATGTCAAGTTTCATGCCTTGCACAAGAAAATCAATTATACTAGGTCAAAAGTCAATTATGACCCACATACAGTCAAACATCAAGATTTTTGGTCAACATCAACATTTTGAAGTATTATCCATCATTTTATTAAGGGTTGATCATGATTACTCAAGTAATGCTCCTAATTAATCAAAACTCAAAAGTTGTTAAATTAGGGTTCCTGAAGGAAAAGTCAACCAAACTTTGACCAGGCATAACATTCTCATACTTTATCAGAAATTGCTCATCTAAGGCTCATTTTGAAGAGAACCCAATTCCCTACAATTCATCTTCATCCCTCAAGTTCAAGAAATGCAGTCATCAAAAGATATAAATTCATACATTATAGGTCATTTCAAAAAGTCAACAAAAATACCTTTTGGGTCAAAGCTCCTTACATTAACATGGAAGATCCAATTGAGATGAAACCAATAGGGTTTTTTAGAGGAAATCCTAAGATTTCTAAAATTTCCAAGAACACCCTCTTAGGGTCAAAATTGAGAGAGATATGCATAGTCAAATTTGGCCATTTTTGGAAATTTGCCCAAAGTCAACAATGCACAAAATTGCATTTTTCCACATGGGCCCATCTTTTCAAGCTTGAATCTCAGTCCTAGCATGGTCCACGACCTATGGGACCCTCTATGCCTTATTCACTTATTTATTTAATTTATTTTGATTTGATTTTTATTCATTTAAAAATCAAATAAATCACATAATTTATTTTAGGGATCATTTTCGCATTGATTGAAGATCTCATATGTTGTCAAATAGCCAGGAAATCGTGCAAGGCCAAATAGGACACAAAATCTTCACATATGGCAACTTTTCAAGATTTGATTTTCTTCCAAAACCATGCAATTATATCTTTGATTATTTTCAATTATATTTCCCTAATTTGATTCAGTACATATACACAATGCATTGCAATTCTAGACAACAAGAATTCATGCGCAACCCGCCTCCCTAAGAGCAAGAACAAAGTGTCAAATTTTGTCAAAAAAGTGCAGATCGGATCTTTCTCCACAGTCCATTTCAAGCCATTCCAAGGATTAAATCACATCCCTGGACACTCACTGAAGCTTTTGCAAGCATTCCCACAACCTGAAGCATCAAGAATCAAGCGCAAGAACACTCGCGGTTTGCCTTTTTTTTCCAAAAACTCGATTCCAATGATGCTGGCATCACAAACATATTTTGATTATATATCTATGCTTGTTATCATATTTACAACATGCTAGAATACTTTGATTGGAGTTTGAGTGCAGGTATAGGCATCTGCCATGGCTAGGGTTCCGGAGCTCCAATTTGGGGAACCCTAGTTAGAGGCAAAATTAGGCCAAATTAAGGGCCTCTTCGTGTTCAGGGGTTTATTTGGAATCGATCCATGTCTTTGGAGGGAATTTATTCTTCTTGTATTGCATTTTGGATGTTTATAGGTTTGTAGCCACGTACAAGAACCGTCACTATAGCCTATAGTGATGAATTCGTCTGTAGGTAAAAGCCCAGTAGCAAAAATCACTGTCCTGGGAAGAAGGCAATTAGGTGGCAGACTCCTATTGAGAGATGTGAATCAAGCATGTTTTTTTGGGACCTAATGCTTTGTTTAACTTATGTTTTATTTGTTTTGTTATTTTAACGAATGAGCTCTCCAGCGTAGATGGTCAAGGAACGAACGCGTAAGGCAAACGTCTTGGGTTCGATCCCAGGCGTATGATTTTGTATTTTTCTTGATATTTCCTTACAGATCCAATGCATCTCCTAGCCAAGCATCCACCATGCATCCTCAGATCCCACCCTTTGGAACATCTCAAAGCAGATCTGATGCTCCAAAATTGAAGATACATGGTGCACTCCCTGGAGGTGAACCACACTAGATCCAGCACAAATGGGCCAACTATTCTGGGCCTAGAGAATTTCAGCCATACACCCCCAATTTGCTATTTCATACCAGGCCCATTTTATTTCTTTTTAATTTCTTTACTTAATTTTTAGTTCTAATCATTTTACAAAAATCATTGTTTTTTTTAATTAAATCATAAAATCACAAAAAACATTAGAATTAGATTTTTTTTTATAAAAATATTTGATCTCATTAATTAATAGGTTAATTAGGATAACTTAAATTCCTTTTTTTCATAATTAAAATTAATTAGAATTAGGATAATTTGCAAAATTAATTACTTCTTCAAAAAATCCAAAAAATATATTTTTTCTTTATTCACAAATTAAAGGTCTTTGAATTTAACTTTAATTCCTCGTTTAATTTATTCCCGCGCGCATTCATTTATTTATTTTTCCGATTAATGTAATTGCTCCGAAGTTGTAATAGTTTTAACTTAGGTTTATTATTATTTTCATTTACTATGTTCCCCGAGTTTTTTTTATGTAATCCCCCTCCCCAAGGCCTTGTAATAGCTAGATTTAAACTTCTCGCACTTTTCCTTTCTGTCATTATAAACTGTTAGATTATTGATAATACGATTGTATGTGAAAGATAAACCAATGTTTAAAACGGTAGAAAACCCTAACTGTGCAAAGATAAATAATTGAAAAAACAAACACTTGCACATGCTCACTCCTAGGGTTTGCCCCACTTCGGTTGCCTTTGGTAAAAGATCATGAAGTATAGGGAGTTTTAGTGGTTGCACTCTAGTCCCAAAAGATCAAAAATGATCCATTCGGATGTTGCCTCAGAAACATCTTTAGGACTCTAGGGTAACTACTAAGGTTTCCTAATCATTGCTTTAGTGATCGTACTCGTCCCTTTTGATTTTCCCTTAAACTCCAACGATGGAGCTACCTACTCCTTAATAGTAGGATAGCGTTGTCTAAAGGAAATAAGAAAACGAACAGCATTTTTCGAGTAGGTAGAAACTCTTAAGTACTTTCTCAAAAACAATAACTTTTTCACACTTACACTTTCAAACCAACTTTTCAAACTAAAGTTTTCAAAAACACTTTATCACACTCTTGAGGACTGATACAGGGGTTACCATAAAGTGAAACGCCACACTAAGGAAATTCCAAAACTTTTTCAAGCAAACAAATACACAAAAGCAATTTAAGAATGAGCAAGTACCTAAGAGCCCGTGGAAAACCACGGATAGAAAGGGTGCTAATACCTTCCCTTTCTATAATCTACCCCCGTACTCAGAAACATCTCGAAAAAGGTTTTTTCTGTTCTTTTTCCCTTTTCTTTTGTTGGATGAAATAAAATATGGTGACGACTCTTTCTTACCGTACATTTGCAAACAAAAAAAAACGCAAAACCAGTAGTAACTAAAAATAGTCGGTTCTACCACCGTATCACAGAATGCCTCTATTGCACCAAAGAGGATGTGCTCATGGGAAGCTTGAGTCCTGTTTGTTTTAGGATTTTTATTTTGTATTATCTTTATTTCTTCCATTGTAAGCCCAAGGGGCGTGGTTGTAACCATTTAAAATTATGAATGCAATTAATGTTTCTTCTCTCTTTGTCTAAGAAAATTTAAATCTTAAAAATCCTTGAAAACATTGCATAAGCATATCATGCATATCATTACATAAACAGGTGTTCCAAAATAGGTTTCTTATCTTTTTGCTGTTTATTTCAGCAAAAAGAAATGGCTCTCAAACAGAACATCAAGGACCTTTAAGCACAAAATGCCCAATTCTAGCACAGTTTCCTGGCTCTAGCTAAGGGACACGAACACCTGAAGGCTCTGATTCTCAAAGACAAGAAGAAGAAGACAAAGAAACCAGTGGGTGTCCCGAATATGGGAAGGAGATTCAGGGGACCAGCAAAGCAAGCTCTAGACTTCACAACTCTGTCAAACGAGGGAGACAATAAGGAAGAGAAGCCAAAAGAAGAAGACAACAACCCAGGGACTGATGAAGAAGAAGCTGATTACTCTGAGGAACAATATCCCCCTGTTGATGACAAAAAAAAACAGCTGGAGGATCGTCTCAATACAATTGAAATTAAGAGGGTACCTGGTCTGGATTTCGAAGAATTAGGGTTGGTTTCGGGAGTGGTTATCTCACAAAAATTAAAAGTTCCCACTTTTGCAAAGTATGACGGTGTTTCATGTCCCAAGCTTCATCTAAGATCTTATGTCAGGAAGATTAAACCTCACACTGCTGATAGGAATTTGTGGGTATATTTCTTCCAGGAAAGTTTATCAAGGACTCAATTGGAATAGTTCTATTAGTTGGAGGGAACCAACATCCACAATTGGGAGGATCTGGTTGTTGCTTTCTACAGGCAGTACCAATACAATGCCGACCTCGCTCCAACCCGTACACAACATCAAATTATGTCTATGGGTTCCAGCGAGGGCTTCAAAGATTATGCTCGGAAGTAGAGAGATCTTGCAGGAAGAATCCAGCCTCCTCTGCCTGATAGAGAGCTGGTATACATGTTCTTGGGTACTTTGTCTGGTCCATTTTTCAACCACTTGATTGGAAGCTCTTCAGCTTGGTTACTGAGCTGATATTGACTGGTGAACAAGTAGAAGCTGGTATCAAGAGCGGTAAGATTCAGAGAGATGTATCTTCAAGTACAGTGAAGAAACCATGCATCGACTCAACGACAAAATAATCAGCGTAAACAAGATGCACCCAAAAGACAGTTCACCTGGATTAACATGTCCTTATCTCAGGTTTTTACATACTTGTTAAAGTTTAATCTGGTTAGTCTATGGGAGGCTCCTAAAAATACAAATACTACATCTCCCAGATATAATCCAAATGCTCGATGTGCCTACCATTTCGACAGTCTGGGGCATGATACATACAATTGTTGGGCTCTAAAAAACAAAGTGCAAGATCTCATTTAGGCGAAGGAGATTGAATATGACCCTCTGGAAACCACCAGGGTGTTAATGTTGTTGAAGGTGACCTGTTTGTTTCTTCTGTTGATGAACTAGCCACTCCTCTTCCGATTGTTAAAAAGAACCTCTTGTGAGCCGGTTTATTTCTGGGTTGTGATGAAGGTTTTCTCTTGTGTACGTCTCTACCCAATGGTTGTTTGTTGTTGAAGATAGGTGTCCAATTCCTGATGAACAACAAAGAAATTTTGTTTGAAAATACTCTCTCTACAAGAAGTCTGTCTGAAGATATATCAATAATTACCATTTCTGACAATACTCCTAGGGTCTCCTCCAAAAGACCCGTTAGGATTACATACATTCCTAAGGTTGCTCCTTTAATTATCACTTTTCCTAGGCCAATACCATATTCCTCCGATAAAGTTGTTCCTTGGAATTATGGGGCTGATGTTTACTACCATGGCGTCAAGCAAGACTTACTGGCCATTAAGAATGAAGATACTGAAGAGACCAATCCTAACATTGACAATATTGGTGGGACCGGTAAAATTACCGGAAGTATAAGGACTTTCTCTCCCGAAATTTCTTGGAATATTGTTTCCAGTCCTTTGTTTATTCCTGTTGCCACTCCTGCTACTACTCTTGTTGCTACTCCTGTTGCTACTCCTGTTATTACTCTTATTGCTACTCCTACTTTCATTCCTGCTACTGAGTCAGCTGAGACTTGAGGCAAAGAAGTACTGGTTGATCCTGCACGGACAGAGGCACCTAAAGAAACCATTCCCAAGGCCTCTGAAAAAGAAATGGAGGAGATTCTGAAAATCATACGAAAAAGTGATTACAATGTTCTGGAAAAATTGGGGCAGACCCCATAAAAAATTTCAATTCTGGCCTTACTGCTATGCTCTGAAGCCCATGTTAAGGCTTTGGTAATGTTACTGAAGTCTGCTCATGTGCCTTAAGAGACTTTTGTCGACCAATTTGATAACTGCGTTGCTAGTATGATAGTTGACAATGGACTTGGTTTCTCTGATGTTGATTTAACTTCCAAAGGAAGAAAGCATTATGATTCCCTGCATGTCTCTATTGAGTGTAGGGGCACTACCCTAGATCATGTTCTGGTGGATACAGGTTCATCATTGAATATCTTACCTAAGAATGCTTTGGACAGATTGGACTACGAAGGACTGACTTTGAAGCCCAGTAATATTGTGGTGAGGGCTTTTGATGGTTCTAAAAGAATGTTACATGGGGAGGTGGACATCCCTATTAAAGTTGGATCTTGGACCTTTGACTCTACCTTTAACGTAATGGACATTCACCCGTCTTACTCCTGTTTATTGGGTCGCCCTTAGATCCATGGGGCCGGTGTTGTTACTTCTACTTTGCATCAAATGCTGAAGTACCCAGTTAAAGGAAAGATAGTTACAGTCCATGGAGAGGAAGAATATATGGTGAGCCACCTGAACTCTTTCAGGTATGTTGAGATGGACGGAGAGTTCATTGAGGCCCCCTGCCAAAATTTTGAAGAGGTTCCTCAGACAATTGCTGCAACCAAGACTACTGTCGATGTTTCAAAGATTACCAGACCTCCATTGAAGATGGCTTATCTAAGGGATTCCAAAGCAGTAGTAGAAGAAGGTGGGTGTACCATTCGGGGCCAACTCCCTGATATCGCCTACAAATCTGACAAGTTTGGCTTGGGTTTTACTTCAGGAACCCAAAGAGTTGTTCGTTGTGCTCGCGTCGGAGGACTACCGCTACACAACAGCAACCATGGAATCAACGCTTTAGAGGACAGTGATAGTGACTGCGGCATGGACAAATGGATCTTGCAAACTATCAACGGTGGACTCAACAATTGGGATGCCAAGGATTTTGTTCCCATTACTTTTTATCCAGGAGTAATTGTCTATTTGTTTTTGGAATATGTAATTTTTGAACAATTTAAACTCTAAATCCTTGTGCTTTACCCGAGGCACAATGGTCTATTTGTGAGGGTTATTGCTTCATCTTCATATGTCATTAATAAATCATTGGACATTTTTCATGCAAATTTTACGCTCTCTGTCTTTCTTTTCTACTTTTACTTTATCAAAATAGATATGCTCTCTTACACACACCCATGTATCAAACTGCAGATCCACGTCCACTATGGATAACATTGATAACGATTCTGATATTACAAATTATGACTTTGAAAATCCGTTCTACCAAGCCGGGGACGAAGGTGAGGAAGATTGTGAAGTAGCAGGAGAACTTGCCAGACTGTTACAACAGGAGGAAAGGGCAATACAGCCTCATGAAGAGCCGGTTGAGATAGTAAACTTGTGTACTGAAAAGGATAAAAAGGAAGTCAAGATAGGTGCCAACTTGGAGCATAGTGTTAAAGAGCGATTAATACAAATGTTACATGACTATGTTGAGATCTTTGCCTGGTCATACATGCAAGGGTTAGATACTGATATTGTGGTTCATCGTCTGCCAACGAAAGAAGACTTCCCTCCAGTGAAGCAAAAGGTTCTTCGTATGCATCCAGAGATTTCAAAAAAGATCAAAGCTGAAGTTATGAAACAATTAAACATTGGTTTCTTAGTTGTTATCTCTTATCCATAATGGGTTGCTAATGTTGTTCCGGTACCTAAGAAGGATGGTAAAGTACGCATGTGTGTGGATTACAGAGACTTGAATATGACAAGCCCCAAGGATGATTTCCCGCTTTCCCATATTGATGTTCTAGTTGACAACACCACACAACATAAGGTATTCTCCTTCATGGATGGTTTCTCTGAGTATAATCAGATTAAAATGGCACCTGAAGATATGGAGAAAACAACCTTCGTCACGTAGTGGGGCACTTTCTGCTACAAAGTTATGCCATTTAGGTTAAAGAATGCTGGGACAACCTATCAGCGTGACATGGTAGCTTTTTTTGATGATATGATCCATCAAGAGATAGAGGTCTACGTCGAAAACATGATAAACATGTATCAGACTAAAGAGGAGCACCTTGATCACCTGCAAAAGTTGTTTGAAAGACTGGAGAAGTACAAATTGAGAATGAACCGGAATAAGTGCACCTTTGGAGTAAGATCTGGTAAGCTCTTAGGATTCATTGTCAACGGAAAAGGTATTGAAGTAGACCTACAAAGGTTAAAGCCATACAAGAAATGCCAACTCCCCGCATTAAGAAGGATGTCAGGAGATTCTTGGGGCGTCTAAACTACATTGACATATTCATTTCCCATCTAACTGCTACTTATGAGCCAATTTTCAAACTACTGACGAAATATCAAGCAGCAAAGTGGAATGACGATTGCCAGACCGCCTTTGACAAAATCAAGGAATATCTTCAGGAGCTTCCAATTTTGATGTCGCTGGAGGAAGGAAGACCTTTGATCATGTACTTAACAATGTTAGAGAACTCAATGGGGTGTGTGCTGGGGCGGAATGATGAGTCTGGTCGAAAAGAGCATGCAATATATTACCTTAGCAAAAAGTTTACCGACTGTGAAACAAGATACTCATTGCTCGAGAAAACTTGTTGTGCTTTGGAATGGGCTTCTCGCCGACTGAGACAATATATGTTGACTCACACTACCCTGTTGATATCTAAAATGGATCCTATCAAATACATCTTTGAGAAGTCCGCTCTCTCTAGAAGAATAGCAAGATGGTAAATGGTCCTGATCGAATATGATATTCCGTACACAACCCAAAAAGCAATCAAGGGAACTGTATTAGCTGATCATTTGGCTCATCAGGCTGTAGACGACTACCAATCCATGAATTTTGAATTCTCGGACGAGAACATCATGTTAGTGACTGATTATGAAGAACCTGGACCAGATGAAGGACCTGAAAAAAGGATCCCGATGGACTATGGTTTTTGACGGAGCTTCTAATGCACTCGGAAATTGCATCGGTGTTGTGATTATATCTCCCGAAGGTTGTCAAACTCCTTTCACTGCCAGGCTATGTTTCAACTGTACCAACAATATGGCTGAATATGAAGCATGCATTATGGGTCTCAAAGCTGCTATCAATTTGAGAATCAAATTCCTAAGTGTACATGGAGACTCGACCCTGGTAATCAGTCAAATCAAACGAGAATGGGACACGAAGCATCCTAATCTCATCCCTTACCGGAAACATGTGCTGACACTAATTCCATATTTTGAAGAAGTTACCTTTGAGCATTTTCCACGAGAGGAAAATCAATTAGCGAACGTGCTAGCTACTATGTCATCCATGTTCAAAGTCAAATGGGATAACGAATCCCCTTAGATCACTATTGAGAGGTTGGACGAACCAACATACTGTTATGAGATTGATACTGAAGGAGCAGTGGACAAACCTTGGTTCCATGAAGTGAAAAGATACCTCGAAACTAAAGAGTATTCTGAGGGGGCTTCCGTAAATGATAAGAAGTTCCTAAGAAGGTTCTCTGCCAAGTTTCTCCTCAGTAACAGAATTCTCTACAAGTACAACCATGATTCTACTTTGCTTCGGTGTGTACACAAGAGTGAAGCAGAGAGGATTATGGAAAACATGCACGAAGGCACCTTTGGCCCCCATTCTACTAGGCACACAATGGCTAAGAAGATTCTGAGATTAGGGTACTACTGGTCCACTATGGAAGCAAACTATTATCAGCATTCCCGAACTTATCACAAGTTCCAGATCTACGCTGTTAAAGTACATGTACCTCCGGTTCCCTTGAACGTCTTAACTGCTCGCTAGCCTTTCGCAATGTGGGGCATTGATATGATCGGAGAAATTATACCTACTGCTTCTAATGGGTATCGCTTTATCCTGGTTGCCATTGATTACTTCACAAAGTGGGTCGAGGCATCCTCACTTGCTTCTGTTACCAATAATGTGGTGGCCTGGTTCATCAGACATAACCTTGTCGGTCGGTACGGTATTCCAGAAAGAATCATTACGGATAATGGTACCAATCTCAATAATACTTTGATCACCAAGCTCTGCACATAATTCAAGATTCAGCATCATAACTTTTCTCCTTACCGGCCTAAGATGGATGGTACTGTAGAGGCTGCTACTAAAAACATCAAGAAGATCATACAAAAGACGATGGTGACATACAAAGACTGGCATGAGATGTTACTATTTGCTCTTCATGGTTACCGTACCTCAGTACGTACGTCAACAGGGGAAACTACTTTCTCTCTGGTATACGGTATGGAAGTTGTCCTACCCATCGAAGTCCAAATCCCTTCCTTGAGAATCATGAAGGATACATGTTTGAATGAAGACGAATAGGTCCGGACTCGACTTGACCAGTTGAACCTGATTGACGAGAAGAGGCTTGCCGCTGTCTGTCATGGTCTGATATACCAAAAACGTATGATTAAAGCTTTTTACAAGAAGGTCAGATGTCAGGTATACCAGGCTGGTGACCTAGTAATCAAGCGCATTATCCTATCGCAAGGTGATCCCAGGGGTAAATGGATCCCCACATACGAAGGGCCATTTGTGATTAAGAACATATTTTTTGGTGGAGCTATGATCTTAACTACTATGGACGGTGACGACCTTCCACACCTTGTGAACACAGATGTAGTTAAAAGATACTAACCATGAAAAGAGACTCGCTAGGTTGATTGGCCTAGGCAAAAATAAGGGCATCCCGACGAACCAAAAGGTTTCGGGAAAAATTAGGGATATACATATGGAAAAAATTGGTACACCCGGCAAGTCGAAAACCTGAAAAGGCGGCTTGGTAAAAAAAGGGTATCCCAGTGGACTAAAAACCCGAAAGGGCGGTCCAGGAAAAAGTTAGGGATTAAAAGCGTATAACTATGTCCCGTCGAATCACCTTACAGACAGACTTCGGTAACAAGTGTCAAGTTCAAATGGTACTATTCAATCCAGCCAGCTTCGGACAAGCAGCAAAGGGATGAGAAGCTCAAAGATATAAAGGCAATAGCAGAATGGGAACCCAATGGGGCCGTTTCACATAGCTATTTTTCTTTGTATACTATTTTTGTATAGTTTTCATTCTAACGACGACATTATCTTACTAGAATGTCGGTCTCTTTGTTCAAAAGCACCTATTATAGGCAGAATTCTTCAGATTAATACAAAACTATCTCTTTGAAAGTGCAAAACTATTTATTTTTGTTTTTCTGTTTTGTTTGCAACAACGTCCTGTAATTATTTTTGAACATGTGCATTTGAATGTGATTACCTTTTATAAATACACGCATAAAAAACAAAAAGGCAGTTACTAATGGCTTTAAGAAACGGGATATCTCCTAAAAAGTCATCTGCAAACCCCCGTAGATACTTTCTCCAGCCGGTATAGATACAGAGACGTCCTCCTACAAATTCATTGCTACATTTTCAACATACAACCTAATGATGTCAAAGTTTCTGATATCCCCGGCAGAGCAAAAATATCCAATTATTTCCCCGACATCTTAGATAATTCCCTAGCCCGGTTCACAAACTTTTTGGGTTTCCCAACAGGGCTTCATAAAAAATCCCCAAGCAGTTTACGGAGTTTTTCTTTCCCTAGTGGAGTTTATTTCTCATCACGGAAGTCCATCTCCCAGCAATTTCAACTTCAACAAAATTTGAAGACTTACATTCTTCATCCCCAGCAACAATCATGGATTTATTTTCCCCAATTCAACAACACTGCAATAGATTAGTTGATACATTCATATATTGAATTCATACATCATTTTTTTACAAACGTCATAGCATATGCAGCACAAATGCATATATCAAAATCTCATTTATTTTGAGAAAATCATTACCCAATGCACTTCATGCATCATGATATTGCATACAATTAATTCTTTACCTTTTCATGAAAGATCAACAGATGAATATCATCAACAATTTTCAAAATTGCAAGATTAATTCCTGAAACCAGATAGGGCAACTATCTGTGAACGACTGATTGTAGATCAATTCCCGAAACAATACTGGGAGACTATCTACAAGACCAAGTTAGAGAGTAATCCCTGAAACCAGACAGTGAAATTATCTCAATAACCAACAAAAGCAAGTTCCAGATTAATTCCTGAAACCAGACATGGCAACTATCTGTTAATGACTGATTGTAAATCAATTCCCGAAACAAGACGGGGCGACTATTCACAAGACCAGGTTAGAGATTAATTCCTGAAACCAGATAGGGCAACTATCTCAATAACCAACAAAAGCAAGTTCTAGATTAATTCTTGAAACCAGACAGGGCAACTATCTGTGAACGACTGATTATAGATCAATTTTGGAAACAAGATGGGGCGACTATCTACAAGACCAGGTTAGAGATTAATTCCTGAAACCAGACAGGGTAATTATCTCAATAACCAACAAGAGCATTTCCAGATTAATTCTTGAAACTAGACAGTGTAACTATCTGTGAACAACTGATTATGGATCAATTCCTGAAACAAGACAGGGCAACTATCTACACGACCAGAGGAAGCAATCTCACACGGGTTCCCTCACAATTTCTAAATGTAGCTTTACACGGGCTCATCCTGAAGCAATCTTACACAGATTCCTTCTCGCAATTTTCAGATGAAGCTTTACACAGGCTCTTCCTGAAGCAATCTTACACGGGTTCCTTCTCATAATTTTCAGATGCAGCTTTACACGGGCTCATCCTGAAGCAATCTTACACGGGTTCCTTCTCATAATCTCCATATACAGCTTTACACAGGCTCATCCTGAAGCAATCTTACACGGATTCTTTCTCCTCCTAAGATGCAGCCTTACACCGGCTCATCCTGAAGCAATCTTACACGGATTCCTTCTCACAATTTCCAAATGCAGCTTTACACGGGATCATCCTTAAGCAATCTTAAACGAATTCCTTCTCACAATTTCCAAAGTTAGCTTTACACGAGCTCATCGTGAAGCAATCTTACACGGATTCCTTCTCATCTCGAAGCAGACCTACACATGTTCCTTCTCATACATCTCCAGATAGCAGTTTACAATACTGCAAAGCCTGGACCTAACCAGATGACAACATACCTCAAGTTCAAGTTGAAGCCTCGACCCGACCAGATAACATCTTAATTTCTGAAGCCTGCACCCGACCAGATAATAGATTAATTTCTGAAGCCTGGACCCGACTAGATAACAATCAAACTCTTCAATTACTGCAAAGCCTGGAGATCGACCAGATAACAGTTAATTTCATATTCCCCATCAAGTTACTATGAAGCATGGAATATGACTAGATAACAGTCAACATTATTATCTTCAGCAAGTTACTATGAAACCTGGATTTCGACCAGATAAACAGCTAACTTTCATCTCTCCAGTCCAGAGATAACTCCTCAGTAGAGCCATGGACAACTAAAGCTCCTAGACTCTATTCCCAATGGAGTTTTCCTCGAGAAAAAGAACTGAAGTCAACATTCCCTAGTGGAGTCCTCCTCATACAACAGGAACAGGAATCCCCGCAAAGAGACTTCTTATGAAGTCAGCATCTACTTTGGATGGAATCTTTAAGCCCATCTCTGACAACTCTCAGTCATCTTCTCTAAATGGCATCTATAAGCCCATTCCTCATATCATCAACCAACGGTGTTACTTCATGCCAGCGCAAATTTCTAGGCACTCTAGTGTTTAATCATCTTCCACCTTCAGATCACGAAAGGCAGACAAGCCAATCTAAATCTTCAGGTTTAAGAAGATTAAACAGGGGCAGTTGTTGCACCCCAAAATTTTCCCTCCCATTTTATTCAAGGCGTGCTCATTAAGGTCCTCAATTTCTCAAGGAACTTCAAATGATTTCCATGGAACCCTATACGCCTCAGCATAATGGCATAGCTGAAAGAAAGAAAACAAGTGTACGGAACATGATGAGGTGTACGTCGAAAGATAAGAACATGTCTAAGAGATTATGGGCTGAAGCAGCTTCGACAAAAGTATGCATTCTAATTAGATCCCAAACGAAGCAATGTTAGCTGGGAATTTCGATTACCCGAGTTTTGAATAATTGACACTATTATCGAAGAAAGAATAGTTCGAAAGAAAGTGTAAGGAGGCTTTTTTGAAGTCTTCGATTGATGAAGAGCTAGTGAATAGCTTCACTATGTTGAACCTTTATCGAAGGGTTCATTTTCTAACTATTGAAATATAAACTATTCGAAGCGTTTCAAGGGAAGGCATTTCGATTGTCATCTTGATTTGAATTGGCGCTTCGAAAGGAAGAAGATTTTGAATTCAAAATCTTTGAAGAAACACGTGGAAGTCTAATTGTTCGAAGGACATGCAACCTTTGAAAGTGGCATGATTCCATAGAAGGACTGTTAGGGTCGAATCAGCCAAATATAAATCATCTTATAGTTTTTTGGATCAATGTGTTTCAGGCATGTACCTGAACAGGCGAGGAAGGAGTTGGATGATCGAAGTGAAGTCTTGGTTCTCATAGGTTATCATTTGATTGGTTCATACAAGCTGTATTCACCAATCAAAGATAAATTAGTGATTAGTAAAGATGGTCTTGTAGATGAAAGCAAAGGATGGGATTGGAGTTGAAGTTCAGTTCAACAAGAAGATGAACAGAATGAAGCTTCGACACAGTCACAACTGTCACAACTATGTTAAAAGAAGATGAACCGAACGAAGCTTCGACAAGTCAAGATAAAGAGGTGATGCTTTGATTGGTCGAATTGAAGGAAAGGAGATCGAAAAGAACATAACGAAGCTTTAACAAGTCAATATGAAGAGGTGATACTTCGATTGGTCGAATTGAAGGAAAGGAGATCGAAAAGAACATAATGAAGCTTCGACGAGTCAAGATGAAGAGTTGATACTTCTATTGGTAGAATTGAGGGAAAGGAGATCGAAAGGAACAAGAACTGTTTGATTAGGCTGATGTTTCCAGATCAAGCAATCGATGCAGTTGGTGACTTAATGGAAGAAGCCATGATGATGAAGCCTTGAGCAATTCGAATTGGAACTCAGAGCCATAAAAAATAACAAAGCTTGGGAGCTTGTCGAAAGAATCAATTGATGTGAAATGGAGATGCAAGTCGAAAAGAACATCTAATGGGATGAAACATGTTCAGGTTCATTCAAAGTTCAAAATGGCATGAAATATCTCAGAATGGCAACTTTTCAAATTTGATGATTTTGCTTTTAAAGTCATAGTTAATAGTTGATTCATCCCATATGTGTTCATCACCACACCCCTATAAGTACAAGACTAAATCAGAAGCAAAAGGGACAGAAATTGCCTCAAAGAGCCACACGCACACACTGCCTCAAAAAACTATCTCAAAACACTCAAAAATCTCATAAGTTGTCAAAATTCAAAACCAGCTTTGCAAGCTCCCTCAGTCCAAACAAATACCAGATTCATATTCCTGAGACATATAGGAACACATACCAAACCTTGAACAAGCCATCTCATGCTCAGAACTACAGATCGAGGCACCTCTGTTTGGTAAAATAATTTCCAATCCTAAACTCATTCAATCTCTAATTTAAGCTCATTTTTATTGCATATTCATGTTATTATTGATGTTTGTGAATGATTTAACGTAATTCATGAAAGTTGCAGTGCCCAAATGACAGGATACCATTGTTAGGGCCTCGAAACGGATTGCTTTCGAAACTCATGGTACAGGCCGTTTTAGGCCAAAACAACCCAGATTCGGACTCAGGGGGTTCGAATTAGGGGGAAGGACCTGAGTTCGACACCCAGGTCATGCATTTTGTTTTTTCTAACATATTATATGCATGTTTGATGTTTCAAGTCCAAACACTTACATCGTAAACCATCAATCCAAGCCATCAAATCACCACTTGATCCAGATCTAGCGCCTCCAACATGCAGACCCCCATGCACTCTCCAGAGCATTCCTCACTCGACTCGCTGGAAACCTAGGCTTCAACAATTTGGGCCTAGCGTGTTTTTTAAATCACACCCCAAGTTGTTGTTTTTACTACCCAGGCGCATTTGCGTTTTTTATTTACTTGTTTTATTTGTTTATTTCTTTTAATGTTTTTTTTCTTGTTTTTACTACCCAGGCCCATTTGTGTTTCTTTCTTTAATTTTGTAAATTAATTGATTAATTATTTTAACCCTTTTTTAATTTAAAACTAAATAGACTTAGGATTTTAAATTAAATTTATTTCCCTGATAAAAAACAAACAAGAAGATTTTTTATACCTTAGGATTTTTAGACGTACTTTTAATTCGTGCATGTTATTACTTTTCGCATTTTTATTTCCATATTTTTTGTAACTGCCCACTGGGATGTAATAGAATTAATTAGGACTTTTACTTTATTTCTTTATTTTTCCCATTTTTGGACATGTAATTAACCCCCCTCTCTGAAGCCTTGTAATAGTTAGGATTTTACATTTTCGCACTTTTAATTTCTGCAAACTATTAACTGTCTAGATGCATGACTAATAGGATTGTATGGCAAGAGTTTAATAAACAAACGCTAGCAAACCTAACATAAGACAAAATTAACTGAATACAATACAATTATACATATACACCTATAGGGTATCCCACTTTAGTTGCCTTCAGAAAACAGTAACAACTCTCAAAACGTGAGAGATTTTAGTGGCTACCCTCCGATTTAAAGATCATAAGTCCCTCGATGACCCTCTCGATGTTGCCTCAGTAAAAATGATCTTAAAACCCTAGGATAGTTACTAAGATTTCTTGCCCAGTTTCCTTTGTGACTGTATAAACGTCCCTTCGAATGTCCCTCAAACATCCAACAACTAGGGCTACCTACTCACTAATAGTAGGATAGCATTGTCTAAAGGGAAAAAGGAAAAGAACAACCTTTCGAGTAAAGTAGAGAGATGTTAGATGCTTTCTCAAACAAACTTTTACACTTGCACAAAACTTCTTTAAAAAACATTTTCAAAATTCTTTATCAACACTCTTGAGGACTGATACAAGAGTTATCATAAAGCAAGTTGCCTTACTATTGGCATTTCAAAAATACTTTTCAAAGTATTTCAAAATGAGCTAAGCATCTAAGAGCCCGTAGATAACTAAGGATGGAAAGGATGCTAACACCTTCCCTTTCCATAATCTATCCCCCTTACTCAGAAAACTCTCGAAAGGTCTTTTTCTGTTCTTTTCACCCTTTCCTTTGTTGGATAAAAGAAAAGTCGGTGGAGACTCTTGCTTACCGCAACATTTGCGAATACAAATGCAAAACCAGTATAAGAGTCAGTTCTCCCACCGTATTACACATACATCTAATCCTAGGGCTAATTATTCCATGGTTAAAACTAGAAAATAAAGGAAAGTGAATAATTCTAATATTAGTATCATAGCCCACACTTCTCTTAGAGTTTCATCTATAAAAGACTGGAACTTTGATAGTGGATATTCCAGACATATGACTGGAGTGCAAAATTTCTTGGTGGATATTAGGTCTCACACAACAAGTTTTATTACTTTTAGTGATGGTACAAAAGGGGAAATCAAGGGATTTATAAGACTTGCTAGTGAAGGCTCTCCAAAGCTTGATGATTTTCTACTTGTGAAAGGTCTGACTGTTAATCTGATAAGTATTAGTCAATTGTGCGATCAAGGATTTAAAGTAAATTTAACTAAGTCTAAATTTATGGTCACTAATGAAGGGAGTGAATTTCTTATAAAAGGAACAAGGTCTAAAGATAATTATTATCTATGGACACCTCAAGCAATTACTTGTTCTTCCACATGCTTGATGTCTAAGGAAGATAAAGTCACGCTATGGCATCAAAAACTTGGTAATTTTCATCTAAAAGGAATGAAGAAGATTTTTGTCAAGATAATATATCATTGGTATTCCTAAACTCAAAACTAAGGAGGAAGAATTTGTGGTGAGTGTCAAGTTAGAAATCAAACCAAGATGTCAAACCAGAAGATCCAACATCTGAATACTTCAAATTTATGGAACTACTTCATATGTATTTAATGGAACCTATACAAGTAGAAAGATTTGGTGGAAAGAGGTATTCCTATGTTATTGTTGATGATTTTTCAAGGAAAATCATATGTCTTTGAAGTTTTCAAGGATCTATGTCAAAATCTTCAAAGAGAGAAAGAAAGTGGTATTGTAAGGATCATAAGTGATCATGGAAAGGAGTTTGAAAATAGAAGATTTGTTGAATTCTTCTCTTCTGAAGGAATCCTTCATGAATTCTCTTCTCCCATCACCCCTCGATAAAATGGATTTGTTAACCACATGAATAGGATTCTACAAGAATCACCTAGAGTCATGCATCATGCTAAGCACCTGCCATATCATTTTTGGGCTGAAGCGATGAATATTGTCTGTTATATTCATAATAGGGTTACTTTAAGGGCTGGTACTTCAGCTACTCTCTATGAGCTCTGGAAAGGAAGGAAGGCTACTATAAAATACTTCCATGTGTTTCGTAACAAATGTTATATTTTTGTTGATCGTGAACAAAGAAGAAAAATAGATCCAAAGAGTGATGAAGGAATATATATGGGGTATTCTACTAATATCAGGGCCTATAGAGTCTTTAATTCTAGAACCAATGTAATGATGGAATATATTAATGTGATGGTTGATTTTTCAATTATAGAAAGTGGGCACGATGTTGAGAATGATGTTGGAACATATTTTCAGATGGAATATAATTCAGAAAAAGAGACAAATGATAACACCAATAATGAAAATGCTGATACTGAACCTGATGAAAACACTACAACTGATGAAAATCAATCCATCAAGGATCCTTCAGTCAGAATTAAGAATTATCATCCCAAAGACTTCATTATAGGATACCTAAATGAAGGTGTGATTACTATACCAAGAGAGGTGGTTTCTAACTCTTTTTGTATCCAAGGTTGAACCTAAGAATGTTAAAGAAGCCTTAACTGATGAATTTTGGATAAATTCTATGCAAGAAGAGCTAGGATAGTTCAAGAGGAATGATGTATGGGATTTAGTTCCTAGACCTGATAGAACAAATGTCATAGGAACAAAATGGGTGTACAACAATAAGACTGATGAAAATGAAGTTGTCGTCAGAAACAGTGCTAGATTTGAAGCTCAAGGGTACACACTGATTAAAGGAGTAGACTTTGATGAAACTTTTTCTCCAGTTGCTAGACTTGAATCTATTAGACTTCTTCTTAGAGTAGCATGTATACTGAATTTCAAGTGTTTCATATGAATTTAAAAAGTGCCTTCCTGAATGGGTACTTACATGAAGAAGTTTATGTTAAACAGTCAAAGGGATTTGTTGATCCTTCTTTTCCAAATCATGTGTTCAAATTGAAAAAGCCCCTTATGGATTGAAGCAAGACCCTAGAGCTTGGTATGAAAGGTTGACATAATTTCTTGTCAACAAAGGCTACGGTAAATGAGGAATAAACAATACCTTATTTGTTAGGGAGAAGGATGGTAATCTCATGATTGCACGTATATATGTGGATGATATTGTGTTTGAAGGGATGTTATACCAGATAGTGAAACATTTTATGAAGCAAATGCAATTTGAATTTGAGATGAGTCTTATTGGTGAATTAACCTATTTTCTTGGGCTACAAGTAAAATAAATGTATGATTCTATCTTTATCTCTCAAAGTAAGTATGCTAAGAAATAGTGAAGTAGTTTGGTATAGAGAATGCTAGTCACAAGAGAACACTTGCACCCACTCATTTGATGTTATCTAAGGATGAAAAGGTGTTGATGTGAATCAAACTCTCTACATAAGCATGATTGGTAGTTTATTACACCTTACAGCTAGTAGAACTGATATCACATTTGATGTTGGTGTTTGTGCAATATATCAAGTTGAACTCAAAACTAGCCATATCAATCAAGTGAAGAGGATTTTGAAATATGAAAATGGAACAAGTGAGTATGGAATGATGTATACTCATGGTTCTGGTACAATGTTTGTATGATATTATGATGAAGATTGGGAAAGAAGTCTTGATGATTGGAAAATCACTTCAGGGGGTTGTTTCTTTATAGGGAATATTGTCATATCTTGGTTCAACAAAAAGAAGGATTTTTTGTGTCCCTATCCACCGTTGAGGCTAAATATGTTGCAGCATGAAGTAGTTGTTCTCAGATTGTTTGGATTAAACATATTCTAGAAGAGTATAATGTAAAGCAAGAAGTCATGGCATTATTCTGTGACAACTTGAGTACAACCAACATTTCCAAAAATCATGTTCAACATAGCAGAAGTAAGCACATTGACATCAAATATCATTTTATTAGAGATCTTATTAAAGACAAAGTTATTACTCTGGAGCATGTAACCATTGATAAACAATTGGTTGATATATTTACCAAGTCATTTGATGCAAATCTATTTGAGAAATTAAGAGGGAACCGAGTATCTGCATTCTTGAGGAACAATATACTAAGAAAGAGAGGAAGTTGTTATTACTACTATTATCTTATTCTTAGCATTTGTAAATTTTTGGCTAAAAAGGGGGTGAAGTTTCATGTGCTTGTGTGATGTTTTGATAAATGTTTTAACATTTTTCCGTCTGGGAGAATTTATTTTCTCTGTAGTAGTTTTGTTTGTGTAGCATCTCTTTAAACTACATATTTTCTGATGCTTGTTTTTGTTCCCTTGAGGGGGGATTTTGGCTCCATAGTTCAGGGGGAGTATTGTAACAGGGGGGGGGGGGGCTGGTGTGTTGAGATTTTCTTTCTCTATTGTGTTTTTGTTTGTGATGTTACTTTCGTGATGTTATACATGATGTCATGACATGTGGTTTTTGGTGGAATTATGGAATGTGAGAGATGTTCTAATTCTCTCTATGTGTGTGAGGTTGGGTCTCTCTTTATGGGTGTGCTACGTGCAAACTCTGATTTGGTTTGCTACATGTTACTCTGATTGTGATTCAAGTATTCATGATGTTCATGTATCTTGTATTTTATGATTCTTTTTGTTTGTATCTTCAGTTGTATCTTCCATGGGATGTTTTAGCCAAAATTTTCCAAAGAGGGAGATTGTAAGTTCCATGGGTTTAAGATTGGCAGCAATTTTCCTAAAACATGGTTTTATGTAAGATGATGGGACAAATGTCTTGACATGTTAATGTTTTCTGAAGACTAATGTTGTGACAGATGTTGCAACTTGTTATACCAGGACATCAGTGTAGTTCTGGCTTTTAAATCTTTGTAAATTGGCTTGATAATTTTGAAGATTATGTATGTTTTTGTTACTCATGTAGTCGGAGCCAAACAAAGATGTTTTAGGAACTATATTGTTTTTCTTTGGTTTCATAAAAAAGATCTTTGTTACTTTTTAGGAAACTTTATATTTTAGTTCTATTATTGTGGAAAAGATTTTGCGATTGTTTTACAACTGGAAGATTGGATTTGCATGAAGAGTCCAAGCTCATGTTTTCAAGAGTCTATTTAAGAAGACATTCCAAACCTAAATTACATAGAGAAGCCGTGAATGAACATTGTGCATAAGATAAGGGTTTAGGGTTTTTAGTTTTTCATTGTTCATTGTGATCCTCTTTATTATCTTTTGATATTAGAGGTGGATTGTTTAGTTTGTCAATCAATTAGAAGCTTTTAGGCAAGAGTGGATTGTAGGTGAAGTTACCTTTTGTTCATCAATCAAAGCTTTTAAGCATAACTGATTTTGTCTTTGAGGAGTGTCTTCTTTCTTTTGGTTTTTGTAAAGAGTTTGTCATAGGTTTGTGACTATTACAAATTGGGAAGGGTCTCATATCTAGGATGATCTTAGATAGAAATTTCACGGGTATAGATTAGGAGAGAAGGTTTTAAACAAGGGGTTGTTTAAAGCTTCAAACTAATTATATTTTAGTGGATTTCCTACCTGGCTTGATAGCTCCTAGATGTAAGTGATGTTGCACCAAACCGGGTTAACAATTTTATGGTGTTATTTACTTTTTGCAACTTATCTTGATTGCATATTGGTTTTTGTTGTATTTACTGATTTGATCCCAGTGTCACAACATCTGGTTTAACATCTGGAATTTGTGTGACAGAATTTCATAATCAAATCACAACTTGAAAGGAGGAGGAGACTAACAATAGAGTAATGAGAGAGACAAAAATTCCTGACAACATAAACATCATAAGCAATGTCAGGATTGGTAATCGTAAGGTGTATTAGTTTTCAACCTATGATACAAAGTGGGATTTGATATAGGAACACGATTAGAGGGAACATATTTCACATTCATATAAATAATACTTTATGCTTCTATAGTATAAAAAAGTGAGTTTGTTCAAGGATGTTGGAAATGTACTTAGATTGAAAGAGAATGTAACCTTTAGGAGAGTAGACAACTTCGTTTCCTAATAAGTAATAGAGAGTACTTCAATCCTTCATTTCAAATTATTTTGTTAACTTCAATTTCAACTCATCAATCGTATTAACATCATCACATGTAATTATCATATCATCAACATACAATGAAACTAAAATTAGGCCATAAGAGATGATCCTAAAAAATTAAGTTGAATTATGATCACTAGAGCAAAAACTAAGAGATGTAATAACAGTGGTAAATTTCTAAAACCAAGAATGTGGAGATTTTTTTAATCCTTTTAGATCCTTCTTCAACTACTTTTTCTTATTAGCTTTCATTAGATTGTTGTGTGTTTGTTGAATTAATGTGAATTTGTAACTTGTTGTGTTTTCTGTTTGTCTAGCTTATGAGCATAAGATCGTGAGAATCTTCTTCAACCTTACATGGGTATTAAATCCTCAATGTGATGTTTGGGCTTAAAACTATTTAGTTGTATTGAGTTAGTTATCCGTTATACTCCACTTTATATAATTTTATTTTTAAAAATAGAATTTATTAATACACCCTTATGGGGTGAAATAAACATCTGAAAACCCCAAAATATCCTTCGGAGATGCATCTCATAACACACGGAAAAAAATTTCTCCAGAGATGCATCTGCGAAAGCACCCTAAAGACGTGATAACAGGTGTTTTAGATATGCATATCTGAAACCTTAGACAAAATTGATTTTTCAAGAAACATCAATTCTAGTACATAATAAACATAAAGATTTGATAAGTAATTCAGTTAAAATGTTAATAAACACACCAACGGAAAATGATATGAACATAATAATGAATTTTTCAAAAATACCAAAAAATAATACATAAATTGTTCAGAAAGTATGGAATATAAAATGATTACATTGGTAAATTAAAAATAAAAGGCATAGCCTACTACATATGCCTAATCCTAACCCTTTGGTCCCTCCCCAGCCTCCTATATCTTGCCACACTCGATGCCTCCCTAACCATTCTCTCTATAATGGCCACCGCTTCAGGGCTGCCCCTCTCAATGATCCCTAATTCCAAAGCCTCTTACAGAATTAACTATATCGCTGACATATTGACAAGAGATCAGTGGTATGGTCATCTTGAGCCTGTTGGTTCTCCAAGATCTCCTCATTAGTTGTCCTAGGTGGATGTCCAGGGGCATTCAGTGTCATGATAGGGTGTGACACTATGTAGAACCATGTCACATATCCCTCTACACAATACCAACTGATGTATGTCGGTATCATCAGATACTCCTCTAGAACCATATGATGCTTCCAATCATGAAAGATGCCATCGAGTTCTCTGTGGACAATGGTGTCCAGAGCATCCTGAAAGGGAGATTTGGGTATGGTATGCATACAACAAAGTTGTCTGATGCATTCCTCCAAAAAATACCTGACCATAATGTTAGTCCCATATGCCACCTACGAGGAGTATAATGAGATATGGTCGAAGGGGACAATCTCCACGTGATCCTCGAACAAGATCTAGTTGATGTCATCATGAATAGACTGATCAAGATACACACGAAACAACAACACAGAATGATTCCCTCTATGGAGAATATATATATGGCAGCCCTCGATATGTTCTTACTATACTGCATATCATGATCAAAACCATGAATGTGGTGGAAGTGAGAAATGATTCATACTTGAAAAAATAATAAGAGCTATGTAAGAATAAATTATTAATAGTAAATTAAATTTAATAGTTGGAGTGAAAGGTATCATGAGTAGTGTGTAAGAGCCTATCAGTTGCCTCGTCCTCTAGTTAGAAGATTCATTATACTTTTGGTATAGGTATACCAAATTTCCGACCCCCCCCCCCCCCCCCCCCCACAGTTCCACTCCCTAAATGTATCCAAATTCATGAAGTACTAGAGGTATGCCACATTCACGTAGGTCGCACTTTTTTCCACGTCCCAACCAAGAACATGAAGTAAAATCGCAAAGCACGCTCACGATGGTACTGAGCAAAGAACTCATTTCCCTCTCTCTCGAAATCTTCTTCCATAACTAGGTGCACGTCATATAGGTTCTTCGTGAATAAAAACTTGCCATGATCCCCATTAGTTGAGGAACACTTCTCAGATGCCTTTTTCATTTGAGCTCCCAAATAATCGACCATCCATTCAATCGCTTCATTACGATTGATTCGGGAGTTGTTAAGCAACCTCCCTCTAATAGGAAGGTGTAGCAGGCATGTGATGTCATCAAGTGTGATCATCATCTCCCCAATAAGAAAGTAGAAAGATGACGTCTCCTTGTGCCATCTCTTGAAAAATGCCCCCTGCATGTCGTGGCTAATAGTAACATAACCGGAACAACAAAGTCCAGAAAGTCTGGAGCCAATAATGACCTCCCTGAACCAATCCTCATTAGGAGGATGTAGATAAAATATTTTTCGTGCGTGAATCACAAACTTTATGGGCATTTGTTCCTGTAAAGGTAAATATTAATACCAATGTTAGTTGTTAACATATTTGTGCGTAAATCATTTAAATGAAAAAGTGTAATAAAAATATAACTCTCCATCCCATACATGTCGAGTGACATGATCATTGTAATAGATCAAGAGGGATGTATTAGAGGACCCTCCTGGATACTCAGATGTATCATGGGCACCATGTGCATGAACATTAACCTCCTCAGATTCATGCTCAACATCCCAAGACGAGGACCCATGAGACATGCGACTCCTCGGAGCAGAAGTGGATGCTTCCATCACTTCCTCTCGCGGTACCTGACCCTGTCTTCAACCCCTAGTAGACTGTTCAACTCTCTTACGCCAAGCGGAGGTTTTCTGACTTAGCCTACCAAGTCTTAATATGTTGTTTGGGTTCTAAGTCATTTTCCTAGAAAAAAATAATCATTACTCAAAGGGAAGGAACAAGTTTGAAAAAATTAAAAAAAAAACAACTCAGGCATAATTTCAGATGTTCTTATCTGAAAATACTCAGAGGGGTTTTCGGATAAGCACAACCGAAAACATCTGAGACGCCATTTTCAGAGCTTCAACCTAAATCACACAAAAATGTCATTTTCACTCCTAAATAGCCACATTTTACAAGTTATACTTCAACCTACCACTACTATAAATAATGCATCTAACACCGTATGCGAAATGCATTTTACCCCGACCTTAGAAGCGAGGTAAATAAGGTCGTCATAAAAAGTAAAGACATGTCACCTCGATTTTTAAAACACCGAGGTATAATTTTATTAGCGCATGAATTCGAACCCCAACTTTTGCACTTTTATTATTTACAAAAACTAACGCCTTTTTTATCTCGGTTTATCAAGAAAATCGAGGGGTTATTAGTTTTTTAATAAAACTCATTACATTTTTTACATAGAACGTAAATAAAATATTTTGTTTACAAACTAGTGTTTACCAAGAACATTACATTTTTTACACACAACAAATTAATTGTTCATGAAAATCATATGTTGGATCTTCAATTCTTTGATATTCTGGGCAAGATCAAATGCTGGAAAACTCTTTTCTCCAAACAAAAAAAGGTTAGGTAAATTAATTTCTCCAAGATATAGATTTCGGATCTTCAAATTATATAATTTTAGAGTAGATCAAATGATGGATAAGGATATTATCTATGGCTTTTACTTGTATTTGTTTCTTATATGAACAAAAAAGAGTTATACAAAAAAATGATTAGATAAATAAATAATTTTATGCTCAAATAAATATTTAAGAACACAAACCTTAAGCCCAAATAATTTTCTGCTCTTGCAATCCATCATATGGAAATATTCATGACAAACACTCTTGCAAACCTTAAACTCTTCATGATGTTGGATCTTCAAATCCTTGATATCTTGGGAAGATCAAATACTGGGAAACAATATATTCTCAATTTCTTTTTCTTGCATTTTTTTCTAATATGAACAAAAAAGGGTTAGCTAAATACATAATTTTCTGTTCAAATAAATATTGAAGAACACAAACCTTAAACCCAAATAATTTTCTGCCCTTACAATCTGTGATACGGTGGGAGAACTGACTTGAGGTTTTGCGTTTGTTTTCGCACTTGTTCAGTTTAGCAAGAGTCGCCACCGACTTTTTATTTTATCCTAAAGGAAAGGTTAAAAAAGCACAGGAAAAACCTTTTGAGATGTTTCGTGGGTTCGGGGGGTAGATTATAGAAAGGGAAGGTATTAGCACCCTTTCTATCCATGGTTATCCATGGGCTCTTAGTTACTTGTTTTAGATCACTTGCCTTGATTTTCAATTGCTTGAAATGGTGGTGTGTGTGTGTGTTTTTGAAAATGTTTTGAAAAAGATGCCTTGTCTAGGCAACCGTTGTAACAATTCTTTACTCGAATGTTTTACAAAGGTGTGTGTCTTTTTGAAAAGATATTTCAATGTTTTTTGAAAGTTGTTTTGAAAGTGTGTTGTGGTGTATTTTGAAAATGTTTTGAAAAAGATGCCTTGTCTAGGAAACCGTTGTAACAATTCTTTACTCGAATGTTTTACAAAGGTGTGTGTCTTTTTGAAAAGATATTTCAATGTTTTTTGAAAGTTGTTTTGAAAGTGTGTTGTGGAGTGTATTTTGAAAAAGTAGGCAAGCGTGTTTTGCAAGTTTGATCAAGTAACTAAGAGTTGTCTACCCCTAAATTTACTCAAAGATTTTTCTCATGTTTTAACCCTTTTAACAATATCGTTCCACCATTGTATTTGGTGGACAATCTGGTGTTAGGATGTTAACGGGACGGGCGCGGGTCATCGTTTAGACCATGAATGCAATAGTGCCAAGTGTCTTTGGCAATTTTCCTTTAAGGGACTTGATCATTTTTTAGGCAACTTCGAAAGCGTCATTGAGGGACTATGATCATTTGATTTGTTTTTGTTTTGCCAAAGAAACTCAACATGCAAGCATGGCCCATTTTTGAAGGCAACAAGCGGGATTACCCTAGGGGTGCAAGTGTGAATTGTGTATTGATTGTCATGCATTTGTCTTGTGTTAGGTTATCTAGCGGTTGATTTTATTGGCATACAAACCCTAAGTCTAAACATGGTATAATTGAAAGCGATAAATTGCGGAATTTTAAAGTCCTAAACTATTACAAATAAGTATCCGGGGATGGGGGTACAAATATTTACAAATGGGGGATGAGACTTGTCAGGATAGTAGTGTCCAAATATATTTACAACCAAATCGAATCGCATTCTCAATGTAACATGTATCAATGTATAAGAATAAAAGCGATGTATCAAAAGTATTGTAAAATGTGTATGTGATTATTTACAAGTGAGAAAAGTATGTTAACTTAATGCAATATTAAGTATTTTATTTATTTTTGGGTTTTTGTTAAATATGTACAAACAAATGTTCTAAAGAAAAAATGTTTTAAGTTAAAGAAAACTAATATTTATACATTTTAGTTAATGTTATATAAACAAAAGGGTTTTAAATAAAAAGTATTTAACTTAAAACGAACTAATTATTTATGTATCTTTTAATGTTTTATATACAAGAAAATTATTTAACTCAAAATTCTATTCTTTATGTATTTTTAACTATACTAAAAATAAAAAGTAATTAAGAAAAATTTTATATATAAAAAGAGTTAATGTATTATTTTATTTACAAAAAAAGGTTAAGTTATATAAAAAGAAAATAAAGGGATAAAATAAAAAAGGATTGATTTAAGAGTATAAAAAAAATAAAAAGGTTGAATGGGCCTTAGAGGGGAATTTGTACTTGGCCCAAAACAAAATTTGAAAAGATAATCAGAAGGGGGGGTATGCGCACTGAATCAGTTAAGCTTAGGCATGTTGATGGGGCGAACCGGCCCAATGGCATTTTACAACTTTTGTTTAGGGTTTGAACGAGTGTGTCTCAGAACTAGGGTTACACTTTGGCCTAGAACGGCGCCGCTTCCACCTTTGTCCTCTTCGTCTCTTCTTCGCTCGAACCATGGATTCTGAACAAAATTCCTCTTCGCCTATGGCCACCCAGCGCCACCGTCCATCACCTCCTCGCGTTTGTTCAAGCAGTGATAAAAAGAAAGGTAAAGATTTATGTTCTTTCAATTTTTTAGGGTTTCAGATTTCCATTCTTGCATGTTTTACTTTTG
Source organism: Vicia faba (assembly GCA_948472305.1). Classification (NCBI taxonomy): domain Eukaryota; kingdom Viridiplantae; phylum Streptophyta; class Magnoliopsida; order Fabales; family Fabaceae; genus Vicia; species Vicia faba. The sequence continues at coordinate 1,395,337,361 of OX451736.1, read as the reverse complement.
TGTTCGGATTTTTTATTATCATTATTTTCTGTGTGAGGCGTGAAAAGAAAAGGAAGAGTTTTCTACCTTTGTTGGCTTTTGGAGACGGAGGAGTGGAGAAATGGACTGGAGGCGCTTTAGGTGGCCGGAGGCGAGGGAGTATGATGTTGTGCTAGCTTTGTGGCCTTCCCTGGTATTCGTATCTTGTTCTCCTCTGTGGTTTTATGATGATATTTTTCTGAAAGCCCTAGATTGTTCACTTCTGCATCTTTTTCCTTTCTTTTGCTTGCTTGCTTCTGGATATTAATGATGATAGCTCTGAGATATCTTGTTGGTTTGAATGCTTCAGTGTTTGATTTCTGGCTGCTTGAATGCTTGCCTATTTGCTTCTTTTCCTCTTCTTCTATTTGCCTCTGAGATGCTTGTTGAAATGTTGATGTTGATTTTGAGTATTGTTTTTGTTGGACCCAGTGATGAGCCTAGCTCTGAGGGTTTGTTTGGATATGTGCGATTCTGATTCTGAGTTGCCTGTTGTTTCACTTCTGGCTGCTTGCTCTGTATGATTATTTGATGATATTCTTGCTTATGCCAATGATGATGATATTGACTCTGAGATTGCCTAGTTTCTATTGACTTTTTTCTTCTTCTTTCTTATCAATGATGATTGTTCTGAGATAGTTTCAATATTGTTTTTCCTCTCTTTGGCATTTGAGAACTTTGTTGGTTATTTTGGTTTTGATTTGTGCGGGTTTTCTGGCTTGAAGACAGTTTGACAGGTTATGTTGTGATATGCTGGTTTGAAAGCTTAAGGTTTAGGCTTCAGGCTTGTATGGCTTGAGGGTTTGAACAGGTTTACAGGCAGGAGGCAAGCTTGGGTTGCAGTTTTGCTTCAGACTTGTGTTACAGTTTGTAGCCTATGCAGGTTAAGGCTTGAGGTTACAGGCTTCTGTTTTTTGTTACAGTTTGTGGTGAGCTTGGTTTCTTTGTGTTATGTGGTTCTGTGTTTGAAACAGGTTTGGCTTGTTTTAGGTTTTTGACACCGTTTGGAGGATTTTGGCTTTGTGTTGTTTTTTTGTTATGTTGTTCTGCCTCCTCCTTTTTTGTTCTGGTATATCTTGTTTATATCTTTAAGCCGCAAGCATGCTGTACTGTAAGCCTCTTCTCTCTCTCCTCCTCTCTCTATCAGAAAAAGCATTGTTTATTGCTTACTGTACTATCTACTCTGAAAAAGGGTTGGCCTTGAAAATGATGATATTTTGAATGTTGCTTGCATTGTATCTTTCCTCTGCACATTCCAGATTTCCTGCATATCTCTTGTGTACTTTGTTGACAACTTTATTGGCTTTTGATATCTTTGACAGTTTGACAGCTTTGCACTTGGTTAGGCATTTTTCAGTTTGCATATGTCCAGTTCAGTTTGGATTTTGTAATTCAGTTTAGTTTCTTGCAACTTGGTTGACATTTTTGTTGACACTTTGCAAAATGAAATTATGCAGCCTTGGGCATTTTGTTCAAATTTGCAGCCTTGTACATTTTTTTATATTTGCAAGCATATAAATTCTTTCCCTCTTTGTGAACCAAGAATTTTCTTGTGATTTGCAGAGAGGGCAAACAAACTGATTCCGGCCAACTCTTTTAATGATGAGTTTTAAATATCTGTCTGCCTTTGATTTCATCTGTGTTGACTTCTCTTCTTTTTTTGTTTTTGCAGATGAAAATCAATTGAGCGATGGGGAGCATCAGTAGAAGATGAAGACTTTAGGAAAATTAGGATGCAATTTTATTTTACTTTTAATCATTGTAATAAATATTATTATAAATACTTGTAAATAAATACTGTATTTAAATAACACTTGTACAAATAATTAAAAATAAATAAAAGTCTTTTTATTGTCAGATATCTCTTTTATTTCAACTGTCTATTTAATTATTTAAGCTTTCTTGAATTAAAATAACTGGAAGTAGATCCAATTATTCTAACTTAGATAAAATAAATAATTAACAAACATTGTAGTCTTGCAATCAATAATAAACCCGGCGTCCCAATTAAACATAAGCAATGCACAGTTAATCAAACAAACGTCCACATGTATTTTCTTTTACTGATTATACCAAACACTGCAAGTTCTCAATTCAAATGCCTCAGCTCATATCTCAGAGTAAATTGAAAATAACTATAGAATTAATTCTTTCTGAGAATGCGCGCACAAACCCTAGTTCTTGATTTATTGTCAAAGAAGCGCCTGCCTGATCAAACCCTAAGCCCAACTCAACCAAACCCTAATAATCTGCTTGAACTGTTCCAGAGTCCATGAAAACCCTAATTTGGATAGACTGGTAAGAAAAAGTCTGTTTGACTGATTCTTACGCCAATCTGAAAAGTCAGGGAAAACCCGAAGCTGTGATTTCTTGTGGAAAAATAGGAGGGCAAATTTTGGGGTAGAACAGTTGCCCCTGTTCAATCTTCTTGAACCTGAAGAGTTAGATTGGCAAGTTTGCCTTTCGCGACTCGAGGGTAAAAGGATATTGGACACTAGAGTACCCAAAAAATTTGCACTCGGTGATGTGATGGTAGAGGGAATGGGCTTAAAGATGCCATTTGGTGATGGGCTTAGAGATGCCATCTAGGGATGTGACAGGATCTTATCGGGGGATGGGCTTAGAGATTCCATCTGGAAATTGCTGGTAGGAGGATGGGCTTAGAGATGCCATCTGGAAATGTTTGTTGAACTGTATGTCATTGGTGAGTGGATGAGTATCAAAAAGGTATCCATGTTTTGGAAAATCTCTGAACTGGGGGTTTGAACAAGCAATAGATTGACATCCATGTTTGGAGAATCCGTAAACTGTTTTCAGGAGTTGAAGTTGAATAAGCAATAGATCAGCATCCATGTTGGGAAGCGTCCATGAACTGTTTTCAGAGGTTGAAGAATCTGAACAAGCGATAGGTTAACATCCGTGTCTGGAGAACCCGTAAACTGTTTTCAGAAATCTTGAAGTTGAATAAGCAATAGAGCAGCATCCATGTTGGGAAGCGTCCGTAAACTGTTTTCAAAAGTTGAGTCTGAACAAGCGATAGATTAACCTCCGTGTTTGGAGAATCCGTAAACTGTTTTCAGAAGTCTTAAATCTGAACAAGCGATAGGTTAACATCCATATCTGGAGAACCCGTAAACTGTTTTTCAGAGGTCTTGAAGTTGAATAAGCAATAGAGCAGCATCCATGTTGGGAAGCGTCCGTAAACTGTTTTCAGAAGTCTTGAAGAATCTGAACAAGCGATAGGTTAACATCCGTGTCTGGAGAACCTGTAAACTGTTTTCAGAAGTCTTGAAATTGAATAAGCAATAGATTGACATCCGTGTTTGGAGAATTCGTAAACTTGATTCAAAAGTTGAAGTTAAAGCTTATTAATTTTATCCTGAAAATGGTAAAATATTAGCTGAAACACAAAGTTATGTTGCATGAAATGTATGATGCAATGTATGTTATATCAATGTATATGATATGAATGTAATGAATGCGCATGTAAGCTGATGAGTTGTCTTGCTGAAGATAGATGAATCCTGGATAGCCGGAGATAATAGAATCTTGACTGCTGCCGGGGAAAATGAATCTTTGACTGCTGCAATAGATTGAAAATCCTTTGATTGTTGAAAGTGAGAAATCCTGGGACCACTGTTGGGGAATCAGGAGCTTGGGTTGTATGCCGATCTACTGGGGATTCCTGTCTTGAGTAGATCTTCACTATGGAATATCTGAATATCCTGTGAGGAACTGAGAATGAGAGTCTTCATTCTGCTTGGGGATTGATAGTTGGAAGTTTTAGCTCCGCTGGGGATTACAAGAACCTTTTGATTGCTGCAGGTATTGATCTGGGATCTTGAAAAGGTTGGTCAGTGAGATAGTTGTCCTGGCTGGTTTCAGGTATTAATCTCTGACCTGAGAAAGAAATATAGTTTTCCTGGCTTGCTACAGGTATTAATCTTCAATCTCTTCATGTAGATGGTTTCCTGGCTTGCTACAGGTATTAATCCACAATCAGTCGTCCACAGATATTTTCCTGGCTTGCTACAGGTATTAATCCGGAACTTAAGAAAGGTTGGTCAAGGAGATACTGTCCTGGCTGGTTTCAGGTATTGATCTCTGACCTGAGAAAGAAAGGCTTCCTGGCTTGTTTCCGGTATTACTCTTCAATCTCTTCATGTAGATAATTTCCTGGCTTGCTACAGGTATTAATCCACAATCAGTCGTCCACAGATATTTTCCTGGCTTGCTACAGGTATTAATCCGGAACTTAAGAAAGGTTGGTCAAGGAGATACTGTCCTGGCTGGTTTCAGGTATTGATCTCTGACCTGAGAAAGAAAGGCTTCCTGGCTTGTTTTAGGTATTACTCTTCAATCTCTTCATGTAGATGGTTTTCCTGGATGGTTACAGGTATTAATCTACAATCAGTCGTCCACAGATATTTTTCTGGCTTGCTACAGGTATTAATCTGGAACTTGGGTTATACGCCACTTTGAGAATGAGAATCTTCATTCTGTTGGGGGTCAGAAATTGGGAGTATACCAATCTTCTAAGGTTTTAAGGATGAGAGTCTTCATTCTGTTAAGGGTCAGAAATCGGGAGTATACCAATCTTCAGAGGTTTCAAGGATGAGAGTCTTCATTCTTTGAGAGAAACAGATTTTTAGGAGCTTCAGTTGTCCGTTATCTTGTTGGTGGTTGTAACTTCCAGCAGGTGATGAAGGAAATTTTGATAATGATCGCAACTTCCAGCAGGTGATGAAGGAAATTTTGATAATGACCACAACTTCCAGCAGGTGATGAAGGAAATTTTGAACGTTCTTGAATTCCAGCAGGTGATGAAGGAATTTGATGATTACTACTCCAAAAGATGAAGGAATCTTTGACTACTACTCCAAAAGATGAAGGAATCTTTGACGACTACTACTCCAAAAGATGAAGGAATCTTTGACGACTACTACTCCAAAAGATGAAGGAATCTTTGACGACTACTACTCCAAAAGATGAAGGAATCTTTGACGACTACTACTCCAAAAGATGAAGGAATCTTTGACGACTACTACTCCAAAAGATGAAGGAATCTTTGACGACTACTACTCCAAAAGATGAAGGAATCTTTGACGACTACTACTCCAAAAGATGAAGGAATCTTTGACGACTACTACTCCAAAAGATGAAGGAATCTTACTGTCGATCAATCTGCATATGTTAAGAATGCTGTTGAAATGTAATTATCTTTGGAGAATAAATCCTTGACAAATGTTGGGGAAATAAACCCATGACTGCAGGTCTGCTAGAGAGGTGTCACCACTGCCCCTAGTATCAGATGCGTGTGATATTGCCAGGAAACTTGGACTGTTCGTAACCCTTGAGATTGGCATTCGAATGCCCCAAGCGATGGTGACGGAGACTTGCCCCAGGTTAATCTGCAATTGAGAGATTTGTTGAAATCTTGACTGGACTGCCCCAGGTTAACTGAACTTTGAAAGATCTGTTGAAACCTTGACTGGACTGCCCCAAGTTAACTGAACTTTGAAAGATTTGTTGAAACCTTGACTGGACTGCCCCAGGTTAATTGAGCTTTGAAAGATTTTGTTGAAATCTTGACTGGACTGCCCCAGGTTAACTGAATAGTGACATGTCATGCCCCCTTGTTGATAGGAGATTTGTCAATGGAAATGCCATCCTTTTTGAAGTGATTTTACTCACTGAGAGAGTTTTCATTCCTCCGAACATTCGTTGTAGGAATTTCTTCGCTGTCAAACAAATAAACATGTGCAAACAACGATATTCAAATAATGCAGAGTTTATGCTTGTCTCGAAGTTTTGAAAAATGCGTTTCTTAGCAGAAAACTTTTTGTAAGACAAATTCAACACAAGATTTAGGGCAAAGCCTTACAGGAGTCAGGATACCTTTTGAAACAGTATGCTTTCGAACTAACCCGTGCTTCAATTAGGACTTTTGAAGGATTGTAACGTGGCTTGGTTCCGGTTTAAGAAACAAAGGATAAAGGCTCAAAGTATATTTGTACCCACCCTCTCTTCGTGATGTTCTTCAATCCTAAACTCAGTTAATTGTGCGTCGAACTCTATTCGAGTTTGGAACGAATTTTTGGTGATGGTTCACACCAATTGAATTTTGTGGGAAGGCAGTCATTTTTGCAACATTTTTCATGTTGTTGAGGATTTGCAATGATCTCTTTCTTTTGATTTGTTATCCCTAACTTTTGCCTGACTGTTCCTGTTTTCAAGATTACAGTCAGCGGGATGCCCCAGGTTTCTTAAGCCTCCTTTATAGGTTTTGGCTTAGTGGGCTTTTCACTTTTGAGAGGTAATGACTGCCTATGAGATAAGGAACCATCATTGCCTTTTGATTCCCAAGGAATGTCTTTCTTGATGTCATTCGTTTGTATTACGAACTGAAAGTTTTGCGACTTCAATGCGCACCTTTTTTGAATTAACTGAGAGACTACCCTGCCCCAGGTTTAATCAAAGGTTTTAATTTGTTCAGAACAGAAAACTCCTACTTCTTTGGCTCGAAGGGGTTGACTAGGGATTATCTTCCTTATAACTTCAGTGTTTGGGAATTGAAAGAAATGCCTGTACATCATCAGCAAGGTCTGTTCAAAAGCATACTGTATGAGAATATGGTATTGTTTCGTCATCCTCCCTCTAAAGGCTTGCAGCTTTTTATCAAGAGTTAAATATCATAAAGAAAGCATAGGAGTAGTGAAAACGAATGGATGAATTCAATACAAACATATGCAATGCATTAATGAAATAGAGTTTGACATTAATAGATAATTGTTTGAATAACAAAAAAAATTACAACTTGAAAAATTCAGATGGAACAAAAAGTCTCTCAGTTTGAGCTTTGTCATCTTAGGTGGTGAACCTTTGGCAGAAGAACTCAGTCTGGCCATCTTGTGTGAACTCCAGCATTCCTTCGTCGATTAGGTTTTGAATCTTGTACTTCAACGCCCAACAATCATTTGTATCATGTCCACAATATCATTGTCCAAACCCGGCATATCTTGGTAGGACCAAGAAAACACATCAACATACTCTTTGAGAAGTTCCAACATCTTCTCTTTAACTTCCGGGATAAGCAGTGCTCCGACTTTGACTTCCTTTCTATCTTCTTCATCACCCAAGTTGACCAACTCTAAAGGTTCTTCAAACGGTTGAATGATCTTCTCATCATGCTCAAGCAAACGGGAAATTTCAACAGGAATCTCTTCATCATCCTCTTCTTCGGCTCTGAACACAGGGAATTCAAAGTTGGGAGAGGGCATAGGATCATTGTTTTCAATGGTTAAATCATGGATTAATCTGCACATATGATTATGCTTTATTTTAGAAATCGATTTGTACAAATAAAACAAAAGGTTATTATATTTCCTATTACTACCAATTAATTTTCATTACTATTTCCCAGAAAAAAAGTGAAAAAATAAAACAGTAGTGGACAAAATAACATTTTTATTCATGAAGGGAAATACTTGAAACAAAGAGCCCAGACATTTTCTCTTTTGCCTTGGGCAGAGCAAAAGGATTTATTTTCAACATAGCGAAATTTTTTTTCAAAAATAAAACAAAACATTACTCAGAAATGTGCATCACAGCAGGAACATCAACAACAATCCAGTTCTGGAAAACCACTCCATGCGTTACGAAAAATGTTGGATGATGCATGATATGGGATGCAAATGATCGTTCATTTTGATAGTTTTATTTTCAAAAAATGTTGATGGATGCATGGATGAATGATAATGCAATCAGTTACACACAAGTTCACAAACATGGGGTTCAAAGGTTCAACGTTTAGCATGGAGTCGAGGGTAAAACCCACCCAAAGGTATGTACTAACGGTTCAATCACACCTGTAAGACAATGTTCTAAGAGTTCCCAGAGTCTACATCCCTCCTTCGGATATTGCCGACGTCTTGATTACTCAATAATTAGCAATATTCTCAAGAGAAACTCGTCCGAGCGTAGCATCGCGTAACAACTATTTCCGAATTACTCCGTTATAGTCTCCGCGCTACACGTAAAAAGGCCAAGATGGGTTAAGGTTCTACGGTCCTCAACTTCTCGGGCTCCTAGGTCGAAAATAATAATGTCTTCCCGATTACTCGGTAAACAAATATTAAGTTCAAGAGGGCCTTCCATTGAGTGGGGGATCTCATGCCTCCTTCTTCGGGATTACTCCCTCAAAGTTAACATGACTATACCGCCCGTCCTATTCCTTAAGTGTTACTTAATCCGGGTATAGGATTCGTCCTTTGCAAAAAAACCCAAACACCCCAATTTAAACGCATAAACAAGAAAATCTAATCACAATAAAACAGATAAAACAAATTAGGCTTAACCCACTTAGGGATGGACCAGCAAGAGGTCAATCTATCCCCAGCAGAGTCGCCAATTCTGTAGCGATAAAAAATGTAGCAGGGTAAATCGGAGATCGAATTATTGATTAATTCGTCTCACAAAAGCAAGAGTCGCCACCGCGCTTTATTATTTCCAAGGGAAAAGGGGAAAGAGCGAAATAAAATCCTAAATATGCAATGTAAAATAATACTTTTTTTAAAATAATAAAAATACAAGGCGTTTTTGAAAAGATCTATGGTTCGGGGGTTGGTTATACAATGGGAAGGTATTAGCACCCAATGTATCTATAGTACTCTATAGGAACCTTTTGAAATATCTATTTATTAAAATTGTTCGTTTGATTGAAAAATAAATTGTTTTGGCCGAAAAGGGGTACGGACGGGTTTTTTGAAGGGACGACGACCTAATGTCGAAGTTTTGGCTTAAAAGGGTATAAGTTTTGAAAAGATTGAATATTTGAGAAAAAATTGCCCTAAGTTTTTAATGAAATGCGAATGTTCGCGCGATTGGATTTGAGGACATGAAGTCAACAAATTTATCGTTTTTCCCTTGGATTTAAACGTAAAAGAATAAACAAGTAAATATGAAATAATTAAACATAAAAATTATGCGGATAATGATTAAATAACAACAGTTAAATAAATGACTAAATGGTGTAAATATGCATTTTTTAGATTTTTGTTTAATGTATGTAAAACAAAAGAATTAATTAAGAAAAATAGAAATGTTTTTTTTAGGGTTTTATAAGTTTCTATTTTTTATATATTTTGCATTAGTATTAACTGAAACGAGGGGAATAATTTAAAGAAAATAATATGTTTTTTTTAATTAATTTTTTAATTTTAAGTCATTTTTACTTTTTATATGTTTTTAGAGTTTTTTATTTAAAGCATTATTTTTTAGTAATTATTAAATACTCAAACTAAATGAATACTTAAAACTAACTTAAACCTAATTAAAAAGGGATATTCAAAATTACCAAATAATCCTAAAATTAAATTTAATAAAAACAAAAGGTAAAATGTTTTAATTAAATTATTCTATTGATTAAATTATTAATTATAAGATTAATATAATTCTAAAAAAAAAGGAAATAAAAGAAGAACAAAAGAAATGAGTATCAAAGAAAGAAAAAGGGTGGATAAAAGGATTATGGGCCAAAAGGGTTTTAAAGAGGCCAAAAGAAAACAAGCAGAAAGGGGGGGTGCCAAGGGAATTCGTGGGCTTAAGGCAGGAAAAGGGTGAAAGTCCATTTGTTCACTAATTTATTTTTTAGGGTTAACACTTTGTTAGTTTGTAAAATTAGATTAGGGCTAAAGCTTGAACAGAGGCGCCGCTTGTACTTGTCTTCTTCGCTCGCGTTCTTCTCCGATCGTCCTTCATGTCCTCGCCTGAGTTCTCCCTTGTCCGCGCGATTTGCCTTCGCCCGAGCCACCAACATCTCTTTCCCCATGCGTCGCTCCGTGGAACGGTGAAGAGGTGATGATTCGCATTAAGTTTTATGATTTTTTTTGCATGTAATGATTTGATGTTATTGGATTCTGACTTCGTTTTTTCTTACATGATTTGTTGAGTTGGTAAAAAAAGAAAAGGGAAGAACAAGGCTACCTTTAATGGAGGAAAGGGAGAGACGTTATGGAGGCTCGATGGCGGAGGAAAAAAAGCGCGATGCGGTGGCTCACTCCCGGTATTTCGTTCCTTTGTCCCTTTTGTTTAGTGGTTTGATGATGTTGTTGGAAGCCCTATGTGATATTTCTTCTTCTTCTGACTTTGCCTTGCTTTGCTTGAACTGTGGCCTTCGAAAACTTTTCTCTCTTCTTCTTTTGCTTTGATTTCGTACGCTTTATTAATGGCCTATGATGCTATGCTGAGGCTTTGGTATTCTTGGGTTTGGAAATTGGTTTATAAGGTTTTGACAATGGTTCTGGTTTTGATGGTACAGATTTATGGTTTCAGGCCATATTGTTTGATTTATGTGGGTTTGGCAGGTTTAACAGTAGGCTATTGTTTTTTTTAGGCCATAGAATGAGGATTGTGAAGATGGTTTTATGGTTCTTAGGCCATATTGGTTTCAGGTTTGTGCAGATTGTATGTTCTTGGTTTATAAGTTTGGTTTTATGCTGGTTAATGGTTTAACTGGTTTTGGGACAGGATGGTACAGGTTTGGTTTATGGCAGTAGGTTCCTACTGGTTTTTGTGTTTGGCCATAAGGTTTTGGTTTTGAAATGGTTTAGGCCATGAAGGTTTAATGCAGTAGCAGGTTGATGGTTTAGGAGTTTGATTTGGTTCTATGCGGGTTTAGGAGTTTGAGAAAAATGGCCTTTTGTTTTACAGTTCTTTTTGTGTTTTTGAAGGCTTGGAGAAAAATGGTTTCGTTTTGATAGCTTTTGTTTTTTCAAAGCTTGAAGGTAGATTGAACTCTCTGAATTTTTTGAAGGGGGTTTTGTGTTGTTATCCGTTGGTTTGGCATTGAGGTTATGTTATCAGGTTTTACATATTTTAACTATATCTCTGCCTTCTCTCTGCACATTACTGCTTCATCCAGTTTGTTGGTATTCTTTTTCTATGCTCCTTTTTCTTATTGCATTGCTGCTGTTCTGTCTGTATTCTATTTCCTGCCTAAACCAAAACCTGCAAAACCAAACTTCTTTCTCTCTTCTCTCTCTCAGTACATTGATGCATAAAATGATGTGTACTGCTTTTTTTCTGAAATTGTAACAGAGCTGGAATATGATGAATGAGGAAATATTATATTGCTTGCATAAAATGTTTTGAAACTGCATAATCTTTTGACTTGCAAAAGGCACAGTAGAGGAGCCTATGTGTTTTGGACTCTTCTTAAATTGTTGCATAGGTTTACGTTGCATTTTTTGGAATTGAAAATGCATGTGCTGTTGTATTAGTATTATGCATATGATGTTAATTCTTTGTATGAATTGATGTATATGTTGTTTGAAATATGCAGTTGGATTTTTGAAAATGCAATTGATTTTAATTATGCAGTTTTGAAAAATAAAAATGAATTTGTGCATGTTTTAAATTGTGCATTCATTTATGAAACTAAAAATTCCTCCCTTTTTTGTGAACCGGGAGAAATCCCGTGATTTGCAAAAAAGGGTAAACTGATTCCAGCCGTTGCTTTTAATGATGAACACTAAATAATTTTTCCGCCTTAATTATTTGTTCAATTCTAATTTTCTTTTAATCGTTTTGCAGGTAAAATCAAATGAGCAGACAAAAAGGCATTGGATAGAAGATTTAGAATTAGAAAACATTAGATTAGTTTTTATTTCATTTTAACTTTGTAAAATTATTATTATAAATTCGTTGTAAATAAATACAGTATTTACACAATAATTGTACAATTAGAAGAAAATGAATAAAATTCCAATATTTGCCAATTAATTCCTTCTTTCTCTTTAATTATTTATTTTATCGTTTATAATTCTTTAAATTGTATAATAATTGAAAATAAATTTCAATTACTTAAATTCAGAATAATAAACAAGCAAATAAATAAATATCATTGATCAATTAATAGTTTCAATTATTTAATTCATTATTCATAATTTTCTAAATTATAATAATTAAAAATAGAATTTCAATTATTTAACTTAGACTGATAAATAATTAAATAATCATTACTGACCAATTAATGAACTTTTTTCAAATATTTATTATATTATTCATAAATCTTTAAATTATGTAATAACTGAAAATAAATTCCAATTACTTAAATTTAAGATAGTGAATAATAAATAAACACTGTCTGCGCGATTAATATACCTCTTCTCTAATATTTATTTTTATTACCTATAAATCTTTAAATTATATAACAATTGAAAATAAATTCCAATTATTTAAATTTAAGATAATAGATAATTAATAAACATTGTTTTAGCATGAATCAATTAATAATTTAGTGTTCAAAATAAACAGTTCTCGGCCTGAAAAAAGTTATGAAAATTTTAAAAAATCAAAACGCTTGCCATGTAATGATGCAGATAGGAGATGATATCTTAGGTCAAAATTTGGGGTACAACAGCTGCCCCTATTTAAGTTTCTTCTATCCGGAGATATGAAGATTGAAATCTTCGTTTCGACGAGATTGAAGGTACTTAAATACATAATTACGCAAATTTTGTCCTAAGATGCCGCCCTTATGTTTGATATGAATGCAGTGATTGAATTCACAGAGAGATATGGTATGCAACAAGACAATGTTGGAGGAATCGAACACCAACAGAACACAGAGACATGGATTATACCTTACTGGGGAAACAAGCTATCGACTTCAAACGACAGACTCTTGACAGCGAATAAAATTGAGGAAAACGACCTCTGACCCTAACAAAGAAGGCATCTTGCATAGGCCATAAAACAGATTATTGACCCAAAACAGTGAGCTCACAACTCAAGTTCAATGATAGACAGAGAGTACCAAATTTGCCGATGATGGGTTACCAACTTCTGAAGGTAAAGATTCAACAAACTTTCTCCGCGAGATTTCCGGAGAGATACCAATTAATGCTGCAGTAATAAGATTGTAGATACGCAAGTTGTTCAAATAAAGAAACTGCCACTGGCCATCCAGGGGTGTCAATAACATACAAGTTGCTCAAATAAAGAAGCTGCCACTTGCTGTTTTCCAAAAATACTAATAACGCGCAAGTTGCTCAAATAAAGAGACCGCCGCCTGCCGTCCAAAGAAAATACCAATAACATACAAGTTGCTCAAATAAAGAAGCTGCCGCTTGTCGTTTTCCAAAGAAAAAAAGATAATAACGCACTAGTAGCTCGTGAAGAGCTGCTGCTTGGCGCTTTCCAAAAATGATAACGCACTAGTAGCTCGTGAAGAACTGCTGCTTGGCGCTTTCCAAAAAAATGATAACGCACTAGTAGCTCGTGAAGAGCTGCTGCTTGGCGCTTTCCACAAATGATAATGCACTAGTAGCTCGTGAAGAACTGTTGCTTGGCGCTTTCCACAAGATAGTAACGTACAAGTTGCTCGTGAAGAGCTGCCGCTTGTCGTTTTCCAACGGTGTCTATAACGTACAAGTTGCTCATGAAGAGCTGCCGCTTGCCGTTTTCCAAAGAATAACTTAGAAGGAAATTGCGATGACACCGGCAGAGAATAACATCTTCGTCAAAAAGAAACATGAATCAATCTTTCCGAGGATATCATATACTTAAACGTGCAAAATAAATACACCAACTGTCTAGGTCGCAATTTCACTGGGGAAAATCAACGAGATAGCCTATGCAAGAGGCAGCAACTTCATCCAGGAATAACTAGAGAGACAACAGTCAAACAAGACTCTACCCATTGAGAAAGTAACTCGATTGGGAATTCATCCCTATCAAAAAAGGACAGGGTAAGCTGAATAAAAAATCATCCACGAGGATTAGCTTAGTTGGGGAATTTAGAAAGGAAGCACATTTTCTACCTAAGCTAACCTTCTACTTGGAAAGAAACATGTATGTTATTTGAATGAACAAAGTACGATCCAAAAGTCAACGGCAAAATGTGAGTATGCGCGCATGATATAAGTGTGAATGAATAAATGAATGTTATGCTGACAAAACGAACAGATGGAATATCTGAAGACGCTAAGATGTCGCGAAAAGATAGATACTCGGCCAATCTTAAAGAAGACAGAAAATAACTGGAACTGGAACCACACAGCAACATCAGAGCGTAACACGCCACAAGGCTCAAGTCTTCTGAGGAGAAAAGTATTCAAATCCAATCTTACAAAACCAATAGACCACTGGCAGAAGACAAAGCGTACCACACTACAGAAATCTGCTCAAATAAAGATAACCAAAACAACGCTTAACTGGAAAAACTGGGGAGTCACCAAACTTAGTACCACGAGAAACGCAAGCTTACACAACCAACACCTCATGACGATTTTGAAATAAAAACATGTTCATCATGCAAGGATAAAATACTGTATTGTTTTGCATTTCATGGCTTGACCATCCTCAGAACAACTGTTAATATTCCTTTCATTATTCACGACACATTTTTAAAATAAGAAAACTTTAAATAACTTTGTTTCAAATATTTCCGTAAAAATTAAAATTTTGCCCACAAAAGGTAAATGCTCAAATTTCATTAATAAGATGGTAGTTCGCTAACAATGCGACTCCAACAGTTTACAAAAGTTTGGGAAATAGTACATGAAAAAAAAGGGTTACACAAAAACGATGATCACTATTCTCCCTAAAAAACTTCGAATTCCGAAATATGTTCGAATGCCAAGACTGGTCTGACCAAAAGCTTGCCTAAGCGAAATACTTCTTGACTGCATCGGCGTTCATGGGACGCAGGAGCTCGTCACCGTCCATATTGGTGAGAATCAAGGCACCACCAGAGAAGACTTTCTTAACGACATAGGGTCCTTCATAATTCGGATCCCACTTGCCCCTTGAATCAGGTTGGAAAGATAATATCTTTTTGAGCACAAGATCACCTTCTCTGAATTCGCGCGGTTGAACCTTCTTATCAAAAGCCTTCTTCATCCTCTGCTGATACAACTGACCGTGACACAAAGCTGTCAACCTCTTCTCTTCAATCAAATTCAACTGATCATATCTACTTTGACACCATTCGGCCTCAGAAAGTTTAGCTTCCATCAACACTCTCAGAGACGGGATCTCAACCTCCACGGGGAGTACTGCTTCCATACCATAAACTAGGGAAAATGGGGTTGTGCCTGTTGAAGTTCGAACTGAAGTACGGTACCCGTGCAAAGCAAACGGAAGCATTTCATGCCAATCTTTATAAGTTACCACCATCTTCTGGACAATCTTTTTAATATTCTTGTTAGCAGCTTCAACAGCCCCATTCATCTTCGGTCTGTAAGGAGAAGAATTATGATGTTCGATCTTGAACTCTTCACAAAGCTCTCTCATCATCTTGTTATTCAAATTCGAACCATTATCAGTGATAATCTTGCTCGGGATACCGTATCGACAAATGATCTGATTCTTGATAAATCTGACTACCACTTGTCTGGTTACATTAGCATAAGATGCTGCTTCCACCCATTTAGTAAAATAATCGATTGCTACCAAGATGAAACGATGACCATTTGAAGCTTTGGGTTCAATCATTCCAATCATATCAATGCCCCACATAGAGAAAGGCCAAGGTGAAGAGATAACATTGAGTAGGGTCGGCGGCACGTGCATCTTGTCCGCATAAATCTGGCATTTATGACACTTCTTCACATACTTGCAACAATCCGATTCCATCGTCATCCAATAGTAACCAGCTCTCAGCATCTTTCTAGCCATTGCATGTACGTTGGCATGAGTGCCAAAGGATCCTTCATGTACTTCTTGCATCAGCATGTCTGCTTCACGTCTGTCTACACATCTGAGCAAGACCATGTCATAATTCCTCTTATACAAAACTTCTTCATTGAGAAAGAAACTGCTTGCTAATCTTCTCAACGTCTTCCTATCTTTGTTGGATGCCCCAGGCGGATACTCTTGAGTTTTAAGAACACGTTTAATGTCATAGAACCACGGTTTGTCGTCGGTAACCTCTTCTACCGAGAACACATGAGCAGGTCTGTCAAGGCGCATGACTCAGATCGTAGGCACATCGTTCCAACCATTTACTTGAAACATTGAAGACAAAGTAGCTAAAGCATCAGCCATTTGGTTCTCATCTCTAGGGATATGATGTAATTCCACTTTATTGAAGAAGGTTAACAATCTTCTAGCATAGTCTCTGTAAGGGATCAAACCAGGATGACGAGTCTCCCATTCTCCTTTGATTTGATTAATTACCAATGCCGAATCTCCGTAAATATCAAGAATCTTAATCCTTAGATCCACTGCTTCTTCGAGACCCATAATACAAGCCTCATATTCCGCCACGTTGTTCGTGCAGTCAAACTTCAGTCTCGCCGTGAACGGGATATGAGTACCTCGAGGAGTGACGATGATTGCCCCAATTCCACTTCCATAAGAGTTCACAGCTCCGTCAAATATCAAACCCCAACGGGATTCAGGATCAGGTCCTTCTTCATGTAACGGCTCTTCACAATCTTTAGCTTTCAAGTACATAACATCTTCATCCGGGAAATCAAACTTGATGGATTGATAATCTTCAATTGGTTGGTGAGCCAAATGATCGGCTAAAATGCTCCCTTTGATTGCTTTCTGAGTGTGATACTCAATGTCATATTCGGATAACAACATCTGCCAACGGGCTATTCTTCCAGATAAGGCGGGCTTCTCAAAGATATACTTGATCGGGTCCATTTTGGAGATCAACCAAGTGGTGTGGTTAATCATATACTGGCGCAGACGGCGAGCAGCCCAAGCTAAAGCACAACAGGTTTTCTCAAGCAATGATTATCGAGACTCACAGTCTGTGAATTTCTTACTCAGATAATATACAGCATGTTCCTTTCTTCCAGTCTCATCTTGTTGACCAAGCACGCATCCCATGGAATCTTCCAATATAGTCAGGTACATAATCAATGGTCTTCCTTCCACCGGAGGAATCAAAATGGGAGGTTCAAGCAAATATTCTTTGATGCTATCAAAAGCTTTCTGACAATCTTTTGTCCACACACATCCTTGGTTCTTTCGGAGAAGCTTGAAAATCGGCCCACAGGTAGCAGTCATATGAGATATAAATCTAGAAATATAGTTCAATCTCCCAAGGAATCCTCTTACTTGTTTTTCCGTCTTGGGTGCGGGCATTTCTCGAATAGCTTTGACTTTATCGGGATCTACTTTAATACCTTTCTGACTGACAATGAAACCCAAAAGTCTTCCAGAACGAACACCAAAAGTGCACTTGTTGGGATTCAGACGGAGCTTATACTTTCTCAAACGCTGGAATAACTTCAATAAATGTTCCAAATGATCTTCTTCAGTTTGTGATTTGGAAATCATGTCATCCACATACACTTCGATCTCTTTATGCATCATATCATGGAACAAAGCAGTCATGGCCCTTTGGTATGTTGCACCAGCATTCCTCAAACCAAATGGCATAACCCGATAACAAAATGTTCCCCAAGGTGTAATGAAAGTTGTCTTCTCCATGTCTTCTGGTGCCATCTTGATTTGATTGTAACCAGAGAAACCATCCATGAAAGAAAAGACTTTTAACTTTGCGGTACTGTCGACCAATACGTCAATATGCGGTAATGGGAAGTCATCCTTTGGGCTAGCTCTATTCAAATCTCTATAGTCTAAACACATCCGAACTTTGCCATCTTTCTTAGCAACAGGCACTATGTTGGCTAACCACTGAGGATAGACCGATGTAACAAGGAAACCTGCATTAATCTGCTTCTGAACTTCCTCTTTGATCTTGTCAGCCATATCGGGACGAGTCTTTCTCAACTTCTGCTTAATAGGCGGACATTCAGGTCTCAACGGTAAACGATGCTCCACAATATCATTGTCCAAACCCGGCATATCTTGGTAGGACCAAGCAAATACATCAACATACTCTTTGAGAAGTTCCAACATCTTCTCTTTAACTTCCGGGATAAGCAGTGCTCCGACTTTGACTTCCTTTCTATCTTCTTCATCACCCAAGTTGACCAACTCTAAAGGTTCTTCAAACGGTTGAATGATCTTCTCATCATGCTCAAGCAAACGGGAAATTTCAACAGGAATCTCTTCATCATCCTCTTCTTCGGCTCTGAACACAGGGAATTCAAAGTTGGGAGAGGGCATAGGATCATTGTTTTCAATGGTTAAATCATGGATTAATCTGCACATATGATTATGCTTTATTTTAGAAATCGATTTGTACAAATAAAACAAAAGGTTATTATATTTCCTATTACTACCAATTAATTTTCATTACTATTTCCCAGAAAAAAAGTGAAAAAATAAAACAGTAGTGGACAAAATAACATTTTTATTCATGAAGGGAAATACTTGAAACAAAGAGCCCAGACATTTTCTCTTTTGCCTTGGGCAGAGCAAAAGGATTTATTTTCAACATAGCGAAATTTTTTTTCAAAAATAAAACAAAACATTACTCAGAAATGTGCATCACAGTAGGAACATCAACAGCAATCCAGTTCTGGCAAACCACTCCATGCGTTACGAAAAATGTTGGATGATGCATGATATGCGATGCAAATGATCGTTCATTTTGATAGTTTTTTTTTCAAAAAATGTTGATGGATGCATGGATGAATGATAATGCAATCAGTTACACACAAGTTCACAAACATGGGGTTCAAAGGTTCAACGTTCAGCATGGAGTCGAGGGTAAAACCCACCCAAAGGTATGTACTAACGGTTCAATCACACCTGTAAGACAATGTTCTAAGAGTTCCCAGAGTCTACATCCCTCCTTCGGATATTTCTGACGTCTTGATTACTCAATAATTAGCAATATTCTCAAGAGAAACTCGTCCGAGCGTAGCATCGCGTAACAACTATTTCCGAATTACTCCGTTATAGTCTCCGCGCTACACGTAAAAAGGCCAAGATGGGTTAAGGTTCTACGGTCCTCAACTTCTCGGGCTCCTAGGTCGAAAATAATAATGTCTTCCCGATTACTCGGTAAACAAATATTAAGTTCAAGAGGGCCTTCCATTGAGTGGGGGATCTCATGCCTCCTTCTTCGGGATTACTCCCTCAAAGTTAACATGACTATACCACCCGTCCTATTCCTTAAGTGTTACTTAATCCGGGTATAGGATTCGTCCTTTGCAAAAAAACCCAAACACCCCAATTTAAACGCATAAACAAGCAAATCTAATCACAATAAAACAGATAAAACAAATTAGGCTTAACCCACTTAGGGATGGACCAGCAAGAGGTCAATCTATCCCCAGCAGAGTCGCCAATTCTGTAGCGATAAAAAATGTAGCAGGGTAAATCGGAGATCGAATTATTGATTAATTCGTCTCACAAAAGCAAGAGTCGCCACCGCACTTTATTATTTCCAAGGGAAAAGGGGAAAGAGCGAAATAAAACCCTAAATATGCAATGTAAAATAATACTTTTTTTAAAATAATAAAAATACAAGGCGTTTTTGAAAAGATCTATGGTTCGGGGGTTGGTTATACAATGGGAAGGTATTAGCACCCAATGTATCTATAGTACTCTATAGGAACCTTTTGAAATATCTGTTTATTAAAATTGTTCGTTTGATTGAAAAATAAATTGTTTTGGCCGAAAAGGGGTACGGACGGGTTTTTTGAAGGGACGACGACCTAATGTCGAAGTTTTGGCTTAAAAGGGTATAAGTTTTGAAAAGATTGAATATTTGAGAAAAAATTGCCCTAAGTTTTTAATGAAATGCGAATGTTCACGCGATTGGATTTGAGGACATGAAGTCAACAAATTTATCGTTTTTCCCTTGGATTTAAACGTAAAAGAATAAACAAGTAAATATGAAATAATTAAACATAAAAATTATGCGGATAATGATTAAATAACAACAGTTAAATAAATGACTAAATGGTGTAAATATGCATTTTTTAGATTTTTGTTTAATGTATGTAAAACAAAAGAATTAATTAAGAAAAATAGAAATGTTTTTTTTAGGGTTTTATAAGTTTCTATTTTTTATATATTTTGCATTAGTATTAACTGAAACGAGGGGAATAATTTAAAGAAAATAATATGTTTTTTTTAATTAATTTTTTAATTTTAAGTCATTTTTACTTTTTATATGTTTTTAGAGTTTTTTATTTAAAGCATTATTTTTTAGTAATTATTAAATACTCAAACTAAATGAATACTTAAAACTAACTTAAACCTAATTAAAAAGGGATATTCAAAATTACCAAATAATCCTAAAATTAAATTTAATAAAAACAAAAGGTAAAATGTTTTAATTAAATTATTCTATTGATTAAATTATTAATTATAAGATTAATATAATTCTAAAAAAAAAGGAAATAAAAGAAGAACAAAAGAAATGAGTATCAAAGAAAGAAAAAGGGTGGATAAAAGGATTATGGGCCAAAAGGGTTTTAAAGAGGCCAAAAGAAAACAAGCAGAAAGGGGGGGTGCCAAGGGAATTCGTGGGCTTAAGGCAGGAAAAGGGTGAAAGTCCATTTGTTCACTAATTTATTTTTTAGGGTTAACACTTTGTTAGTTTGTAAAATTAGATTAGGGCTAAAGCTTGAACAGAGGCGCCGCTTGTACTTGTCTTCTTCGCTCGCGTTCTTCTCCGATCGTCCTTCATGTCCTCGCCTGAGTTCTCCCTTGTCCGCGCGATTTGCCTTCACCCGAGCCACCAACATCTCTTTCCCCATGCGTCGCTCCGTGAAACGGTGAAGAGGTGATGATTCGCATTAAGTTTTATGATTTTTTTTGCATGTAATGATTTGATGTTATTGGATTCTGACTTCGTTTTTTCTTACATGATTTGTTGAGTTGGTAAAAAAAGAAAAGGGAAGAACAAGGCTACCTTTAATGGAGGAAAGGGAGAGACGTTATGGAGGCTCGATGGCGGAGGAAAAAAAAGCGCGATGCGGTGGCTCACTCCCGGTATTTCGTTCCTTTGTCCCTTTTGTTTAGTGGTTTGATGATGTTGTTGGAAGCCCTATGCGATATTTCTTCTTCTTCTGACTTTGCCTTGCTTTGCTTGAACTGTGGCCTTCGAAAACTTTTCTCTCTTCTTCTTTTGCTGTGATTTCGTACGCTTTATTAATGGCCTATGATGCTATGCTGAGGCTTTGGTATTCTTGGGTTTGGAAATTGGTTTATAAGGTTTTGACAATGGTTCTGGTTTTGATGGTACAGATTTATGGTTTCAGGCCATATTGTTTGATTTATGTGGGTTTGGCAGGTTTAACAGTAGGCTATGGTTTTTTTTAGGCCATAGAATGAGGATTGTGAAGATGGTTTTATGGTTCTTAGGCCATATTGGTTTCAGGTTTGTGCAGATTGTATGTTCTTGGTTTATAAGTTTGGTTTTATGCTGGTTAATGGTTTAACTGGTTTTGGGACAGGATGGTACAGGTTTGGTTTATGGCAGTAGGTTCCTACTGGTTTTTGTGTTTGGCCATAAGGTTTTGGTTTTGAAATGGTTTAGGCCATGAAGGTTTAATGCAGTAGCAGGTTGATGGTTTAGGAGTTTGATTTGGTTCTATGCGGGTTTAGGAGTTTGAGAAAAATGGCCTTTTGTTTTACAGTTCTTTTTGTATTTTTGAAGGCTTGGAGAAAAATGGTTTCGTTTTGATAGCTTTTATTTTTTCAAAGCTTGAAGGTAGATTGAACTCTCTGAATTTTTTGAAGGGGGTTTTGTGTTGTTATCCGTTGGTTTGGCATTGAGGTTATGTTATCAGGTTTTACATATTTTAAATATATCTCTGCCTTCTCTCTGCACATTACTGCTTCATCCAGTTTGTTGGTATTCTTTTTCTATGCTCCTTTTTCTTATTGCATTGCTGCTGTTCTGTCTGTATTCTATTTCCTGCCTAAACCAAAACCTGCAAAACCAAACTTCTTTCTCTCTTCTCTCTCTCAGTACATTGATGCATAAAATGATGTGTACTGCTTTTTTTCTGAAATTGTAACAGAGCTGGAATATGATGAATGAGGAAATATTATATTGCTTGCATAAAATGTTTTGAAACTGCATAATCTTTTGACTTGCAAAAGGCACAGTAGAGGAGCCTATGTGTTTTGGACTCTTCTTAAATTGTTGCATAGGTTTACGTTGCATTTTTTGGAATTGAAAATGCATGTGCTGTTGTATTAGTATTATGCATATGATGTTAATTCTTTGTATGAATTGATGTATATGTTGTTTGAAATATGCAGTTGGATTTTTGAAAATGCAATTGATTTTAATTATGCAGTTTTGAAAAATAAAAATGAATTTGTGCATGTTTTAAATTGTGCATTCATTTATGAAACTAAAAATTCCTCCCTTTTTTGTGAACCGGGAGAAATCCCGTGATTTGCAAAAAAGGGTAAACTGATTCCAGCCGTTGCTTTTAATGATGAACACTAAATAATTTTTCCGCCTTAATTATTTGTTCAATTCTAATTTTCTTTTAATCGTTTTGCAGGTAAAATCAAATGAGCAGACAAAAAGGCATTGGATAGAAGATTTAGAATTAGAAAACATTAGATTAGTTTTTATTTCATTTTAACTTTGTAAAATTATTATTGTAAATTCGTTGTAAATAAATACAGTATTTACACAATAATTGTACAATTAGAAGAAAATGAATAAAATTCCAATATTTGCCAATTAATTCCTTCTTTCTCTCTAATTATTTATTTTATCGTTTATAATTCTTTAAATTGTATAATAATTGAAAATAAATTTCAATTACTTAAATTCAGAATAATAAACAAGCAAATAAATAAATATCATTGATCAATTAATAGTTTCAATTATTTAATTCATTATTCATAATTTTCTAAATTATAATAATTAAAAATAGAATTTCAATTATTTAACTTAGACTGATAAATAATTAAATAATCATTACTGACCAATTAATGAACTTTTTTCAAATATTTATTATATTATTCATAAATCTTTAAATTATGTAATAACTGAAAATAAATTCCAATTACTTAAATTTAAGATAGTGAATAATAAATAAACACTGTCTGCGCGATTAATATACCTCTTCTCTAATATTTATTTTTATTACCTATAAATCTTTAAATTATATAACAATTGAAAATAAATTCCAATTATTTAAATTTAAGATAATAGATAATTAATAAACATTGTTTTAGCATGAATCAATTAATAATTTAGTGTTCAAAATAAACAGTTCTCGGCCTGAAAAAAGTTATGAAAATTTTAAAAAATCAAAACGCTTGCCATGTAATGATGCAGATAGGAGATGATATCTTAGGTCAAAATTTGGGGTACAACAGATGTTAACGGGACAGGCGCGGGTCATCGTTTAGACCATGAATGCAATAGTGCCAAGTGTCTTTGGCAATTTTCCTTTAAGGGACTTGATCATTTTTTAGGCAACTTCGAAAGCGTCATCGAGGGACTATGATCATTTGATTTGTTTTTGTTTTGCCAAAGAAACTCAACATGCAAGCATGGCCCATTTTTGAAGGCAACAAGCGGGATTACCCTAGGGGTGCAAGTGAGAATTGTGTATTAATTGTCATGCATTTGTCTTGTGTTAGGTTATCTAGCGGTTGATTTTATTGGCATACAAACCCTAAGTCTAAACATGGTATAATTGAAAGCGATAAATTGCGAAATTTTAAAGTCCTAAACTATTACAAATAAGTATCCGGGGATGGGGGTACAAATATTTACAAATGGGGGATGAGACTTGTCAGGATAGTAGTGTCCAAATATATTTACAACCAAATCGAATTGCATTCTCAATGTAACATGTATCAATATATAAGAATAAAAGCGATGTATCAAAAGTATTGTAAAATGTGTATGTGATTATTTACAAGTGAGAAAAGTATGTTAACTTAATGCAATATTAAGTATTTTATTTATTTTTGGGTTTTTGTTAAATATGTACAAACAAATGTTCTAAAGAAAAAATGTTTTAAGTTAAAGAAAATTAATATTTATACATTTTAGTTAATGTTATATAAACAAAAGGGTTTTAAAGAAAAAGTATTTAACTTAAAACGAACTAATTATTTATGTATCTTTTAATGTTTTATATACAAGAAAATTATTTAACTCAAAATTCTATTCTTTATGTATTTTTAACTATACTAAAAATAAAAAGTAATTAAGAAAAATTTTATATATAAAAAGAGTTAATGTATTATTTTATTTACAAAAAAAGGTTAAGTTATATAAAAAGAAAATAAAGGGATAAAATAAAAAAGGATTGATTTAAGAGTATAAAAAAAATAAAAAGGTTGAATGGGCCTTAGAGGGGAATTTGTACTTGGCCCAAAACAAAATTTGAAAAGATAATCAGAAGGGGGGGTATGCGCACTGAATCAGTTGGGCTTAGGCATGTTGATGGGGCAAACCGGCCCAATGGCATTTTACAACTTTTGTTTAGGGTTTGAACGAGTGTGTCTCAGAACTAGGGTTACACATTGTCCTAGAACGACGCCGCTTCCACCTTTGTCCTCTTCGTCTCTTCTTCGCTCGAAGCATGGATTCTGAACAAAATTCCTCTTCGCCTATGGCCACCCAGCGCCACTATCCATCACCTCCTCGCGTTTGTTCAAGCAGTGATAAAAATAAAGGTAAAGATTTTTGTTCTTTCAATTTTTTAGGGTTTCATATTTCCATTCTTGCATGTTTTACTTTTGTGTTCTGATTTTTGATTATCATTATTTTCTGTGTGAGGCGTGAAAAGAAAAGGAAGAGTTTTTTACCTTTGTTGGCTTTTGGAGACGGAGGAGTGGAGAAATGGACTGGAGGCGCTTTAGGCGGCCGGAGGCGAGGGAGTATGATGTTGTGCTAGCTTTGTGGCCTTCCCTGGTATTCGTATCTTGTTCTCCTCTGTGGTTTTATGATGATGTTTTTCTGAAAGCCCTAGATTGTTCACTTCTGCATCTTTTTCCTTTCTTTTGCTTGCTTGCTTCTGGATATTAATGATGATAGCTCTGAGATATCTTGTTGGTTTGAATGCTTCAGTGTTTGATTTCTGGTTGCTTGAATGCTTGCCTATTTGCTTCTTTTCCTCTTCTTCTGTTTGCCTCTGAGATGCTTGTTGAAATGTTGATGTTGATTTTGAGTATTGTTTTTGTTGGACCCAGTGATGAGCCTAGCTCTGAGGGTTTGTTTGGATATGTGCGATTCTGATTCTGAGTTGCCTCTTGTTTCACTTCTGGCTGCTTGCTCTGTATGATTATTTGATGATATTCTTGCTTCTGCCAATGATGATGATATTGACTCTGAGATTGCCTAGTTGCTATTGACTTTTTTCTTCTTCCTTCTTATCAATGATGATTGTTCTGAGATAGTTTCAATATTGCTTTTCCTCTCTTTGGCATTTGAGAACTTTGTTGGTTATTTTGGTTTTGATTTGTGGGGGTTTTTCTGGCTTGAAGACAGTTTGACAGGTTATGTTGTGATATGCTGGTTTGGAAGCTTAAGGTTTAGGCTTCAGGCTTGTATGGCTTGAGGGTTTGAACAGGTTTACAGGCAGGAGGCAGGCTTGGGTTGCAGTTTTGCTTCAGACTTGTGTTACAGTTTGTAGCCTATGCAGGTTAAGGCTTGAGGTTACAGGCTTCTGTTTTTTTGTTACAGTTTGTGGTGAGCTTGGTTTCTTTGTGTTATGTGGTTCTGTGTTTGAAACAGGTTTGGCTTGTTTGAGGTTTTTGACACCGTTTGGATGATTTTGGCTTTGTGTTGTTTTTTTGTTATGTTGTTCCGCCTCCTCCTTTTTTGTTATGGTATATCTTGTTTATATCTTTAAGCCTCAAGCCTGCTGTACTGTAAGCCTCTTCTCTCTCTCCTCCTCTCTCTATCAGAAAAAGCATTGTTTATTGCTTACTGTACTATCTACTCTGAAAAAGGGTTGGCCTTGAAAATGATGATATTTTTGAATGTTGCTTGCATTGTATCTTTCCTCTGCACATTCCAGATTTCATGCATATCTCTTGTGTACTTTGTTGACAGCTTTATTGGCTTTTGATATCTTTGACAGTTTGACAGCTTTGCACTTGGTTAGGCATTTTTCAGTTTGCATATGTGCAGTTCAGTTTGGACTTTGTAATTCAGTTTAGTTTCTTGCAACTTGGTTGACATTTTTGTTGACACTTTGCAATTTGAAATTATGCAGCCTTGGGCATTTTGTTCAAATTTGCAGCCTTGTACATTTTATTATATTTGCAAGCATATAAATTATTTCCCTCTTTGTGAACCAAGAATTTTCTTGTGATTTGCAGAGAGGGCAAACAAACTGATTCCGGCCAACTCTTTTAATGATGAGTTTTAAATATTTGTCTGCCTTTGATTTCATCTTTGTTGACTTCTCTTCTTTTTTTGTTTTTGCAGATGAAAATCAATTGAGCGATGGGGAGCATCAGTAGAAGATGAAGACTTTAGGAAAATTAGGATGCAATTTTATTTTACTTTTAATCATTGTAATAAATATTATTATAAATACTTGTAAATAATTACTGTATTTAAATAACACTTGTACAAATAATTAAAAATAAATAAAAGTCTTTTTATTGTCAGATATCTCTTTTATTTCAACTGTCTATTTAATTATTTAAGCTTTCTTGAATTAAAATAACTGGAAGTAGATCCAATTATTCTAACTTAGATAAAATTAATAATTAACAAACACTGTAGTCTTGCAATCAATAATAAACCCGGCGTCCCAATTAAACATAAGCAATGCACAGTTAATCAAACAAACGTCCACATGTCTTTTCTTTTACTGATTATACCAAACACTGCAAGTTCTCAATTCAAATGCCTCAGCTCATATCTCAGAGTAAATTGAAAAGAACTATAGAATTAATTCTTTCTGAGAATGCGCGCACAAACCCTAGTTCTTGATTTATTGTCAAAGAAGCGCCTGCCTGATCAAACCCTGAGCCCAACTCAACCAAACCCTAATAATCTGCTTGAACTGTTCCAGAGTCCATGAAAACCCTAATTTGGATAGACTGATAAGAAAAAGTCTGTTTGACTGATTCTTACGCCAATCTGAAAAGTCAGGGAAAACCCGAAGCTGTGATTTCTTGTGGAAAAATAGGAGGGCAAATTTTGGGGTACAACACAATCCATCATAGAGTACTCTTCATGACAAAGACTATTGCAAATCTTAAAGTGGAGGATAGTTTCAAGTGCTCCATGATGTTTCATTATCAATTTTTGATATTCAGAATGCTTTTATAATGAAAAATATTTATGTTTCATGCGGATCACTAATGGTAATGTCTTGAGAATTCATTACTACAAATAATGTATCTAAATTCGGACGTGAAATGTGTTTTACCTCGGCATCTGAAGCGAGGTAAATAAGGTCGTCATGAAAAATAATGACTTATCACCTCAGTGTTTAAAACACCGAGGGGTATTTTAATAGGGCATGGGTTTGATCCACACCGTGTGCATTTTTTTATTTACAATAATAACAGCTTATGTATCTCGATTTATCAATAACACTGAGGGGTAAATTATTAGTATTTTTTGAAATTTAAATTGGTTACATTGTTTACATAGAAAATTAATAAAATAATTTATTTACAAAATATAATGTTTACTCTGAATATTAAATTGGTTACATTGTTTACACAAAATATCAATACAAAATTTACGTTGTCCATGAAGATCATACGTTGAATATTCAAATCCTTGATATTTTGAAAGATCAAATTTTGGGAAACAATATATTCTCAATTGCTTTTCCTTACATTTGTTTCTGATTTTAACAAAAAAAAGGTTAGATGAATAATGGGTTAGATGAAAAAACGGATAGATAAATAAAGGGTTAGATGAAAAAGGGTTAGGTATATAAATATTTAAGAACACAAACCTTAAACGCAAATAATTTTCTGCTCTTGCAATTCATCATAGAGAACACTTTATAACAAAGACTCTTGCATATCTTAAATTAGAGGATAGTTTCAAGCGCTTCATGACGTTTTTGATATTCATAATGCTTTTATAATGGAAGTTAACATAGGTTTTACGCGGATCACTAATGGTAGTGTCTTGAGCGTTGATAGTCATGAAAATAGACGACAAGAATTTAATTAAGGGCAGTATAAATATCATCAACTATAACGCTACTATATCCCCTCGGTTTTTAAAAAAACCGAGGTGGAAATAATTTATTTTTTTAGTTACATTGTTTACAAAGAATATCAGAAAAATAATATTACAATAATTTTCCACTACTGCTTTAGGCTTACTGAATTTAACAAAAGCATAGTTGTTATTCATCCCAGATCTTCAAAGTAATAGTAAACCACACAACATCAACAATCATCATTATTTTTAACGTATGAACACTGAATGTTCTAGACAAGAAATTTGGTAGCGTACTTGAAATTTATTGGCAAGTAGACAAAATCATAGGAGACAGTGTTTTCAACAACATATCTTTGGTGTAATCCTAATTTTGTTGCATACCTTTATAACACTCCATAACTTATCCATCTTCGGATAACTTATTTTAATTTTTGCACTTGTAATCCATCTCAGAGATCTGTTCTTAAGCGTTTCTAGATAAAAAAATTTCATGGCAATGGACAATATGTAATATTTTAGGGTTAAATAAGTTTTTAGTCTCTTTAAATATCTCAAATTTCGATTTTAGTCCCTCTAGATTTTTCCTTCAAAGAATGATCCTCCTAAAAAAAATTAAATTTTAACTTTTGGTCCCTCCTTAGAAAATTGTAGTTACAATGGTCTCTAATTATGTCGCTAAATAAAAAGCGTTGCTAAAAGAAACGTTAAAACCTTCACTAAATTGTAAAAAACGTCCCTAAATTGCAAGAGGGACCAAAAATTAAAATTTAATTTTTTAGGAGGACCATTCTTTGAAGGAAAGTTGTAGAAGGATTAAAAGCGAAATTTGAGATATTTAAAGGGACTAAAAACTTATTTAACCCAATATTTTATGTATCTTTTGCGGCTACATATAAGTTAGAATTAGGGTAAAATTTGATAAACTAAGGTATTTATAGTAAAAGTTGTTTAGTTTACCCCTCGAATTTACGTTAAAACTGAAGTATATTATCTTCTGATTTCATCTATCACCTTGGTCTTTTTAAAAAAGCGAGGTGAAATGTAATTTTTTTATCTTACGTCGTTTACACAAAATATTAAAATAAATAGTTTAAAAACAAATATTTTCTATTTTGAATGAATATCTTCGATGATATCCATCATCCGATTAGTTAAACTCCCTTCTTTACGTAACTTTTGAAAAGAGAATGGAGCTTAACTTTCTTCAATGTATTCGTGAAGGGAGAATGAGTTTTCTGCACTTATAATCTATCAAGTGAGTGAAAATACAACAACAATACCAAAAACAACATCAACACTAACAAAAACATCAACACCATTATGTGAGATAGATTACAAGGGCAGAAAAAACGTTTTGTTCTATAAGAACATTGAAGGTTTTTTCTGTATTGCAATTCTTCCCAAAGAATGATGTAATTTAATGTTTGGGGCGGTTACAAATAAGTACGAATTAGGGTAAAATTTGTTTGCTTTTTATAGTGTAGTCTGATTAGTAGACCCCTTGGTTGTATTAAAACAACAAAGGCTTAGTTAATTTAACATACAACTATAATCAAAATAAAACATAAACTACAACAGTTAGGATTCGAAGCAAGTCCAGAATAATTTTACCCGTCAGATTTATTAGAAACCGAAGTAGGTTGATACTTTTCCCATTAAAAACATATAATACATGGCGCGCTTAGGCTTAATACCTCGTTATTTTTATGGATGATGTGAAATATCTATCATGACATGCGTTATTTGTTGCATTGATTGACAGTCATAAAATAGACGACAAGGATTTGATTAAGAATTTGATAAATATCCTCAATTTTAACGCTAAATGTTCCCTCGATTTTTAGAAAAACTGACGAGTTAGAACATTTAATTTACAAAAAAATACAATTAAAATAGAGGTTTCAATTTTAACGCTAAATTGTTCCTTGGTTTTTAGGAACACCGATAGATTAGAACATTTAATTTACAAATAAAAAATACAATTAAAAGAGATGTTAGAACACCGACATAGGGATCATGCATTGGAATCATATCACTAAAATAGCAACGATCAACTATTTTCAAGTTGTAACGTCTCTTTTGGATTATCAAAGAGGCTTTTGAGCTATTTAAACGTCTAATTACTAACTCGTTGTTTCTTCAAACATTGTTTCAAAGTTTTTTCTATTTTTAACATCTCATTACCAACTCTCTATGTCTTGTCTCATTGTTTCAAAGTCCTTTTTTTTCTTATAAAAAAATGGATGCAAATTTGTTGTTCGTTATCAATCAAAATATGTTAATTTCGATTGTTTTGAACTAAGGAAAGTTGTTAACAAACAAAGAATGAATGGTTACTTTCACATTCTTCATGGTCCCATATAAACTAATCTCGTTAAAGAGTTCTGGATAAATACCTCTGTTGTGCCAGTTGGTCATGATGAAATCATCCAGTCCTATGTCAATGACTCTCATTTCTTCATTACTCCATCATTGATTACTATGACAATCAACTGTGAAGATTTTAATAGTTGTGTTGGGCATAATAAATTCAACCATTTCTATGCAACCCGCCTTCACCGACTTTATGCTAACCAAAATAAGCTCTCCAATTCTACTTCTCTGCTCCTAATTGCAAAATTTTGGTTTCAACTTCCAGTGGCAAATCTCCATCCAAGAGAGAAAGACTTGAAAACGCTTACTTGGTATGACAAGCATCTCTTGTTATTCCTCACCTACAACATCAGAGTAAATCTTCCTCTTACCATTTTCCACTTCTTGAAGGAAATGATAAAAACTTCTTGGTTGGAAATGACTTTTCTCATACCTTATGGAAGAGTTCTTTCTGAAATTTTCTATAAGTTAGGGATAGTTAGGGGTAGTGTTGAAGTTAAGCAGACTAAGAAGTTTGAATTTGTTGAGTAATTTTCTTTGTTGTGTTTATTTTTATTATCAATGAAATATTTCATTTTTTTATTATTGTTTATTCTTGTTTATTGATAACAAATTTTTTGAGAATTACTAATTAACAAAAAAAACATGGCATCTGGAAAAGACGACGAGTGATAAATCGTTGAAAAAGTTTTAAATACAGCAAGGGAGATTCAAAGCGAGGTTCCTTATAGCTATAGTCCCTCGGTTCTAAAAAAACCGAGATAACATGTTCATTATTTTTTTATGGATAAAGAAATTTGCAAACTTATAGTTGTGTTACCTCAGTTTTTATAACGTCGATGTAATATATTGTTTATCTTATTAATAAAATCAAACATTACGCTCTCATGACATATCCTCTCGGTTTTTACCATGTTGGAGATGAAAGTTTCCTCATAAAAAATGTTATGTTGTAGTGTACTGAATTTAAATGATTCTAAATAACCTATTATACACATGCAAAATAGAACAATAGATTCAGAGAAACTTACTCTAATTCAGAACTTTGGAGAGTTGTTGAAATGAGTTTTGATTCTTGAAAGTCTTAGTGAAATTTCCTCAGATTA
Organism: Vicia faba; assembly: GCA_948472305.1. NCBI lineage: Eukaryota > Viridiplantae > Streptophyta > Magnoliopsida > Fabales > Fabaceae > Vicia > Vicia faba. The sequence goes on along the minus strand of OX451736.1, from coordinate 1,395,305,840 downwards.
TTCAGTAACTTGTCAAAGAAGTTTGGAAAACTAAGAATTTGAATGTTTGGGTGTGGACAAAAGAGAGAATGAGAGATTTTGTTCCAATCCAAAATGTATTTAACACGATTCGGATATGTATCTCTGAAAACCCCTTGAACTTAAATTATGGGGTTTATTCAGAGATGCACATGTGAAACACCCTTGATGTTGACAAAAAGTTGTTTCGGATATGCATATCTGAATAAGCCCCTCTAAATATATATTATGGTGAATTTAAATATGCATATCGAAATTCTAAAGGTATTTTTGAATTTTCGCCAAAGATCTCTAAAAAGGGATTTTTTTTTGGAATAACCATGTATTAAAAAAATTTGCAAATAACCATGTTTCGGAAAAAATTACGCTAATAATCATGTTTAAGAAGACTCCCCAAGGGAGGAGCCATCTCACTTGGCGCCTCCACTCAACATTATGCCCTAGGCGCCATCCCACTTGGCGCCTCCTCTCTCTTTAGCCAAGTGAGATAGTGCATGCACTATAAAGGTCAGAGGAGGCGCCATCTCACTTGGCTCCTAGGGTAAAATGTTGTTTTTATAAATAATTCGTCCGTTTCTCCGTCATTTCTCACACTTTCTCGCATTGTTTTGTTATTTTTTACTCTTGTATTTGCGTCATGACATCGCCCATGATTTTTACCAAAGATGGTTACGTTATCTTCTCCGCCACAAAACCTCCGATGAAAATGAAATTCTGGCACATTCACTCCATGGAGCGTCTGAAGTGGGAGTTGATGTGATGGCTAGATGGAGACATCGTGGAGGGGGAAAATTAGAAGGATCCAGCGAAGACGAACAACAACCTCACTTGCGATAGGAAGACCTAATGTTTGGTTTGAGGAAGTCAAAACAGACAGCGACGTAATGTTAATGATGCATGGGTCAGATGAAATTGTTTTAACGGTTGTAATTTCGTAGACGGTTTATCGTGTTTTTTTTCTTATTCGCGCAATGTTTATTGTAACAAATTCTGTTAATGAAAAACCCTAATGTTTACAACATAATAAAGGAAAGATTTTTTGTAATACAATTTTTATGTGGTTGAGGCAGTAGCCCGATTCGGACAATTTTTGCGATTGTGTCCAACCTGACGACATAAACCACACTTTCTTTCCAGCTAGTCAAGGGAGTCCATTTTGGTTGTGATGCGCTTACTTTTGGGAGGACCCTTTTTATTCCTTCGCATTTGGTCATTGTTCCATACTATTTTGCCGTCGTATGCAGGCCAATAATAAGGTTTTGCAACCAAAGGGAAGGTGTTGTTGTAAATGTTGAGCAACATTTCAGATTTGTAAATGTATGACAAAAGTTGTAGCACGGCTTGATGAGTATAGGCACACGCGACAATGACATGAGAGCAAGGCATACGAAAGGCTTGTCTTGGCAGGCCCTCGTTGTGGTCGATTGTCTCTTTGACAATGAAGTTGTGGCTGTGTCGGTCAAATCGTATAACCATATGGGTGTTGGCTTTGGCACTTTCTGCCTTAATGTACTTCATGCAGCTTTCACTCCATAGTTGTCCAGATTGCAACACCGCATTCCATATTTCACCTCTTTTGGCAAACAACGAAGCCATCCTAAAATATGTTGATTTAACCAAAGCAGTGACTGAGAGGTTTCATATGCCTTTGAATACCCCATTCATCGATTCAATTAGATTTGTTGTCATGTGGCCCCATCTTTAGCTATTGTCGTATGACCTAGTCCATTTTTCAACCGGAATATTGTTGATCCACCTACCGGCTTCTGGATTTGACAAACGGATCTCGTTGTGATAATATTTGAATGTAGGTTGTGTCAATGCATATCTCGCATTCATAACCACTTTCCTAAGTGTTTTGTCTTTGATCTCCCTCGTGAAATTTTGGACGATATGTCTAACGCAATAGACATGCGTAGAAGGAGGGTCATGCCAACCGTTTGTCGGATTATTGTATGCACTTTCAATGGATGCATATCTATCCGAGATCAAACAGAGATCTGGTAAAGAAGCCACGTGTGTTTGCATATTTTTGAGAAAAAAGCTCCAAGAACCACCAGTCTCCCCCTCGACCAGGGCAAAGGCAATTGGGAAAATGTTGGTGTTGCCATCTTGTGCAACTGCCATCAGTAGCGTGCCTTTGTATTTCCCATACAACCAAGTCCCATCAATTTGTATAATTGGTTTGCATGACGCAAACCATGTGATGCAAGGTTGAAAAGCCCAAAACACTCTATTGAATATTCCATTTCCGTTGAGTTGACTACCATCTGGGGCGTATGTTGGCACTGTTTCCAGAATGTAAACAGTACCAGGAGAATAAGTCTAGAGTGCATTCAGGTAGCGAGGAAGTTCTTGGTATGACTCCTCCCAGTTTCCATATACCTTTTCAATCGCCTTGGTCTTTTCTAACCACGCCTTTTGGTAAGATGGGGTATAGTTAAATACCGTAGTGATGTGGGAGATTATGGTTTTCACCTTCAATGATGGATCGTTGCTGACGACTAGTAGGATTTCTTGACAAATGAGATCATAATTAAGTTTTCGATGATCCTGTGATTGAGTAGAACTGACACAAGTGTGGGTAGACATGGAACCTATGACCCAACAATCACCTCTTAATCTGTATGATGCAGTGAGCTTGAACATACAATCAGGGTGGACACACTTGATCTTGTACCTTTCTGGATTTACACGGTCCACCTTAAAATCAACCGAGTTGAGCATGTGGAATTTTTTTATGGCTCTGATACATTCTTCTCTGTTACGAAATTTGTCTTTCTCTTTTAAGTTTTCATCCGACTGCATATACGGATTGAAAAATATATCAGAAGACGGTTCATCTCCGCCCATGTTGAAGTTTGTCATGTGCGGAGGTGGTGTGTAGATCTCGTTTGCAGGAATACCAAGTACCCCATCGTCTTCGGAATCATCATTGACCATTTCGTCAAACTCCAACTTGTCATCTTCTTCTTCTTCATGACTGGAAAACATATTCTGAAGATCCTCGTCATCTTGAACCTCAAACTTATAAAATATTATTTGGTTGTTACCAAAAAAACCGGATTCTGATAGAATATTTGTGTCACGGGGCCTCGTCCAAGTTTGGCCTCTAATCGTTTTTTGAAGTACAAGAAATTGGCTTTCCTGTTTAAACAAAATCGGATGTTCTCTGTGTCTCTAAACAAAAACCCAGAGGTGGGACAAATGTATGTCTCACCGTTGAAATGTTCACTGATCACATATTGGGGTGCAGAAGCCATTGTGTATGACTTTTTGAAGGTTGGAAGGTTGGAAGGTTTGAAGTTTATGAGTTATTTGCTGGAATTTTTGAATGTTCTAGTGTTTGAGAGATTAAGTGTATCAGTGTTTTGATAAATGTAAGACTAAATAGGTCATACTGAATTTGAATTAACCAAGGCTGTCCAATAGTGTTACATGCATTCAGAGATGCCTTCTCCAAGGCTGCCACCTAGCCTGTGCCTACACTGCACCTACACTGTAACCTCTAAGACGCCTCCCATCACGTCCAATAGTGTTACATGCATTCAAAGATGCCTTCTCCAAGGTTGTCACCTAGCATGCGCCTACTCTGCAACCCATGCCACCTCTTATTCGCCAACGGGGATGGCGACACCTTTCATTTTTGTTTTGTTTCTCCAAGTCCAATGGTGCCTCCCTTTATGTCCAATAGTGTTACATGCATTCAGATATGCCTTCTCCAAGGCTGCCACCTAGCCTGCACCTACACCACACCTACACTGTAACCTCTAAGGCGCCTCCCATCACGTCCAATAGTGTTACATGCATTCAAAGATGCCTTCTCCAAGGCTGTCACCTAGCATGCGCCTACACTGCAACCAATGACACCTCTTATTCGCCAACGGGGATGGCGACACATTTTATTTTTGTACTCTTTCGCCAAGTCCAATGGCGCCTCCCTTCATGTCCAATTGTGTTACATCCATGCCAGAGATGCCTTCTCCAAGGATGCCACGTAGCCTGCACCTACACTGCAAGAGTGACACTTATCATGCATGCATGCACCCACCTACCACCTCACTTACTCTATGAAAAATTTTGGCCTATAAATACAGAGCATTACATACTTCTCTCGCATCCACAATCGTATCACTCTCTACTAAAAACTCTTTCATAATCTCTTACAATTTCAAACTCTTTCATAATCTCAGGCATTTTCAACAATGGCTCTTCTCACAATGGGTGATTCTCACAGAGGTACAAGGGACAACATTGCAGCATTTCTAAGTTTCTTTTATAGTTATACATTTTTCATACTTCTAGTAATGCTTTGTTCATCTTAATTACTCTTACACCATTTACATTATTAACTTAGGATACCAAAAGATTCAGAATCCGGTCAGACAACTACCTTGCTCCCGACCCATTGAGCGTACCATATCTGGAATACGCAGGTTTCAGAAACGTTATAAAGATCTCCAACTGCATAATTGATTCAAAGTTCATACTTACAATGTTGGAAAGGTGGAGACCAGAGACCCATACATTTCACCTACCAATAGGTGAATGTACCGTCACACTAGAGGACGTGTACATGTTATTGGGTCTCCCTGTCGACGGTAAGGCAGTTAACGGGTCGGTTCAACAACCCAATTTTGTGTGAAGAATTGTTGGGCAGGGATATGGTTGAAGGTTGTTGTGCGAGAGGTCAGGGTATACTACTAACTGAGCTAAAAAATCATTATGCCACTCTGGAATTGAACGAAAATTCCTCCGAGCTAGCCAAGGTAATAAAAGCTAGAACTTATATAATGATACTATTTGGAACCTTTTTATTTCTCGAAAGTACGAGAAATAGTGTAAATTTTATGTATTTAAATTTACTTAGAGACTTCGAAAAAACTAGAAAGTATAGTTGGGGTTCTGCTGTTTTAGCCCACCTATACAGTTCCTTGTGTAAAAATGCAATCAAGGAAAAATGTACATTTTATGGTTGCACTTTTTTACTTCAAGCCTGGGGTTGGTGGAGGATGGAGTCCCTAAACCCCGTCAACAACAACACATTCGTTTTCTCATACGCAACAAAGTAAGTCATCAAGTTATATCATTTATTACTATTCATCTCTTCACCAAATATATAATAAAAATAAAATATTTTTCATTTCCTTTAGGTATTGCGTGAGGGGTATGGATTACGGAAAGAATCCAAGATTCAATGTCGCACTATATCGTAATCTATTGGATCACCTTGGCCCAGATGATGTACGTCATACCTTTCAACTTTTCTACTTTTAAATTATTTATATATTACATTTTCATTAACCTGATTTAGTTTTATCAGCAGTTTGTCTGGAGACCATATTTGGGTTTGGGCCATGAACCAAACCCCGAGGATGCATCAATTTGGAGCGCAAATACTGTAATCATACGGTTCAATGTTGTGGAGATGCACCACAACGACCGTGTGAAGATGCAGTTTGGAATGCATCAAGAGATACCCAGCAATTCGACTTGTTTGTCCCCGTGACATCTCAAAAGGATCGACGCCCAATGGGTTCTTACCAACTGTAAAGACTTTGCTCCAGAATGGTGTAAGATGTGGCAGAGGCGTCACCGACATGTCTTGCAATTCCCAGTTTTCCTCAACCATGGTAATATGCGACACACGGATCAGTATTTATCTTGGTACAGATCGGTTAGTACCCCTGAAATGCACGTGTATCATCCAAGGTATTTGGTTGACCCACGAACACAATGGGCACAACCCTCATTTCTCCAACAACAAACCCAACACACATCAACCTCCCACCAACCGCCCAGACGAAACAGAACCACAAACACCCAACTACAGTCACCACCATAATACAATTACACCCACATGCCCCACAACCAACCACAATCACCACCTCAATACCAATACCCCCCATATGCCTCACACCCAACCGCAATTTCAATCACAATACCAACACACCCGCATACCCTACACACAATTTCAGTCTTCTGCATATCTCAATATGGACCCCTCAACATCCAACCTTAGCCTTGATCTGGGATTGTCCGAAGATTATGAACCAACCGACCCAACTTACCATCAACCACAATATCACCAAACCACCCAACATCATCAATACCAAACACCACAAGATCCATTTCCTTTCTACCCCCCGTACTCAGACGACCAGTGCTACAGACCAACTATGGAACCCCACTCACCGCCAACACGACCAAACTTTGAGGGTATGGGTAACCGACTGTACCAAAGTGGATCTTCTAGATATGGAGATCTGATTGATTTCATTGATCCGGAACACACTGACTTTGCTGGGCCATCGACCCTGCCACAACAGGAAACGCGACGAAACCCAGCACGGAAAAGGCGAGGACGGGGATGCGGAACCAGGGGTCATTACTGGGTTCCAGGGGACCATTGATTAATCTGTTTTTTTTTATGTAATAGTTATGTGTGTAATCATATTTTGTAAATAAAAAGTCAATTTTGTTGATCCTATATCGAATACGTAACGCACCGCATTGAAAAAAAACGCGGAAATTTCCCTAGCAAATGCACTAAGGCGCCATCTCACTTGGCTTAGGGCAAGACCTAAGCACCTAGGTGCCAAGTGAGATGGCGCCTCCCCTTAAAAAGTAGGTGGAGGTGCCAAGTGAGATGACTCCTCCCTTGGAGAGTCTTCTGAAACATGGTTATTTGCGTAATTTTTTCTGAAACATGATTATTTGCGAAAAAAAATTTTAATACTTGATTATTCCAAAAAAAAATTCCTAAAAAAGCATAAAGATGTGGTAAGAAATTCTCTTTAAAAAAATACAACAACCTAGGTTTATGAGTTTATTTAATATAAGCAGTTCAAATAGGGTTTAATAGTGAACGCCTTTTTAATTTTAGTAAAAGAATGTGTTTTATTATAGGAATGTAGTTTGGTATTTTGCGATTTGTTGCAAACCGATATTTTATAGATCAAACTAATTCAAAATTTTATTTTATTTTAAAATACTTAAATTTAAAATAAAACTATAATAATAAATAATTAAATAATAAAATACATAACAAAACTATAATAATCAAGACCATATTAGTATTAGCTATATCTATAATAATCAAAACTATAATAATTAAGTCAAAATCTTATCAGATACGATGTTCTGCTAAGCTATATTTTGTTAGAACAAATTCACATTGACAATGCCATAACAGAAATATATGGGTAATCCATGTATAGAGACAATCCAACCATCTTGAACAACTTGGTCCGAGTAGACTTGCTCTCTCGAAACAACCAACAAATGATGAAAATACTTTATAACGCATTTTCAAAAGACTCTACAACCGCCCCAAGATTCACAGAAGAAGAATCTTTCGATTGTTGAGCCAGAGAAATATTTTGATTGTGAGAACTCCAACTCTGAAGATTCAAGATCTTGAGTCCTCTCCTCCAACGTTCTTGATAGATGCATCACTTTACCACCGGTAGTATCCAAAAGGTTGAACGAGTCCAAAGATTTACATACCTCTTGAAGAAAAGCCGCTACAAAAAATGCACCTGATTCTGGGGGTTATTTTTGGAGGTTAAAGATTCGATTTAGGGATAATAGTTATCAAGAAAACTTGTAAATTTTAAATTTTCTTATCTAAAAATTTGATTTGATTTATTTGCTACTTTTGTTTAAAAATATCGAGGAATGATGTTTCTGGTATTTTTTTAATCTAAATATTTTTATTTATTGGAGTTTTATGAATTTGATTTATGTTAGTGTTGGTGTATATTATATTTTTTGGAGAATGTTGGTGGTGATTGAAATGTCTCCATGATTATTGATTTGTATGTCTGTATGTTCTTCTATTACCTTTATATGTTGATCTTGAATCATTTGAAACATCAAGTTGTTAGAATAAGATTTGGATATGTGTTTAAGTCTCTATGATTTGATGGTAACAATGTATATATTTTATGTAGAACAATTTTAGTTTTAATGGTTTTATTGAGTGTGCAAATATTAAAATTCTGGATCTTCTTAATCAAGATATCATCATAATCACTTTATCAGTCAGAAGAAGAACCATTGAGTTTGTTTCTAATGAAACATCAGTAGTTCTGATGAATGTTGAATGTTCGACAAGAAAAGAATTTCGATAAATTTCTAAGAAGAGCTCAAGCTTCAAAAGATCAGAAATCAAAGAGCCAAGAAGCCAAGGATCAACTCAGCATCAAAATCAAGAGTTATGAAGTCAATATATCAGAAATCAAAGAAGTAGCTGATAAAAGTTTTTGCTTACAACTCAATATCAAGAAGGAAGATATCATAAAGGAAGATGCTCAGAAACAAAGATATCAGAAATCAGAGCATAGAATTGAAGATCTCAAGATATAAAAAATGAAGATCTCAGATATCAGAATGAAAGAATTCATGATCAGAAACTAAGATATAGCTGACATAAGTTATTGCTTTCAGCTCAATCCAAAGATCAGAATTCAAGAGATCGGAAAGGAAAGAACTCAAGATCAAAAACCAAGATGTAGCTGACATAATCTGTTGCTTCCATCTCAATTCAAAAGATCTGAATTCAAGAGATCGAAAAGGAAATAATTCAATGTCAAAATCAGATGTACTAATATAAGTTTTTACTTCAAAAATCAGACATCAGATATGCAGCTCAGAAAAGCTATTATCAGAAATCAAAGATATGATCAAGATGAATAAACCAGAAAATCAGATGTATTGATATAAGCTTTTACTTCAGAATAAGACATTAGATATGCAAATCAGAAAAGCTGATCATCAGAAATTAAGATCAAATCAAGATGGATAGATCATAAAAGCATTCACTCACAAAGAATTTATTCCTCAAATTAGTTGTTGCTTGTATATCTAAAGACAGTGTTCAAATATCTGAAAGACTCTAACTCTAGAACAAAGAAGTATCTTCTAGATCACTATCATTCTTAAATGAAAATTATCCAGCAAGAAGAAAAGAATCAAAGCTCAAAATTCAAAGACTTGAGAATCAGTGGCTGTTGTCACAATATCTGATTTCAAGATCCAAACATCAGAAAAGCTTTCCTAACAACGACGAGACTTTTTTTCTCAGATAATTTGTTGCTTATATATCTGAAGACAAGAATCCACGAATGAAAGATTCTGAAATGAAACATCCTCTCACTTAATCTTTATCCCTTAGATCAGATAAGATATAAGCCTTCAACGACTAGTTCTAAGATCAAAAGTCAAGCTTCGTATTTAATAAAGTTGTTATTATTTATGAAGACATGTCATGATTCTGATAACTCTGATGTTCCTATGCTACAACAACAAATTAGTTTCTGAACTACTCATCAGTTATTCATATGAACAACGAAGACGAAGTAATTGATCTCTTCCAAGCTTAATACTTCAGAATCAGAAGTACATCATCAGAAGATAAAGATCAAGAAACTTAGTCAAGAAGAATACAATACAAATAGTACACCACAAATACCACTATGATAATATTGGATGTAATATTCACAGAAGTTGTCTCCCACGATCTTATGCAAACAACTGCAAGCAGCATACTAAGAAAAGTGATGTTTCGTGCTATTTTAAGGCTCTCTTGAATCTATCCATTTGGAATCAACGGTTGGAAGCATAAATGACTTTTCTACTCTTACAACGACTCTTTTTGAAGGCTATAAAAGAAAATCGATGAAATGAAGTCAAGTTGCTGGAAAGTCGTGGATGCAGATGTTGATGAAGTTATTACACTAAACATGCTGAAGCCAACCACAAAGAAAAGAGAGAAAAGAAAGAAAGAAGTGAAAGAAGAATTCTACAAGATACTACACAAATTCTCATCAAATACATCTTAGTAGAAATATGAAGAAACAATGATTTATTGCTCATAACTTTCTCAACAAAGAAGATGAAGATGAAGAACACTACAAGATGCTACCTAACTTCTAAGCAAATACATATTTGTAGATAAATGTAAAAAACATAAGATTTGTTACTCATATTGTGTTATAGTTTTAGTTATTCCTATAAATTGTTTGAACACGAGAGTTGTTTCTTAAAATTTTGTTAAACAATTAAGATTTAATCTTTTGTGTAATCTGCTTAAAAGAAGCAATCATGTAAACACAAACATTATTAACTTAAGATTGATGGTTCCTTTAGTGACTAAGTGAAGGTCAGATACTCAAGAAGACAATGACAGTGTTTCATTGTGGAATCCTGTTAAGAGGCCATGGTTGGTCAATTATTATAGGGTAAATGATCGCTATATCTCTTAGTGGACCAGAAAAGTCAGAATTCTTAAGAGATCACTAGCAGAGGATCATTGTGAGAAATCCTGTTAAGAAAGACCAAGTTGGTCAGATTTCTTAAGGGGTCAATGATTGTGGACCGTTGTTTGGTTGTTAGTCACTAGCGGGTAGCCCGTGCATTTGTAATCAGTTTGGTTATAGTTTATTAAGTCCTTGTTGAAGGCAAAATTATCTGAGAAGGGTGGACAAGATGTAGCCTTGTTGAAGGTGAACTTGGATAAACTGAATGTGTCTCTTTATATTTATAGAATTCTATTTTTTTATAGTTTTATCAAATATTCTTTAAAAAGGTAAAAGTTTTAAAACCCAATTTAAACCCCCTCTTTCTTGTATTTTTCTCTACCTAAATTGGTATCAAAGCCCAACTTTGTTATTGATTTTTGAATCAAGAACTTAACCGTGTAGAGAGATCAAGTAGGAGAAAAACTGTGAATGCTATAGATTAAAATGAAAGAAATATGGATCAATTTCAAACATTCAGTTTTATCAGAAAAGGCATCACGGTTCTGAAAGTGACTCGGAAATATAAACAACAAGATACATCAGAAAATCATGAAAAGATATTATCAGAAGCTTGAATAAGAAATGAATATTGTGCATGTAAACAAATTCTAGACGGATAAACTCTAGAAGGAGAAGCTGCTAGTTCTCAGAAGCGCACATGTCTCAAGCAAGGGTTACTAATCAGGAAGTCAAGATCAGAAGTTACTTGGTGTTAGAAGAACACATGAAATTGGAATATTGCACATGGCAATACTCAATTTGATCAAAATGGAAAAGTAGTTCATGGTAGAAGATGAATACACCTCTGATCAATAGAATCTATATCATCGTTTGAGAAGCTAAGTAAAGAAGTCTTTGTAGAAGAATAATAAGAAGATGTGAATAAAGTTAGTTTGTTCGTCTGGAAGGAAATTAAGTCATCCACATATTAACCAACATTATGAAAAGGGATAATTCTGCTGAAGAAAAGGAAAGGAAGCCTCTGATGGCCAAAAGGTTCTGCAGTCTCTGGAAGCTAAAACAATAGTACAAGAAGGAAAGGTTAGTGGTAACTTGGAGCAATTCTAACTTTGAATAATCAAAACCAGAATAGCAGCATGACAACATAGCATTCACAACTATCATATCAGATGAGGAAGTATCATAAATAAAGTCTGACTACAAAGGAATACTCAAGAAGAGAGAAACCAGAATACCAGTTATATCATCCTAACTCTAGATTCATTTGTTACAAATTGAGAAGAAGACTTATGTTCCAAGATCTGGAACCTAAGACTGATAAAGTGTGTAAGCCTTTGAAGGAATTACAAAAAGAAAGATATATGTACGCCGTATCTGAAGACATAAAAAGAAGAATCATTTGTCAGAATAAGATTTACTCTTAAAAGAAGACACATCAATATGGCGTTGATGGCTCATGATAGGATTTCTAATGCAATGATATTTCCAGAAGAAGAAGCAGATTCAAACACATAAGGAACACCCTTAGAAGAGTAGTAAGGCTCAAAAGAAATCAGAAGAGAAAGATTAATGGGTTCGAATTTGTTACTTGTTACAACACGTTGTTTATAAGTCTGAATGATAAAGGATACAGTGGAACTACTACCAAGATTCGAAGAAGGGAATACATTAGAAGATTCTCAATCAGAAGCCTCAGAAGATCAAAACTCCTCTAAAGGCGCTCAGACTGAATTCTAAGGAACTAACTCAAGGAGAAAAGACAGATTTTATCAGAATCAGGCCTTTATATAACCTTTGAAGAGACACCTCTGGGTTTAATTCTCTTGACAAAACTTTCCTCTTGAATAAAGCACTTCAGAACAATGATTGGTTCTAGGCACTACAAGAAGAATCAAACAAGCTTTCCAAAATGGATACTTTGGATCAAATATCTAAATAGAAGGACACTCACTTCAATGTCACCTGATGAATGATCAGAAACAATATTAATGATGAAGAAGAAAGCATCACAAGTCACCAGGTTTGTAATCAAATGTTTTCTGACAAAGATGACCAGATTCTTCTACCAGTTAGAAGTTGTCTTGTCAAGGAAAAGTCAATATTTTCAGTCATAGTAAATTAAAAATTCCCTTCTACCTTTCATCACATATCTTTTCATATCATTGATAATATATATTGAAAAATATTGTATCTGTAGAACTTATTATCTTAAGGCTGCTAGCTCTTAAAATTTTCTTGCTAAGCATAAACTTGCCTTAAGTCTAAAAAATTTATGATTTATGTCTAAAATGAAAAGAATGTAATCTTAACTTATTGACTGATATGAATACTTGTATTTATTGAAATTATTTCAATTCAACTTATTTTTTAGTTTTGAGACTTTTTTTTTTTAAGTGAAACTATAGATTCATGTGAAATTAATGATAAATTATTTGTATGCATTTTCTCTCTGTCTGTAGTGTATTATTTAAAGTGACTGACATATTTGGTAAACTTCCTCATTTGAAATAAGGAATGTTAGCATGTTATATCCCTTCTTATTTTAAGTTTCTTTTCATTCTCTATCATTTGTCTTGGAACTCGTAATTACATCCTTCCTCACAAGTCTTCATTTATTGTGGTGTCAGTTTTAATATCTCTTGTTGTCTACTCATATCCTTTACCCGGTCAGTCACGTTTTCTTTCCATCTATTTAAAGCCTCACTTGATTCCTTCTCTAACATTCATATTTCTACTCACCAAGTCTCTTTCCTTCCTGCTAATGGCTTCAAAAACCTTTCATGGTTATGAGGAACTTCTTGAAGTTATCTGTGAACTTCGTCCCAATGTTTCTAGGCTGAGCAGTGATGATCTCAGTCTTATACAAAGTATCATTGTGCAAGGATTGTCCCATTACATTGTTATGATGCAATGGCCTATTTACCCATATCAGATAAAAGAGTTTTGGTTGTATGCTTATGTTGATGGGGCCTCTATTTCCTCGATTATTTTCGGTAACCCCAGCACCATCACTCCAACAACTATTGTTGCTGTAATTAGGTGTACTCAAGATGTAGCCACTTTTGAATATTTTTGATACACTTACTCCTTTTTAGAAAGACTCAATACCATTCATGACACATGTGAAAGATATGAACCAAACAATCTTGGAAATCTTATTCCAATTCCCACTGTTTGGTTTCAGCTCATGTTGAGCAACCTTTCTCCTAGAGGAGTAAACCTGAACTTCTTAGCCTATGAGGAAAGAGTTATAATATAATTCCTTGTGAATCATGTTAGAGTAAACTTGCCTCAAACTATTTTCAACTATCTAAGAGACTCGATTCATGCCTCCAAAAATCATCACCAATCCTTTATTCCTTTTGGAAGAGTTCTCTCTGCACTCTTCTTCATGGATTGGATTGTTGAAGCAGTTTGTCATAATGGACATGACGATGCACTTGAGGAGGAAATATGTGAAGTTCTTGCAGTATAGTTCGGATGTGATTTTTTTTGTTAGGATTTTGTTGTGTCTATTGGTTGAGGGTCTCTCTGTTGTTCCGTTTTGTTTGTTGTTTTGTGTTTATACTCTTTTCTCTGTGAATGAATGAAATTTGATATTTAAGTGTTGCTAACCTTAATTTTTTTTAAATCACTCTGTTTCATATGATTAAATAATACTAAGCCTTAATTCAATCAATTCTTTATATCTTTTTGATTATAACAAAAAAGGGGAGAAATATTCATGATTTTGATTGTTATCCATTCTCTAAATCCTATGATTTACATGACTTTCTAAAATGATATAAACTGCAAAATTATTTAGAATGTACATGATTGTTACAAGAACATTTCTAATGAAACATTGCATTCACTCTGATAAATCAAGTTCTGATATAGAACAGCCATTGTTTCAAATGTTCTGAGAAAGCATGGATAATCTGATAAACTTAAAGGTTAAATCAATGATGTTGATCTGATTCATAAAAGATAACAATGTTCCTAAAGCTCTGAAAGATCATAAGTTTATGATTCAGGAAGATATTGTTTATCCCAGGGGGAGTTTTCTAAACTCTTATATTATTTTGTTTATGATTTAACCCTGTAAAATTGTTCCATCAAAATACATGGTTTTGTCATCATCAAAAAGGGAGAGATCGTTAGAACAAGATTTGGATCTATGTTTAAATATCTATGTTTTGATGATAACAATGCATTTATTTTATGTAGAACAATTTTAGTTCTAATGGTTTCATTGAGTGTGCAGATATTAGAATTCTGGATAGTATTTTTTTGAATCAAAAGAAGATTGAATTAACTCAAAAAACAAAGGATAACAAGGCGATCTCAAGGATCCAACCCACAAAAAAGACAAAAGTTAAGTCGAAACTATGAAGCTAAGGTATTATCATTTTAGCTCTGTGTGTCCTAAGTTTCCGACTATACCAACCCCTATACACGATCATATATATTATGCACTCAACTATTTTAGTCTTGTCTACAACATTACCAAAACAAATATCATTATGATATTCCACACACTATAGACAGTTTCCGCAGCAGCTAGTTTCAGGATATATATTCTCCACCCCTTACCCTTAGTATTCTTGTTCAGCCAATCTAATTCCTCAACCCAAATATGCGGAGAATGAGAAATCTGAATCTAGTTAAGGAACTTGGCCCAGATACAAATTCTTTCAGGACATCCAAACAGAAGATGGTTAATGGTTTCCTCTTCTTGGTTGCACAAACTACATCTATCATCTGAAATCATGTCGTAGGGGTATAGGTGAGGTTTTGTTCCCAAACTACCTTGGCATGCAAGCCACATAGTCATCTGAGCTCTTGATTGAGCAACATTATAACCGAAAATATTCCTCCAAGGAACTTTGGGAAAATCTTTGCACATAGCCTTATGTAAAATCAAGCTTCTCAAATGCACTTTTGTTTTGATGAAGACAAGCCATGATTGACAAAGAAGGAAAAGATTATTGATCAAGGTAAAAGCATTTGTGGATAAAGTCTTTGGTTCAAGCTCTTAGCAAAATTTCAAGGTATGATGATAATACTTACTTTGAACTTAAGACATAGATGCTCAATGGTCAAAATAAATATTTTATATTGTCCAAATCCCTACTCAAGTTTTCTCTAAGCTAAAAATCATTTTTCACTTGAGTGCAATTGATTTTCATATTAGTGCAATCGATTGCATGATTCAATTTTTCAAAACATTTGCACTGTTTCTAAGTGCAATTGATTTGCATGTGTACAATCGATTGCACTCAATCAATTTTTGCTACTGACTTCTAATGCAATCGATTTAAACTCTTGTGCAATCGATTGCACACTCAAAATATTTGAATTTCTAGCTGTTGAAACCCCGTGCAATCGATTTACACAAAGGGTGTAATCGATTGTATGCTGCACGATTTTGAAAAACAGCAGCTTTACACATGCCTTTTTATAACACCATTTCATGGAAACCTTTCACTCAATCTTAGCAATTGTTCATGATTCATTTACAGAACTTTATGATGTTTCAAAAGGATTCTATGAACATATAAATACTCATTTTCAAAATCATTTCAACACCTCTTCCAATTATATTTTCTGAATTTTCAAAAATCAAACTCAAGCTGTTATACATTTTCATACACAAGTTTTCTGCACACTTTCACATATTGTTAACCAGAAAACTTCGAGCATTATATATCTTAAGTCATTGTATACTATTATCATTGAAAGAGAAGATGAATTAATTGATTTAATTACTCAAAGTGATCATTGCGACTCAAACTCACTTAAATCAAATATTGCTATATACTTGCTTATTTTCCAGGATTATTGGAAATAAGTTTAAGTGGTTTTATAAATCTTATTTTTCCAGGATTGTTGGATACAAGTAAACTCACTTTAAGAGGATTGTTCTCATTGTTGTTATAGTGAAAATCCAAGAGGATTATTCTTGGTCCAAGAGGATTGTTCTTCGTTTTGGGTAGTTCTTGTTTAAGTTTACCACAATAAGGAAATCTCTTTCATGTTGAAAGGGGACTGGAGTACTCTTGGACTGTGAGGGGGACCAGGAGATATTGGTTATGTCTCTTTAATTTTCTGCACTTTACTCTTTCATAAACTCACCATAAACCAGGAAAATAATATCCATCATCACTAAAACCAAAAAATTTTAAAGCACCTAATTCACCCCCCCCCCCCCCCCTCTTAGGCGCACTTCGTACTTACAATTGGCATCAGAGCAGGTTATAGGTAACCTGTTCCTAAAAGATCCAAAATGACTTCCGCAAATCAAAATCCCGTTTTCAGAGATGGTGGTAGTAACAACAAGTCTCCTCTATTTTGTGGTGAATATTTTGACTTCTGGAAAATACGCATGAAGGCACATCTAGAAGCACAAGGAGAAGAAATATTGGATGCCGTTGAGAATGGTCCTTTTATCCCTATAACGGTAATCAATGGTGTTGGCTCATCAAAGCCTAAAGCTGCATGGGATGAAGATGATAAGAAGAAGGTTCTCTAGGATAAAAAGGCAATAAATCTTCTTCAAGGTGCACTTAGCATGGATGAATTCTTCTGTGTCTCGGCATGCAAAACAGCGAAAGAAACATGGGATACCATGGTACAAACTCATGAAGGAACTGTTGAAGTTAAAAGATCAAGACTAAATACCCTAAGTCAAGAATACGAATTATTTCGAATGCAGCCCGGAGAAACCATCCTTGACCTACAAAAGAGATTCGTGCACTTGAAAAATCATCTAAGTGCTCTTGGTAAGACTTTGACAAATGATGAACTAAATCTGAAAGTACTTAGGTCCTTAACTAGGGAATGGCAACCAAAGGTAATGACAATTTTAGAAAAGAAAAGTCTCTCCTCAATGACTTCTGCAACGTTGTTTGGGAAACTTCAAGAATATGAAATGGAACTCGGAAGACTTGAAAAACATGAAAATCAAGAGAAGAAATCCAAGAATATTGCTTTAAAGATAGATTCCAAGGAAGTTGAAAAGGAAGACAATCCGGAAGAAGATGAAAATTCCATGCTTCTTGTTAAAAGGCTTGGTAAGTTCTTTGGTAGAAATGACAAATCCTTTTCTCATTCAAAATGAAAGAAACAATTCAAGAAAAAGGAAGCTTTCGCATCAACACAAGAAGTCACATGTTATGAATGTGGTATTCAAGGTATAAATGTTAAGTCAATGGCTTGGGATGTAGTTATTCGAGCATATTTCTATATATTGAATAGTATAAATGAAGTTCAACCTTTCATAGATACTCACAAAAGACTTTTGAGGAAAAAATATTCCCGAATGAGTGACATGTTTTTGTCGATAGAGCATAACAAGAGATTCATATATTGGTTTAATAAAAGTGTACTTAATGATCATAGTGAATCCAAGATAATTAAATGGTTTTCGTACGAGCCAAAATTTTATGTTATTACTTGGACTGCATATGATATTGGTCATTATACCTTTTATACAAAATCAAAAGATGATTGTAGTATAATTCCAAATAGCGAGGTTATGGTTGAATCTGAATCGATGTATTTCTCTAATTCGTAAGATAAGAATCTTGTATTGGCATGTACCACGTTTTATGGTGTCATTGATGAGATTTGAGAGATTGATTATGTTATTTATAAAGTGGCTTTATTTCAATGCAAGTGGGTTCCCAATAATAGTAATGGTGGACACATTGATAACTTAGGATTCACCCAGGTCGACCTTGACAAGGCATCTTTTATGACTGAACCAATCATCATGGCTTCTCAAGCAAAACAAGTTTTCTATGTTACCGACCTATCGGACATATCTAAGAATCGAACCCAGGACCATTAAATTTATCACAATGGTCTTTTGGAAAACCGTTGTGATAAGGAGCACATTTTCTAATTTATTACAACGGCTACTGAGTCATGATTGTAAGTATCATATATTCAACGACACCCTATATAACAACGTCTGGATCCGGGTTGTTATTTATCTTTCCCAACCATGTTAATTGGATTTTTGGTACTAGTGTCATTTATTTAAAAATGGTGCCAATCTTATTTTTTTCTTTTGAAGTATCATTGTCACTGCAAATTGGTTTGCTTAGTGTGCAAGCTATCCAAGACAAGTCAGTTTTAACTTGCAACAACATAAAAGGGACTCATTTCTACATTGTAGTCAAGTTTAATTTAACACAAAATTTATCAAGTCTTGCATCAACTAGGCCCGAGTTTGTAGCTTTGTTTTACACCAGAACAATTGAAATTGATAGTTTTTGAACTAAGATGGATTTGAATATTCAATCACATTTAAATTTGAATTAAAACTCAAGTTTCTCTTATGTGGCATTTTACACGGTTTCCATTTCATCCTAAGCAAACAAATGAAATTAACACAAACATACAAATTGAAATTAACATAAGAAAATAAATTGCATTTCATTTCAAAATTAATTGGAATTACAATGAGATTTCAAAATTTTGTTACATGTGGTCCCCAAAAAAGAATTCCCTCGGATCCCTTCACAAACGAACTCACAATTTCAGCTTTGCAACCTCACATTTTCCCTCAATTTTCATTCACACTTTCGACCACAATCCCCTCACACGCTTGAATAACAAACTTCAAAAAGTATCTTCATCATCACTCGTATCCCAGCTAATAAATTTCTATCACATCACTCTCAATTCTATTCTATAAATAACTACCTCACTCACTCCCTTGAATCACAAAATTACCACCTAAAGAAACTCTGAAGAAATTCTCCTTTGCAGCACCAAAAACCATCACTAAAGCTTTGTTGAATGAGCAATTGAAGTTTCACCTTGAAGCTTGAAAGACTCAGAGCTTCATCCATGTTCCCTGTCAGCATATACACGACAAAGTAAAAAGAGGACGTAGAAGCAAGAAGAGAAAACAGAAGGAGTAGAAAGAAGGAGGAATCGAAGTATATCTGGGTTGGAGCTGAAGGAGCTTTTTCTTCATTTTGGTAGATTTCACATTTATAGTTTGTTTTTGTTGCTCGAGTATTGTCGTGTATGTTTGTTTTCCGCTTCCCCTTTGACGTATTTTGTTTATGTAACCTGTAATATGATAAAGATAGTGGAATGGGGTTTAAGGTTTTTGAGCGATAGGGTATTTGTGTTTTAGTTCAATTTGGTTGAGTTGTTGATTGTTTGATATGATTGTTTGTTTCGTGCTCAGAATGAGATTTAGATGATAGTTGGGTTGTTAATTTTGGTATTTGGTAAGTTTTTAGGTTAGTGTTTTTGTGAGTCTCGAGTTCTTCGACTCAGGAATTGAGTTGTGTTTTTGTTGATTTTGTTGTTAGATTTTGGTTTAGGGGAAAAATTGAGGTAGGGTTAGTGTCTAGGTTGGGAGGATTTGAGGTTGTGAGGACCGATTCTTGGTTTTGAGAGAGGTTGAGGATGAATGTCTGATGACACTCTGTCATTACATTATTTTGTCTAAGAAATCAATAAAAATAAGTCAAAGATCACCAACTTTGATGAAGAATAGACAAATAAATAAGCAAAAAGGACCAAGTATGAAGAAATAGGGACTTGGAGAAATTTGGTTGAAAAAAGGAGCAAAAGCAAACAACCACGGGAAAAACCGCGCAAACCATCGTCTGCATGATGGACCTGAAAAAGTTGCATTGCGCGCACGATGCAGTCCATGACACGCGCGATGGGCTATTTCTGTGCAAATTCTAACGCATTCTAGTACGATCTGACGGCTTTTAAAAGGGTTTTTTTTACATCTTTTCGTAGGTTCTGCGATTTTACACTGCAAGTGACGGTTTACAACACCAGAATGCAGATTTGGAGCGCATTTGAACTCATTAGAGGCCAATTCTTCAAGGATTATCTTATGCAAACTACAACTTCTTATTCGGTATTGTAATTAAATTATTATGAGTAGTTAAGTTTTTCTAGGTTATGTTTTATATGAGGAACCTATTTTAACAATGTTGTGACATATATTTGATTTTTTATTGCATGAAAATTTTGAGTTATAATTATATTCATTTGCTTCTTGTTCGTAATTCTTTTTATGTGCAATGCTCTTTTAATCCGATTTTGGATACATAGGGAATATTGACTATTAGTCTATGTGTTGGACCTAGAGCAATTGTAGTACTTACTCCGGTTAAATAGGGATATGAGACCTCGAGTAATGGCTTATTTACTAACGTACTATTGTATCGCTTAATCTCACTTACGCCGATTGACTAGGTATAGGAGACTTCTAGTAGAGATTAGTGAGTTATACACCAATGGGTTAAGTATAGTGGTTTTCTTAGCTCGCCGTAGAATTATAGAAATGATATCATTCATGTAATATATTGAATATCAATAGGGAAGAAATAGCGGATTATATGCAAAACCTGACCGTTTTCATATTATTGATAGAACAAATTATTATCTTTTTCGTAAATTAAACTCGAAAACATCCCCAATTAGTATTTTCTAAACATTTCACAATAATAGTCTTGTTAAATAGCAGTCCATAGGGATACGATCTTTTTATTACTTCGACACTAACGATACACTTGTCGAGAAGTCAACAAGTTTTTGGTGCCTTTATCGGAGACTGTGGATAATTTCAACAAGGCAACGCTTCTGAAACGTGTTTGCTTAGTATAATTTTTGTATTTTATTTAAAATTTCGTTCTGCACTATTACTAAGGTTTTTTTTTTTTGGATACGCAGTTCAGGATCAAATTTGATACCACTTGATCCAGAATTTTGTGCTTTCAGGTTTAAAGGATAACCCTTTTGATGGAAGCGCAATTTAGCATCTGTGGGAGCATCTTGCTCGCTTCTACGAAACAACTTCGATCTATAGCCATCTGATAATACTGAGGATCATGTGAAGCCGATATTGTTCAGTTTTTCCTTAATTGAAAGAGCCAAGTATTGGTTAATATTTCTTCCTAATGGTACCATCGGAACTTGGAAAGAGCTATATGATAAATTCATGGAGAGATTCTTAACTACCATGCAGTTTACTGAAATAATGTGATATCAAGCTTCTCTATGACGAATATGTTTTGACGAAGACAAATATCTTAATGATAAGAAGGAAAATATGATCTTCAAAGATAATGCATCATGTTCAAGGCTTTGGATTGGTCAGGGACGGTGACTTGGTGTTAAAGAAGATAATATTCATCCAAAAGGATCCACATGGAAAATGGATCCCTAGTTATGAAAGGTCGTATGTTGTGAAAAGAGATTTGTTTGGCGGAGCTCTCATCCTTACCACTATGGATGGGAAGGAGTTTTCATATCTAGTTAACTCCTACGCAGTCAATAAATATTATGACTAGAAAAAAGACAGAGTAATAAAATCTGCTAAGTTAAAAATCTGAAAGGGTGACTTATATAAAAAGGGGCATCCCAGTGGAGTGAAAATTCGAAAGAGCGGTCCTGAAAAAATTAAGGATACTAAAATAAATAACTCGCTAGGTTGACAACTTGAAAAGGTAGCTTAGGCAAAAAAAAGATAATTTCCTGATAGACCGAACACTTGAAAGAGTGGTCTAGACAAAAGATAAGAATTTTCCGCGAGGCAAATGACTACATCACGTAAGTTTGTTCCACAAAGAAAAATGAAGAAGGGAATGATCAATCTAACCACCCTTCTCAAAAACAAAGTATTGAAATCTAGAGCTCATGGGGAATATAACATTTTTTGTATTTTGATGGAATTCAAATATTTCTTATTGTCATTTTACATTTATTGGAAATGTAATTTATTTAATGTCCACAATTCCCAATGCTTACTCTTTATTAGGGCCTTTTAGCATTTTCTATTTCTAGTATAAATATGCTACCTAGACTATCAATATTGTATCCCTAAAATTCATTCCTCTATTTGAATATTAAGAAGTAGTCCTCTTTGTTATCATTCATTGTTCATTCTTTATCTCTCCTTCCATTACCTTGCACCAACAAATTGGTATCTAGAGCTTTTGGTTCTGTTTTCCTGGGAAACACGAGTGGTTGTGAGCTGTGTGTTTGAGTTTTGTTCCTTGATTTTCTGTTGAAATCTTGAACAAAATTCTGAACAGAATTTTGATTCTGTGGGTTGGGAAACAGTGTGTTTAAGATCTGAAAATCCGTGCAAGGTTTAAAATGAGTGGAGACGGTAGTTTGAACACTAAACTTCCAGTTTTTAATGGAAAAAACTGGAACATATGGATGATACAAATGCGTGTATTGTTCGGTGCATAAAATGTTCTGGATCTGGTTACAGATGGTTATGTACCAGATGCAGCAGATGCAACTGAAGAACAGAGAACTGCTGAGAGGTTGATGAGAAAGAGGGACCAGAAAGCTCTATTCTATATCCATCAGTGTGTGGATGAAAATGTGTTCGAGAAGATTGCTGATTCAACAACGTCTAAAGGGGCATGGGATTTACTGACGAGATGTTACGGTGGTGACGCATCAGTAAAGAAGGTGAAACTTCAATCCCTATGAAAGCAATATGAGAACCTGAACATGAAGAGCAGTGAGAAAGTTTCTGAATATATCTCCAGAGTGATTCTGATCACTAACAAGATGAAGGCGTGTGGAGAAACTCCGACTGAACAGGTAATCATAGAGAAGATTCTGAGGTCGCTCACTCCTCAGTTTGATTACATTGTTGTTTCTATTGAACATTCTAAAAATATGGAAACCATGAAAATAGAAGAATTACAAAGCAGCTTAGAAGCACAGGAGTTACGTCTGTCTGAGATAACTTCTGAGAGAGAAGCTGAGCAAGCTCTGAAGGCTTCTTTTGTCAAGAAAGACCAGAAGCAGAATAGACGTGGTGATAGATTCCAGAAGTCAGAAGCCTCAACTTCTGATGATAAGAAGTATCATAAAGGAAAAGAGAGGTATGACAAAAGGAAGGTTCAATGTTACTCCTGTAAACAATTGGGCCATTTTGCTAGAGATTGTAGGTCAAACAAGGATAGGAAATCAGAAGAAGCATATATGGCTAAGAGAAACTCTGATGATGAACCTGTACTACTAATGGCCTCTGACTCTGATGGAAAATACTCAGAAGATTGGTGGTATATGGACACTGGCTGCTCAAATCATTTAACTGGAAACAAACAATGGCTGACAGACTTTGACTCCAGAAGGAGTACAAAGATCAGTTCTGCTGACGATAAGTATCTTAATGCAGAAGGTATGGGAGATGTCAGAATTAGAGTGAAGAATGGGAAAGACATTCTGATCAAAGACGTCTGGTATGTTCCTGGTATTAGAAGCAATCTGATGAGCGTAGGTCAGCTGATTGAGAAAGGTTTTTCAGTTGTTATGAAAAACAATCTTCTGACGTTGTATGATTCCAATCAGAAGTTAATTATGAAATCTGAACAAGGAGGCAACAGAACATTCAAGGTGAATGTAGAAATAGCTGAAGCAACGTGCCTTAGTGCAGAAGGTGCTGAAAGTAACAGTAAGCTGTGGCATAAGAGGTTAGGGCACTTAAACTATAGAAGCTTAGGACATCTATGTTCTAAGAAGCTCGTACGTGGTATTTTGAAAATTGTGAAGCCTGAGAAGTCATGTGAGATATGCATGAAAGGTAAGCAACCTAGATTGCCATTTACATCAGAAGTAGCCCCCAGAGCGAAACATGCTCTGGGAGTAGTACATTCTGATGTGTGTGGACTATTTCCAGTACCTTCACTTGGAGGAAACAATTACTTTGTGTCTTTTGTGGATGAGTTCACAAGAATGACATGGGTAACACTTATCAAATTCAAGCATGAAGTGTTTACTGAGTTCCAGAAATTCAAGGTGAAGGCTGAGAAGCAGAGTGGTCAGAAGTTAAAAATTCTGAGAACAGATGGTGGAGGTGAGTATAACTCTACAGCATTTCAGAAGTTTTGTGAGGAAAGTGGAATAGAACATGAGGTTACTGCTCCATATACTCCTCAGCACAACGGTCTTGCTGAAAGAAGAAATAGAACTCTGCTTGATATGACCAGAAGCGTGCTGAAAGAAAAAAAGCTACCTCACGTGCTATGGGGAGAAGCTGTTGCCACATCAGCATACATTCTGAACAGGTGTCCAACGAAGAAACTGAAGGAAGCTGTTCCTTTAGAGAAATGGACTGGAGATAAGCATAGTGTCAGTCATATGAAGGTGTTTGGCTCTGTCTGTTACAAACACATTCCAGAAGCTAGAAGACAAAAACTGGATGATAGAAGCAAAATAATGTTGCTGGTGGGGTACCACAATACAGGTGCGTATAAGCTTTATTGTCCAGAAACTAATAAAGTTGAAGTCAGCAGAGACGTTGTGGTGAAAGAGTCTGAAGCATGGGATTGGAACAAATCTCAATCTGATTCTGGTGTAGTGCCAACACCAGAGTTATCCTCTGAAGATGATTTAGAAAGATCAGAAGATGAATCTGATTCTGAAGATCCTGAAGATTCTGAAGATGAGTTAGAAGAAGATGATCCAGATACTGATGATGACCCAGAATCTGGCGGTAATCATAGTTCTGGAAGGGAAAACTCTGAAGGTGGTAACTCTGAAAGTAGTAGTTCTGGTGCAGCTTCAGAACAAGCTCAAAGACCACAGAGAATCATACAAAAACCCAGAAGATTTGCAGATTTTGACATGCTGCAGGATAATGACGTTGACTCTGAAGGAGAAGTCGTTCAGTGTACCATGTTAGTAGATTCTGAACTAGTGGGCATTGAAGAAGCTCTCAAGAAGAAAGAATGGCTTAATTCCATGAAAGAAGAACTTGAGGCAATAAAAAGGAACAAAACTTGGAAATTGACTAAACTTCCAGATAAGAAAAAATCCATCAGCGTCAGATGGGTTTTTAAGTTGAAACTTAAGCCAGATGGTTCCATTGGCAAGCACAAAGCTAGACTAGTAGCTAGAGGTTTTCTTCAGAAACCTGGGCTAGATTATTTTGAGGTATTTGCACCTGTAGCTAGGCATGAAACAATCAGACTGGTGATTGCTTTAGCTGCAAACAGAAACTGGCCTTTAATGCACCTGGATGTGAAGTCAACATTTCTGAACGGTCCATTACAGGAAGAAGTTTACGTGTCACAACCTCCTGGATTTGTGAAAAAGAATCAGGAAGGGATGGTATACAGGTTAAATAAGGCTCTGTATGGACTGAAGCAAGCGCCTAGAGCTTGGAATCTGAAAATTGATTCATTTTTCAAGAATCATAGGTTTCAGAAGTGTGAGATGGAACATGGAGTTTATGTACAACACTCTGATAGCAATATGATTCTGGTGTGTCTCTATGTTGATGACATCTTGCTAACAGGTAGCTGGCCAGAAGATATAAAGAAGTTCAAGGAAGTTCTGATGAATGAGTTCGAGATGACAGATCTAGGAAAAATGACATATTTCCTAGGAATGGAGATCATGTACTCGAAGAAGGGTATCATTCTGCACCAGTTAAAATATGAACAAGAACTTCTAAAGAGATTTAAGCTGCAGAACTGCAAAGTTGCTGTGACACCATCAGAAACCAATCAAAAATTGGATTCTGACTCTGATGGTGATTCTGTTGATTCTACAACCTTCAAACAGCTGGTTGGCTCTCTAAGGTATTTATGTAATACTAGACCTGACATTTGTTATGCAGTTGGATTCGTCAGCAGATTCATGAGTAATCCCAAGTGGTCTCATTTCCAAGCTGCTGTCAGAATTCTGAAATATATTAAGGGAACTCTGAAATATGGAGTGTTGTTTCCTTCTGAAAGAAAGACAAAGTCAAAATTAGTAAGTTATTCTGATTCTGACTGGTGCGGAGACAGAGTGGACAGGAGAAGTACCTCTGGATACTTGTTTAAATTTCTGGGAGGTCCCATTTTTTGGAGTTCCAAGAAACAGCCTGTTGTAGCTATGTCAACATGTGAAGCTGAGTATATCACAGGTGTTGTAGCTGCTTGTCAAGCAGTTTGGCTTCTGAATCTCCTGCATGATTTAAAGGTTGAGGTTGAGGAACCTCTGAAGCTGATGATTGATAATAAGTATGCAATTGATCTTGCCAAGAATCCAGTGCTACATGGAAGAAGCAAGCACATTGAGACGAAGTATCACTTTCTCAGAAATCAAGTTCAGAAAGGAGTGTTAGAAGTTCTGCACTGTAGCACTCAGAAACAACTTGCAGATCTTCTGACGAAGGCAGTTAAAACAGATCAATTTCTTTGCTTAAGAGATGAAATTGGTGTTGTTAGCTTCTGATAGATTATCTAAATTAAGGGATGGTATTGGAAATGTAATTTATTTAATGTCCACAATTCCCAATACTTACTCTTTATTAGAGCCTTTTGGCATTTTCTATTTCTAGTATAAATATGCTACCTAGGCTATCAATATTGTATCCCCAAAATTCATTCCTCTATTTGAATATTAAGAAGTAGTCATCTTTGTTATCATTCATTATTCATTCTTTATCTCTCCTTCCATTACCTTGCACCAACATCATTGTCATATTCTTTGTAATTTGCTATTATAGGAATTTACATTCCAATGTATTGACATCCTTTGTGTGATTTATACTTTATTATTCAATAAAATTTCTCTTTCAAGAGCTTTATCTTTCATTTTTGTTCATAAAATTCTAATTACTTTTGAAAAATAATGCATTAAAACATTAGAATAATAACAAACAATGAAAACGCAAAAACACTTTGATTTTGAAATAATCAAGGGAAATCGATAATTTCCAGTTAAATGAATCAACTTCTTAAGGCCTAACATAATCTAAGTCCATCATGACTTAATCGTCACAATGTAAAATCAATGTTCTTCAAGAAGAATAATCATTGAGCTTTCCCTTAACAAAATAGAGCAAAAAGCAGTCTTTACAATGTTCCTTCCCAAAATCCGAGTGTTCAAGGTCTTATGTGTCGTGGAATCAAATGTTGGATATGTTGGCATATGCATAAATTCTTACATTTCATGCATTTCTCACCTCATATCCTATCCACTCATTAGTGTACCGCGTTAGGTCATTTCAAACCTTACATGCATCAAACATAATACAAAGCATAATCAATCATACATCACAATTCGAATCATGTTCAGTTTAAGCATATCCAAAGTCCTATCACCATATGCATCTATCATGTGACTGTTGTATCCCCTGTAGGTTACCCAAGTCAATCCCATGCAAAGTCAGTGGTCCTTGTCGATCTACCTTCACCAAAAACAACTAATTTAGACCATTTAGTCTGGTTGTTGAAAGTAAATACTAATCCTTGAGTCGGTGTTAACCTTTCATATTCTTAGCGAGTCTCAGTGAACTTTTCATTCCCCAGTGAGTCTCTTGACTTGATCTAAGTATCAACCTTTGGGTTAAAGACGATTAGTTTTTTCTTGATCTAAACATCAACTCTCGAGTTGAAGATGATCATGTATTTATTTTTTATCTAAGCATCAACTCTCGAGTTGAAGACAATCTTGTCTATAATTTTCGATCTAAGCATCAACTCTCAAGTTGAAGAAGATCTTGTCTTTAATTTCTGATCTAAGTATCAACTCTTGAGTTGAAGATGATCTTGTCTTTAATTTTCAATTTAAGCAACAAATCACGAGTTGAACACGATCAAATCTTTATTTTGTGATCTAAAAATCAACTCTCTAGTTGAAGACGACTTTGTCTTTACTTTTTTATTTAAGCATCAATTCTCGAGTTGAAGATGATCCTTTCTTTACTTTCTGATCTACGCATCCACTCTAGAGTTAAAGATGATCTTGTCTTTACTTTTTTATCTAAGCACCAACTCTCGAGTTGAAGAACATTGTGTCTTTACTTTCTAACACTACTACCAATAACATTTTTTATGACGAAACTTTCACCTCACTTAATAAAATAAAGTGTAAACCATACACGCGTCACATTTTTTTAGTTAAAAAAATGATATATCACTACTACAAAAAAGGGAAAAGACAACGCTTTTTTAGGCTTTTAACAGCGCTTTAAAGCGCTGCCTAAAGCAGCGTTGCTAAAAGAAAAGACAACGCTTTTTTCCAATGTAAAAGCGTTGTCTTATGCCAACTTTAGACAGCGCTTTTTATATACCCCTTTAGCAGCGCTTCTGCTTTAGACAGCGCTTTGTTATTTTTTAAGATAGACTTTAGAGCTTTCCTTTGAAAGTGTTGTCTACTCCCCCACTTTAGGCAACGCTTTCGAATTTTAGGCAGCGCTTTTTTTTTATATTTTTACAGCGCTTTTCTCCTAAAGTGCTGTCTATTGTTCACAATTTTTTTTAATAAATTATCTATTTTAATCAGAATTTAAACCATATTTGATCCAGGTTTTCACCATATTATGCACCATGTTTGGTAGCTTCATTCCAATAAAATATACATATATAAAAATTGCACATATATATATAAATTGATGATATAGACAACAACAATTACAAAACTTATGATACAAGTTAAAATTCTACAAGTTAAAATGCCTAAAATTCAAAATTGAATATACATATATACATCTTTCTATCTTCGAGAATTCTCATGAAACAACAACAACATGAATATCTTAGCTCTATCTTCTACACATGTACCTATAAACCTAGAAAAAAAACCAAATGATCGAAATTCGTAACATGATAATATTAATGTTGCACTTTATTCGAATATAATTTATACTCAAAACTCGAAAGTTCTCATCAAAGGAAATAAGACAATATACCTTAGCTTATAAAATTCTCAACCCGATAATGAATTGACATCATTCCTCTATAAGTTCATCCAATTGATCTTTTGAGTAATGTGCACAATTTAATTCCTCAAAGTACTACATATATAATAATATAACATAGTATGTGATTTAGTTAAAACAATATGTCATTTTATGAGAAACACAAAATATGAAAATAATATGTAATTCCTAAGTTAGAAATCCATATCGTGGATGGAATCTCTAATCGATCCAAAAGAATAGTTTATTTCATAAACCTCAACATAAAATAGCCATAATCTATACCGTTACGCTGGCGAGGACACTACACATGGAAAGAAAATACGAATATATATCAAGATATACCCCTTAAGTTTTTTTATCAAGTATCATCACTAATGTAATCAAAACTGAATATCTCTTTGTGAAAATATACCTCCACTCTGATCCATGTAACGTTGTTGGCTCTACTTTTTGGTACTTGAATATCTCATTAGGAGCGAAAAGCAAGTAGAACGCTATAATAAAATATAAACGACTGTTTAGAACAATCTCACATAGAATCATAAACATAAACACTAATCAAGATATGTTGACCATAAACATAAACATAAACATAAACATAAACTTGAATATCTCTTTGGGAGAGAAACACTTACGTGTCAATCATCTGTTTTAAATCTGGATATGTTCACCAATCATTGTATAACGAGTCCAGATAATACAAAGTTTCTCTCATAGGATTAATCTCAACCAATAACCAGTGTCCACTGTAAGATTAAACAAAGATTAAACAATGGCCAAAAACGGAAAATTATAATATATCAAGTTATGATGAAAATCTAACCCGTTGCTAGTATTATATGGAAAAAAGAACAACTTCTCAGTATCTTTACTGGCCACGAATAAACCTAGTACATATGATATGACATCATCTGGTCTCGTTACAATCAACCCTGAATTGACAGTGTTGGGAGCTAAGAAGCCAAATCTTGCTTCTAATCCATGCGGGCGCACAATGTTGTCATACATAAACCTTAAATTAAAACATGATTAACATTATACTATATTCATTGAAATTAGGAATTAAATTGTTCATTTAATTAAACAAATTTGATCGGAGTATACCTGATGTATATACCGATAACATCGAGGCCTAATTCCAAATGCCTAAAATCTTGCTCCATATCCTCTCTACCAATTGCTTCAAGATATTCAAAACCAAATATGTCTAAACTCATAGGTGTAAGGCGGGTACCACCATTCGGAATATCTGTAATTCCTAAATATGTCTGAAGGCACGACCTGAACTGAGCAGTAGTTTTTTTGCTAGCCACTGTCTTCTTAGCAACATTCTTTTTTTGTGTGGAAATATTGCTAATTTCAGGCGTCTTACCCCTACTGAGTTGTGCAGTCTCTTTAGAATGAATCTAGTTATCATATAATTAGTTAGGGGAAGTATAAAATCACAAATTAGCATTTCTCATAGCATAAATATCATATAATTGAGTTACCTCAAATGATGCAGTTGACTCGGTCTCCCGCCTAATCCCCTTATCTTTTGGAATGGATTTTGTGGGAGTCTAACATTACCATGTAAACAAAATGTAAGTATAATTGCCATAAAAAATTTTAATAGTAAACGATTTTAAGCATACCTCATTATCTACGCAAACAAGGCTTGACGGCCATGCAACAAACGATCCTATTGCATCTGCCACCAATGTTGCATCTGCCAAATCGTCAGGTAGTGGTAACAACGCACCCCCTTATAAAACAACATCGACCGATACTTTCAAAAACCCCTCTGGGAGCGGTCTATGGTGAAGCATTTCTCCCGAAATATTATACACTTTTCCCTTGCCAACCATCCGATAAGTCGGTGTCGACAAATAGAGTTAACACCGAGAAATGCCCTATAATTTAATAAATATGGTTATATAATTAATAAACAAGGTTATATAATTAATAAACATGGTTTTATAATTTATAAAGATGGTATATATAATTACCTCGGGAATATTTTGTCCAAAGTTACCATTGATACTACCTTTATCACTAGTATCTTTAAAGCCTGTAGCTTGATCGATTTCCTTTTCCTTTCTCAACTCATAGACTTCTTATTGTAACTTTTCCAACTTCTCCTGAAGTCCTTTATTGCTTGGAGCTTTTGTCTTTGATTTTTTTTCAAGGATGTTGGAGTGATCCCAAATCCCTTACCCCTCACCCGACCAGAATACTCACGAATATCTAATGCTCGTGAGAGTATTCTCCTGTAATCAGTATCTTCGTCTGGAGGTATAGACTGGGAAAGACTCTTCTGAAATTCATATAAATATTTTAATTAAAGAATGATATGTTAATAAAAGAATGATGTAATTAAATAAATAAAAATATGATGTAATTAAATAAATAATGTTATACTTACACATATCTCGAAAATTTGTTGAACTTTTTCTTCAACATCTCCATCCTTACACACACGGGCTTCCTTCCAAAAAATGTGTTCCGGAAGAGATGTTTCAGAACTATTCTCTTTTGTTAGCTACACATTAAGCCAAAAAACATGATCAAATATAAGCGTGTATATATTATAGATACTTTTCAATTTATAGATACTTACAATAGATTGTTGTAAGCGTACATATCCCATACGGCCTTTCCTGTATGGATATGCTAGACTTGATGCCCGTTATCGATTACGACACTTAAGCTCTCAAATTGTTTGGTATTTCTTTTCGATTTAAAAGTTTCCCATTCTTCAGCTGTAATCAAATCAACATATTTCTTTGGAAGCTCTACATCAACAAAAAATTTATCTGCATCCCTTAGAAACTTGTTTGACAAGAAAGCTCTAAACCCTCTATGTAGTTTCCCGGCCAATTTAAGAATATAATCTATCCTCTTATCCTCAATGATGAACAACCTCTACAAAAATCATACACAAAGTGCGTTAGAATAAGTAATTTAGAGACATAATCGTCATTAAAAATAATTAACATCACATATGGTACTTGTATCTCACTCCATATTTTATCTTTAGCGTTGTCCAACACTCTTGCTCTCCAATCTTCACATGTGATTGGAATTTATCTTATTACCACGGAACCGGGATAACTTGTCAACATGGAACCGTTTGGCTCAATGAGTTGGCCTTCTTGGCTCCAATGCATATCATACTTTATGCATTGGTCTCTATCCCGAATTATTCTCTTCATTATTGTTATTCCTCTTCTATATTCCATTTCCATTTTACTAACGACCTTATCTCCATCATGCACAGAATCATCACGTGGGTGATCGTCGTTAGTAGCCATCTAACCTATAATAAACATAAACATAAACCCTATATAAAAGCAAGTCAGAAGCGAGTCAGAAATATATATAAAATGACAATGCCAAAAATTAACATAAACATAAACTTAAACGTAAACACAAACATAAGCATAAACATTTTAATATCCTACCTCTTTCACTAACATATCTTTCTTTTCTTGGTTGGAACATGAATTACTTTTTTCTTAACAATGCAGACGGATGGATTTATCCAAATTCCCTCATTATGATCATTTCTGATATATGATTCATCCGCTATAATATTCTCATCTTGATCATTTATAATATACGACTCATTCCGTCTAATACATGACTCATTCTCATCATCAATAGCACCTTGGTCTACACCGTTATCATCAACCACTTTGTTTGAAAAAAGCACTATATTCCATTTTGTACTCGTCGGGTCAGTGACATAGAACACTTGTTTAGCTTGAGAGGCTAAAATAAAAGGCTCTTCTTTGTACCCCTCTCTATTAAATCCACTTGCAAAAATCATGACATATCCATTCGTATGCCACCACTACTTACCCACTTGCAACCAAAGATAGGAATCTAGAACTTCTCGTAATCAAACACCCAAATATGCTCGATAACTGCAAAATATGACAGATTTGCATATTTCGGGTTTAGGTCCTTCATACTAGAAATGTGCATTGCTTCAGCAAGAACGGTGACACCACTATATTGCATAGTACTTTTATCATATTTTTCTTTGGTATAAAATGTGTATCCATTAATTGCATATGCGCTATAGGAAAACACATGCAAACTTGGACCATATGCCAAACATCTCAACCTTTCTGTTATTGAAGCGGGATCTGAATGAAGCTTTGAAAAAATATGATCCTTAAACCATGGTATAAAACTTTGATTGTGCTCCCGTACTATCCAATTTTCATTTCTATTCTGATTTAACCCTCAGAGTATATCCTTGTGCATTTCAACATATGGCTTAACCTCACTGTCATTGTGCAGAACATACAGATGCACTTTATCCCGTTCATCTTTTGATACTGTCACAATTTTATTTCCAATTAATCTTTTACCTGCCTTTTTTAAAAAAATATGACTTTTGGGGAGTCAAATGGATTGAACTTTTGACAAATATTCAGTACAAAACTCAACCGCTTCTTCAACAATGTATCGCTCAACAATACAACCCTCTGGGAGACTTCGGTTTTTCACGTACCCTTTTAATACTTTCATAGAACGTTCAGTAGAGTACATCCATCTCATATAAGCTGGGCCTCACAATTGTGTCTCTTTCACAAGATGAACAACTATATGTACCATTATGTCAAAAAATGAGGGAGGAAAATACATTTCAAGCTCACACAAAGTAATAACAATTTCTTTTTGCAATGTTGGTAAGATCTCAGGATCAATCACCTTACTACAAATTGACCTAAAGAAAAAACACAACTTATTTATCACACTCCTTACTTTATTTGGCAAAATAGAACGTATACCTATTGGTAGAAAATACTCCATTATAACATGGCAATCATGTGTCTTTAAACTCTTTAACTTGAGGTCTTTCATAGACACGAGTCTTCTAATATCTGAAGAGTATCTTTCTGGAACTTTAACTTCACTTAGAAACTTACACAATATCTTTTTCTCCTTTCTAGATAGAGTAAAAGCAGCAGGTGGTAGATATGTCCGGCTTCCTTTCTTCACGGGTCCTAGTTCAGTTCGTATTTCCATCTTTAACATGTCCTCCCTTGCTTTAAGGTCATCCTTAGACTTTCCTTTAATATTGAGTAACGTACCAATAACACTTTCAAATACATTTTTTTTCAATATGGATAACATCGAGAAAATGTCTCACATACAGAGACTTCTAATATTGAAATTAAAAAAAAATCGATCTCTTCTTCCACCCACCTTTGACAACCGTATGCGCAAAAGGCTTGCCAAACTGAGTACACACATCTTTCACCTTTTCAAAAATTTGGTCACCTGACAATGCAGGTGGAGCTTTACGTTGTTCGGTGTCTCCATTGAATTCTTTTCTCCATGCACGGTAGTGATGTTTAGAATGTAAGAATCTACAATGACCGAGAAACACATTCTTCTGACAAAGTTCCAAACGCGTCGTATCAGTTCCATCTTCACAAATAGGACACACGCGTTGACCTTTAATGCTATACCAAGATAGATTCCCGTATGCTGGAAAATCATTAATTGTGCCAAACAACATCGCCCTCAAATTGAAACTTTGTTTCCTATATCCATCATAAACCTCCACCCTATTCTCCCATAAAATCTTTAAATCTTCGATCAAATGTGTCAAGTATACGTCTATGTCATTCCCTGGTTGCTTAGGCCCAGATATTAACATAGATAACATCATGTAGTTGCACTTCATACATAGCCATGGAGGTAGGTTATAAATCATAAGAATCACAGGCCATGTCGTATGTGAGATACTTTGAAGAACATGCGGGTTCATTCCATCAGTAGATAAAGCCAACCGAAGGTTTCTTTCTTCTTCTCCAAAATCAGGATAATCATTATCAATTTTCGACCACTATGGTGAATCTGCCGGATGTCGATACTTTCCATCAATAATTCTTTCATCTGCATGCCAAGTAAGGTGTCTTGCATCGGTTTCACTATGAAACATTCTCCTAAATCTCGGAATTATAGGAAAATACCATAAGACTTTTGCTGGAGACAATTTTTTCTTATATCGAAACAAACTGCATTTAGGGCACTCATTTAACGATGTATGTTCGTTTCGAAACAAAACGCAATCGTTTGGACAAGCATGTATCATATCATAGCTCATGCCAATAGAGCACAACATTGTTTTGGCCTCATAGGTTCGATTAGGAAGAACATTATCCTCTGGAAGCATATCTCTCATAAGGGCTAATAACTCTGAAACTTTTATCTGACCATCCATTGCCCGCCTTTAAGTTGTACAACTTTAATACCGCAAACAGTCTTCTGAATTTACTGCACCCTTTATACAACTGTTTCTCTGCATCGCTTACCAATCTCTCAAACATTTTGGGACAATCCTAAAGATCTTCTTCAAGTGCATCTGCAATCTCTTCGACTCGATCAAAATCGTATGTATCTGTGTCCTTGTCGTTTGAAGCATAGGTCGTACTACTTTTCTCCCCCGGTTCAACATTGTCGTTACTTTTTTCACCGTGAAATATCCAACACATATAACTTCTACCAATTCCATGCATTAGTAAATGCGATTTCAATCCATCTGCGTTAACCCGACCCACATAACAACAACCTAAGCAAGGACACTTCATTCGACTGGGGTCTTTGGCATGTTCAACAGCAAACTTAACGAATTCCAATACCCCATTCTCGTATTCTTGTGACAATCAATCGACAAACATCCATTTTTATCCATTTTTTTCTACTTATTCAAGTACACAAAAACACTATAAACGGATTATTCTCTTTTTGTTTGAATTAAACGAATTATTTCTAGAAATTTATTTCTAGAGTTAATAACATGGACTAAAAATAAATATATCTACATAAAAATAATTGTGTTTTTTAATTGATCTATACAGATAGAATTTGAACTTGACTTACCATAGAAAGAAAATGGGCTATTGGTGTCGACGGCGGATGACGCGGCTTTGATGTTCTTCGAATCGGTGATGGTCTTCGACTAACTACACCTATACAAAAGGATCATCAAAAACAAGTTATATATATATATATATATATATATATATATATATATATATATATATATATATATATATATATATATATATATATATATATAGGTTCAAAATACTAGTTTATGGAAAATATAAACATGATAAATGTTGTACCATAAAATTTTCCATCCCATATTTCTCAAAAGATTGCAAGAAAGATCTCCAAAATACTCAAAGTAGTCCAAGGGTTGGCCAGACAAGCTCTCTGCTAAGGCAGTCTACTCAAATTAGGGTTTTGTATTGCATCAATATCCTTAGGTCCAAGTGACCCCAAGTTCTGACCAATGTCCTAATATGTTCTCAAGATCATCCATGTCAAATTTCAAGCCTTGCAGAGGAAGTTTGCTCAGTCAATTGCTCAAAGGTCCAAAAATCGACTGTGCTAGGGCAAAAGTCAACTGTGACCCAAATACAGTCAAACTTCAAGATTTTTTGTCAACATTCTCATTTTGAAGGATATTTCATCATTTGATCAAGGGTTGTTCATGATTCTTCAAGGATTGCTCAAAATTCATCAAGATTCAAAAGTTGCAAAATTAGGGTTTTGTAGGAAAAGTCAACCCAACTTTGACAAACCTAAATTTCTCATACTTTATGAGAAATGACTTATCCAAAGCTCATTTTGAAGAATATTCAATTCCCTAAAATCCATCTTCATATACCAAGATCAAAATATGCACTCACAAGAAGTTATGAATTTTGACATTATAGGTCATTTTTGAAAGTCAACAAAAACACCTTTTTTTCAAAGCTCCTAACATGAGCATGGAATATCAAATTGAGATAAGACCAAAAGGGTTGGTTAAAGAACATATCAAGCTTTATAAAAAGTCCAATAACACCTCCAAAAGTTCCAAATTGAGGAAGTTGTGCATTGTTGAATTGGACTTTTTTGCAAAATGGCCAAAAGTCAACTATCCGCAAAACTTCAAATTTTACCAAATGGGTCCATTCTTTTTCACTTGTTTTGAGTTTGCATTATTGCCCACGTGCTCTAGCCTTGGCCATGTGTTCATACTATATTTTTATTATTTAATTTGATTTTTATTTGAATTAATTCATTTTAAATCAAATAAAATCACATAAAATCAAAAATATTGATAACCAAAGATCTTTTGATGATTATAGGTTTCAATGGACAACTTGCATCACATAAAACTCGTATCAAAGCAATTGTACACATAAAGATTGAAATCAAGCCAATTTGGAAAGTTTGTAAAAGCAAATCAAATCCACATGAAGAGCATTGATAGAGGGAGATTTGAACAAGGAATTCAGACCTAATATGTTGTGCATTACATAAGGAAGCGAGGCAGGCAATTACAAGGATTGGAGATAAATTGGAGAGGCAGAACAAAGTTTGCAAAAAACCAGAAAAAGTGTGAGGTCGAAATCAATCATAGAGGCATTTTCAAGACTTGGTGTTGGTCTCAATCTCTTCCTGGCCATCTCCACAAGCGAAACCGATCACAACCAGGCGTTTTCAAGCTTCCTAGAGCACTGTAAGTCATCCACGAATCCCCTATATTCTTGATTTCATATTTTCCAATTTAGGCATTGTTAACATGAAATAACTCCATATTCTTAATCTACACATCATTTGCAAGCTTTTTGTAATAACCAATTTCGTTTATCTGACCTATAACAAGATCCACCATTATTAGGGTTTTGTTGTTGTTTTTGGGGTTTTTCGCTTCAGGTACAATTAGCCCACATGATGGCCATGGTTGTGATCAGTAGGTTGAGACGAACTCAACCATGTTTTTAGAATGCGTTTATATGGCCTGGGGAAGATTTTAGGATGAAGCCACGATTTTAGCTGCGGATAAAAATCCGCAGGTAAAAGTTGCAGATCTTCAAGGACTGGGACGAAGTCGTGTCATCCTCCTACTGGACCGTTCAAATAATCGCGCATTTCTTTATTATTTTCTGGCAATTGATTTTATTTTTATATAATATATTCTGTTTGCATTATAATAACAAGTAAACACAAGCGCTCCAGTGGTAACCATGTTGGACTTAAGGTGTTCAGAAGCTGGAGGTCAGGGGTTCGATCCCTGCTTCCAGCAATTTTCCTTTTCTTGTTATTTTTCAGGAGATCTAGTGCATACACAAGTCCACAGTCCACCATGCACCTCACTCCTCAGCATGCCAGATGGCCAGGTGGCCAGATCTGGTGGTCAAACCTTGAGGGCACACCATGGCCTCAGTCAACGCATATGTAGGGAATTCCAAAAGTCAATTGGACTGGATGCTAATGGTCCAACAGAACTCCTATCTACACACCCAAATCAGGCCTAATTTCTCTTTCCCTCATATATATTTTTTTTAATTTAATTATTTTATTTTCTTTTAATTAATTTCTAACCAATAACAAATTTTCTTTATTTATCAAAAAATCACCAAAATACTTTTTAATTCAGAATTTTATTTTTATACTAATTAATTAATTAGGTTCTTAATTCTAGAATAACTTTAATTTATTTTGTAAATATTTAAAATTAATTAGAAATCATTAGGTTTTAATTCTAATTTAATTATTTTAATTTCTTTCTTAAATTAACAAAAACTCCAAAAAAAGTCATTAATTATTTTTTTTAATTAATTAATTTAATAATTAATTTAGTATTTAATTTAGGATTTAATTTCTTATCTTAAAAATAAAAACAATAAAAAAGGGCATTTTCTTTTAAAAAGTGTCAAAACCCTAATTTCGCATTCGATTTAATTTCGCGTCGCGCTTTATTTTTCTTTATCCAATTAATGTATCTGCTTCCGGTATGTAATAATTAATTAGGACATTTATTTATTTTACCGCTTTGATTTATTTTCAAAGGGTTGCTTTTGGCGATGTAAATACCCGACGCCTTGTAATAATTAGTTTGAATTTCCGCATTTTAATTATGTAAATTATACAACTGTTAGATGTTTGGTAATAGGGTTTGCATGACAAGAATGAATGCTTAATCTTAAAATCAAATTAGATCACCCTAAACACGTGCAAAGATAAAAATAACTGAAAACAACACACTCGTACATGCGCACTCTTAGGGTACACCCCACTTGGTTGCTTCGTACACGGTCATTGAGTATAGGGTATTTTAGAGGTCGCCCTCTTGTCTAAAAGATCATAGTTGCCTCAAAACGGTTGCCTCGGATATTGTTGCCTCAAACAAATGATCTAAGACATTAGGGTTACCGCTAAGATGTCCTAACATTGCTTTGGTGACCGTATGTCCCTCTTTTGAATTGACCCTCAAACTCTAACGATGGTGCTACCTACTCACTAATAGTGGGATAGCATTGTCTAAAAGAAATTAGCGTAGAACGATTCCCTTTTTGAGTAGGTAGATACTTCTTAGATACTTGCTCATCCAAAAACAAACTTTTTCTCGCACTTACACTCCTTTTCAAACAAAGTTTTAAAAAACACTTCATTACACTCTTGAGGACAGAAGCAGGAGTTAAATCGAAGTTAAAAACAAAAACTTTTCAAAGCCCACAAACACAAAGAAAATAATTTTGAAAATGATGAGCAAGTACCTAAGAGCCCGTAGATAACTACGGATATAAAGGGTGATAATACCTTCCCTTTCTATAATCTACCCCCCGTACTCAGGAAATATCTCGAAAAAGAAATTTTTCTGTGCTTTTTTCCTTTCCTTGTTGGATAAAATAAAATTCGGTGGAGACTCTTGCTTACCGCGACATTTTACCAAAACAAACGCAAAATGCAAACCAGCATTTCTAAACAGTCAGTTCTTCCCACGTATCACAGAACTGGCCACTCTACTGGGGACTTAATAAGTGGGGTGTACCTTAGGAATAATTCATCATAATGTTTTCAATTGCTTGATTTGTATGCTTTATCTTTGTGGGTTTGAATCGGAGTTACTATAGATCCTAACCCGGATCTGGGGATACCTTTTAGGTAAGTAGCAATAGACTGTGAGGGAACTGTACGGCGTAGACCGATACGGTTGAAGCAGTAGCTACGTTGGTGTGGCACTTTAGTTTGTACTGATATCTCTTGTGGTGGAACAAGGAGAATATGGGTCTTCTAAGGGGTCATTAAGCACTAACTGACCTTAGAACCTATAATTGACCAACTTTGCCATAGAACAGTAGTAGTATGCTACACTCATTGAGACCAAACTCTCGCGATGATTCCGACCGCAAGAAAAGGTTGTCAAATTGGAATTATGACCGATCGAGGGTGGTCAGTGATATTGAGATCCTCTAGAACCCGGTTACTGTTGCTAGGACAGGTTTGAAACAACTAAACTGAAAGAAGGTAATACCTAAACTCCATGCCAGCCTGAAATCTAAGGGCTACTATGTGACTTGTTTACCCTTACCATGTTTGCTATCTGTGAATACTTGTGATGTGTTTCTATCATGACATCATGACATCATGACATTGCATGCATCTTGCATCAGACTAACCTATTTCAAAGACAGAGGGGATTCATCTTTGTTCTGTTTTGTAGGTCATGGCCTCTATGCATAGAAACACTATTCGCATCAGCTTTGTACAGATTCCTACTCAACTTAGAGACTTGGTTGCAAAAGTTACAGATACTTCCTCCTTTATCAGAAGACATGGTCACCTCCTTGGATTGGTCACTTCCAAAATGGATGAGCAGATGTTGAGTGTCTTGTGCCAGTTCTTTGATCCATTATACCACTGCTTCACCTTCCCGGACTATCAGTTGGTCCCTACCTTGGAAGAGTTCTCTGATCTACTTGTTATTTCTATTCTAGAGCAGACGTCGTTTACAGGCTTGGAGAAAGCTCTTAGGCCAGAAGATGTTGCTACAGCCCTACATCTGACAAAGGCTGAGGTAATGTCTAACTGGGAGACTAGGAGTGGGACAAAAGGCTTCTTGGTTAAATTCTTGGTTGATCGGGCTAATCAGTTCTGGGACAGTCTAGACTTTTAGGCATTTGAAGACATACTGGCTTTTCTCATTTATGGTTTGGTGTTGTTTCCTAACTCAGATTCTTTCGTCGACGTGAATGCGGTGAAGATTTTCATATCCTGTACTTTGGTGCCCACTCTCTTGGGTGACATTCTGCACTCTCTTTATGCCCGTACTGCTCGGAAACGGGGAACCCTTATGTGTCGTGCACCGTTGCTGGCGAGGTGGTTTATTTCTCACCTCCCCAAATAAGTTTTAAAAAATAAGGAAGGCATGGGTTGGGCCTACAGAATTATGTCTCTCGCTCACACTGACATTATCTGGAGCACTAAAGACATGGAAGACGTAGCTATTATTGATCGCTGTGGGGAGTACCCCAATGTTCCATTGTTGGGAACTCGAGGAGGGATTACCTATAATCCTTGTTTGGCCTTACGTCAGTTTGGGCGAGCTAGGAGGGACGGACCTCATGAGTTGTTAATGCCGAGCATTGTCTTTGACTTCCAAGGGGATAGTGAGGAGCATCTCCGCAGGTTCATACGAGCTTGGGACAGGGTGCACAGGTCTGATCCACACGAGTTAGGGATGAAGATCTCTCTTCCGATGGAACCGTATCTCCGATGGGTTCGAATTCGTGCCCAAAAGCTGGGAATGTCGTACGGAGATCTCTTGCCTGTGATTGTTAAGATTGCTGATGAAGAAGGTGTTCCACCTACCATCCTCCACCAGTACATTCCTACTGACATTGGGGCATTAAAGAGGTCTTGGATGCAACTGAGAGAAGAGCGAGATACTTATAGAGAAAAGTATCATGAGCAGGAGCGAAAGATTCTAAAGCTTACAAGACAGCTGGAGAATGAGAAGGTTCTCAACGACTATGTCAGCACCAATGGAAAACGGCCATGGGAGCGCTGATGCCTTTTGTTATTTCTAGCTTTGGTTTATTTTTCAGTACTTCTTTCTTGTAACGCCTTAAAGGCATCTGTTGAACATTGAATTCAAGTTTATCTAATAAAAGTGTGTTTCATTTTGGTTTACGAATTTGAATCCATAAAGTCTTTGAAATCATATCATACACATATCATTCCCATGAACCTCATTACAGGTACCCTTACAGGTTTCTCATCTTCTTCGCTGTTTATTTCAGCATCATGTCTGCTGAAACATCAACTGATCAAGCTATCAAGGCTCTACAAGCTCAAAACGCTTAATTCCAGGAAATGTTCATGAATTTGGCTAAGGGTCAGCAAGATCTGAAGACTCTTATCTTGAAGGATAAGAAGAAGAAGAAGAAGAAGAAGAAGAAGAAGAAGAAGAAGACGGTCCTCCTGAACATGGGACGCAGGTTTGGGAACAATTTGCGAGATGAAGTCAATCTATCCCACTCATCTGGAGGGGGAGAAAACCAGGAAGAAAGGAGGGCTCTTAGCCCTGTGGTATCTGACAACGAGACTGACTTTGACGAAGACCACTATCCTCCGTCTGAGGATAGGTATAAACAACTTAAAGACCGGTTAAGTGCGATGGAGATCCAGAAGGTACCTGGATTGGACTTTGGTGATTTGGGTTTGTCATCTGGGGTGGTGATTCCCCATAAGTTTAAAGCAACAATCTTTGCTAAATACAACGGAGTCTCCTGCCTAAAGCTACACCTCCATTCGTATGTTAGAAAGATCCAGCCATACACTGCTGATAAGAACCTCTGGATCCACTTCTTTCAAGATAGTCTCTCAGGGACTCAACTTGAATGGTTTTACCAGCTGGAAGGAGCTAGTATCCGTAATTGGGAAGACCTTGCTGCTGCTTTTTACAAGCAGTACCAATACAATGCCGACCTCGCTCCCACGCGTACTTACCATTAGGGTATGTCTATGGGTGCGAGCGAAGGTTTCAAAGACTACGCTCAGAAATGGAGGGACCTTGCTGGAAGAGTACAACCCCCGCTGGCTGACAGGGAGTTGGTGGATATGTTTCTGGGGACTTTGTCTGGTCAGTATTTCAACCATCTGATTGGAAGTTCATCGTCTGGGTTTACTGAGCTGATTATGACCGGGGAAAGAGTTGAGGCCGGTATCAAGAGCGGTAAGATACAGAAGGGTGCTTCATCAAGTACCGAAAAGAAGCCTTTTAAGAAGGAGTCTAGTGCTGTTTACAGTTCAAAGAGCCATAATAGACCTGAGCGCCGCCAAGTAGTCAATGCGGTTGTTATATCAAGACCATTTGTTGCC
Source organism: Vicia faba (assembly GCA_948472305.1). Lineage (NCBI taxonomy): Eukaryota > Viridiplantae > Streptophyta > Magnoliopsida > Fabales > Fabaceae > Vicia > Vicia faba. The sequence continues at coordinate 1,395,262,694 of OX451736.1, read as the reverse complement.
ACGCAACGCAACAATCAACCAAGAGTCGAGAGGCCGCAAAGACAATTCACTCAGCTCCATATGACCCTGTCTCAGATTTTGCCGCAGTTGTTAAAGACCAACTTGTTGATTCCGAAGGAAGCCCCGAAGAATCCCAATACAACATCACCGTTGTACAACCCAAATTCCCGCTGTGCTTTTCATTCTGATAGCCCGGGGCATGATACAAATGATTGATGGGTCTTGAAGAATAAAGTACAGAATCTGATTGATGCTAAGGAAATTGAGTTCTAAGCGCCTGAAAAGCCTAATGTTATGACTGCTCCGATGCCCAAGCATGGAGTGAATGCTGTAGATGAAGACTCGTTTGTGGTTTATGTGAAAGACATTGCTACTCCATTGATGACTGTGAAGAAGAACCTTCTGTTAGCCGGTTTATTTCCGGGCTATGACGAAGGTTACCGTCTGTGTTCCGTCCTACCTATTGGTTGCCATCTTTTGAAGTCAGGTGTCCAACGCTTGCTGTATAATAAAGAAACTTTGTTTGAGAAGACTTTTGTTCCTTTGGTCCCTTTTGAAGACATTTCTATAATCACCATTTTCGACAATTCTTCCAAGGCTTCCTCGAGAAAGCCTGTTAGAATTACATCTGTTCCGAGAATCGCTCCCTTGATCATCATTGTTCTTGGACCTATCCCTTATACATCAGATAAAGCTGTCCCATGGCACTATGGGGCTGACGTGTATTATCACGGGGTTAAACAAGATTTGAAGGATGAAGAGGCTGATACTGACATCAGCAATATTGTTGGTTCTAGTAAAGTCACTCGAAGCGAAAGACTTTTCTCCCCTGAGATCTCTCCACCGACTGTTCGGAAGCCTGTTGTTATTATGCCAGCCAGTACATTTGCTACTATCCCTGCTCAAGTTCCAATTCTTACCCCTGTCACCGAGTCAACTTACACTCGGGGAAAAGGGACCATCGGTGAGCCTGCCCAGATGGAGGCACCGAAGAAAATTACTGTTGAAGCCTCTAGACAAGAGATAGAGAAAATTTTAAAGATCATCAGGAAAAGCGACTACAATGTAGTCGAACAACTGGGGCAAACCCCGTCAAAGATCTCTATGTTGTCCTTATTGTTGTGTTCAGATGCCCATGCTAAGGCTATGATTGTTTCCTGAAGACTGCGCATGTGCCGCAAGAGACATCAGCTGATCAGTTTAAAGATTGTGTGGCTAGTTTGACAGCAGATAATGGGTTGGGTTTCTTCGACGCAGACTTGACTGCTAAGGGGAAGAATCATAATGATGCCCTGTATGTCTCCATTGAATGCACGAGCACTACTCTAGCTCATGTATTGGTGGATACTGGATCTTCGTTGAACGTTTTACCCAAGAAAGCTTTGGACCGGTTAGACTGTGAAGGGTTGGAGCTGAAGCCGAGTAACATTGTGGTTAGGGCCTTTGATGGGTCCAAGAGAATGGTACATGGAGAAGTGGATATTCCAGTTAAGGTTGGTTCTCAGATTTTCGTGTCTACATTTTATGTGATAGACATTCGGCCATCTTATTCTTGTTTGTTGGGTCGCCCGTGGATCCACAAAGCTGGGACAGTGACTTCTACGCTCCACCAGATGCTGAAATACCCAGTGAAAGGGAAAATTGTTACGGTACGAGGAGAGGAGGAGTACATGATGATCCACCTCAACTCTTTCTGGTATGTGGAGATGGATGGGGATTTCATTGAGACTCTGTTTCAACATTTTGAAGAAGTGCCCCAGACGCTGGCATCAACTAAAATTATTATTGAAGATCCTCTAATGAAGATGGCTTCCCTAAAGGATGCCCGGGCTGTTGTTGAGAAAGGTGGGTGTGAAAATTGGGGCCAACTCCCTGATTTTGCATATAAGACTAACAAGTTTGGTTTGGGTTTCACTGCAGAAGCTCAAAGGGTTGTTCGGCGTGCACGGATCGGAGGACCTCCCCTGTTTATCAGCAATTCAGGAGTGAATGCCATTGAAGACGATGTTGAAGAATCTGAGTTCGACAGTTAGATCTATCTGAATACTGATGGCGGACTAAGCAATTGGACGGAAAAGGACTTCGTCCCAATTTCTTTTATTACCCAGTAATGAGACTTTTGTTTTGAATTTGTAACAGACAATTTTTAAACTTTATGGCTCGGTGCCTTACCTGAGACACTGTGGCTTTGTTTGTGAGGGCTTTATGTGTGTCATTTCCATATATCATTAATAAAAGAATTGGACGTTTTCTTGCATTTCAAATTTTGCGCTCCTTGTTTTTCTTTTTATCTTGCAAAATAGATATTTTACACACACTCACATATACAGGTCTGAATCCACTCTGGATCCCACTGATAACGACTCTGCTACTGCCGGTTATGACTTCGAAAGTCTAATCAACTTAGCCGAAGACGAAGGTAAAGATGATTGCGAAGTGCCTGGGGAACTTGCTAGATTGTTACTTCAGGAAGAGAGGGCGATACAACCGCATGAAGAGCTAGTGGAATCAGTACATCTGGGTACAGAGGTAGACAAGAAAGAGGTCAAGTTCGGTGAAAATCTGTAAGCTAGTGTTAAGCAACAGTTGATTCAGATGTTGCGTGACTATTTTGAGATCTTTTCCTGGTTTTATGAAGATATGCCTGGGTTGGATACCAATATTGTAGTTCACCGATTTCCTACCAAGGAAGACCGTCCTCCAGTGAAACAGAAAGTCCGCTGAATGCGTTCAGAGATGTCTGAGAAAATCAAGGCCGAAGTTATGAAACAGTTTGATGCCAGTTTTCTAGCAGTTACTTCTTACCCACAGTGGGTGGCCAACGTGGTTCCAGTGCCGAAGAAGGATGGTAAGGTTCGAATGTGTGTTGACTATAGGGATCTGAACAGGGCAAGTCCCAAGGATGATTTCCCTCTGCCTCATATCGATGTTCTGGTTGACAACACCGCACAACATAAGGTCTTCTCCTTTATGGATGGTTTCTCCGGTTATAATCAGATTAAAATGGCTCCCGAGGATATGGAGAAGACAACCTTTGTTACTCAATGGGGTACCTTTTGTTACAAGGTCTTGCATTTTGGACTGAAAAATGCTGGGGCAACGTATCAGCGCGCCATGGTCACTTTGTTCCATGACATGATCCATCATGAGATTGAGGTATACGTCGATGACATGATTGCAAGATCCCAGACTGAGGAAGAACTTCTGGACCATCTTCAGAAGCTATTTGATAGGTTGAAGTTGTACAAGCTGAGGTTAAACCTGAACAAGTGCACCTTCGGGATGAGATCTGGTAAGCTGCTGGGTTTCGTCGTAAGTGATAAAGGTATTCAAGTGGATCCTGCAAAGGTGAAGGCTATACAGGAAATGCCAGCTCGCCGAACAGAAAAAAGAGGCTTTTTGGGACGTCTGAACTATATTGCCCGATTCATCTCACACCTGACTGCTACTTGTGAGCCAATCTTCAAGTTACTGAAGAAAGATCAAGTGGTAAGATGGAATGATGAATGTTAGGCCGTTTTCGAAAGGATCAAAGAATATCTCCAAGAGCCACCCATTCTGATGCCGCCAGTTGAAGGGATACCTTTGATCTTATACTTAACAGTACTCAACAATTCGATGGGGTGTGTGCTGGGGCAGCATGACGAGTCTGGCCGAAAAGAGCATGCTATTTATTACCTTAGCAAAAAGTTTACCGACTGCGAGACCCAATACTCGTTGCTTGAGAAAACTTTCTGCGCTTTGGCATGGGCTGCTCGCCGGTTGAGATAGTATATGCTGAATCACACTACTCTCTTGATATCAAAGATGGACCCAATCAAGTATATCTTCAAAAAGCCTGCTTTATCCGGAAGAATAGCAAGATGGCAGATGATCTTGACTAAGTATGACATCCAGTATACGACCCAAAAGGCAATTAAGGGAAATATGTTGGCAGATTATTTGGCACATCAGGCAGTGGACGATTACCAGTCTATGAACTTTGAATTCTCGGATGAGAACATCATGTTGGTAACTGAATGTGAGACACCTGGACCGGATGAAGGACCTGAGGAGGGATCCCGATGGTCTATGCATAATGATGGAGTTTAAACTCTTTGGGTAATGGCATTGGCGCCGTGATCATATCTCCCGAAGGCTCTCATACTCTGTTCATCGCCCGACTATGTTTCAACTGCACCAACAACATGGCAGAGTATGAAGCATGCATTATGGGTCTTCGAGAAGCTATTGACCTAGGGATTAAGTTTCTAAGTGTTTTTGGAGATTCCGCTCTCATGATTAGTCAGATAAAAGGCGAGTGGGATATAAAACACCCAAATCTTATTCCTTACAAGGAGTATGTGTTGACGTTGCTTCCACATTTCGAGCAGATAATCTTTGAACACTTCCCTAGAAAGGAGAATCAGTTGGCGGACGCGTTGGCTACGATGTCTTCTATTTTTAAGGTTAGTTGGGACAACGAAGCTCCCCGGATTACCATTAAAAGGTTGGACGAACCTGCACATTATTGCGACATTGAGACTAAAGAGGTAGCAGATAAACCCTGGTTTCATGAGGTGAAGAGGTATCTTGAAGCTCAAGAATACCCTGAAGGTGCATCTATTAATGATAAAAAGTTTCTGAGGAGGTTCGCAGCGAATTTCTTCATCAGCAATGGCATTATTTACAAGTGTAACCATGATTCGACTTTACTGTGTTGTGTGGATAAGAACGAAGCAGAAAGGATCATGATAGAGTTACATGAAGGTACTTTCGGAACTCATTCCAGTGGACACACCATGGTAAAGAAAATCCTTCGGGCAGGATATTATTGGTCCACAATGGAAGCCGACTGTTATCAGCATTCTCAGACCTATCACAAGTGCTAAGTCTATGCTGATAAGGTGCATATACCTCCAGTACCTCTGAATGTTTTGACAGCACCTTGGCCTTTTGCAATGTGGGGCATCGACATGATCGGCGAGATCAGACCTACTGCGTCCAACGGGAATCATTTCATCCTGGTAGCTATTGATTACTTTACAAAGTGGGTTGAAGCAGCTTCCTTTTCTACCGTAACCAATAACGTCGTGGCACGGTTAATTCAGCACAACTTGATCTGTCGATATGGTGTACCAGAGAGGATCATTACGGACAATGGAACAAATCTCAACAATAAGATAATCACCGAGCTCTGCAAGCAGTTCAAGATACAGCATCATAACTCTTCTCCTTACCGGCCGAAGATGAATGGGGCTGTAGAGACGGCTAATAAAAACATTAAGAAGATTGTGCAGAAGATGACGGTGACATACAAAGATTGGCACGAGATGTTACCATTCGCTCTTCATGGGTACCGTACCTCGGCGCGGACGTCAACAGGGGAAACCCCCTATTCCTTGGTATATGACATGGAGGTCGTCTTGCCCATTGAAGTGCAGATACCCTCTCTTCGGATTATGAAGGATGCAGGTTTAAGCGAAGATGACTGGATTCAGACCCGGCTTGATCAGCTGAACTTAATCGACGAAAGGAGACTTACTGCTATTTGTCATGGTCAGACGTATCAAAAGCGGATGATCAAGGCATTTAACAAGAAAGTCAGACGACAAGAGTATCAAGTTGGGGATCTGGTAATCAAGCGCATTATCTTACCTCAAGGTGATCCCAGGGGCAAATGGACCCCTACTTACGAAGGGCCATTTGTGGTTAAGAACATTTTCTCAGGAGGAGCCATGATTCTAACCACCATGGACGGTGACGACCTTCCTCACCCCGTCAATGAAGACATAGTGAAAAAATACTACGCATAATCAAAGACCCGCTAGGTTGACTGGCCTAGGCAAAAATAAGGGCTTCCCGGCAAACTAAAAGGGTTCGGGAAAAAATAAGGGATGAAAATGAAAAAAAACTATACACCCGGCAAGTCGAAAACCTGAAAAGGCGGCTTAGGAAAAAAAGGGTATCCCGTTGGTTTGAAAACCCGAAAGGGCGGTCCAGGAAAAAATTAGGGATCAAAGCGTAACACTATGCCCCATTGGATCACCTTGCAACTAGATTTTGGTATCTACTATCAACCTCGGACGACAATGATCAATGTGATCTACCTTCAACCAAGTAGCAAAGTGATGAGATGCTCGAGGACATAAGGGCAATAGCAGAGTGGGAACCCAGTGGGATTATTCACATAGCTGTTTTTCCTTATTTCCACAAATTGTATAAACTCTATTGTTCGGCGGCGTTCTCTTACTAGGACGTCAGCCTCTTGTACAAAAACGCATATTTACATGCCAAACTTCAAAGTCAATACAATTCATTTTCAAAGAAATTTCAAGCTGTTTTTCCTTTATCTATTTTTTTTTGCAAAGAACGTCCAATGTTCATTTTTGATATATGCATTTGACATTAATTGTTGCTCATGAATATTTACATGCGAAACAAAAGACCATTACTTGTAATATCAGAAACAGGGGAAATAAGAATTGTCCAAACTGTACAGTTTCTCTTTCCACCAGGTACAAGGTAAATTTAGCTGAAGAATATGGCTGAAATACTTTCACTCTGCGCAGAGTAAGAAAAGGCAGTAATGTTAACTCTCCCCAGCTGAGACTCACGACCGCGAATAAATTGGTAATATTCTCCCCAAGCAGAGTTTATCTATCATCAGCACTGAAGTCTTATCATCCCCGGTGGAGTATAAAATATCCCCAGTGGAGTTTGGAAAGTTTACCCAGCGCGGTCTGAAAAAGTTTCCCTAGTGAAGTTTGGAGAATCATCCCTAGTAGACTCTGGCAGATTGTCCCCAGTAGAGCCTAAAAGGTTATCCCCAGTAAGGTCGCTATCGAGAAAATCATCCCCCAGCGGAGTTCATTCCTTTCACAAGCAGAAGCACGAATCCCCAACAGGATTCAGTATCACCAGCAACGGTAATTTTATCCCCAACTGAATCTATCAGCGGAATCCTCTACAGAGCATCTCTTCCCCACAGAATAATCTCCTCATCAGTTTATTCCCTAGTGGAGTTATCCTCTCCTGCAGGTTTATTCTCACAAACATCTTCATTCTCTATCCCTAGCGGAAACGAAGAATTCAACTCTTTTTTCCAGCGGCTATCAGGGATTTATTTTCCCCAGCTAAAAAAATTACATTTCCATACATCATGACATGCATATACGCATCATACAACACAATCTCATTTATTTTGAGAACATCATTGCCTGATACATATCATGCATTATATACGACTAATCTTTACCTTTCAGGAAGGATGCGGTCAAATTCTCAACAAAATTCAAAGCTATGAAGCTTTTTCCTCCGTTGAATTATAGACAGGTTCCTAAATCTCAGCAGAGAAGTTTTCTCAGTTTAATTACGGGCGAGTTCTTAAATTTTGACGAAGATGTTTCCCCAAGTCGAATTACGGACGAGTTCTTAAAACTCAACACAAATGTTTTCTCAGTTGAAGTACAGACAAGTTCCTAAATCTCGACAAAGTATTCCTCCGTTGAATTACAGCCAGGTTCCTAAATCTCAGCAGAGAAGTTTTCTCAGTTGAATTACGGGCAAGTTCTTAAATCTCGACAAAGATGTTTCCCCAGTTGAATTACGGGCGAGTTCTTAAAACTCGGCAGAGATGTTTTCTTAGTTGAAGTACAAGAGAGTTCCTAAATATCGACAAAGTTCCTCCGTTGAATTACAGATAGGTTCCTAAATCTCATCAGAGAAGTTTTCTCAGTTGAATTACGGGCGAGTTCTTAAATCTCGACGAAGATGTTTCCCTCCAGTTAAATTATGAACGAGTTCTTAAAAACTCGGCATAGATGTTTTCTCAGTTAAAGTACAGACGAGTTCCTAAATCTTGACACCTCTGTTGAATTACGGGCAAGTTCCTAAATCTCGACACCTCAGTTGAATTATGGGCAAGTTCCTAAATCTAGACACCTCAGTTGAATTACAGGCAAGTTCCTAAATCTCGACACCTCAGTTGAATTACGAGAAAGTTCCTAAATCTCGACACCTCAGTTGGATTACGGGTGAGTTCCTTTCCCTCAACAAAGATCAGATTTCCCCAGCGGAATCTTCCTCAACAGCAGCTATGCAGGCTCTCGCTAAGGAATATCTTATGCGATCGACACTTCTCCAAACGGCATCTGTAAGCCCATTCCCGACATCACAAAGCAACTACCACTTCATGCGAGTGCAGATTTCTGGGCACTCTAGTGTTCAATCCTCTTCCACCTTCGGATCACGAAAGGCACGAAAGCCAATCTACATCCTCAGGTTTAAGAAGATTTAACAGGGGAAGCTGTTGTACCCCAAAATTTTCCCTCCCATATTTCTCAAAAGATTTCAAGAAAGATCTCCAAATTGCTCAAAGTAGTCCAAGGGTTGGCCAGGCAAGCTCTCTCCTAAGGCAGTCTACTCAAATTAGGGTTTTGTATTGCATCAAGATCCTTGAGTCCAAGTGACCCCAAGTGCTCACCAATGTCCTAATATGTTCTCAAGATCATCCATGTCAAATTTCAAGCCTTGCAAAGGAAGTTTGCTCAGTCAATTGCTCAAAGGTCCAAAAATCGACTATGCTAGGGCAAAAGTCAAATGTGACCCAAATACAGTCAAACTTCATATTCTTTGTCAACATTCTAATTTTGAAGGATATTTCATCATTTGATCAAGGGTTGATCATGATTCATCAAGGATTTCTCAAAATTCATCAAGATTCAAAAGTTGCTAAATTAGGGTTTTGTAGGAAAAGTCAACCCAACTTTGACCAAGCATAACTTTCTCATACTTTATGAGAAATGACCCATCCAAAGCTCATTTTGAAGAAGATGCAATTCCCTACACGAAGTTATGAATTTTGACATTATAGGTCATTTTTGAAAGTCAACAAAAACACCTTTTTGTCAAAGCTCCTAACTTGAGCATGGAATATCAAATTGAAATGAGACCAAAAGGGTTAGTTAAAGAACATCTCAATCTTTCTAAAAAGTCCAAGAATACCTCCAAAAGTTCAAAATTGAGGAAGTTATGCATTGTTGAAGTTGGACTTTTTTGCAAAATGGCCAAAAGTCAACTATCCCCAAAACTTCAAATTTTACCAAATGGGCCCATTCTTTTTCACTTGTTTTGAGTTTGCATTATTGTCCACGTGCTCTAGCCTTGGCCATGTGTTCATACTATATTTTTATTATTTAATTTGATTTTCATTTAAATTAATTCATTTTAAATAAAATAAAATCACATAAAATCAAAAATATTGATAATCAGTGATCTTTTGATGATTATAGGTTTCAATGGACAACTTGCATCACATAAAACTCGTATCAAGGAAATTGTACACATAAAGATTGAAATCAAGCCAATTTGGAAAGTTTGTAAAAGCAAATCAAATCCACATCAAGAGCATTGATAGAGGGAGATTTGAACAAGGAATTCAGACCTAATATGATGTGCATTACATAAGGAAGCGAGGCAGACAATTACAAGGGTTGGAGATCAATTGGAGAGGCAGAACAAAGTTTTCAAAAAACTAGAAAAAGTGTGAGGTCGAAATCAATCATAGAGGCATTTTCAAGACTTGGTGTTGGTCTCAATCTCTTCCTGGCCATCTCCACAAGCGAAATCGATCACAACCAGGCGTTTTCAAGCTTCCTAGAGCATTGTAAGTCATCCACGGATCCCCTATATTCTTGATTTTGTATTTTCCAATTTTGGCATTGTTAACATGAAATAACTGCATATTCTTAATCCACGCATAATTTACAAGCTTTTTGTAATAACCAATTTCTTTTATCTGACCTGTAACAAGATCCACCATTATTAGGGTTTTGTTCTTGTTTTTGGGGTTTTTCGTTTCAGGTATAGTTAGCCCACATGATGGCCATGGTTGTGATCAGTAGGTTGAGACGAACTCAACCATGTTTTTAGAATGCGTTTATATGGCCTGGGGAAGATTTTAGGATGAAGCCACGGTTCTAGCTGCGGATAAAAATCCGCAGGTAAAAGTTGCAGATCTTCAAGGACAAGGACGAAGTCGTGTCATCCTCCCACTGGACCGTTCAAATAATCGCGCGTTTTTTTTCTTTTCTGGCAATTGATTTTGTTTTTATATAATATATTCCTTTTGTATTATAATAACAGTAAACATAAGCGCTCCAGTGGTAACCATGTTAGCCTTAAGGCGTTCAGAAGCTGGAGGTCAGGGGTTCGATCCTTGCCTCCAGCAATTTGCCTTTTCTTGTTATTTTTCAGGAGATCTAGTGCATACACAAGTCCACAGTCCACCATGCGCCTCACTCCTCAGCATGCCAGATGGCCAGGTGGCCAGATCTGGTGGTCAAACCTCGAGGGCACACCATGGCCTCAGTCAACGGATATGCAGGGAATTCCAAAAGTCAATTGGATTGGATGCTAATGGGCCAACATAACTGCTATCTACACACCCAAATCAGGCCCAATTTCTCTTTCTCTCATATTTTGTTTTTTTTAATTTAATTATTTTATTTTGTTTTAATTAATTTCTAACCAATAACAAATTTTCTTTATTTATCAAAAAATCACCAAAATACTTTTTAATTCAGAATTTTATTTTTATACTAATTAATTAATTAGGTTCTTAATTCTAGAATAACTTTAATTTATTTTGTAAATATTTAAAATTAATTAGAAATCATTAGGTTTTAATTCTAATTTAATTATTTTAATTTCTTTCTTAAATTAACAAAAACTCCAAAAAATATGTCATTAATTATTTTTTTAATTAATTAATTTAATAATTAATTTAGTATTTAATTTAGGATTTAATTTCTTTTCTTAAAAATAAAAACAATAAAAAAAGGGCATTTTCTTTTAAAAAGGGTCAAAACCCTAATTTTGCATTCGATTTAATTTCGCGTCGCGCTTTATTTTTCTTTATACAATTAATGTATCTGCTTCCGGTATGTAATAATTAATTAGGACATTTATTTATTTTACTGCTTTATTTTATTTTCAAAGGGTTGCTTTTGGCGATGTAAATACCCGACGCCTTGTAATAATTAGTTTTAATTTCCGCATTTTAATTCTGCAAATTATACAACTGTTAGATGTTTGGTAATAGGGTTTGCATGACAAGAATGAATGCTTAATCTTAAAATCAAATTAGATCACCCTAAACATGTGCAAAGATAAAAATAACTGAAAACAACACACTCGCACATGCGCACTCTTAGGGTACACCCCACTTGGTTGCTTCGTACACGGTCATTGAGTATAGGGTATTTTAGAGGTCGCCCTCTTGTCTAAAAGATCATAGTTGCCTCAAAACGGTTGCCTCAGATATTGTTGCCTCAAACAAATGATCTAAGACATTAGGGTTACCGCTAAGATGTCCTAACATTGCTTTGGTGACCGTATGTCCCTCTTTCAAATTGACCCTTAAACTCCAACAACGGTGCTACCCACTCACTAATAGTGGGATAGCATTGTCTAAAGGAAATTAGCATAGAACTATTCCCCTTTTGAGTAGGTAGATAGTTCTTAGATACTTGCTCATCCAAAAACAAACTTTTTCTCGCACTTACACTCCTTTTCAAACAAAGTTTTAAAAAACACTTCATTACACTCTTGAGGATAGAAGCAAGAGTTAAATCGAAGTTAAAAACAAAAACTTTTCAAACCCACAAACACAAAGAAAATAATTTTAAAAATTATGAGCAAGTACCTAAGAGCCCGTAGATAACTACGGATAGAAAGGGTGCTAATACCTTCCCTTTCTATAATCTACCCCCCGTACTCAGGAAATATCTCGAATAAAGAATTTTTCGGTGCTTTTTTCCTTTCCTTGTTGGATAAAATAAAAGTCGGTGGCGACTCTTGCTTACCGCGACATTTTACAAAAACAAACGCAAAACGCAAACCATCATTTCTAAACAGTCAATTCTTCCCACCGTATCACAATAAACAATTCAGAAACCAATTAAAATAACAAAAAACCCATCATATATATCATATTTTTTATTCTAAAACATAGAACCAAAAGAAAATGCAATAATGCTAAATGCTAAAAATGTTGTTATATATCAAGCCCTACCAAGAACCCAAAAATTAAAATGCATACTTATAACCCAGTTTAGACATCAATAGGAGATAAACACGTTTGGACATCAATGGATATAAACACATTTTCAAGGAGGATAACTCAGTTTGGACATCAATGGAGTTAAACACATTTTCAATAAAGAACATACCTTGAGAATCGGCCAGTGTGGGTGGAGGAAAACCGAGCGATACGGTGGAGGACGGTGTACGACGGCGAAGGATTTGAGACGGAGAAGGAAATGGGTTTTGTTCACTGTTGAAGGAGGGAAAAGGTTTCTAGTTTCTGTATTCGTGAATCTGTGAATACACATATTCTATTTTTTTAATTTTCACTTATAAGGGTTTAGACAACGCTTTCTAAAAGCGTTAGCTAATATGGACCTATAGCAGCGCTTTTGAAAAGCGCTGGCTAATAGTGTCCTTTAGCAACGCTTTTCTAATATTTTTTTTAATTTTTTATGACTTTAGACAGCGCTTTCTTAAAGCGCTTTCTAAAGCAATCCTTTAGCAGCGCTTTTTAAAAGCGCTTTCTAAAGCAATCCTTTAGCAACGCTTTTTAAAAGCGTTGTCTAAGGTCATATGTTTTGCAGCGCTTTTACGAATTATTTTATACGGTTTCTGTGTTTTTTTAATTCACTTATAGCAGCGCTTTTGTACATAAGCGCTGTCTAATGTGCGTTGTTAAAACTCACTTTTGGCGTAGTGTATTCCCTCGATTTTACTGAAAACCAAGAGGTAAAGTATTTAGAGGACACACCTTTGAATTTCAGCTACTAAATTTTAACATCTTTTAATTTATAAATTTGTTATGACTTATTATATCAGTTTTACTGAAAACGGAGGGGTAAAGTATTTGGATGACACGTCTTCGAATCCCAACAACTATATTTTATCACCTTATAATTAAAAAAATTATTATGACCTATTACCTCGGGTTTATTGAAAACTGAGGGATAAAGTAGCAAGAGGGACACGTCTTCGAATCTCATTACCTACATTTTATCACCTTTTATTTATTTATTTTTTTTATGAGTGGTTTTGCTGAAAATCTAGGGGTAAAGTAGCATATATTTTTTACTTTTATTTATGAAACATTTGATGAAAAACTTAAGTAACGAATCTTTGACGTCCATTTATAAAGTAACAATGGTTAAGATATTTTCAACTCATTAATCCATATGAAACATTAGTGATCCGCGTGAAACTCTCACTAGCCAATCAAAATGTGAATGCTGTAACTATTCATCTTGGATGCAAAGTGCTGAAATTTAAACTTAACATATTGAATACAATGACAATGAAAACAATATCAGTAAAATATTTCAAGGTTTTTTTCTTAATGGTTAATCTTTTATCTAGTTAGGAAAGCATGAAAATAACTTATTAATGTTAGTTGTAGTTGTATCAAGTAAAATGGTTAATATTTTTGTTGTTGTTGTTGTAGTTGTTATTATTGTTGAAATTTAGTATTTAACAATTCTATTGATTTTGTTTATTTGTTATTGTTGTTGTTGTTATTGTTGAGATTTAATGTTTAAAGAATCTATGGATTTTGTTGTTGTTGTTGTTGTTGTTGTTGTTGTTGTTGTTGTTATTGTTGTTGTTATTTTTGTTATTGAGATTTAATGTTTAAGGATTATATTCATTTTGTTGTTATTATTGTTGTTGTTTTTTGTCAACAAATTTGTTGTTTTTCAGATTAAAACAAAAAAACGTCAATTATTTTTTGTAAATTGAACTTTTCCCGATGTTAGATGTGTTTTTTTAGTAGTGTGATCTAAGCATTAATTCTCAAGTTAAAAAAGATCATATATTTACCTTTTGGTCTAAGAATCAACTCTCATATTGAAGATGATCATGTCTTTACTTTTTATCTAAGCATCAATTCTTGAGTTGAATACGATCTTGTCTTTAATTTCTTATATAAGCATCAACTCTAGAGCTGAAGAAGATCATGTATTTACTTTTTATCTAAGCATCAACTCTCTAGTTGAATATGGAATTATCTTTGCTTTATGATCTAAGAATCAAACTCTCGAGTTAAAGACGGTCATGTATTTACTTTTTTATCTAAGCATAAACTCTTGGGTTGAAGAAGATCATGTCATTAATTTTTTATCTAAGCATTAACTCTCGAGTTAAAGATGATCATGTATTTACTTTCTTTCTACGCATCAACTCTCAAGTTGAAGATGATCATGTATTTACTTTCTTTCTACGCGTCAACTCTCGAGTTGAAGATGATCTCATCTTTACTTTTTGATCTAAGTATCCACTCTTCAGTTGAAGACGATCATGTATTTACTTTTTTTATCTAAGCATATACTCTCAAGTTGAAGACGGTCTTGTCTTTAATTTATGACCTAAGCATCAACTCTCGAGTTGAATACGACCATGTATTTACTTTTTGATCTAAGAATCAACTCTTGAGTTGAAGATGATCACATCTTTACTTTCTGATCTAAGCATCAACTCTCGAGTTAAAGATGATCATGTCTTTACTTTCTGATCTAAGCATCAACTCTCGAGTTTAATACGATTATGTCTTTACTTTTTTATCTAAGCATCAACTCTTGAGTTGAAGACTATCTTGTCTTTAATTTCTTATCTAAGACTTAACTCTTGAGTAGAAGACAATTTTATCTTTGCTTTTTTATCTAAGAAGCAATTCTCGAGTTGAAGATGATCATGTCTTTACTTTCTCATCTAAGCATCAACTCTCGAGATGAACATGATCTAGTCTTTTCTTTCTTATCCAAGCAACAAATCTCGAGTTAAAGACGATCATGTATTTACTTTCTGATCTAAGCATCAATTCTCGAGTTGAAGAATATCTTGTGTTTTCTTTATGATCTAAGCATCAATTCTTGAGTTGGAGAGGATCATATATTTACTTTCTGAACTAAGTATCAACTCTCAATTTGAAAAAGATCATGTCTTTACTTTTAGATCTAAGCATCAACTCTCGAGTTGAAGATGATATTTTCTTTATATTTTGATCTAAGCACCAACTCTCGGGTTGAAAACGATATTGTTCTCTTTGTTGCCAAGAATTTTTCAATCTCATCTGTCAATCAGCCTACTGGAAAAAGGAAAATAAGAGTATTTGATCATTTCTATAACCATAGAATATCCTCCATTAACCCTTAGGTGATTTCTCATTGGTCGATATTTCAAAAATATATCATTGAAGAAAGCCATGACCTATGGATGTGTGTTACTCCTTAATATCCCAAACAATGGTAATCTTTCATAAATTCCTGTTACCTCATCTTTTTGATTTCATAGGACAAAATTTGAGCATTATGTACCTAATTAAATTTCATAAAGGTTATATGAATGCTTATATCATTCATATTATCTAAGTCATAGATAATTATATAGGAACAACTGTCATATCCTAAATTTTCCTCATGAAACTCTCATTGTACCTAATACATATGCACCAACATATCATGACCGTTTTATTTTGTCATTGATTATCATATGCATTCATCCATTAAGATCAAAAATATACATTAAGAACAAAAGAGAAAAAGTCAGCAATTTGATTTACTCATTTGGTTACTTGCATTTTGCATCTTTAATCCTTTTCATTCATTATAGGTAGGGGCAAAATGGGAGGCCAGCCCCGTTTAAGCCCGTACAAAAGTGGGGTGGGGCGGGGTGGGAAAACTTAGGCATCCGAGTTCAAAAGTCAAGCCCGCCCCGTTTACTAACGAGTTGACGGACCGGCCTGCCAATATTTTAAATTTTTTAATTTTACAATTTAATTTATTACATAATTTACAAAAATTTTAATCATTACCAACGAAGCCGACAAAAGTTATTTTTTTAACAATGCATAATATAACTTCAACATGTCTTAAGTCCAAACACTTAAAAAAATAAAATAAATAAAGACCAATTTCAAGAAAAACATATCGAAATAGACTCTAGCACGATAAAAAAATTGTATCAAAATAAATAAATAAACAACACATATCATCATAAGCTTATTTAAAAACTAATTACTAAAAGAATCCAATTAATAATTTGCACAAGACAAACAATGATAACATTCCAGTGCATAAAATATCATAGTGCATAAAATAGTAGTGTATAAAATATTAACACCTAACTTCTTACTGTTTAAGTCATATAGATTATTATATTGACTGATTCCTTAATAGTTATATTTTAAATTTGTCACACATATACTCTAATCGAATTCTTCCTTTTCTTAAAATTAACATTTGTTTCTAAAGAAAACATGTGAGCTAATGTATTGGCAACTTAACAATTCTTCATGGCATACAATTGTTCTTGTATTTCAAGTTTTTCCAACCAATACATGTATTATAAAGTTATATAAATAACCTTACAATTATAATTCAATTTGTTTGTATAATAATTTAGAATGTAATTCAATCACCATAACTCAAAGAGAATATTGTTGTTTTTATAGTTAAAGTTTTCTTAATTCTAAGTAAAAATTAAAAAGTTGTAACAACAAGCCCGCAAGAAAAAACCCACCCCGCCTAAGCCCTATTTTTAAAGCGGGTTAGGCGGGGCAGGCCAACTTAAGGTATCGAGTTGAAAACCTCAGCCCAGACCGCCAAAAATGGTAGGTCAAACGGGCTGGCCCAGCGGATCTGGCCCATTTTCCACCTCTAATTGTAGGTGATGCACCATCAATCTTTTTCAATTAGGATCATTCTTTGATTTTATTTTTAATTAAAAATATAATATATTCCATTAGTTGGTCATATAAACTGATAGGAAAACTCTTGTATGCTCTCTTAGTTGGTCATTCCAACCAATAGAAAAGCAATTGTTTTTTATTTTATTTTATTTTATTTTTAAATTGAAAATAATTTATCTATCCCTTCGATTGTATTATCCAAATGATATAAAAATCTAGTGAGATATGTTTTCTATAACATAACTCTTAATTTATTTCGATAGTGCATTGGCAAATTTTTATTCACTTTTCGAAAGATCCCTGGAAGAACTTCATCTTCTTCCTTCAAACTTTATCTTCCATTAATGAAATTTTATTTATGCATTAAACCAAACTTGAAAATAATATTTATTCCATTAATGATACTCGTAATCATCATCACTTCTCCGACAGGAACAAAGCAAGAAAAGTGTAGAAACAAGCTTACGAATCTCGAATAAAACTCAAAGTAAGGAAACTTGATCAAAGCTCAAACAAAACTCATATATTTGTCTTCATCGTCATGTTTCTAGTGTGTAAATGCTTTCTTCATGCATGTAACTTAGCAATGTTAGTTGTTGTTGTTGTTATGTTAAGTAATTGGTTTGATGTTGTTGTTGTTCTTGTTGTTCTTCTTATTTAAGTGTTTAATGTTGTTGACACTGTAGGTTTAAAATTTTAATATTGTTGTTATTGAAGTTTTATTGTTTTTGTGTGTGTTAACTTAACAATGTATTCATATTTTTGAAAATGTTGATGTTGTTGTTGAAGGTTTAATTTTGTTGTTATTGTGTAAACTTATCAAATTATTGTCATTTTTCTTAATTTTTTGTTGTTGTTGTTGTTGTGATTGAAGGTATAACTATGTTAATAATATATGTTGTCGTTGTTGAGAGTAAAATTATTTTTTTGCTCAGCAAACTCTCTATTGCTTAGAATATTTTGTTTAGTAATATTTTAATTGATTTTTTTGTTCTTGTTGGTGTGTTAGTACAAATTATAATGTTATTAAAATTTAATGTTTGAAGGTTTAATATTGTTGTTGTTGAAGGTTTAATGTTTTTGTTGTTGCTATTGTTGTTGTTGAAGGTTTAATGATGTTGTTCTTGTTGTGTTAACCTATCAAAATATTGACTTCTTTTTAATGTTAATGTTGTTGGGATTGAATGTTTAACTATGTTAGTAATATCTATTGTTTTTGTTGTTGAGAGTAAAATGATACTTTTTCTCAACAAACTCTTTGATGCTTATAATTTTTTGTTTATAATACTTTTATTGATTTTATTATTGTTCTTGACATGTTAGTAATATTGGCTTAAATGCATTTTTGGTCTCCCTCTTTTAATTTTTTCTAATTTAGTAGTCCATCTTTAAAAAAACCAGCTATTAGGTCTCTTCTTTTGAATATTCTTGAGATTTTTTTGGTCCCCTCTATGATTTATTTATGTGGCGGCCTCACTTATGACTTGGTAATGTAAAGTTTGACCGCTTTTGAAATTCTTGTTGCAAACAAAGGATTTTGTACAAAGAGACATAAATCCTAGTAAGAAGAAATTTTCATGAAACGAAAAGATTACAGAGTGAAAACAAAACATATAGCTATGTGGAAATGATCACGTTGGGTTCCAACTCCGTTATTTCCCATATTTCTTCGAAAATCTCATCCCTTGCCATTAGAAGAAGCTGACTGAACTTGTCTGTACCATTTGAACTTTTGACTTTGGTAATAAAGCTTGCAGTAAGTGATCCAATGGGACATAGTCGTATGCTTTTAATCCCTAACTTTTTCCTGAACCGCCCTTTTGGGTTTTCAGTCCACCGGCATACCCTTTTTTGCCCAAGACGTCTTTTCAGGTTTTCGACTTGTCGGGTGTACAATATTTTATATATATCCCTAATTTTTTCTCGAACCCTTTTTGTTCGCCGGGATGCCCTTATTTTTGCCTAGGCCAGTAAACCTAGTGGGTCGTTTTTATGCGTAGTATTTTTAACTATGTCCACGTTCACAGGGTGCGGGAAATCTTCACCGTCTATGGTAGTTAGTATCATAGCACCGCCCAAAAATACTTTCTTGACAATAAAAGGCCCTTCGTGGGTGTGAGTCCATTTTCCCCTAGGATCACCTTGCAGTATAATGATGCACTTTATTACCAAGTCATCAGCCTGATATACCTGATGCTTGATTTTCTTGTTGAATGCCTTGATCATACGATTCTGATACATATGACTGTGACAAACGACCGCAAGCCTCTTTTTGTCAATCAGATTCAACTGGTATACCTACTCCGAATCCACTCATCTTCGTCTAAGTCTACGTCTTACATAATCCTTAGAGAAGGAATCTGACCTTCAACAGGTAGGACAACTTCCATACCATAGACCAGAGAGAATGGGGTTGCCCCAGTTGATGTTCACGCTGAAGTGTGATGGCGATGAAGAGAAAATGGTAACATCTTGTTACAGTCTTTGTAAGTAAAAACCTTATTTTGTATGATCTTCTTAATATTCTTGTTGGTGGCTTCCACTGCGCCATTCATCTTTGGTCGATATAGAGAAGAGTTGTGGTGCTTGATCTTGAACTACGTGCAGAGTTCAGTGATCATAGTATTATTGAGGTTGGTACCATTGTCTGTGATGATTCTCTCGGGGATGCCATATCGATAGATCAGATTATGTTTCATGAATCAGGCGACCACATTCTTAGTAACAGGGGTGAACGAGGCTGCTTCAACCCATTTTGTAAAGTAGTCAATGGTGATGAGAATGAAGCGATATCCGTTAGAAGCATTAGGCTTGATTTCTCTGATCATATCAATTCCCCACATTGTGAATGGCCAGAGAGCAGTCATGACGTTCAAAGGTACTGGAGGCACATGAACTTTATCAGCATAAATTTGGCACTTATCACAAATTCTTGAACTGTGGTGATAGTCGGTTTCTATAGTCGACCAATAGATCCCGCTTTCAAAATATTTTTAGCCATAATATGCCCACTGGATTGAGTACCAAAGATGGCTTCATGCATATCTTCCATAATTTTCTCTGCTTCCTTTCTGTCCACACAACAAAGCAGAATTGAATCATGATTACGCTTGTACAAAATTTCATTGCTCAAAAATAATTTAGCCGAGAACCTCTGTAAGAATTTATTATCATTGATCGATGCCCCCTTCAAGGTATTCTTGAGCATCAATGTATATTTTCACTTCATGAAACCAAGGTTCTTCTACTCCATCAGTATCAATTCTGTAGCAACATGTCAGTTCATCGAATCTTTCAATGGTAATTCTGGGAGCCTCATCGTCCCATCTAACCTTAAACATGGATGACATGGTAGCTAATGTGTCTGCCAAGTGATTCTCTTCTCTTGGGATATGCTTAAAAGTAATCTTCTCGAAGTACGAAATCAAGGTTAGCACATGTTCTCAATAAGGGATAAGATTCAGATGCTTTTTATCCCATTCTCCCTTGACTTGACTGATTACCAAGGCTGAATCCCCATATACAATAAGGAATTTGATTCTCAGGTCAATTGCATCTACAATACCCATAATGCATGCTTCATATTATGCCATATTATTGGTGCAGTCAAAGAAAAGTTTGACAGTGAAGGGTGTATGAAAACCCCGGGAAGAGATAATTACATCACTTATTATGTTGCCTAATGCGTTAGAAGCTCCATCAAAAACCATAGTCCATCGGGATCCTAGCTCAGGTCCTTTATAAGGTCCAGGTTCTTCATAATATGTAACTAGCATAATATTCTCATCTGAGAATTCGAAGTTCATAGATTGGTAGTTGTCTACAGCTTGATGCGCCAAATGATCTTCCAGTAGACTTCCTTTAATTTCCTTTTGAGTGGTGTACTGAACATTGTATTATGTTAAGACCATTTTCCATCAGTCTATTCTTCCGGAGAGAGTTGGCTTCTCAAATATGTATTTGATGGGATCCATTTTAGAGATCAATGGAGTAGTATGAGTCAACATATACTGTCTTAGTCGGAGAGCAGCCCATGCCAAAGTGCAACAAGTTTTCTCGAGCAATGAATATCTTGTTTCATAGTCGGTAAACTTTTTGCTAAGGTAGTATATTGCATGCTCTTTCTGACTAGACTCGTCATGTTGCCCCACTACACACCCCATTAAATTCTCTAGCATTGATAGGTACATGATTAAAGGTCTTCCTTCAACTAGTGGCATCAGAATTGAAGGTTCTTGTAAGTACTCCTTGATTTTATCAATAGCTATTTGACATTCGTCGTTCCACTTTACTACCTGATCTTTTTTCAGCAGTTTGAAGATTGGCTCACATGTAGTAGTCAATTGAGAAATGAATCGGGAAATGTAGTTTTATCGTCCTAAGAAACCTTTGAGATCCTTCTCAGTATGGGGAGATGGAATTTCTTAAATAGCTTTAACTTTTCCTGGATCAACCTCAATACCTTTACCACTAACGACGAAACCCAGGAGTTTACCAGATCTCACCCCTAAGGTGCACTTGTTCGAGTTTAACCTCGGTTTATACTTTTTCAGCCTTTCAAATAACTTGTGCAGATGATCAATATGTTCTTCTTTAGTCTATGATCTGGCTATCATATTGTCGATGTAAACTTCTATCTCATGATGAATCATGTCATGGAATAAATCTATCATGGCATACTGATAAGTTTCCCCAACGTTCTTCAACCCAAAAGGCATGACCTTATAACAGAAAGTTCCCCACTTTGTGACGAAGATAGCTTTCTCCATTTCTTCGGGTGCAATCTTCATCTGATTATACCCTGAGAAACCATCCATGAAATAGAATACCTTATGCTGAGAAGTGTTGTCAACCAAAACATCAAATGTGGAAGCGGAAAGTCATCTTTGGGGCTCGCCCTATTCAGATCCTTGTAATCTACACACATACGTACCTTGTCTTCTTTCTTTGGTACCGAAACAACATTAGTAACCCATTGAGGATATGACTTCACTTCTAAGAAACCTGCATTGAATTGTTTAATAACCTCAACTTTGATCTTCTTTGACAGCTCAGAATGCATGCGATGAACCTTCTGCTTAATCGAAGAATAACCCTCTTTCATTGGCAGATGGTGAACTACAATATCAGTATCAAGCCCTAGCATGTCTTCGTATGACCAAGAAAATACATCAACAAAGTCTTGCAACATTTTAATCAATTTGTTCTTGACATTGCCCTCTAAGTTGGTGCCTATCTTGACATCTTTTCTATCTGTCTTGGTACCCAAATTTACAAGTTCGATTGGATTTTCATGTGGTTGGTTAGCCTTTTCTTTTGGTATTAAGAGTCTGGCAAGTTCTCCAGGTATTTCACAATCCTCCTCACCTTCGTCCTCGACTTGGTAGATCGTATTTTCAAAGTCATACGCGGCAATAGCATAGTCATTGTCAACGAGATCCAGAGTGGATGGGGATCTGCAATGTAGTATGTGGGTGTTTGTAAGAACACATAGCTATTTGAAAATGCAATAAAGTAAAGGAAAGAAAAAGATCACAAAATTTGAATGCAAAACGTCCAATGTTTTCATTAAATGAAAATATGACATATGAAACGGCAACCCTTATAAATGAACCATCGTGCCCCGGGCAAGCCGAAAGGTTTAAAGTCACTGTTTTAAAAGAAATTACATAACCAAACTTATTAAAGCAAAATAAAAACAGAAATAGCTATTACTCCTGACTAAAGGATATCAAGATAAGGTCTTCCGCCTTCCAATTGTTGAGTCCATTTCCCATGGTAGGAAAGATCCAGATAACGAAGTCATTATCATTATCAGCATCCTCTCTAGTGTTAACTCCGTTATCACTGATACAGAATGGAGGTCTTCCAGCTCGAGCATGGAAAATAGCTATTTGACCTTCTGCAATGAAGCCCAAACCAAACTTGTCAGAATTATAAGGGATATTAAGAAGCTGACCCCAAATAGTACAACCACCTTCATCTATAGTAGCTTTGGCATCCTTCAAGGAAGACATCTTGTGCAGAACCCTGGTAGCCTTTGGAATCGCAGAAACATATTTAATAGCAGCAGGAGTAATCAGTTCAAATGTTTGGCATGGTGTCTCAATGAACTCCCCGTCCATCTCCATGTATCAGAATGAATTCAGATGGTTGACCATGTACTCCTCTTCAACGCAGATAGTAACAATCTTCCCTTTCACATGATACTTTAATTTCTGGTGCAAGATGGAGGTAAAAGCGCCTGCCCCGTGGATTCAGGGGCGTCCTAATAGACAAGAATAAGTTGGCCGGATGTCCATTACATAGAAGGTGGATTCAAAGATCTGTGAACCCACTTTGATCGGGAGGTCCACTTCTCCATGTACCATTCTTTTTTATCCGTCAAAGGCTCGAACTATGATGTCGCTGGGTTTCAACACAACCCCTTAAGAATCCAATCTATCAAGAGCACCCTTTGGCAGGACATTTAGAGAAGAGCTAGTATCAACCAACACATGAGCCAACGTAGTGCCCCTGCATTCAATGGAGACATACAGGGGCCCTATTATGATTTCTCCCCTCCAGAATTAGGTCAACATCGGAAAAGCCTAATCCATTATCATTTGTTAAACTAGCCACATAACTTCCAAATTTATCAGCCAAAATCTTTTGCGGTACATGAGTAATCTTCAAGAATTTTACTAAAGCTTGTGCATGGGCTTCATAACACAATAGTAAAGATAGCATGGAGATTTTGGACGGGGTCTACCCCAGCTGTTCAACAATTTTGTAGTCTCTCTTACTGATGATTTTCAAAACCTATTCCAACTCTTGCCCAGAGGTGTCCTTGATTGTAGCTTCCGTTGGTGCCTCCGTCCTGGCAGGCTCTACCGTTGGTGCACAACAATAACATTTTTTAACATAACCCGAAAATAAACCGGCTTGTAGAAAATTCTCCTTGACTGTTGAGACGGGAGTAACCACATCACTTACGGAAGTAAAATATAAAACATCTTCAATAGCACTTATTCCTTTGTCATGCTTCGGCATAGGAGTAGTAATCAAGTTCGGAGTCTCTGGAGGGTCGAACTCAATTTCCTTATTATCAATCATGTCTTTAATTTTGTTTTTCAGGGCCCAACAATTGTTGGTGTCATGCCCAGGACTGTTCAAATGAAAGGAACACCTCACATTTGGATTGTACTATGGAGAGGATGTGTTGGGATTAGGGGGAGGATCCCAGAGTGTTATGAGATTAGCCTTTAACAAATGTTCTAATGTTTGAGCCAATGGCATATTAATCATGGTAAACTGCCTCCTCAAAGCGTCTGACCTAGGCTGGTTGCCTTGTTATTGTTGAACATGTGCCAGATTAGAGATCAACACCGCCCTCACAGACTAATGACAGTCATTTTTACTACGACCCTTCTGGCTATAGACAACGTTGGTTTCTTTCTTATCATTGAATGGCTTCTTCACAGTATTAGAAGATGTATCCATCAGAATCTTCCCACTCTTAATACCACTTTCAACTCTTTCTCCTGACTGAGTTAACTCAGTAAATCCAGATGAAGAACTCTCAATCAGATGATTAAAGAATGGGCCTGTAAGAGTGCCCATAAATATATCAACTAATTCCCGGTCAGACAAGGGAGGTTAGACTGTTCCAGCTAAGTCCCTCCACTTCTAGGAATACTCCTTAAACCCTTCATTCTAGCCCATGGACATGTTTTGCAATTGTACACGAGTCGGCGTTAGGTCAACATTGTATTGATACTGCTTGTAGAAAGCAGCAACCAAGTCATATGATAGAACACTTCAAGTTGAGTATCGGACAAACTTTCTTGAAAGAAATGGACCCATAATTTCCTGTAAGCAGTATGAGGTTGGATTTTTCAAACATACAATCTCATATGAAGTGTAGAACAAGAGAAACCATCATACTTAACAAAGATAGAACTTGAATTTGTGAGGGATGGCCACCCCTGGGATCAGACCTAGATCTCCAAAGTCCAATCCAGGCCCTTTCTGGATTTCAAGAGCTTTGAGTCGGTCTTCCAACTGCTTGTATTTGTCATCTGTAGGAGGATACTATTTGTCGAAGTAGTCTTCATCCTCAGAAACCTGATTATTTCCATCTTCACCCCTAACACTTCTGCCTCCTCGTCTTGGTTATCTTCTTCCTCGGAGGAAACATAATTCGCTTGAACCAGTCGAGCAGGACCTTTGAATCTTCTCCCCATGTTGAAGATAACATCCAGATTCTTAGTCTTCTTTTTCTTGGCGAGGAGCGCCATCATCTATTGTTGCCCCTTGGCCAGATTCAAAAGAGTCTCTTGAAATTGTGCATGTTGAGTTTGGAGATCCTTAACGGTTTGTTTGAGGGTCATCTTTTACTGAAATAAACAGTAAATATATGAGGAAACCTGTTTTGAAAAACCTGCTTATGAAATGATGCATGATATGTGGATGCAATGTTTTCAGGGACCATAGGAGATTTAAATTTGCTAACCGAGAGGAAACAAAAACAAAGATTTCATTAATAAGTTCAAGATTACAATTGCCTTTTAGGCTTACAATGAAAAGAAAAATGGTCTCAAAGAGATAACAATATGAACTTCTAAAACCTAAGACTTAAATCTCCCACAGACGCGTCCTCTTTGTGTCGATGTATGAATTAAGGCTTTGCTCCTCATGAAGTTGCTTTGTGAGCTCTAACACTTTCTTCTCACTTCCATAGAATTGAGTATCGAAGGTGTCCCTTTCTTCTTTGAGTTGAATCCAGGACTTCTGTAATTCTTCGAGGTCAGTGGGCATGTCTGGATGTAGGATGATGCGAGAAACCTCTCCTTCAACAACAGGATCTAAGATCACCAGTAAAACAACTAGATATGGCATCATAAGGTTTTGAGCGCAAGCTCGTACCCATATGAGATAAGGATCCAAAGGGATAGGATCCTTTTGTCTTAAGGTTTTGCTATCAACCTTGTTTACCATGCCCCAAGCATGTATAAATCATTAACGGTAACTTTGAGGATCATTTTTATAGTCGAACACAATACCCTGGATAAGTATGTCACGAGGATTATCTCTTTGAGTATAACCAAATTGGCATAAAGCTAGAGAAGGGTTGTAGCTAATACCTCTCCTAATGCCAAGGAGTGGAATATTATGGAATTCCCCGCAACTGTCAATGATAGTAACATCTTCTTGAGAATGGGAGCACCAATAGATATTTGAATGAGAGAGCATCATCATCCTTTAAGAACACCTCAAACCTTGTTCATTCTTCAATACTGATCAGGGAAGGTGCAAAACAAACCACCTGGATAGCAAATGTATGCAACACATAAGAGTTCCTTGCTTCCTCATAGTACGAGTGTGAAGGGAATGCAAAATATCTCCAAGCAAAGTAGGCACACGGTTACGAGAAAGAAATATTTTGATGGTGTTCACATCTATGAGTTGGTATGGATTAGGGAATAGCACCAACCCATAGATTAGAAGAGCCAAGATCTCCTCAAAATCCTGGAAACTCATAGCATCCAGAAACAACCGAGCCTTCTCTAATATAAATTTAGCAAGAAAACCCTTGACTTCACTTCTCATTTTCCAATTAGATACAATGTCGGACCGCTTCAGATGTAAGGCTGCTGCAATTTCTTCAAGTTGTGGATCTTTCTCTAAATCGATGAAAGGTGTCTGATCAAAAACAAGTACTCCTAGTAGCTTAGATAACTCTTCCATTGTGGGTACCAACTAATAATTCGAAAAGGTGAAACAGTGATGTGCAGGATCAAAGAACTGGAATAAAATAGTCATCATGTCTTCTTCAAAACTCGAGGTAACCAAACTGAGTAGATGTCCATGCCTCTTGGTAAATTGAGAGCTTTCAGGAACTTTTGAGACTAAACCCTTAAGTTGAGAAGGTATCCTCATAAAACTGATCTAGTAGTGTTTCTGTGAGCGGAGGTCATAACCTACAAGACAGAACAAAGATAAATCCCTAGGTCCTTAAAATGGTTAGTGAAAATGATATAGTATGATGTCATGATGTCATGTTCGAACAAATTTAATCACACACAAACAAGACACACCAGGCCTTAGGTTTAGGATTGCATGGAGTTTATAAGTAAGTACCCTCTTGAAGTTTAATTGGTTCAACCTATCCTAAAAGAAGAAATCGGGTTCTAGGAATCTCAAATCACTGATCTTTCTCTCAGACATTGTTTCAGCTCAAGCATCTGAATTGCGACCGAAATATCCTGAAAGTCCAATCTCAATGAGTGTAGTATCGAGTATAACCCAACTTCACTCTGCACCAAAGCCGACCATCTCACTACTTTCTAATGGCTAAGTTGTGTCAACTAAGGATCTACAGTCAGTTAGTGGGTTATGACACCATGCAGCAGCCCAGCATTCTCCTGGACTAACTCAACGGAAACCAGCACAAACCAATGTGTTGCACTATCGTAGCCATCACTTTAACCGTATCGGTATACACCGTACAGTCTTCACGATCTATTGCTACTTACCTAAAATTCCCCGGATCCGGGTATAGGATCTATACAAGAAGTAAACCCAAGCATATCCCGAAATATAAAGCAAACAAGGAAAATAAGTAAAGCAATAAAGGTGAATTGCTCTAAAGGTAACCCCACTTTTAGTTTACATTCCCCAGCAGAGTCTCCAGTTCTGTAATACGATGGGTGGACTGAATTTTGGGTTTGCAGTTTATTACAAATGTTGCGGATAGCAAGAGTCGCCACCGGCTTTTCTTTTATCCAATAAAGGAAAGGGTGAAAAGAACCAAAAAGACCTTTTGAGAATTTTCTGAGTAAGGGGGGTAGGTTATGAAAAGGTCAGGTGTTAACA
Source organism: Vicia faba (assembly GCA_948472305.1). Classification (NCBI taxonomy): domain Eukaryota; kingdom Viridiplantae; phylum Streptophyta; class Magnoliopsida; order Fabales; family Fabaceae; genus Vicia; species Vicia faba. The sequence goes on along the minus strand of OX451736.1, from coordinate 1,395,235,090 downwards.
CCCTTTTCATCCGTAGTTATCTACGGGCTCTTAATTGCTATCTCACTTTTGAAATGCTTTGTGTTTGTGTATGCTTGCAAATATTTTTAAAATGCCTAAGTACGAAAATTTTGTAATGATTCTCGTATCGTTGAGAATGTATGCAAAATGTTTGTTTTGAAAATATTTATCGGGAGAGTGTTGTTTTGTGAAAAGTGTTTTGAAGATGACAATGTAAGGAAATCTGCTTTATAATAACCCTTGTATCAGTCCTCAAGAGTATTTATAAAGTATTTTGAAATTAGTTGTTTTGAAAGTGTGAGGTGTGAAAAATGTTTTAGTATATGAGCAAGCGATTACGAGCAATCTACCTACTAAAAAAGTCTTCGTTATTTTCCTCCTCCATTAGATAGTGCTACCCTACTATCAATTAGTAGGAATCCATATCATTGGATGTGAGGGACAGGCGCGGGTCATCGTACAATTATAGAATGAAATTTGTAATACGCTTTAGCAATTGTCGTAAGTGTCTAAGATCGTTTAATGAAGTCAGCATCAAAGGGTCATCGAGGGACTACGATCTTTTAACTGAGGGTCTTTTGTTAAAGCAACCCACGTTCAAGGGACATGACTGTTTTATCCAAGGCAACAAGTGAAGTTACCCTAGAGGTGCGTGTATGCGAAGTGTTTTGATTTCAAGTTTTGTCTTGAGATTAGGTTTTCTAATGTTTGTTCTTTTTATGTCTTCCCATGCACGCCTAATTAATCTAACAGGTAAATAAGAAAAGCAGTAAATTGTGGAAGTTAAATGTCCTACACTATTACAATGCTTTGGAAATGAGGGTACAAATTTATGACTGGGGAGAAAAGGCAGTAAACCCTATTATAAACTATTACAGGACATTGATCAGTCACAATAATTATAAAAATATTAAGGCGAAAGATAAAGTGCGTGAACATGGTGAAAAGGGAAATATGTTTAAAACCCTAAAAATTTCTAAGTGTTTAGAAAATATTTTTTGATGTTTTTGTTTAGAAAAATAATTTATAGTGTGAAATCATAGTAAAAGGATAATTTTAATTAATCTACTAATTAATTAAAAATAAAACTAAAGTGTGATTAAGTTAAATTAAATTTATTTCATCAAAAATTTAAATTAATTAGTCACAAAAAAAAACTAAGTCTAATTTTTTTTAAAATCATTTTTGTGGTTTTCATTGATTAAATAATGAAATTCTGGCAGCAGATACTCAATGTCACAGTGAATGTTATGACACCGTATCTGACTTTCTATAAGACAGTAAATCAAAATCAGTAAAGAACACAGTCAATTGTTTACCCAATTCAGTGTGAAACAACACCTACTCTGGGGGCTACCAAGCCAGGGAGGAAATTCACTATAAGAGATATTAATTCAGGAATAAACCAACCAGTTTATCTCCTTCACTTAAGACCTACCCAATGCAACTTCAATCTAAGTTCAACTTAAACCTGAGTTCCTACTCACTCCCCCTCAATCACAGCAGTGATACTAAACAATTGACTAATGAAATTATGAAGACACTCTTCAGAACATACACTTGATTATGCTTCACAGCTTTTAATCAAGTAACACAAACACTCGTGCTTCAAAGCTTTGAGTGATACATAAACCTAACTTGACCTTGCTTCAAAGCTTTAATCAAGTGACACAAACACTCGTGCTTCAAAGCTTTGAGTGATACACAACCCTTACAATCAAAACCTACTCCAAGTCACTTATCACAATGATACTTGCTTGGATTACAGTAGTTAAAACTATACAGCCCCTTGTTGATCTTCTGTCAAAAAGTTGAGTTCACCAACAACCTTCCTATTGAATATATAGGCAGTTGTTCTTCAGTTAGGGCTTCCACGAAAATAGCTAGGGTTAATTAGGGTTAACCTCAAGACTTGGTCACAAGACTTTATCAACCAGATTAGGGTTAAGCCAAGTTAACCTAAAGTCCACGTGAGATTCTGTTCTTTAATGTATGAACCATATTCCTGAAAAATCTCAGAATTAACAAAACTGCATAACTGTTAGATCAGTACAGGATGTCTTAACATTGGTTATGACAAGAAGAATCCTGTTTACTGATTTTGGTAGAATGTAATAAATGTGATCATTGCATAATGATCAGCTACACACTCATGATGAGCAGCTATTGTATGCCATTCTTTTTCTGCAGAAAGTACCTAGTAACCCAGAATGTTATGACATCAGTCATGACATTCACACACCTGGTTTTACCAAAAAAAACATGCCAATAACCCAACACTTACAAACTCCCCGTTTGGCAAATTTTTGGCTAAAACCCCTAAACAATCAGAGATTAGAGAGCAGCAGAAATAATATGTCTGCAGAAAAAATAATGTCTACCAAGTATAATTAACACAAAATCTTCTCCCCCTCTTTAGCCATAAATAGGCCAAAGATACATGTACTTTTAGGTTATACAGTCATCCAAAATGAATAATAAAAACAAAAAAATCTGAAATCACTTGCAGCAACAGGTATCAGCAGCAAGCTTGACAACTCCACTGATCTTCAAGCACTGTCATCTTCAGAGGAAGCACTATCTTCAGCATTAAGTTGATCTTCAGCAGCATCTTCTTCCCTTCTTTGTCCTTCAGTCTCCTCCTGTTCTAGTCTAACAATTAGGTTCTCAAGAGTCCTTTTCCTTGTCTCCAGCTCTTTGCAGGTTTCCTTCAGCACAACTATAACATCAGATTTCTTGGACTGAGTTTTGACAGTTGATGTCTCAGCTGATGTCATGACAATGTCAGGAACATGAGTTCCCTGAAATAGCTTATAGTGCAACCCAAGAGCAGGGGCTCTTTTGCATACAGTATCTTTTTCAACTAGAATGTCAGGATACTGAGCAAGGACAATACCACATAGGAGGGAGGGAAAGGCAATAGGGCCTTTAACAGCATAGCTTCTAGCATATTTTAAAGTTTGATCAAAGATATACCTGCCATAGTCAAATTTTGTCCTGGTTCCAACAGCATAAATGAATCTTCCCAATCCTGTGGAGATGGTTGATTTATGGTTGGTGGGAACCCAGTTGGCTGCACCAATCTTATGCAGGATGGCAAATTTCATGCTTAGCTTGCTTGCTTTCAGCTTGCCTTTTAAGGGCCAGCTCTTGACTTGATTTTCAGTGATGGTTTGGCATACTTGGTTTTCAGTAACCTCTAGTTCAGGGCAAGCCTTATCTGGTCTTCCTAGGAATTTGTTTATTTCAGAGGGAGAGAAATTTACCTTTCTTCCTCTCACATAGACACACTTAAAGTCAGCTGACCTTCCATCAGCACATCCATCAGATAAATTCACTATGAATTCTTTGACAAGATTTTCATAGCAGTTGGTAAACTTTACCACAGTATTCATTAGACCAGCAGTTTCGATTAGGTCCATGATCTCCTTACATTCCATGGCACCATTGTTCAGTTCTCTTTCCAAGGCTATTCTTTTCAAACAAACATACTTCCATCTGTTAGCATTTTCAGGGTGGTGAAAAGAAATGTTATCAGTGGGGACTTCAGGAACTTTAGCCATTTTGCTTGATGGGAGTTTCCTTCTGAGAGGAATGTCTTCAGCATCAACTTCAAATTCTGATTCCTCATCAGAATCAGAAGGTTCAGGCTCTTTCCTTTTCTTTGCTATTGGTTGTCTCACAGGCTTTGAGAGACTACCAGCAGGTACTCGGGTTTTCACCTTCCCTTTGGACAATCTAGTCTTCAAAGTTTCTACACCAGTCTTGTCTTCAGACCTGGTTTTCTTATGAACAACATCAGCAGTCTTCTCTTTGGTCAGACATTTTGCAGCATCCTGCTTTCCTTTTCTGTTTATCATCCTTCTAGCTATGCTAGGGTTGATATTTGCAATTAGGTCATTGTCAGAGTATTCTTCATCCACATCAATAACCGGGGGTTCAACATCCTTCTCTGAAGGGTTCTGGAGATCATCAAGATTTTCAGATGATTTCTGAATGTTGTCATCCGGTGTCTCAACATTCTTAGTGACATCTGGATTCATTTCAACATTTGGACTAGCAGATTCTTGATTTAAAGGAACAAAAATTCCAGGTACCGAGTGGTTCTCATTCAAAATTCTTGTAACAAGTCTAGCTATTACTTGATGAACATAAGCTGAGCCTTCCCTATTTGCTATTTCTGAGGGAACAGAAGATGATGGTTGAGAGGGATTACCAGATGAAGAAGCTTGAGACCTTCCTGCATGCCTTGTTCTCAGCTTTTTAACCTTATAGGGGTTAGCTGCCAGTTCTCTAAGAGGAGTAATCTCCAGAACATCAGAATCCATGCAGGTTGTGATTGCCCTAGGTTCTCGATCAGAGGATGCGGAAGAAACAGTTGTCTTTGAAGAGGATGATGTCATGGATAGTTGAGACATTTTGAGAGTCTTAGAAAACCAGTAACAACGAGAGTGAAATCTTTGATTGAGAGAATGGAGATTGTTGCAGAGCCGAGAGAGGAAGGAGGTAAATGAGTGTCTATTCAACTTCTTAATAATTTTGAAAGAAATAGGGAAACATATGATTAACCCAATCAAAATAGACTTAACACAAAAATCTCCTTCATCCCTTGTTTTAAGAAAAATTAATTGCTACATTTCCTCATGTTGGCAAATACCCAACTTGCCCTTCAAATTTTCAAATTGATTTGAATCAAGTGCCTTGGTAAAAATTTCATCCAGCTGTAGTTCAGTGGCAACATGTTCCAGTTTATTCGTCTTCTCCTCTACAAGATCTCTGATAAAGTGATGTCTAATGTCAATATGCTTGGTCCTGCTATGCTGAATAGGATTCTTGGAAATGTTGATTGTACTCAGATTGTCACAGTACAATGTCATAACATCTTGTGTGACATTATACTCAGTAAGCATTTGTTTCATCCAGATCATTTGAGAACAGCTACTACCAGCTGCTATGTATTCAGCTTCAGCAGTAGAGAGACACACACAGTTCTGTTTCTTGCTGAACCAGGAGACCAGATTATTTCCTAAGAAGAAACATCCTCCAGAGGTGCTCTTTCTATCATCAGCACTTCTAGCCCAATCAGCATCACAGTAACCAGTCAGAGTTGGTTCACAACTATGAGAGTACAGCAAGCCATAGTTGTAAGTTCCACTTACATACTTCAAAATTCTCTTCACTTCGCTGATATGCCTGACTTTGGGATCAGCTTGGTATCTTGCACATACTCCAACTGCAAAAGCAATGTCATGTCTGCTGGCTGTTAAGTGTAGCAGACTTCTGTTGGCTGAAGATTTTGATGATGCAGTTCGAAATGAAGCAATATGGATGTTTCGTTGGAATAAAGAAAAATGTTACAGTTCGGAATGGTAGAAGCGGTTCTTCAAACTGACATGTCAAAACACGGAGCTTCGAGTGACAGTTGTGAAGATATATTTAAAAGAAGCCTCGAAGTGGTATCGAGACTATGTCTGTAAATAAATTCGAAGTGAAAGATTGCCAAGGCATTTGAAATTCAAACGCGAGCGGGATGTTGGAATTCAAATATATATATATATGCGCTGAAGCGTTCGAAGACGCGTGGAGGCTAGAGAGGAGCAGTGCTCTGCATGTTCTGAACGTGGAAGAATCTTATAGGCAAGACCGTTATGGTCGAAGTAGTATAAATAGAAGTCTTAGCGTTAGGATTTCGTGTGTCATATCTATTGTACAAAATTCAGTAAACATTCAAAATACCACATGGCTAGGGAAACGAATGCTCGAACAATGTACATATGATAACACCAAACATTTATAATTCAGTAAAACTCTTTGTCTTTTCCAGTTTATCTTCTATCTTCATGTCAATGTCATTCAAATACTTTTTCATTCAAAGTAATTTACTGATTTCTTACATTTAAACGCTTTCCTTCTATTTCGAATCCTTTACATTTCAGAAACCCTTTTACATTTCATGCTTTTATATACATGCTTTTTACATTAAATACCTTTACCTTCAAAGTCATTTACTGATTTCTTGCACTTAAACGCTTTCCTTCTATTTCGAATCCTTTACATTTCAGAAACTCTTTTACATTTCATGGTTTTATATTCATGTTTTTTTACATTAAAGTCTTTACATTCAAAGTTATTTACTTGTTTCTGCATGTAAACATTTCTTTGCAATCAAATCTTTATTTATTCAATTCAGTTTCATATTTCTTTATTTGATCATGTCATTAGATTCTTTTAACATAGTAATCGAAGTGAGTTGAACGTCTATAAAACATTCCAAATACAAATCCTAACTATGAATATCAGCTTTGCAATTAGATTCATCTAAACAACCAATACCCCATAGGATCAATCTAGTCGATCCTGCAAATTACCAGAGAGATTAAATAACAGTCATTAAGATTATTTGATAGTTTGGAGGACTATCGGTTGTTTACCAGAAATCACTGTAAACAAATTGGCACACCTGGTGGTCGTAAACAAATTTAAAACTAAGTAAAGTTTGTTAGGATATAATCATTGTAAAAGTTCTTTCTGAGTGATAAGTTCGTTGTTATATGAACCTTAGAAGTGGTAGAATAACCAATAGCAACCAACCCTTACCCAGAAGAAAACGTTTAAACAAGATGTCTAATCCAGACAATCAACAAGGGGAACAAAATATCCCACATGGAACATGCACTAATATGTCCGCTTCGACGGGAACGTCTAATGTGATCCCTTCGAACGCACAGTCTGTTGCATCTTCTACCAGTAGTGTAGCCACGAATGGAACAAGTGGCATGTCAACTAACAGTTCGATCCTAGGAAATACAGGAACCACTAGTTATCCTGGGGGATTCGTCCCACCATCAGGGACACAAACCCATTTCGCCACCCCACTAACGAGACCACCCGGTTTCGATGGTAACAGACACAGAAATCCCTCTTATGGGATGCCAACATCTTTTATGGCGGGTCTGCACACTTCGACATCGAATACGTCACCACAATTAGGGTCTGGGTCTGGGGCAAATCAATTTATGACAAATAACCAAGGGTCAGTAGGTTATAGTGCAATGCATATCTTAACCACAGAAAATCAGTTGGCCTTTAGGCAATTAATGGATGATAGTAACCATAATATGATAGGAGTGTTAGCGCAAACTATGCAAGAGATCTTTGCCCCAATAGTAGAAAATGTAACTGTGACAAACAGAGAAAACGCGGATAACATGAGTCGAATATCGGATTTCTTCGCTCCGCCAGAAAGGCGTAGACAGAACCAGGCAGTTGTTCGAGCAAACATACCTATCATAGAACAAATTGCTAATGACCCACCCTATAGACCAGTCAGAGAGGGGGTTAATTTGGGGGCAAGAGCACAAAGGTTAGAAGCCCCAGTGATTCAAGACCCACAAAGGGAAATTATAGAACCAGGGGCAAGGGTCGAAAGGTTAGAAGTCCCATAGTTTCGAGAAGAACAACCTAGAGGAGTTGTCATGGTGGGTCGAAATCAAGATGCTGATGCAGTCGTTCACAGAATTCGAAACGATAACATCTTGGCAGAAAATAATTTAACCACCATGATAGAGATTATGGCCCAAAATGGCCTCAATACAGGAATTAGAAGGCCAAATTATGCCTCTCCTATATTAGATTACATAATGCATACTGATTTACCAAGGGGATATTGTTAGAACAAAGTTTGAATCTACTACCCTAAGTTTAAGTTTTGATGATAACAAAATAAAATGATATATTAATTATATGATTCATATAAGAACTATTTGCTACCTAAAATATTACCTTCTGTTTTGCAGAAACTCTGATAGGTATCAGCAAAAGTACATCTTAATCAGCATCAGAATATTGGTTATCAACGTCAGCATCAGAAGATGCTATATCAGAATACCAGAATCAGAAGAACAATTCACGCGTATGCTGAAGCTTGATGAACAGAACTGCGCTCAACACTCTGATAAAGACAAACAACAGTTCATCAGCACTTAAGCAGAGTCAGAATGAGCCAAAGCCAGAACACGCTTTAAGTAGCAACGGTACTGTGCATTCAAAGCGAATTATTACCAACGACATCATTCCAGACAAGATCTGCTTAATAAGGAAAGTCTGTTATTGGCATTGAATCAAGATTATTGCTCCAACGTTCAACAATCTCAGTGCTATATAAACAAGACAATGAAGATTGAATTGGCTAATGCTCTACATCATATTACACGCCTAAAAGCTAATCATCATCTTCTCATTTTCTCAGTTTGCTAAAAAGCTCCATAATTCCTTACTCAATTATATTTTAGCAATCTAGTTTCATAAGCTTAAGTTGTGTAATATCACAGTTGTGATAAACTGTTTTTGTAGAAAACACTCACACACCTAGATTTCCATTCTTTGTAAGAAAGTGATTCCTTGACAAACCGGGTTGTGGTTTGCATCAAGAAGGCTTTAGCAGTTGTTAAAGCAGATTGTAATATTCAGTTGAATATAGTGGATTAAGACCTCGTTGGAGAGAGGCGAAATCACCTTGACGGGTGGACTGGAGTAGTTTGAGATCAAACGAACCAGGATAAAAATATCGTGTTCATTGCATTTGTTTTTCAGTTTTACAATTCAACCCCCCTTCTTGTGTTTTTCACTTCTTCAATTGGCATCAGAGCGCCTGGTTCTGAGCTAAAACACTTAACCGTGTCAGTACAAGATCCAGCGTCAGAAAAACACAATGGCAGGAAATTATTCTCACACCAGCAATGACAACCATGAGGACAGAGACAGATTCAGCGGGAAACCTCCAGTCTTTGATGGAGAAAACTTTGATTACTGGAAAGACAGAATTGAAAGCTTCTTTCTGGCACATGATGCTGATCTGTGGGACATGGTGACAGATGGATACACGCACCCTGTGAATGCAAGCGGTCAGAAGATTGATAGGAAGACAATGTCTGACCAACAAAAGCGTGACTTCAAGAATCACCACAAGGCCAGAACCATCCTTCTCAGCGCCATCTCGTATGCTGAATATGAAAAGATCTCCAACAGAGACACAGCAAAGAACATGTTTGACTCACTCAGAATGACGCATGAGGGCAACGTTCAGGTCAAAGAAACTAAAGCTCTGGCGCTCATTCAGAAGTATGAGGCATTCAAAATGGAAGAATCTGAATCCATTGAAACAATTTTCTCAAGATTCCAGATTCTGGTAGCTGGTCTCAAGGTTCTGGACAAAGGTTACTCTACTGCTGATCACGTCAAGAAAATCATCAGAAGCTTACCCAAGCAGTGGAGGCCAATGGTTACAGCTCTGAAGCTAGCAAAAGATCTCAACAAAATTTCTCTGGAGGAACTTATCAGCTCCCTCATAAGTCATGAGATAGAGCTAGAAGCTGATGAACCCCAGAAGCAAGGTAAGCCTTTAGCATTAAAATCTAACAAAAAATCTGAGTCTAAAGTTTTGTAGACAGTTGAAGAAACATCTGATGGATCCTCATCAGAAGAAGACGAACTCTCCCTCCTCTCCAGAAGAGTGAATCAACTGTGGAAGCAGAGGCAAAGGAAGTTCAGGAATCCCAGAAGATCTGATCAGAACGAGTCTTCTTCCAGATACAGAAGGACAGATTCTTCTTCTGGATATAGAAGATCTGAAGGCTCCTCAGGAAGCAGAAAGCCAAACACCACGGACATCATCTGCTATGAGTGCAATGAGCAAGGAAACTACAAGAGTGACTGCCCAAAGCTTCAGAGGGAAAAGCCTAAAAAGAAGTTTGGAAGAGAAAAGAAGAAAAGTCTCATGGCTACATGGGATGACTCTGACTCGTCTGAAGCTGACTCAGAATCAGATGATGAGAGAGCCAACATAGCTCTCATGGCCAACATTTCAGAAGATAGTGAAGCTTCTGAATCAGACTCAGAATCAGATACTGAAGAGGTATTTCCTGACTTTGCAGTTAACTTTACCAAGGCTGAACTTGCTGAAAGCCTTAATGAAATTCTGGAAAGGTATCAGCAAATTAGAGTTAAATTCAGAAACCTGAAAAGGAATCTTGAATCTGACTCTAATAAGACTAAGAGTCTTAAATTGGAGAATTCTGAGCTGAGAAATAAGATTTCAAAATTAGAAAATACTTTACAAAACTCTTAGAAGGAACCAATTTCTGAAACTCCCAGCAACGCTGATGAGATCATCAAGGAGTATGATCACAGTTTCTAGAAGTTCCTTGCTAAAAGCATAGATAGAAGCAAAATGGCTTCAATGATCTATGGAGTTAGCAGAAACGGCATGAAGGGAATAGGATACCAAGGTAAGGTTCCTACACCAAAGAATGTCATGGATTTAACCATTAAACACACTCCTCTGAATTCACATTTTGTGTATGGTCACACACATGATATTAAATACACTAGCAGTAAGTACTCTGTGAAACCAAAATTCAACCAGAGTTTTGGTAAATCTAACAAATCAGGACCCAAGAAAATCTGGGTACCTAAGGATAAAATAATACATGTTGCAGATATCTTTAGAAGAAAGTCAGAAACACCAGTCATGGTACCTGGACTCTGGCTGCTCGCGACACATGACGGGAAGAAGGCATATGTTCCAAAGCCTGGAGGCCACGTTGGCTTTGGAGGCAATCAGAGGGGAAAGATCATTGGCTCTGGAACTGTAGGTAATGGAAATCTTCCCTCTATTAATAATGTTCTGCTAGTAGATGGATTATTGCATAATCTGTTATCCATAAGTCAATTAAGTGATAACGGTTATGATATAATCTTTAATCAAAAATCATGTAAAGCTGTTAGTCAGAAAGATGGGACTATCCTGTTTAATGGAAAGAGGAAAAACAACATTTACAAAATCAAACTTTCTGAACTAAAAAGTCAGAACGTAAAGTGCCTTCTGTCTGTTAACAACGAGCAGTGGATCTGGCACAGAAGATTGGGGCATGTTAGTATGAGAAGAATATCTCAGATTAACAAACTCAATCTGGTCAGAGGACTTCCTAATTTTAAGTTCAATTCAGATGCTCTGTGTGAAGCATGTCAGAAAGGCAAGTTTGCAAAACCTTCTTTTAAATCTAAAAATGTTGTTTCTACCTCTAAGCCATTAGAACTTCTGCACATTGACTTATTTGGACCAGTTAAAACTGCTTCAGTCAGTGGCAAGAAGTATGGGTTAGTAATCGTAGATGACTATAGCAGATGGACATGGGTAAAGTTCTTAAGACACAAGGACGAGTCACACTCTGTGTTTGTTACCTTCTGTAACCAAGTTCAGAATGAAAAGGATCTTAGAATCGTTAAAGTCAGAAGTGATCATGGTGGAGAGTTTGAAAACAAAGATTTTGAGTCATTCTTTAATGACAGAGGCATTCTGCATGATTTCTCTTGTCCTAGAACTCCCCAACAAAATGGAGTTGTAGAACGAAAGAATAGAACATTGCAAGAAATGGCCAGAACCATGATCAATGAGACAAACGTTGCTAAGATCTTCTGGGCAGAGGCAATAAACACAGCGTGCTACATTCAGAATAGAATCTCAATAAGACATATTCTGGAAAAGACTCCATATGAACTGTGGAAGAACAAAAAGCCCAACATTTCATATTTTCATCCATTTGGATGTACCTGTTTTACGTTAAATACAAAGAATTATTTGAACAAGTTTGACTCTAAAGCACAAAAGTGTATTATGTTAGGATACTCTGAACGCTCAAGAGGGTACAGAGTATACAATACAGAAACACAGATTGTGGAAGAATCAATCAGTGTTCATTTTGATGATAAGCTTGACTCTGAAAAGTCAAAGCAGAATGAAGTTTTTGCAGGAATGGAAATTGAATTTACAGGTTCTGAAGACAAGTCATCAGAAGCTCTCAACACAGACACTCCTTCAACGTCTGAAAGGAGCACTGCTAGCAATCCTACAACAGCTGCTGATCAACCTCAGAAGAGATTACCCAGAAGCAGCTTGGATCACCCAGAAGAAACTATCTTAGGAAGAAAGGAAGATCCAATCAGAAAAAGAGCAAGCTTCAGAAACTCTGAAGAAACCCTAATGGGACTTGTGTCTCTGATTGAACCCTCTTCCATTGATGAAGCACTTCTGGACAATGACTGGATTCTGGAAATGCAAGAAGAGCTGAATCAATTCACCAGAAATGACGTATGGGATCTTGTTCCCAGACCAAAAGGATTCAACGTCATAGGAACAAGATGGGTGTTCAGAAACAAGCTAAATGAACAAGGTGAAGTCATCAGAAATAAAGCACGACTGGTTGCACAAGGTTATAGTCAGCAAGAGGGGATAGACTATACAGAAACCTTTGCCCCAGTCGCCAGGTTAGAATCTATCAGACTTTTAATTTCATTTGCTGTTAATAGAGGCATCACTCTGTATCAGATGGATGTCAAAAGTGCATTCTTAAATGGTTATATAGAAGAAGAGGTTTATGTGCACCAACCCCCTGGCTTTGAAAATACAAAACATCCAGAACATGTTTTCAAACTAAAGAAGTCACTATATGGTCTGAAACAAGCTCCCAGAGCTTGGTATGAAAGACTAAGTAACTTTCTGTTAGAAAATGAATTCACCAGAGGGAAGGTGGACACTACCTTATTCTGTAAGTCAGTTAAGAATGACATCTTAGTCTGTCAAATTTATGTTGATGATATTATTTTTGGATCTACTAATCCTTCTCTTGGAAGAAAATTTGCTAAGTGTATGCAGGCAGAATTTGAGATGAGCCTCATGGGGGAACTGAAATTCTTTCTAGGAATTCAGATCAATCAAACTCCAGAGGGAACTTACATTCATCAGAGCAAATACATCAGAGATCTTCTGAAGAAATTTGACCTCTCAGAATGTAAGCCATCAAAGATTCCAATGCATCCCACGTGCATTCTGGAAAGAGAAGAGGTAAGCAAAAAGGTAGAACAGAAAGTCTACAGAGGTATGATTGGTTCTCTCCTTTATCTGACAGCTTCAAGACCTGATATATTATTCAGCGTATGTATTTGTGCTAGATTCCAATCAGATCCTAGAGAATCTCACTTAACAGCTGTTAAGCGAATTTTCAAGTATCTGAAAGGTACTACTAATCTGGGTTTATTTTATAGAAAATCTAGTGATTACAGTTTAGTAGGCTACTGCGATGCTGACTTTGCTGGAGACAGAGTAGAGCGTAAAAGTACTTCTGGAAGCTGCCAGTTTCTGGGAGAAAATCTGATCTCTTGGTCCAGTAAAAGGCAATCCACAATTGCGCTATCAACAGCAGAAGCTGAGTACATAGCAGCAGCAGGATGCAGCACACAAATGCTCTGGATGAAAAGTCAGCTTGAAGACTTCCAGATTTTTGAGAGTAACATCCCTATACTCTGTGACAATACTTATGCTATTTGCTTAAGTAAGAATCCTATTTTACATTCTAGAGCTAAGCATATAGAAATAAAACATCATTTCATTAGGGACTATATTCAGAAAGGAATTTTGAACTTAAAATTTATAGATACAGACCATCAATGGGCTGATATCTTCACTAAACCCCTTTCTGAAGATAGGTTCAATTTCATTCTGAAACATCTCAGCATGAAAATATTCCCAGAGTGAAAATGTTTTAATTCCATATATTTATCTTCAGAATGTATTTGTTTTACTGTGAACTTCTAATCAATCTCTTTTCAGAAAGAAAGAACATGCAGATTGTATCAGATGCTAGTCTTAAAGATCTGAGCGTTTAAGCTCAAGGATAGACGTGCTGATCACCAAATCAAACAAGTGTCATCCAATCATCAGCATATCTCTGAAGCAGAACACGCGTGCACGCTTCTGAGAAGGAAAAATGCTGATTGGGTGCATTGAGACACATGTCTGGTAACCGTTTCAAGTATCTTTCTCAAATCCCCCAAAATCAGCAAGCATTAAATGACAGTAATCATGTTTTTAAAACGTAACCATGATTTTATTTCTCTTTCTTGAAAACGTTTACTCTTTCAAAATATTCTGAAGCCTATTTAAGCACGTTAACTTCTCACATTAATCTTTTACAGTTTCTCATTATCTCTCAAATATTTTCTGCATTTTCTCTGTGTTCATCTCTTTCAAATTTAAACCCTTTTTCTCAGTTTCTCAGAAAAACTCTAAGTGTGAACATGGCAACCTCCAGCAGTGTTTCTGCAGGTTCTCAGAAGAAAGCATCCTCTGAACAATACCAAGTTCCATTCAGAACACTCCTTACTCCAGTGAAGAATCTTGAACTGTTATCTGAACTGATTATTGATTTTGGCAGTCTGAAAGAGAACGGTTTTGACTTGACAGAAGAAGTTAGGGCACAGAAATGGGAAAGGTATTTTGACAGGTTGGTTGGACCAACATTCCCAATGTTAGTCAAGGAGTTATGGATTCATGCGACTGCTTCAACGCATCAAGTCACCTCCTACATAATGGGAAAGAAGATTGTGATCACTGAGGATCACATAGCAAAGTTGATTGGTTACAGTGGCGGTGGCGTCCGCTGTATTGATATGGCTGAAAGATGCTCTGACATTGGCGTCATAGCAGAACATATTTTCACCCTTGGGGTGCCCAGCAGCAAAATCAGAGACCTCAAGGATCACCACAGAGTTTGGGCGAAGATAATTCTGGGGTGTTTTAATCATAGGAAGCCAACTAGTTCCCCTGATTACATAAATATAGATCAGCAGTTTCTGATCTATTTTATCAATCAGAAGGTAAAAATCAACTTGGCTCATCTTCTGTTTAATCACCTCAGAACAAGCGTGAAGGAGACCAGGGAAGAAGAAAGAACAAAGAGGGATTGAATACCCTTTGGAAGGTTAATATCAGATATTCTGACTGAGAATAGGCTGATAGAGCACCTGATAGAAGCTCAAGAGTTAAGCACCATTGAACCAACTGTTGGCAAGCCTCTGAACGCGAAGAATCTGAAGAAAATGAAGTCAATAGAGAATATCAGAAAGGAACCCAGTGTTACTCCTATTGCTGATATCACCAGCAGAAGAGTCCCACTGAGTAACTTTCCTTTATTTTCTGAGATAGAATCTAAACCAGTGGTGGTTCTCAGATACTTGGACGCGTGCAAGGCTGATGGTTCAGATCCCAAGCTGAATATCAAAGATCTGCACCAACCTCAACCAGAAGTTACACTGAAGAAGACGAAGAAAAGGAAGGCCCCTTCAGAAGGAACATCCCAGCAGACACCCAAGAAAAGAGGTAATTTATCTGCTGCTTCTGTTTTAAATTCTTCTGCTATTCCAACATCTATCCCAACTCTAGCTTCTCATAGAATCCCAATCCCCATCCCAACAATAGATGAAACCGAACCAGAAGATGACCCTTCTGAGGCACTACAACTCAGAAGACCCCGCACCAAACATCCCAAACCAACAACTTCAACAACATCAGCACTTGACAAAGTTCTGTCTGACATTGATCATCATGCTTCTGATCACCCCTCCAGTAATCCAAACTCTGAACCACAAATTGTCCACTCTCCTCAACCAGAACAACCTCTCTCACCCATTCCAGAAGAACCACATATCCCTGAACAACCAGAAATTCCTCCTCCTTCTCCACAACCAGCAATTCCTTCTCCCTCTCCTCAACCAGAAATTCATCCACCATCACCTCAACCTGAGTTTCATCACTCTGAAACTTCAACTCCTCCTCCTTCTGAACCTCATTCTCCTCAATCCTCTGAACCACAACCTCTGGCAATCCAGCTGCCATGTGGAACAACGGTAACAATGGCCTAGCTGCCATCCTCGCCAGAAACCACTCCTCCAAACACTCCCAAAACCCCAAACAGTCCAATTATTATTTCTGACTCTCCCACTCCATCTCCAAAACAAACAGCTCCTAAACAAACCACAGAAGACCCCAGCAGGACCTTCATAGATTTAACAATCCTTGACCGTCTTGCTGATCTGAAAAATAAAATAGCCATTCCAAAACCAAAACAGCCAGATGTTAGCTCTGGCATTATGAATTTTGAAACAGGTTTGCAGTAGTGGATTGCTTCTCTGAAGCAAGTCTGTCCTGGAATGATTGATCCAGCTGCCTCTGACCAGCTCTGGTCACAATTCAGAATTTGGGTACGTGCTGAAGCTCTAAAATTGCAAGACATCAATTATGAGCAAGCACAGCAGAATTTCAGCAAGCTTCTGAACGAAGTAGGAAGTCAGCTGCTGAAAGTAGACGTGCTCCTTCTGGATAGTGAGCCATGGTCTGAGAAGCGTCCAGCTTCAAAGGAGCAGCCAGAAGAAGATCAGACAATTCAAGCTGAAGATGTTGCAGAAAGCTCTCAGAAGCTCCCTGCTTCTGATGTTTCTCAAGCTGCCTTGGACAGGCAGACTTTGGAAGAGCTGAAGCTGAATGATATTCGTCTGCAGCAAAGGATGGATGAAAATGACCAGAAGATGAAGGAAAGGATGGATGTGCAGGATAGCAAGATAGATACAGTAGTCAGCATGGTGCACAAGCAGAATGAGACTGCTGATCAGATTAAAGCAATGCTGGAGACTCTGTTCACACGCCTTCCTCCCCAACCTTAGATTTTAATTCATGCTATTTTCATGTTTTCTTTTCATATCTTATGTACTGTTTTGTCTGGCTCTGAATATTTTAATATGACAAGTTTTTCTGCTCTAATTGTTTTAGCACTTCACTTACACTTTTTGATTGCTGACAAAAAGGGGGAGAACAAGAATGATATTTTTCAATAACGGATTACTGAGACAAAAAATCTCAAACATTCTAACTCTGATATACTTGAATGTTTTCTTCTGTTTTTGCTTAAGTCTACAGGTACAAGAATGCTCTCTAACTCACTGAAGACTAAAGCTATGATACTCTGATCCAAAGCAAAGCTCTGATAAAGCTCTGATATTCTGATCTGAAGCTCTGCTCTGATTTAAAGCTTCTGATAGTCAAAGCTCTGATATTCTGATGATCAAAGAAAGACAATAAAGATCTGATCCTGAAGAACTCTTGGAATTAAAAAGGGAAGTTATAAATTCAGGGGGAGTATCTCGTATCTCCTAACTCTGATATCTCTTTATCCCTTATCTTTGATAACTTCTTACTCTGATACATCTTATCATATAGTTATCTCTGATACTTTTTTACGTTATTTTCAATTAAAAATATCTAGTTTTTGTCATCATCAAAAAGGGGGAGATTGTTAGAACAAAGTTTGAATCTACTACCCTAAGTTTAAGTTTTGATGATAACAAAATAAAATGATATATTAATTATATGATTCATATAAGAACTATTTGCTACCTAAAATATTACCTTCTGTTTTGCAGAAACTCTGATAGGTATCAGCAAAAGTACATCTTAATCAGCATCAGAATATTGGTTATCAACGTCAGCATCAGAAGATGCTATATCAGAATACCAGAATCAGAAGAACAATTCACGCGTATGCTGAAGCTTGATGAACAGAACTGCGCTCAACACTCTGATAAAGACAAACAACAGTTCATCAGCACTTAAGCAGAGTCAGAATGAGCCAAAGCCAGAACACGCTTTAAGTAGCAACGGTACTGTGCATTCAAAGCGAATTATTACCAACGGCATCATTCCAGACAAGATCTGCTTAATAAGGAAAGTCTGTTATTGGCATTGAATCAAGATTATTGCTCCAACGTTCAACAATCTCAGTGCTATATAAACAAGACAATGAAGATTGAATTGGCTAATGCTCTACATCATATTACACGCCTAAAAGCTAATCATCATCTTCTCATTTTCTCAGTTTGCTAAAAATCTCCATAATTCCTTACTCAATTATATTTTAGCAATCTAGTTTCATAAGCTTAAGTTGTGTAATATCACAGTTGTGATAAACTGTTTTTGTAGAAAACACTCACACACCTAGATTTCCATTCTTTGTAAGAAAGTGATTCCTTGACAAACCGGGTGGTGGTTTGCATCAAGAAGGCTTTAGCAGTTGTTAAAGCAGATTGTAATATTCAGTTGAATATAGTGGATTAAGACCTCGTTGGAGAGAGGCGAAATCACCTTGACGGGTGGACTGGAGTAGTTTGAGATCAAACGAACCAGGATAAAAATATCGTGTTCATTGCATTTGTTTTTCAGTTTTACAATTCAACCCCCCTTCTTGTGTTTTTCACTTCTTCAGATATAAGGTCCCTAAGTTTACAAAGTTTGCTGGAGACACCAATGAATCAACAGTCGAACACATAGCCAGGTATCTGACCGAAGCAGGAGACATAGCAAATAATGAGAACCTTAGGATTAAATATTTCCCAAGTTCCCTCACTAAGAACGCATTTACATGGTTCACCACATTGCCCCCTGGATCCATAGATACTTGGACCCTCTTAGAGAAATTATTCCATGAACAATTCTACATGGGAAAATCTAAAATAAGTTTGAAGGAACTAGCCAGTGTTAAGAGGAAATTTACTGAACCCATAGATTATTATCTGAATAGGTTCAGACTCTTGAAATCTAGATGCTTCACAGTAGTTCCTGAACATGAGTTAGTCGAAATGGCTGCTGGCGGCCTGGATTACTCTATTCGAAAGAAATTAGACACAAAATACTTGAGGGACATGGCTCAATTAGCCGATAGGGTTCGACAAGTCGAAAGGCTGAAGGCCGAAAAGGCCAGAGTTTTTAAAAATAACAAGAAAGAAAGGGTCTCCTATGTTGGAGCTGAGGAAGCAGAAGATTACCCTGAATTCGAAGAGGTCGAAATTGATCTCGCTGAATTGAAACAGGCTTCGCCTTACTCTTGTAAATTATTAGTTCCCACAAAGGGGAAAGAAATTGTTGAAAATGAGAAAAGTGACAAATTCCCAAAGAAGGTGTATACTTTCGATGTGACAAAGTGTGACGAGATTTTTGATTTGCTTGTCAAAGATGGCCAATTAATTGTGCCATCGAATGTCAAAATACCTCCTTTAGATCAAAGAAAGAAAAGAGGATTTTGTAAGTATCATAGTTTCCTGGGCCACAAAACCTCACAGTGTTTTCTTTTCAGGGATCTGATTCAAAATGCAATTAAGGATGGCAGATTGAAATTCGCTGACAAACCAAAAATGAAAGTAGATGAAGACCCTTTGGATGTTGCAGACACCAATTACTCCGAGCCTGCATGCATTGGAGAAATCAATATGGTGGAAGCAGATCAAGATGACACTCCATTAGGAGAAAAAAGCACTGAGAATGAAAACTGGGTGTTAGTCGAAGTCAACGAGGGGGTCACTGAGGACGTCCACAAGCCACTAGAGGCTTCGATCGAAGCAGTACCGTTGGCTGTTTCAAAAGAGATCCAGGCTACTGAAGGCCAGGAAAACCAAAAGCAAGAGTTGACACAGGTTACTGAAGGCCTGAGGCTAAAATTGGAGAAAGTCCAGATCACAAAGCCAGCCTCCCCTCAGAAAGAAATATGGGATACTTTGGGAGAGCCCAGTGGAAAGTTTGACTACTTGGTGAAGTATTCTGCCCCAGAAAGTTCAAAAATCCAAATTGAAGATGTCAAACCTACAGGATGGGGAGATGATGACATAAAGGGGGAAGATGTAGATGTCAACATGGTGGATATGGAGAGACCTCGTTCTGAAATGGAAGAGATGGAAAGATACTTAGAAAAAGAAAAATACAAAATGGAGGATAGTTATACTAGGGATGCTAGTTTTAAAGACTACCTCATGTTATGCCACAAAGGAGATGCCGAAATGATACTATGCCCTAGATGCAGCATCATCTGCAACCAGAGAATTGCTGCAAACTTCGAGAGGAAACAAAGGGCAAGAACTGGCATCAACTGGCGTCAGGATAACCAGTTATTCAGATGTTACCCTAAAGCTGGAGAAAGTTTGTTGGAGTTTTTGGTTTGCTGTCACAAAGGGGCAACCAAATGCCTAGTATGCCCAAGGTGTTCTGCAGTGTACGATCAAAATATGGCCGGAGCCTTCGAAACGATTCCTTTCGCCCCATGCTGGAACCACAAAGAGACTGGTCAGATGAGCCAACGTTTCGAGAGCAACTACACTCAACGAAGGCCTGATAGTCCTCATCCCAAAGGTGCTCGAAGGGTGACGTTCAAAATTCCTGCTGAAATACCAACAGACAAATGGCTGCAAGTCAGAACTGACAAGGGCAAAGACAAATGGAGAAACAATGAAGGAAACGCACGCCACGCCATGACATATAGGAGGCAGTTCAACATGGAGAAGAGGGAAGAAGTGAGGTTAGAAAACTACAAAGGAAGAAACCCCATGTCAAGATCACAATGGCGAAGGCAACAGAGAATTCGAAAGGCTGAAAGGGAAGCTATGGCAGATAAAGGAGCAACTTCGATCAAAAACCAAGGAGAATCAAGCACCAACAAACCTACACCAAATAATCAGCCTGAGGACAAACCCTCAGTTAGTAGGAGACTCTTCTCTGAAGCACAACCAAATGAATCGTAGGAGTACACACCAGGTCCAGAAGAAGACGAGGATATGCTAACGGACAACTTCGAATCAGAGGGGGAGTCTTCACTCAATATCAACTGCAACGTGGTATCTGTACTACCTTGTGAGTTCGGACAGGAAACTGAAATCGAAGAGCATGAGGAAGATGATACAATAGATCTGATGAAGCATAGGCCAGTGTGTTACTACGTAATGGATAACGAAGCTGTCGAAGAACGGAGTGCTTTCTTCGAGCGCCCAGAGCCAGCTATGAAAAATCATCTGAAGCCATTATTCATTCGAGCAAAGGTTGGTACCTATGGCGTAAATAAGGTCTTAGTGGACGGAGGTGCTGCAGTTAACTTAATACCCCATTTCATGCTGAAAAAGTTAGGAATACACGAGGGCGACATCAAACCACACAACATGGTCCTATCCAACTATGAAGGGAAAGTAGGTCAAACATTGGGGGTAGTTCAACTGGACTTGACGGTAGGATCGAGCTGCAGGCCCACCATGTTCATGGTGATCGAAGCCAAAGCCAACTACAACTTGTTGTTGGGAAGAGAGTGGATCCATGGCGTAGGAGCAGTTCCTTCGTCAATGCATCAGAGGTTGGTTTTATGGAGAGAAGATGGGATTGTGGAGAACATTGAAGCGGACCAGAGTTACTTCATGACAGCAGTCAACTTAGTTGACAAGAGAAATTATGACAAACATTTGGCCAAGATTGCTCCTTGTGTCCCTAATGACGAAATCAATGAAACCAGGAACGCACACTATTATATGACCCTTCGCCATGATGGAATGTATTGGGATAGAATAATAGTCAGTGAAGATGAAGGAGTCGAAGGTACTACGCAGAGACGGCCAGCAGGCTGGGAGTTCGACAACCTTGCTCATGATTGAGTCCTCCTTCTTCGAAAGGATTTCGGCCTATATGGCTGAGAACGAATGGAAAGCGGCCTTAGAGGCTGAAATAGATAAATTGGCTGTAGAAGTGAACGAAATAAATGGGGATGGTTCCAAAGGCTCACCCTTTGAAGAAAACGAAATAGATCAAAGGCTAGATGCCATCTATGATAAAGAACCCTTAGGCTTCGAGAAGGACCCCATAGACTCAGGTGCCAAAATGTTGGCGCAGGATCCACTCGAAGAAGTGAATTTGGGGGATGAGAACACGAAAAGAATAACCTACATAAGCGCAAAACTTAATCCAGGCCTCAAGCAGGAAGTGATCGAAGTCCTCAAGAGAAACAAGGATTGCTTCGCATGGGACTATGATGAAATTCCTGGTTTAAAGAGGGAGTGAGTGGAGCATAGACTTCCAATCAAGGATGGCAAGAAGCCCATCAAGCAAACTCCTAGAAGATTCGCACCAGCGGTTCTCACAAAGATCAAAGCTGAGATAGAAAGGTTGCTGCGCTGCAGATTCATCAGAACCACAAGGTATGTCGAATGGTTAGCAAATATAGTGCATGTTATTAAGAAAAATGGCTCTCTGAGAATTTGCATAGATTTTAGGGATTTAAATACTGCAACCCCTAAAGATGAGTACTCCATGCCTGTGGCAGAAATGTTAGTAGACTCTGCTGTAGGATTCGAATATTTAAGTATGTTAGATGGATACTCTGGGTACAATCAGATTTTTATTGCTGAAGAAGATGTTGCCAAGACAGCATTTCGTTGCCCAGGAGCCTTAGGCACCTACGAATGGGTAGTGATGCCTTTTGGTTTAAAAAATGCTGGGGCAACTTATCAAAGGGCAATGAATTCGATTTTCCATGATTTCATTGAAACCTTTATGCAGGTGTATATTGATGATATAGTCATCAAATCTATATCTGCAGAAACCCATTTGCATCATTTGAGTCAATTATTCGAACGAATGAGAAAACATGGCTTAAAAATGAACCCCCTTAAGTGTGCATTTTTTGTGCAGGCTGGAGATTTCCTTAGCTTTGTGGTTCATAAAAAAGGAATCGAGATCAATCAAAATAAGACCAAAGCCATAATGGAGACGAAAGCACCTACATCAAAAAGGGAGCTGCAATCTTTGCTAGGGAAGATTAACTTTCTCAGAAGGTTCATTTCGAATCTAAGTGGAAGAACCCAAGCTTTCTCTCTGTTGCTTCGTTTGAAGCAAGGCCAAGCCTTCGAGTGGAACGAAGCCCATCAGGAGGCATTTGACAAGATAAAAAGATATCTCTCTCAGCCTCCCATCTTGTCTCCACCTTCATGGGGAAAGCCCATGAGATTGTACATATCCGCCTCTGAAGTTAGTATAGGTAGTATGTTAGCACAAGAAGATAGAAATGGCATCGAAAGAGCCATATACTATTTAAGTAGGGTATTGAATGATGCAGAGACTAGATATAGCAATATAGAAAAGCTATGTCTCTGTTTGTACTTTTCTTGTATGAAACTTAAGTATTATATAAAGCCTGTTGATGTTTATGTTTCATCTCATTTCGATGTTATCAAACACATGCTTTCGAAACCAATAATGCATAGCAGAGTTGGTAAATGGGCTTTAGCCTTAACAGAATATTCTTTGACTTTCATGCCTTTAAGAGCTGTGAAAGGTCAAGTAATTTCTGATTTCATTGTGGACCATTCACTGGTCGAAAAGACTGTCATGGGTTACGTTGAAATGCAACCTTGGAAATTATACTTTGATGGTTCGACCCATAGGGATGGTAGTGGTGTTGGAGTTCTTATAATTTCTCCTGAAGGAATTCCAACAAAATTCAAGTATAAGTTAGATGGTCCTTGTTGCTCTAACAACGAAGCTGAGTACGAAGCACTTATTGTTGGACTTGAAGCTTTGTTGGAATTGGGGGCAACTAGAGTCGAAATTAAAGGAGACTCAGAGTTAGTGGTCAAGCAAATAACAAAGGAGTACAAATGCATAAAGAAAAATCTGATGACATACTTCGTCATAGTTAACAGGCTACTTAGAAAATTCGAATACATGGATATTCAACATATACTAAGAATAGAAAACCAAGAAGCAAATGACTTAGCACAGTTGGCTTCAGGTTATAAAGTTTCTACCAAAAACTTTGAGGATTTGGTCGAATTAAGAGGTAGGGTTATGGCTACTAGACTTATACCATCAGATCTAGAAAGTATAAAATTAGGTTGTGCTGATAAACAGGGATTCGAAGTACTAGCCATAGACACCTTATCAGATGCAGATTGGCGAAGTCCACTAGTGAGTTATTTAACAAATCCAACATTGAATGTTGATAGGAAGATAAAATATAGAGCATTATCATATGTCCTCATGGGAAATGAATTGTTCAAAAAGACCCAGGAAGGCGTATTACTAAAATGCCTAGGAGAAAGTGAGGCATACTTAGCATTGTCAGAAGTCCACAATGGGGCATGTGGGGCACATCAAGCAGGTCATAAAATGAAATGGTTGTTATTTCGATATGGCATGTATTGGCCCAACATGCTCAAAGATTGTATAGACTTTGCTAAAGGGGGTGAAGAATGCCAGAAGCATGCAGGAATTCAACATGCTCCTGCAAGTGAATTACATTCGATCATCAAACCATGGCCCTTTAGAGGATGGGCATTAGATTTAATAGGAGAAATTAATCCTGCTTCGTCTAAAGGACAGAAATATATCTTGGTAGGAATAGATTATTTTACCAAGTGGATCGAAGCAATACCATTAATAGTTGCTGATCAAGAGGCTATTATTGAGTTCATACAGAAACAAATTATCTATAGGTTCAGATTGCCAGAGAGCATAACCACAGACCAAGGTTCTGTGTTTACTGGTAGGAAGATGCAAGAATTTGCTCAAGAGATGGGGTTTAGATTACTAACATCAACACCATATTATGCTCAAGCAAATGGTCAGGTCGAAGCATCCAATAAAGTGATAATAGGGTTAATTAAGAAACATGTTAGTAAAAAGCCAAGGAACTGGCACAAGACTTTGGACCAAATACTATGGGCCTGTAGAACATCTCCTAAAGAAGCTAATAACACTACGCCTTTCCAACTAACATTTGGTCATGATGCAGTTCTACCAGTAGAAATTCATCTACAATCAGTTTGAATTCAAAGACAAAACGAGATCCCATCTGCATTATATTGGGAGATGATGATGAATGAGTTAGTTGAGTTAGATGAAGTCAGATTGCATGCATTGGAAATCCTAATGAGACAAAAGGAAAGGGTAGCTAGGGCATATAACAAAAGGGTGAAAGGAAAAGAATTCACTATTAGTGAATTAGTCTGGAAAGTCATATTGCCCATGGACAAGAAAAATAAAACATTAGGTAAATGGTCACCTCATTGGGAAGGACCTTTTCGAATAGTAAAGATATTTTCAAACAATGCATATGAAATCGAAGAGTTGGCTGATGATAAGCGAATCCTAAAGGTTAATGGGAAATATTTAAATAAATATAAGCTATGCTTGCAGGAGATTCGAATAATAACAACATAAAGGAATGCCAAAATGGTAATATAGATTGCCAAAATGGCATTGTTTGGGTATTACAGACCAAAATTCAACCAAGATTCAAAACTAATTAAATAAACTGAGATTTAAAAATAGGCATTGTTCCTCAATCTATTAAAAGTACTCCGAAAGGACTCAAGCCTTTGTTGAGTGAAACGCCTTGCTCCTTCCAGGGTAGCTACTTCTCCCTTAAGTTGCTCTGCTGCTTCCATTTCTGCAAGTCCTTTGTTGAGGAGCTCTTTGAACTAATTGCCAGCAGTATTGGTTTCATATGCCAATTGTTGTTGTTGAGCCTCCTTAACCTTTTGTTGGAGCTCTTGAATTTTCTTTTCCCAAAGAAGAATAGACTGAGCTCGAGCTTCATAGTCAGTTTTGGCTTGCTTTAGATGCATGGCTTGGTCTTCAGCTTCTTTAGAGAGCTTCGAAGCATGCTCATAAGCAGCATCCATGGCAGTTCGTTTCTCCTGGACCTTTTTAGTAGCAAATTC
Source organism: Vicia faba (assembly GCA_948472305.1). Classification (NCBI taxonomy): domain Eukaryota; kingdom Viridiplantae; phylum Streptophyta; class Magnoliopsida; order Fabales; family Fabaceae; genus Vicia; species Vicia faba. The sequence goes on along the minus strand of OX451736.1, from coordinate 1,395,209,680 downwards.
GTCTTGAAGAATACACCCAGTCACGTTATCTAACAAAGCTTGAAGATCGAATAATATGGTGCTGACTGGCAAAGAGCAGGTGGCGAGGTTAACTTGCGTAAGTAGCTCCTTCATGGTATAGCAAGCTGTACTATCCTGTTTGAGCACTTCGAACAAGTCCACATCAAGGATTGTTCTCCTAATTTTGTTAAGGATTACAACTCTATCATCTGAGGGCAATGGATTGTTAGTCGAACTAGTACCAGCCCTAGCAAGAGGAATGTCCCTTTGAGCTAGTTTAGCCTTCATATACCCAATTGGGTCATTTCGTCTTAGGAGAGATAGCTCCTCTTCAGTCATTTGAGATTGAGACGATTGAGGAAGTTCCATACACAAGGGAGTCACATCCATCTCGACTTCCATAGGCTCATTGGTCTGGTCACCATCACCTTCACTTTTTTCTTGCTCATTGCCTTCTTCATCATTGACCAGATCCACCACTTCGATATCATTTTTCTCACTGCTATCGGCATCTGACTCTGTTCTAGCAGTCGAACCATTCTGGGCATCTTCTTCCTCGGATCCTTCCTCTGCAGATTCTTCGTTCTCTTGATCAGAATCATCCTTCTCCTCTTCAGCATGAATGTCCTTTGGGTTCTCTTGAAGGGTTTCGAGAGGAGACTTTCGAAGAGAAGTTTCTGGTAAAATCTCTGCAGATTCATGAAGCGTTGCTTCGTTCGTTTCTTTCAAAGGAGGAGAAGTGCTTTGGTCATCTTGCTGCTCTGAAGCCCCAGTCGGAACCGCCATGTTGGAGGATCCTTTGTTTTGCACCAGGTTACTGGAGTCCCCATGAGGAGAAGAGTTGATGGGAGCAGCAGTCTTTGATGGGGAAGTCGAAGTAGTAAGAGTTGGGTTCGAAATGTCCTACAGAGACAAAGAATATTAAGAGCATGTACCAAGGTAATGAATAACTATTTTTGCTAAAAATTTGAAGTTCAATTTACCTGTGGGTTCTCAGAGGAAAGGTTAGTATCTATATGTTCCAACATTACGTTGGAGGTCGAAGGTGGATTTTTGGATTTTGTTGAGGGAGCAGCATCTCTGGAATCGAGTCCATAAATGCCAGTTGGTTCGATGCCTTTGGAAGCTTCTTTCTTCTGCTTCTTCTTCGAAGCGGTTGGTGAATTCCCTCCAGCATTGAGATTCTTCCCAGTAGTGCTTGTTTTCCTTTTCTTCGGAGTGGTTGGTGGGAGTTTGTTAGTCTGGAAAGATTTAAACATGAGTTAGATCTAAATCATGAATTTCAGTTTATTCAAAACATCAGGGCTAATTGATTACCTGTGGAGTTGGAACAGTTGTTATTATTGGTGTTGTTGTTGTTGCAGTAGTTGTTGTTGGTATGGCTAAGGTCACATCATCAGTGGTTTCGACAGAATGTTGGGAGGTACTTCCTTCTTTAGACTTCGAAGCAACGGTCTTTATCCTGATGGCTGAAAATCGAAACAATTAAGGTAAAAGTTAAAAATGAAGAAAGTAAGAAACATTTGGGATTTTCCCAAGCATTCGCACCTGCGCCTTGATTAGATATAATCGACATGGCAGAAAGGTCATAGCGAAGATGTCCTGGGAAATCATGGAGCCAATAACAATCCCATGTCACAGTCTCAGATGGCTTTGGTTTCTTTTGAAGGTATTTGAACATTTCTTTGCAAGTGAACCACCAAGGGTATGGAGGAAACCAAGCCAGAGCCAGTTCTGAGGTAGGCAACCTAGGGAATTTAGGTGGATGCATTTCGAGTGCCAACCTATACCTATCCTCAGGTGACAACCCTGAAGGAAGTTTGAGCTTAGAAATTTTTTCTTTAAATTTTTCCTTCAAGGTCTCAGCCGCTTGATGCACAGTGGTTCCCAAGTGTGTGGGATCATAAGTGGTTTCGAAATAATTTTGAAAAGCCCTAATCTCTTTGGCGTGAGTGAACATACCTTTCTTGGAGTGTACCTGCACATCAAACGCATCAGTTAGTTTCTGTTGAATGGAAAGGGTATCGAACATATAAGATTGGTAGAACTTAGTCCACCATTCCAGAAAACCCTTCGCTGTGAAGTGTGTGGGTTCAAAAGGTAGTAGTTCGAATTGAGCGAAGTCTTGATATTGTTCTTGTTGCATTTTGGCTTCTCGTGCTTTAAAAGTTCGACAAGAAGTGATGGCACTCTCTATTTGGAACAGAGGTTCAGGGATTAATTGGCACATGCCAAATTGTCTGGAAACAAAGTTAGGTTGATAGGCAAAGAGGAAGATTTGATTCTTGGAAGGAGTGATTCGTGAGGAAATTAATCTAGGGAGCAAAAAGGCTTTCCAAATATCTTGAATTTCTTTACTTTTAACTGCTTCTGAAAGAGACATGGTGAACCATGATGGTCCATGAGTCCTTGAAGCAAAGGGTGCCATGGTTTCTTCAAATTTGTGTCTTTTGGAAAAAATCATGATGTAGTTTGAGAAAAGGACCTTGAAGTCATCTTTGTCATCATTCGGGGTGAGTTTTCGCAGCCTTGTACCTTCAATAATTCTATCCGCTATCTCCGGATCTTGTTCAACAACGGTGTCAGCAGTTGATAGTGAGGGTTCAAACATGGCATTAAGCCATAATTGGAGTAACCAGAAGGGGCCAGCTAGAAGGATGTTTTTGGGAGTATGGGATTTCAAACTCGAAACGGCTGATCTTAAGCTTTCGTAAAGATCAACAAGTAACAATTCGCTCAAACATACCCTCCTATTCTCATGTAAGTCTCTAGCTAGAGGGATGAACCTGCTTGCTACCTGTAAGGACCTGCTACAAAATACGTATCTTAATAACCATAAAGTGAGAAAAGCAATATGTTCCACATCTGACACATTATCTCCTTTAGTGTGGTAATGGCTAATGAATTTGGAAAAACTGGCTAATTTGACATCAAAGTCAATAATGCTGGAGTGTTCTTCGTTATCAGGGATGTAGGTTTCTCCTACTGGTGACAAACCAGTGATGGCTGCTATATCGAAAAACGTGGGTGTTATCATTCCCCCAGGGAGATGAAAGGTGTTGTAGGTGTTGTCCCAGAAATATAAGGATGCAAATAGCAGTGGATGACTATAGGTGAAGCCTGGTTTCGATAACTTAATCAGATTATAGATTCCTAATTCCTCCCATTGCTGGGATTTATTGGCTTCCACTTTGGTGAGCCAGTTTTGGTAAGCTATGTCAGAAGTAGGGCAGGATCGGAATGGTTTAAAGTTGCTCTTCACATAGTCTAACACAAAGGGATCTTTTGGGGGAACGGTTGGAGTTTCTATGGTTGTCGAATCAGAAGACTCGCATATCTTAGGGATATCCATCTTATTAAACAAGGGTTTAAAGTTGTAACAGACAGGGAAGATTTTTCTGGTATCTTTCAAGATTTCAAAAACTGTAAGAGGACCCATTAGAGCAAACCTCTTTCCAACAGCGTTAGTTGGAATCAATACCTGAGAGGCGTAGAGCATTTCCTTTTCCTTGGAGATCATTTGAGGGATAAGCACAGATTGACCTTGATAAGTACCAACCTTGCTTTCCATAATTGTTCCTGTGTTCTTGCTTTTCTTCTTGGAAGTTTTCTTCAGTTGGGATGATGTTGTTGAAGACATTGTTGAAGATTGTTGGAAGTTTTAGGGTTTTAGTAAGAGGAGAGGAAGATAAAGTTTCAGAATATGGAAAAGGAACAAAAGACTAAGTTGATTAGTTTTTATAGTGTGGAAGCTTAAGCATCTACTAAGTGAGACTAGGATACGTGGGAGTCGTGGGTTGGATTGAGGAGGAGGTGGCGTAAAAGCTGATATTGGTAATAAGCGTGATTAATAATAATCATTGTTTTATAACTGCACCATGTTGTGAAATACTGATTCAAGACGGTTAAGAAATCCAAGAGGCGTCGTGATTGACGTGATTGGAGTCATACACAATAAATGTTACGATTACTCAAAAGTCACATCAAAATCTTGCAAATATATTTAAAATAAGTGTTTCTCAAAGGATCGAAATACATATTTTAAAGGGGCATTTTGTTGGCTGAAGATTTTGATGATGCAGTTTGAAATGAAGCAATATGGATGTTTCGTTGGAATAAAGCAAAATGTTACAGTTCAGAATGGTAGAAGTGGTTCTTCAAATGGACATGTCAAAACACGGAGCTTCGAGTAACAGTTGTGAAGATATATTTAAAAGAAGCCTCGAAGTGGTATCGAGACTATGTCTGTAAATGAGTTCGAAGCGAAAGATTTCCAAGGCATTTGAAATTCAAACACGAGCGGGATGTTGGAATTCAAATATATATATATATGCGCTAGAGCATTCGAAGACGCGTGGAGGCTAGAGAGGAGCAGTGCTCTGCATGTTCTGAACGTGGCAGAATCTTATAGGCAAGACCGTTATGGTCGAAGTAGTATAAATAGAAGTCTTAGCGTTAGGATTTCGTGTGTCATATCTATTGTACAAAATTCAGTAAACATTCAAAATACCACATGGCTAGGGAAACGAATGCTCGAACAATGTACGTATGATAACACCAAACATTTATAATTCAGTTAAACTCTTTGTCTTTTCCATTTTATCTTCTATCTTCATGTCAATGTAATTCAAATAATTTTTCATTCAAAGTCATTTACTGATTTCTTGCATTTAAACGCTTTCCTTCTATTTCGAATCCTTTACATTTCAGAAACCCTTTTACATTTCATGCTTTTATATTCATGCTTTTTACATTAAATACCTTTACCTTCAAAGTCATTTACTGATTTCTTGCATTTAAACGCTTTCCTTCTATTTCGAATCCTTTACATTTCAGAAACTCTTTTACATTTCATGCTATTATATTCATGTTTTTTTACATTAAAGTCTTTACATTCAAAGTTATTTACTTGTTTCTGCATGTAAACATTTCTTTGCAATTGAATCTTTATTTATTCAATTCAGTTTCATATTTCTTTATTTGATCATGTCATTAGATTATTTTAACATAGTAATTGAAGTGAGTTGAACGTCTATAAAACATTCCAAATACAAATCCTAACTATGAATATCAGCTTTGCAATTAGATTCATCTAAACGACCAATACCCCATAGGATCAATCTAGTCGATCCTGCAAGTTACCAGAGAGATTAAATAACAGTCATTAAGATTATTTGATAGTTTGGAGGACTAGCGGTTGTTTACCAGAAATCACTATAAACAACTTCCTATCATGCTTCTGTAGAGGCTTTGGTCCACCTTAACCCCACTTGAATCTTTGGATAGCTTTAAATGAGTAGGTGCAGGAGTCCTTTTGTGACTGGCATTCTCCATTCCAAACTTCTTGACAATGTTCTTTGCATACTTGCTTTGAGACAGAAAAATTGAGTCTTCCATCTGTGTGACTTGCAGTTCAAGAAAGTAGGTTAATTCTCCCATGAGGCTCATTTCGTATTCAGCCCGCATCTGGTCAGCAAAATGTTTAACCATTTTATCTGACATTCCCCCAAACACTATGTCATCAACATAGATTTGAGCTACCATTATCTTTCCTCCTTCATTTTTGACAAAAAGGGTTTTATCCAAGCCTCCTTTTCTGTATCCTTTGTCAGAGAGAAATTTTGTCAACCTGTCATACCATGCTCTAGGAGCTTGTTTCAGGCTATATAAAGCTTTCCTCAATTTGTAGACATGATCAGGGTAGTTTGGATCCACAAATCCTTTAGGCTGTTCCACATAAACTTCCTCATTTAAGTACCCATTTAGGAAGGCACTTTTTACATCCATCTGAAATTACTTGAACTTCAGGTGACAAGCAATTCCCAATAGGAGTCTGATTGATTCCAGTCTGGCTACAGGGGAAAAGGTCTCATACAAATCAACCCCTTCAACTTGAGTGTATCCTTGAGCAACAAGTCTTGCCTTATTCCTGGTGACAACTCCTTCAGCATCTGATTTGTTCTTGTAGATCCATTTTGTGCCAATGATGTTTGTTCCTTCTGGTCTAGGAACTAACTCCCATACTTCATGTTGCTTGAATTGGTTCAATTCATCTTGCATTGCTCCAATCCAGTATTCATCAGTTAAAGCCTCTTTAACATTTCTTGTTTCAATTTTAGACACAAAGCAAGAGTTTGACATGATTTCTCTAGATCTTGTAATGACTCCACTATTAGGATCTCCTATGATGAGTTCTTTAGGATGATCTTTCTGAATTCGGATGGAAGGGTTTTTGTTAGCTTCCTTTGATTCAAAGTCTGATGCAGTAGTGTTAGGTAGATCATTCTGTTGAGTTGAAGTCTCAAAGAATGTCTCAACATTACAAGGGACATCTGTTTCCTCATGATAATCATCAACTATGACATTTATTGATTCCATCATGACTTTGGTCCTGGAATTGAATACCCTATAAGCTCTGCTGTTGGTGGAGTATCCTAGAAATATTCCTTCATCACTTTTAGGGTCCAGCTTTCTCCTTTGTTCACGATCTGCCAGAATATAGCATTTGCTACCAAATACATGGAAGTACTTCACTATTGTCTTTCTTCCTTTCCAGAGTTCATAAATGGTGGATGAGGTTCCCTTTCTCAAGGTGACCCTGTTATGGACATAACAGGCTGTATTCATAGCTTCAGCCCAAAAATTAATAGGAAGTCTTTTGGCATGTATCATTGCTCTGGAAGATTCCTGTATGGTCCTGTTTTTCCTTTCTACAACTCCATTTTGTTGAGGAGTTATAGGTGAAGAGAATTCATGATTAATTCCTTCTGAGGAACAGAACTCATTAAACTTACTATTTTCAAATTCCTTGCCATGATCACTTCTGATTCTGACAATGCACCCTTCTTTTTCTCTTTGAATTCTTTTGCACAGTTCTTTAAAAACTTCAAATACATCAGATTTTTCCCTAATGAAGTTAATCCAGGTGAATCTGGAAAAATCATCCACAACAACATAGGCATATCTTTTTCCACCAAGACTTTCCACCTGCATTGGTCCCATCAGATCCATATGTAGAAGTTCTAGAACCTTAGAGGTGGTCAGATGTCTTGACTTTGGATGTGACATCCTAGTCTGCTTACCAACCTGACATTCACCACAGACTCTCCCTTCATCAATTTGCAGTCTTGGAATCCCTCTGACTGCCTCCATGGATATAATCCTTTTCATTCCTCTTAGATGTAGATGACCAAGTTTTTGGTGCCACAATTTCACTTCTTTTTCTTCTTTGGCAATAGAACACACAGTAGAGTAATTAGTGTTCTCAGGCTCCCACAAGTAGCAGTTGTCTTTAGATCTGACTCCTTTCATTACAACTTCTTTTTTCTCATTAGTTACAAGACATTCAGATTTGGAGAAGTTGACCTTGAATCCTAGGTCGTATAATTTGATGATACTTATGAGATTAGCAGTCAAGCCTTTTACCAGCAATACTTCATTTAGATTTGGAACTCCAGGGCAGTCCAAGTTTCCAACTCCTTTGATTTCTCCTCTAGCACCATCTCCAAAGGTCACATAACTAGTGGTGTGAGGTTTAACATTATTGAGAAGATTCTTGATTCCAGTCATGTGCTTAGAACATCCACTGTCAAAGTACCAGTCTTCCTTTGCAGAGACTCTAAGGGAAGTGTGAGCTATTAGGGAAGTAGCCTTTTTCTTCCACAGTGGAGTATATGGTACCTTGTTAGACTTAGGTTTGACACCTGGGTTCTGATTAGGATATCCATATAATCTGAAGCAGAATGGCTTTATGTGACCAAACCTCCCACAATGATGACATCTCCATCTTTGATACTTTTTCTTCATATTTCTCTGTTCTCGATGTTGAGTGCTATGTTGTGACATCTGCTTTGACATTTGTTTATCAGGCCTGATCTTCTTGTCTATACCATATTTCTTTGCTGCCACAAATCCTAGACCAAACTTGTTTCCCACATTTTGTCCAACCTGAAGGATTTCTTCCAATTTTTCAGTTGCATTTGTCAGCATCTTGACAGATTTGGTCATCTGGTCCAGTTTTGAGTTTAGCATTTGAACTTCCCCTTCTAGATGACTTATAGTATCAATGTCTGCCTTTTTCTCAGCCTCCAACTTTATTATGAGTTTTGTTTGTCTCTCATTTTGCTGACAGACTTCAGCACTTCTGATACATAATTTCTTGTAGGAATCAGCCAGTTCTTCAAATGTCACTTCCTCATCACTAGAGTCACTATTAGAGTTACAAATACCAGTTAGTGCATTAACTAGTTTGGTAGATTCTTCTTCAGAATTACTTTCTGAATCACAGTCAGACCAAGTAACATACATTCCTTTCTTTTGTTTCTTAAGAAAGGTAGGACATTCAGCTCAAATGTGCCCATATCCTTCACATCCATGGCATTGAATTCCTCTGCTTTGATTTCCCTTCTCTTCAGACTTTGGTCTTCTGCTGGAGTCATAAGATCTGTTAACGTCAGAAGGAATGTTCTTAACATTTGACCTTGACTTTGGATCCATTCTCTTGATGAGTTTGTTGAATTGTCTTCCAAGCATGGCTATAGCTTCTGAAATATTTTCTTCTTCATCCTCCTTGTTTTCATCTTCAGTATTAGATACAAGTGTTATGCTCTTGTTTTTCTTGTCGACATTGTCACTGATCCCCATCTCAAAGGTCTGAAGAGACCCAATAAGTTCATCCACCTTCAAATTGCTGATATCCTGGGCTTCCTCTATAGCAATTACCTTCATTGCAAATTTTTTAGGCAAGGATCTGAGAATCTTTCTCACCAGTTTTTCTTCTGACATCTTTTCTCCCAATGCTCCTGAGGTGTTGGAAATCTCCAAGATGTTCATGTGAAACTCATGAATGGTTTCATCTTCCATCATCCTTAGGTTCTCAAATTTGGTAGTCAGCATCTGAAGCCTTGACATTTTTACTTTGGATGTGCCCTCATGGGTAGTTTTGAGAGTGTCCCAAACTTCCTTGGCCAGTTCACATTAATGTACTAGTCTGAATATGTTTCTATCAATTCCATTGAACAAGGCATTTAATGCTTTGGAATTACCCAGGGCTAACTCATCTTCTTCTTTGCTCCATTCTTCCTCAGGTTTTAGACTGATTGTCCCATCTTTCTCAGTTATGGTGGGATGGTTCCATCCTTTGTCAGCAGCTCTCCAAGCCTTTTTGTCCAGTGATTTTAAGAAGGCAATCATACGAGGTTTCCAGTAGTCATAATTTGATTCATCCAGAATGGGTGGTCTGTTTCCAAAAACTCCTTATTTGTCCATAGCGCCAGAAAGTGAAATCCATAGATCTCGCCCAGTAAGACAGGCAGGGTTCCCGCTCTGATACCAATTGAAATTCTGGCAGCAGATACTCAATGTCACAGTGAATGTTATGACACCATATCTGACTTTCTATAAGACAATAAATCAAAAGCAGTAAAGAACACAGTCAATTGTTTACCCAGTTCAGTGTGAAACAACACCTACTTTGGGGGCTACCAAACCAGGGAGGAAATCCACTATAAGAGATATTAATTCAGGAATAAACCAACCAGTTTATCTCCTTCACTTAAGACCTACCCAATGCAACTTCAATCTAAGTTCAACTTAAACCTAAGTTCCTACTCACTCCCCCTCAATCACAGCAATGATACTAAACAATTGACTAATGAAATTATGAAGACACTCTTCAGAATATACACTTAATTATGCTTCATAGCTTTTAATCAAGTAACACAAACACTCGTGCTTCAAAGCTTTGAGTGATACATAAACCTAACTTGAACTTGCTTCAAAGCTTTAATCAAGTGACACAAACACTCGTGCTTCAAAGCTTTGAGTGATACACAACCCTTACAATCAAAACCTACTCCAAGTCACTTATCACAATGATACTTTCTTGGATTACAGTAGTTAAAACTATACAGCCCCTTGTTGATCTTCTGTCCAAAAGTTGAGTTCACCAACAGCCTTCCTGTTGAATATATAGGCAGCTGTTCTTCGGTTAGGGCTTCCACGAAAATAGCTAGGGTTAATTAGGGTTAACCTCAAGACTTGGTCACAAGACTTTATCAACCAGATTAGGGTTAAGCCAAGTTAACCTAAAGTCCACGTGAGATTCTGTTCTGGAATGTATGAACCATATTCCTGAAAAATCTCAGAATTAACAAAACTACATAACTGTTAGATCAGTACAGGATGTCTTAACATTGGTTATGACAACAAGAATCATGTTTACTGATTTTGGTAGAATGTAATAAATGTGATCATTGCATAATGATCAGCTACACACTCATAATGAGCAGCTACTGTATGCCATTCTTTTTCTGCAGAAAGTACCTAGTAACCCAGAATGTTATGACATCAGTCATGACATTCACACACCTGGTTTTACCAAAAAAACATGCCAATAACCTAACACTTACAAATAAAATAAATAAATAAATGAAATTGGTTAAAGAAAATAAAATGTTAATTAAAACAAAAAATTAAAAAATTAAAAAGGGCCTGTAGTATAAGTGAAATGAGGGTGAGAAGAAGAAAAAATGTTAGGCCTAAAGCAGAGGAGCCCATGAGCCTGTTTGAGATCCAATGGAATATCTTTCAGAAGGTGTATCATGGGACACGCGTTTGATGCGTTGGATCTGTCCTTGAGGAGATCTGATGGTCAAGATATGAGGTTTCATAATGAGTGCGTATGATTGGTTCACACTAGATCTGTAATGAAAATGTTAGAAAATAAAATGCCCCACACCTGGATCGAACCCAGGACCAGGCATAGGTATGACTTAAGAGCAAGCACGCTGCCACTGGGGTGGTTGTTACATTCGTTCATTATACCACTTGCAATAAACATAAAATAAACTCAATTTTCAAATTTTGAAAACTCGCCACTCTCCTTCTTTTTTTCCTCACGTGAATAATAATAGCATCACCATTTTCAAACATGTAAAACCTTCATTTCTCAACCATTTTGTAAATTGTAAAAACCAAAATTACTCAGAATTTAACAAGGATTTCAAATATGCAAGCATCATGAATTGATATGGACTATAACTCACGAATTTTTATCAGTACCAAAATGAAAACCTAACAGTTCAGAGATAAGATTCTCAACACACAAGCAATATAAATGAAAAGTAAGCACATGGTTAGCTTCAGGACATTAATATCTCTGTTTTCTCTTTTATATGTATGCACTAAAGATCCACGAGTAAGAAGTTTAAAGTTTGAGTGTTTTACCAAGTTGGAGAAAGTCCAACGCTTCTTCTATGGACTTTCAGTGCAAAGTGATGATCCTATGAGCTTGCTGGGGCCTTCCTGAATCTATTTCAATCCTTACTTTGCTTTGAAAGTTGCTGAAATGCTCTAGCCAAGTCAAGTTGCAGACCATGGTTTTTGAGTTTGGAGGATGATGATGATGATGTTACAGAAGTGTAACAAGGGTATGGATAAGTTATATATGATGTTGATAAAGTGTTAGGATGATAAAAGAGGAAAACGCACGAGTGGATTTGAAGTTGGGTGTTGGAAGCTTCAAATGTGAAACAATGGTGGTTTCTTGGTGATTCTGAGTTTGATAGTGTCTGAGGGCTTGTGAATTCGTGTCTTGGCTTGCAAATGGCCTCTCTATTTATAGGCAAAAGGTTTCATAGGATGAGAGGACTTGGTTTACAAGTTATCAAGTTTTGGCTTCGTTGAGATTTAAGTTGTGATTTCTTGGGAAATCAAAGTTCCAATGTACAGTACCATGGCTCATAGAGTGGTTAGGAGCTGTAGACATGTTGCTTATTGCTTTATTTCTTGAGTGTGATTAGAAGAAGAAATGTATGGGCTCAAGGAGTTGACATTTTGATTAAAGTCACTTTATAAGAATGAAAGTGTTAGCTTTCTTCCCTTAATGGAAAAATTGATTGGATAATGGTTGAATCAAATGGACCATAGCTCAAAAGCTTGTGTAATCTTCTTATTAGAGATAGATTTACAAGTTTAGAGGCCTGCAAAGGGAGATTACAAATCATGTCTATGATATTTGATCATAAGGTTTTCCAAAGAATGACCTATAATTCAAGTTTGACATGCCATCTTCATCTCTTCGAAACTTCTAGCTCAAGTATGATACATTTGTGTTCTTGGACATTTTGGAAAGCTTGAATCAAGATATAAAACTTTCATGTTGTGAGTTTTTTCTGAATCAATTTGTATCTTAGTGAAAATTAGCCAAGAAGTTGGAATAAAAAACTTATCAAAACTTGTTGAATAATTTTCTAAGTGTTGGATAAAAAATATCAAAACTTCATGGCTCATATCTCTTAATCCAAGCACTTTTTGAGGATCATCCCACATTAACAAAGTTGTAGAATTCATTAATCCCTACAACTTTCATGTTGAAAGTTTTCCTTGAATCAACTTGTATCTTGAGGAAACTTGCTTGTGAAGTTAAGATTTTTTAGGCATAAAAAACTTGAATTTTTCTAAGTGTTTGAAAATCTTCCAACTTTGGCTGTTGTTGACTTTCTTTATTCTTGATGATAAAGTTTTATATTTTTGAATATCTTAATGATTCTGGATTTTTGAATTCCAATGTTGACCAAAAAGTCAAAGTTTGACTTTTGTGTGACTATTGACTTTTTATCAGTTGATTTAATTCTTCAACTATCAATCACGTGCATCTTTTAAAATGTCTTGAGGCATGTAATTAGGTCAAGATTTTTTATTTGAGCCCTTGAGATCACGCTTTAAACCATTAGGTCATGCACTAGGCGAAAAGTCAATGATCAGACATCTTCAATCAAAACCCTAATTTGGCAATTTTTTGACCTTTGATGATTTGAGGGCTTTTCTTGAGGAATCATGATCAACCCTTGATCAAATGATGAATATCCCCTCAAAATGTTGATGTTGACAAAAAATCTTGAAGTTTGACTATCTGTTGACCATAATTGACTTTTTACCCAATACAGTTGACTTTCAATCTTTTGAGCCATTGACTGAGCAATTATGTGAGGCAAGATTTGAAACTTTACATAAGAATTATTGAGGACCTATGATGAACCATGAAAGTCATTAGAGACCCTTACAACCCAATCTTCTTTGAGAAGAACCAAACCCTAGTTTAATACCCCTGTCTTAGAAGGAGGTTTTACCAGCCAACTCTTGAGTAACTTTGAGTATTTGAGACCTCTTATGAGCATGTCTTGAAGAAAATGGGAGGGAAAATTTTGGGGTACAACATTGAGTATATTAGGTTAAGTTGGTTATGTTTGGATGTGTTTGTTAAGATGTAATTTTTAGTTGAATATGTTAAGTTATTCTTATGTTCAATGCAATTTACTAGATTATGTTATGTTGAAATTACAAATTTATTGTTAAGCTGAAAACAATTTGGATTTATGTACTGCATTTTAATTTGAACATAATATATAAATTTATGACATAAGTTTATAAATAGTATGGAATTAAACATTTGATAGTTGAACAAAAATTTGAGACAAAATTAGTTCATGATAGTTGAACATTAAACACTTGATAGTTGAACAATAATAGTTTATGACATTTGAACATTAAACACTTGACAATTGATTAATAATATTGCATAGGTTTGAATTACATTAAAACTTAGTACGAAAATAACACAACTTTGTTCATGACAACATATATCATGACAGTTACGTACAAAAAAGATACTAAGTTTAAACATATACCAAAATAACACAAAACATAGTTCATGACACAAAACATATACTTGACAGAAAAGCCATAAAATGCTATTCTTTGTGGAGCTTATGAGCGGGATCCAATTTCTTGAGTAGACTATGTTTCACTCTTTGACTTCTTGTTGTTTCCCTTTCCCTTTGAACCCTTTTGCTTCTTGCCCTTACTGCCACCACCCTTGGTAGTTTTTTGCTTCTTGTTTCCTCCCTTTAGCATAGCCCTATGCTACCCTCTTTCATTTGCATGTTCTCATGTTATGGCCCATGGATCCACATTTGTGACATGTTACAGTTGGAAGCTTCCTTGGTAGAACATGTGGGTTTTTTGGTTCATCGTTGGTTTTTTTACTCATCTTCTTGGGCGTCCAATTGCCTTTCTCATCATAGGTGGATTGACTATTAATGTATCATCTACATACCACAGTTGGAGTCCATTAATTGGGTATATGATGTGTGAGTAGGTTTTTTTGAAAGGTTGATTTCCTGCACAAAAGCAACATATTATTTAGAAATATGATTCACACAATACATGACAGAAGATGCAACATGTTTAATACATACCTATAATACTCAAAAATGTATTCTTCAAGTTGTTTTTTGTTGTGCCATATGCATTATATTGCATGGCTACAAGGGATACCATACAAGATTCATTTCCTACAAGCATAATTCCTTCTTTGAGGTTGACACGGCATGTTTCAATACCATTTGTTACCCCAAATATAACCATGTCATCATCACCATGTCAAGTTGGAGTCCAACTTTCAACAGATCTCTTATTCTTCTCAAGCACTAATTGAATTCTAGGGCACACATTACCAACATATTTAACCATCAATTCTTTTTAAAGGTTAATCCTTTTAGTAAAGTAATGTTTAATCCCTTTTAAAAGGGTTCTAATTGGTTCATACATATATTCTAGGATTGCACTATTAAAATATTCACACATATTGTTTACCTGAAGGTCACATTTATAGTAAGTCTTAAAATGTGACCTGCTTTAGTATTCTATTGGAACTTGTTTCATGTCATTCCAAGCAGCTTCATTCAACCCTTTGACCCTCAACATTTCCCTCTCACATCCTTGAATAATTGTAGCCCTTGCAGCATTCCACAATTCCTCTTTCAATTCTATCTCATGGTACTTTTTTCCAATTTCCATACAAATGCTTCTCACGTAGCCTTTGTTCCACATGCTCACTCAAACCTTGAACAATTGGGACAAGGCCATGTAAATCACAATTAAAGTCACTACTAAAGGTATATAAATAGTGTAAAGACAATTAAAATCAGATGAATAATATAAATTACCTTTTGCTAGTATGAAATAAAAGCATATGCCCTTTGATTTAGGCCTTGAAGGTCATCATGTAATAGATTTAAGAACCACTCCCAAGAGTCCTTTGTTTATGTCTCTATAACAACATATGCTATTGGAAATATCTGGTTATTTCCATCCCTTCCTACAATTGATATCAACTGCCCTCCAAAACCTCCTTTCAAAAAACATGCATCAAGACCTATAAGTGGCCTGCAATAGCATGCAAAACCAGCCTTATATGCCTCTAAACAAATGTAGGTCCATCAGCAGAGTCTGGGCATTGCAACATAATGTTACTATTATGGTTTAAGTTGAGAAGCTCATTAGCATATGTTCTTAGATATGTGAATTGGTCCCTTCGCACTCCTTGTATAATCCACATTGCTCTTCTCTTAGCTCTATAATCCTGGTTAGTTGACAGTTTAACTCCTCATCTCAAAGCACATAGCTACTAGACCAGTTGGCTTCAAGTCATGATTATGCCTTAGCATATGGATAAATTGCTTGCCCAACCATTTAGTTTTATCTTGTCTACTTTGGGCTATTATATGACAAGTGTGGTCATCATATAAAGACACTACTTGCCAATACTAGTTATTGACCCTCTTTCTAATTCTCATGTAAGACTTGCAGTCAACAATACACTTAACAACATCCTCTTTCCATCATTATTTTCTGGGTAAATATTTTTTCTCCATAATGGCAGAATCATTTATAGATTGGGAATCATTTATACTCTTCATCATCTTCACTTTCAGGTGGTGTTTGGAGTTGGTCAGAGATGGACTAGTTATATCTTTAGGTAATACAGTTGTCCAATCTAACTCATGGTCACTATCCTTAACATTGTTAACTCCATCATGCAATTCATCATCTACATCAAATTCATTGTCCATTTCAACCTCCTCATCCACTTCAACATCCTTACCCACATCATCTTCAGTATCCAATTCAACATGCTTATCCACACTATCTTCATCATCCACTTCAATATACTTATCCACATCATCTTCATCATCCACATCAACATCCTTTCCACTTCAGCATCCTTGTCCACTTCAACATCATCAACCACTTCAACATCATCATCAGAAATTATGCCATGCCCTATTTTTGCCTCATCAACAATGTCAAATTCACTAATGTTATTCTCAACATATAAATATACTATCTCAAAGCCATCAGCGTCTTTAATCATTTGCAACACATCATTATCACAATTAAGGGTTCTAAGGCCACAAGTAAAGCTCAATCTAGGGTTTAAATACCAGATACACTTAATGTCTTTATATCTTTATTTCTTAATCAATTCCAACAGCTCCATATAGGACACATAGTCAAAATCCCATTTCCAGCTCATTTCTGAAACAAACTCACCAACATACAATCTCACAAGGGTGTTAATCAGTTCACCTCCATGATGAATTCTAAACCTAGTTTTTGACACATGGATGACCTAGAATAGATGATACATACAATTCAGAATGAGACCACAAACAAGACTTAAAAAACGCACAACTGTGAGACCACAAACCGTAAAAGACAAAACATCAAAAACCCTAAAACACAAAGGGACACAAAGGAACCACCATGTACATTAAAATAAGCCTACAACCTAGTTTCTATTGTGGAAGACTGATAAATAAGTACCTGGGACAAATTTTAACATCTTCGTTGCTCTTCTTGATGGCAGCAGGAATTTTGTCAATGACTAATCCTGAAGCTTGAGGAAGAACTACTATGGAAGAACGATAGTAGCGATTTTTGGGTATGGAGAATTTTGGATTAATCGCAACAAGGAGTGAGATGAATGTTTTTAGGGTTCTTCAGAAATTTACATTGCATTTGAGAGTTTGAGAGTAGAACGTTGTTGATTTTATAATCTCTTTGGTCTCATGTTTAATAATCTAACTTAATAATTTTTAATCCTAAAAAATGTTTCTTAAATAAGTTTATTAATTTATTAAAATAAAATTAGATAAAAAAATTATATTAATAACGTGGCAGCAAGAATTTCAAAATTGGTCAAACTTTCCATTGTTACGTCATAAGTGAGATTGCCACATAGATAAATCTGAGAGGAGATAAAAAAGATCCCAAGAATATTTAAAAGAAGAGACTTATACCTGATTTTTTTAAGATGGAATACTAAGTTAGAAAAACAAAGAAGGGGGACCAAAACTTTATTTAAGCTTTAAATGTTCAATGTTATTGAAATTGAAGGTTTAAAGATTTAATGTTGTTGTTGTTGAAGATTTAATGTTATTGTTGTTGTATTAACTTATTAAAATATTGACATTTTTCTTAATATTGTTGTTGAGATTGAAGGTTTAACTATGTTAGTAATATATACGATGTTGTTGTTGTGAGTAAATAGATTTTTTGGCATTATGAAATTATTTAACATGTATTTGAGAGTTGAGAGATTTTCATTAGATTACTTGTTAAATAAGTTATCCACTATTTAACTTTTTTGTTTAAACATATAGATAGACGGTTTGTCCAATATCTTAATGAGCAAAAGAAAATAAGAAATACTATAAATGTCACAATAACAACCACTAAACCAAAGGAAAACATTGTGTACTTTCTATAACGTTCTACATTACTCCAACACTTCAAGTCAGATAAAAACTCTCTTCAATCAAAGTAAGAAGTATTAGTATTAAAAAAGTCATCCATGGAATGTACAGATCATGACTTTATTATTTCTTTTATTCCACATACTTTTAGAATCCATTAATTATTAAGTCAAAATCTTATGAGATACGATCTTCTATCACCTATAATTTGTGAGAAAAAAATTGATGACATTGACAATACCATACCATAAAATAAAACATATGGGTAACCACTCCTCTAGATCATTTAATTCCCCGTGTTATATTCTATTCCCATAACAAAAGTAATTTTAGTCAATTAAAAAACATGGCGAAAAAGAGCCAATTGTCAACTATTGTTCGTTTTCTTACTCGTAATTTTTATACCTACACGTATCAAAATAAAGATTGATTCCATATTTGTACCTAAAAAGTTATATTGATTCCATATGTACAACAATAATGGTTTTGGATAAGAAGAATCAAGGACTGACACAATGGTAAGAGTGGTCAATGTCTTCTTTTTTTAGGTAGAATAAGAGGTGTCAATGTATAATATGGAATAAGTCTTTTGGAAAATTGGAACAATAACCCTGTGACCTTAATTTCGTGCTTATAAATACATAGTCTAATGAAAGATGGAACATAAAATTGAGTTTGGAAGATTATGTGTTGTAAGTTCCATTGATGATGTTGATTTGCTCAAATGTCTTGCATGAAGAGGAATAGAGAGTGCATTTGAGCCAAGGATGACTTGCCGGTGACTACTATCAATGTAGAATCCCTTCTCATTTGAGTGTAATCGGCGAGTAGTCTTTGCTCACATTTGCTCTCTTTTCTTTCATACAAGACTTATAAAAGAGCTATTAATGTAGAGTCTCCTCACATTTGAGTGTTGTCGGCGGATGTCCTAACTCACTTTTACTCTCTGTCCTCTTATTTGAGACTTATTAAAAAGCTTTTTATATTAAAGTTTGATTTAAAATATGTCATATTGATATGTATTATGTTTATTATCTAATTAAAATTCATAACATTAGAGTTTGTCATTCTTACAAAATTAAGGTAAGAGGTGTTCTACTATATAAGTCATTTAGAGGTTTTATGTCTAACTAATGTAATAATTTGGATCTTTCTAATACCTGATAACAAGACCACCTATACTTGTTAGAGAACACTCTTTCACTCTACAATCAACAATTTTAACAAACACTTGGAATAATCTTTTAGATTAATGTTCTGAAAATTCCAACTGAATTGTTGTTAACAAACAAAAATTTGAAATTTTTAACACTTGCGAGTTTTTTACAATTAAGCTCTTTAAAGAATTTCAACAACTTATCTTTTTTAGGCAAATTCTAATAATCAACTTCAAGTCTTCTCTAGACTTTTATGTTATATGCACACACATATATATATATATATATATATATATATATATATATATATATATATATATATATATATATATATATATATATATATATATATATATATATATATATATATATATATATATATATTGTTAGACGGTGACGACTTATTTAGAGGGGATGAATAGACCACCAAACCAAAATATCAATTAAAATTAAAGTTTTAAATGAAAAGAGTGCAAATGAAAGATTTTTTATATAGATCGAATAAAGTCATCTATGCAAATCTAGTTATTAGAACTCGGATATACAATTGTGTCCTATAGAATGAACAATACAATAGTATGAATTTATACACTTAAAACAAGTAACACAATATTATTCGTTTCACTACAAAAAAATTCTTGTTTAGTCACGGTTAAACCCCTCACAAAAAAAAAAAACCCACACAAATTAATAAATTGCATTGATAAATAAATATCACAACAAGCATGGATAACAAATAAAGTAATATTAGTACAAACATATAAATAAATATTTTTGTATACCTTTTTTTATGTGGTTAGCTTGCCAAACATGTTTTTGGCACTTCGAAAGTAGCAGCAACATCTACCACCAAGAAATTAGAATTGTTAATATTACTACAATTTATTTATAAAAAAAAAAAAGATTAAGAAAAATGTAGAAATAGAAAGTGAGATGAAAAAAAATTTCTATAAGAAATATGGATTTAAAGAAGGAAGGAGAAATATGGATGGGAAGGAAGAAATGGGGAGAAAGTTAACTGAGGAAGAAATTTGGTGGTTGGATTGAAAAATGAAGACTTGTTGTATTTATGGTATAAATAATGGAAATAATGATTTTCCATAAAAGCAGTAATGGGACTGACATATGAAAACTTTACAATAGAATAATTTTCTAGGGTACTCCCCAAACTACCTGAACAATCACCTTTAGTCAGGAGAAGCCCCTCGTAAATTTCAAACCCCTGACACACTTTTTGTTTTGATAAGACAACTGACAGAAGAATATATTTAGCCAGGAGTTACCCAACGCAAATGAAAATACTATTGGCGCAATTTTCACTCTATGTTGGGTTACTCCTCGCAATGTGAAAATTCAAAATTCGAAAAATCTCTCCTTAATATTTGTTGGGGTCATCCCCGAACAATGTAGTTTTTTATTTTGTTTTTTATTTTACGCTTTGCCAGAGGTTTCTCTCCAAGTAATGTATATTTTTAGTGAGGGGTATTTCACCTAGCACATTCCCCTAGCTAAACAAGACTTTTCTTATAGTGTTTATAGCAAATTACTAGAAATATTGTTTCCAATGATAAGTAGAAAAAATAGTGAACTATACAATTTGTCAAACACTTGGTGTACAAACGATTTTTTAGAATTTTCCTTTAGTTGTGTTGATATGAAAAAGTACTTATAAATAAAGTGATTATAAGCTAATCAACAACCAATACAAAACAAAAACAGTCTAGGAAAAATTCTTACGAGTCAATCGATTAATCAATGATATTTAACAAATTGCTTAATAAAAAGTAAAGGAAGTAAAGAGATAAGAGAGAGACACGAGGATTTGTTTATGAAGTTCAGCAATAGTCCAAACTATGGCTACGTCTCCCTGCAATTCCAATTTCAAAATTAGGATAATTTCTTACTATGCAAAAAGTTGATTACAAGAGAAATGCTTGAAGAGAAACCCTATAAACCCTAACCGTTTGTTGTTGATTCAACCCTTCCCTTCTTTTGATCTTGAGCAAGACCAAGATACAATAGCTACCATTTAATTTATCGAATCTTGCTACTCTTTTGGGTACCAAACTCCAAATCTCTTTCATGCATGATCAATTGTACCTATTAAACCCAAGACCTTTCAATTCAATTCGTCGTTCTCTTGCTACTTCCATGGGTATCAAACTTCAAAGGCTTTTCACTTGGCCCCAATCCTTTCTTGAAGGTCTTGAAAAAAAAACCCCAAATCTACCAATGATCTTGGAGGATAAACCCTAGGTTTTTCCGGATGAAACCCCATACAAATCTCAATCCAATAGTCTCGGTTACAAGAAAACCTAAACGAATGTTATCGAACCTCATCAGGATGGAACCCCGACAAAATATGATTATGTGTGATTTGTCAGTGTGTATGCATAGGTTGGAGGTTGAAGGTGAAGAGAAAATGTAGTAAGTCTTTATATTTTCATCAAGTTGGAATTATGCATGAATTATGTATTTATAGTTGTGTAAGTTACATGGAAAAAATTAAATTGTAGGAATCAAGGAATTAAACAAAAATGACCCAAACAATTAGTATGTGTCGACCTGAAACACGGATGTGCCGGCACATAGACACAAAATCAATAATATGTGTCAGCCTATGAAGGAGTATGTGTTACCTGAGCAAGTCAGTGGCTACAGGCTTCTACATGATATTAAATGTGTCGGCCTATACACAACATGTGACGGCCTATGCAATACAGACTCCAAAGGCTTTAATATTGAGTTACATGTGTCAACCTGAAAGACGTATGTGCTGGCACATGCAATTCATTTTTATGCAGAAAATGATTTTTAATGAATGAGACCAATTCCAAACATGTTTTAGATGATTCCTATGATATCCTAAGACCTCTAAATATATAATATGCTACACTAACCCAGAGATACCATCCAATATACACAAATTCTAAGTTCTTGCAATATAAGTTTGCAATATAAGTTCTTGCAATTTTGACATCATGCAAAACACATATAGAGACAAGTTGCATTCACATACTCCCCCTTTTTGATGATGGAAAAAGTACAACAATGCATTTTGTGTGTTCATTTGATGCTCCCCAGAATGTGTGCTATCAATCTTCACCTCGCATATATCTTTTCTCCCATTGACAACATCAAAAAGAGAAAAAACACATTATTAGAAGTATCATAATTTTACACAACAACTGATATATCATACAAATGTGATTTTGCAAAGTAAGAGTGTTCACTCATATACATCCATATATATGAAATCACACAAAATTTAGAATAGATAAGAGAGAATCATAAAAAAAAATTATCTAATGACACATAAATAAGGCAAAGTTGTACAAATTGTTCTAACACCAAAACCAAACTCTATATTGTTCAAACACATAAATCAAGCAACAAAATAAAAAAATATATTGTTCTAACATGAAATGCATGAAATAAAAATGAAAACAACTAAATGACACAACACATCCACTAGTTCCACCATTGCTCTTGTGATAGGTTCTTCCATGCGTATGCATCTCATTATAAAACTCAAATGCCTCCTCCTGATTATGAACTACACTGGAGTACAAGTTGTTGATCTTGCCTTGGAAAATAACATTGTTCCTGTGTATCTCGTCATAAATTGATTTAAATTGTGTTGTATGAGTTGATGTAAACATTTCAAATTTTGTGTCTTGAGAATTCAATATCTCATGCACAAGCCTAGATTTCTCATTATGAGCAGCCTGAAAATCCTCTCGCCACTGTAGTTCCTCTTTATAACGTTGATTTTGTTGAATTTGCATATTTTGAAGCATTGAAATGACAATTGAATTATTTCCAGCATCAGATCCATACCTTTTTTTCTTGAGAACCAAAACCATAGTCATAGGAATCAACAATCATACCCCTTGTAGTTTTCTCCTTGTTCAGTCTAGGAATTGTGTTGCCAATTATCCCCCCAAGGTTGTTCATATTCATGTTGTTGAGTTCCAGTTGTATTCAACCAAGCTTCATCCTCGTCATGTTTCATATGATTCCTATGATATCCTAAGACCTCTAAATCTACAAGATTCCACACTAACCTGGAGATACCGTCCAATATACACAAATGCTAATTTCTTGCAATATAAGTTCTTGCAATTTTGACATCATGCAAAACAAATCTAGAGGCATGTTGCACTCACATACTCACTACAAAAATAACGCTTTTTTTGACGAAGCTTTCACAATGAATGAAATAAAATCGCGGGTACATGTGAACAAAGTTCTTTTTTTATTTAAAAATATTAATAATAAATCTTATTACCTCAGCTTTTAATAAAACCGACATAAATAAATGCTCAGGGTTTGAGGTTCAATTCCTTGCTCAACTATTTATGGATTTATATGGAACCAAAAATGTGCCATTATTTTTTTAAAGAAGTTATGTCAGAGACGTCACCTCGGTTATTTTCAAAACCGATATAAAATCTCCCTAACTTTTTTACTCTATTGGCAAACAAAAGGCACTTTTTTATATTTTATGTCGGCTATTCTACCTCGGTTTTTTAATTTAATCGAGGTAAAGTTTCTATATATGTTTGATTCCAACTCAGTGTCCATCTATTTCATTTTTTGAGCCCTAACGAAAGAACACTTTTACTCCAAGGAGCTTAGCTAATGAAATAACACTTCTACTCTACGGAGATTAGCCAACAAAAGAAATTTACTCCAAGGAGCTCCATGGTATGTTCTTGTTGTTCTCCATTCATGAAAGCCAATAGGTTAAGTAGCGAGTATGAGAATGGATTGAAACAATTTCTTGATTTCGCGGAAAAAAAACCTTTCTGGTAACTATGAGATTTTTTTGTGTCCTTATATGAAATGCTATAATACGGAAAAAAAACATACAAGGGATGTTACATTCAATCATTGTGGTTGTGATGGAATTATTCAAACTTACAAGAAATGGGTATGGCATGGTGAAGGGTCAAAAAATACACCTTTGTCACAAACACTTGAAGATGATGAATGTATGACTGATAATCTAGAAAACATCATTCGTGATATTGGAGTATATGTTTTCAAGAAAGTTGGTATGGTACATACTTTGTGAAAAGACATGGAATATTCGTTGTACCCGGGATGTAAATGTTTTATAAGATTATCAGTTGTGTTAAGACTATCTAATCTTAAGGCGAGAAGTGGGTGGACGGATAAAAGTTTCACTGAATTGCTTGAATTGTTAAAAGAAATGCTTCCTGAAGGTAACACTTTGCAAAATTGTACATATGAGGCCAAGAAGATATTGTGTCCAATGGGTTTGGATTATTTCAAAATACATGCTTGTCATAATGATTTCATCTTATATAGGAAAGAGTTTGAAAACTTGAACGTTTGCCCAAGGTGTGGAGTGTCGCGCTACAAACAGAAGGACAACGGTGTTGATGAGGACGATGGTGCAACTAAAAAGGGTGTTACCGTCAAGGTGATGTGGTACCTACCAATAATTTCAAGGTTCAAGAGATTGTTTGCTAATGTTAGTGACACAAAGAATACTATATGGATGCAGATGAAAGATTGTGTGATGGAAAAATTCGCCATGTAGCTGATTCATTGCAATGGAAGAAAATTGATTCATTATTTCCAGATTTTTCCCTTGAACCAAGGAACATTAGGCTTGGAATTTCCACCAATGGAATGAACCCGTTTGGTAATATGAGTACTAACCATACTTCATGGCCTGTTTTTCTCTTAATTTATAACTTATCTCTATTGTTGTGCATGAAGCGTAAGTATATGATGCTATCGGTGATGATTTGGGGTCCAAAACAACCAGGGAACGATTGAAGATTTAAGACTATTGTGGGAGGAAGGTGTTGATGTTTATGATGCGTATACAGGTGATAATTTTAATTTGTATGCCATGTTATTTTGCACAATCAATGACTTTCTTGCATACGGTAATTTGTCTGGGTACAACGTCAAGGGTCACAATACATGTCCTATATGTCAATGTAATACATGTCACCACCAATTACCAAAAGGAAAAAAGTTTATCTGGGGCATCAAAGATTTCTAAGACCTGGTCATCTTTATCATATATTTCACAAGGCTTTCAATGGAGAGCAGGAGTTTCGTCCAGCTCCAAAACCCTTAACCGGGAAGGAAGTTTCTAGAAAATAACAACACATTAAAATTGTATTTGGAAAGAAACAAAAAAATCCCATGGGGAAAAATTCTTGAAAAAAGAGGTCAGTGTTCTTCGATCTTCCATACTGGTGCAGTCTTTATGTAAGACATTATCTTGATGTGATGCACGTGGAGAAAAATGTATGTGATAGTTTAATTGGAACGCTTCTCAATATTAAAGGCAAGAAAAAAGATACTAATAAATCTCGTGAAAATATGGTTACGATGGGTAAATGATAAGATTTAACCCCAGAAGAATTAGGAAATAGAACCTATTTGCGCCCAACATGTCACACTCTGTCTAAACAAGAAAAAATAATTTTATGTGATTGTTTGCAGGGTATCAAAGTTTCCCAATGGTACTCCTCAAATTTGAAGAAACTTGTGTCAGAGAACAATCACAAATTAATTGGCTTAAAATCTCATGATTGTCATGTCTTGATGCAACAACTTCTACCTGTGGCTATCTGTGGCATCTTAGCAAGAAATATAAGGGTGAGTATATCCAGACTGTGTTTCTTCTTTAATGTTATATGCAACAAAGTTATAGATCCTAGAAATTTAGATGAATTGGAACAGGAATCTGAAATTATCTTGTGCAAGTTAGAGATGTTTTTCCCTCCATCATTCTTTGACATTATGGTTCACTTAGTTTTTCATATAGTAAGGGAGATTAGAATTTGTGGTCCAGTTTATTTGTGGTGGATGTATCCATTAGAGCATTACATGAAGATTTTCAAAGGGTATACAAAGAATCATCACCGTCTAAAAGCTTCGATCATAGAAAGGTACATCACAGAAGAAGATATTGATTTTTTTACAAACTATTTTTCAAATGTGAACTTTGTAGGAGTGCCCGAGTCTCATCGTGATGGATTTTATGAAGGTAGAGGTATTCAAGGTTTAAATGTTAAAACATTTAGTAGATAATTAGTTTTTCAAGCATATTTGTATATATTGAATAACCTTAGTGATGTTGATCCTTACTTGATTGTGCACAAAGATCTTATAAAGGAATAATACCCCCGAATGAATGAAAAAATGATTGTTGACGGAGCATAACAGAACTTTCATAGATTGGTTTAAGGAAAGCATTTCCAATGAGAGTGGTGCATCAGATATTTGCAAATGGTTGTCACGTTTTCCTAAGTTTAATGTAGTTACTTTGAGTGCATATGACATTAGAAAATATTCGTTATGTATAAAATTAAAGGATGATTGAAGCACCGTGAAAAATAGTGGTGTTATGATTGAGGCTGGATCCATGTACTTTTCTAGTTCCAAAGATAACAATCCAGTACTAGCATCTAGAGCATTCTTTAGTATCATTGAGGAGATTTTGGAGATTGTCTATGTTTTTTGAAGTGCCTTTATTTAATTGCAGGTGAGTTGACAGTAAAACTGGTGTAAAAACCGATGAATTATGATTCACAAGGGTTGATCTTCGAAAGGAAACTTACAAGAACAAACCATCCATCATGGAAAACCAAGCAAAACAAGTTTTTTATGTCACTGATCCATCTAACACTATATGGTCAATTTTTATTCAAGGAAAATATCTTTCTGATAGTACTGATAATAATCAAGATTTTAACTATGAGACTCCTTGTTTAGCGACACATGTAAGTCAATCATTTTAAGAAAATGACTTAGATGATGTGCATGTTATTCGTCGTTATCATATAGAGGGCATATGGGAAAACTAGTAAGTAATGGTTTATTGCTTTAGTTTCATAATCATTTGTTTTAGTTTTGATGTAAAATTATAAAGTGTGTGACATTTTGAGTATTGCATATGGTGTAATCAATGAATATTTCTATTTTGTAAGTGTTTGTTGGCAACAATTTTGGTAAAACACTGACTTGATAATGTTTTTCTAAATGTCTTGACATTTGAAGCAATTTAGTTTTGAATGATGTCAAAGCAGATTTCTTGACATCTGCCTCCTGATCTGAACGTGACTTCATATATGTTTCCTGTTTTTATGCGCGCCATTATTCAGGATTTGTGACTCATAGTTTGCGAAAAATATGGAGGAATATTTTTCTAGTTGCATTATCCTTGTGGATTATATCTTGGCCTATTTTCATGGAAATATTCAAGGGATTAGAATATTTGTTTTTCAGCCCAAGCCCACTGATGCGCCTTTATAAAGTCTTGCATCCTTATTCATCAAGAAACAACTTTTAAAAGAACACATTTTTCTATTTTTAGAAGTCTAAGTCTTTTTAATTGTAATACACTCTAAGTATTGGTTTAATACTTGAGTTGTAATTTGAGTTGTTAATTGTGGATCATTCATAAGATTTTAAATAATGAATGATTTAAGTCCTTAAAACTTAATATTTCTGTTGTTCTTCATTGTTAGTGATTGAAGGGATTTGAGGAGGGCCTCATACCTAGGTGTGTATTATGTAGAAGTATAGCACGGGTAGTGATTAGATCGTAAATTGGTTATTTACTAAGGGTCTATGAATTGATACTATTTAGTGGACTTGTCCTTGGCTTGGTATCCCCCAGAGTAGGTGTTGTTGTACACTGAACTGGGTTAATAATCCCTTGGGTTTTTACTTCTTTTAATATTGTTGCATTTTATACTATCCTCAGATATTTGTGTCGTGAAATCTCCTTCGACATATCATATCTGATACCAGAATTTCAATTGGTATCTGAGCAGGCATCTTGCTCTATATCTGGGTGAGATCTAGGGAAGATACTTTCTGGTACTATGGACAAGGAAAGAGGATTTGTGAGCATACTACCCATTATGGATGGAAGAAATTATGACTATTGGAAACCACGTATGGTGGCCTTTCTAAAGTCTCTAGACAGCAGGGCTTGGAAAGCTGTCTTAAAAGGATGGAAACACCCTGTCAAATTGGGAGAAAATGGAGAACCTACTTCTGAGTTTAAGCCAGAAGAAGATTGGTCTAAAGAAGAGGATGAAATTTCTATTGGAAATTCTAAAGCCTTGAATGCTATATTCAATGGAATTGACAAGAACATTTTTAGATTAGTAAACACATGTGAAGTAGCTAAGGATGCCTGGGGGATTCTTCAATCTACCCATGAAAGCACATCCAAAGTGAAGATGTCAAGACTTCAGTCGCTCACCACCAGATTAGAAAATCTGAGAATGAAGGATGATGAAAGTGTTAATGACTTCCATATGAACATTCTTGAGATTGTTAATGTTGCCAGTGCTTTAGGAGAAAAAATTCCAGAAGACAAATTGGTGAGAATGATGTTTAGGTCTCTTCCCAAGAGATTTGATATGAAAGTGACTGCCATAGAAGAAGCACAATACATTGACAAGATGAAAGTTAATGAACTTGTTGGATCACTTCAGACATTTGAATTAAGCATCGATGAAAGATCTGAAAAGAAGAACAAAAGCATAGCTTTTGTTAACAATAATGAAGATGAAGAGGAGGACTGTGATATAAATACAGATGAAGGAATATCAAATTCCTTAGTTATGCTTGGAAGAAAATTTAACAAAGTGATAAAAAGGATGGATAGGAACCCAAGATCAAATGTCAATAACATCTCATCTGACATCCTTAAGTCAAATGAGTTTGGAAGAAAAAGGTTTGAAGAAAAATACACTCAAGGGAAAGGAATATAGTGTCATGGATGTGAAGGTTTTGGTCACATTAGCGATGAATGTCCTACATATCTTAAAAAATAGAAGAATAATATATATGTTACTTGGTCTAAAGGAAATTCAGAGAGTGATCTTGAAGATGAATCTGCAAAGTATGTTAAAGCATTGACAGAAAAATATGTGTCTGATGAAGATTCTAGTGATGGAGAACTAACCTTTTATGAGATAGTTGCCTCGTACAAAGAACTGTGTCTCAGAAGTGCAAAAATTTTCCTAGAAGGGGAGAAATAGAAAGCACTCATAACCTAGATGAAGGCAGAAAGGAAAGAGCATCTGAAAACTATTTCCAATCTGGAAAGTGAAGTGACTTCTCTGAATTCAAATCTTTATAGAATGGTCAAATCTCTCAAGATGCTGAATAATGGGTCTGACACATTAGATGAAATTCTTCAAGTCAGAAGAGTGACATGAGACAAGAGTGGTCTAGAGTTTAATGAGAAAAAGGAACCTGTTTTAGAAGAACCTTCATCAAATTCCACTCATGCCAAGTCTAAACCAAAGATGTTGAATCAAATGTCTGAACATCATGGCAAGAAACGACATCATGGAAAACATCAGGGTAAGAAAAAATTTACTCACATCAGAGAGAAATCCCGGCCCTTGAGGTGTCATCACTGTGGAAGGTTTGGTTACATAAGACCTTTCTGTTTCAAGTTGTATGGGTATCCTAAAACTACTCCTCTTTCCAAGACTGTTCAAATCTCTCAAAATAGAAAAAGAAGAAACAATGGGTTCCCAAGTCTAATGTTGCTAGTTTCATAGCTCATACCTCTCTCATAGTATGAACCAAAGATGACTGGTACTTTGACAATATATGTTCTAGACACATGACAGGTGTCAAGAATCTATTGGTAGATATCAAATCTCATTCTACCAGTTATGTGACTTTTGGTGATGGAGCCAAAGGTGAAATCAAAGGAGTTGGAAAGCTAGAATGTTCAGGAGTCCCAGAATTTGACAATGTGTTACTTGTTAAAGGGTTAACAACTAACCTAACAAGTATAAGCCAACTATGTGATCAAGGATTCAAAGTTAACTTCATCAAGGTAGAATGTCTCGTTTGTAATGAGAAGAATGAAGTTATTATGAAAGGAATCAGATCTAAAGACAACTATTGTTTATGAGTTCCCCAAAAGTTGAGCCTCTCCTCAACATGTGCTTTAGCCAAAGAAAATGAAGTTAAATTATGGCATCAAAAATTGGGACACTTGCATCTGAAAGTAATAAAAAGAATCATATGTATTGAAGCCGTTAGAGGGACTCCTAAGCTCAAAATAGGAGAAGGGAGAGTTTATGGTGATTGTCAGATTGGAAAGAAAACTAAGATGTCACAACAGAAGATCCAACATCTTACTACATCAAAAGTTTTAGAACTTCTTCACATGGTCTTGATGGGACCTATGCAGGTTGAAAGTCTTGGTGGAAAGAAGTATGCCTATGTTGTTGTAGATGACTTCTCTAGGTACACATGGATAAGTTTTATCAGAGAAAAATCAGAAACTTTTGAAGTGTTTAAAGATCTCTGTCAAAAAATTCAAAGGGAAAAAGATAGTCATATCATCAGAATTAGAAGTAATCATGGAAAGGAATTTGAGAACAATAAATTTGCTGATTTTTGCTCTTCTGAAGGAATCAGTCATGAATTTTCCCCTCCTATTACTCCTTAGCAAAATGGGATTAAGGAATGCAAAAATAGAACCCTTCAAGAATTTGCGAGAGCTATGATTCATGCTAAGAAGTTACCCTACCACTTTTGGGCTGAAGCTATGAATACTGCTTACTATATCCATAATAGAGTCACTCTAAGGAAAGACACCTCAGCCACATTGTATGAAATATGGAAGGGAAGAAAACCTACTGTCAAATACTTTCATGTTTTTGGAACTAAATGTTACATCTTAGCTGATCGTGAACAAAGGAGGAAGATGGATCCCAAGAGTGATGAAGGAATATTCATGGGTTACTCTACAAATAGTAGAGCTTACAAAGTCTTTAACTCCAGAACCAAGGTTATGATGGAATCCATAAATGTTATTATTGATGATAGAGGATGGAATAATGAAGAAGATGTCTTAGAAGATGTTGGAACATCTTTGTCTGATACTCCAACAAAATCAAATGACAGAAGTATTGACTCTAATCCACCTCAAGAAGAGCCTGAGCCTAGTCATCTCAATAAAGGGCCTTCAATTAGAACTCAGAGAGATCATCTTAAGGATATTATCATAGGAGATCTAAATAAAGGAGATGACTTTGATGAAACCTTTGCCCTTGTTGCCATACTTGAATCAATTAGACTACTCTTAGGAGTTGCATGGATATCTAAATGAGGAAGTTTATGTGGAACAACCTAAGGGATTTGTTGATCCAAGTTTTCCTAAACATATTTACAAACTGAAGAAAGCTCAGTATGGATTAAAGCATGCTCCAAGAGCTTGGTATGAGAGATTGACAGAATTTATTGGTGAGAATGGATATAGGAAAGGTGGCATAGAAGAAACTATTTTTGTCAAGGAAGAAGAAGGGATGATCATGATTGCATAGATTTATGTTGATGATATTGTGTTTGGTGGAATGTCAAATGAGATGGTTCAACATTTTGTCAAGAAAAAGCAATCATAATTTGAGATGAGCCTTGTTGGTGAGTTAACCTACTTTCTTGGTCTGAAAGTTAAAAAATTGGAAGATTCCATATTTTCATCTCAGAGCAAGTATGCTAAGAATATAGTAAAATAATTTCGGATGGAAAATGCCAGTCACAAAAGAACTCCTGCTCCCACACATCTGAAGTTGTCTAAAGATGAAAAAGGAGTAAGTGTGGATCAAAGTCTTTACAGAAGTATGATAGGCAGTCTTTTATACCTCAAAGCTAGCAGACCTGACATTGCCTTTGTTGTAGGGGTATGTGCTAGATATCAAGCTGATCCTAAAGTTAGTCATGCCAACCATGTGAAGAGAATTCTTAATATGTGAATTGGACAAGTTACTATGGTATACTATATTATCATGGATCTAGTTCTTATTTAACTATTTATTATGGTGTTGATTGGGCAGGAAGTGCTGATGATAGAAAAGTACATCAAGAGGATGTTTCTTTCTGGGAAATAATCTCAGATCTTGGTTCAGTAAGAAGCAAAATTGTGTGTCCCCTCTGTCCACTGCTGAGGCTGAGTATATTGATGTCGGAAGTAGTTGTTATCAGTTGGTTTGGATGAAACAAATGTTAACAGAACATAATGTCAAACAAGATGTCATGACATTATTCTGTGACAATCTAAGTGCCATAAATATATTAGAAAATCCTATTCAACACAGCAGGACCAAACATATTGATATTCTTCATCACTTCATAAGAGAGCTTGTTGAAGAAAAGAATGTTGCCTTAGAACATGCAACTACTGAATTACAACTGGCTGACATTTTCACTAAGGCTTTGGATGCAAACCAGTTTGAGAACTTAAGAGAAAAACTAGGGATCTGCATATATGAGGTTTTGTAGCAATTAAGGGCGTGTGGGAATATCTTTAAAGTGATATTATATTATTTATGTTTCCAACAAATCAAATTTCGAAAGCAATCATTTCAATATTGTCTCAAAGTTTTTCCCACACGCTACAAAATTACTTCCTTCTATTTTCATAAACTCTTTATTTTCCTTTTCAGAAAAATAACCTTTGTCATTCTTCATCTCTTTGCTCAAAAATCTTCAAAGATGTCTCAACATCATGCATCGTCTCCCTCAAAATATGTCAACCATCCCGAGGAGCTCTCCCTTGACAGAGTACTTGACGTTACGCTTCTAACAACAATTCCATCTCTTGAGAAGAAGGTCAAGAAATCCAGATCATCACCTGCAAAGAAATCCAAAGACGAGTTTGACACTTCTAAAGGTAATGCTTCTACTGCTACTGATGATAGGATAGAAGAATACATTGTTAATGTTGATAGAATTATTAGAAGGCTGGTAGATAGGGTGTTAAATGAAGGTTTTATTGTGCCTGGAATTTCAAATCCTCTTTCCTGAATGCCTACTCCAGCTGACAAAGGAAATGATCCTAAAAATGTTGTTGAATCATCCACCTTCAAGAAAGATGTTGCTGAAAGCAAACTTAGCAAGCTTGTTACTTCTTCTCTAGAAGAAGTGGAAGCTGATGTTGAACAAGATGTTGAGAAGGACTCTTCTGCTAAGGAAGATGCTACTGGTTCCAAATCTGCAGAGAATCAAAATACTGAGAATGTGGTTAATGTTCATGAGTTGTCTGACAATGAGCTCATTGCTAATGTGGTGCCTGGAATTGCTAAAAGGCTCAAGACTAGTAAAATAAAAAATGTGGATGTCACACCCCCTGCCAACAGCATCAAGAAGAAGACTATGTATGGTCCCCTAAAGCCCTGGAGTAAAGTTGTTCCTCCCTCTGACAAAAGAAAAGCTAGACTTGATAGCTCCACAAATGATGATGATGATGTCCAGAACATCTCACCTGTGAAGAGATCTAGAAGTAAGAAGAAAGCTGCATTAGTAGAAGAATCTGACTATGATTATGATATCGAGGAAGATGTCCATGACATCTCTCTTGTGAAGAAATCTGCAAGCAAGAAGCTTTCTATTAGGGTAACTGATGCTCCTCTTGACAACATTTCCTTCCATTCTATTGGAAATGCTGAAAAGTGGAAATATGTATTTCAAAGAAGAATGGCCCTTGAAAGAGAATTGGGAGTTGGCTCACTGGAGTGAAAAGAGATTATGGAGATGATTTCTTCTACTGGATTGATGAAGACTGACACCAGGTTTGTAAAATGTTATGAGACTCTTCTTAAGGAATTTATTGTTAATATTCCTATTGACTGTGTCGATCATAAAAGTAAGGAGTATAGGAAGGTGTTTGTTAGAGGTAGGTGTGTAGAATTTTCCCCTTCTGTCATCAATAGATTTCTGGATAGGTCTGAAGATGATTATTGTGAGCTGGATGTAACTGATAATCAAGTGTGCAAAGCCATCACTACAAACCAAGTGAGTGAGTGGCCCATGAAGAATAAGCTTCCTGTTAGCAAGCTAAGTGTGAAATATGCTATCTTGCATAGAATTGGAGCTGCTAACTGGGTTCCTACCAATCATACCTCAACCATTACAATTGGCTTAAGAAAGTTTATCTATGCTATTGGAAGTAAGAAACTGTTTGATTATGGTGCTTACATTTTTTATCAGACTATTAAGCATACACGAACATGTGCTATCGAAATGCCTATTGCCTTTCCATCTCTTATTTGTGGAATTATTCTTAATCAACATCCTGGAATTCTTAGTGGTAATGATGTAGTTTGCAAGAGGGTGTCTGCTCTGACCCTTCACTTTAAGCTATTTTCAGGAAAACATGTCCCAAACATTATTTTGACATCTGCATCTTCTGAAAACAAGACCTCAACCAAGGATGACATGATTACTGAATTAAGGGAAGCCTGCAAAGAACTTGATGATGTGATCAGAGTTAGCTCAGAAAGAAAGCTAATTTTTGAAAAGGTGATCAAGGAGCTGCAGAAGGGCAACCGTTTTGATGATAGAGTGAGAACTGAAGGAAGAGATTCTGATGATGAAGGAAGTTTTGGATCTTTCAAGTCTACTAGTCCTGAAGACAGTTAGACCATTTGTTGTTTATTTGTTTTGACCCCTTTGTTCCTTTTTGGCACTTGTATGTGCTCGACTCTTGGATTCTATGGTCTGTACTAATTTTGCATATTCTATTACTGCTATTATCTTGAATGCATGTTTTATTTGACATATTATGTCTAAAAGGGGGAGAGAAACTGACTGACCACTGACTGAGGGGGAGCTTAATGTTTGAGGGGGAGCCTCATGTCTCTGAATATGTCTTGACATCTTCCTCTGATAATAGCTAACTTAGTTACTTTTGCTAACTGCTAACTGAGTTTTGTTTTTGCTTGTGCTGCTTCTCTGATAATGTGCTCAAATAATATTTTAGCCAAAATTTGCCAAAGGGGGGAGTTTGTAAGTGTTTGTTGGCAGCAATTTTGGTAAAACACTGACTTGATAATGTTTTGCTAAATGTCTTGACATTTGAAGCAACCTGGTTTTGAATGATGTCAAAGTAGATCTCTTGACATCTTCCTCCTGACCTAAACGTGACTTCATATATATGTCATATTTTTATGCATGCCATTATTCAGGATTTATGACTCATAGTCTGCGAAAAATATGGAGGAATATTTTTCTATTTTCATTATCCTTATGGATTATATCTTGGCCTATTTTCATGGAAATAATCAAGGGATTGGAATATTTGTTTTTCATCCCAAGTCCACTGTTGCACCTTTATAAGGACTTGCATCCTTATTCATTAAGGTGCAACTTTTAAAAGAAGAACATATTCTTTATGTTTTTAGAAGTTTAAGTCTTTTTAATTGTAATACACTCTAAGTATTGGTTTAATAATTGAGTTGTAATTAGAGTTGTTAATTATGGATCATTCATAACCTTTTAAGTATTGAATGATTGAAGTCCTTAAAACCTAATATATTTGTTGTTCTTCACTATTAGTGATTGAAGGGATTTGAGGAGGGCCTCATACCTAGGTGTATCTTAGGTATAAGTATAGCACGGTAGTGATTAGATCGTAAATTGGTTGTTTACTAAGGGTCTATAAGTTGATACTATTTAGTGGACTTGTCCCTGGCTTGGTAGCCCCCAGAGTAGGTGTTATTGTACACCGAACTGGGTTAATAATCCCTTGTGTGTTTACTGCTTTTAATATTATTTCATTTTATACTGTCCTCAAATATTTGTGTCGTGACATCTCCTTGTACATCTCATATCTGATACAAGAATTTCATGTTTCAAATTGAGGAATGGACGCACCATTTTGGGTTTGCATTGGTTATCTATTCTGTTTTTTGTGGTTCTGTATTTTCTAATTCATGTGCAGACGACAGCAGAAAACAAAATATAACCCCTCAGTTTCCAAAATTAACCGAAGTAATAATTTTGATATATTACCTCAGTTAATCAGAAAACCGAGTGTTAATAAGGGGCGCACCATCCAATTATGAAAATAATA
This sequence comes from Vicia faba, assembly GCA_948472305.1. Taxonomy (NCBI): domain Eukaryota; kingdom Viridiplantae; phylum Streptophyta; class Magnoliopsida; order Fabales; family Fabaceae; genus Vicia; species Vicia faba. The sequence goes on along the minus strand of OX451736.1, from coordinate 1,395,174,029 downwards.
AAAATGCCAAGGATGGGAATCGAACCCACGTGCATTTAATGTAACCCCTCAGTATTTTAATACTCGATGTTATAAGGGATAACCTTTTATGACGACCTTACATACCTTGAATCTGGAACCGATAATTAACGCATTTCGCTTCTGACATAACATGTGTTTTTTGTAGTAGTGACTCCCCCTTTTTAATGATGGAAAAAGTGTGAAGATGCATTTAGTGTGTTCATTTGATGCTCCCCCAGAATGTGTGCTATCAATCTTCATCTCGCATATACCTTCTCCCTATTAGACAACATCAAAAAGAGACAAAGCACATCATTAGAATTATCTTAGTTTTACATAACAACCGATATATCATACAAATCCAATTTTGCAAAATAAGAGTGTTCTCTCATGTAGGTGTTTAGTTATTGGCTTGCATTTTTGGTAAAACCCAAGTGTATGTGTGAATGTCATGACTGATGTCATAACATTCTAGTTTAGTTTGTACTGATTCATTAGGTACCTTTGCAGAAAAATATTGTCATTCAGGTACTGATGTTTATAAGTGTGTATCTGAGTATTTTGCAAAATGATCACATTTTCATAAATCAGTTGACAGGTTTCTCAGATGTCATAACAGATGTTAAGACATCCTGTTCTGATCTAACAGGTTTGCAGGTTGGTTAATTCTGAGTTTTTTCAGGAAAATAACTCAGTCTTTCCAGAACAGAATCCTGCGTTTTCTGAGGGGTAACCTAGCTCAACCCTAACCTGGTTAATAAAGTCCTGTGACCTAGTCTTAAGGTCAAACAGAATTAACCCTAGGTTTTTGTAGAAACCCTAACTGAAGTTGCAGCTGCTATATATTCAACAGAGCTGCTGTTTTGCAAGGGATCCCTTTTTGGTCAGAAGATCATTTGTAAACTGTATAGGTTTAATTATTGTACTCCAAGCAATTATCATTGTGATAAGTGACTTGGAATAGGTTTTTAATTGTAAGGGTTGTGTAGTACTCAAAGCTTTGAAGCAAGAGTGTTTGAATGTTTCTTGACTAAAGCTGTGAAGCAGAGTCAAGTTAAGTTTGTGTATCACTCAAAGCTGTGAAGCAAGAGTGGTTGTATTGCTTGATTAAAAAGCTGTGAAGCTTAATCAAGTGTAGGTTTTTGAAGAGTGTCTTCATCAATTCATTAGTCAAATTGTTTTATGTATCACTGCTGTGATTGAGGGGGAGTGAGTAGGAACTCAGGTTTAAGTTGTACTTAGATTGAAATTGCATTGGGTAGGTCTTAAGTGAAGGAGATAAACTGGTTGGTTTATTCCTGAATTAACATCTCTTATAGTGGATTTCCTCCCTGGCTTGGTAGCCCCCAGAGTAGGTGTTGTTGCACACTGAACTGGGTAAACAATTGACTGTGTTCTTTATTGTTTTTGTATTTACTGTCATATAGTAAGTCAGATACGGTGTCATAACATTGAACGTGACATTGAGTATCTGTAGCCAGAATTTCAATTGGCATCAGAGCAGGCACCCTGCCTGTATTACTGGGTGAGATCTAGGGATATCACTTTCTGGCACTATGGACAAAGAAGGAGTCTTTGGAAATAGACCACCCATTCTGGATGGAACTAATTATGACTACTGGAAACCTCGTATGATTGCCTTCCTAAAATCTCTGGACAAAAAGGCTTGGAGAGCTGCTGACAAAGGATGGATCCATCCCACCATAACTGAGAAAGATGGGACAATCAGTCTGAAGCCTGAGGAAGATTGTAGTAAAGAAGAAGATGAGCTAGCTCTGGGAAATTCCAAAGCCTTAAATGCCCTGTTCAATGGAATTGATAGAAACATTTTCAGACTAGTACATCAATATGAACTGGCCAAGGAAGTTTGGGACACTCTCAAAACTACTCATGAGGGCACTTCCAAAGTGAAAATGTCAAGACTTCAGATGTTGACCACCAAATTTGAGAATCTAAAGATGATGGAAGATGAAACCATTCATGAGTTTCACATGAACATCTTGGAAATTGCCAACACCTCAGGAGCACTGGGAGAAAAAATGGCAGAAGAAAAATTGGTGAGAAAAATTCTCAGATCATTGCCCAAAAGATTTGCAATGAAGGTAACTGCCATAGAAGAAGCCCAGGACATCAGCAAGTTGAAAGTGGATGAACTTATTGGGTCTCTTCAGACTTATGAGATGGGGATCACTGAAAACAGTGACAGGAAGAACAAGAGCATAGCACTTGTGTCCAACACTGACAACAAGGAGGATGAAGAAGAAAATATTTCAGAAGCTATAGCCATGCTTGGAAGACAGTTCAACAAACTCATCAAAAGAATTGATCCAAGGTCAAGGTCAAATGTTCATAACATTCCCTCTGACATTGACAGTTCCAGCAGAAGACCAAGGTCAGAAGAGAAGGGAAACCAAGGCAGAGGAATTCAATGCCATGGTTGTGAAGGATATGGGCATATTCGAGCTGAATGTCCAACCTTTCTTAAGAAACAAAAGAAAGGAATGACTGTTACTTGGTCTGACTGTGATTCAGAAAGTAATTCTGAAGAAGAATCTGCCAAACTAGTTACTGCTCTAACTGGTGTCTGTACCTCTGAAAGTGACACTAGTGATGAAGAGGTGACATTTGAAGAACTGGCTGATACTTACAAGAAACTGTGTATCAGAAGTACTGAAGTCTGTGTGCAGAATGAGAAACAATCAAAACTCATCATAAAGCTGGAGGCTGAGAAAAGGGCAAACCTTGAAACTATAAGTCATCTAGAAGGGGAAGTTCAATTGCTGAACTCACAACTGAATCAAATGACTAAATCTGTCAAGATGCTGACTAATGGAACAGACAAACTGGAAGAAGTTCTTCAGGTTGGACAAAATGTGGGAAATAAATCTGGACTAGGATTTATGGAAGCAAAGAAATCTGGTACAGTCAAGAAGATCAGGCCTGATAAGCAAATGTCAAAACAGATGTCTCAACACAACTCTCAACATCAAGATCAGAGACATATGAAGAAAAGGTACCAAAGATGGAGATGTCATCATTGTGGGAGATATGGCCACATAAAACCTTTCTGCTTCAGATTGCATGGATACCCTAATCAGAACTCAGGTGTCAAACCTAAGTCTAAAAAGGTACCACATGCTCCTAAATGGAAGAAAAAGGCTACTGCCCTGATAGCTCACACTTCTCTGAGGGTCTCTGCAAAGGAAGACTGGTACTTTGACAGTGGGTGTTCCAGACACATGACTGGAATCAAGAACCTCCTCAATAATGTTAAACCTCACACCACTAGTTTTGTGACCTTTGGAGATGGCGCTAAAGGTGAAATTAAAGGAGTTGGTAACATGGACTGCCCTGGAGTTCCAAGTCTGAATGAAGTACTGCTGGTAAAAGGACTGACTGCTAATCTCATTAGTATCAGTCAATTGTGTGATCTAGGATTCAAGGTAAATTTCTCAAAATCTGAATGCCTTGTAATCAATGACAAATAAGAAATTGTAATGAAAGGAGTCAGATCTAAAGACAACTGTTACTTGTGGGAACCTGAGAACACTAATTTCTCCTCTGTGTGTTCCATTGCAAAAGAAGAGAAAGAGGTGAAACTGTGGCACCAAAAACTTGGCCATCTTAGTCTAAGAGGAATGAAAAGGATTATCTCCATGGAGGCAGTCAGAGGGATTCCAAGACTGCAAATTGATGAAGAAAGAGTCTGTGGAGAATGTCAGGTTGGTAAGCAGACTAGGATGTCACATCCAAAGTCAAGACATCTGACCACCTCTAAGGTTCTAGAACTTCTTCATATGGATCTGATGGGACCAATGCAAGTGGAGAGTCTTGGTGGAAAAAGATATGCCTATGTGGTTGTGGATGATTTTTCCAGATTCACCTGGATTAATTTCATTAGGGAAAAATCTGATGTATTTGAAGTTTTTAAAGAATTGTGCAAAAGAATTCAAAGAGAAAAGGAAGGATGTATTGTCAGAATCAGAAGTGATCATGGCAAGGAATTTGAAAACAGCAAGTTTGATGATTTCTGTTCCTCAGAAGGAATTAGTCATGAATTTTCTTCTCCTATAACTCCTCAGCAAAATAGAGTTGTGGAAAGAAAAAACAGGACCATACAGGAATCTGCCAGAGCAATGTTACATGCTAAAAGACTTCCTATGTATTTTTGGGCTGAAGCTATGAATACAGCCTGCTATGTTCATAACAGGGTCACCTTAAGAAAGGGAACCTCATCCACCATATATGAACTCTGGAAAGGAAGAAAACCAACTGTGAAGTACTTCCATGTGTTTGGCAGCAAATGCTACATTCTAGCAGATCGTGAACAAAGAAGAAAACTGGACCCTAAAAGTGATGAAGGCATATTTCTAGGATACTCCTCAAACAGCAGAGCTTATAGAGTATTCAATTCCAGAACCAAAGCCATGATGGAATCAATAAATGTTATAATTGATGATTATCATGAAGAAATAGATGTTCCTTGTACTGTTGAGACATTCTTTGAGACTTCAACCCAACAGAATGATCTTCCCAACTCCACCACAACAGAATCTGAATCAAAGGAAGCTAGCAAGATCCCTTCCATCAGAATTCAGAAGGATCATCAAAAAGAGCTCATCATAGAAGATCCCAACAGTGGAGTCACTACAAGATCTAGAGAAATCATCTCAAACTCTTGTTTTGTGTCCAAAATAGAACCAAAAAATGTCAAGGAAGCTTTAACTGATGAATACTGGATTGGTGCAATGCAAGATGAACTGAACCAATTCAAGCAACATGAAGTTTGGGAACTGGTTCCTAGACCTGAAGGAACTAACATCATTGGGACAAAATGGATTTTCAAGAACAAGTCAGATGCTGAAGGAGTTGTCACCAGAAATAAGGCAAGACTTGTTGCTCAAGGATACACCCAGGTTGAAGGGGTTGATTTTGATGAAACCTTTGCACCTGTGGCCAGGCTGGAATCAATCAGACTCCTATTGTCAATTGCTTGTCTTCTGAAGTTCAAGCTATTTCAGAGGGATGTGAAAAGTGCCTTTCTAAATGGGTACTTAAATGAGGAAGCTTATGTGGAACAACCTAAAGGCTTTGTGGATCCAAACCACCCTGATCATGTCTACAAATTGAGAAAAGCTCTATATGGCCTGAAACAAGCTCCTAGAGCATGGTATGACAGGTTAACAAAGTTTCTCTCAGACAAAGGATACAGAAAAGGAGGCTTGGACAAAACTCTCTTTGTCAAAACTGAAGGAGGGGAGTTGATGGTTGCCCAAATATATGTTGATGACATAGTGTTTGGAGGAATGTCAGAACCTATGGTTAAACATTTTGCTGACCAGATGCAGGCTGAATTTGAAATGAGTCTCATGGGAGAACTAACTTATTTTCTTGGACTACAAGTCTCACAGATGGAGGACTCAATCTTCCTATCTCAAAGCAAGTATGCTAAGAACATTGTAAAGAAGTTTGGTATGTGTTGTACCCCAAAATTTGCCCTCCCATATTCATCAAGATTTGTCAAGTCAAAGTCACAAAATTCCCCAAGGGTTGTGCAGCTCAACTGTCTCCTATACAGTCAAAACTAGGGTTTGAGTTCTGGTCAAGCAAATGAACTTTTCAAAGGCCCAATCAAGTCTCATATGCCTACAAACATGGTCAAGCATCCTCATGCAAAGTTTCAAGGCATTCAGTCCAAAATTGCACAGTCAAAACCCTAGATTGCACTACAGTCAACTGTAGGGGCAAAATGGTCATTTGACAGTCAAAAGTTCAAATTTTTGGTCAACATATCATTTTGAAGCCACAAACATCATTTGATCAATGCTTGATCATGATTCTCAAAATTTGGCTCAGAAATAATCAAAGATGCAAAAGTTGCTATATTTGGACAGCTGAAAAAGTCAACTGAAATTGACCAGGGCATAACTTTCACATGGATTATCAGAAAAATTCCATCCAATGCTCATTTTGAAGAGAAAGACATTTCCTACAATTCAGCTTCATGTTCCAAGTCCAAGAAATGCTCTCACAAAAAGTTATCAATTTCAACATTATAGGTCATTTTCAAAAGTCAACAAAAAGGGACTTTAAGTCAAAGGCCATAACTTGATATTGGTGAATCAAAATGACATGGGACCAAAGGCATTGGTTAGAGGATTCAAAGACCTTTCCAAAATGTCCAAAAACATGTGAAAAGCTTAAAAATTGACCAAGTTATGCCTTGTGGAAGTTGGGAAATTTTTGGAAATTTTTGAAAGTCAACATTGATGCAAAAGGCCTAAAAATGCAAATGGGCCCAATTTTCTTCCAAATTTCTTCATGCCAAGCCTATGCACGACCCCTAGGCCCAAAGGGAAGTATTTTCATATTTTTTAATTATTTATTTGAATTAATATTAATTTATATTCATTTAAATGATTTTAATATATGAAAAATATCAAACTAACCTAAAAAAATCTTTTCATGCACATTATAAGCTCAATATTTCGTGCTTGATTGATTATGGCAAGTTTTGGTGTGATTGGATCATGATTGAACAAAAACACCATGAAAAAGATATGAAGAAGATTTGCCAAAATCAAATATATGAAATCATCAATGCATGAGATTTTGTACAACTTTCTTGACCTAACATGCTCCATATATGATCAGAATGACAACCCTAATGCTCCTAGACTCCACACTGCGCAGCAATTGGCATTACAAACTTGCAAAAATCCTTAAAAAGTTCAACACTGAAATCTAGCTTTGAGGTCGATTCAAGCTTTGATTCTTGTTTCATTAGCATCCTGAGACTTCCCTGGACGTTTCTCAATCAAGAATAACAAGTCAAACGCCTTGAAACGGTATCACCAAGTCAAACTGAACCAAGAAAATATTGAAATCGCATAGCATGATTTAGACATCTTTTTGCATTTTTGTTTGTATATTCATGTTTCTTATGAAGTTTGTGAACTAACCATTATAATTAATTGGATTTTTATGGCATAAACATGAATCTACCATGCGCGTTTTCTAGGTTTTCAGGTTCTTGAATTTAGGGCTTTTGCAATACAGTGAAATTGTCCCTTTAAACCACCATGGCTGGACTCAGCATATCAAGACGAGGCAACCTGGACCCTCGCGAACAATTTAGGAACTGAGGGGTTCTAATCGCTATTTTCAAAATAAGCATATATTGAGGGGGTTCAGAACCCCCGCTAAGTTATTTTATATTTTCAGGAAATCAACCAAACGGAGAAGATGATGTGCTGGCTGGTGCTGATAGGTGGATTTGAAAAGTTCGCGCGCGTTCCCAGCTTTGTTCCACTTTGCTTTTATATTATTTATTGTTTATTACATGTTAATTGAAACGCGTGTGGTTCAGTGGCTAGGTGTTGTGCTTGTAACCTTCAAGACCTGGGTTCAAGTCCCAGGTCTGGCAAAATCCCATATTATTTTTCTATAACTGATCCCATGCAGGCCTAACGTGAACGTTCACCATGCACACTCAATAATCAGCATCCACGCGTCCATCAGAAGCAATCTAGAGGCCAGGATCAAAGGAGTATGCTACACTCTCAGTCAACGCGTCATTACTGGATTCAAAAAGTCAACCAATGTCCAGCTTATTGGGCCAGGCTTTTCACATCAGCACCTCCATAATGGGACAGAAACCCCCCCTGGTTCTCTCTTTTCTAAATTTTCTTTTATCTTTTATTATTTTTAATTGTTTATTTGTTTATTTATTTTCTGATTTAATTAAACATCCTTTTTTACAAAAAATACAAAAAAACATCATAAAAATAAAAATGTCCAAATAAAAATATGACCTTTATTTTATTATAATAAATAAATTAGAATGTAAATTATGTAGTGTAATTAGGTTTTAATTTTAATTCCTTTTTAATAAAAATCCAAAAAATGTAGAATTTAAGTTTAATATCTTTTTTGATTTCTCTTTTAATTTTTCCCTTTTTCCACCATAATAATTATTATTTATTTATTTATTTTCCCATTTAAATTGTACATAATAAATTTTAGGTTTAATTTAGATCTTAATTTAATTTTTTTTCATAATAAACTAAAAACAATAGAATTAGGGTTTGCCTTATAGTTTAATTTCAATTAACTCTCTTTTCTTTTAATAAATAAAAAACATAAAAATCTAAAAAATATTTTCATTTAATTCTTAATTTTAATTCTCATTAATTAATTATTCTTGCAAAAAAGGGTCCAACGCCCGTCACTTTCAATTCTTTAATTTTTGCGCACTTATTTTATTGCTTACTATAATTATGTAATTGTCCCTAAGCCATGTAATTTACTTTTTGCACTTTTATTTTATTTATCGCTTTATTTATTTTCCGCTAAATCGGGTCCGGTTAATTTTGGCGATGTGGACCCGCGCCATTTGTAATAGTCGTAGATTTATTTTTCGCAAACTTTATAACTGTTAAATCGCATGCAAGAATGAATGACAAAATAAAAACAAACGCGTAGGTCACCCATGACATGAATGAGATAAATATCAATAAAAATGACACACAATGCGCACACACCACCCCTAGGGTACGCCTCACTGTTGCCTTGCCTCGAAAGGTGGTCGTCGAGTAGAGGGCGTCTTAGTAAGTCCTCATGATCCGGGAACCTGGCATGAGGGTAGCTTCTAAGGTGTCTTCCCATTACTCTGGTGATCACCACGTCCCTAAACCTCGAATTGACCCTAAAATCGAATTGACCCAAACACCTCCAACGGTGGTGCTACCTACCTCTCAATGGTGGGATGGCACTACTTTAAAGGACTCTTACACAGACGAATTCCGTAGGGTAGGTAGGTTCTCGTAGGTACTTGCTCTAATCTCAAAAATACTTTTCACACCACACAAAAGCTTTCAAAACAAAAACTTTTCAAACACTCTGACGTATGAGTCGATCTGAAACTTTTTTTCAAAAGAAACTTTTTAACCCACATTTGAAAAGCAAACAAAACAAATTGAAAACACATTGAGCAAGTACCTAAGAGCCCATGGATAACCATGGATAGAAAGGGTGCTAACACCTTCCCTTTCTATAACCTACCTCCCGAACCGAGAGCAAATCTCTTTAAGGAATTTTTCTGTGCTTTTGTCCTTTCCATTTGGAGAAAATAAAAGACGGTGGCGACTCTTGCTTCCGCGACATTTCGCGAACCAGCGTTAAACAGTCAGTTCCAGATCCACCGATCACAGAACTGGCGACTCTGCTGGGGATAATCTTATAAAGTGAGGTGTACCTTAGGATTAAGTTCATAACTGTGTTTTCAATTGTTTTCCCTGTGTGCTTTAAATTGTGGGTTGCTTGGGAGTTCTATAGATCCTAACCCGGATCTGGGGGATACCTTCTTAGAAAGTAGCAACAAGGCTGTGAGGGAACTGTGCGGGGTATACCGACATGGTTGAAACAGTCTGCTACGTTGATGTGGCACTTTGGTGTGTACCGGTAACCCTTGAGTTTAGTCAAGGAGAGTACGGGGCCTCCGCGTGGTGTCGTGAAGCATCAACTGACCTTAGGAACCTTAATTGAACAATCTTGGCCTCTTTAGGGTAGTGAGATAACTGACTTTGGTGCAGTCCGAGGTTGGTTGATACTCGATACTACGCTCAATTGAGGGTTGCTTTCCTGGAATATTTCGGTCGCCAGTTCAGTGGCTAAATCGAAACGATGAACAATGAAAGCAACCCCGTGATATTGGGAACCTTAGAACCCGGTTACTTTGATTAGGACAGGTTGAGCCCACCAACTTCAAGAGGGTAATACCTAGACCTCATGCTGGCCTAAACTCTAAGGGCTCTTTTGCGTGACTTGTGTGCCTTCGTACTTGACTACTTGCATGCTTGTTATCTGACACTTGAATTACTTGCAGGTTCTGTTTGTAGCCCTTAATTAGGGCTCATAACAAAGTGTGCTAATTACTTGCAAGTTCTGTTTGTAGTCCTTAATTAGGGCTCATAACAAAGTGTACTAATTACTTGCAGGTTCTGTTTGTAGTCCTTAATTAGGACTCATAACAATGTTATTAACTCTCTTGCAGGTTTTGTTTATAGTCCTCAATTGGGACTCATATCAGGGCTTACCTACATTATCCCATGCATAGCATGACATCATACCATTGCATACATCCTAACCCATTTCAAGGATCTCAAGGGCTTGTGATGCAGGTCATGATAAATCAAACATCTAGCAAAGGGCAAAGAGGATTTATTTTCCTCTAGCTAAGGTTGTCAGGGGCTATGACCCACTGGACATGGTGAGCCTTTGACCATTGATGAAGGACTCTCAACAACATGAAGTACCTTCAATCAAGTTACCAGTTTCCAACTCTAACAAGTTTTCTTGTTTACCCCGCGAGGTCCTTGAAATCATTGCATGCATATCATACATCTCATTGCATTGCAGGTACCCCTCTGCAGGTTACTTACCCTTCTCCGCTGTTTATTTCAGCCGATCGTCATGAATCCTGAATCATCAGCCGAGCAGTCCATCAAGGCCCTCCAGGCTCAGAATGCCCAATTCCAAGAGCTGATCATGACTCTGGCCCAGGGGCAACAAGACCTGAAGACTCTGCTTTTGAAAAAGGAGAAGAAGAAGAAGAGGACGGTGTTGTTCAACCCTAGGCGCAGATCTGGGAATACACCGCAAATTGAAACTGAGAGGACAACTCCATCTGTGGGGGAAGGTAGTCATCAGGAAGCAAGGGTTCCTAGTCCGGTGGTCTCCGACAACGAGACTGATGTTGATGAAGAGCAGTACCCTCCTGCTGATGACAGATATAAGCAACTGGAGGACAGAATGAAAGCTATGGAGGTCCAACAGGTACCTGGGCTGGATTTCGGAGATCTGGGTTTGTCAACTGGTGTGGTTATCCCTCACAAGTTCAAAGCACCAACCTTCTCCAAATATGACGGGGCGTCTTGTCCCAAGCTGCACTTAAAGTCCTATGTTCGGAAAATTCAGCCGTATTCTGCGGATAAGAATTTATGGATCCACTTCTTCCAGGAAAGTCTTTCAGGGACTCACCTCGAATGGTTCTATCAACTGGATGGGACCAAAGTTCGTAACTGGGAGGAGTTGGCTACTGCTTTCTATAAGCAGTATCAATATAATGCCGACCTTGCTCCTACGCGTACCCAACTCCAGGGTATGTCGTTAGGGTCAAGTGAAGGTTTTAAAGAATATGCGCAGAAATGGAGGGATCTTGCTGGAAGGGTACAACCACCTCTTACTGATCGGGAACTTGTGGACATGTTCTTGGGGACCTTGTCTGGTCCATTTTATAACCACCTGATTGGGAATTCGTCTGTTGGATTCACGGATCTTATCTTGACTGGAGAACGAATAGAAGCTGGTATCCGGTCTGGGAAAATTCAAGAGGCTGCACCTGCTGATAAAAAGCCTCATCATGGAAAGAAAGAATCCAATGCCGTGCACGGTAAAAAGAGTCGTCATGAGGCAGGGGCAATCCAGATCTCCAATCCCGGACTTGCTCAACAAGGACAGGGGCAGCAGCGCAAGGAGAAACGGCAGTACACCAAACTCAACATGTCATTGGATCAAGCCCTGCAACAACTGTTGAAGACAGGGCTGATCACCTTAAGGGCTCCTCTCCGGAATCCAAACACTTCTGCACCCAACTATCATCCCAACGATAGGTGCGCATATCATTCAGATAGCCCGGGGCATACTACAGACAACTGCTGGCCTCTCAAGAACAAGATCCAAGATATGATCGACGCCGGGGAGATTCAGTTTGAAGTGCCAGAGACTCCAAACATAGTCATTGCTCCGTTGCCCAATCATTGAAGCCTTTTGTTTATTTGAATATTTTGAGTTGTACTTTTCTTTGCTTATACAAACAATTAATGTCATAGCAAACTCTTTTATTCTATCAATGCATCGCATATGTCTGTTTTGGGGAATTAATACAATTATTTTTGTTATATTCTTTCCATATTTTTTCTGATGTCAACTCTTGGTTAATAATTCTGAGCCTCTTGAGGGAGGATGACGAAAACGATACCGCTATCTTTACAGTATGCTTTTGAACAGACCCTGCTAATGAGGTACAGGCATTGTTTCAAATCCTAAACACTGGAGTTATAAGGAAGATAATCCCTCGTTACCCCCTCTGAGCCAAAGAAGTAGGAGTTTTTATTTTCGAAAATCAAAACCCTTATCAAAACCTGGGGCAGGGTAGTTCTCTCAGTTGATCCGAGTGCATAACGAATGGCACCAAAAGATCCTTACAAAACGAAGAAAGACAGTGATGGTTCAGAACAATCATAAAGACAGGCAGTCATTATCAAAAAAAATAATAATAAACAAAAAGCCCAAAAAGTCAAAACCTATAAAAGGGACTGGGGCATCCCGCTGACTGTAATCCCAAAAAAGGAAACAGTTCAGGCAAAAAGAAAGGGATAACAAAAATCAAGAAAGAGGTCTTACAAACCCTCAGCAAAAAAGGAAATGACTGCTTAGTCAAAATAAACTGTCAATATCTGAACCATCATTGGAACATCAGGACAAAAACTCAAACAAGGTCTAACGTATGATCAACTGAGTTTAGGTTTGGAGAACATCACGAAGAGCGGGTGGGTACAAATAATTTGAGCCTTTATCCTTTGTTTCTTAAACCGTGAACCAGGCCACGTTATAACCCTCAAAAGTCCTAGCTGAAGCATGGGTTAGTTCGAAAGCGGACTGTATGAAAGGTATCCTGACTCCTGAAGGCCTACGGTAAATACGGAGTTGACATCACGTTTTACAAACAATCACTTGTTTTATGAAAAGCATGCATTTTCAAAATCTTCAAGACAGACATAAGCTTTGCATTTTTAACATAACTTTGGTGGCATATGACTTTTTGTTTGAACAGCAGGGAAATTCGCACGACGAATGCCTAATGAACAGAAGCACTTCTAATCAAGGGGCATACGTGATTATTGTCCATCATCTGGGGCAGTTAAGTCAAGATTCGGAGAATCTCTCAAAAGGCCAACTAGCCTGGGGCAAATCTCCACCTGAGTCACTCGGGGCATTCCAACAACGAATCTTGCCTGATCAAATCCCTTCTGGTGGCATGACAAAACACTTCTAACAGGGGCAGCTCCCTACTTTCTGAGAGCGTGGACATAGTCGAAAAGATACTACGCAAAATCAAAGACCCGCTAGGTTGACATACCTAGGCAAAAATTAGGGCTTCCCGGCGAACCAAAAGGGTTCGGGCAAAATGAAGGGATGAAATAAAAAAAAAAATCTGTACACCCGGCAAGTCGAAAACCTGAAAAGGCGGCTTGGGCAAAAATGGGTATCCTGGTGGACTGAAAACCCGAAAGGGCGGTCCAGGCAAAAGTTAGGGATCAAAGCGTACGACTATGTCCCGGCATCTCGCCACTTGCCTACCAGAAGATTTGTCAGAAACAGGGGCAATAATGGGTGGTCTAAACAATCTGATTGTTCTACCCTCCAAGGTATCAGGGTAGGCTCCGTCGAAGAACATAACCAATGACCAATACAGTTCAAAACTTCCCCAGGAGAGTCCAATCCAGTTTCCCCAGAAAGTTGGAATTTATCCCCAAGCAGTAAGCTGATTCCCAGTAGATTCTGGAAGCTTATCCTCGCAGAGCACGAACGCGTTTCCCGGCTTTATTCAAAGAGTTATTTCCTTAACAGGATATAACTGGGTTATCCTCAGCCAAAAGCCACGGAAAGAACGTCGTCGACGAAACATTCTCATCCCTAGCGAAGTTTATCAACACTTCCAATCCAACAAGGGTATCCCCAGCAAGTTATCTTCATCAATCTCAGCAAAAGCATCCCTCTCCCCACAGAGTATTTCTCCCCAGCATGGTCACTAGAGTACTTTCTCTCCCCGCAGAATCCTCCATTTGCCAAGTTTATTCCCCAACGGAGTTATCTTCTCCTACCAGTATACTTGCAGCTATCCTCCCCAGCGGAAGCAAAGCTATTTTTTCCACATCAGCCCAGGATGCGACTTCCCGGCACCCGTCAAGGATTTATTTTCCCTAGACAAAAACATACATTCATAAAACGTCACATCTTCGTACATTATAGCATGCATATGCATCATATGGCACGAATCTCATTAATTTTGAAGACATGCAGTTCATGCATCATGATTTGGCATACAATTATGTTTTGCCTTTCAGGAAAAAGATCAATACAAAAATGATTATTATCAACTAATGCAATTCTTTCTAGATATAGTTTCAGATGTAAACCCAGCGATGGTGACGTTCTGATACTGCTTCCAGAATTCCTTCTCGATATAGTTTCAGATGTAAACCCAGCGATGGTGACGTTCTGATACTGCTTCCAGAATTCCTTCTCGATATAGTTTCAGATGTAAACCCAGCGATGGTGACGTTCTGATACTGCTTCCAGAATTCCTTCTCGATATAGTTTCAGATGTAAACCCAGCGATGTTGACGTTCTGATACTGCTTCCAGAATTCCTTCTCGATATAGTTTCAGATGTAAACCCAGCGATGGTGACGTTCTGATGCTGCCTCCAGATTTCCTTCTCGATATAGTTTCGGATGTAAACCCAGCGATGGTGACGTTCTGATACTGCCTCCAGATTTCCTTCTCGATATAGTTTCGGATGTAAACCCAGCGATGGTGACGTTCTGATACTGCTTCCAGATTTCCTTCTCGATATAGTTTCGGATATGATCCAGATATGGTGACGTTCTGATGCTGCTTCCAGATTTCCTTCTCGATATAGTTTCGGATATGACCCAGATATGGTGACGTTCTGATACTGCTTCCAGATTTCCTTCCAGATATAGTCCAGATATGAACCAGATATGGCGACGTTCTGACACTTATTCCAGTTGAAGATAGTTCAAGACCTAGACCGGTTCAGTTAAATCGACCCTAAGATTTTCCTGATGCTTATCCAGTCAAAGGCCTTCTCTGGTTCAGTCAGATCGACCCTAAGATCTCCCTGATTCTTATCCAGTTGAAGATATTTCAAGACCTAGACCGGTTCAGTTAAATCGACCCTAAGATTTTCCTGATTCTTACCCAGTCAAAGGCCTTCTCTTGGTTCAGTCAGATCGACCCTAAGATCTCCCTGATGCTTATCCAGTTGAAGATATTTCAAGACCTAGACCGGTTCAGTTAAATCGACCCTAAGATTTTCCTGATGCTTATCCAGTCCAAGGCCTTCTCTTGGTTCAGTCAGATCGACCCTAAGATCTCCCTGATGCTTATCCAGTTGAAGACATTTCAAGACCTAGACCGGTTCAGTTAAATCGACCCTAAGATTTTCCTGATTCTTACCCAGTCCAAGGCCTTCTCTTGGTTCAGTCAGATCGACCCTAAGATCTCCCTGATGCTTATCCAGTTGAAGACATTTCAAGACCTAGACCGGTTCAGTTAAATCGACCCTAAGATTTTCCTGATGCTTATCCAGTCAAAGGCCTTCTCTTGGTTCAGTCAGATCGACCCTAAGATCTCCCTGATGCTTATCCAGTTGAAGATATTTCAAGACCTAGACCGGTTCAGTTAAATCGACTCTAAGATTTTCCTGATTCTTATCCAGTCAAAGGCCTTCTCTTGGTTCAGTCAGATCGACCCTAAGATCTCCCTGATGCTTATCCAGTTGAAGATGTTTCAAGACCTAGACCAGTTCAGTTAAATCGACCCTAAGATTTTCCTGATGCTTATCCAGTCAAAGGCCTCTTCTGGTTCGGTCAGATCGACCCTAAGATCTCCCTGATTCTTATTCCGGTAGAAGACACCCAAGATTTTTCTCAACGAGTGTTGTTGAAGTTAAAGACATCTAAGATTTTTCTCAACGAGCGTTGTTGAAGTTAAAGTCGCCCAAGGTTCTCTTACCATTCATGTTAAGATAGCAACCTTCCCTGGTTCATTCATCAGCGTTTGAAGCCCCAGACTCAGCTCCTGTAACCAGTCAGGACACATCTATACCAAACATCTAAAGGTCGGCTCCTGCAAACGTGTCAGGTACTCACTTTTTCTTTTGCAGGTATGCAGGTTCTCGCTAAGGAATCTCTTACGCGATCAACATCCAGATGGCATCTATAAGCCCATCACCCTATCCAGCAATCTCCAAATGGCATCTATAAGCCCATTCCCCCATCACACTGCTACTATGTGAGCGCAAATTTCTGGGCACTCTAGTGTTCAATCATCTTCTACCCTCGGATTACGAAAGGCACGTCAGCCAATCTGCATCCTCAGGTCTAAGAAGATTGAACAGGGGCAACTGTTGTACCCCAAAATTTGCCCTCCCATATTCATCAAGATTTGTCAAGTCAAAGTCACAAAATTCCCCAAGGGTTGTGCAGCTCAACTGTCTCCTATACAGTCAAAACTAGGGTTTGAGTTCTGGTCAAGCAAATGAACTTTTCAAAGGCCCAATCAAGTCTCATATGCCTACAAACATGGTCAAGCATCCTCATGCAAAGTTTCAAGGCATTCAGTCCAAAATTGCACAGTCAAAACCCTAGATTGCACTACAGTCAACTGTAGGGGCAAAATGGTCATTTGACAGTCAAAAGTTCAAATTTTTGGTCAACATATCATTTTGAAGCCACAAACATCATTTGATCAATGCTTGATCATGATTCTCAAAATTTGGCTCAGAAATAATCAAAGATGCAAAAGTTGCTATATTTGGACAGCTGAAAAAGTCAACTGAAATTGACCAGGGCATAACTTTCACATGGATTATCAGAAAAATTCCATCCAATGCTCATTTTGAAGAGAAAGACATTTCCTACAATTCAGCTTCATGTTCCAAGTCCAAGAAATGCTCTCACAAAAAGTTATCAATTTCAACATTATAGGTCATTTTCAAAAGTCAACAAAAAGGGACTTTAAGTCAAAGGCCATAACTTGATATTGGTGAATCAAAATGACATGGGACCAAAGGCATTGGTTAGAGGATTCAAAGACCTTTCCAAAATGTCCAAAAACATGTGAAAAGCTTAAAAATTGACCAAGTTATGCCTTGTGGAAGTTGGGAAATTTTTGGAAATTTTTGAAAGTCAACATTGATGCAAAAGGCCTAAAAATGCAAATGGGCCCAATTTTCTTCCAAATTTCTTCATGCCAAGCCTATGCACGACCCCTAGGCCCAAAGGGAAGTATTTTCATATTTTTTAATTATTTATTTGAATTAATATTAATTTATATTCATTTAAATGATTTTAATATATGAAAAATATCAAACTAACCTAAAAAAATCTTTTCATGCACATTATAAGCTCAATATTTCGTGCTTGATTGATTATGGCAAGTTTTGGTGTGATTGGATCATGATTGAACAAAAACACCATGAAAAAGATATGAAGAAGATTTGCCAAAATCAAATATATGAAATCATCAATGCATGAGATTTTGTACAACTTTCTTGACCTAACATGCTCCATATATGATCAGAATGACAACCCTAATGCTCCTAGACTCCACACTGCGCAGCAATTGGCATTACAAACTTGCAAAAATCCTTAAAAAGTTCAACACTGAAATCTAGCTTTGAGGTCGATTCAAGCTTTGATTCTTGTTTCATTAGCATCCTGAGACTTCCCTGGACGTTTCTCAATCAAGAATAACAAGTCAAACGCCTTGAAACGGTATCACCAAGTCAAACTGAACCAAGAAAATATTGAAATCGCATAGCATGATTTAGACATCTTTTTGCATTTTTGTTTGTATATTCATGTTTCTTATGAAGTTTGTGAACTAACCATTATAATTAATTGGATTTTTATGGCATAAACATGAATCTACCATGCGCGTTTTCTAGGTTTTCAGGTTCTTGAATTTAGGGCTTTTGCAATACAGTGAAATTGTCCCTTTAAACCACCATGGCTGGACTCAGCATATCAAGACGAGGCAACCTGGACCCTCGCGAACAATTTAGGAACTGAGGGGTTCTAATCGCTATTTTCAAAATAAGCATATATTGAGGGGGTTCAGAACCCCCGCTAAGTTATTTTATATTTTCAGGAAATCAACCAAACGGAGAAGATGATGTGCTGGCTGGTGCTGATAGGTGGATTTGAAAAGTTCGCGCGCGTTCCCAGCTTTGTTCCACTTTGCTTTTATATTATTTATTGTTTATTACATGTTAATTGAAACGCGTGTGGTTCAGTGGCTAGGTGTTGTGCTTGTAACCTTCAAGACCTGGGTTCAAGTCCCAGGTCTGGCAAAATCCCATATTATTTTTCTATAACTGATCCCATGCAGGCCTAACGTGAACGTTCACCATGCACACTCAATAATCAGCATCCACGCGTCCATCAGAAGCAATCTAGAGGCCAGGATCAAAGGAGTATGCTACACTCTCAGTCAACGCGTCATTACTGGATTCAAAAAGTCAACCAATGTCCAGCTTATTGGGCCAGGCTTTTCACATCAGCACCTCCATAATGGGACAGAAACCCCCCCTGGTTCTCTCTTTTCTAAATTTTCTTTTATCTTTTATTATTTTTAATTGTTTATTTGTTTATTTATTTTCTGATTTAATTAAACATCCTTTTTTACAAAAAATACAAAAAAACATCATAAAAATAAAAATGTCCAAATAAAAATATGACCTTTATTTTATTATAATAAATAAATTAGAATGTAAATTATGTAGTGTAATTAGGTTTTAATTTTAATTCCTTTTTAATAAAAATCCAAAAAATGTAGAATTTAAGTTTAATATCTTTTTTGATTTCTCTTTTAATTTTTCCCTTTTTCCACCATAATAATTATTATTTATTTATTTATTTTCCCATTTAAATTGTACATAATAAATTTTAGGTTTAATTTAGATCTTAATTTAATTTTTTTTCATAATAAACTAAAAACAATAGAATTAGGGTTTGCCTTATAGTTTAATTTCAATTAACTCTCTTTTCTTTTAATAAATAAAAAACATAAAAATCTAAAAAATATTTTCATTTAATTCTTAATTTTAATTCTCATTAATTAATTATTCTTGCAAAAAAGGGTCCAACGCCCGTCACTTTCAATTCTTTAATTTTTGCGCACTTATTTTATTGCTTACTATAATTATGTAATTGTCCCTAAGCCATGTAATTTACTTTTTGCACTTTTATTTTATTTATCGCTTTATTTATTTTCCGCTAAATCGGGTCCGGTTAATTTTGGCGATGTGGACCCGCGCCATTTGTAATAGTCGTAGATTTATTTTTCGCAAACTTTATAACTGTTAAATCGCATGCAAGAATGAATGACAAAATAAAAACAAACGCGTAGGTCACCCATGACATGAATGAGATAAATATCAATAAAAATGACACACAATGCGCACACACCACCCCTAGGGTACGCCTCACTGTTGCCTTGCCTCGAAAGGTGGTCGTCGAGTAGAGGGCGTCTTAGTAAGTCCTCATGATCCGGGAACCTGGCATGAGGGTAGCTTCTAAGGTGTCTTCCCATTACTCTGGTGATCACCACGTCCCTAAACCTCGAATTGACCCTAAAATCGAATTGACCCAAACACCTCCAACGGTGGTGCTACCTACCTCTCAATGGTGGGATGGCACTACTTTAAAGGACTCTTACACAGACGAATTCCGTAGGGTAGGTAGGTTCTCGTAGGTACTTGCTCTAATCTCAAAAATACTTTTCACACCACACAAAAGCTTTCAAAACAAAAACTTTTCAAACACTCTGACGTATGAGTCGATCTGAAACTTTTTTTCAAAAGAAACTTTTTAACCCACATTTGAAAAGCAAACAAAACAAATTGAAAACACATTGAGCAAGTACCTAAGAGCCCATGGATAACCATGGATAGAAAGGGTGCTAACACCTTCCCTTTCTATAACCTACCTCCCGAACCGAGAGCAAATCTCTTTAAGGAATTTTTCTGTGCTTTTGTCCTTTCCATTTGGAGAAAATAAAAGACGGTGGCGACTCTTGCTTCCGCGACATTTCGCGAACCAGCGTTAAACAGTCAGTTCCAGATCCACCGATCACAGTATGGAGAATGCCAGTCACAAAAGGACTCCTGCTCCTACTCATTTAAAGCTTTCCAAAGACTCAAGTGGGGTTAAGGTGGATCAAAGTCTGTACAGAAGCATGATAGGAAGCTTGTTGTACTTGACAGCCAGCAGACCTGATATTGCTTTTGCAGTTGGAGTCTGTGCAAGATACCAAGCTGATCCTAAAGTCAGTCATATCAATCAAGTGAAGAGAATCTTGAAGTATGTGAGTGGAACTTACAACTATGGGTTGATGTATTCTCATGGCTGTGAACCAGCTCTGACTGGCTACTGTGATGCTGATTGGGCTGGTAGTGCTGATGATAGAAAAAGCACCTCTGGAGGATGTTTCTTCTTGGGAAATAATCTGGTTTCTTGGTTCAGCAAGAAACAGAATTGTGTGTCTCTTTCTACTGCTGAAGCTGAATACATTGCAGCTGGTAGTAGCTGTTCTCAAATGATCTGGATGAAACAGATGCTTACTGAGTATAATGTCACACAAGATGTTATGACATTGTACTGTGACAATCTGAGTACAATCAAAATTTCCAAGAATCCCATTCAGCATAGTAGGACCAAACATATTGACATACGACATCACTTTATCAGAGACCTTGTAGAAGAGAAGACAATCAAATTGGAACATGTTGCCACTGAGCTACAGCTGGCTGACATTTTTACCAAGGCTCTTGATGCAAATCAATTTGAAAACTTGAGGGGTAAGTTGGGTATTTGCCAACATGAGGAATTGTAGCAATTAATTTTGCTTCAAACAAGGGTTAAAGGAGTTATGCTTGTTCTGATTGGGTTAAAATTATATTTTCCCATTTCCTTCAGTTCTTTTAAGAAGTTGAATAGACACTCCTTTTCTTTCTTCCCCTCTCGTCTCCTCCTCAAAACCCAGTCTCTCAATCAGAATCTTGTCTTCAGTTGCTGTTGGTCCTCTAAGACTGTCAAAATGCCTCAAACACAATCATCATCCAATACGACCATTTCAACCTCTTCCTCTGATCAAGATTCTGGGACAATCTCTTGTCAGGACTCTGAAGCCCTGGAGATCTCCTCTCTCAGGAAAGTGGAATCTAACCCCACCAAGGTCAAAGAGCTGAGAACAAGACATGCAGGAAGGTCCCAAGCTTCTGCCTCTGGTAATTCATCTCATCCTTCTTCTTCAGTTCCCCCTGAAATTGCAAATAGGGAAGGGTCAGCCTATGTCCATCAAGCAATAGCAAAAATTGTTTCAAGAATTCTGAACGAGAACCACTCAGTGCCTGGCATTTCTGTTCCTTTAAATCAAGAAAGTTCAAATGCTGAAACAAATCCAGATGTCTCTAAGGATGTTGAGACATCAGAAAAAGAGAAGAATGCTGACATTGCTCACAAGAAAAGGAAGAAGCCAGAATCCTCTGAGTCTGATGACTGTGCTTAAAGGTTGGTTGCTGTATGGTGGCGTTGCTGGTCCCTGGTGGAGTTTGGAAGTGTGTTCAGTTGTTTGTTTTCTGCTGCTGCTCTTGTTATTTGTTTTGGATAACTGTATAATCTTTATGAACATGTATCTTTGGCCCATTTGTGGCTAAAGAGGGGGAGAATATTTTGGTACTTAATATGTACTTGCTCAATTAGACATTCTATTTTTCTGCAGTCATTTCTTTCTGCTGCTATCTATCTCTGATTGCTTAGGGTCTTTAGCCAAAAATCTTCCAAAGGGGGAGTTTGTAGGTGTTTAGTTATTGGCTTGCATTTTTGGTAAAACCCAAGTGTATGTGTGAATGTCATGACTGATGTCATAACATTCTAGTTTAGTTTGTACTGATTCATTAGGTACCTTTGCAGAAAAATATTGTCATTCAGGTACTGATGTTTATAAGTGTGTATCTGAGCATTTTGCAAAATGATCACATTTTCATAAATCAGTTGATAGGTTTCTCAGATGTCATAACAGATGTTAAGACATCCTGTTCTGATCTAACAAGTTTGCAGGTTGGTTAATTCTGAGTTTTTTCAGGAAAATAACTCAGTCTTTCCAGAACAGAATCCTGCGTTTTCTGAGGGGTAACCTAGCTCAACCCTAACCTGGTTAATAAAGTCCTGTGACCTAGTCTTAAGGTCAAACTGAATTAACCCTAGGTTTTTGTGGAAACCCTAACTGAAGTTGCAGCTGCTATATATTCAACAGAGCTGCTGTTTTGCAAGGGATCCCTTTTTGGTCAGAAGATCATTTGTAAACTGTATAGGTTTAATTATTGTACTCCAAGAAATTATCATTGTGATAAGTGACTTGGAATAGGTTTTTAATTGTAAGGGTTGTGTAGCACTCAAAGCTTTGAAGCAAGAGTGTTTGAATGTTTCTTGACTAAAGCTGTGAAGCAGAGTCAAGTTAAGTTTGTGTATCACTCAAAGCTGTGAAGCAAGAGTGGTTGTGTTGCTTGATTAAAAAGCTGTGAAGCTTAATCAAGTGTAGGTTTTTGAAGAGTGTCTTCATCAATTCATTAGTCAAATTGTTTTATGTATCACTGCTGTGATTGAGGGGGAGTGAGTAGGAACTCAGGTTTAAGTTGTACTTAGATTGAAAATGCATTGGGTAGGTCTTAAGTGAAGGAGATAAACTGGTTGGTTTATTCCTGAATTAACATATCTTATAGTGGATTTCCTCCCTGGCTTGGTAGCCCCCAGAGTAGGTGTTGTTGCACACTGAACTGGGTAAACAATTGACTGTGTTCTTTATTGTTTTTGTATTTACTGTCATATAGTAAGTCAGATACGGTGTCATAACATTGAACGTGACATTGAGTATCTGTAGCCAGAATTTCATCTCATATACACCCTGTTGTACCCCAAAATTTTCCCTTCCATTTTATTCAGGGCATGCTCATTAAGGTCCTGAGTTGCTCAAGGTTGACCAAGAATTGATCAGATAAATTCTCCTCCTAAGCAATGGCCTTTCAACTAATTTCATTTTTCACCAAGATGTGTGAGTTCCAAACCTTCAAATGATTTCCATGACACCCTATATGCCTCGGCATAATGGCACAACTGAAAGAAAGAAAAGAATTATGCATGACAAAGTGTAGGTCGAAGGCTGAAAATACTCCTAAGGGATTTTTGGGTTGAAGCAGCTTCGACAGCAGTATGATGCTCAACGAAGCGCTAGGATGGAAGGAAGAATGGTGCGAAAGAAAGTTGAGAAGGCTTTTATGAAGTCTTCCATTGGAAGAGTTAGTAAGGAGCTTCGAAAGGTCCGTTTTCACTGGAATGTAAGCCATTCGAAGCATTACAAGGAAGACACCTTTCAATTAACACGTTGCCTGAATGGGGGCTTCGAAAAGAACGATATTGGGAATTCAAAAAGTTTTCATCATTATCCAAATAAAACATGTGGAAGGCTGATGATTTGAAGGACATGTAATCTTTAAGCATGGCATGATCGGAAGATAATTGGGGATGGATCAGCCAAATATAAGTCACCTCAGAACTTCTGGCATGTACCTGAATAGGTGTTGGATGTTTGAAGAAAAGTTCTGATGCTCTTAGGTCACCTTTCGATTGGTGCATACAAGCTTTATATCCAAATAAATACGTGGAAGTATAATGGTTCGAAGGACATGCTATCTTCAAGCATGGCGCGATCGAAGAGAAATTTGAGACGAATCAGCCAAATATAAGTCACCTCAGAGCTTCTGGCATGTTCCTGAACATGTGTTGGATGTTTGAAGATAAGTTTTGATACTCTTAGGTTACCCTTCGATTGGTGCATACAAGCTGTATTCACCAATCAAAGATGGACTAATGCACAGTAAAGGTGTTTCTTGTAGACAAGCAAAGGGTGGGAGTTAGAATCTAAGGACCACCTACACTACTATGTTCGAAGGAAAGGACAAAATGAATCTTTGACAAGCTAAGAGTAAGAGATGGTCGAATTGAAGGGAACAAGAACTGTTCGATTGGGCTGATTGGATAGTTTTCAGACAAGCAACTAAGGCAGATAGTGGCCAAATCGAAGAAGCCACAATGATGAGGCTTTGAGCCATTCAAATTGGAACTCAGAGCCAATCAAAGAATAAGGTTTGAGAGCATCTGAAAGAGTCAACATGTGAAACCTATCCAGGTTCACTCAAAACCCAAAATGGTAGAAAGTCATAAAAAATGGAAACTTTTTAAAGACTTTTGATTCTGCCTTCAAAGCCATTTTTAATGGCTAATTCTTGCCATTTTTGTTCACCACTACGCCCCTATAAATACAGAGCTAAAGCGCAAGCAAAAAACACATATTGTCCCATAAGAGCTCCACAAAATTCCAAAATTTCAACAAAAGTTGCCAAAATTGAAACACGTTTTGTAGACGTCCTTAATTCAAACTAGTGATCATACATTGATTCTAAGGTTCCCAGGGACCTGTTCCAACCATTCTCAAGGCTTAAAATGTCCTAGATCACCAGATCCAAGTCATCGCCGTTTTGGTATAATCTCAAATTTCAATATTTATTTTTACGAATTGTTGAATGTTTTAACATGTGTGTATAAGTTTTTGGGCATCCTTAGATCAGGTTAAGAGCATTACATGGAAAGCGTTACGTCTAGATCGTGAGATGCCATGTTCAACCCGTGTTATGGTTTTTGATTCCTAACTCAGAACACATGAATTTTCTGGTCAATCTAAGGCCAGATTCGTGATCAGGGGGAAATTTTAAGTGAGATATGGTCTTTGTTTGGTCTTGAAACTAACGATTTTACAGGATCCAAGTTTTGGTGCACCAGAGAAGACGACTGGATTTTGGCTACGACATCCCTCCGGTTGTTTTACTCATGCGTGTGTTGTGTGGCAAGGAAACATGCCCTGATTGGTCCATTTGAATGTAGGGGGCCCATCTACCCGCATATTATTTTTTAAATATTGATTTGTTTCATTTTTTAATATAATGGTTATGATGTTGTTTATATAAATGAATGAACAAGTGGCTGAGTGGTAAGGCATGTGAGTGTGCAAGGAGGAAACCTGGGTTTGATACCCAGGTGATGTATTTTGTTTTTTCTAACAAAATTGTTACAGATCCAATGTGCTGCGTTACCAAGTACCTACCATGTGCCTTCACATCTGGGCCATCAAATACCAACAGATAGAGATCCAACACCTCAAGCGCGTTGTATATGATGAACCCTCAAAGGTCCAGCCACATGGGACCAGGTACAAAGTATGGGTTAATTTGGGTTGGGCCCAGCGAATTTCAAATCCAATTCACGCCCCCTGTTATCCGTTGCTATCCTGACCCATTTTATTTTGCTTTTAATTTTTTTTTATATAGCATTATAAAATCAGATAAAAAATCACAAAAAAATAGGTTTTACTTTTTTTATTAAGATTAATTTTGTTAATTAATTAATTAATTACCTTAACACTTTCTTAAAATAAAAATTAAGTAGACTT
This sequence comes from Vicia faba, assembly GCA_948472305.1. Classification (NCBI taxonomy): domain Eukaryota; kingdom Viridiplantae; phylum Streptophyta; class Magnoliopsida; order Fabales; family Fabaceae; genus Vicia; species Vicia faba. The sequence goes on along the minus strand of OX451736.1, from coordinate 1,395,148,593 downwards.
AGATTTTATTCTCTTTTATTAAACAAAAAACAACAAAAAGATTTCATTTCTTAGAATTTTAGACGTCTTTTCAATGCGCGCGTTTATTATTTTAGCATTGTTATTTTTATCATTAATGTATCTGCTTATGGGATGTAATAATTTTAAACTAGGACTTTACCTTTTTCTGCTTTATTTCCCAGTTTGGACTTGTAAATTCCCCCTCCCCGAAGCCATGTAATAGCGTAGGATTTAATTTTTGCACTTTATATTTCCTGTACATATATTAATTGTTTAGATGTATGGTAATAGGATTTCATGACAAGAGCTTAATAATCAAAACGTTAGCAAACCTAAATGTAAAGACAAAAATAACTTAAAACAACACAATTACACATGCGCACCTCTAGGGTATCCCACTTTTGTTGCCTTCGGAAAACAGTCACAAAACTCGAAACGTGAGATATTTTAGTGGCCACCCTCCGGTTTAAAATGATCTTAAAACCCTAGGGTAGTTACTAAGGTTTCTTACACAGTTTCCTTTGTGACTATAAACGTCCCTTCGAAAGTCCCTCAAAACATCTAACGATAGGGCTACCTACTCACTAATAGTAGGATATCATTGTCTAAAGGAAAAGAGGAAAAGAGCAACCTTTCGAGTAAAGTAGATAGCTGATTAGATGATTGCTCAAAAACAAACATGTACACATAAACAAACTTCTTTAAAATAACATTTTCAAAACGCTTTATTTATCAACACTCTTGAGGACTGATACAAGAGTTATCATAAAGCAAGCTGCCTTACTATTGGCATCTCAAAATACTTTTCAAAAACACACAAAATACAGTATTTCAAAATGAGCTAAGCATCTAAGAGCCCATAGAAAACTACAGATGGAAAGGGTTCTAACACCTTCCCTTTCCCTAATTTATCCCCCTTACTCAGAAATAATCTTGAAAGGTCTTTCTCTGATCTTTTCACCCTTTCCTTAGTTGGATAAAAGAAAAGTCGGTGGCGACTCTTGCTTACCGCAACAATTGCGAATACAAACACAAACCTAGTATAACAGTCGGTTCTGCCACCGTATTACACACCCATATATATGGAATGACACAAAATTGATAATAGATAAGAGAGAATCTCAAAACAAATTATCCAATGACACATAAATAAGCAAAAGTTTCACAAATTGTTCTAACAGCAAAACCAAACCATATATTGTTCAAACACATAAATCAAACAACAAAACCAAACGACAAATTATTCTAAAATGAAATGCATGAAATGAAAATGAAAACTACTAAAAGACACAACACATAAACTTTCACTAGGTCCACCATTGCACCTGTGATAGTTTTTTCAATATGTATGCATGTCTTCATAAAACTCAAATGCCTCCTCCTAAATATGAACTATAGTGGAGTACAAGTTGTTGATTTTTCCTTGGATAACAACATTGTTCATGTGGATCTTGTCATGAACTGATTTAAATTGTGTTGTAGAAGTTGATGCAAACATTTCAAAGTTTATGTCATGAGAATTCAATATCTCATGCGCCAGCCTAAATTTCTCATTATGAGCAGCCTGAAAGTCAGATCGCCATTGTAGTTCCTTTTCATAATGCTGATTTTGTTTAAGTTGCATATTTTAAAGCATTGAAATGACAACAAAATTATTTCCAGCATCAGATCCATACCTGTTTTCTTGAGAACCAAAATTATAGTCATAGGAACCTACAATCATACCCTTGTAATTTTTCCTTGTTCTGTCTAGAAATTGTGTTTCCAATATTACTCCTAAGGTTGTTCATATTCATGTTGTTAAGTTGAAGCTTCATTCAACCAAGCTTCATCCTCGTCATGTTTCGTACGATTCCTATGATATCCTAAGACCTCTAAATCTACAATATGCCACACTAACCCGGAGATACCGTCCAATTTACACAATACTAAGATCTTGCAATATAAGTTTGCAATGTAAATTCTTACAATTTTGACATCATGCAAAACACATATAGAGGCAAGTTGCACTCACATACTCCCCCTTTTTGATGATGGCGAAAGTGTGACAATGCATTTCGTGTGTTTTGAGGCTCCCCCAGAATATGTGCTATCAATCTTCATCTCACATATACCTTCTCCCCCTTTGACAATATTAAAAAAGACAAAGCACATTATTAGAAGTATCGTACTTTTACACAACAACTGATATATCATACAAATACGATTTTGAAAAGTAAGAGTGTTCACTCATATGCACCCATATATATAAAATGACACAAAATTAAGAATAAAAAAGAGAAAATCTCAAAATAACACATAAATAAGGAAAAGTTGCACAAATTATTCTAACAGCAAAACCAAAGACTATATTGTTCAAACACATAAATCAAACAACAAAACCAAACAACAAATTGTTCTAATATGAAATGCATGAAATGAAAATGAAAAAAACTAAGTGACACAACACATCAACGTCCATTAGGTCCACCATTGCGCATGTGATACGTTCTTCCATCGGTACACATGTCTTCATAAAACTCAAATGCCTCCTCCTGATTATGAACTGCAGTGGAGTACAAGTTGTTGATCTTGCCTTGGACAACATCATTGTTCCTATGGATCTCATCATGAATTGATTTAAAGTGTGTTATAGCAGTTGATGAAAAAATTTAAAATTTTGTGTCATTGGTATTCAATCTCTCATGCACCAGCCTATATTGCTCATTATGAGCAGCCAAAAAATCACCTTGCCACTCTAGTTCTTCTTCATACCGCTAATTTTGTTGGAGTTGTATATTTTGAAGCATTGAAATGACAACATAATTATTTCTAACATCAGATTCATACCTTTTTTCTTAGGTACCACAAACATATTCATAGGAACCAACAATCATACCCCTTGTAGTTTTCTTCTTGTTCAGTCCATAAATTGTGTTGCCAATTATCCCCCCAAGGTTGTTCATATTCATATTATTGAGTTACAGCTGCATTCAACCAACTTTCATCTTCATCATTTTTCAGATGATTCCTATGATATCCTAAGAACTCTAAATCTAAAAGATGCCACACTAACCCGGAGGTACCTTCCCATATACACAAATGCTAAGTTCTTTCAATATAAGTTTGAAATATAAGTGCTTGCAATTTTGACATCATACAAAACACATCAAGAGGCAAGTTACACTCATATACCCCCCTTTTTGTTGATGGCAAAAGTAAGATGATGCATTTTGTGTGTTGATTTGACGTTTCCCCAAAATGTGTGCTATCAATTTTCATCTCGCATATACATTCTCCCACTTTGACAACATCGAAAAGAGACAAAGCACATCATTAGAAGTATTGTAATATTACACAACAACCGATATATCATACAAATGTGATTTTGCAAAATAAGAGTGTTCACTCATATACACCCATATATATGGAATGACACAAAATTGAGAATAAATAAGAGAGAATACCAAAATAAATTATCCAATAACACATAAATAGGGAAAAGTTGCACAAAATGTTCTAACAGCAAAACCAAACACTATATTGTTCAAACACATAAATCAAACAACAAAACCAAACAACAAATTTGTTCTAAAATGAAATGTATGAATTGAAAATGAAACAAATAAATGACACAACACATCAATGTCCACAAGGCACACCATTGCGCCTGTGATATGTTCTTCCATCCGTACACATGTCTTCATAAAACTCAAATGCCTCCTCCTGATTATGAACTGCAGTGGAGTAAAAGTTGTTGATTTTCCTTGGACAATATCAATGTTCCTATGGATATAATCATGAATTCATTTAAATTATGTTGTAACAGTTGATGCAAACATTTCAAAGTTTATGGCCAGAGAATTCAATCTCTCATGCACCAGCCTAAATTGCTCATTATGAGCAGCCTGAAAATCATCTCCCCACTGTAGTTCCTTTTCATAATGCCGATTTTGTTGAAGTTTTATATTTTGAAGCATTGAAATGAAAACACAATTATTTCCATCATCACATCCATACTGGTTTTCTTGAGAATCCAAAACCATATCCATAGGAACCAGCAATCGTACCCCTTGTAGTTTTCTCCTTGTTTAGTCCAGGAATTGTGTTGTCAATTATCCCGCCAAGGTTATTCATATTCATGTTGTTGAGTTGCAGCTGTATTCAACCAAGCTTCATCCTCGTCATGTTTCAGATGATTCTTATGATAACCTAAGACCTATAAATCTACAAGATGCCACACTAACACAGAGATATCTTCTAATATACACAAATGCTAAGTTCTTGCAATATAAGTTTGCAATTTAAGTTCTTGAAATTTTGACATCATGCAAAACACATCTAGAGGCAAGTTGTACTCACATATTCCCCATTTTTTATGATGGCAAAAGTGCGACAATGCATTTCGTGTGTTCATTTGACGCTCCCCCAGAATGTGTGCTATCAATATTCATCTCGCATATACCTTCTCCCTCTTTGAAAAAATCAAAAAGAGACAAAGCACATCATTAGAATTATCATAATTTTACACAACAATCGATATATTATACAAATGTGATTTTGCAAATTAAGAGTGTTCACTCATATACACCCATATATATGGAATGACAAAAAATTGAGAATAGATAAGAGAGAATCTAAAAAAAATATCCAATGACACGTAAATAAGGAAAAGTTTTACAAATTATTCTTACAGTAAAATCAAACACTATATTGTTCAAAAAAATAAATCAAACAACAAAACTAAACAACAAATTATTCTAAAATGAAACGCATGAAATAAAAATGATTACTAAATGACACAACACATCAACGTCCACTAGGTCCACCATTGCACCTGTGGTAGGTTCTTCCATCCGTACGCATGTATTCATAAAACTCAAATGCCCCCTCCTGATTATGAACTGCAGTGGTGTACAAGTTGTTAATCTCACCTTGGACATCAATATTGTTCTTGTGGATCTCGTCATGAATTGATTTAAATTGTGTTGTAGAAGTTGATGCAAACATTTCAAAGTTTGTGTCCCGAGAATTCAATATCTCATACACCAGCATAAATTGCTCATTATGAGCAGGATGAAAATTAGCCTGCCACTGCAGTTCCTCCTCATAACGCTGATTTTGTTAAAGATGCATATTTTGAAGCATTGAAATGAAAACAAAATTATTTCCAGCATCAGATGCACACCTTTTTTCTTGAGAATCAAAACCATAGTCATGGGAACCAACAATCATACCGCTTGTATGTTGCTCTTTGTTTAGTCCAGAAATCATGTTGCCAATCATCCCTCAAGGATGTTCATATACATGTTATTGAGTTGCAGCTGCATTCAACTAAGCTTCATCCTTGGCATGTTTCAAATGATTCCTATGATACCATAAGACCTCTAAATCTACAAGATGCCACACTACCCGAAGATATTTTCCAATATACACAAATTCTAAGTTCTTGCAATATAAGTTTGCAATATAAGTTCTTGCAGTTTTGACATCATGCAAAACACATCTAGAGGCAAGTTTCATTCACATACTCCCGCTTTTTGATGATGGCAAAAGTGCGACGACGCATTTCGTGTGTTCATTTGACTCTCCCCCAGAATGTGTGCTATCGATCTTTATCTCGCATATACCTTCTCCCCTTTTGACAACATCAAAAAGAGACAAAGCACATCATTAGATGTTTCATAATTTTACATGACAATCGATATATCATACAAATGCGGTTTTGCAAAGTAAGAGTGTTCAATTATATACACCCATATATATGGAATGAGACAAAATTGATAATAGATAAGAGAGAATCTCCAAAAAAATTATCCAATGATACATAATCAAGGAAAAGTTGAAAAAATTGTTCTAACAACAAACCGAACAATATATTGTTCAAACACATAAATCAAACAATAAAACAAAACAACAAAATGTTCTAAAATGAAATGCATGAAATGAAAATGGAAACTACTAAATGACAGAACACATCAAAGTCCACTAGGTCCACCATTGCACATGTGATAGGTTCTTCCATCCGTACGCATGTCTTCATAAAACTCAAATTCCTCCTCCTGATTATCAACTGCAGTAGAGTACAAGTTGTTGATCTTACCTTGGACAACAACATTGTTCATGTGGATATCTTCATGAATTGATTTAAATTATGTTGTAGCAGTTGAAGAAAACATTTCAAAGTTGGTGTCCTGCGAATTCAATATCTAAATCACCATTCTCTTTATGAACAGCCTGGAAATCATCTCGCCACTATAGTTCCTCTTCATAATGTTGATTTTGTTAAAGTTGCATATTTTGAAGCATTGAAATGACAACAAAATTATTTCAAGCCTCAGATCCATACCTTTTTTCTTGAGAACCAAAACCATAGCCATGGAACCAATAACCATACTTGTTTGTTCAAGACATTCTCATAAGGTCCTCAAATACTCAAGGTTGCCTTAGAATTATCAGACGGATTCTCCTCCTTACCAATGGGTCCACAACTAGGGTTTTGTTTTTCTCAAGGAAGATTTGGTTTCAAAGGTCTCAAGTGGTTTTCATGGTTCTCCATAGGTCTTAAACAATTCTCATATCAAGTTTCAAGCCTTGTATCACAAGTTTGCTCAGCCAATGGCTCAGATGACTGAAATTCAACTATATTGGGTAAAAAGTCTATTGTGGTCAACATACAGTCAAACATCAAGATTGTTGGTCAACATCAATATTTTGAAGTCATATGCATCATTTGATCAATGGTTGATCATGATTCCAAAGGAAAAACCCTCAAATCATCAAAAGTCAAAAGTTGCCAAATTAGGGGTTCCTTAGGAGAAGTCAACTAATCTATTCACGGATGGAATAGCTTACACAAGCCCACCGGTTTTGGTAATTTTCTTGAATTCAAATCTTTTAATATATGCATATTTAACTAATTTTGTATGCACAGATGAGTTCATCATGGTGTTTAGAACAAGTTTGAATAAGAAAATGCAAGCTTTAACGCAGATTTTTTCTTTGAAACTGCATTTCCACTAATTTATTTCTTTTTTTTTTACAAATAAAATTAAAACATATAAAAATCAGAATATTACATAAAATAAAAAAAATAGTCATTTATGTTTTCTTAAATAACTTTTTTCATTTAATTAGATTTTAGGTCTTATTTTTTAATTTGTAAAAATTAATTAGAATAATTAGGTTTTTATTAATTACTAACATAAATTATTTTCTACAAAAATACACACAAAAAATTAATTTCTAACGTTTTAGATTTCAGGACTTTAAAACATCTTTTTTAACCTTTTCTTATTTACTTACCCCTTCAATTTCTTAGAGAAATTATATAGGTCGCACAGTTTTTTTTTGTAATAGTTGTAGTTTTATTTCTTGCAAATTTATACTATTGTATCTTCCACAAAGCCTTGTAATAGCTTAATTAGGGTTTACTTTTCCTCACTTTACTTTCTGCACCTAAATTATGCTTGCTTGTCTGTATATATTTAATTGTTAGTAATAGGCTTGTATGGCAAGATTTAAAATCAATCGTTAGATAACCCTAATCAAGATAAATAACTGAAATGAATCGCTCTTGCACACATGCACCTCTAGGGTAGCCTCCCTTGTTGCCTTCAGAAATAGTGGTCATGTCCCTCGAACGTAGGGATACCATTAGCAAAGACCATCGGTTAAAGTAATCATAAAGATCATAGTCCTGTGATGTCACTCGAAGTTTCCTACGAGAAATAATCTTGTCCCTCGATGTTGCCTATGAATATATGATGATAGTCCCTTCGAATATCTAAGGTATCCTTATATGTTTCCTTCAATGACCATAACAATGATCCTACGCATATCCCTTCACATCCAATGGATGGGTCTACCTACCAACTAATGGTATGGATAGCACTATCCCTAACAGAGAAAAATAAAATAACGAAAGACCTTTCAGTGGGTAAGGAAACCCTTAATTGCTTGCTCATAAATTAAAATAATTTTCACACCTCACACTTTCAAAACAACTACTTTCAAATGCTTTATAAACACTCTTGAGGACTGATACAAGGGTTATTATAAAGCATATTGCCTTACATTGGCATTTTCAAAATATTTTCAAAGCATACACAAAGAAAATTAAAGTGAGCTAAGAAATTAAGAGCTCGTAGATAACTACAGATGAAAAGGGTGCTAACACCTTCCTTTTTCATAACTTACCCCCTGAATTCAAAAAATTCCCGAAGGTCTTTCCTGTTCTTTTCACCCTTTCCTTATTGGATAAAAGAAAAGTCGGTGGCGACTCTTGCTAACCGTAACATTTACGATAAAATGCAAAACCAAGTCAGTTCTCCCACCGTATTACATAACTGACGACTCTTCTCTTTCAAATGATGAAATTTGAGAGAGTTATGATTGGTGCAAGTTGGGAAATTTTTGAGAAAATGCATGAAACTTCATTTGAGCAATCTTGAACTTTTGGACTAATGGGCCTAACTTTTGAGGTTTAAACATGTTTATAACATGTTAAAGGACCTCTAATTCCATTTATACATTACTTTGATTTTTTATTTTATTTATTTTTATTTTATTCAAATTAATCAAATAAACTATGAGTTAATGGACCAAAAAGCATGTGGGCTTCATTTGGATATCTTCTAGAAGGCCCAAGAACACATGAAGAGCTTGCCAAAACCGTGAAAATATGTTGGGAACAATAATCTTCAAATTTGGAATGTTTTTAAAACAATTTTGGAAAGATTTCAATGTGTTTTCTTTGCAATGAATTGTGACAGAATGATACAAGACCCTTGCCTTCTTTTGATCCATTTCATTCCTCTTCAAATACATGCAACACCCAGGTGCAAAAAAGAAAAAGTGGCTGCCATATAAGCAAGGTTTCAAAATCACAAATTTTTAAAGAAAGGTGCAAACTCGTATCAAAATTTCCAGCCACTCTCAATCAAAACCAAGCTTCAAATCATTTTCCTGAAGCTCCCAGGAATTTCGCCAAGTCCAGAAAAAAATATATTCATGTCTGGAATAGCTTACACAAGCTTAACGGTTTTTGTAATTTTCTTGAATTCAAATCTTTTAATCTATGCATATTTACCTAATTTCATGTGCACAGATGAGTTCATCATGGTGTTTAGAACATGTTTGAATAAGGAAATGCAAGCTTTAATGCATGGAAGATGAGTTAGCATGGCTAGGACACAATCGCATTCTCTCTTTGAAACTCCAATTCCACTAATTTATTTCTTTTTTACAATTAAAATCAAAATATATAAAAATCAGAATATTACATAAAATGAAAAAATAGTCTTTTAGGTTTTCTTAATTATTTTTTTTCATTTAATTAGATTTTAGGTCTTATTTTTAATTTGTAAAAGTAATTAGAATAATTAGGTTTTTAGGACTTTGAAACATCTTTTCTAACATTTTCTTATTTATTTGCCCCTTTACTTTCTTAAAGAAATTCTATAGGTCGCACAATTTTTTTTTGAAATAGTTGTAGTTTTCTTTCTCGCAAATTTATACTACGGTATCCGCCCCAAAGCCTTATAATAGCTTAATTAGGGTTTACTTTTCTACATTTTACTTTCTGCACCTATACTATGCTTGCTTTTGTGTATATGTTTAACTAATAGTAATAGGCTTGTATGGCAAGATTTAAAATTAATCGTTAAATAACCCTAATCAAGATAAATAACTGAATTGAATCACTCTTGCATACATGCACCTCTAGGGTAGCCTCCTTTGTTGCCTTCGGAAATATTGGTCATGTCCCTCGAATGTAGGGATACTATTATCCAAGACCCTCGGTTAAAGTCATCATAGAGATCATAGTCCCATGGTGTCCCTCGAAGGTGCCTACAAGAAATGATCTTGTCCCTCGATGTTGCCTATGAATATATGATGACAGTCCCTTCGAATTGCTAATGTATCCCTATGTGTTGCCTTCAATGACCATAACAACGACCATACGCCTGTCCCTTCACATCCAATGGATGGGGCTACCTACCAACTAATGGTATGGATAGCACTGTCCCTAACAGAGAAGAAAAAATAACGAAAGACCTTTCAGTGTGTAAGGAAACCCTTAATTGCTTGCTCACAAATTAAAATAATTTGCACACCTCACACTTTCAAAACAATTACTTTCAAATGCTTTATAAACACTCTTGAGGACTGATACAAGGATTATTATAAAGCAAATTGCCTTACATTGGCATTTTAAAAACATTTTCATATCCTACACAAAGAAAATTAAAGTGAGTTAAGCAATTAAGAGCACGTAGATAACTACATATGAAAAGGATGCTAACACATTCCCTTTTCATAACTTACCCCCCGAACTCAGAAAATTATCGAAGGTCTTTCCTTTTATTTTCACCCTTTCCTTATTAGGTAAAAGAAATCTCGGTGACAACTCTTGCTAGCCGCAAAATTTGCAATAAAATGCAAAACCAAGTCAGTTCTCCTACCGTATTACAGAACTGGCAACTTTGTTTGGCAAAACTAAAAAATAAGGGTTACCTTATAGTTTAGGATCACTATAAATGCTTTCCTTGTTTGCTTTGTATGCTTTACATTTGGGGTTGCTTGGTTTTATTTCTTGCAAAGATCATATACCCAGATCTAGGTACATTTTAGGTAAGTAGCAATAAATCATGGAAACTGTATAGTGTAGACCATATGGTTAAAGTGATGGCTACGTTAGTGCAACACATTGGTTTGTACCAATGTTCCTTGAGTCATTCGAGGATAACACTAGGCTACTGCATGGTGTCATAAGCACTAACTGACCATTAGAATCTTAATTAACCAAACGTAACCATTAGTAAGTAGTGAGATGGTCGGCTTTGGTGCAGTCCAAAGTTGGTTGATACTCGATGCTACATTCATTGAGATTTGACTCTCGGGATATTTTGGTGGCAAGTCATTTGCTCTGCTGAAACAATTCCTGAGAGAAAGATCATTGATATGAGACTCCTAGAACCCGATTACTATTCTTAAGACAGGTTGAGCCAACTAAACTTCAAGAGGGTACTTACCTATGAACCTCATGCAAGCCTTTAAACCTAATCCCATTTGTGTGATTTGCCTGTGCTTGCTATCTTGTTTAAACATAACATCATTAGCATTTTCACTGACCATTTCAAGGACCAAGAGATTTATCTTTGTTCTGTTTTACAGGCTATGGCCTCCGCTCGCAGAAATACTATCCGGATCAACTTCATGGGAATACCTTCCAAACTAAAAGAATTGGTCTCAAAGGTTCCCGAAATCTCTTAATTCAACAAAAGTCATGTTCATTTTCTCAGCTTGGTTATCTCCAATTTTGAAGAAGGCATGATGAGCATTTTATTCCATTTCTTTGATCCTAAACACCATTTCTTTACTTTCCCCAACTATCAGTTGGTTCCGGCAATGGAATAGTTCTCTAAGTTACTTGGGGTGTCTATACTGAATCAGATGCCCTTCACTAGTTTATAGAAAGATCCAAGACCTAAATATATTGCCACAGACTTGCACTTGAAATCGTCTGACATTGCATTTAATTGGGAAACTAGGAGTGCAGTTAAAAGTCTCCTTGCAAACTTTTTGATGAAGAAAGCTCAGTTATTTCTAGATGCCATGAGTTTTCATGATTTCGAAGATGTTGTGGCTTTACTAATCTATGTTTTGGTACTATTCCCCAATCTGGACCAACTTATAGATGTAAACGCCATTAAGATATTCCTCACTCATAATCTTGTGCCTACTTTGCTCGGAGATATTTTGTATTCTCTTCACACTCATACCATGAGGAAGCGAGGAACTCTCATGTGTTGTATACCTTTGCTATCCAGGTGGTTTATTTCAAACCTTCCCCACTCGATAATGAAGAATGAACAAGGTTTAAGGTCGTCTCAAAGGATAATATCACTCTCTCACTCAGACATTTATTGGTGTTCCCGATCCCAGGAAGACATCATTATTATTGACTTCCGTGGAGAGTTCCCTAATGTGCCACTCCTGGGCATAAGGGGGGATTTACTGATAAACCTTCTCTAGCTTTATGTTAGTTTGGTTATGCTCGAAGAAATGACCCTCATGATATGTTTATCCAGGGTATTGTATTCGACTACAAGAATGATCTTCAAGGTTACCGTCAAAGGTTTATCCGTGCTTAGGGAATGATCAATAAGATCAATAACAAGACTTTGGGGCATAAGTACTCCATTCCTCTGGAGCCCTAACTCAAATGGGTACGAGCTCGTGCTCAAAACCTTATGATGCCATATCCTGCCATCCTACCAGTAATCATGGAGCCTGTTGTCGAAGGAAACATTTCTCACACCATCCTTCATCCAGATATGCCTACTGATATTGAAGAATTGCAGAAGTCCTGGATTTAACTCAAGGGAGAACAAGACACCTTTGAGACTCAATTTTATGCAAGTGATAAGAAAGTGTGGGAGCTAACGAAGAAACTTCACAAGGAGTAGAGTCTTAATGCATATGTCAACATAAAGAGGATGCGTCTATGAGAAACTTACAACTCTAGGAGTTTTTAATTTATCCCTTTATAATATTTTGTATTCACATAAACTTACTAATAAAAATCTTGTTTATGTTTTATTTTTGTTAACAAATTTAAATCTCATAAGGTCCTTGAAAACATTGCATTTACATATCATGCATGTCATATATAACAGGTTTTCCTCACGGACAGGTTTTCCCATCTTCTTACTGTTTATTTCAATAAAAGATGGCTCTCGAACAAACTGTGAAAGAACTTAAACCTCAGAATGCTCAATTTTAGAAAATGTTCCTAAATCTTGCCAAGGGGCGGGAAGAGCTGAAGGCCTTCATCACTAAAGAGAGGGAGGGGAAAATTAATAAACCAACTGGCATCCTCAACATGGGTAGGAGGATCAAAGGTCCAGTCAAGCGAGCTTTGGTGTTTGAAGAAGAAAATGATGACCAAGAGGAAGATGATAAAAGTATGAAGGTCGAGAAGAATAACAACCAGGGTTCTGATGAAGAAGAAACAGACTATTCAGATGAACAATATCTTCCGGTTGACGACAAATAAAAACAGTTGGAAGATCGTCTCAATGCTATGGAGATCCAGAGAGTTCATGAGTTATATTTTGAAGAGCTGGATCTTATCTCGGGGGTTGTTATCCATTACAAGTTCAAGGTCCCCGTCTTTTCCAAATATGATGGCGTGTCTTATCCTAAGCTTTATCTGCGGTTTTATGTCCGAAAAATCCAACCCCATACTGCTGTTATAAAATTATGGGTGCATTTCTTTCAAGAAATCTTGTCAGGGACCTAATTAGAATGATTCTATCAACAGGAAGAGACCAATATTCACACCTGGGAAGATTTGGCTACTGCTTTCTATAAGAAGTACCAGTATAATGTTGATCTCGCACCAACCCGCATGCAACTACAGAGTATGTCCATAGGTTCTGATGCAAACTTCAAAGAGTACGCCTAGAAATGGATATACCTTGCAGGTAGGGTTCAAACTCCTTTAGTGAAAGGGAATTGGTTGACATGTTCATGAGCATGCTAACAGGTCCTTTCTATAACCACCTACTTGGAAGTTCTTCAGTCGGTTTCACTTAACTGATATTGATGGGGGAACATGTTGAGAATGGAATCAGAAGTGGTAAAATCCAAGTGGCTACATCTTCTAATACTAAGAAAAAGCCATACAATGGGAAGAAAGAGTCCAATGTCATGTACCGACAGAAGGGTCATAATAAGAGTAACCACAACCAATTTGTGGGGGCAGTTCTGATCTCTAATCCTGCACCAGTGCGACAACAATAACGGGGTAATCAATGAAGTCAAGATGAGCCCAAGAGAAAATTTACCCAAACCAACATACCGCTGTCTAAAGCATTGCAACACATGTTAAGGATGAATCTGATTACGTTGATAGAATCTCATCCAAACCACAAAACTTCTTCTCCTAATTGCAATCCTGATGCAAGGTGTGCCTATCATTCCGGCAGTCCTGGACATGATACTAACGGTTGTTGGGTGCTAAAATATAAGATTCAAAATAAGATTTATGCAAAGGAGATTGGATTCGATTCCTCTAAGACTCCCAACGTGATCACCGATCCCAAGCCGAATCATAATTAGGATCATATTAATGTTATGGAATATGTTGATAGAAGCAACGACCTGAATAACTGGATTTCCCCTACTGACAATGAAGGAAGATTTTTCATTCGAATTTTTATTTTTAATTTCTTTGTTTGCTCAAACAATTACTGTCATGTCAAACTTTGGTTTTCCCATTAATGCATTGCACATTTTTGTCTTGAATTATTTCATTTTCACTATATTTAAACTGCTTTCTTACTTTGTTTTGTGATATTCAACTCTCTATTAAAAGAAATAAGCCTTTAGAGGGAGGATGACAAAAACGATACCATAATCTCTATAGTATGCTTTTGGATAGATCTTGCTGACGATGTACAAGCGTTGTTTCAAACCCTAAACATTGGAGTTATAAAGAAGATAATTCCTAGCCAACCCCTTTGAGCCTAAGAAGTAGGAGTTTTCTTTTTCACACAAATAAAAACCTTTAATCATAACCTAGGGAAGAGTAGTTTCTCAGTTAATTCAAATATGCATTAAGTCGTAAGCTTTCACTTCGTACACAACAAGTAGTATCGAAGACATCCTTCCAAATCAAAAGACAGTGATGGTTCCCTGTAAAACAGGCATTCATTATTTCTCAAAATAAAAGCCTACTAAGTCAAAACCTATGAAGGATACTTAGGAAAAAAATGGGGCATCCCACTGACGGTAATCACAGAAGAAACAATTCAGGCAAAACTTACGGATAATTAAGTCAAAAGAGGTCACCACAAATCCTCAACAAAAGAAAAAAAATGTTATAAAAAATGACTGCCTTCTTAAATAAACTTCCAGTATCTGAACCATCACCAAAATATCATTCCAGACTCAATTGGAATCTAAACGCACAATTAATTGAGTATAGGAATGAAGAACATCACTGAAAATGGGTTGGGAACAAATAATTTTTGATCATTTTTTCCTTTTCTTCTTAAACTGTTAACCAGGCCACGTTACAACCCATAAAAGTCCTAACTGAAACATAGGTTAGTTCGAAAGCATATCGTTACTAAAGGTATCCTGACTCCTATAGGGCTTACTATAAAACCTGAGTTGAATTCATATTCTTACAAAATACTGTTTTTACTAAAAATGCATTTTCAAAACTTCAAGACAGACATATGCTTTGCATTTTTTAAGGTCAGTTGATGCTTTATGACACCATGCAGCGGCCCCGTACAACTTCTTGATTGACTCAAGGGTTACGGGTACCATCCAAAGTGCCACATCAACGTAGCTACTTCTTCAACCGTGTCGGTATACCCCAACATAGCTCCCTCACAGTTTATTGCTACTTACCTACAAGGTGTCTCCCGATTCCGGTGTAGGATCAAATAACCCAAAAAGATTCCATAAATATAAAGCAAGCAAGACAATCAAGAGAAAGCAATTAAATATGACCTAGATCCTAAGTTTTACCCCACTTTATATTTTAGTCCCCAACAGAGTCGCCAGTTCTGTGATACGGTGGTAGAACCGACTGTTAATACTGGTTTGCGTTTTTTGTTTGCAAATGTCGTGGTAAGAAAGAGTTGCCACTGACTTTTATTTTATCTAATCAGGAAAAGGAAAAAGAACAGAAAAACCTTTTTTGATATGTTTCTGAGTACGGGGGGTAGATTATAGAAAGGGAATGTGTTAGCACCTGTGATCGGTGGAAATAGAACTGACTGTTTTGGAATGCTGGTTCGCGTTTGCGTTTCGCAAAATGTCGCGGTAAGCAAGAGTCGCCACCGTCTTTTATTTTCTCCAACAAGGAAAGGACAAAAGCACAGCAAAATTCCTTTTCGAGATGTTTCTCGGGTTCGGGAGGTAGATTATAGAAAGGGAAGGTGTTAGCACCCTTTCTATCTGTGGTTATCCACGGGCTCTTAGGTACTTGCTCACTATGTTTTCAAAATGTTTTGCTTTTCTTGTGTTTGTGGGTTTTGAAAAAGTTTTGTTTGAAAACTCCGATTTAACTCTTGTATCTGTCCTCAAGAGTGTATGAAGTGTTGTTTGAAAACTTTTGTCAGAAAAGTGTAGGTGTGAAAAGTATTTTTGTTTTGAAAGAGCAAGTATCCTTTAGACAGTGCCATCCCACTATTGAGAAGTAGGTAGCACCGTCGTTGGAGTTTTCGGGTCAATTCGATTATAGGGACATGTGGTCACTAAAGCAATAGTAGGCCGCCTTAGCGTTAACCCTAATGTCTTAGATTGTTTTATCCGAGGCAACCGTTTCGAGGCAACTTTGATCTTTAGACAAGAGGGCAATCTCTAAAACTTCCTATACTCAATGACCACGTCGAGGCAACCAAGTGAGGCGTACCCTAGGAGTGGCATGTGCGAGTGTGTCAGGTTTCAGTTTATGTTATCTTTGTACATGTTATGGTGAGCTACGATTGATTTTAATTTTAAGAGAGATCTTGACATGCATAGCCTAGTTAGCATACATCTAGCAGTTAAAAATTGCGGAAAATAAAACTAAGCTATTACAAGGCGTCGGGTATTTATATCGCCAAAAACAAACCCTTGAAAAAGTAAATTGCGGGAAATTAAATGAAAGCGATAAAAGATCCTAATTAAAGCTATTACATCTTCAGAGCAAATACATAATTGAATAAAAATATGGATAAAAAATAATCATACGCGCGAAAAAAATTGGATCGGAGAGTTTTTAGGGTTTTGACCGTTTTTTGAGAAAGAAAGAGATTTTTTTGTTATTTTGCATTAAATTAAACCTAAACTAATTAATTAATTAAAAAAAAAGAAATATTTTTGGTTTTTTTTTAATGTTTTAAAGAAAAAATAAAAAAAGATTAAAATTGTGAAGAAACCCTAATTCTACATTGATTTTAAATTATTGCAAAAAAGTTAGAATTAACCTAATTAAAACTAAGTTAGTTAATTATATTTATTTACAAAAATAATAAAAGGGTGAAATTAATTTTAATAAATAATAATAAAAAATATTATATTTCTTAGTTTTCTGATTTTTATTATGAAAAATAAATTAATTTGTTAGTGAAAATAATAATTAAAATAATTAAAATGAAAGAAATAAAAAAAAAAAAAAGAAAAGAAATAAACTTGTGGGGGGTGTTGGGCCAATTTTGTGGTGTCTTTGGCAATTTCAAGGCCCACTAGCATTTCAGCCACGTTGACTTTGGTGAGTATCCACACGCCTGTTGACTGGGGAGTATGGTGATCTCCCACTCATGTCCATTGGATCTATGCCTGGAGACATCTGGCGCCTGGGGATTGAGGTATATGGTGGACCTCTCTTGTGAAACCTGCATGTGAACATACAAATAAAAAGGGAATAAATGTTTTGGGGGACCTGGGATTCGAACCCAGGTCCCAATGCTCATTGCTTCAATGCCTTTGCCAGCTGAACTGTAACGTGCTTTTGTTAAAGGAATAGATAATGAATATTATATACAAAAACAAATATTATGCTGTAAAACAAGAAATAACGCGCGCCTTTTTTAAATTAGCCAACCAGGTATCAACACCTCATCATCTTCTTCGTTCTTCCTGCATAAATAATATCAAATAGCGGGGGTTTTTAACCCCCACTAACTCCTTCAAGGAAAAATAGCGAATAGCGCCACAATACATATAAATATTTCGCGAGGTATTGGTCTTGTTCGTCTTGGCCTCACGATTTCAGTCATGTATCTCACTAGTCCCAATTTTTCTTGGATTGAAAAACCCTATTTGAAAGCTCAAGAACCCTAGAAATTTGATCATGGCATCTCACGATTCAGGGCATTACAGTTCAATTCAATTATGCCATTAGCTTTGTATGATCTCTAACAACACAAATCAATCACAAAAACATGTTAAATATGCATGATTTAAGAAATACGATTTTGAATAAAAGGTGCAAACCGTAAAACTGTAATCAGTGATTTCTTCAGCTTTGATGCCTGGATTTAATTGCAAATCACTCCTGACACTTCCTGCAATGTGTTTGAATGAATAGAACGCCTTGAATTGGCCTAGATTGCAAGAATAGGTTTTCAATTTTCTTGGAATTTCTTGAAATTGTATGGGGTGTTTCTGCAGCTTTCAATCGTGTTTTAGGTCAGGGTTAGCTTGCATATGTATAAGGCAATTGAATTAGGTCAAGAGCTGGGCCAATATCCATGTGCATTGATGATTGAATCCTTGATTGAAAATCAAATATTCTTGATTTTTCATGATTGAACAATGTTGCCAAATTTGGATTTCTTTGTATCTTTGACTTGTGCACGAATTTGCCAGCATGTTTAGGTCATATTTGCTTCACAAAAAGATTTAAAAATCAAATCTTGTATTTTCTTATGATTTAAATTAATTAAATGAATTAATATTAATTAAAAATCCAATTAATCAATAAAAATAAGAAAATAAATCCAATTAATCTTGATGGGTCGTGCATAGGTCATGGGTGAAGTTTCAAGAATAGATTTGAGGCCCATTAGCAAAAAGAAGGTGTTTTGAGCAAAGTTGACTTTTGCAAATTCATGAAAATGTCCCAACTTCTCCAATGCACATCTTGCTCAATTTTGATCATATGACCATGTTCTTGGACATTTTGAAAAGCTCTTGAAGTCCTCTAACCAATGCCTTTGGTCCCGTGTCATTTGCATTTAGCAATCTCATGTTATGGCCTTTGACTCAAAGTGTACTTTTGTTGACTTTTGAATTTGACCTATAATGTAAACATTGGTAACTTTTTGTGAGTTCATTTTCTGATCTTGGAGTGTGAAGATGGATTGTAGGAAATTGAATCCTATTCAAAATGAGCATTGGATGGGGTTTTTCTGACAAACCATGAAAACGTTATGCCCTAGTCAAGATACAGTTGACTTTTCTGTTGTCCAAAAATAGTAACTTTTGCATCTTGGTGATTTTTGAGCTATTCTTGTGGAATCATGATCAAGATTGATCAAATGATGATTGTGAACTTAAAATAAGAATGTTGACAAAAAATCTGACTTTTGACTGCTAAATGACCATTTTGCCCTTGTAGTTGACTGTAGATCAAATGGAACTTTTGACTGTGCAAATTGGCACTGTGAGTCTTGAAACTTGGCATGTAGGTGCTTGAGGATGTATATAGGCCTATGAGACTTGATTGAACCATTGGAAACCTCAAATTACTTGAAAGAACCAAAACCCTAATTTCAGCTGTCTTAGGAGGTGTCTTGACTGTCTAGCTTTTGGGCAATCTTGAGCAATTTGAGGATCATTCTTTGACCAATCTTGAGGATTATGGGAGGGAAAATTTTGGGGTACAACAGTTTCCCCTGTTCAATCTTCTTAAACCTGAGGAGGTAGATTGGCTTGCGTGCCTTTCGTGATCCGAAGGTGGAAGATGATTGAACACTAAAGTGCCCAGAAATTTGCACTCGCATGGTGTAGTATCAGCAATGTGATGTCGGGAATGGGCTTACAGATGCCATTTGGAGATGATGGATAGCAGGATGGGCTTACAGATGCCATCTGGAGATTGTTGGTAGGTGGTTTTGTCTTCGTTGACATGTTGTCTTCATTGACGGGTTGTCTTCATTGACGGGTTGTCTCTATTGACGAGTTGTCTTCATTGACGAGTTGTCTCTATTAACGAGTTGTCTCTTTTGACGGGTTTCAGAAAAATCTTTAGGAATCAACTTAGCTGATTTTGTCTCCATTGACTGTGTTAGCATCAGAAAAATCTTTAGGAATCGATTTAACTGGTTTTGTCTCCATTGGCGGGCTTTGCCTCAGAAAAATATTTAGGAATCAATTTAACTGATGTTGTCTCCTTTGACTGAATTGGCATCAGAAAAATCTTTAGGAATCGATTTAACTGGTTTTGTCTCCATTGACTAGCGTCAGAAAAATCTTTAGGAATCGATTTAACTGGTTTTGTCTCCTTTGACTGAATTAGCATCAGAAAAATCTTTAGGAATCGATTTAACTGGTTTTGTCTCCATTGACTAGCGTCAGAAAAATCTTTAGGAATCAATTTAACTGGTTTTGTCTCCATTGACTGGCTTCAGAAAAATCTTTAGGAATCGATTTAACTGGTTTTGTCTCCATTGACTAGCGTCAGAAAAATCTTTAAGAATCGATTTAACTGGTTTTATCTCCATTGACTGGCTTTGCCTCAGAAAAATCTTTAGGAATCGATTTAACTGGTTTTGTCTCCATTGACTGAATTTGTCTCCTTTGACTGTATTAGCATCAGAAAAATCTTTAGGAATTGATTTATCTGGTTTCGTCTGCTTTGACATAGCTGAGTATTTAACTGTATCTTTCCTGAAAGGTAATGGTCAGTCATATGCAATGCATGATATGGATCGAGCAATGATGTTCTCAACATAAATGAGATCGTATGGTATGATGCGTATGTGCATGTATCATGATGTATGAAGATGTGATGTTTTAGCTGGGGAAAATAAATCCCGGAGCTACTGGAGAATAGAGTTGAATTCTTCGTTTCCGCTGGGGATGATGAAGATGATTGTGAGAATAAACCTGCAGGAGAGAAGAACTCCGTTGGGGAATAAACTTGATGAAAAGATTACTCTGCGGGGAATTACTCTGCTGAGGATTTTAATGATAACTCCGCTGGGGATAGAAAGAACTTCGCTGGGGATGATCTTTCCGTTGCAACTTGCTGAGGATAACCCAGTTAGACTCTTGTGGGGATAACCTATGAATTTGGATGGGGAGAGATATTTGTACTCTGTAGGGGACAAGCTTCCAGAATCTATTGGGGAGATGATTCAACTCTGGCGGGGAAGCTTTTTTAGACTGCACTGGGAAATGGCTCCACTGGGGGTATCTTGTATTCCGCCGAGGAACATTCTTATACTCTATCGAGGAATATTAAGACTGCCGGGGACGCTCTTTACGCTTGCTGGGGGAATATCTTTATACTCCGCTGGGGAATATTAAGACCTACTGGGGATACCCAACTTTTCGGGCTGATGGTAGACCAACTCTGCTTGGGGAGAGTATTACTGATTCGTTCATGATTACGAGTCTCAGTGGGGGAGAGCTACCATTACTGTTTTATTCTGCGGGGAGTGACTGTATCTTGGTCATATTCTTCAGCTGAATATACCTTGGTACCTCGGTGGACAGAGCAACCAGATTGCTTAGACAATTCTTATTGCCCCTACTTCTGATGTCACCCGTAATTAGTCCTTTGTTTCGCATGCAAATATTTGTGATCAACAATTAATGTCAAATGCATATATCAAAAATGAACATTGGACGTTCTTTGCAGGACAAAACAGATAAAGGAAAAAAACAATTTGCAGTTTGTCTGAAAAATGAACTTGTATTGATTTTGAAATTTGCCTGTAAATAGACGTTTTTGTACAAGAGGCTGACGTCCTAGTAAGAGAACGCCGCCGAGAAAATGGAATTTATACAATTTGTGAAAAGAAAACAAAACAGCTATGTGAATAATCCCACTGGGTTCCAACTCTACTATCGCCTTCATGTCTCCAAGCATCTCATCACTTTGCTGCTTAGTTGGAGATGAATATGATTGATTGGTGCCGTCCGATCCTGATAGTTGATACCGAAGTCTGGATGCGGGGTGATCCAATGAGACATAGTGTTACGCTTATCCCTAACTTTTTCCTGGACCGCCCTTTCGGGTTTTCAGTCCACCGGGAAACCCTTTTTTGCCCAAGCCGCCTTTTCAGGTTTTCGACTTGTCAGGTGTACAGATTTTTTTAATTTTCATCCCTTATTTTTGCCCGAACCCTTTTGGTTTGCCTGGAAGCCCTTATTTTTTCCTAGGCCAGTCGACCTAGCGGGTCTTTAATCATGCGTAGTATCTTTTTACTATGTCTGCATTGGCGGGGTGAGGAAGGTCGTCACCATCCATGGTGGTTAGAATCATCGCTCCTCCTGAGAAGATGTTCTTAACCACAAATGGCCCTTCGTACGTAGGGGTCCATGTGCCCCTGGGATCCCCTTGAGGTAGGATGATGCACTTGATTACCAGGTCTCCGACTTGATACTCTTGTCGTCTGACTTTCTTGTTAAATGCCTTAATCATCCGTTTTTGGTACGTCTGACCATGACAAATAGTAGTGAGTCTCTTTTCGTCGATTAGGTTTAGTTGATCAAGCCGGGTCTAGATCCAGTCATCTTCGCTTAAACCCCGCATCCTTCATGATTCAGAGAGAGGGTATCTGAACTTCAATGGGCAGGACTGCCTCCATGCCGTATACCAAGGAGTAGGGTGTTACCCCTGTTGACGTCCGTGCTGAGGTACGGTACCTATGAAGAGCAAATGGTAACATCTCGTGCCAATCTTTGTAGGTCACTGTCATCTTCTGCACAATCTTCTTAATGTTCTTATTAGCCGCTTCTACAGCCCCATTCATCTTCGGCCGGTAAGGAGAAGAGTTGTGGTGCTGTATCTTGAATTGCTCGCAGAGCTCAGTGATCATCTTGTTGTTAAGATTGGTACCATTATCCGTAATGATCCTCTCTGGTACACCGTATCGACAGATCAAGTTGTGCCGAATGAACCGTGCCACGACGTTCTTGGTTACGGTAGCAAAGGAAGCTGCTTCGACCCACTTTGTAAAGTAATCAATTGCTACCAGGATGAACCGATGCCCGTTGGATGCCGTAGGTCTGATCTCGCTGATCATATCAATGCCCCACATTGCAAAAGGCCAAGGTGCCGTCAAGACGTTCAAAGGAACTGGAGGAATGTGCACCTTATCAGCATAGATCTGGAACTTGTGACACGTCCGAGAATGTTGATAACAGTCGGCTTCCATTGTGGACCAGTAATATCCTGCCCGAAGGATTTTCTTTGCCATGGTATGTCCACTGGAATGAGTTCCGAAGGTACCTTCATGCAGCTCTGCCATGATCCTTTCTGCCTCAATCTTATCCACACAACGCAGTAAGGTTGAATCATGGTTTCGTTTGTAAAGAACGTCATTGCTGATGAAGAACCTTGCCGCGAACCTTCTCAGAAACTTCTTGTCATTAACGGATGCACCCTCGGGGTATTCCTGGGCTTCAAGATACCTCTTTACTTCATGATACCAGGGCTTTTCTGTTACCTCTTCGGTCTCAAGATCACAACAATGTGCAGGTTCATCTAATTTCCAAATAATGATCCGGGGAGCCTCGTAGTCCCATTTGACTTTTAACATAGAAGACATCGTAGCTAATGCGCCCGCCAACTGATTCTCTTCTCTTGGGAAGTTTTCAAAGGTTATTTCCTCGAAATGGGGAAGCAACGTCAATACATACTCCTTGTAAGGAATAAGATTTGATGTTTCGTTTCCCACTCGCCTTTGATCTGACTGATCACGAGAGCGGAATCTCCGAAGACACTCAGAAACTTGATCCTTAGGTCAATTGCAGCTCGAAGACCGATGATGCATGCTTCATACTCCGCCATGTTGTTGGTGCAGTTGAAACATAGTCGGGCGGTAAGTGGAGTATGTGAGCCTTTAGGAGATATGATCACAGCACCAATGCCATTACCCAAAGCGTTTGAGGCTCCGTCAAAGTGCATAGACCATCGGGATCCTTCCTCAGGTCCTTCATCCGGTCCAGGTATCTCGCAATCAGTTACTACCATGATATTCTCGTCTGGAAATTCAAAGTTCATAGATTGGTAATCATCCACTGCCTGATGTGCCAAATGGTCCGCCAACACACTTCCTTTGATTGCTTTTTGAGTCGTGTACTGGATGTCATATTCAGTCAACATCATCTGCCATCTGGCTATTCTTCCGGACAAGGTAGGCTTTTCGAAGATATACTTGATTGGATCCATCTTTGAAATCAACAGAGTAGTATGAGTCAACATATACTGTCTCAGCCGGCGAGCAGCCCATACCAAAGTGCAGCAAGTTTTCTCGAGCAGTGAGTATCGGGTCTTACAGTCGGTAAAATTTTTGCTAAGGTAATAAATAGCATGCTCTTTTCGGCCAGACTCGTCATGCTGACCCAGCACACATCCCATTGAGTTGTCAAGTACTGTCAAGTATAAGATTAGAGGTCTCCCTTCAACTGGTGGCATTAGAATGGGTGGCTCTTGGAGATACTCTTTGATTCTTTCGAAAGCGGCCTGACATTCATCGTTCCAACGCACTACTTGATCTTTCTTCAGTAGCTTGAAGATTAGATCACAAGTGGCAGTTAGGTGCGAGATGAATCAGGAAATGTAGTTCAGCCGTCCTAGAAAGCCTCTGACTTGTTTCTCTGTCTTGGGAGTTGGCATATCTTGTATGGCTTTCACTTTGGCAGGGTCCACTTGAATACCTTTGTCGCTTACGATGAAATCTAGTAGCTTTCCAGATCTCATCCCGAAGGTGCACTTGTTCGGGTTTAACCTCAATTTGTACAACTTCAACCGGTCAAACAGCTTATGTAGATGGTCTAGGTGTTCCTCCTCAGTCTGGGACCTCGCAATCATATCGTCGACGTATACTTCAATCTCATGATGGATCATGTCATGAAACAAAGCAACCATGGCGCGTTGATATGTTGCCCCAGCATTTTTCAACCCAAAAGGCATGACCTTGTAACAGAAGGTGCCCCACTGAGTAACAAAAGTGGTCTTCTCCATGTCTTCGGGAGCCATCTTGATTTGATTATAACCGGAGAAACCGTCCATGAAGGAGAATACCTTATGCTGAGCAGTGTTGTCAACCAGAACGTCAATGTGAGGCAGAGGGAAGTCATCCTTAGGGCTCGCCCTGTTCAAATCTTTGTAGTCAACACACATTCTGACCTTACCATCTTTCTTCGGAACCGGAACCACATTGGCGACCCACTGAGGGTAAGAAGTTACTGCTAGAAAACCGGCGTCAAATTGTTTCATAACCTCAGCTTTGATTTTCTCGGACATCTCTAGACGCATACGGCGAACCTTCTGTTTTACCGGAGGGCATTCTTCCTTGGTAGGCAGGTGATGAACCACAATGTCGGTATCCAACCCAGGCATATCTTCGTAAGACCAGGCAAAGAATTCCACGTAGTCATGCAGCATCTGAATCAATCGTTGTTTCACACTAAGCTCCAGATTTGCACCGATCTTGACTTCCTTCCTGTGTGTCTCAGTACCCAAATTTACCGTTTCCACTGGCTCTTCATATGGCCGAATGGCCCTCTCTTCCTGGAGTAGCAGTCTTGCAAGCTCACCAGGAACTTCGCAATCATCTTCACCTTCGTCTTCGGCTAAGTTGATCGGATTTTCGAAGTCATAACTGGAAGTAGCAGAGTCGTTACCAGTGAGATCCAGAGTGGATTGGGACCTGTATATGTGAGTGTGTGTAAATAGCTGTTTTGCAATATATAATAAAGAAATACAAGGAGCGCAAGATTTGAAATGCAAAAAACGTCCAATGCTTTTATTAATGATATATGAAAATGACACACAAAAGCCCTCACAAATGAAGCCACAGTGCCCCGAGTAAGACACCAGGCCATAAAGTTTCACAATATTGTTTGTTACAAATTCAAAACAAAGGAGTTCATTACTGAGCAACAAAAGTAATAGGGATGAAGTCTTTCGCTTTCCAGTTGTTTGGTCCACCGTTGGTCATAGGGTAGATCCAGCTGTCGAATTCAAATTCCTCCACGTCATCTTCAATGGCATTTACTCCATGTTTGGGCATGGGGGCAGTCACAACATTAGGCCTCTCGGGCGCCTCGAACTCAACCTCCTTTGCATCGATTAGGTCCTGAACCTTATTCCTCAAAGTCCAGCAATCATTCGTATTATGCCCCGGGCTATCAGAGTGATAAGCGCAACGGGCGTTAGGATTGTACTTTGGAGAAGTAGTATTCGGATTCTTTGGGGCTTCCCTTAGAGTTACCAAATTGGTTGTCAGTAACTGCGGCAATATCTGGGACAAGGTCATGCTGATACGGGTGAACTGCCTTTTAGGTCTCTCTTCCCTTTGTTGGTTGTGATGCTGAGGAGCACCAGCAGGTTTTGAAATGACCACCGCGTTGACAGCTTGGCGGTGTTCAGATCTATTTGGTCTCCTTGAACCATAGATAGCACTTGATTCTTTCCTGAAGGGTTTCTTTTTAGTGCTCGAGGAGGCACCTTTCTGTATCTTCCCAGACTTGATACCAGCTTCAATTCTCTCACCAGTCAAGATAAGGTCTATAAACCCGGCTGAAGAGTTTCCAATCAAATGGTTGAAGAACGGACCAGACAGGGTCCCCAGAAACATATCAACCAGCTCACGATCAGTCAAAGGTGGTTTCACCCTTCCGGCAAGGTCTCTCCATTTTTGGGCGTACTCTTTAAACCCTTCACCCGTCCCTAGTGACATACCCTAGATTTGGGTATGCGTGGGAGCAAGGTCGGAATTATATTGATACTGCTTATAGAACGCAGTAGCCAAATCTTCCCAGTTGCGGATACTGGCCCCATCCAGCTGATAGAACCATTCGAGTTGAGTCTCTGAAAGACTATCCTGAAAGAAATGGATCCACAAATTCTTGTCAGCAGTGTAAGGTTGGATCTTCCTTACATATGACCGGAGGTGCAGTTTTGGACAGGAGGCTCCGTCATATTTGGCAAAAGCAGGTGCCTTGAACTTATGGGGAATCACCACCCCAGAGGATAAGCCTAGGTCTCCAAAGTCCAACCCGGGCACATTCTGTATCTCCATGGTGCTTAAGCGGTCCTCCAACTGTTTATACCTATCCTCAGCAGGAGGGTACTGTTCTTCATCATAATCCGTCTCGTTGTCGGAGACTACGGGACTAGGAACCCTTCTCTCTTGTGGACTGTCTTTCCCTACTGATGAGGTAGTCAGCTCAACCTCATTCTGCAATCCATTCCCAAATCTGCGTCCAGTGTTGAACAAAACGGTCCTCTTCTTCTTCTTCTTCCTCTCTTTCAGAATCAGAGTCTTCAAATCCTGTTGACCCTGGGCTAGGCTCATAACCAACTCTTGGAATTGGGCATTCTGGGCCTGGAGGGCCTTGATAGCTTGTTCAGTGGAAGGTTCAGTAGACATGATGATTGCTGAAATAAACAGCGAAGAAGATAAGAGACCCGTAATGGTACCTGTAATGCAATGATATGTATGTTATATGTATGCAATGTTTTCAAGGATCTCGCGGGGTAAACAAGAAAATTGTTAGAATTTGAATTTTGTAGCTTGACTGAAGGAACTTCATGTTGCTGAGAGTCCTTCTTCAAGGGTCAAGGCTCACCATATCGAGTGGGTCATAGCCCCTGACTCAAGTTATCGTGTTTTGATCTCCAAACAACCTTGGCTAGAGGAAAATAAATCCCCTTTGCCCCTTGCTAGGCATTTGGTTCATCATGACCTGCATCACAAACCCTTGAGATCCTTGAAATGGGTTAGTCCTTATGCAGGATGTATGCAATGTTATGATGTCATGATGTTATGATAAAGGCACACCACAAGTATTCACAAAAGGCAAACATGGTAAAGGCACACAAGTCACACAAGAGAGCCCTTAGATTTCAGGCTGGCATGAAGTTTAGGTACTACCCTCTTTCAGTTTCAGTTGGTTAAGACCTGTCCTAAAAATAGTAATCGGGTTCTAGAGGATCTCAATATCACTGACTACCCTCAATCGGTCATAATTCCAGTTTGGTAACCTTTTTTTGCGGCCGAAACCATCACGAGAGTTTAGCCTCAATGAGCGTAGCATACTGCTACTGTTCTATGGCCAAGTTGGTCAATTTAAGGTTCTAAGGTCAGTTGGTGCTTAATGACTCCTCAGAAGACCCATATTCTCCTCGTTCCAACACAAGGGATATTGGTACAGACCAAGGTGTCACACCAATGTATCTACTGCTTCACCCGTGTAGGTCTACGTCGGACAGGTCCCTCACAGTTTATTGCTACTTACCTAAAAAGGGGTACCCCCAGATCCGGGTTAGGATCTATGAAACTCCGATACAAGCCCACAAAATTTAAAGCATACAGAGCAATACAATTGAAAACATGGTGATCTAATCCTAAGGTATACCTCACTTTTAAGTCCCCAGCAGAGTCGCCAGTTCTGTGATCGGTGGAAATAGAACTGACTGTTTTGGAATGCTGGTTCGCGTTTGCGTTTCGCAAAATGTCGCGGTAAGCAAGAGTCACCACCGTCTTTTATTTTCTCCAACAAGGAAAGGACAAAAGCACAGCAAAATTCCTTTTCGAGATGTTTCTCGGGTTCGGGAGGTAGATTATAGAAAGGGAAGGTGTTAGCACCCTTTCTATCCGTGGTTATCCACGGGCTCTTAGGTACTTGCTCACTATGTTTTCAAAATGTTTTGCTTTTCTTGTGTTTGTGGGTTTTGAAAAAGTTTTGTTTGAAAACTCCGATTTAACTCTTGTATCTGTCCTCAAGAGTGTATGAAGTGTTGTTTGAAAACTTTTGTCAGAAAAGTGTAGGTGCGAAAAGTATTTTTTTTTTGAAAGAGCAAGTATCTAAGAACCTCTACCTACTCAAAAGAAATTAAGCTGTGTAAATGTCCTTTAGACAGTGCCATCCCACTATTGAGAAGTAGGTAGCACCGTCGTTGGAGTTTTCGGGTCAATTCGATTATAGGGACATGTGGTCACTAAAGCAATAGTAGGACACCTTAGCGGTAACCCTAATGTCTTAGATCGTTTTATCCGAGGAAACCGTTTCGAGGCAACTTTGATCTTTAGACAGGAGGGCGACCTCTAAAACTTCCTATACTCAATGACCACGTCGAGGCAACCAAGTGAGGCGTACCCTAAGAGTGGCATGTGCGAGTGTGTCAGGTTTCAGTTTATGTTATCTTTGTACATGTTATGGTGAGCTACGATTGATTTTAATTTTAAGAGAGATTTTGACATGCATAGCCTAGTTAGCATACATCTAGCAGTTAAAAATTGCGGAAAATAAAACTAAGCTATTACAAGGCGTCGGGTATTTACATCGCCAAAAATAAACCCTTGAAAAAGTAAATTGCGGGAAATTAAATGAAAGAGATAAAAGATCCTAATTAAAGCTATTACATCTTCGGAGCAAATACATAATTGAATAAAAATATGGATAAAAAATAATCATACGCGCGAAAAAAATTGGATCAGAGAGTTTTTAGGGTTTTGACCCTTTTTTGAGAAAGAAAGAGATTTTTTTTTATTTTGCATTAAATTAAACCTAAACTAATTAATTAATTAAAAAAAAGAAATATTTTTGGTTGTTTTGAATGTTTTAAAGAAAAAATAAAAAAAAGATTAAAATTGTCAAGAAACCCTAATTCTACATTGATTTTAAATTATTGCAAAAAAGTTAGAATTAACCTAATTAAAACTAAGTTAGTTAATTATATTTATTTACAAAAATAATAAAAGGGTGAAATTAATTTTAATAAATAATAATAAAAAATATTATATTTCTTAGTTTTCTGATTTTTATTATGAAAAATAAATTAATTTGTTAGTGAAAATAATAATTAAAATAATTAAAATGAAAGAAATAAAAAAAAGAAAAGAAAAGAAATGAACTTGTGGGGGGTGCTGGGCCAATTTTGTGGTGTCTTTGGCAATTTCCAGGCCCACTAGCATTTCAGCCACGTTGACTTTGGTGATTATCCACACGCCTGTTGACTGGGGAGTATGGTGATCTCCCACTCATGTCCATTGGATCTATTCCTGGAGACATCTGGCGCCTGGGGATTGAGGTATATGGCGGACCTCTCTTGTGAAACCTGCATGTGAACATACAAAGAAAAAGGGAATAAATGTTTTGGGGGACCTGGAATTCGAACCCAGGTCCCAATGCTCATTGCTTCAATGCCTTTTCCAGCTGAACTGTAACGCGCTTTTGTTAAAGGAACAGATAATGAATATTATATACAAAAACAAATATTATGCTGTAAAACAAGAAATAACGCGCACCTTTTTTAAATTAGCCAACCAGGTATCAACATCTCATCATCTTCTTCGTTCGTCCTGCATAAATAATATCAAATAGCGGGGGTTTTTAACCCCCACTAACTCCTGCAAGGAAAAATAGCGAATAGCACCACAGTACATATAGATATTTCGCGAGGTATTGGTCTTGTTCGTCTTGGACTCACGATTTCAGTCATGTATCTCACTAGTCCCAATTTTTCCTAGATTGAAAAGCCCTATTTGAAAGCTCAAGAACCCTAGAAATTTGATCATGGCATCTCACGATTCTGGGCATTACAATTTAATTCAATTATGCCATTAGCTTTGTATGATCTCTAACAACAC
Source organism: Vicia faba (assembly GCA_948472305.1). NCBI lineage: Eukaryota > Viridiplantae > Streptophyta > Magnoliopsida > Fabales > Fabaceae > Vicia > Vicia faba. The sequence continues at coordinate 1,395,118,267 of OX451736.1, read as the reverse complement.
AAATCAATCACAAAAACATGTTAAATGTGCATGATTTAAGAAATACGATTTTGAATAAAAGGTGCAAACCGTGAAACTGTAATCAATGATTTCTTGAGCTTTGATGCCTGGATTTAATTGCAAATCACTCATGACACTTCCTGCAATGTGTTTGAATGAATAGAACGCCTTGAATTGGCCTAGATTGCAAGAATAGGTTTTCAATTTTCTTGGAATTTCTTGAAATTGTATGGGGTGTTTCTGCAGCTTTCAATCGTGTTTTAGGTCAGGGTTAGCTTGCATATGTATAAGGCAATTGAATTAGGTCAAGAGCTGTGCCAATATCCATGTGCATTGATGATTGAATCCTTGATTAAAAATTAAATATTCTTGATTTTTCATGATTGAACAATGTTGCCAAATTTGGATTTCTTTGTATCTTTGACTTGTGCACGAATTTTCCAGCATGTTTAGGTCATATTTGCTTCACAAAAAGATTTAAAAATCAAATCTTGTATTTTCTTATGATTTAAATTAATTAAATGAATTAATATTAATTAAAAATCCAATTAATCAATAAAAATAAGAAAATAAATCCAATTAATCTTGATGGGTCGTGCATAGGTCATGGGTGAAGTTTCAAGAAGAGATTTGAGGCCCATTAGCAAAAAGAAGGTGTTTTGAGCAAAGTTGACTTTTGCAAATTCATGAAAATGTCCCAACTTCTCCAATGCACATCTTGCTCAATTTTGATCATATGACCATGTTCTTTGACATTTTGGAAAGCTCTTGAAGTCCTCTAACCAATGCCTTTGGTCCCGTGTCATTTGGATTTACCAATCTCATGTTATGGCCTTTGACTCAAAGTGTACTTTTGTTGACTTTTGAATTTGACCTATAATGTAAACATTGGTAACTTTTTGTGAGTGCATTTTATGATCTTGGAGTGTGAATATGGATTGTAGTAAATTGCATCCTATTCAAAATGAGCATTGGATGGAATTTTTCTGACAAACCATGAAAAAGTTATGCCCTGGTCAAGATACAGTTGACTTTTCTATTGTCCAAAAATAGTAACTTTTGCATCTTGGTGATTTTTGAGCTATTCTTGTGGAATCATGATCAAGACTTGATCAAATGATGATTGTGAACTCAAAATAAGAATGTTGACAAAAAATCTGACTTTTGACTGCAAAATGACCATTTTGCCCTTGCAGTTGACTGTAGATCAAATGGAACTTTTGACTGTGCAAATTGGCACTGTGAGTCTTGAAACTTGGCATGTAGGTGCTTGAGGATGTATATAGGCCTATGAGACTTGATTGAACCATTGGAAACCTCAAATTCCTTGAAAGAACCAAAACCCTAATTTCAGCTGTCTTAGGAGGTGACTTGACTGTCTAGCTTTTGGGCAATCTTGAGCAATTTGAGGATCATTCTTTGACGAATCTTGAGGATTATGGGAGGGAAAATTTTGGGGTACAACAACACCCTTTCTATTCGTGGTTTTCCACGGGATCTTAGGTACTTGCTCATTTTGAAAACTGCTTCTGTATGCTTTGTTTTGAAAAGTTTTGTTTTACTTTGTTTTAACCCTTATTTCTGTCCTCAAGAGTCTTACGAAGTTGTTGTTGAAAACTTTGTTTGAAAAGTGTTTGTGTGAAAAATTTTGTTTGACCAAGTACCTAGGAACTAATCTACCTACTCGAAAAAAAAGTCTATTCGTTTTCCTTTAGACAACACTGTCCTATTATTAAGGAATAGGTAGCACCGTCGTTGGATGTTTAAGGGACGTTCGAAGGGACGAAATGGTCTCTGAAGGGAACAAGTAAGGATACCTTAGAATTTCGAAGGAACTATCGTCATAAGATCAATTCGTAGGAAACTCGAGGGACAAGTAGGGACTATGATCTTTATGACGACTTTGAATCGCGGGTCATGGCTAAGGTATCCCTACGTTCGAGGGACACGACCATTATTTCTGAGGAAACCAAGTGAGGCAAACCCTAGGAGTGAGCATGTGCATGTGTTTGATTTCAGTTATTTAGTCTTTGCACAATTAAGGTGATCTACTGTTTTAATTTTATTTGTCTTTTGCATGCAAGCCTATTATCCATACATCTAGACAATTCATAGTTGCGGAAATTAAAAGCGGGAAAGTAAATCTACGCTATTACAAGGCTTTTGTAGATACATAATTATTTTTACCAAAAATAAAGATGCGGAATTGAAACCCTAATTACTATTACAAACCCAGAGCAGTTACAATAATAATAAAAAGGAAATTAAAAAATGCGCGCGGCGAATTAAATGCGAGAATAATTAGCAAAACCTAAAAGATCTAATTGAAAAAATATTTAGGTTATTTGAGAAAAAAATTGAATTATGTACAAATTGAATACTAATTCTAAGTAATTTTAATTATAAAAAATAATTAAATTGCCCTAATTTTGATTAAACTAATTAATTAAAAAAATAAAATATTTTATAAAAAAATGATTTTTTAATGTTCTTGTGATTTTTGATTAAATAAAAAAATGATTTTTGTTATTTTTGTAAAAAAGAAAATAATTAATAAATAACTAAGATAAAAGAAATTAAATAAAGAAAAGAAAAAGAAAAATGTGGGCCTGTATGGAAGCTGAATGGGGGGGGGGGATGTTGCTAAATTGCTTAGGCCCAAAGAGCTGAGCCCAGTCAACACGTTGGATTCAGTGCTGGCCAAAGTGGAGGGTGTACCATGGACCTTGCTGCATGGGACGTTGGATTGGTGATGTAGATGATCCATTGGTTGGATTGCATGGCTGCATGGTGGACGTCTTCATGCGTGGAAAATAGAATCTACATTTAAATGTTGAGAAAATAACAAAATGTAGGGACCTGGGATCGAACCCAGGTCCTCCCACTCAATACCACACACGCCTTGTCATCTGGGCTACAATGTTTAATTGTTAATGTAATGATAAAAATATATAATATATAAAATAAAGTGGATAAATGAATCAAAAAAATGTGCGCCCATTATTCAAATAGGCCAATGATGGTTAGACACGTTAGCTTCTTCTTCCCCTGTCCGTCGTTTTAGGTTTGAAACTTTTACCTACAGATAAACTTCCATGGCTATAGCACTGCAAGTTTCAAAAATTCACAGCAAGCATGATAAATCAATTGTGAGTACATAGATCAATTCGTCTTGATCTCACGAGCATCATGGTACCCTTTTCTTGGGCCAATTTAACTTGTATAAAAAAACCCTAAAATGGCAAGGTAAACCCTAACAATGGCAATTATGAATACATGCATCAAAACACCAATTAAACCATTCAAACACGTTGCAAATATGTCAATGAACACAAATATATCATTAGAACATGTTTATGATGCAAGAATCATTGTAATCGAATTTGAAAAAGGAAGCAAATTGCGTGAGGTCTAGGGGGCGATTATGGGCGTGAGGACGCGTGAAACTGATCGTGTTAGCTTCAGAGAGGCTCCAGGAAACGATTGGGAGTGTTGAAATGCTTTGAATTTCCTTCTAGGTTTGAAACCGATCCACCACTTTTTGTCAATTTTTCAGTTTTATTTCCCAACTCTCACGACCTCCAAACCTTTTTTTTTGGCTTGTGTATGTTCTATATATGTAGTAGAACTGATTAGGTTAACAAAAACAATTTCAATCTCTTGGAATCATGAAGATTGGATTTGATTTTTCTCTTGTATCATATCTTTCTAAATGCATCAAAATCATGCCAATTTGAGCCATTCCACCCTTGCACGATTTTATTTGGTCATTCTAGGTGTATTTGATTTGATTCCTACAAAAAAAACAAATCAAATTCAATCTTTTGTATTGTTTTCCATTTATTTGATTTAATTTGAATTTTAAATAATAAAAAATCAAAATAAAATAAACAATGAAACAAATAATGTGTGGATGCTGATTTGGTTCATGACCATGTCTCTAACAAGATGCAATCATGAGAAACTAGGCCCATTTGAAAAAAAATGCACTTTTCAGCACATTTGACTTTTGGTAATTTTGCAAAAACAATCAACTTTGACAAGGCATATCTCCTCCAATTTTAACCCTAGAGAGGTGTTCTTTGACTTTTTAGAAAGCTTAGGGTGTCTCCTAAACAACCCTTTTGGTTTCATCTCAATTGGATCTTCCATATTCATGCAAGGAGCTTTGGCCCAAAAGGTGTTTTTGTTGACTTTTCAAAAGGACCTATAATGTAGAAATTCATATCTTTTGACGATGCATATTTTGAACTTGTGGGCTGAAGATGAGTTGTAGGTAATTGCATCCTCTTCAAAATGAGCCTTGGATGGAAACTTTTTGATAAAGTATGAAGAAGTTATGCTTGGTCAAATTTTGGTTGACTTTTCCTTAGAAACCCTAATGTAGAAACTTTTGGGTTTTGATGAATTTGGGGCATTACTTGAGGAATCATGATCAACCCTTGATCAAATGATGGATATCACCTCAAAATGTTGATGTTGACCAAAAACCTTGAAGTTTGACTGTATGTGGGCTACAGTTGACTAGTACAGTTGATTTTTAGGCATCTGGGAAATTGACTGAGCAAACTTCTTGTGCAAGGTATGAAACTTGACATGGATGATCTTGAGAACATATTGGGACCATGGAAGGAATTTGGTACCTTTGGAGTTCACACATCTTGATAAAAATGGAAACCCTAGTTTGAGGTACACTGCCTTAGGAGAGAGTTTGTCTGGTCAACTCTTGGGCATCCTTGAGAAATTTGGGGATCTCAATGGGCACGTGTTGAGTAAAATGAGAGGGAAAATTTTGGGGTACAACACATACTTTTTTTCTTGAGAACAAAAACCATAGTCATAGGAACCAACAATCATACCCCTTGTAGTTTTCTCCTTGTTCAATCCAGAAACTGTGTTGCCAATTATCCCTCCAAGGTTGTTCATAAAAATGTGGTTGTGTTGCAGCTGCATTCAACCAAGCTTCATCCTCATCATGATTCAGATGATTACTATGATATCCTAAGACCTCTAAATCCACAAGATGCCACACTAACCCAGAGATACCTTCCAATATACATAAATGCTAAGTTCTTGCAATATAAGTTTGTAATATAAGTTGCAATTTTGACATTATGCAAAACACATCTAGAGGAAAGTTGCATTCACATACTCCCGCTTTTTTATGATAAAAAAAAAGTTTGACGATGCATTTCGTGTGTTAATTTGATGTTCCCCCCAAATATGTGTTATCTATCTTTATCTCCCATATACCTTATCCCCCTTTGACAACATCAAAAAGAGACAAAGCACATCATTAGAAGTATCAACATTTTATATAACAATCGATATATCATACAAATACGGTTTTCAAAGTAAGAGTGTTCATTTATATTCCCCCATATATATATATATATATATATATATATATATATAAATATATATATATATATATATATATATATATATATATATATATATATATATATATATATGGAATGACATAAATAAGGAAAAGCAGGGATGATCACAGGACTGGTAACAGTTTTCGGAGGAGCAATCTCAGGGGAGAATACCCTTCCACTTCGGGTTATTTTGCTGGTTCCCAGAATGTTGCTGATGTCGGGGTCAGCCCTCTTAAAAATTGAGTCTTCATCAGTCAGCCAATTTTGCTTGACACCGTGGTAGTAGACGTCACCCCCATAGTTCCATGGGGCAGTTTTATTTGAGTAGTACGGGATTAGCCATGGCATAGTAATTATGAATGGAGTCACTTTCGGAACAGATGTAATCCTAACGGGTATTTTGGTGGAGACCCTGGGAGGATTGGCGGAAATGGTTACTATTAAAACATCCTTGTAAGCAATGGTTGGAACGAGAGTCTTCTAAAACAAAATCTCTTTGTCATCCATCAGGCGCTGGACACCTGCTTTCAATAAATGACAACCAGTTGGTAGGGATAAACAGAGGTGGCAGCCTTTGCCACAGCCCGGAAATAAACCGACCATCAATAGGTTCCTCTTGACGGTTAGGAGAGGAGTAACAAGCTCATCAACAATAGCAACAAACACATCATCTTCAACATCGTTAACACCACAACCGTGCTTGGGCATAGGAGCGGTGATAACATTTGGGATCTCAGGAGCGTCAAATTCAATTTCTTTTTCCTCGAGAAGGTCTTGCACCTTGTTTTTCAAAGCCCATCAGTCGTTTGTATCATGACCTGGACTTTTTGAATGGTAAGCACAATGGGCATTTGGGTTGTAACGGGGAGAGGCAATGTTGGGATTCTTCGGAGCTTCCCGCAAGGTTACCAGATTAGATTTCAACAAATGTGGCAAGACTTGAGACAATGTCATATTTATCCGGATAAATTGTCTTATCGGTCTTTTTGTTCTAGGCTGATTGTTCCTTTGTTGAGTAGGTGCAAGCTTAGGGATCATGACAGCCCCTACTGTTGGACGGTGTTCAGTTATGTCCTGATTCCTTTGATGGTACACAGCACCAACCTCTTTCTTCCTAGTGAATGGTTTTCTCACAGCACTGGAGGATGCGTCCTTTTGGATCTTCCCACTCTTAATCCCAGCTTCCACTCTTTCCCCGGTCAAGATTAATTCAGTGAAGCCGGCTGAGGAGCTTCCAATTAGATGATTAAAGAAAGGACCGGACAGGGTACCCAGAAACATGTCCACTAGCTCCCTGTCAGACAGGGGAGGCTGGACTCTTCCTTCCAAGTCCCTCCACTTCTGAGCGTAGTCTTTGAAGCCCTCTCTCGAACCCATAGCTAGACTATGGAGTTGGGCATGGGTGGGAGCAAGGTCTGCATTGTACTAATACTACTTATAAAAATCAGCAGCCAGGTCTTCCCAATTATGGATATTGGCCCTCTCTAGTTGATAGAACCAATCTAGATGAGTCTTGGATAGACTATCCTGAATAAAGTGGACCCACAAATCTCTGTCAGCAGTGTGAGGCTGTATCCTCCTCACATAAGATCGGAGGTGCATCTTGGGACACGAAATCCCGTCGTGCTTAGAAAACACTGGTGCCTTGAACTTTGGTGGAATAACAATCCCAAACACCAAACCCAGCTCTTCAAATTCTAGCCCAGGCACTTTCTGAATCTCCATAGCACTTAAGCGATCTTCCAACTGTTTGTATTTGTCGTCAGTTGCAGGATACTTCTCTTCAGAGTAATCAACCACTTCTTCCTCTTCAGATTCTGGATGGTCAGTCACTTCCTTGTTTTTCACTTCTTGATTATCCTTTTAACCTGATGATGTTGCGAAGTCTAGAGTCCGTCTTGCTGGCCCTTGGAACCTTCTTCCCAGATTCAAAACACTGATTGATTTCTTCGCTTTCTTCTTCTTTTCTTTGATCAGTAAAGTTTTCAAATCCTCCCGTCCTTTTGCCAGAGTCAAGAAAATTTATTAAAACTGAGTGTTCTGCACCTTCAGATCTTTTATTGTCTGTTCAATATCCATCTCACTGAAATCAACAATAGAAAGATAAGGATACCTATTTTAAGAAACTTGTTTGTGTTATGATGAATGAAGGTACGTATGCAAATGATTTCAAGGAAATTAGAGATTTAATTTTGCTTTAGACAAAAAGGAACACATGTTATATTAATAAATCAAAGTTTGAGTACATCATGCCTCTTTGGGCTTACAAAGAAATAAAAATACAAAACTTTTAAGACAAAAAAGTTGAACGCATCCTCTTTGGTGCGATGTAGGCTTTTAGACTCCGCTCTTCATGAAGCTGCTTGGTGATTTCCAGAACTTTCTTCTCGCTGGCGTAGAATTGGGCTTCGAAAGTGTCTTCCTCTTACTTAAGTTGTATCCAACCCCTTTGCAAGTCTTCGAGAGAGGCGGGCATGTTAGGATGAAGGATAGTGTATGGGACATCTCCTTCCATAACAGGCTCTATGATAACTGGGAGACTGAAGGGGTAAGGAATCATAATACTTTGAGCACAGGCTCGTACCCATTTGAGATATGGATCAACAGGGATGGAATTCTTGTGCCCCAATGTTTTCCTATCAACTTTGTTTATCATCCCCCAAGCTCGTACAAACATCTGATGGTAGCCTTGATCGTCGCTTTCATAGTCCAACACCACACCTTGGATGAGCATCTCATGAGGACCATCTCTTCGGGCATACCCAAACTATCGTAAAGGTAAGCAAGGGTTGTAAATGATACCCCCCTAACATCAATCAGTGGGACATTAGGGAATTCCCCACAACAGTCAATGATAGAAGTATCTTCTAAGGATCTCGAACACCAATGAATATCTGAATGGGTGAGGGACATCATCCTTTAAGACCATGTCAATCTTTGCTCGTTCTTCAATGTTGATCGAGGTAGGTGTGAAGTGAACCATTTGGCGAGTAGGGGAATACAACACAAGAGAGTACCTCTTTTCTTCATGGTGCGGGCATGGAAGCAATGTAAGATGTCTCCCAGCAAGGTAAGTATAGGATTACGAGAGAGAAAGAATTTGATGGCATTAAAATCTATGAATTGGTCAGAGTTGGGGAATAGAAATAAACCATAAATGAGAAGAGCCAGGACGTCTTCAAAAGCTTGAAAATCCATATCTTCCCAGAATGAATGAGCCTTCTCCAATAGAAACATAGCTAGGAACCCTTTGAACCTGCTTCTTGTCTCCCAATTTGCTATAATGTCGTCTCTCTTCAGATGCAAAGCTTCGGCGATAGCCTCGGGTTTCAGAATCCCTTCTAGACCGGTGAATGGTATCTGATCAAGCACGGGCACCCCTAATAGTAGAGAGAACTCTTCTAGTGTAGGTACCAACTAATAGTCAGGAAAAGTGAAGCAATGATGTATGGGATCAAAGAATTGGAAGAGCACACACATCATCTCCTCTTGGAAATTAGAGGTAGCCAGACTGAGGAGTCGACCATATTTCCTGGTAAAAGGAGAATCTTCGGGCACCCTTGATGCCTACTCTTGGAGCTGAGGGTGTGCTTTTACGCAGCTGATTCAGATGGTGTTCCTTTGGATGGAGTTCATGGCCTACAAAACAAAAACAAAGATAAATTCCAAAATCCTTGAAATGGTTAGTGAGAATGTGTATGATGTTATGATGTTTATGATGTTATGCACAAGTAAGCATATACACACAAGGCAAACAAGTCCTTATTTTTTAGGCTTGCATGGGGTTTGTAGGTAAGTACCCTCTTGATGTCTAGTTGGCTCAACTTGTCCTAGTTAATGGTAACCAGATTCTAAGGGATCTCAATATCACTGACCTTTCTTTTAGGCATTGTCTCAGCTCAATCAATCTTTTCTTGCGGCTGAGATATCCCAAAAGTCTAGTCTTAATGAGTGTAGTATCGAGTATCAACCAATTTTCAGCTTTCCACCGAAATCGGTTATCTCATTATGTCCTAATTGGCCAAGTTTGTTCAATTAAGGTTCTAAGGTTAGTTAGTGCTACATGACGCCACTCAGCGGCCCCGTATTCTCCTCGATTCAACACAAGGGATACCAGTACCCACAAATGCGTCACACTAACGTAGCCATTGCTTTAACCATATCGGTCTACGCTGTACAATTTCCACAATCTATTGCTACTTACCTAAAAAGGTGTCCCAGATTCGGGTAGAGGATCAAAGAAAACCCAAACAAAGAATCATAATATAAAGCACACAATTCAAACAAAGAAAACAAGTAAAGGTGATCTAGCCCTAAGATAACCCCACTTTTAAGTTATTCCCCAGCAGAGTCGCCAGTTCTGTAACGCGGTGGGAGAACTGGCTTGGGTGTTTTGTATTTTATCGCAATTGTGAGGATAGCAAGAGTCGCCACCGACTTTTCTTTTATCCAATAAGGAAAGGCTGAAAAGAACAGGAAAGACCTTTAGAGAAGTTTTCTGAGTTGGGGGGGTAGATTGTGAAAAGGGAAGGTATTAGCATCCTTTTCATCCGTAGTTATCTACGGGCTCTTAGTTGCTTGCTAGATCACTTGCTTTTGTTTGAAAATATGCTTGTGGTGTGAGTTTTGAAAGTATTTTGAAAACGTCTTTGTAATGGTTCTCGTTTCTATAAGAGCGTGTACAAAGTGTTTGCTTTGAAAATAGTTCAAAGAGGTGTTTGTGGAATGTGTTGTTTGAAAGTAATTTTTGAAAAGGTTTCTTTGTAATGGTTCTCGTTTCTATAAGAACGCATACAAAGTGTTTTAACTTTTGAAAATGTTTCAAATGAAAGTGTTAGTGTATAAAATGTTTTTGTTGTGATCAAGCGAGCAACTAGGAGCATCCTACCTACTCAAAAGGCCTAATGTTCTTTTCCTCCTCCTTTAGATGTTGTTATCTTACCATTGATTTGGTAAGAAGCACCATCGTTGGATGTGTAGGGACAGACGCAGGTCAATCGTACAATCATAGAAGGCAACTTGTGAGACGCTTTAGCAATTTTTGTAAGGGACTAGATCGTTTTACCGAAGGCAACATCGAGGGACTACAATATTTTTTATCGAAGGGTCTTTGCCAAAGCGTCCCATACTCGAGGGACATGACTGTTTTTCCGAGGAAACAAACAAGGTTATCCTAGAGGTGCACGTGTGAAAAGTGATTTGTTTTCAAGTTATTTTTATCTTTGATTAGGGTTATCTAGCGGTTGATTTTATCATACATGCCTCATTACTATACATATAAGAAAAACAGTAAATTGCGGACATTAAAATTCTACGCTATTACAGAGCTTTCGAAAATGGGGGTACAAATTTACAAATGGGGATGGGTCGAATCGACGATTAAAAGTCTAAATAGGCATTCAATACAACCAAATCGAATTAAACAATTAATTAAAACTACAACAATCTATGAAGTAAAAATTAATTAACAAAGTATGGAAATAAAATTTTGGTATTTTTGTTTGCGAGAATTTGGAAAGAAAATTAGGAATCTATTCTAGAGGAGAAAATAATTTATTACAAAGAAATTAAGTCGAATTTATGTATATTTTTGGTATTTTATTTGGTGAGAAAAAATTTGAAAAGAAAATAAAGATCTATTCTATATTTTTTTTAATTTTTATCATGTAGAAACTAAATAATTTAAAAGAAAGTTAACTAAACAATAAAATGATAACTAATAAAATTATTCACAAATTTTTCCTAAATTAAATTTAAAACTATGCTAATTAAGAAAATTATCTAACAAAACTACATGATTTATTAAATTAGTAAAAACAAATAAAGCCAAACTAATTATTAAAACAAAAACAAAGTAGAAGGTTGGTGTTAAACTGAATATGGTGGTGTGAGGTAGAAATCCGGAACGGGTAGAAGGGAATTGTAAGGCCCAACAAAAATGAAGAAAGAAATAGGAAACAGTGAAAAAATGAACAAAATGTCCCAGGGGGTCTTGAACCCGGGACCTCACCTTCAAACGACAAAGCCTTAACCATTGTGCCATCTGTTTCATTCATTATTATTATGATATAATTGAAATATAAGGTAAAAATAAAAATGATAATGGGTTTGGGCCAAAAGGCCCAATGGGCCGACCCGGTTGGGAAGAGGAAAAGGAAATTGTTGAACCCTAAAGGTGATTAGAGGCGCTGCTGGTCTATTGTCTTGGGAAAAGAAGACAAACTTATTATTCTCAATAAATATTGCTTTCCCAGGTTTACCGCAAAAATCAAGATTCTCTCCTCTTATCAAATCTTCATCTCTTTCTCTACTCTCTACTATTGTCCAATACCATCTTTGTTCTCAATACAGCATCACCATAAAGTTTCTACAACAATAAGGAATCAAACCTCTGAATCATCAACGTCGTCTTCATCGCGAGTTTATGTTCATCATCAGTGCAACATCGTTCATCATTCTGTGATTCTTGCTTTTTTGACTACTTTTGGCGTGACAAAAACTGTATAACCTCATAGATAAACTAATTCACAGATAAATTAACAGGTACAGAACCAACACTCCATGCATTAAATCTTAACATGCTTGATGCCCTCCTTTTAAATCTGTCACTGGATAGTATCGAGAGGTGTTTTGGGAGCCTATTTGGGTTTTCTTCATATCGACTATCATCAGGGAAGACGCTAGGTTTCACATAAGCAACACTCCATGGTTAGGGACCGAGAACTCTTAAGTATGTAAAAGGATTCATAGTCCCAGCTCCAACCTCATTGTTGATGCATTGAATTATGGAACATCAAACAGAAACCCAATATTCCTGAAGGCGCTGAATGGCTTGCTGGAAAGTGAGAGAAGAGAGGTTGGCCACTTCGCGATAGTGGAAGGGGAGTGAGAGTTTGTCTAGGGTGAGGATGGTGGCCAGAAGGAAGGAAGGTTAGTAACAGGCCGTGTGTTTCCAGTTTGTTAAAGGTGGTGGATGATGCTTGTTAATTTATAGTGGTGGTTGTTAAGAAAAATGGCGGAGGGAGTATTTGAGCAGAGAAAAAGTAAAGGTATTTTGTATATTTGAGTTCATGGGTTATTACTGTGTATTTATTTTTTCTGTTTTTTTTTGTTTTAACCGTTATGACAATAACAGCAAAACAGTAGCATAGACAATGAAAGTTCAACAACCAATCAAAGCAACACAAAGAAACAACATGCTTATCAAACCAGAAAGAGAGACTTAGCAGGTTGGAGCTTTGTGAACGATTCTTTTGAATTTTATATACTGTTGTCCCCTCTTGAATCCTCCTCTTGTTCTACTAATGGATTGCTTGTATGTTGCCTTAAGTTGATATCAGTTTGTAAGGTAAAAAGGTGATGTAAAGTGAATGCTGCAATTGACTGAGGGAAATTTTTAATAATTGTTGTGTATTCTTTCTTGTCTCTTTTCTGGTTTTTTTACTGTGTGGGATTTCCGTATGTTGCATAACAGAAGAAAAAAAACCTCATTTTCCATATTGCTGCCAATGGTTCATATAGCTGAGTAAAAATGAGTTTTGGATGGAAATAAAATGATATTTGAATAATTTGGTTAACTGTTTTGTGGCCTTTTCCGATGCAGTTTGTTTTGGGCTATTTAGATGTATTTTTTGGATAGTATATGCAGTGGACACCAGGGCCATTGTTATCTGGTTTTGACTGTTTAATAGCAGGTTTTGGACAGTAATATGCAGGGGCTGTTTTGCAGGGTGTTTGGACTGTTGTATGGGCTAGGTGATATCTTTCTAAACCTGTCTCTTTCCTCTTTATATTTCAATGAAATAAAGCAATTTTGCTTATCAATACGATTCTAAAGGGTTTGTATAACTTAGGAAAATGATTATGTAACTTGTTTGTTGAGCAAGCTAGCTTACTGTTTTGCCTTGTCTTGTTTTTGTTTTATTTATTGCACTTGTTTGGCATCCTAGTTGATGTGATAGCCTATAATTTTGTTGTTGTTTGCTTCCTGCTATGCAGCCTGTTTTGTTGTTATTGCAGCTTGCAGTTTTTCCCTTGCCTTTGCTTGGACCCTGCTGTATTGCAGCCTGCCTTTGGGTTGCTGTTTTGGCTTGTTGCAATACTTTGTTGCTTGTTGGACAGCCTTGGGCTTTAGTTTATGATTGTTAATTTCCTTTTCTTTTTGTGAAAAAAGGCCCAACCTTGTGATTTGAAAAATAGTACAAGAGGGATTATAATAAAACAAACCTTAAAATCTGATTCCTAAATACAAACCCTAATGATGATTTTTTCCTATCTTTACATATCCCTTTTGTTTGAATTGCTTGCTAACTTTCTCTTCTTCTTTGTTTCATGAACATGAGGCGTGGATGGCAAGCGAAGATTGGATGTATTGCTTGAAGATGAAGCAAATAAGACTTGAAGAAATAGAACAAAATTTCTTTCTTTGTAAACAAGAAATTTGTGATTCTTTGTAAACAAGACAAAAATTTGTAATTTATTTCAATTGTAATGTAACAAACATAAAGCCTTGAATAACTTTGTAAATGATGAAATTTATTGTACACAACTTTGAGTTTTAATTTAAACTTTGCAATTCTCAATTGAATGCTTTGAATAAAACATCTTGGTTTGGAAACTTTAACTTCAAGAAATCACAAAGTGATCAAATAAACCATGCGCATTGTACTCCAATAATTCTTAAACAAAATAAATGTTTAAGAATTCAATTCCAATTTGGTTAGCTCAAACCAAAAACTATGGTCATTTAAATGAAAGTCTTAATATTCACATCTTGTCCAAATCGAATTTTCACTCAAATATTCACATCTCGATTAAAATGGGACTTCATTGTCAAGCAAAACATACCTTAAGAACATTTATCAATCTTGTAGAATTAACAAACTTCAACCAATTATGGTTAAGAACATTCGAAATCAAACAAATGACTTGCGACAATTTGATAACTTTCAAAGTCTTCCAAATGCAATTTTCTTTCGATCTTTGAAGATAAACTCGTGAGCAACATCACTTATGACCATATGCAGAAATAATTGTCACAAGATCTTGTAATTTGAGGAAATCACAATTCTTAGAAATCAGATGACAATTATTTAAGATTAGGTCAAAGTCCCTGATGCGACTTCTAACATATTTAAATTTTGGTGATCTTCTACACGTAATCAGCTCTTGATTTTTGAAGAGAAATTGGAGATGACATCAAGAAGAGTCATACGCAAGAAGATCCGCTCAAAAATATCAAATAACGAAGAAGTTATAATCGCTTAAACTTGGTCTCGCAAAAGGTCAACTTTTGGGTCAATGGAGTCATTTTCAATCATCTGAACCCTTGACTGAGCAAACTTGCAATGCGAGGTTTGAAACATGGCACAAGCATCCTTGAGGAGACATGAAGATCTATGAAGACCATTTGAAACCTTGGAGACTCAGTTTTCTTTGGGAAATAACAAACCCTAGTTGTTAACTTACTGCCTAGGAAGGGAATCTGTCTGATTAACTTTTGAGCCAAATTTAGTATACGAGAAACCCTAGGATAGTATCTTGCATGAAAAATAGGAGGGAAAATTTTGGGGTACAACTGCTTCCCGTGTTCAATCTTCTTAAACTTGAAAAGTGAGATTGGCATGCTTGCCGTTTGTAGCTTGAAAGTGAAGATGATTGAACACTAGAGTGCCCAAAAATTTGCACTCGTTGATGCACAAAGTAATGCCTTGGATCTATTGATCGGGAATGGGCTTAAAGATGCCATTGGATGAAACGAGGGATAGTTGTCGGAGATGGGCTTATGGATGCCATCTAGAAATGATTTGGAATCGACAGATATGGGCTTATAGATGCCATCCAAAGGTGATTGTTGACAGAAATTGGACTAAGTCTTAACTTTGACTTCAACTGGAAAAGAATCAGAATAAACCTTTGGTTTATTTAAACTGAAACTAGCAGAAGTCTTGCATGTTGTTTGACTAGAAAGGATCAGAAAAAATCTTGGAGCGATCTATCTAGACCAAAGAAAATGTCTGCAGGAAAGAATCAGAATAAACCGTTGAGAGATTTAAACTGAACCAACAGGGGTCTTGATTAACATTGACTGGAACAGAAATTAGAAGAATCTTAGGATCTATTTTACTGAACCAGACAAAAGTCTTGGAATATCTTCAACTGGAATAGAAACCAGAGAGATATTAGTATCGATCTGACTGAACCAGAGAAGGTCTTGAATATTCTTTAACTAGAGAGAATCAGAGTATATCTTTGAGCGATTTATCTGAACCAGAGAAAATGTCTACTAGGAAAGAATCAGAATAAATCATTGAGAGATTTATCTGAACCAACATGGATTTGGAGAAGAATCAGAATAAATCATGAGAGATTTATCTGAACCAGAGAAGACGTCTGCGGGAAAGAATCAGAATAAACCGTTAAGAGATTTAAACTGAACCGACAGGGATCTGGAGAAGAATCAGAACAAATTGTAAAGAGATTTATCTGAACCAAAGAAAACGTCTGCGGGAAAGAATCAGAATAAACCGTTGAAAGATTTAAACTGAATCAGTAGGGATTTGGAGAAGAATCAGAACAAATCATTGAGAGATTTATTTGAACCAGAGAAGATGTCTGCAGGAAAGAATCAGAATAAACTATTAAGAGATTTAAACTGAATCGGAAGGGATCTAGAGAAGAATCATAACAAATCATGGATAGATTTATCTGAACCAGAGAAAACGTCTGCGGTAAAGAATTAGAATAAACCGTTGTGAGACTTAAACTGAACCGACAGGGATCTGGAGAATAATAGGAACAAATCATTGAGATATTTATCTGAACAAGATAAGACGTCTGCGGGAAAGAATCAGAATAAACCGTTGAGAGATTAAACTGAACCGGCAGGGATCTGGAGAAGAATCAGAACAAATTGTTGAGAGATTTATCTAAACCAGAGAAGACGTCTGCGGGAAAGAAACAGAATAAACCATTGAGAGATTTAAACTGAACCAAAAGGGGTCTCAAGGAAATATCTGTTATGTAGATCGTCGACCAGTCCTTTCTCGGGAATT
This sequence comes from Vicia faba, assembly GCA_948472305.1. NCBI lineage: Eukaryota > Viridiplantae > Streptophyta > Magnoliopsida > Fabales > Fabaceae > Vicia > Vicia faba. Next base: position 1,395,101,829 of record OX451736.1, on the reverse strand, counting down.
GATCTATAATTGACTTGTTGAAAATTTGACGATAATTTTTTGTTGATTGATCTTTCCTGAAAAGGTGAAGGGTTATTTGCATGCAATACCATAATGTATGAAATGCACAGTGTAATGAGATTTCGATATATGCATTTGTGTCATCGATGTTTATGATGTATGAATGTAATGTATGCGCATGCAAGCTGTTCTGCTGCAGTGTTGTTGGATTAGGGAAATAAATCCTTGGCTGCTACTGGGGATGTGGGGTGCAAGTCTTCATATTTTGAAGTTGAAGTGTTAATGGATGGGTTTCCATTTATTAGAGAAATAAAATCTGTTGTGGAAGGGAAACTCCGTGCATTGCTTGTGGATTTCGTGAAATCCTGCTTGGGAATCCTGAGAAATTGGACAGCTTTCACTGGGGAATCTTTGGAGCGGTAACTGGAAGTTTTGCTCCGTCGGGGATGTGAGAGCGCTTGATACCATTAGGCTGCATACTGGAGATACGTTAGTGATCTTGTATTAGGATGTATTTGCTTCCGCTCTTGCTGGAGAAAGCACTTGCAGGGATTTTATGGAATGGTCTATAGATATTATCCTATTTCTTAAAGCCATTAGTAATTGTCTTTTCATTTTCTGTTCCCCTATTTCTTGTACTCATTTGTAAACAGTAATAACATTCAAATGCATGTGTTCAAAAATAATCATTGGACGTTTTTGCAAACAAAACAGGAAAGTAAAAGAAAAAATAGATAATTTTTCACTTTTAAAGGAATATCTTTGTATTAACTTGAATAAGTGCTTTTGTACAACGAGACAAACATCCTAGTAAGAGAATGTCATCGTAGAAAATGAAAACTGATACAAATAAAAGATAGCCATGTGAAATAATCACATGGGGCTCCCATTCTGCTATAGCCTTCATGTCTCTAAGCGTCTCATCCACTTGCTGCTTTGTCTGAAACTGATTGGATTTATTGGAACCGTTTGAGTTTGTCTGTCGATATTAAAGGTTGTCTGTAAGGTGATCCAACGGGACATAGTCATACGCTTTCAATCCCTAACTTTTTCCTGGACCGCTCTTTCGGGTTTTCAGTCCACCGGGATACCCTTTTTTTCCCAAGCTGCCCTTTCAGGTTTTAAGCTTGCCGGGTGTATAGATTTTTTTGTATTTTATCCCTAATTTTTGCCTGAACCCTTTTGGTTCTCCGGGATGCCCTAATGTTTTCCTAGGCTAGTCGACCTAGCGGGTCTTTATTCATGCGTAGTATCTTTTGATTATATTCGTGTTTACAGGATGCGAAAGGTCGTCGCTATCCATAGTGGTTAAGATCATTGCTCCACCAGAGAATATGCTTTTGATCACAAATGGTCCTTCGTATGTAGGAGTCCATTTTCCCCTGGGATCACCTTGTGGCAATATGATACGCTTGATTACCAAGTCACCAACCCGATATACCTGACGTCTGACCTTCCTGTTAAAAGCTTTGATCATACGTTTTTGGTACATCTGACCATGACAAACAGACGTAAGCCTCTTCTCATCAGTCAAGTTCAACTGGTCAAATAGAGTTTGAATCCATTCATCTTCATTCAGCCCTGCATCTTTTATGATTCTCAGAGAAGGTATTTGGACTTCAATTGGTAGGACAGCTTTTATACCGTATACCAAAGAGAAAGGAGTTGCCCCTGTTGTTGTGTGCGTCGTAGTACGGTAACCATGGAGATAAAATTGTAACATATCATGCCATTCCTTGTAGGTTACTTTCATTTTTATATGATCTTCTTGATGTTTTTATTTCCGGCTTCGACAGCACCATTCATCTTTGGCCGGTAAAGAGAAGAATTATGGTGCTTGATCTTGAATTACGCATATAGTGAGGTGATCATAGTATTGTTTAGATTCTTACCATTGTCTATGATGATTCTCTCCGGGATGCCGTACCGACAAATGAGATTCTGTTTGATGAAACGGGCCACAACATTCTTGGTAACAGAAGTGAAAGAAGCTGCCTTAACCCACTTCGTGAAATAATCAATGGCAACCAAGATGAAACGGTGTCCATTAGAAGATGTGGGTTTGATCTCTCCAATCATGTCAATGCTGCACATTGCAAAGGTCCAAGGAGCAGTCAGGACGTTTAGGGAAACCGGAGGCACATGTACTTTGTCAGCATAGATCTGGCACTTGTGACAAGTTCGTGAATATTGATAACAATCTGCTTCTATGGTGGACAAGTAGTATCCTACCCGTAGGATCTTTTTAGCCATTGTGTGTCCACTAGAACGTGTGCCAAAGGTACCTTCGTGTAAATCAGCCATGATCTTGTCTGCCTCACTTTTGTCTATGCAACGAAGCAAAGTTGAGTCATGGTTACGCTTGTATAGAATGCCATTACTGAGGAAGAACTTAGCAGAGAATCTTCTCAAGAACTTCTTATCATTGACTGAAGCTCCCTCCGGATACTCTTGGGCCTCAAGATACCTCTTAACTTCATGGAACCAAGGCTTGTCCACTATCTCTTTAGTATCGATCTTGTGACAGTAAGCTGGTTCATCCATCCGCTTAATGGTGATCTGGGGAGCCTCGTTACCCCACTTGAGTTTAAACATGGATGACATAGTGGCTAGCGCGTTCGCTAGTTGATTTTCCTCCCATGGAAAATGCTCAAAGGTAATTTCCTCAAAATGTGGGATTAATGTCAACACATGTTCTTTGTAGGGGATGAGATTAGGGTGCTTCGTGTCCCATTCTCCTTTGATCTGAATGATGACTAAGGCTAAATCTCCAAATACACTTAAGGACTTGATTCCTAAATCTATGGCAGATTTGAGACCCAAAATCCATGCTTCGTATTCTACCATATTATTGGTACAGTTGAAACATAGTCTTTCAGTGAAGGGAGTATGACATCCTTCAAGGGATATGATCACAACACCTATGCCATTGCCGAGTGCATTGGAAGCTCCGTAAAAAACCAAGGTCCATCGGGATCCTTGTTCAGGTCTGTCATATGGTCTGAGTTCTTCAAAATGGTTTACCAACATGATATCTTCATCTGGAAACTCGAATTTCATGGATTGGTAGCCATCCACAGCCTGATGAGCAAGGTGATCGGATAGCACACTTCCCTTTATTGCTTTTTGGGTAGTGTACTGAATGTCGTATTCAGTCAGGATCATCTTCCATCTTGCTATTCTTCCAGATAGGGTGGGCTTCTCGAATATGTATTTAATTGGATCCATCTTGGATATCAATAAGGTAGTATGGGTCAACATATACTATCTTAGCTGGCGAGAAGCCCATGCCAGAGTGCAACAAGTTTTCTCAAGTAGTGAATATCTTGTTTCACAGTCGGTAAACTTTTTGCTCAGGTAGTATATTTCATGCTCTTTTCGACCAGACTCGTCAGGCTGCCCCATCACAAACCCCATTGAATTTTCCAAGATAGTTAGATACATGATCAAAGGTCTTCCCTCGACTGGCGGCATCAAAACAGGAGGCTCTTGAAGGTTTTCTTTGATCTTGTTGAAGGCATCTTGGCATTCATCATTCCATCTGACTATTTGATCTTTCTTCAGTAATTTGAAGATTGGTTCACAAGTAGCGGTTAGGTGAGAAATGAATCTGGCGATGTAGTTTCGCCATCCTAAGAATCCTCTAACTTCCTTCTCAGTGCAAGGAGCAGGCATTTCATGTATTGCTTTTACCTTTGCAGGGTCCACTTTGATACCTTTACGGCTGACGATGAAGCCTAGGAGTTTACTGGACCTTACTCCAAATGTACATTTACTTGGGTTCAACCTTAGCTTGTATTTCTTCAGTCTTTCAAACAGTTTCTGCAGATGGTCAAGATGTTCCTCTTCAGTTTAAGACCTAACTATCATGTCATCCACATAGACCTCTATTTCATGATGGATCATGTCGTGAAATAGAGCTACCATGGCGTGTTGATAAGTTTCCCCAGCGTTTTTCTACCCGAATGGAATAACTTTGTAACAGAACATGCCCCACTGTGTGACGAAAGTCATTTTCTCCATGTCCTCAGGTGCCATTTTGATTTGATTATAGCCTGAGAAACCATCCATAGATGAGAACACTTTATGTTGTGCAGTATTGTCAACTAGAATATCGATATGGGGAAGTGTGAAATCATCCTTAGGGCTTGCCCTATTCAAATCTCTGTAATCCACACACATGCGTACTTTACCATCCTTTTTAGGCACTGGAACAACATTGGCGACCCATTGTGGATAGGCGGTGACAGCTAAGAATCCGGAGTTGAATTGTTTCATGACATCAGAATTGATCTTCTCTGACATTTCTAGCCGCATGCGACGGACATTCTGTTTTACAAGAGGGCAGTCTTCTTTTATCGGTAGATGATGGACCACGATTTCAGCATCAAGTCCTGGCATGTCTTTGTATGACCAGGAAAATACCTCAACATAGGCATGTAGTAACTGAGTTAAGCGCTTCTTGACACTGGGTTCCAGATTGGCACCTACCTTGACTTCTTTCTTGTCCTCTTCAGTACCTAAGTTAACTGTGTCAACCAGTTCTTCGTGGGGTTGTATGGTCCTTTCTTCCTATTGTAGTAACCTGGCTAGTTCCCATGGCACTTCACAATCTTCCTCACCTTCGTCTTCGGCTTGGTAGATCGTATTTTCAAATTCACAATAGGCCATAGCAGAATCGTTACCCATGGGATCCTGAGTGGATGTGGATCTGCATTTTGATATGTGAGTGTGTATAAGAGCATAGCTATCTTTGAAAAAAATAAAAATATAGAAAAAATAAGAACAAAGAGCATAAAATTTACATGCAAAAAACTTCCATGATTCATTGATGACATATGAAAATGTAGTAATAACCCTTACAAATGGACCGTTGTGCCTCGGGTAAGACACAAGGTTTTAAAAGTCTAAACTGTTTAATTATTACAAGTCCGACAAAAATTTAAAGACAATTACTGTTGGATAAAAGTAATAGGGACAAATTCTTTGGCTTCCTAGTTGTTGAGTCCTCCGTTGATAGTTGGAAATATCCATTCTTCCAGGTCACAATTGTCATCCCTATCCTCCATTATGTTGACTCCATGGTTGCTGATCCGCAAAGGTGGTCCCCGGCACGAGCACGACGAATAGCTTTCTGGGCTCCTGAAGTAAAACCCAAACCAAATTTTTCAGATTTGTAGGGAATATCTGGGAGTTGGCCCCAAATAGTACACCCACCTTCTTCGACTACTGCCTTGGCATCTTTTAGAGAAGCCATCTTTAGTGGAGGTCTGGTAATCTTTGGGACTTGGGAAACAGTCTTGGTTGCCGCAACTGTTTGTGGGACTTCCTCGAAATGCTGACACGAAGTTTCGATGAATTCACCATCCATTTCCACATATCTGAAGGAGTTCAAGTGACTGACCATATATTCCTCCTCTCCATGGACAGTGATGATTTTTCCCTTGGTTGGGTATTTCAACATCTGATGTAATGTAGAGGTGATGGCACCAGCGTCATGAATCCAAGGTCGTCCCAATAAACAGGAGTAGGAAGGGAGAATATCCATTACATAGAAAGTTGAGTAAAAGGTCTGAGTTCCAACTTTAATGGGGATGTCCACCTCCCCGTGCACCATTCTCTTTGAACCGTCGAAGGCCTTCACCACTATGTTGCTGGGTTTTAAGGTCAAACCTTCACAGTGTAGTCTATCCAGAGCCTTTTTAGGGAGCACATTCAATGATGAACCAATATCTACCACGACATGGGCCAAATTAGTGCCCCTGTATTCGACAGAGACATGCAATGCCTCATTGTATTTCCTCCCTCTAGGTGTCAGGTCAGCATCAGAAAAGCCCAAATCGTTATCAGCGGTCAAACTGGCCACACAATCTTTGAATTGGTCAGCAGAGGTTTCTTGTGGTACATGGGCAGTTTTGAGAAATTTCACCAAGACCTTTGCATGAGCCTCGGAGCACAACAATAGAGCTAGCATAGAAATATTTGAATGGGTCTGCCCTAGCTGTTCGACTACATTGTATTCACTTCTCTTTATAATTTTCAAACTTTCTTCCATCTCCTTCTTGGAAGCATCTGGGATAGATACTGATTGCGCCTTCATCCGGACAGGTTCAACCAAAATGCCTTTGCCCCGAGTCTCTGTTAACTCGGTGATAGGGGTGTCAGCAGGGGTAACCACAGGAATTGTAGTAGTAGTATCAACAGGAACAAAAGCAGGGATGATCATAGGACCGGTAACAGTTTTCGTAGGAGCAATCTCAAGGGAGAATACCCTTCCACTTTGAGTTACTTTGTTGGTTCCCACAATGTTTCCGATGTCGGGGTTAGCCCTCTCAAAAACCGAGTCTTCATCAGTCAGCCAATCTTGCTTGACGCCGTGGTAGTAGACGTCACCCCCATAGTTCTAGAGGACAGTTTTATCTGAGGAGTACGGGATTGGCCCTGGCATAGTAATTATCAGTGGAGCCACTTTCGGAAAAGATGTAATCCTAACGGGTCTTTTGGTGGAGACCCTGGGAGGATTGGCGGAAATGGTTACTATTAAAACATCCTTGAAAGAAATGGTTGGAACGGGAGTCTTCTCAAACAAAATATCTCTATCATCCATCAGGAACTGGACACCTGCTTTCAATAAATGACAACCAGATGGTAGGGATAAACAGAGGTGGAAGCCTTTGCCAAAACCCGAAAATAAACCGGCCTTCAACAAGTTCCTCTTGACGGTCAGGAGAGGAGTAATAATATCATCAACAATAGCAACAAACACATCATCTTCAACAGCGTTAACACCACGCCCATGCTTAGGCATACGAGTGGTGATAACATTTGGGATCTCGGGAGCGTCAAATTCAATTTCTTTTCCTCGAGAAGGTCTTGCACCTTGTTTTTCAAAGTCCAGTAGTCGTTTGTATCATGACCTGGAATTTCTAAATGGTAAGCACAACGAGCGTTTGGGTTGTAACGGGGAGAGGCAGTGTTGGGATTCTTTGGAGCTTCCCACAACATTACAAGATTAGATTTCAATAAATGTGGCAAGACTTGAGATAGTGTCATATTTATCCGGGTAAATTGTCTTACCGGTCTATCTGTTCTAGGCTGATTGTTCCTTTGTTGAGTAGGTTCAGGCTTAGGGATCATGAAGGCCCCTACCGTTGGATGGTGTTCAATTCTGTCATGATTCCTTTGATGGTACACAACACCAACCTCTTTCTTCCCAGTGAATGGTCTTCTCACGACACTAGAGGATGCGTCCTTTTGGATCTTCCCACTCTTAATTAGATGATTAAAGAAAGGAATGGACACGGTACCCAGAAACATGTCCACTAGCTCCCTGTCAGACAGGGGAGGATAGATTCTTCTTGCCAAGTCCCTCCACTTCTGAGCGTAGTCTTTGAAACCTCGCTTGAACCCATAGCCAGACTCTGGAGTTGAGTATGGGTGGGAGCAAGGTATGCGTTATATTGATATTGCTTATAAAAAGAATTGGCCAGTCTTCCCAATTATGGATATTGGCCCTCTCGAGTTGATAGAACCAATCTAGTTAAGTCCCGGATATACTATCCTGAAAGAAGTGGACCCACAAATATCTATCAGTAATGTGAGGCTGTATCCTCCTCACATAAGATCGGAGGTGCATCTTGGGACACGAAACCCCGTCGTACTTAGCACACACTGGTTCCTTGAACTTTGGTGGAATAACAATCCCAGACACTAAACCCAACTCTTCAAAGTCCAGCCCGAGAACTTTCTGAATCTCCATAGCACTTAAGCGATCTTCCAACTGTTTGTATTTGTCGTCAGCTGGAGGATACTTCTCTTCAGAGTAATCGACCTCTTCTTCCTCTTCAGATTCTGGATGGTCAGTCACTTACTTGTTATTACCTTCTTGATTATCCTTTTCACCTGATGATGTTGCGAAATCTAGAGTCCGTCTGGCTGGCCCTTGAAACCTTCTTCACAGATTCAAAACACCGGTTGATTTCTTTGCTTTCTTCTTCTTTTCTTTGATCAGCAAAGTTTTCAAATCCTCCTGTCCTTTTTCCAGAGTCAAGAACATTTGTTAAAACTGAGCGTTGTGCACCTGGAGATCTTTTACTGTATGTTCAATATCCATCTCACTTAAATAAACAGTAGAAAGATAAGGAGACCTATTGTAAGAAACATGTTTTAGTTATGATGAATGAAGATGCATATCCAAATGATTTCAAGGAAATTAGATATTTAAATTTGCTTTAGACAAAAAGGAACACACATTATATTAATAAATCAAAGTTTGAGTACATCATGCCTCTTTGGGCTTACAAAGAAATAAAAATACAAAACTTTTAAGACAAAAAAGTTGAACGCATCCTCTTTGGTGCGATGTAGGCGTTCAGACTCCGCTCTTTATGAAGCTGCTTGGTGAGTTCCAGAACTTTCTTCTCACTAGCGTAGAATTGGGCTTCAAAAGTGTCTCGCTCTTTCTTAAGCTGTATCCAACCCCTTTGCAAGTCTTCGAGAGAGGTGGGCATGTTAGGATGAAGGATAGTGTATGGGACATCTCCTTCCACAACAAGCTCTATGATAATTGGGAGAATGGAGGGGTAAGGCATCATAAGTCTTTGAGCATGGGCTCGTACCCATTTGAGAAATGGCTCAAGAGGGATGGAATTCTTGTGCCCCAATGTTTATCTATCCACTTTTTTATCATCCCTCAAGCTCGTACAAACCTCTGATGGTAGCCTTGATTGTCGCTTTCATAGTCGAACACCACACTATGGATAAGCATCTCACGAGGACCATCTCTTCACGCATACCCAACTTGTCGTAAAGTAAGAATGGGTTGTAAGTGATACCCCCCTTATACCAAGCAGTGGGACATTAGGGAATTCCCCACAACGGTCAATGATAGAAGTATCTTCCAAGGATCTCGAACACCAATGAATATCAGAATGGGTGAGGGACATCATCCTTTGAGACCATGTCAATCTTTGCTCGTTCTTCAATGTTTATCGAGGTAGGTGTGAAGTGAACCATTTGGTGAGTAGGATAATACAACATAAGAGAGTACCTCTTTTCTTCATGGTGCGGGCATGGAAGCAATGTAAGGTGTCTCCCAGCAAGGTAGGTATAGGATTACGAGAGAAAGACTTTGATGGCATTAAAATCTATGAATTGGTCAGAGTTGGGGAATAGAACCAAACCATAAATGAGAAGATCCTGGACGTCTTCAAAAGCTTGAAAATCCATATCTTACCAGAATGAACGAGCCTTCTCCAATAGAAACTTAGCTAGGAACCCTTTAAACCCGCTTCTTGTCCCCTAATTTACTATGATATCGGCTCTCTTTAGATGCAAAGCTTCGGCGATGTCCTCGGGTTTCAGAATCCCTTCTAGACCGGTGAATGGTATCTGATCAAGCACGGGCACCCACAATAGTAGAGAGAACTCTTATAGTGTAGGTACCAACTGATAGTCAGGAAAAGTAAAGCAATGATGTATGGGATCAAAGAAATGGAAGAGCACACACATCATCTCCTCTTGGAAATTAGAGGTAGCCAGACTGAGGAGTCTACCGTATTTCCTGGTAAAGGGAGAACCTCCGGACACCCTTGATGCTAACTCTTGGAGCCGAGGGTGTGCTTTTACGAAGCTGATTCGGATGGTGTTCCTTCAAATGGAGTTCATGGCCTACAAAACAAAAACAAAGATATATTCCAAAATCCTTGAAAGGGTTAGTGAGAATGTGTATGATGTTATGATGTTTATGATGTTATGCTTAAGTAAGAATATACACACAAAGAAAATAAGTCCTTATTTTTTAGGATTGCATGGGGTTTGTAGGTAAGTACCCTCTTCAAGTTTAGTTGGCTCAACCTGTCCTAGTTAATAGTAACCGGGTTTTAAGGGATCTAAATAACATTGACCTTTGTTTTAGGCATTGTCTCAGCTTGATAAATATTTTCTTGCGGCCGAGATATCCCAAAAGTCTAGTCTTAATGAGTGTAGTATCGAGTATCAACCAATTTTTAGCTTTCCACCGAAACCGGTTATCTCACTTTGTCCTAATTGGCTAAGTTTGTTCAATTAAGGTTCTAAGCTCAGTTAGTGCTTCATGACGCCACTCAGTGGCCCTGTATTCTCCTCGATTCAACACAAGGGATACCGATACCCACAAATGTGTTTGTTGTACCCCAAAATTTTCCCTCCCATATTTCTCAAAACATTTCAAGAAATATTCCCAAGTTGCTCAAGGTAGTCCAAGGGTTGGCCAGACAAGCTCTCTCTTAAGGCAGCCTACCTCAAATTAGGGTTTCATGTTGCATCAAGATACTTGAGTCCAAGGGATCCCAAATGCTCACCAATGTCTTAATATGTTATCAAGATCATCCATGTCAAGTTTCAATCCTTGTAGAGGAAGTTTGCTCAGTCAATTTCTCAAAGGCTTGAAAATCGACTGTGCTAGGGCAAAAGTCAACTGTGGCCCACATACAGTCAAACTTCAAGATTTTTAGTCAACATTCTCATTTTGAAGGATATTTCATCATTTGATCAAGGGTTGATCATGATTCATCAAGGATTTCTCATAATACATCAAGACTCAAAAGTTGCTAAATTAGGGTTTTGTTGGAAAAGTCAACTCAACTTTGACCAAGCATAACTTTCTCATACTTTATGAGAAATGACCCATCCAAAACTAATTTTGAAGAGGATGCAATTCCATGCAATCCATCTTCAGCTCCGAAGTTCAAAATATGCACTCACAAGAAGTTGTGAATTTGGACATTATAGGTCATTTTGAAAAGTCAACAAAAACACCTTTTTTGTCAAAGCTTCATACATGAACATGGAATATCAAACTGAGATTAGAACAAAAGGGTTGCTTATAGGACATACCAAGCTTTATAAAATGTCCAAGAACACCTCCAAAGAGTCAAAATTGAGGAAGTTATGCATTGGTGAAGTTGACCTTTTTTGCAAAATTGCCAAAAGTCAACTATGCCTGAAACTTCCAATTTTGCCAAATGGGCCCAATCTTTTTCACTTGTTTTGAGTTGGCAACATAGTCCACGATCTCCAGCCCTTGCCACTTGTCATTATCATGTTTTTATTACTTATTTAGATTTTTATTTGATTTAAATCAATTTTAATCAAAATAAATCATATAAAATCCAAAACATTGAAAACACAAGATTTTGTGCTTGTTTCAGGTCTTAAATTACAGCTAGCAAGTATTCAAATTCGTATCAAGGCATAGTGTGTACAAAAAGATTGAATTAGGCCATTTTTGGAAAGATTTTTAAGGTGTATCAAATCAAGATCCAATTGATTGATGGAGGAAGATCGAGATTAGTTATCAACCCTAATCTATTCCTCAATAAATATAGAGTGCGTGAAGACCCAAAGCTAGGTTAGAAGGAGGCGCAGCATCAAGAACACAAACTTGAAAAATCAAGAAAAAGTGCAAGATCGAATTCAGTGTTCCAGGCATCCTCAAGGCCTTCCAGCTATCTCAATTGATTCATGGGATTCTCAGCAAGCTAAAGCAATCAAAGCAAGCATTTTCAAGCCCTATATCGCGTTGTAAGTACATCACGACGTTGCTTGTTTCTTGAATTCAGTTTGCATGATTTATGCATTGTTAGCATGAATTAATCACATATTCTTGATCTATGGAGAATTTGCAAGCTTCCTGTATTGATTAATTGCATTTATATGGCATGTGGTGGATTTCACCATTGTTAGGGTTTTGGATTCCGTTTTAGGGTTTTTGCTTGCAGGTAAAATTAGCCTTCATGAATGGTACCATTGTGTTCAGGAGGACGAGACGAGTCTAATCATGGAATTAGGTGTCATTTATATGGCTCAAGGAGGATTTTGGAACGAGCCTTGTCAATAGCTACGGACAAACATCCGTAGAGAAAAGTTTGAAACTTTTACCCACGGAGAGAGGAAGAAGATGACCAGTTGGCGCCCATCCATTGGCCCATTCAAACTCTGGCGCACGTTTTTTTGACACCATCCACTAATTCTTGTTTTTATATATTATTATTATTATTCATTATTTGTACAAACGAACACAAATGGTGCAGTGGTGAGCGTAGCGTGGAAATTGCTTCAAGACCTGGGTTCGAATCCCAGGTCCCCCAAATCTTTCATGTATTTTTTCTTTTCAGATTCAGATGTGCACCAAGAACCAAGGTCCATCATGCACCCTCACCATCCAACCATTCAAGTGTCCTAAGGCCAGATCTAAGGGCCATCACTGGAAGAACACCATGAGGCTCAGTCAATGCATTGCATGGGATCACAGAAAGTCAAAACGAACCAACTTGATTTTGGGCCCAGATCTGGCTATTTGCACCCCTCCAAAATACTTTTCAGGCCCAATCTCTTTCTCTACTTTTTTTTAATTATATTTATTTCATTTAATTTAATTTAGTTATTTACTAACCAGTCAAATTATTTTCTTTTTATCAAAAAAATCACAAAAATATTACTTTTTATAAATTAGGTCTAGATTTTATTTTTATTAAAAAATTAATTAATTTAATTAGGTTTGTTAATTTAGAAAACTCTAATTCTTTTGTAAATAAATTAAAAATAATTAGAATAATTAGGTTTTTATTCCAAATTTAATTTTTCTTTCTTTTCTTAAAAATAACAAAAAACACAAAATAGGTCATGTAATTATTTTTATTAATTAATTTAATTAACTAATTATTTGTATATTTAATTTAAGAAATCAAATTCTTTTCTTTAAAAAATATTAAAAACAAAAAAAAAACATTTTCTCTTTTCACTAGGATAGAAGGGTCAAAACCCTAATTTCTTCCCGGATCTTAATTTTTCTCGCGCGTTTTATTTTTATTATTTATCATATTGATGTAACTGCCTACAGTTTGTAATAGTTTAATTAGGACGTTTATTTTCATTTACCGCTTTACTTTTCAAGGGTTTGTTTTTGGCTATGTAAATACCCGAAGCCTTGTAATAGCGTAGTTTAATTTCCGCATTTTAAATTCCGCAAATATTTAACTATTAGATGTATGATATTAGGATGCATGACAAGAATATATGTGAAAAACTTTAAAACAGTTAGATAACCCTAACATGTGCAAAGATAAATAATTTGAAATTGAATCACTCGCACATGCGCACTCCTAGGGTACACTCCCACTTGGTTGCCTTCGATAAACGGTCATTGAGTATAGGATGCTTTAGTGATCGTCCTTTTGTCCAAAGATCAAAGTTTCCTCGGAAAGGTTGCCTCGGATATGTTGCCTCGGATAAATTGATCTAAGACATTAGGGTTACTACTAAGACGTCCTAACATTGCTTTAGTGACCATACGTCCCTTTTCGAATTGACCCTCAAAACTCCAACGACGGTGCTACCTACTCACTAATAGTGGGATAGCACTGTCTAAAGGAAACAAACATAGAACGATTCTTTTTTTTCGAGTAGGTAGATTAGTTCTTAATTACTTGCTCAATCAAAACAAACTTTTTACACTTACACTCCTTTACAAACAAAGTTTTCAAAAACACTTCATTACACTCTTGAAGACAGACGCAAGAGTTAAATCGAAGTCAAACAAAAGCTTTTCAAAACACACAAACACAAAGAAAACAATTTTGAAAATGATGAGCAAGTACCTAACAGCCCGTAGATAACTACAGATAGAAAGGGTGCTAATACCTTCCCTTTATACAATCTACCCCCCGTACTCAGAAATATCTCGAAAAAGGAATTTTTCTGTGCTTTTTTCCTTTCCTAGTTGGATAAAATAAAAGTCAGTGGCGACTCTTGCTTACCGCGACATTTTGCGAATACAAACGCAAAACGCAAACCAGCAATTCCTTAAAAAAGGGAAACACGTCCCGGTTCTGGCCATCGTATCACAGAACTGGCGACTCTGCTGGGGATAATAAGTGGGGTGTACCTTAGGATTAGTTCATTATATTGTTTTCAATTGTTTGATCTGTTTGCTTTATGTATGTGGGCTTTGTATCAGAGTTACTATAGATCTTAACCCGGATCTGGGGATACCCTTTAGGTAAGTAGCAATAGACTGTGAGGGAAATATACGGCATAGACCGATACGGTTGAAGCAGTAGCTATGTTGGTGTGACACATTAGTTGGTACCGATATCCCTTGTGGAGGAACAAGGAGAGTATGGGGCTGCTAATGGGTCATTAAGCATCAACTGACCTTAGAACCTATAATTGACCAACTTGGCCATAGAAAGTAGCAGTTTGCTACACTCATTGAGACCATACTCTCGCGATGATTCCGGCCGCAAGAAAAGATTGCTAAACTGGAATTATGACTGATCGAGGATGGTCAGTGATATTGAGAACCTCTAGAACCCGGTTACTATTACTAGGAAAGGTTGAACCAACTAAACTGCAAGAGGGTAGTACCTAAACTCCATGTCGGCCTGAAATTTAAGGGTTATTGTGTGACTTGTTTGCCCTTACCATGTTTGCTATCTGTGATACCTGTGGTGTGTTTTTATCATGACATCATGCATCATGACATCGCATGCATATTTCATTAGACTAACCATTTCAAAGACCAAGGGGATTCATCTTTGTTCTGTTTTGTAGATCATGGCTTCTATGCGTAGAAACACCATTCGGATCAGCTTCGTGCAAATACCTTCTCAGCTTAGAGAGTTGGTTTCAAAGGTTCCTGATACTTCTTCCTTTGTTAGAAGACATGGTTATCTCCTTACCCTGGTCACTTCAAAGCTGGATGAGCAAATGATGAGCGTCTTGTTCCAGTTCTTTGACCCATTGCATCACTGTTTCACCTTCCCGGACTATCAGTTGGTCCCTACTTTGGAGGAGTTCTCTGATTTACTTGGCATATCTATTCTAGAGAAGACACCCTTTACAGGTTTGGAGATAGCTCCTAGGCCAAAGGATATTGCTTCAGCCCTACATCTAACAATGGCTGATATAGTATCTAACTGGGAGACTCGGAGTGGGATGAAAGGTTTCTTGTCTAAGTTCTTGATTGATCAAGCTCAACAGTTCTTGGATAGTTTGGACTTTCAAGCATTTGAAGACATCCTAGCTCTCCTCATCTATGGCTTGGTCCTGTTCCCGAATTTAGATTCTTTTGTCGATGTAAATGCAGTCAAGATCTTCATGTCCCGTAACCCAGTGCCTACACTCTTGGGTGATATTCTGCATGCTCTTTATACCCATAATGTTCGGGGAAGGGGAACTCTCATGTGCTGTGCACCGCTGCTGGCGAGGTGGTTTATTTTTCACCTCCCCAAATCTGTATTGAAGAATGAGGAAGGTATGGGTTGGGCTTATAGAATCATGTCCATAGCTCATACAGACATCCTTTGGAGTACTAAAGATATGGAAAAGGTAGTTGTCATTGATCAGTGCGTGGAATACCCCAATGTTCCATTGCTGGGAATTAGAGGAGGGATAACCTATAATCCTTGTTTGGCCTTATGACAGTTTGGATGAGCTCGAAGGGATGGTCCTCATGAGTTGCTTCTTCCAGACATTGTTTTTGACTTCAAGGGGGATGTTGAGGGACATCGCCGCAGATTTATATGAGCCTGGGATAGGGTGAACAGGTCTGATCCACATGAGCTCGGAATGAAGACTTCTCTCCCGATGCAACCGTATCTCCAGTGGGTTCGAGCCCGTGCTCAAAAGCTGGGAATGCCCTATGAAGCTGTTTTGTCGGTGATTATAGAGCATACTGATGAAGAAGGTGTTCTTTATACGATCCTCCATCCTCATATGCCTACTGATCTGGGGGCATTGAAGAGTTCTTGGATCCAGTTAAGGGAAGAAAGGGATACCTACAGAGAGAAGTATCATGAGCAGGAACGGAAGATCCTGAAGCTTACAAGGCAGCTAGAGACCGAGAGGATAATCAACGATTATGTTAGCACGAAAGGAAAACGACCATGGGAATTCTGACGTCTTTTATTGTTTCTAGTTTAGATTTGCTTTTCAGTATTTCTTTTGTAACGCCTTAAAGGCATTTGTTAAACGTTGTTTCATGTTTTAATCTAATAAAGTGTGTTTTATTTTGGTTTACATATTTGAATCTCCCTAAAGTCTTTGAAATCATTTCATACGCATTCCATTACCATGCACCTCATTACAGGTACCCTTACAGGTTTCTTATCTTCTTCGCTGTTTATTTCAGCATAACATGTCTTCTGAAACACCTACTGATCAAGCTATTAAGGCTCTTCAAGCTCATAATGCTCAGTTCCAGGAAATGTTCTTGAACTTGGCAAAGAGTCAACAAGATCTGAAGACTCTTATCTTGAAGGACAAGAAGAAGAAGGTGGTACTCCTGAATATGGGTCATAGGTTTGGGAACAGGTTGAGACAAGAAGCTGATTTATCTCACTCATCTGGAGGGGGAGAGAATCAAGAAGAAAGGAAGGGTCCTAGCCCTGTGGTTTCTGACAATGACACAGACTTTGATGAAGACCAGTATCCTCCTGCTGAGGATAAGTATAAGCAACTCGAAGACCGGTTGAGCGCAATGGAGATCCAGAAAGTCCCTAGTCTAGACTTCGGAGATTTGGGTTTGGCATCTGGGGTGGTGATCCCACACAAGTTTAAAGCTCATGTCTTTGCTAAGTACGACGGGGTCTCCTGCCCTAAGTTACACCTTCGCTCGTATGTTAGAAAGATTCAACTGTATACTGCTGATAGGAACCTATGGGTTCATTTCTTTCAAGACAGTCTGTCATGGACTCAGCTTGAATGGTTCTATCAACTGGAAGGAGCTAATATCCACAACTGGGAGGACCTTGCTGCTGCTTTTTACAAGCAATACTAGTATAATGCCGACCTTGCTCCCACGCGTACTCAACTCCAGGGTATGTCTATGGGTGCGAGCGAAGGTTTTAAGGACTACGCTCAGAAGTGGAGAGATCTGGAAGGAAGAGTACAACCCCCTCTGGCTGATAGGGAGTTGGTGGATATGTTTCTTGGTACTTTGTTTGGTCCGTATTTCAATCATTTGATCGATAGTTCATCGTCTGGGTTCACTGAATTGATTATGACTGGAGAGAGAGTTGAAGCCGGTATCAAGAGCGGCAAGATACAGAAAGGTGCTTTGTTAAGTACAGAGAAGAAGCCTTTCAAGAAGGAATCTAGTGCAGTTTATAGCTCGAGAAGCCAAAATCGTCCTGAATGCCTCCAAGCAGTTAATGCGGTAGTTATATCAAGACCAACTGTTTCCCCACAATGCAACAATTAGAAAAGAGTGGAAAGACCGCAACGGCAGTATACTCGACTCGGTATGACGTTATCTCAAATTTTTCCACAACTATTGAAAACCAACTTGGTGACTCTGAAGGAGGCTCCAAAGAATCCCAGTACTACATCACCGCTGTATAATCCGAACACCCGCAGTGCTTATCACTCTGATAGCCCAGGGCATGATACCAATAATTGTTGGGCTTTGAAGAATATAGTGTAGGATCTGATTGAAGCTAAGGAGATTGAGTTTGAAGCTCCGGAGAAACCCAATGTCATAACTGCTCCAATGCCGAAACATGATCAAGGAGTGAATGCAATTGGAGATGATGATGAAGAGTCTGATTTCGACAGCTGGATTTACTCGACCACCAACGACGGATTAAGCAATTGGACGGCAAAGGACTTCGTTCCCATTTATTTTATTACACAGTAATAGACTTTTGTTTTGGATTTGTAACAGACCATTTGAAAATTTTACGGCTCGGTGCCTTGCCCGAGACACCGTGGCTTTGTTTGAGGGCTTATTGTTTGTCATTTCCATATATCATTAATAAAATCATTGGACGTCTTTCTTGCATTACAAATTTTGTGCTCCTTGTTTTTCCTTTCTATCTTGCAAAAACAGCTATTGCCTTACACACACTCACATATACAGGTCCACATCCACTCTGGATCCCACTGATAACGACTCTGCTACTGCCAGTTATGACTTTGAAAGTCCGATCAACCAAGCCGAGGACGAAGGTGAGGATGATTGTGAAGTGCCTGGGGAACTTGCTAGATTGTTACTTCAGGAAGAGAAGGCCATACAGCCGCATGAAGAGCCAGTGGAAACAGTAAATCTAGGTACAGAGGAAAACAAGAAAGAGGTCAAGATCGGTGCAAATCTGGAGCCTATTGTTAAGCAACGGTTAATACAGATGCTGCGTGATTATGTTGAGATCTTTGCCCGGTCTTATGAAGATATGCCTAGGTTGGATACTGATATTGTGGTTCACTGCCTGCCCACCAAGGAAGATTGTCCTCCCGTGAAACAGAAAGTTCGCCGAATGCACCCAGAGATGTCTGAGAAAATCAAGGATGAGGTTATGAAACAGTTTGATGCCGGTTTTCTAGCAGTTACTTCTTAGCCGCAGTGGGCTGCCAACGTGGTTCCGGTGCCGAAGAAGGATGGTAAGGTTCGTATGTGTGTTGACTATAGGGATCTGAACAGGGCGAGCCCCAAGGATGATTTCCCTCTGCCTCATATCGACGTTCTGGTTGACAACAACGCACAACATAAGGTATTCTCCTTTATGGATGGTTTTTCCGATTACAATCAAGTTAAGATAGCTCCCGAAGACATGGAGAAGACAACCTTTGTCTCGCAGTGGGGTACCTTTTGCTACAAAGTTATGCCTTTCGGATTGAAGAATGCTGGGGAAACATATCAGTGCGCCATGGTTGCTCTGTTCCACGACATGATTCATCATGAGATTGAGGTATACGTTGATGACATGATTGCGAGATCCCAGACTGAGGAAGAACATCTTGACCATCTTCAGAAACTATTTGACAAGTTGAAGTTGTATAAGCTGAGGTTAAACCCGAACAAGTGCACCTTCGGAGTGAGGTCTGGTAAGCTGATGGGTTTCGTCATAAGTGATAAAGGTATTCAAGTGGACCCTGCAAAGGTTAAGGCTATACAGGAAATGCCATCTCCCCAAACAGAAAAAGAAGTCAAAGGCTTTTTGGGACGTCTGAACTCCATTTCCCGATTGATTTCACATTTGACCGCTACTTGTGAGCCAATCTTCAAACTGCTGAAGAAAGATCAAGTGGTAAAGTGGAATGATGAGTGTCAGACCGCTTTCGAAAGGATCAAGGAATATCTCCAAGAGCCACCTATTCTGATACCTCCGGTTAAAGGGAGACCTTTGATCTTATACTTGACAGTACTCGATAATTTAATGGGGTGCGTGCTGGGGCAGCATGACGAGTCTGGCCGAAAAGAGCATGCTATTTACTACCTTAGCAAAAAGTTTACCGACTGTGAGACCTGATATTCACTGCTTGAGAAAACTTGTTGTGCTTTGGCATGGGCTGCTCGCCGGCTGAGACAGTATATGCTGACTCACACTACCCTATTGATATCAAATATGGATCCAATCAAGTATATCTTCGAAAAGCCTCCCTTGTTTAGAAGAATAGCAAGATGGCAGATGATCTTGACTGAGTATGACATCCAATACACGACCCAAAAAGCAATCAAGGTAAGTGTGTTGGCAGATCATTTGGCGCATCAAGCTGTAGACGACTACCAATCCATGAACTTTGAATTCCCGGATGAGAACATCATGTTGGTGACCGACTGTGAAGAACCTGGACCGGATGAAGGACCTGAGGAAGGATCTCGATGGTCTATATACTTTGATGGAGCTTCAAACGCTTTGGGTAATGGCATTGGCGCCATGATCATATCTCCTGAAGGCTCTCATAATCCGTTCACCACCCGACTATGTTTCAACTGCACCAACAACATGGCGGAGTATGAAGCGTGCATCATGGGTCTTCGAGCAACAATTGACCTAAGGATAAAGTTTCTAAGTGTATTTGGAGATTCCGCTCTCGTGATCAGTCAGATCAACGGAGAGTGGGATACGAAGCACCCAAATCTTATTCCTTACAAGGAGTATGTATTGACATTGCTTCCACACTTCGGAGAGACAACCTTTGTACACTTCCCTAGAGAGAAGAATCAAGTAGCGGATGCGCTAGCTACGATGTCTTCTATGTTCAAGGTCAGATGGGACAATGAAGCTCCCCAGATTACCATTGAAATCTTGGACGAACCCGCACATTGCTGTGACATTGAGATTGAAGAGGTAGCAGATAAACCTTGGTTTCACGAGGTAAAGAGGTATCTTGAGGCTCAAGAATACCATGAGGGTGCATCTGTTAATCATAAGAAGTTTCTGAGGAGGTTCACGGCGAAGTTCTTCATCAGTAATGATACCCTTTACAAGCGTAACCATGATTCGACCTTACTGCGATGTGTGGATAAGAACGAGGCAGAAAGGATCATGGCAGAGTTGCATGAAGGTACTTTCTAAACTCATTCTAGTGGACACACCATGGCAAAGAAAATCCTACGGGCAGGATATTATTGGTCCACCATGGAAGCCGACTGTTATCAGTATTCTCGGACTTGTCATAAGTGCCAAGTCTATGCTGATAAGGTGCACATACCTCCAGTTCCTCTGAACATCTTGAAATCTCCTTGGCCTTTTGCAATGTGGGGCATCGATATGATCGGCGAGATCAGACCTACTGCGTCCAACGGGCATCGTTTCATCCTGGTAGAAATTGATTACTTTACGAAGTGGGTTGAAGTAGCTTCCTTTGCTACTGTAACCAAGAACGTCGTGGCACGATTCATTCGGCACAATCTGATCTGTCGATATGGTGTACCAGAGATGATCATTACGGACAATGGTACAAATCTAAACAATACGATGATCACCGAGCTCTGCAAGTAGTTCAAGATACAGCATCACAACTCTTCTCCCTACCGGCCGAAGATGAATGGGGCTGTTGAAACGGCTAATAAGAACATAAAGAAGATTGTGCAGAAGATGACAGTGACATACAAAGACTGGCACGAGATGTTACCATTTTCTCTTCATGGGTACCGTACCTCAGCACGGACGTCAACAGAGGCAACCCCCTATTCCTTGGTATATGGTATGGAGGCAGTCTTACCCATTGAGGTCCAGATACCCTCTCTTCGGATTATGAAGGATGCAGGTTTGAGCGAAGATGACTGGATTCAGACCCAGCTTGATCAGCTGAACTTAAGTGATTAAAAGAGACTTACTGCTATTTGTCATGGTCAAATGTATCAAAAGCGGATGATCAAGGCATTTAACAAGAAAGTCAGACGACAAGAGTATCAAGTTGGGGATCTGGTGATCAAACGCATCATATTACCTCAAGGTGATCCCAAGGGAAAATGGACCCCTACTTACGAAGGGCCATTTGTGGTTAAGAACATTTTCTCGGGAGGAGCTATGATTTTAACCACCATGGATGGTTACGACCTTCCTCACCCCGTCAATGCAGACATAGTGAAAAGATACTACGCATAATTAAAGACCCGCTAGGTCGACTGGCCTAGGCAAAAATAAGGGCCTCCCGGCGAACCAAAAGGGTTCGTGAAAAAATAAGGGATGAAAATGAGAAAAATTGTACACCCGGCAAGTCGAAAACCTGAAAAGGCGGCTTGGGTAAAAAAGGGTATCCCGGTGAACTGAAAACCCGAAAGGGCGGTCCAGGCAAAAATTAGGGATTCAAGCGTAACACTATGTCTCATTGGATCATCTTGCAACCAGACTTCGGTATCAACTATCAGGCTCGGACGACACTAATCAATCTGATCTACCTTCAACCAAGTAGTAAAGTGATGAGATGATCGAGGACATAAGGGCAATAGTAGAGTTGGAACCCAGTGGGATTGTTCACATAGTTGTTTTTATTTGTTTTACACAAATTGTATAAATTTTATTGGCTCGACGGCGTTCTCTTACTAGGACGTCAGCCTCTTGTATAAAAACGCCTATTTACAGGACAAACTTCAAAGTCAATACAATTCCGTTTCATAAATAAATTTTAATTGGTTTTTCTTTTTCTGTTTTGTTTTGCAAGAACGTCCAATGGTTCATTTTTGATATATGCATTTGACATTGATTGCTGCTCATAAATATTTACATACGAAACAAAAGACGATTACTCGTAATATCATGAACAGGGGCAAACAAGAACTGCCCAGACCTTACAGTTGCTCTGTCCACCAGGTACAGGGATAGATTTAGCTGAAGAATATGACGAAGGTACATTCACTCCCCGCAGAGTAAGAAAAAGACAGTAGTGTTAACTCTCCCCATCTGAGGCTCGCAACCGTGAATGAGTCGGTAAAATTCTCCCTAAGTAGAGTTTATCTATCATCAGCACTGGAAAATTATCCCCAGTGGAGTTTGGAGAATTATCCCCAGTGGAGGCTGGTGGATTGTCCCAGTAGAGCCTAAAAATTATCCCAAGTGGAGTTTGGAGAATTATCCCCAGTAGAGGCTGGAGGATTGTCCCCAGTAGAGCCTAAAAATTATCCCAAGTGGAGTTTGGAGAATTATCCCCAGTAGAGGCTGGAGGATTGTCCCCAGTAGAGCCTAAAAGGTTATCCCCAGTGAAGTCGCAACTGGAAAATCATCCCCAGCGGAGTTCATTCCTTTCACAAACAGAAACTCAATTCCCAACAGAGTTCCATTATCGCCAACAATGGTAATTCATCCCCGACTGAGGTTATTCTTCCAAATCAGCGGATCCTCCGGCAGAGTATGTCTTCCCCACAGTGTCATTTCCTCATCAGTTTATTCCCCAGCGGAGTTATCCTCTCCTGCAGGTTTATTCTCATAATCATCTTCATTCACTATCCCCAGCGGAAACGAAGAATTCAACTCTTTTCTCCAGCAGCAATCCGGGATTTATTTTCCCCAGCTAAAAACATCACATTTCCATACATCATGACACACGCATATACGCGTCATACAAACACAATCTCATTTATTTTGAGAACATCATTGCTTGATACATATCATGCATTACATACAGCTAACCTTTACCTTTCAGGAAGGATACGATCAAATTCTCAAAAAATTCAAGCTATGAAGCTTTTACCTCAGTTGAATAACGGACGACCGAAGTTCCTAAATGTCAACAGAAAGGATTCCTCAGTGAATAATGGACGACCGAAGCTCCTAAATGACAACAAAGATGATTCCTCAGTTGAATAACGGACGACCGAAGTTACTAAATGTCAACAGAAAGGATTCCCCAATTGAATAACGGACGACCGGAGTTCCTAAAATTCAACAGAGATGTTTCCTTAGTTGAATACGGACGACCGAAGTTCCTAAAATTCAACAGATGTGTTTCCTTAGTTGAATACGGACGACCGAAGTTCCTAAAATTCAACAGAGATGATTCCTCAGTAGAATACGGACGACCGAAGTTCCTAAAATTCAATAGATATGATTCCTCAATAGAATACGGACGACCGAAGTTCCTAAAATTCGACAGAGATGTTTCCTCGGTAGAATACGGACGACCGAAGTTCCTAAATTTCAACAGAGATGATTCCTCAGTAGAATACGGACGATCGGAGTTCCTAAAATTTAACAGAGACGACTCACCAGTAGAATAACGGATGACCGAAGTTCCTAAAATTCTACTTCTTTCAACAAAGATCAGCCTTCCCCAGCGGAATCTTCCTCCAACGACAGGTATACAAGCTCTCGCTAAGGAATCTCTTATGCGATCGACATTCCTTCGGATGGCATCTTTTAGCCCATCTCCCGTCATCAGTCTCCAAATGGCATAATTAAACCCATTCCCGACATCACAAGACAATTACCACTTCATGCGAGTGCAAATTTCTAGGCACTCTAGTGTTTAATCATCTTCGACCTTCAGATCACGAAAAGCAGACAAGCCAATCTAAATCTTCAGGTTTAAGAAAATTGAATAGGGGCAGTTGTTGTACCCCAAAATTTGCCCTCCCATATTTCTCAAAACATTTCAAGAAAGATTCCCAAGTTGCTCAAGGTAGTCCAAGGGTTGGCCAGACAAGCTCTCTCCTAAGGTAGCCTACCTCATTTTAGGGTTTCATGTTGCACCAAGATACTTGAGTACAAGGGATCCCAAATGCTCACCAATGTCTTAATATGTTATCAAGATCATCCATGTCAAGTTTCAAGCCTTGCAGAGGAAGTTTGCTCAGTCAATTGCTCAAAGGCCTGAAAATCGATTGTGCTAGGGCAAAAGTCAACTATGGCCCACATACAGTCAAACTTCAATATTTTTAGTCAACATTCTCATTTTGAAGGATATTTCATCATTTTATAAAGGGTTTATCATCATTCATCAAGGATTGCTCATAATACATCAAGACTCAAAAGTTGCTAAATTAGGGTTTTGTACGAAAAGTCAACTCAACTTTGACCAAGCATAACTTTCTCATACTTTATGAGAAATGACCCATACAAAGATAATTTTAAAGAGGATGAAATTCCATACAATCCATCTTCATCTCCCAAGTTCAAAATATGCACTCACAAGAAGTTATGAATTTGTACATTATAGGTCATTTTGAAAAGTCAGCAAATACACCTTTTTTGTCAAAGCTTCATACATGAGCATGGAATATAAAATTGTTGTGAGACTAAAATGGTTGCTTAGAGGACATCTCAAGCTTTCTAAAAAGTCAAAGAAAACCTCCAAAGAGTCAAAATTGAGGAAGTTATGCATTGGTGAAGTTGACCCTTTTTGCAAAATTGCCAAAAGTCAACTATGCCTAAAACTTCAAATTTTGCCAAATGGGCCCAATCTTTTTCACTTGTTTTGAGTTGGAAACATAGTCCACGAGCTCTAGCCCTTGCCACTTGTCATTATCATGTTTTTATTATTTATTTTGATTTTTATTTAATTTAAATCAATTTTAATCAAAATAAATCATATAAAATCCAAAACATTGAAAACACAAGATTTTGTGCTTGTTTCGGGTCTTAAATTACAGCTAGCAGGTATATAAATTCGTATCAAGGCATAGTGTGTACAAAAAGATTGAATTAGGCCATTTTTGGAAATATTTTTAAGGTGTATCAAATCAAGATCCAATTCATTGATGGAGGAAGATTGAGATCGGTTATCAACCCTAATCTATTTCTTAATACATATAGAGTGCGTGCAGACCCAAAGCTAGGTTAGAAGGAGGCGCAGCATCAAGAACACAAACTTGAAAAATCAAGAAAAAGTGCAAGATCGAATTCAGTGTTCCAGGCATCCTCAAGGCCTTCCAGCTATCTCAATCGATTCCTGGGATTCTCATCAAGTTAAAGTAATCAAGAGCAAGCATTTTCAAGCCCTATATCACGCTGTAAGTTAATCACGACCTTGGTTGTTTCTTGAATTTGGTTTTCATGATTTAGGCAATGTTAGCATGAATTAATCACATATTCTTGATCTATGGAGCATTTGCAAGCTTCCTGTATTGATTTAACTGCATTTATATGGCCTGTGGTGGATTTCACCATTGTTAGGGATTTGGATTCCATTTTAGGGTTTTTGCTTGCAGGTAAAATTAGCCTTCATGAATGGTACTATCGTGTTCAGGAGGAGGAGACGAGTCTAATCATGGCATTAGATGTCATTTATATGGCTCAAGGAGGATTTTGGAAGGAGCCTTGTCAATAGCTACGGACAAACGTCCGTAGGTAAAAGTTTGAAACTTTTACCCACGAAGAGAGGAAGAAGATGACCAGTTGACGCCCATCCATTGACCCATTCAAACTCTGGCGCGCGTTTTTTTGACACCATCCACTAATTCTTGTTTTTATATATTATTATTATTATTATTATTATTATTATTATTATTATTCATTATTTGTACAAACGAACACAAGTGGTGCAGTGGTGAGCGTAGCGTTGAAATTGCTTCAGGACCTGGGTTCGAATCCCAGGTCCCCCAAATATTTCATGTATTTTTTCTTTTCAGATTCAGATGCGCACCAAGAACCAAGGTCCATCATGCACCCTCACCATCCAACCAGCCAAGTGTCCTAAGGCCAAATCCAATGGCCATCACTGGAAGAACACCATGAGGCTCAGTCAATGCATTACATGGGATCACAGAAAGTCAAAATGGACCTACTTGATTTTGGTCCCAGATCTGGCTATTTGCACCCCTCCAAAATAATTTTCAGGCCCAATCTCTTTCTCTACTTTTTTTTAATTATATTTATTTCATTTAATTTAATTTACTTATTTACTAACCAATCAAATTATTTTCTTTTTATCAAAAAAATCACAAAAATATTACTTTTCATAAATTAGGTCTAGATTTTATTTTTATTAAAAAATTAATTAATTTAATTAGGTTTGTTAATTTAGAAAACTCTAATTATTTTTTAAATAAATTAAAAATAATTAGAATAATTAGGTTTTTATTCCAAATTTAATTTTTCTTTCTTTTCTTAAAAATAACAAAAAACCAAAAATAGGTCATGTAATTATTTTTATTAATTAATTTAATTAACTAATTATTTGTATATTTAATTTAAGAAATCAAATTCTTTTCTTTAAAAAATATTAAAAACAACAAAAAACATTTTCTCTTTTCACTAGGATAGAAGGGTCAAAACCCTAATTTCTTCCCGGATCTTAATTTTTCTCGCGTGCTTTATTTTTATTATTTATCATATTGATGTAACTGCCTACAGTTTGTAATAGTTTAATTAGGACGTTTATTTTCATTTATCGCTTTACTTTTCAAGGGTTTGTTTTTGGCTATGTAAATACCTGAAGCATTGTAATATCGTAGTTTAATTTTCGCATTTTAAATTCCCCAAATGTTTAACTGTTAGACGTATGATATTAGGATGTATGACAAGAATGTATGTCAAAAACTTTAAAACAGGTTAGATAACCCTAACATGTGCAAAGATAAATAATCTGAAATTGAATCACTCGCACATGCGCACTCCTACGGTACACTCCCACTTGGTTGGCTTCGGTAAACGGTCATTAAGTATAGGATGCTTTAGTGGTCGTCCTTTCGTCCAAAGATCTAATTTTCCTCGGAAAGGTTGCCTTGGATATTGTTGCCTCGAATAAATTGATCTAAGACATTAGGGTTACTACTAAGACGTCCTAACATTGCTTTAGTGACCGTACGTCCCTTTTCGAATTGACCCTCAAAACTCCAACGACGGTGCTACCTACTCACTAATTGTGGGATAACACTGTCTAAAGGAAACAAACATATAACGATTCTTTTTTTTCGAGTAGGTAGATTAGTTCTTAAGTACTTGCTCAATCAAAACAAACTTTTTACACTTACACTCCTTTACAAACAAAGTTTTCAAAAACACTTCATTACACTCTTGAAGACAGAAGCAAGAGTTAAATCGAAGTCAAACAAAAGCTTTTCAAAACACACAAACACAAAGAAAACAATTTTGAAAATGATGAGCAAGTACCTAAGAGCCCGTAGATAACTACGGATAGAAAGGGGGTTAATACCTTCCCTTTCTATAATCTACCCTCCGTACTCAGAAATATCTCGAAAAAGGAATTTTTTTGTGCTTTTTTCCTTTCCTAGTTGGATAAAATAAAAGTTGGTGGCGACTCTTGCTTACCGTGACATTTTGCGAATACAAACGCAAAACGCAAACCAGCAATTCCTTAAAAAAGGGAAACACGTCGCGGTTCTGGCCACCGTATCATAGCGTCACACTAACGTAGCCATTGCTTCAACCATATCGGTCTACACCTTACAGTTTCCACAATCTATTGCTACTTACCTAAAAAGGTTTCCCAGATCCGGGTAGAGGATCAAAGTAAACCCAAACAAAGAACCATAATGTAAAGCATACAATTCAAACAAAGAAAACAATTAAAGGTGATCTATCCCTAAGCTAACCCCACTTTTAAGTTATTCCCCAACAGAGTCGCCAGTTCTGTAACGCGGTGGGAGAACTGACTTGGGTGTTTTGCGTTTTATCGCAATTGTGCGGATAGCAAGAGTCACCACCGACCTTTATTTTATCCAATAAGGAAAGGCTGAAAAGAACAGGAAAGACCTTTAGAGAAGTTTTCGGAGTTAGGGGGGTAGATTATGAATAGGGAAGGTATTAGCACCCTTTTCATCTGTAGTTATCTACGGGCTCTTAGTTGCTTTCTAGATCACTTGCTTTTGTTTGAAAATATGCTTGTGGTGTGAGTTTTGAAAGTATTTTGAAAATGTCTTTGTAATGGTTCTCGTTTCTATAAGAACGTGTACAAAGTGTTAGTTTTGAAAATAGTTCAAAGAGGTGTTTGTGGAATGTGTTGCTTGAAAGTGATTTTTGAAAAGGTGTCTTTGTAATGGTTCTCGTTTCTATAAGAATGCATACAAAGTGTTTTAACTTTTGAAAATGTTTCAAATGAAAGTGTTGGTGTATAAAATGTTTTTGTTGTGAGCAAGCGAGTAACTAGGAGCATCCTACCTACTCAAAAGGCCTAATGTTCTTTTCCTCCTCCTTTAGATGTTGCTATCTTACCATTGATTTGGTAAGAAGCCCCATCGTTGGATGTGTAGGGACAGGCGCGGGTCAATCGCACAATCATGGAAGTCTACTTGTGAGACACTTTAGCAATTTTCATAAGGGACTATATCGTTTTACCGAAGGAAACATCGAGGGACTACGATCTTTTTTATCGAAGGGTCTTTGCTAAAGCGTCCCCTACTCGAGGGACATGAATGTTTTTCCGAGGCAACAAGCGAGGTTACCCTAGAGGTACGCATGTGAAAAGTGATTTGTTTTTAAGTTATTTTATCTTTGATTAGGGTTATCTAGTGGTTGATTTTATCATACACGCCTAATTACTATACAGTATAAGGAAAATAGTAAATTGCGGAAATTAAAATTCTACGCTATTACAGAGCTTTCAGGAATGGAAGTACAAATTTACAAATAGGGATGGGTCGAATCGGCGATTAAAAGTCTAAATAGGCAATCAATAAAACCAAATTGAATCGAACAATTAATTAAAACTACAGCAATCTATGAAGTAAAAATTAATTTACAAAGTATGGAAATAAAATTTTGGTATTTTTGTTTGTGAGAATTTGGAAAGAAAATAAAGAATCTATTCTAGAGGAGAAAATAATTTATTACAAAGAAATTAAATCGAATGTATGTATATTTTTGGTATTTTATTTGGTGAGAAAAAATTTGAAAAGAAAATAAAGATCTATTCTATATTTTTTTGAATTTTTATCATGTAGAAACTAAATAATTTAAAATAAAGTTAACTAAACGATAAAATGTTAATTAATAAAAGTATTCACAAATTTTCTAAATTTAATTTAAAACTATGCTAATTAAGAAAATTATCTAACAAAACTACATGATTTATCAAATTAGTAAAAACAAATAAAGCCAAACTAATTATTAAAACAAAAACAAAGTAGAAGAGTGGTGTTAAACTGAATATGTTGGTGTGAGGTAGAAATCCGGAAGGGCTAGAAGGGAATTATAAGGCCCAATCATGTTTTTTTTTTGTTTAATTTTTTGTCCAACAAAAATGAAGAAAGAAATAGGAAACGGTGAAAAAATGAACAAAATGTCCCAGGGGGTCTTGAAAACGGGACCTCACCTCCAAACGACAAAGCCTTAACCACTGCTTCATCTATTTCATTCATTATTATTATGATTTAATTGAAATATAAGGTAAAAACAAAAATGATAATGGGTTTGGGCCAAAAGGCCCAATAGGCCGACCCGATTGGGAAGAAGAAAAGGAAATTGCTGAACCCTAAAGGTGATTAGAGGCGCCGCTGGTGTACTGTCTTGGGAAAAGAAGACAGACTTATTATTCTCAATAAATATTGCTTTCCCAGGTTTACCGCAAAAATCAAGATTCTCTCCTCTTATCAAATCTTCATCTCTTTCTCGGCTCCTACTATTGTCCAATACCATCTTCGTTCTCAATACAACATCTCCATCAAGTTTCTGCAACAATAAGGAATCAAACCTCTGAATCATCAATGTCGTCTTCATCGCGAGTTTGTGTTCATCATCAGTGCAACATCGTTCATCATTCTGTGATTCTGGCTTCTTTTACTACTTTTGGCGTGACAAAAACTATATAACCTCATAGACAAACTAATTCACAGATAAATTAACAGGTACAGAACTAACACTCCCTGCATTGAATCTTAACATGCTTGATGCCCTCCTTTTAAATCTGTCACTGGATAGTATCGAGAGGGGTTTTTCGAGCCTATTTGGGTTTTTTTCATATCAACTATCATCAGGGAAGATGCTAGGTTTCACATATGCAACACTCCATGGTTATGGACCGAGAACTCTTAAGTATGTAAGATGATTCATAGTCCCAGCTCCAACCTCATTGTTGCTGCATTGCATTATGGAATATCCAACAGAAACCCAATATTCCTGAAGGCGCTGAATGGCTTGCTGGAAAGTGAGAGAAGAGAGGTTGGCCACTTCGCGATAGTGGAAGGGGAGTGAGAGTTCGTCTAGGTTGAGGATGATGGCCGAAAGAAAGGAAGGTTTGTAGCAGGCTTTGAGTTTCCGGTTTGTTAAAGGTGATGGATGATTCCGAGTAATTCGTAGTGTTTGTTGTTAAGAAAAATGGCGGAGGGAGTATTTGAGCAGAGAAAAAGTAAAGGTATTCTGTATCTTTGAGTTCATGGGTTATTACTGTGTATTTGTTTTTTGTTTTTTTGTTTTGTTTTAACAGTTATGACAATAACAGTGAAACAGTAGCATAGAAAATGAAAGTTCAACAACCAATCAAAGCAACACAGAGCAACAACATGCTTATGAAACCAGAAAGAGAGACTTACAAGGTTGGAGCTTTGTGAATGATTATTTTGAATTTTATGTAATGTTGTCCCCTCTTGAATCCGCCTTTGGTTCTACTGATGGATTGTTTGTATGTTGCCTTAAGTTGATATCAATTTGTAAGGTAAAAAGGTGATGTGAAGTGAGGGCTGCAATTGACTGAGGGAAAATTTTCATAATTGTTGTGTATTATTTCTTGTCTCTTTTCTGGTTTTTTTACTGTGTGGGATTTCCGTATGTTGCATAATAGAAAAAAAAAACCTCCTTTTCCGTATTGCTACCAATGGTTCATATAGGTGAGGAAAAATGAGTTTTTGGGGGAAATGAAATGATATTTGAATAATTTGGTTAACTGTTTTGTGGTCTTTTTCGATGCAGTTTGTTTTGGGCTATTTTGATGTATTTTTTGGATAGTATATGCAGTGGACAGCAGGGCCATTTTTGTCTGGTTTTGACTGTTTAATAGCAGGTTTTGGACAGTAATATGCAGGGGCTATTTTGCAGGGTGTTTGGACTGTTGTATGGGCTAGGTGATATCTTTTTAAACCTGTCTCTTTCCTCTTTATCTTTCAATGAAACAAAGCAATTTTGCTTATAAATACGATTCTGAAGGGTTTGTATAACTTAGGAAAATGATGATGTAACTTGTTTATTGAGCAAGCTAGCTTGCTGTTTTGCCTGGTCCTATTTTTATTTTATTTGTCGCACTTGTTTGACAGCCTAGTTGATGCGCTACCATGCTGTTTTGTTATTGTTTTCTGCATACTATGCAGCCTGTTTTGTTCTTGCTGCAGCTTACATATTTTCCCTTGCCTTTTCTTGGACCCTACTGTATTACAACATGCCTTTGGGTTTCTGTTTTGGCTTGTTGTAATACTTTGTTGCTTGTTGGACAACCTTGGGATTTAGGTTATGATTGTCAATTTCCTTTTCTTTTTGTGAACCAAGGCCTAACCTTGTGATTTGCAAAATAGTACAAGAGGGATTATGATAAAACAAACCATAAAATCTGATTCCTAAATACAAACCCTAATGATGATTTTTTCCTTTCTTTACATATAACTTTTGTTTGAAGTGCTTGCTAACTTTCTCTTCTTCTTTGTTTCATGAACATGAGGCGTGGATGGCAAGAGAAGATTGGATGGATTGCTTGAAGATGAAGTAAAGAAGACTTGAAGAAATAGAACAAAATTTATTTCTTTGTAAACAAGAAATTTGTGATTCTTTGTAAACAAGACAAAAATTTGTAATTTATTTCAATTGTAATGTAATAAACATAAAACCTTGAATAACTTTGTAAATGATGAAATTTATTATACGAAACTTTGAGTTTTAATTTAAACTTTGAAATTCACAATTGAATGCTTTGAATAAAACATCTTGGTTTGGAAACTTGAACTTCAAGCAATCACAAAGTGATCAAATAAACCATGTGCCTTGTACTCCAATAATTCTTAAACAAAATAAATGTTTAAGAATCCAAATCCAATTTGGTTAGATCAAACCCAAAACTATGGTCATTTAAATGAAAGTCTTAATATTCACATCTTAAGAACATTTATCAATCTTGTAGAATCAACAAACTTCAACCAATTATGGTTAAGAACATTCGAAATCAAACAAATGACTTGTGACGATTTGATAACTTTCAAAGTCTTCCAAATGCAATTTTCTTTCGACCTTTGAAGCTAAACTCGTGAGCGACATCACTTATGACCATATGCAGAAATAATCGTCTCAAGATCTTGTAATTTGAGGAAATCACAATTCTTAGAAATCAAACGATAGTTATTTAAGATTAGGTCAAAGTCCCTGATGCAACTTCTAACGTATTCGAATTTTGGTGATCTTCTACACGTAATCAACTCTTGATTTGTGAAGAGACATGAAGATCTATGAAGACCATTTGAAACCTTGGAGACTCTGGTTTCTTTGGGAAATAATAAACCCTATTTGTTGACTTACTACCTAGGAAGGGAATCTGTCTGATCAACTTTTGAGCTAAATTGAGTATACGAGAAACCCTAGGATAGTATCTTGCATGAAAAATGGGAGGGAAAATTTTGGGGTACAACAACTGATTTTGGTGAAGTTGTATATTTTGAAGCATTCAAATGCCAACAAATTATTTCTAGCATCATATCCATACATTTTTTCTTGAGAACCAAAACCATAGTCATAGGAACCGGCAATCATACCCCTTGTAGTTTTCTCCTTGTTTAGTCCAGAAATTGTGTTTCCAATTATCCTCAAAGGTTGTTCATATTATTGTTGTTGAGTTATAGCTGCATTTAACCAAGCTTCATCCTCGTCATGATCTGCATCAGCCATTAGAACATCTTCTTGCGAAATCCCACCAATATCTTTAGCATAGTCATCAATCCCTTAATCATCACCAAATTCAAGGAACTTAGAGGGATCATCAAAATTGTAAAATTTCCTCTATGACCGTGGTACTTGATAATAGTACACTTCCCTTTGTGTATCCCATATGTATCTCATATTGGCCAAAGTCCTTTGAGTGAATTCTTAGGTTGCAACTGGAGAAACATACATCTAATTTTGAATGATATAGTTGAAGTGGTTGAATATCTTGGCAATCATAGAGGGATAGTCGAAGGCAAGCCCTTTGTTGCATGATTTGATGCTAAACATCGGAGACACGAAATAATATGGCCAATTTATTTTGATATTTTTGAAAGAAGATAAACAAGGTGTATATCAGTGTTGTACCCCAAAATTTTCCCTCCCATTTTTCTTTAAAGCATTCTTTCAAGGCTCTTCAAATGGTCGAAACACTCAAGGTTTGATTATTCAAGGTGCTCCTCCTAGACCAAAGACTGATAACTAGGGCTTGGAATTTCTCAAGGAAATTTGGTTTGCAAAGGTCTTAAATGGCTTCCATGGTTCTTTATATGTCCTCAACAAGGTTCATGTCAAGTTTCAAGCCCTACATCACAAGTTTGCTCAGTCAATGGCTCAAATGCTTGAAAATCAATTGTATTGATCAAAAAGTCAACTATTGTCAACATACAATCAAACTTCAAGATTTTTGTTCAACATCAACATTTTGAAGTGAAATTCATCTATCAAGTGTTGATCATGATTCCCCAAGGAAAGTTCTCAGATCATCAAAAGTCATAAATTGCCAAATTATGGTTTTCCTTAGGAGAAGTCAACTGAACTTTGACTAGGCATAACTTTCTCATGCTTCATCAACTTTTCCCAAACCAAATCCCATTTTGAAGAAAATTCTATTGTCTACAATTTTTTTTATTATCAAGTCCAAAAAATGCTTCATTTGGAAGATACAATCTCATACATTATAGGTCATTTTCAAAAAGTCAACAAAAGATACTTTTTGTCAAGGCAACTTACATCAAGATAATTTCTCCAAATGAAAAAATGATTAAAAGAGAAAGTGTAGAGGACATCTTGGGATTTCCAAAAAGTCCAAGATCATATTCAAAAAACTAAAATTGAGAAAGTTGTGAGTTGCACAAGTTGGGAAATTTTTCAAGAATTGCATGAAATCTCAATTGAGCAAATTTGTGATTTTAAGTTATTGGGCCTAACTTTTTAGAGTTCAAACATACTCATGACATATCCAAGAGCCTTAAAAACTATCCTTGAATTATTTTGATTTTGATTTATATTTATTTGAATTTTTTCATTTAAATATAAAAGAAATCAAGTGAAATATCAAACAAATGGATCAAGGCTTAAGTGGCCTTCATTTGGATCATTCAAGAGGCCCAAATTCAGGCAAGGTACAAAAAAAATGACCAGGTTCATGCAGAAAATGAAAATGGCAAGGGATCATGAAGTTTGGAAACTTTTCAAAACTTGATTTTTATTTTAAACCATGGTTTAATGGTGTGATTCCTTGCCATGTTGGTGGCTTTAATGGTGTGATTCTTTATCATATTGATCTATCCTCCTACTCCTCTATAAGTACACAACATTGCAAGATTAAAAGGAACGAAAAAACATTGCAAAGAAAACTTCACATAATTCTCAAGAAAAAATACGCAAAATTGCAAAATTCATAACTGCATTCTCAGGCGTGATCAGCCCAAACCAAAGATCAAATCATATCCCTGGGGCTCCCAGGAGTTGAACCAGGCTGATAACCAAGCCCTCCCACTTCCAAAACTCCCACATTTGATCATACCAGTTTGGTAAGGTTTGAATTCCTTGAACTCTCTAATCATGTGATTTAAAGTAATTTTATGCATACATCCATGTTGTTATCAATATTTAGAATGGATCTAACGTGTCACATGTAAAGTTTGGTGCAGAAACACTAAAATGCCGTTGTTATGGCTCAAGAACCATTGAGTTTCGGATCTCACTCTATAGTCCATTTCAGGCCAAACTAATGCCAAATTTGAACTCGCAGCATGCGATTTAGGTCCAAGGATTTGAGCTGTTTTTTATGTTTGGCAGATTTTCAAAAAAAAATACATCATCGAAGAAGACGGTGTTTCTCTCCCATGTCTTGCTACAGCGTCTAGGCCAATGTTATTGGGCTTAGGGGATTTCAAATTTCTGCACCCCCCTAATTACTTGTTTTGCAGCTTGGCCCAATTTAATTTTGTCTTTTTCTTCTATTATTTGTTTTCTTTTATTTCAATTAATTTCTTTTCCCTAAAAATCATAAAATCAAAATCACAAAAACAATTAGACTTAGATTTTCATTAATTAAATTAATTTTAACTAATCATTTGTAATCACGTTTTTTATAATTAATTAATCAATCAGAATTAGGTTTTCTTTTTCTTGAGTTAATTTAAATATTTTCCTAAAACAACAAAAACATTTCTTTTATCACTTAGAAATTTTTCTTAGATTTTTTCTCCATCCTTTCATTTTTCTTTCTTTCTATCTTCCCCCGCACGTCTATTTATTTAATCGCATTATTTTTCATAATTATGTAACTGTATAAAGGATGTAATAGCTTTAATTAAGACTTTTACACTTTTATTCCCTTCCCCCCCCCCCCCCCCCCCCCCCCCCTGTTTTGGTTTGTAACTCCCCCACCCTGAAGCCTTGTAATAATGCTGATTTAAATTCCTGCATCTTTATTTTCGTACTAATATTAACTGTTAGATGAATGCTAATAGGCTTGTATGAAAAGACTAAAAGTAAATGCTAGCAAAACTAACATCCGAAGATAAATAATTGTAACACAACACACTCACACACGTGCACCTCTAAGGTACCTCCACTTGTTGCCTTCGGAATAAACAGTCACAACTCTCGAACATAAGAGATTTTAATGGCGACCCTTTGGTTTAAAGATCATAAGTCGCTCGATGACCCTTTCGACGTTTCCTCGGTATATGATCTTAAAACCTTAGGGTAATTACTAAAGTATCTTACTAGTTGCTTTCGTAACTATACGATGACTCTCGCCCATCCCTCAAAAATCCAATGATAGGGCTACCTACTCACTAATAGTAAGATAGAACTGTCTAAAGGAAAAGAGGAAAAGAAAAAACCTTTCGAGTAGGTAGATAGCTCCTAGTTGCTTGCTCATAAAAACAATAAAAAACAATCAAAATTAATTTTTTCACACATACACAAACTCTTTTATAAATATTTTCAAAGACAAAAAACACTTTGTATACTTTCTCTCCAAAACGAGAAACATTACAAAGTTCTCCGCACAAAGGCGTCTTTTCAAAATATCTTCAAAGCACACTTACACAAAAAATCATTTTCAAAGCGAGCTAGCAACTAAGAGCCCGTAGATAACTACGAATGGAAGGGTGTTAACACCTTCCCTTTCCATAACCTACCCCCCTTACTCAGAAAATAATCTCGAAAGGTCTTTCATGTTCTTTTCACCCTTTCCTTTGTTGGATAAAATAAAAGTTGGTGGTGACTCTTGCTAACCGCAATATTGCAATAAAATGCAAAACTAGTAAAAGTCAGTTCTCTCACCGTATTACAGAACTAGTGACTCTGCTGGGGAGTTATAACTAAAAGTGGGGTTACATTAGATCTAGATCATATAAAAAATGCTTTACTTATTTGATTTGTGTGCTTTATCTTTTGGGTTTATGTTTGGGTTATTATTAAAGATCTTATACCCGGATCTGGGGCACCTTTTAGGTAAGTAGCAATAAATCACGGAGGTTGTACAGTGTAGATCAATATGGATGATATGATAGCTACGTTAGTGCGATACTATGACTTGTACTAATGTTCCTTAAGTTAGTCAAGGATAACATTAGGCTTCCAAATAATGTCATTAAGCATTAATTGGCCTTTAGAACCTTAAATTGGCTCATCTTAGCCATTAGAAAGTAGTGAGGTGGCCAGCTTTGATGCAGACTGAAGTTTGTTGATACTCGATACTACACTCATTGAGATTGGAATTTCGGGATATTTTGGCCGCTATTCATATGCTTGAGCTGAAACGATGTCTGAGAGAAAGATAAATGATTTGAGATCCCTAGAACCCGGTTACTATTTCTAGGACAGGTTGAGCCAACTAAATCTTCAAGAGGGTGCTTACCTACAAATTCCATGCAAGCATGAACCTAAGGCTACTTGTGTGACTTGTTTGCTTTCATTATCTAACAACTTGAACTCCTTACAGGGTTTTGTTTGTATTCATTATCTAACAATGTGAGTTCCTTGCAGGACTTGTTTGTATTCATTATCCAATAACCTGGACTTCTTACAATACTCACTTGTCTTCATCACCTTACACTTTTTCTTGGTGCATATGATCTCTAGATGTCTAGAAAGGGGCAATGGATTTATTTTCCTCTAGCCAATGTCGTCAAAAAACCAAATCACGATAACTTCATGCAGAGGCTATAACCCACTCGACATGGTGAGCTTGATTTTCGTAGAAAGACATTCAACAAGATGAATTTCTTCACTCAAGGTTGTAGTCAAATTCAATTCAAACATCTTCTTGTGTTTACCCTGTGAGATCCTTGAAAAGATGAAATGCATATCATTACATAACAGGTATTCTCAAGACATGTTTCTCATTTTCTGCCTGTTTATTTCAACAAGGAAAATGTCTCTCGAACAGAACGACAGAGATCTCCAAACTCACGATGCTCGGTTCAAGGAAATGTTCCTAAATCTATCCAAGGGGCAAGATGAATTGAAAACACTCCTCGTTGGGAACATGACCAAGAAAAATCTTGAAGACAACAAGGATGACCAGTTGGAACAACTGCAAGCTGAGATGGTTACAAATAAAGTTTGAGCCTTTATCCTTTGTTTCTTAAACCATGATCCAAGCCACACTACAACCCTTAAAAGTCCTAGCTGAAGCATGGGTTAGTTTGAAAGCATAATTTTACAAAAGGTATCCTTAATCCTATAAGGTTTACTATAAATCATGAGTTGAATTCATACTCTTACAAAATTATGTTTGTTTACTAAAAATGCATTTTTAGAACTTTAAGACAGACATAAGCTTTGCATTCTTTAAATGCCATTGTTTTCATATGACTAATCGTTCGACGACAGAGAAATTCGCATGACGGAAATTCAATGAACATAAATCCTCTCAATGGACAGAATCATCTCCGATGGAAATACATTTCCAGTAACAGACATTTCATAATCAAGGGGCATGACATGGTGTCTAACTGATCTGGGGGAAATCGATTCAAGATTCGAGGAATCTCTCAAAAGTTCCAAATAGCCAGGGATAAACCTCCTTCTGAATCACTTGGGGCATTGAACATGAGTTCCAGGAAAGAGCCACGTGCAATCAAGCAAACATTTTTCTGGCAGTGCTATAACACTTACCACTATGGACAATGAAAATTCTTTGTACCCTGTGAACACGAACATAGTCAGAAAATACTATGCATGAAAAAAAAGACCTGCTAGGTTGACTGACCTAGGCAAAAATAAGGGCATCTCGGCAAGCCAAAAAAGTTCGGGGGAAAATTAGGGATATATAAATAAAACTGTACACCCGGCAAGTCGAAAACCTGAAAAGGCGACTTGGGCAAAAAAGGGTATCTCGGTGGACTGAAAATCTGAAAGGATAGTCCAAGAAAAAGTTAGGATTAAAGCGTATGACTATGTCCCGTCATCTCGTCACTTATCTATTAGTAGAAGACTTATCACCCTGATCAACATTCACCAAAGGCTTTAGAAGTTGAGATATTTTCAAGTCTCCATGAATCCCCACAGAGCCACTGCCATGAGATTATCTCCACGAGGTAATCTTCATAAGTTCATACATTCCCCTCATTTTCTTCGGCAGATGACTCTGGCTGATAAAGGAGTATGATCTTCTCCCCGTTAATTTCACCAACATACAGGATCCCAAACATTACAGTCCATGGGAATTCCTCTCCCCAGCTGAGTTTTCAAAACTGTAAAATCCCCTACAGATTACTTATCTCCAGCATAGCGCATTCTCCTCGACAAAGAGCTTCCCTCAGTAGGATATTCCTCCATCGCCAGGGTTTATTTCCCCAACAAGCTCCAGATTCCCCTCCACGAGTATTTTCTTAGACTATTACAAATCAACAGACAAAACCCCTTGTCCCTAGCAGAGTTGATACTATTCACAGTAAGTTGTTGTGAAGCCTAGAAACTGACCAGATAATAGTTTAACTTCATCCTCCTAGAAAGTTGCTGCGAAGCCTGGAATCTTACCAGATAACAATTAACTCCATCCTCCTCCTAAAGTTGTTGTAAAGCCTGGAACCCGACCAGATAACAGTTAACTTCATCCTCCTCAGAAAGTTGCTGTGAAGCCTAGAATCTGACCAGATAACAGTTTAACTTCATTCTCAGAAAGTTGTTGCGAAGCCTGGAATCCGGCCAGATAATAGTTTAACTTCATCCTCCTAGAAAGTTGTTTCGAAGCCTGGAATCTGACCAGATAACAGTTTAACTTTATCCTCCTAGAAAGTTGCGGCAAATCCTGGAATCCGACCAGATAATAGTTAACTTCATCCTCCTCAGAAAATTATTGCGAAGCCTGGAATCTGACTAGATAATAGTTAGCCTCATCCTCCCTAGAAAGTTACTGCGAAGCCTAGAATCCAACCAGATAATTGTTAACTTCATCCTCCTCGGAAATTTGTTGCGAGGCCTGGAATCCGACTAGATAACAGTTAACTTCATCCTCCCCAGAAAGTTGTTGCAAAGCCTGGATTTCGACCAGATACCAGTCAACCATCCTCTCCAAGACAAAATTTTAACCATCTCTTTCATCCCCATTCAGAGTAAATAAGAACTAAATTCCCTAGTAAAGCGATGGACAACCAAAGGTTCCTGAACTCTACTCCCCAAGAAGAAATCAACATCCCCTACAAAGTTTCTTCAAAGCAAACAGGAATCCCCAGCGGAAGTATTAGAGACAAAATTGAAGATCCACAATGGCAGTCAAGGATTTATTTTCCCCAGACTAAGATGTTGCTCAAATTTGCGAATGGGTTTCATTAACATTCCACATCCATAAATCATTTACCAAATGTCATAGCATATGCATACAAAATGCATATAGCACAATCTCTTTTATTTTGAGAACATCATTACGCAATGCATATCATCCATCATGACATTGCATACAGCTAACTCTTTACCTTTTCAGGAAATATCAGTCAACAAATATCATTAACTATGTATATGACCTGACAGTGTTCTCGAAAGCTGCATCTGACGAAGGGCTATTTCAGCATTTTCCTCAGAAGTTAAAGATAATTCAAGACCTCTATTGGTTCAGTTTAAATTGATAAATGATTTATCTTGATTTGTTTTCCGATAGACTTCTTTCTTTGGTTCAGCTAAATCTACTCGAAGATTTTACTGATTTTGTTTCCAATTAAAGATAATTCGAGACCCCTGCTGGTTCAGTTTAGATCGATCAATGATTTATCCTTTTTTTTTGTAGACTTCCTCTACTGGTTCAGTTTAAATCGACCAATGATTTATCCTAATTTATTTTCGATAGATGCTTCCTCTGGTTCAGTTAAAGTCGCCCGATGATTTATTATGATATTTCTTCAAATTGAAGTCAATAGTTATTTAGGATGCCATCTATAAGCCCATCTCTGACAAATCTTTGTCATTTCTCCAAATGGCATCTATAAGACAATTCCCAGTATACTCAACCAATAGTGTTACTTCTTGACTCTCGAACATAAGATATTTTAGTGGTGACCCTTTGGTTTAAAGATTATAAGTCCCTCGATGACCCTTTCGGCGTTGCCTCGGTATATGATCTTAAAACCTTAGGGTAATTACTAAAGTATCTTACTAGTTTCTTTCGTGACTGTACGACGATCCTCGCCCATCCCTCAAAAATATAACGATAGGGCTACCTACTCACTAATAGTAAGATAGCATTGTCTAAAGGAAAAGAGGAAAGGAAAAACCTTTCGAGTAGGTAGATAGCTACTAGTTGCTTGCTCATAAAAACAATCAAAAACAATTTTTTCACACACAGACATTCTCTTTTCTAAATATTTTCAAAGACAAAAAACACTTTGTATACTTTCTCGCCGAAACGAGAAACATTATAAAGTTCTCCTCACTAAGGCGTCTTTTCAAAATATCTTCAAAACACACTTACACAAAAAAGCATTTTCAAAGCGAGCTAGTAACTAAAAGCCCCTATATAACTACGGATGGAAAGGGTGCTAACACCTTCCCTCTCCATAACCTACCCCCATACTCAGAAAATTATCTCGAAAGGTATTTCCTGTTCTTTTCACGCTTTCCTTTGTTGGATAAAAGAAATGTCGGTGGCGACTCTTGCTAACCGCAACATTGTGATAAAATGCAAAACAAATAAAAGTCAGTTCTCCCACCGTATTACACTCGGCATTATCAACTATTGAAAAATCACCACTTTTAGGATGCAATATGTGAGTTACTAACCAGTGTAATATGTGAGGCAATCTCTTAAGACATCCTGTAGTAATTGGCTTATTTTTATCATCCCTTGGTGCTTTCAATTGCTCATTCGAATGAATTTTCCATTTGAATTCAGAATAAACACTTGAATCCCAAACCAATGCCTCATTTCCTATAATGATGCCAAAAACAGATATCCACATATCATTTGTAAAGGTGTAAGACTTACCTCTAATACGGAAATTGAACTTAGCCTTGCTTCACTTATTCAACCCGACATAAAACACTCGAATCAGTCTTCATTGTAATCTTGGGTCAACTGTAAAAAGTAGTTGACTTCATGATGATTGATTTGAATCATAACCTTAGGAATGTGAAGATCTTTAGCAGTCCTTAATTTTTAATAGTTTAGTTTTGTCACAATCCTTCCTCGACACTTATCGTCAAAGAACTCCAAGTTCTCTTTGTTAACTAAATCGAACACAGATTCTAATGCCCTTGGGGAATAACCAACCTTGTTTTTGCCTCTACCAGCACCCTTACCTCTTGCAATCTTAGGAGCCATTAAGAATTCCTCAAACTGATTTTGCACAGAAGGTGTTTGACAAAATGTTCCAACCAAACCAGTTGGAATTTGAGAGATGATTATGCAGCCCACCAACAGAAATGATGTTATGATAATGACAAATTCAAAGAAATAACAAATGCATACACAATATATTGAGTTTTGGATGAGAGATGCTATGTATGGTTAAGAGGAATTATGGCACAGTATCTTGGGTTTTGAATGAGAGTTAAGTGAGAATATTGAAGGAATTTGAATTAAATGATTTCACTATGATGGCTTTTATGACAAAATTGATGGTGGTGATAAGAATTGATCAAAAATATTTAGGGTGAAAGAGAGTTTTTGGTCTGAGTTCATGAATCTAAGAGATAAGAAAAGAAGAGGGAAGATGAAAGAGCAATACTCTATC
Source organism: Vicia faba (assembly GCA_948472305.1). NCBI lineage: Eukaryota > Viridiplantae > Streptophyta > Magnoliopsida > Fabales > Fabaceae > Vicia > Vicia faba. Next base: position 1,395,059,306 of record OX451736.1, on the reverse strand, counting down.
CATGTGAGTTCACACGTGTCGGCCTAAGTGGATTACGTGACGGCACGTACGCTTCATGTGTCGACCTATACTAAAAGAATGACTTAGAAAACACATAATTTAACAATATGTGTTGACCTATAAGAATTTTGTGCGGGCACATACTGAACCAAATTTTGAAAATATTGAAAAATCAATTTATGTGTCGGCACGTAGGACTCATGTTTTGGCCTATACTAAATCAAATTAAAAAACATTTAAATGATTTAATTTCAGGCTTATCTGATTGTATCATGTTTCGACACATGCATGCACAACTCAAAGAAAGAATTGATGTTAACTAGGCTCATGCATAAAATGCATGTATGTTTTAACAATTATACTTGAATTTATGTATTTGGACAATTTAAAATGCAAGAATGCATACATATAAAAAACAAGGCAAGACATACATATTTTCATAATTTGATTTAGATCACTTATAAGAATGTAAATTGGAATAATCCCATATTCAACTGAAATTTTTGTAAGTGAACACAACAAATAATATTCAACATTTAATTGAGATACCTTTTAATATAATTAGATAAAATAAATGACTTACTCATTAAGAAAAAAATGAAATGATACAACCTCACTGTTGACACGGAGTATGCACGAGTATTTCACGAGGTACTCTAAAACAAGAGCTTTAGCAAATTCCAACCATGCCAACAACAATAACAACAAATCTTTCTTCAATTTCTCATCTCTAAGATATTACAATATATTTTACCAAGGAACTATTTATTGATGCTTCTAGGGAACACATTCATTCTTCTTGACACCAAGTCAATTATATTCAAGTATGTTACCTAATGAATGTCCTGATTTTGCTATAAAAGAAGCCCCATAACTTCTTCATAGAATCAAGACAAGTTTTTTGCAGTATCAACTAGATAAACTAGGTACCCAATCTTTGTTGGGTCCTTGAGGGTGAGTAACATAATTGTTGCACTTAGGCGACCATTGAGAAATGCCATTAGGGACTAAAAATCTCCTAAGTTTACATTTGGCAATAGTATGACCTTTCATACAACAGTAGTAACAAGTTACGTTTCGAGAGATGTCAATTTTTCTATTCAATTTCTTTTCAACAAACTTGTACTTTTTATAAGGTGTATTTAAAGATTTGTTAAACTTTGTTGGATTTATGGAAAAAGTGACCTTTGGTTGTCGTGCCTTGTTAAATGTTACATGAGTTGTCATCTTTTTCATTTTTAACTTTTTGAACATCTATTATAGTAATATAAAGCTTCCATTTTATTTTCTGTTTCTGAAACTTTTCCTTCTAGGTATGTAAATATTTTTCTATTTGAGGAACACTTTTTGAAGGTTTCAATAGCTTCTCTATGTAAATTCTCAAAAGCATCTAATAACTTTAAATGAAACAATCCATCAATATATTTATTTTGAGAATACTTTACTTTTTTCTACCTCCTTGATAATGACCGAGAGAAAAATATCATTGTGTCTTGATGATTTAGAGTCATTCTTCATATCTTCATGGTAATGACCAGAGAGGAACACTTCATCGTAATTTGATGATTTGTGTTCCTTTTTTGTTTCTATTAATAAAGTGAGTTGAAAGATAAAAGTTGGAAAAAATTTCATCATCATTAGAGTCCTCTCACTTGAGGATTCAATTTCGCTTCCCCAAGCTACACATGCCTTCCTAGATTTGGCATGATTTTTGCGTTGATTCCTCTTTTCATTTTTATCACGGGGAGAACATTTTGGTTGGTAATGGCCATATTTTCCATAATTGTAGAATGAAGGTATTGAATATCTTCCTTTGGATTGATCTTCCTTAGAGGATGTAGATTATCGTTTAGGCTTAGTAGACGTTTGTTGAGGTTCTTTTCACTCCCTTTTTCAAGTACTTATAGTACTATTTGACAAATAATCTCATCTTTTCGTCATCTGAATCATAGTTGTTACTAACACCACCATTATAAAGGTGCTCATCCTTTGAGGATCTTGAAATTGAAGCCCTAAGAGCTTTAGGCTTCATTCCTTCCTCCTTCTAGGTGTCTTTATCCTTTTTCTTCTTTTTCTCAAGTTTCCTTTCATATTTTTCCAAGCAATTGAGTTATTGCTCGTGTTCTTCCGACTGTCCAAACATGGTTTTCAGATCAAGTGTTACGAGATTATTAGCTTCCTTGATTGTTGTGACCTTTGGTTGCCAATTCATAATAAGCAATCTAAAAACCTTGTTAGTAGCAATAGCATTGGAAGTAGGATTACCTAGTAAGTTTAAACGATTAATAATATGCAAGAACCTCTTTTGCATTTGAGCAATGGTTTCCCCATTGTTGTACCCCAAAATTTGCCCTCCCATATCCTTCAAGATTTGCAAAGAGCATGCTTCAAAATCTCCCCAAGGGTTGCACAGTTCAAAGGCCTCCTAACAGTCAAAAACTAGGGTTTTGGTTCTGGCAAAGAAATTGAAGTTTCCAAGGGTCCAATCAAGTCCCACATGCCTATAAACATGGTCAAGCATCTTCATACCAAGTTTCAAGACTTACAGCACAAAATTGCACAGTCAAAAACCCTAATTGCTCAACAGTCAACTGCAGGGTCAAAATGGTCATTTGACAGTCAAAGGTCCAAATTTTTGGTCAACATCTTATTTTGAAGCCACAAACATTATTTGATCAATTCTTGATCATGATTTTCAAGGCATGGCTCAAAAAGTCTCAAGATGCAAAAGTTTTTATTTTTGGACAGTTGAAAAAGTCAATTGTAACTTGACCAGGGCATAACTTCCACATGGTTTCTCATAAAAATTCCATCCAAAGCTCATTTTGAATAGAAATACATTTCCTACAACTCCTCTTCACACTCCAAGTCCAAGAAATGCTCTCACAAAAAGTTATCAATTTCAACATTATAGGTCATTTTCAAAAGTCAACAAAAAGGGACTTTAAGTCAAAGACCATAACTTGAGATTGGTAAATCAAAATGACATGGGACCAAAGGCATTGGTTAGAGGACTTCAAGACCTTTCCAAAATGTCCAAGAACATGATCAAAGCTTAACAATTGAGCAAGATATGCCTTGTGGAAGATGGGAAATTTTTGGGAATTTTGAAAAGTCAACTTTACTTCAAATGCTTCAAAATTGCTAATGGGCCACTTTTTCTTCCAAGATTCATCATCCAAAGGCTATGCACGACCATTTGGCCCAAAGGGGATTTATTTCACCATTTTTTATTATTTATTTGAATTTTAATCACCATTAATTCATTTAATTAAATAAAATATGAAAAAAATACTAAAACAAATGTGATTGAATCTTTTATGCAGCATTTGCTCTCATTGGTCATTGAAGATTCGTGCACACCCAAATTGGAAAGATTGGCCATGATTGGAATCAAAAACACATGAAAAAGATTGAAAAAATATTCATTGAAAATCAAATATTTGATACATCAATGCATTGATCTTTTGGCTCAAAATTCAACCCTAATCCGTCCCATACATAAGTCAGAAGCTAAACCTAATGCACAAAAAAAACCTTGAAGCTGCGCCTAAGAACAAAAACAAAGCTTGTATTTTTTCCTAAAATTTTGAAAAATGTTTTCATAGTTGCAGGTCATTTCAAGGCAAAAGAGTGGTTCCATCGCGTTCTTGACACATTCAGGAAGCTACCCCAATCAAAATCAACTCTCCAAGCGCAAAGAATTAGTAGATAGGAGTCCAACTTTTCTGAAATATATTCATAATCGCATCTTGAATTCCATGCATCTTTCATGTGTTTTTGATACTGATTTATACTAATCTAACGATTCTAAAGCTAATGGTGTTATCTAATTGAATTAATATGGTCTGTGCGCAAAGTTGCCATTAAAATGTTTTAGGGTTTCTCAAGCTTTAAATTAGGCGTTTGCATATACTGTAAAATCAAGACACCCCAGTACCATGGCTAGAATCAGGATGCTTGGACGAATTCAACACACTAATCGCGCCTTATTTATATGGCCTCACAAGCTATTCGCTCTTTTAGAAAAGGCTGCGTTTTGGGGGGGTTTAAAACCCCCGCTACTTCTTTTTATTTCAGGGACGAACGAGGAAGAAGATCATGTGGCAAGATATGATTGGGTAGTTTGAATTCCAGCGCGCGTTTTTATTTTCTATATCATTAACGCTAATTTTCTTTTATATTATTTGTTCTTTGTTCTATGTACAATACGCGCATACAGCTCAGATGGTGGAGTGTAATACTGGCAGGCATTGGGACCTGGGTTCGAACCCCAGGTCCCCCTTCTTTATTCCATATTTTTCTTCCTAACGTGGTTCTGTGTAGCTTGCTTCCTGAGGCCTACCATGCAGCCTCATATCTTGGCTTGCCACACGTCCCATAGCATCAGCCCAGTGGTCCAGATCCAAAGCCTATGGAATGCTTCAGTCAACGCCTACGCACATAATCACTGAGAAGTCAGAAAGGGCCAAGCTTCTTGGGCCTAATTGCTGGCAAAATACCTCCAAAGGGCCAACAAACCCCCCCCCCCCCCCCATGTTTGCATTTTCTCTCTTTTTATTTTCTCTCTTATTTATTTTAATTACATTATTTATTTTAATTCATAAATTAATATTTTCTTAACATAAAAAATGCCAAAAAATCAGGAAATATAAAAATAAAAAAATATGTTCTAATATTTAATTCACTAACATTTTTTTTATAAATCAATTGTATTAATTAATTTAGTTAATTCTAGGTTTAAATTTTAATATTTTTTTAATAAACTAAAAAATGTAGAATTAGGGTTTTATACTTTTATCCTTTTTTTTCTTTTTCACCATATTTAATTATTAATTATTATTTTGTAAATAAAATTTACCATGTAAATAATTAATTAAAATTAGGTCAAACTAAAAAATTTTCTTAATAAATTAAAAATGGTAGAATTAGTTTTAATTAATTCTCTTAATTTCATAAATACAAAAAAACTCAAAAATAACTTTTCCTTTCTCATTAAATTTAATTAATTTCATAATTGTAATTTAATTTCTTTAAAAGGGTCCAACGCCCTCGCATTCGATCTTAATTCCGTTTCGCGCGTTTATTTCTTTTCTTATAAATTTCATGTAATTCTCCCAAATCTATGTAATAGATCCATTAGGTTATTTATTTTCCGCATTTTGTTTTATTTCAAATCGGGTCTTGGACTAATTTGGCGATGTAGACCCGCGCCTTTGTAATAGCGTAGGACCTTTTAATTCCACACCTTTTAACTGTTAACTATTGCATGAAAGAATGAATGTCAAAATAAAAGCAACGCGTAGACCACCAATGCAGAACAAGACAAAAATAAATGAACATGACACACAATTCACACACCACCCCTAGGGTACGTCTCACTGTTGCCTTGCCCCTCGAAAGGTGGTCGTCAAGTAGAGGACGTTTTAGTAAGTCCTCATGTCCATGAACATGGCATGAGGGTAGCTTCTAAGGTGTCTTCCTATTGCTCTGGTGAACACCATGTCCCGAACCCTCGAATTGACCCGAACACCTCCAACGGTGGTGCTACCTACCTCTCAATGGTGGGATGGCACTACTTTAAGGACATTTACACAGACGAATTCCTTAGGGTAGGTAGACGACTCTAGATACTTGCTCTAATTTCAAAACAAATCAAAAATACTTTTCACACCGACACCTTTTCAAAAAGCTTTCGAAAGCAACTTTTCAAACACTCTTGAGGACCGATACAAGAGTCGAACTGGAATTTTCAAAGAAACTTTTTAAAACCCACAGTTGAAAAGCAAACAAACAATTTTGAAAACACAAATGAGCAAGTATCTAAGAGCCCGTGGATAACCATGGATAGAAAGGGTGTTAACACCTTCCCTTTCTATAAATCTACCTCCCGAACCGAGAGCAATCTCTATAAGGAATTTTTCTGTGCTTTTGTCCTTTCCATTTAGAGAAAATAAAAGACGGTGGTGACTCTTGCTTCCACGACATATCGCGAACCAGCGTTAAACAGTCAGTTCCAGATCCACCGATCACAGAACTGGCGACTCTGCTGGGGACCTAAACTTAAAGTGAGGTGTACCTTAGGATAGTTCATAACTGTGTTTTCAATTGTATTGATTTGCTTGCTTTAAATTGTGGGTTGCATGGGAGTTACATAGATCCTAACCCAGATCTGGGGATACCCTGTTTAGGTAGCATAAGCTGTGAGGGACCTGTCTGGCGTAGACCGACACGGGTGAAGCAGTGGCTCCGTTGGTGTGGCACCTTGGTCTGTACCGATATCCCTTGTATCGCAACGAGGAGAATATGGGTCTTCTGAGGAGTCATTAAGCACCAACCGATCTTAGAACCTTAAATGACCCAACTTGGCCATTAGAACAGTAGCAGTATGCTACGCCGATTGAGGCTAAACTCTCGTGATGGTTCTGGCCGCAAGAAAAGATTGCGATGCTGGAGTTATGATCGATTGAGGGTAGTCAATGATATTGGGATCCTCTAAGAACCCGGTTACTTTGATAGGACAGGTATGAACCAACAAACTGAAAGAGGGTAATACCTAGACCTCATGCTGGCCTAAACTTTAAGGGCTTGTCTTGTGTGACTTGTGTGCCTTACCATGTTTGCCTTTGTATCTATTTGTGGTGTGCTTTATCATAACATCATAACATCATGAGCATTGCATGCATCCTGCATAAGGACTGACCATTTCAAAGACAAGAGGGTTTCACCTTTGCTCTGTTTTGTAGGACACCATGATGCCTGTGTGAAGGAATACTATCCGGTTCAACTTTGTTCACTCACCCGAGTTGCTTGAAGAGTTGATTAGCAGAATTCCAAATACCACTTCCTTCATTCAGAGGCATGGTTCTCTTCTCAGTTTAGTCACTGCAAAGCGGGATCGACAGTTGATGAGTGTCCTGACCCAGTTCTATGACCCTCTGTACCAGTGCTTCACCTTTCAAGACTTCCAGCTGGTCCCTACCCTGGAAGAGTTCTCTGATTTGCTTGGTATCCCTATCTTGGATCAGACTCCCTTTACTGGTTGGGAAAAGACCCTCAGGCTTGAGGAGGTTGTTGCAGCTCTTCCTTTGACACATCAAGAAGTAATGGACAACTGGGTGACTAGAAGCGGAGTTAAGGTTTTCTTGGCCAAGTTTCTGATTGGTAAGGCTAACAGTTTCTGGAATGACCTGGACTTTAGGGCATATGAAGACATCCTAGCTCTCTTAATCTATGGGCTAGTCTTGTTTCCTAATCCTGACAACTTCATCAATGTCACTGCCATAAGGATCTTTATGTCTCAGAATCCTGTGCCCACTCTCTTGGGTGATATCCTGCAACAACTTCATGCTCGTACTACCCGAAGACAAGGAACTCTATGGTGTTGTATCCCTTTGTTGGTGAGGTGGTTTATTTCGCACCTCCCTAAGTTCGTGCTGAAGAACCAAGAAGGAAGAGGTTGGGCTCATAGGTTAATGTCTCTCACCGATAAGGATATCATTTGGACTTGCCGAGGTTTGGATGAGATAGCTGTTATTGATCGATGCGGAGAATACCCTAATGTTCCGTTGATTGGTACCCAAGGAGGAATCTCTTACAATCCATGTCTGGCGCTCCGTCAGTTTGGAAGGGCCAGAAGAACAGGACCCCATGAGATGTTGGTGCCTCACATCAGTTTTGAGTTTCAGGTGGATAGTGACGAGCTGCGTCGTAGGTTCATCAAGGCTTGGGACATAAAGTTGACCCACAAGAGTTGGGGCCAAAGACTTCTTTACCTATGGAAGCCTACCACAAATGGGTTCGCGTCCGCGCTCAGAAGTTAGGTATGCCATACGAAGCTGTCAGACCCGTCATTCTTGAGTATCCTGACAAATATGGGGCTCCTCCCACTGTCCTCCCCCCTCAGATACCTACTTATTATGAGACATTAAAGAGGTCTTGGTCGCAACTGCGAGAAGAACGGGATTCTTACCGGGAAAAGTTCAACGAGCAGGAATTGAAGATCCAGAAGCTGACAAAGCAGTTGGAGAATGAGCGAGCTCTGAATGATTACATCCGTACTGAGAAGAGGAGACCATGGGATCAATAAGGAGCTTTGGATGTTCTTTTACAGTCTTATTTCCCTTTTCAGTATTTCCCTTTTATGTAACGCCTAAGGGCAACCTGTTGAACAATTTAAGTTTCAAAGTTGAATCTAATGAAGTGTGTTCCTTTTTGTTTATAAAGTTGATTCCCGATTGTCTTTGAAAACATAAATCATACGCATTCCATTCATCATGTGCATAGCAGGTTTTCTTCTTTTCAGGTTGCTTACTGTTCTTCGCTGTTTATTTCAGCATCATGAATCCTGACTCATCATCAACTGAGATGTCTATCAAGGCTCTTCAGGCGCAGAACGCGCAATTTCAGGAACTGATCATGGGTTTGGCTCAGGGCCAAGAAGAGCTGAAGGCTTTGCTCCTGAAGAAGGAGAAGAAGAAGAAGAAGAGAACTGTTCTTTTCAACTCGGGCCGAAGGTTTGGCAACACTCTGCAGAATGAAGAGGCTGGTTCTTCTATAGGCAAGAGCAGTCCCCAAGGGGGAAAAGGTCCTAGTCCGGTAGTCTCTGACAACGAGACTGACTTCAATGAGGAACAGTATCCTCCGGCTGAAGACCGGTATAAGCAGTTGGAGGACAGACTGAATGCAATGGAGATCCAACAAGTGCCTGGGCTGGATTTCGGAGACTTGGGCTTATCTACTGGTGTGATTATTCCTCACAAGTTTAAGGCACCATCTTTCACCAAGTATGACGGGGCGTCTTGTCCCAAGCTACACCTCAGATCTTATGTGCGGAAGATTCAACCGTACTCAGTGGACAAGAACTTGTGGATCCACTTCTTCCAGGAGAGTCTTTCAGGGACTCATCTCGAATGGTTCTATCAGCTGGATGGGACCAAAGTTCGTAACTGGGAGGAGTTGGCTACTGCTTTTTATAAGCAGTATCAATATAATGCCGACCTTGCTCCTACACGTACCCAACTCCAGGGTATGTCGCTAGGGTCAAGCGAAGGTTTCAAAGAGTATGCACAGAAGTGGAGGGATCTGGCTGGCAGGGTGCAGCCTCCGTTGACTGACCGGGAGATGGTAGATATGTTCTTGGGGACCCTCTCAGGGCCATTTTTCAATCATCTTATCGGTAACTCATCTGCAGGGTTTACTGATCTTATTCTGACTGGAGAGAGAATAGAGGCCGGAATGAAGTCTGGCAAAATTCAGAAGGGTGCATCTGCAAGTTCTGAGAAGAAGCCCTTTAAAAAGGAGGCCAGTGTTGTATATGGGTCTAGAAGACAAGAGAAACCTGAACGCCGCCAGTCTGTCAACGCGGTGATGATTGCTAAACCTGCTGCCGCTCCTCGGCAAACCAATCCACAACGGGCTGAAAGACCCAGGAGAGAGTTTACCCGTTTGAGTATGACCCTATCACAAATCTTTCCGCAGTTACTATCCACCAATTTGGTGACGGTTAGAGAGGCCCCGAAGGTTGTGAATACTGCCTCTCCCAAATACAATCCAAATGCCCGCTGTGCTTATCACTCCGATAGCCCGGGGCATTCCACTGATGACTGTTGGGCCTTGAGAAATAAGGTGCAAGACCTTATTGACGCAAAAGAGATACAGTTTGAAGCGCCTGAGAGGCCAAATGTGGTAACTGCTCCTATGCCCCAGCATGGAGTGAATGCCGTTGATGAAGATGTATACGTTGTTTCTGTGAATGATGTAGCTACTCCCTTGATGACTGTTAAGAGGAACCTACTGTTGGCCGGTTTATTTCCGGGTTGCAGTGAAGGTTGCCTTTTCTGTGCTGTTTCCCTTTCTGGTTGTCCTTTGCTGAAGTTGGGCATCCAAAGCCTGATGGACAGCAAAGAGATTCTGTTCAAGAAGACTGTTGTTCAGTTTGTTCCGGTGAAAGAAGTTTCTGTTGTTAAAATCTTTAATAATCCGATCAAGGCTATCCCGAGGAAGCCGGTTAAAATCATGACTGTCGCACCCGTTGTTATTACTGTTCCGGGGCCTCTCCCATACGAATCTGATAAGGCTGTCCCATGGCACTATGGGGCAGATGTGTATGTCCATGGAATCAAGCAAGAGTTCAACATTGGCACCAGCATCAGCAATATCACTGGTCCAGCAAAAGTTACCCGCAGTGGCAGGCTCTTCTCGCCTGACATTGCGCCACCCGCTATTCAAAGACCCCTCACTATAACACCTGCAAGTGTACCTGTTCCCGTTTCTGATCAAGTTGTTTCCCCTGCTGCCGAGTCATCTAATGCTCGGGGCAAAGGGATCGAAGATGAGCCTTCCCGGATGGAGGCACCAAAATCTGTGAATGCTGAGGCCTCCCAACAAGAGATGGAGGAAATTCTGAAAATAATCAAGAAGAGCGACTTTAATGTTGTCGAGCAGCTGGGGCATACACCCTCCAAAATCTCTATGCTCTCCCTACTACTGTGCTCAGAGGCCCATGCTAAGGCCCTGATTTCATTTCTCAAGACGGCCCATGTGCCACATGAGACATCTACAGTCCAGTTTACTGATTGCGTAGCCAATTTGACAGCCGACAATGGTTTGGGTTTCTCGGATGCTGACCTTACTGCTAAGGGAAAGGACCACAATGATGCCCTGCATGTCTCTATTGAATGCAGAGGCACTACTCTTGCGAACGTGTTGGTGGACACTGGTTCTTCCCTAAATGTGCTACCCAAAAAGGCCTTAGACCGTTTGGATTGTGAAGGCTTGGAGCTGAAACCTAGCAATATCATCGTCAGAGCCTTTGACGGTTCTAAGAGGATGGTTCATGGATAGGTAGACATTCCTATTCGGGTGGGTTCTCAAGTATTCGACTCTACTTTCTATGTGATGGATATCCGGCCATCGTATTCTTGTCTATTGGGTCGTCCCTGGATCCACAAAGCTGGGGCAGTGACCTCTACCCTGCACCAGAAACTCAAGTACCCCGTCAAAGGGAAGATTGTCACTGTGCAGGGAGAGGAGGAGTATATGGTGAGCCATTTGAATTCCTTCAGGTATATTGAGATGGACGGGGAGTTTATTGAAACCCCCTTTCAGCATTTCGAAGAGGTACCTCCAACATTGGCAGCAGCGGAAACAGTGGTTGAAGAGGATGTTCCCTTGAAGATGGCTTCCTTGAAGGATGCCCGGGCTGTGATCAAGAAAGGTGAATGTGCTAACTGGGGCAGGCTCCCTGATTTTACACAAAAAACTGACAAGTTTGGACTGGGTTTTACTGCAGAGGGTCAGAAGGCTGTGCGCAAGGAAAAGATCAGAAGACCTCCTGTGCTCATTACCAATCCAGGAGTGAATGCCATTGGGGATGAAGATGAAGTGGAAGAGTCAGAGTTTGAAAGCTGGATCTACCCGACGACTGACGGTGGATTGACCAATTGGACTGCTAAGGATCATACTCCTGTTACTTTTGTTACGCAGTAATAAACTCCTTTGTTTTGTTATCTGTAATAAACAATTAAAACTCTTTGGCCCGGTGTCTTACCCGGGGCACCGTGGCTTCATTTGTGAGGGTATATAAATTGTCATTTCATATATCATGAATAAAGACCTTGGACGTTTCCTCGCATTTCAAATCTTATGCTCCTTTTCTTTCTTTCCTTTCTTTATATATTGCAAAACAGCTGTATTTACACACACTCACTCATACAGGTTTCAATCCACTCTGGATCTCACTGGTAACGACTCTGCTACTACCAGTTATGACTTTGAAAATCCGATCAACTTAGCCGAAGACGAAGGTGAAGATGATTGCGAAGTGCCTGGCGAGCTTGCAAGACTGTTACTTCAGGAAGAGAGGGCAATTCAACCACATGAAGAGCCGGTGGAAACAATAAATCTGGGTACTGAGACAGACAGAAAGGAGGTTAAGATTGGCGCCAACCTAGAGCTCAGCGTGAAGCAACGGTTGACTCAGATGCTACATGATTATGTGGAGATATTTTCCTGGTCCTACGAAGACATGCCCGGGTTGGATACCGACATTGTGGTCCATCATTTGCCTACCAAGGAAGACTGCCCTCCGGTTAAGCAAAAGGTCCGCCGTATGCGTCCAGAGATGTCTGAGAAGATCAAAGCCGAGGTTATGAAACAGTTTGATGCCGGGTTTCTTGCAGTAACTTCTTATCCTCAGTGGGTTGCTAATGTGGTGCCGGTACCTAAGAAAGATGGAAAGGTCAGAATGTGTGTTGACTACAGGGATCTGAACAGGGCCAGCCCCAAGGATGACTTCCCCCTACCTCACATTGATGTCCTTGTTGACAATACTGCTCAGCATAAGGTGTTCTCTTTCATGGATGGTTTTTCAGGCTATAATCAGATCAAGATGGCTCCGGAAGACATGGAAAAGACTACCTTTGTTACTCAGTGGGGCACCTTCTGCTACAAGGTCATGCCTTTTGGACTGAAAAATGCTGGGGCAACCTACCAACATGTCGTGGTTGCTCTATTTCATGACATGATCCATCACGAGATAGAAGTGTATGTCGACGACATGATCGCAAGGTCCCAGACTGAGGAAGAACACCTTGATCATCTGCAGAAACTGTTTGACCGGTTGAAATTGTACAAACTGAGGTTGAACCCGAACAAGTGCACCTTCGGGGTAAGATCTGGAAAGTTGCTAGGCTTCTATGTAAGTGACAAGGGCATTCAAGTGGATCCTTCCAAGGTTAAAGCTATTCAAGAGATGCCAGTCCCTAAGACAGAGAAGGAGGTCAGAGGCTTTCTAGGACGCCTGAATTACATTGCCCGATTCATCTCGCACCTAACTGCTACTTGTGAACCAATCTTCAAGCTGCTGAAGAAAGATCAGGTAGCACGTTGGAATGGTGAATGTCAGGCTGCTTTTGACAGAATCAAAGAGTATCTCCAAGAACCACCCATTCTTATGCCACCGGTTGAGGGGAGACCTCTGATATTATACCTGACAGTGCTTGACAATTCAATGGGATGTGTGCTGGGGCAGCATGACGAGTCTGGCCGAAAAGAGCATGCCATTTATTACCTTAGCAAAAAGTTTACCGACTGTGAGACCCGATACTCACTGCTTGAGAAAACTTGCTGCGCTTTGGTATGGGTTGCTCGCCGGCTGAGACAGTATATGCTGACTCACACTACCTTGTTGATCTCAAAGATGGATCCTATAAAGTACATATTTCAAAAGCCTGCTCTGTCTGGGAGAATAGCAAGATGGCAGATGATCTTGACGGAATACGACATCCAGTACACAACCCAGAAAGCCATCAAGGGAAGTGTATTGGCAGACCACTTGGCACATCAGGCAGTAGACGACTATCAGTCAATGAACTTCGAGTTTCCAGACGAGAGCATCATGATAGTGACTGATTGTGAAGTACCTGGACCGGATGAAGGACCTGAGGAAGGATCCCGATGGTCTATGCACTTTGACGGAGCCTCCAACGCTTTGGGTAACGGTATCGGCGCTGTGATCATATCCCCCCAAGGCACTCATACTCCACTCACTGCTCGGCTATGTTTCAACTGCACCAACAACATGGCGGAGTATGAGGCATGCATTATGGGTCTCCAAGCTGCGATCGACTTAAGGATCAAGTTTCTGAGTGTCTTTGGAGATTCCGCTCTCGTGATCAATCATATCAAAGGCGAGTGGGATACGAAACATCCGAATCTTATTCCTTACAGAGAATGTGTGTTGACATTGATCCCCCACTTCACAGAGATAACCTTTGAACATTTCCCAAGAGAGGAGAATCAGTTGGCGGACGCGTTAGCTACGATGTCTTCTATGTTCAAGGTCAAATGGGACAATGAGGCTCCCCAGGTCACTATCTGGAAACTGGACGAACCGGCATACTGTTGTGATCTTGAAACTGAATTGGTGACTGAGAAGCCTTGGTACCATGAGGTAAAGAGATATTTGGAAGCTCAGGAATACCCTGAAGGTGCCTCTGTCAACGATAAGAAGTTTCTGAGAAGGTTCGCAGCGAAGTTCTTCCTTAGCAACGGCATCCTGTATAAGCGAAACCATGATTTGACCTTACTGCGTTGTGTGGATAAAACTGAAGCAGAAAGGATCATGGAAGAGCTACATGAAGGGACCTTCGGAACACATTCCAGTGGACACACTATGGCAAAGAAAATCCTTCGGGCAGGGTATTTCTGGTCCACAATGGAAGCTGACTGCTACCAACATTCTCGGACATGCCATAAATGCCAGATTTATGCAGACAAGGTGCATGTTCCTCCAGTTCCTCTAAATGTTATGACTGCGCCTTGGCGTTTTGCAATTTGGGGCATAGATATGATCGGTGAGATTAAACCTACGGCATCCAATGGGCATCGCTTCATCCTGGTAGCGATTGATTACTTCACAAAGTGGGTTGAAGCAGCCTCCTACGCTACGGTAACCAAGACTGTTGTGGCACGGTTCATTCGGCACAACCTGATCTGTCGATACGGTGTCCCAGAAAGAATCATTACAGACAACGGTACCAATCTTAATAACAAGATGATCACTGAGCTCTGCGAACAGTTTAAGATACAGCACCACAACTCTTCTCCTTACAGACCGAAGATGAATGGGGCTGTAGAAGCAGCAAATAAGAACATTAAGAAGATTGTGCAGAAGATGACAGTGACCTATAAAGATTGGCACGAGATGTTACCGTTCGCTCTACATGGGTACCGTACCTCAGCCAGGACGTCAACCGGGGCAACTCCTTTCTCCTTGGTCTACGGTATAGAGGCAGTCTTACCGATCGAAGTGCAGATACCCTCTCTCCGGATAATGAAGGATGCAGATCTGAACGAAGATGATTGGATCCAGACACGACTTGATCAGCTAAACTTAATTGACGAAAAGAGACTTGCTGCTATCTGTCATGGTCAGACGTATCAGAAACGGATGATCAGGGCATTTAACAAGAAGGTCCGACCACAAGAATATCAAGTTGGGGATCTGGTAATCAAGCGAATCATCCTTCCTCAGAGTGATCCAAGGGGAAAATGGACCCCTACGTACGAAGGGCCATTTGTGGTTAAACATGTGTTCTCAGGAGGAGCCATGATTCTAACCAACATGGATGGTGACGACCTTCCTCACCCCGCCAATGCAGACATAGTAAAAAGATACTACGCATAAAAAAGACTCGCTAGGTTGACATACCTAGGCAAAAATTAGGGCTCCCGGCGAACCAAAAGGGTTCGGGCAAAATGAAGGGATGAAATGAAAAAATCTGTACACCCAGCAAGTCGAAAACCTGAAAAGGCGGCTTGGGCAAAAATGGGTATCCCGGTGGACTGAAAACCCGAAAGGGCAGTCCAGGCAAAAGTTAGGGATGAAAGCGTAATACTATGTCTCATTAGATCACTTTGCATCCAAAATCCGGTATCTACAGCAAGTTCAGACGACATCGATCAGTCAGCTTCATCTTCAACTGAGGTCATCAAGTGATGAGACGCTCGAAGATATAAGGGCGATAGCAGAGTTAAAACCCAGTGGGATCATTCTTTTCACACAGCTGTTTTATTTTCCTTTGTACAAATTTGTATAAACTCTTTTGTTCGGCGGCGTTCTCTTACTAGGACGTCAGCCTCTTGTATATAAACGCCTATTTACAGGCAAATTCAAAATCAATACAAAAAATACACTTTTCAGTTAAAATTGCCAATTGTTTTTTCTTTTCTGTTTTGTTTTGCGAAGAACGTCCAAGGTTCAATTTGTGATATATGCATTGACAATAATTTGCTAACTCATGAATATTTGCATACGAAACAAAGGATCAATTACAGGTAACATTAGAAACAGGGGCAATAAAGAGTTGTCTAAAACGATCTAATTGCTCTATCCACCAAGGTATTAAGGTAAGTTCAGCTGAAGAACATAACCAGATATCTTAATCCCCCAGAGAGTGAGCCAGCAAGTCGATACACTCTCCCCAAGCAAAGCTACTATCAGCCTTAGGGAAGTTGGGTATCCTCCAGCAGATCTCAACATTCCCCAGCAATATACATACATTCTTAACAAGTATCCCCGGTAGTCTTGACCTAAAGATTGTTCCCCGGCGGTATATCAAACATGCAATGGAGTCACTTCCCCAGTAGTTCAAATTTCCCCAGGAGATTCCAATCCAGTTTCCCCAAGAAAGTTGGAATCCATCTCCCCAAGCAGTAAGCTTATCCCCAGTAGATTCTGGAAGCTTATCCCCTACAGAGCACGAACGCGTCTCCCAGCTTTATTCAAAGGTTATTTCCCTGCCAGGATATAACTGGGTTATCCTCAGCAAAGAGCCACGGAAGATCGTCCTCGACGAAGTCTTCTTATCCCCAGCGAAGTCTATTAACACTTCCAACATATTAACGGTATCCCCAGCGAAGTTACCATCAACATTTCAGCAAAATGCCTCTCTCCCCACAGAGTATTGCTCCCCAGCAAGATCACTAGAGTACTTTTCTCCCCGCAAAGTAATCCATTCGCCAAGTTTACTCCCCAACGGAGTCATCTTCTCCTACAGGAATTCTCGCAACTATCATCCTCAGCGGAAACAAATATTCTCTTCTTCAAACATCAGCCCAGGAGTTAACTTCCCGGAACCCGTCAAGGATTTATTTTCCTAGACAAAAACATATGTTCATAAACATCTCATTTCCATACATATATGCATCATATCTTACAAATCTCATTTATGTTGAGAACATCATTGCTTGATCCATATCACGCATTGCATATGACTGACCTTTACCTTTCAGGAAAGATCCAGTTAAGTTCTCAGCTACATTTCAAGACCTAGACCGGTTCAGTTAAATCGACCCTAAGATTTTCCTGTTTCTTATCCAGTCAAAGGCCTTCTATGGTTCAGTCAGATCGATCCTAAGATCTCCCTGATTCTTATCCAGTTGAAGATATTCCAAGACCTAGACCGGTTCAGTTAAATCGACCCTAAGATTTTCCTGTTTCTTATCCAGTCAAAGGCCTTCTCTGGTTCAGTCAGATCGACCCTAAGATCTCCCTGATTCTTATCCAGTTGAAGATATTCCAAGACCTAGACCGGTTCAGTTAAATCGACCCTAAGATTTTCCTGTTTCTTATCCAGTCAAAGGCCTTCTCTGGTTCAGTCAGATCGACCCTAAGATCTCCCTGATTCTTACCCAGTTGAAGATATTCCAAGACCTAGACCGGTTCAGTAAAATCGACCCTAAGATTTTCCTGTTTCTTATCCAGTCAAAGGCCTTCTATGGTTCAGTCAGATCGACCCTAAGATCTCCCTGATTCTTACCCAGTTGAAGATATTCCAAGACCTAGACCGGTTCAGTAAAATCGACCCTAAGATTTTCCTGTTTCTTATCCAGTCAAAGGCCTTCTCTGGTTCAGTCAGATCGACCCTAAGATCTCCCTGATTCTTATCCCAGTAGAAGACATCCAAGGTTCTCTCAGCGTTCCTGTTGAGGTAGTAATCACCCAAGATTCTCTCAGCGTTCCTGTTGAGGTAGTAATCGTCCAAGGTTCTCTCAGCGTTCTTGTTAAGGTAGTAATCGCCCAAGTTTCTCTCACCGTCCCGTTGAGGTAGTAACCATCCCTGGTTCATTCATCACCTTTTGAAGTTCCAGATTCAATTCCTGTAATCAGTCAGGGCGCATCTATACAAAGAGTTTGAAGACCAACCCCTGTAACAGATCAGGTAATCATTTTCTTTTTCAGGAACGCAAGTTCTCGCTAAGGAATCTCTTATGCGATCGACACTCAGATGGCATCTATAAGCCCATCCACCTTCCATCATCTCTTAGCATGGCATCTATAAGCCCATCATCCCATCCATCAATCTCCAAATGGCATCCGTAAGCACATTCCTCATCACACTACCATGTGAGCGCAAATTTCTGGGCACTCTAGTGTTCAATCATCTTCCACCTTCGGATTACGAAAGGCACGTCAGCCAATCTGCATCCTCAGGTCTAAGAAGATTGAACAGGGGCAACTGTTGTACCCCAAAATTTTCCCTCCCATATCCTTCAAGATTTGCAAAGAGCATGCTTCAAAATCTCCCCAAGGGTTGCACAGTTCAAAGGCCTCCTAACAGTCAAAAACTAGGGTTTTGGTTCTGGCAAAGAAATTGAAGTTTCCAAGGGTCCAATCAAGTCCCACATGCCTATAAACATGGTCAAGCATCTTCATACCAAGTTTCAAGACTTACAGCACAAAATTGCACAGTCAAAAACCCTAATTGCTCAACAGTCAACTGCAGGGGCAAAATGGTCATTTGACAGTCAAAGGTCCAAATTTTTGGTCAACATCTTATTTTGAAGCCACAAACATTATTTGATCAATTCTTGATCATGATTTTCAAGGCATGGCTCAAAAAGTCTCAAGATGCAAAAGTTTCTATTTTTGGACAGTTGAAAAAGTCAATTGTAACTTGACCAGGGCATAACTTCCACATGGTTTCTCAGAAAAATTCCATCCAAAGCTCATTTTGAAGAGAAATAAATTTCCTACAACTCCTCTTCACACTCCAAGTCCAAGAAATGCTCTCACAAAAAGTTATCAATTTCAACATTATAGGTCATTTTCAAAAGTCAACAAAAAGGGACTTTAAGTCAAAGACCATAACTTGAGATTGGTAAATCAAAATGACATGGGACCAAAGGCATTGGTTAGAGGACTTCAAGACCTTTCCAAAATGTCCAAGAACATGATCAAAGCTTAAAAATTAAGCAAGATATGCCTTGTGGAAGTTGGGAAATTTTTGGGAATTTTGAAAAGTCAACTTTACTTCAAATGCTTCAAAATTGCTAATGGGCCACTTTTTCTTCCAAGATTCATCATCCAAAGGCTATGCACGACCATTTGGCCCAAAGGGGATTTATTTCACCATTTTTTATTATTTATTTGAATTTTAATCACCATTAATTCATTTAATTAAATAAAATATGAAAAAAATACTAAAACAAATGTGATTGAATCGTTTATGCAGCATTTGCTCTCATTGGTCATTGAAGATTCGTGCACACCCAAATTGGAAAGATTGGCCATGATTGGAATCAAAAACACATGAAAAAGATTGAAAAAATATTCATTGAAAATCAAATATTTGATACATCAATGCATTGATCTTTTGGCTCAAAATTCAACCCTAATTCGTCTCATACATAAGTCAGAAGCTAAACCTAATGCACAAAAAAAACCTTGAAGCTGCGCCTAAGAACAAAAACAAAGCTTGTATTTTTTTCTAAAATTTTGAAAACTGTTTTCATAGTTGCAGGTCGTTTCAAGGCAAAAGAGTGGTTCCATCGCGTTCTTGACACATTCGGGAAGCTAACCCAATCAAAATCAACTCTCCAAGCGCAAAGAATTGGTAGATAGGAGTCCCACTTTTCTGAAATATATTCATAATCGCATCTTGAATTCCATGCATCTTTCATGTGTTTTTGATACTGATTTATACTAATCTAACCATTCTAAAGCTAATGGTGTTATCTAATTGAATTAATATGGTCTGTGCGCAAAGTTGCCATTAAAATGTTTTAGGGTTTCTCAAGCTTTAAATTGGGCATTTGCATATACTGTAAAATCAAGACACCCCAGTACCATGGCTAGAATCAGGATGCTTGGACGAATTCAACACACTAATCGCGCCTTATTTATATGGTCTCACAAGCTATTCGCTATTTTGGAAAAGGCTGCGTTTTGGGGGGGTTTAAAACCCCCGCTACTTCTTTTTATTTCAGGGATGAACGAGGAAGAAGATCATGTGGCAAGATATGATTGGGTAGTTTGAATTCCAGCGCGCGTTTTTATTTTCTATATCATTAACGCTAATTTTCTTTTATATTATTTGTTCTTTGTTCTATGTACAATACGCGCATACAGCTCAGATGGTGGAGTGTAATACTGGCAGGCATTGGGACCTGGGTTCGAACCCCAGGTCCCCCTTCTTTATTCCATATTTTTCTTCCTAACGTGGTTCTGTGTAGCTTGCTTCCTGAGGCCTACCATGCAGCCTCATATCTTGGCTTGCCACACGTCCCATAGCATCAGCCCAGTGGTCCAGATCCAAAGCCTATGGAATGCTTCAGTCAACGCCTACGCACATAATCACTGAGAAGTCAGAAAGGGCCAAGCTTCTTTGGCCTAGTTGCTGGCAAAATACCTCCAAAGGGCCAACAAACCCCCCCCCCCCCCCCCCCCCCCCATGTTTGCATTTTCTCTCTTTTTATTTTCTCTCTTATTTATTTTAATTACATTATTTATTTTAATTCATAAATTAATATTTTCTTAACATAAAAAATGCCAAAAAATCAGGAAATATAAAAATAAAAAAATATGTTCTAATATTTAATTCACTAACATTTTTTTATAATTCAATTGTATTAATTAATTTAGTTAATTCTAGGTTTAAATTTTAATATTTTTGTAAAAAACTAAAAAATGTAGAATTAGGGTTTTATACTTTTATCCTTTTTTTTCTTTTTCACCATATTTAATTATTAATTATTATTTTGTAAATAAAATTTACCATGTAAATAATTAATTAAAATTAGGTCAAACTAAAAAAATTTCTTAATAAATTAAAAATGGTAGAATTAGGTTTAATTAATTCTCTTAATTTCATAAATACAAAAAAAGTCAAAAATAACTTTTCCTTTCTCATTAAATTTAATTAATTTCATAATTGTAATTTAATTTCTTTAAAAGGGTCCAACGCCCTCGCATTCGATCGTAATTCTGTTTCGCGCGTTTATTTCTTTTCTTATAAATTTCATGTAATTCTCCCAAAGCTATGTAATAGATCCATTAGGTTATTTATTTTCCGCATTTTGTTTTATTTCAAATCGGGTCTTGGACTAATTTGGCGATGTAGACCCGCGCCTTTGTAATAGCGTAGGACCTTTTAATTCCGCACCTTTTAACTGTTAACTATTGCATGAAAGAATGAATGTCAAAATAAAATCAACGCGTAGACCACCAATGCAGAACAAGACAAAAATAAATGAACATGACACACAATTCACACACCACCCCTAGGGTACGTCTCACTGTTGCCTTGCCCCTCGGAAGGTGGTCGTCAAGTAGAGGACGTTTTAGTAAGTCCTCATGTCCATGAACATGGCATGAGGGTAGCTTCCTAGGTGTCTTCCTATTGCTCTGGTGACCACCATGTCCCGAACCCTCGAATTGACCCGAACACCTCCAACGGTGGTGCTACCTACCTCTTAATGGTGGGATGGCACTACTTTAAGGACATTTACACAGACGAATTCCTTAGGGTAGGTAGACGACTCTAGATACTTGCTCTAATTTCAAAACAAATCAAAAATACTTTTCACACCGACACCTTTTCAAAAAGCTTTCGAAAGCAACTTTTCAAACACTCTTGAGGACCGATACAAGAGTCGAACTGGAATTTTCAAAGAAACTTTTTAAAACCCACAGTTGAAAAGCAAACAAACAATTTTGAAAACACAAATGAGCAAGTATCTAAGAGCCCATGGATAATCATGGATAGAAAGGGTGCTAACACCTTCCCTTTCTATAAATCTACCTCCCGAACCGAGAGCAATCTCTATAAGGAATTTTCTGTGCTTTTGTCCTTTCCATTTGGAGAAAATAAAAGACGGTGGTGACTCTAGCTTCCGCGACATTTCGCGAACCAGCGTTAAACAGTCAGTTCCAGATCCACCGATCACACCCATGCTTCACGCGAAAGAGTTTAAACTCTTGATTAAGTGTATTAATTCTAGCTTGGGTGACCTCATTAGTTCCCTCATAGGTAATTTGTAGAGTGTCCCACATAGCCTTAGCGATCTCATAATGAAAAATGCGATAAAACCCATCAACACCAATATTGCACCCCAAATTTTACCCCGAACTTTATCATTCGCCTTCATATATTGAATTTAATCTCCATTCATATCTTTGCATTTTTTATGCATATCCGCATTTTTTATATATCACAATTATTATTTTTATTCGCATCATGGCATTTTTCGCACATTTGCATCGTGTTTGTCTCGTTCTAATTTTTATCATTTTTTCTCTTAGATTTTATTCTTGTTCTTTATTTTTAAGAAACTATCATATGTATGTATATATATATGTGTATGTGTGTGTGTGTTTTTTTCTTTTTTATTTCATTCTAGCTTCTTTAGGAAAAAAACTATGTGTCAAAAAATATAGGTGTGTTTATGTGTTTATTGAAAATTTAGTTTTAATTTTAAAAGTTTATAAAAAATGTATGCATAAATTTGTTTTGTTTATATTTGATAGAAAATAGAATAGAGATTCAAATAAGTATCTTGTAAAAGAGTTTTTGGTCATCTTTTAATACCTATTATGGATAAGGGTTTGTTTGTTTGTTTGGTTAAAAGAATAGAAGCGTGGGTGTTATAAGAAAGGGAAGAAAAAAATATATACAACAAGAAGGGGAGATGCGCATCAGAATGAGATGCGAAAGAAGAAAAAGAGGCTTCTTCATTCAAACCTAATCGGAGGCCTCTTCACCATCTTCATCCGCGAGCTTCATTATTCATCATCGCCATCAAACTTCTTCATCCGCACTACTCACCACCATCATCCTTCTCCATCACTGAAATCCGCTCACCTCTGTTATCCACCAATTGTCTGAGCCATCACACCTGCTTCTACTCGCTCCACACAACAGAACCAAACAACTCTCAACCTTTTCTCGTGCTACCTCTGTTAACGGTAACAACATATTCCCTCAATATTTTCAATTGGTAACTTAAATTCTTTTATTCTTATTTGTGTTAGGTTATGTTGATACTTGTTAAGGTCATTTAAATATAGAAGTTGAGTTGTTATCTGAAGAAATATAAGAGAGAATGGGAGTGGAATATGAACTTCTTCTTTATATATTATCCAACTAAATTTTAAAATGAGATACAATTTGATTTATATAGAGTCACATGATAGAATATTTAAAGTTACAGCATTTACTATTTCTAGTTCCCTAAGGGAATAAACTTCCCACTCCCCAAGGGAATCTGTCTTTTGATTTTCCCAAGACTGATTTGAATTTAACCAACAAAACTCCCCCATAAATTGAAATATTCGTTCAATCCATCATGCATAGCATTTTCTTTCCTCTGTCGAAAAGCTCCTTCAACAGTGGTTTTGTAAGGATGTTTGCTGCTTAATCTTTGCTTTTAACATGCTTCAGTTTGATGCTTCCATCCTTCACATGTTCTCGAATAAAATGGAATCGAACATCAATTTACTTACTTCGTTCATGGTTGACAAGATTCTTCTCCAGTTCAATTGCATATTTGTTGTCAACTTGAATTATTGTTGCATGTTCCTGTTTCGATTCCATCTTGCTCAGCAATCTTCTCAGCTATATTGCATGACATACACACCACGATGCTGCTACATACTCTGCTTCACAGGTCAAAAGAGTTACTATGGGTTGCTTCCTTGACAGTCAGGTGAAAGAAATGTTTCCCATGAAGAATACATATCCTGAAGTGCTCTTTCAATCATCAATGTCACCATACCAATCGATGTTAGAGTAGCCAGTCAACTTGTATTCTTCTTCCTTCGAATAGAACATTCCAAGTGACATAGTTCCTTGGACATATCGAAGGATTCTCTTCAAAGCTTTCCAGTGTGCAACAACTGGTTCTTCCATGAAACGACTCAAAATTCTAACACTCAGCGAAATATCTGGCATTGTGCATGTGAGGTATCGAAGACTTCCCACCAAGCTTCAAAATTTGTTTTCTTCGATACGCTTTCCCCCATCAAATTTAAAGAGTTTTGCTCCTGGCTCCATTGGTGTCAAAATGGGATTGTAGCTATCCATCTTAAATATTTTCAGAATATCTTTTGCATATTTTTCTTGTGAGATGAAGATTCTTATTTCTTCTTGTTGAACCTCCAGACCAAGAGAGTATTTCATCAGGACTAAGTCAGACATCTCAAATTCTTGTGTTATTGTGCCTTTGAACTCTTCGATCATCTGATTGTTGTTGCCCAAGAAAATCAAATCATCAACATAGAGAGAATCAAGTAGTATTTTCTCTTTTTTCTTCTTCACATAAAGGTTATGTTCGAAAGGACATTGCTGAAATCCATTTTCTTTGAAGTATGTGTCAATTTGAGTATTCCATGCTCGTGGTGCCTACTTCAGCCTATAAAGAGACTTCTTTAGCTTTAGCACCTTTCCTTCATTTTCAATTTTCATGAATCCAGGGGGTTGTTCGATGTAAACTTCTTCTTCGAACATGCCATTTAAAAAGGTTGACTTGACATCCATCTGATGTATTTTCCATTTGTATTGAGTAGCTTGAGATATGAGCAGTCAAATAGTCTCCATTCTTGCAACAGGTGTGAAAACTTCATCATAATCGATTCATGTTTTCTTCCTGTATCCTTTTGCCACAAGTCGCGCCTTGTATCTTTCGATTTCACCTTGTGCATTTATCTTTTTCTTAAACACCCACCTCACACCAATTGTTTGACTTCCTTTTGGTAACTTTGCTAGTTCCCAAGTATCATTACGTTTGATTGCCTTAATTTCTTCATCCATAGCATCCTTCCAGTTTTCGTTTCTTATTGCTTCTTTGAAACTGACATCTTCAGTGTCTTCCAACAAGCATACGAGATGCACTTCTTCTGTATTTTCATACAAGTCTTGTAAAATTCGCAACCTGGCCTGTGAGGGTCCTTCTTCATCATCAGAGTCTTCTGGTTCTATCAAAGTATCTTTTGATATAGCATCTGGTACTTCGACCACAACTTCAGTAGAGTTGTTCCAGTCCCACTTGCTTTCTTCGTTTACTCGAACATCTCTACTTACTATCACCTTTTTGTTTATTGGGTCGAAGAGTCTGTAACCTTTCATTTTCTCATCATACTCAATGAGTATGTATTTCTGACTCTTATCTTCCAGCTTTGTTCTTCTTTGATCAGGTACGTGTGCATAAGCCACACTTGCAAACACTTTGAAGTGACACACAATTGGCTTTCGACCACTCCAAGCTTCTTGAGGTGTTAAATATCCCAGCTTCAAATATGGACATCTATTTTGAATGTAGATTGCACATTGTATAACTTCTACCCAAAATTCCTTCAACATGTTTTTGCTCTTCAGCATTGATCGAACCATGTCAAGGACTGTTCGATTATTCCTTTCCGCTACACCATTTTGTTGGGGTGAGTAAGCTGCAGTCAGAAATCTTCTTATGCCTTATTCTTCACAGTACTTCATAAAGGTTGTCGAAGTATACTGTCCACCTCTGTCTGATCGAAGGGCTTTGATGTGCTTGTCTGTTATTTTTTCAACTATTGTCGTAAACTTAAATACTTCAAAGGCTTCAGACTTTCTTTCTAGAAAATACACACAAGTTTTCCTTAAGAAATGATCAATAAAGGATATAAAGTACTTTTTTCCACTGAATAATTCTAGGTTAATTGGTCCACATATGTCAGTGTGAATCAATTCCACAATTTGTTTGGCCTAATATTCTGCCTTCGATTGGAATGAGGTTCTCATCTGTTTTCCAAACACACATTCTTCACAGAATTTTCCTTCGAAATCCACGTCTGGCAGTCCATGCACCATATTTTTCTTTGCTAACCTCCTTAGTCCAGCTTGATGTGAATGACTAAAACGTAGATATCACAGGGATTCTTTGTCTTTGACACTGACTTTCAAACACTTTTCTCGAATGTTTCTCAAGTTCAACTTGCACATTTGATTTCTCCCCATTTTGACTTGAGCAACCAGGCGTCCTGACTTGTATTTTAAGTGCAAGCTTCGATCTTCCATGAGAATCAGATAACCCTTTTCTGTTAGTTATCCCAAACTCAAATATTTTCTTTAAGGTTTGGTATATAGTACACTTCTTGGATAATCCTATCAAATCATCCTTCTATAAGAAACATATTGTTCCTTTTCCTTCGACCCTTACTTTCGATGCATCTCCAAACGAAACATGACCATCTTCAATTTTCTTTATTTCTTTGAACAAGTGCTTATGACCATATATATGGTTGCTTGGTCCTAAGTCCAGGTACCACATAGTGTCATTTTCTGCATATGCTTCCTTTTGAGTCATTAACAGAAATCCTTCATTTGATTCTGTTTATAGGGCAAGATTTATTGTTTCTTCTACCTTTCTTATGAGACGACAATCTTTTGAAAGATGTCCCATTTTACCACAGTTGCAGAAACTGTAGGAGTTGCAATCTTTCGCATAGTGCCCCTATTTGTTACATTTGTAAAATTCGATATTGTTGTAATTCGATCTACCACCTCTCTGGCCACATCCTCTTCCATGTCAGTTTTGTTGGCTTGACTGTCCTCTGTCAAAGTTGTTATTTTGGTAACTTCGACCATCATTACGTCCTCCACGTCCATGTCCTCTCCCACGCCAATTTTGAGAGAAAAGTTCATTTTCATCTCTGTTGGGTTCTGCATCCTCAAGCGCCTCCTCCTTCTTCTTTATTTTGCTTTGTTCATGTGCCTCAAGCGAACCAACCACTTCTTTGACAGTGATTGTCGAAAGGGATTTTACTTCTTCTATTGCGCATACTATGTGTGATGCGGTGGGAGAACTGACTTGAGGGTTTGTGTTTGTGTTTGCAAATGTTTTTGTTTAGCAAGAGTCGCCACCGACTTTTCTTTTATCCAAAAGGAAAGGTGAAAAAGCACAGGAAAGACCTTTAGAGATGTTTTCTTGAGTTCGGGGGGTAGATTATGAAAAGGGAAGGTGTTAGCACCCTTTTCATCTGTGGTTTTCCATGAGCTCTTAGTTACTTGCTAGATCACTTGATTTTGTTTGAAAAAATGTGCTTTGTGTGTTTTTTGAAATTATTTTGAAAAGGCGCCATCATTTAGGAAAACTTTGTAATAGTTCTCGTTTGTAAGAACGTATACAAAGTGTTAAGCTTTTGAAAATATTCCATGTTTGGAAAGTGTTTTGAAAGCGTTTGTGATTGTTTTTGAAAATAGCAAGGATGTTTGTTTTGAAATTGAGCAAGCAACTAGGAGCAATCTACCTACTCAAAAGGTCTTATGTGTTCTTTTTCCTCCTCCTTTAGACGTTGCTATCTTACCATTATTTTGGTAAGAAGCCCCATTGTTGGATGTGAAGGGACGAGCATTGGGTCATCGTATAGCCATGATAGCAATGTTGTGAGGTATCTTAGCATTTATTTTTTAGGGACTAAGATCATTTTGAAAGGAAATGTTTATAGCGTCATAGAGGGAGTGTGATCTTGTATTTCAATTGTTTTTGCTAAGACACCCCACATGCATAACATGACCATTTTTTAGGCAACAAGTGGAGTTAACCTTAAGGGTGCATGTGTAAATAGTGTGTTTGATTTTCATGCATTTAATCTTTAATTAGGGTTATCTACTTGTTGATTTTATCTTTCCATACACACCCTAATTACTAGCATTTACATTTGAAAGCGATAAATTGCAGAAATGTAAAGTCCTATGCTATTACAATATTTTAGGGATGGGGGTACATATTTATGAATGGGGATAGAAAATACAATTAAATCCTAAGTTACTATTACAACCATATTGAAATGTACAGTATAATAAAAAAAGGATTTGTTTGAAAAATGTTTTTGTCTTAATGAAAAAGAAATAAAAGAAAGAAAATATTTTTATGTCTTTTTAGGTTAATATTAAAAATGATGAAAAGGAAAATAAATGAAAATGGAAACCACGTGTTGCTGTAAGAAAAACAACAAGGATCAGAAGTTCTGAAGCCAAGCGCGTGATGACTCAGAAAGGAACGTCAGTGGAATCAGAAGTTCTGGATTAGTACACTCTGAGGTCCTGCAAGACAGATTAGAGGGAAAACACAGAAGTTCTGGATTGCTATGTGCTGAACTTCTGAATGTTAGAACAGTGAGATAACAGAAGTTCTGTGCGTGTCAAAATAGTAGGAAGAACTCAGAAGTTTTGTATGGTGCTAAGACAGTGAATGAATAGTCAACAGTTCAATGTGTTATCAGCTCATGAAAAACAGAAGTTCAAAGTATTTGACATGTAAGGAGAACTCGGAAGTTTTGTGCTATGTTTAGAACAGTGAGTGAATCATCAGAAGTTATGTATTGTGCTGAGCTAGTGAGTGAACATTAGTAGTTCAGTGCGTTATCAACATGTAAGACTCAGAAGTTCAGTGTGTGTTAACAGTGAGAAAAATCATAGAAGTTCTATATGTTAAAACAGTGAGGAGAACTCAGAAGTTCTGTGTGTGTTAATAGTGAGAAAAATCATAGAAGTTCTGTATGTTAAAACTATGAATGAACATCAGAAGTTTTAATGCCATATTTCAACACTCAATCAACACATCAGTAATCTATTCAATTTTCAACATTCAGCAAGTCAGAAGGATAAAAGCACAACAGTTTATAGAAGCTTTAATCCTGATACTGAGCCTAGCCTTAATCAAGACATTCTGATCCACAGTTCTTCTACTTATGCAATGATATGGACAACATTAATACTATGATATTTACATGTTAATGATGTTCAGAATGAAAAAAAAGCAAAGTCAGAAAGACTTACCTTGAACCTGGAGCGTGCTTCGAGCTTTGAGTTGCTGCCTTTGGATGTTCTGGAATCAGCAAGAGTAACGGAAGAGAAAATGCCAAGTTCTTTGATTCAAAGGGAAGAACAAAGGTTTGGTTTTCTGTTTGGGAAATCTGGATTTTTATGAAGGGTTTCACGGGTTTCTTTTTCTCTTTTGATAGTTCTCTCTTTCTAAAAGCCATACTCTCCTTCAAAGCCCAGCCCTTTGCAAGTGTGATGGAGCCACTTATTTATAGATTAATTTGTTGTGGTTTTGAGGGGAAAACAAATGGTATTTTAAATCAATTTGGCATCCTTCTCCCTTGATTTTTCATAACTGTTTTTGTATGCTAGTTTGGTGCAATTATAGGATGCAGGCGTAGGCTGAATTAGTTGTTGGTTATAGGTCTACAGCAGGTTGTATAAGCAAGGTTTTGGGATTTGGTCAAGTTCTGACCAAAGCATTGAATATAACCTTCATATGCTAAAGCGTTGCCTTGCTCTTGAAGAAAGCATGGGGGTTGTCAGTGGGAATTAAGGAAAAGCAAAAAGAAAGCATGGGCCTAGTACCAAAGTTTGCTATCCCAGGACAATAGAGGTACATGTGGTGAAAATCCTTTGGATAAAGACCCAGAAAGTGGTTGTGAGCATTAAATGATGATGATACTTATCACAACCAAAAATCCTGCAACGTGAGACCAAGGCTTAGTTCTGGATCAGAAGTTCTGAGTTTGCGTAGCATCCAATCATCTGATCCTTTTATCTTTTGGTGCCAGCATGTTCTGAAGGAGTTTCCAGGATCTCCAAGAAGTTTATAACATGCTTTATAAACCTTCTTTGAACTGCTCTTGCAAACTCTAACTGAGCCTTTGTGAAAACTGGTCCAGAAGTTCTGACCAAACTCTGTTTTGAGAATATCCAGAATTTTCTGAGTGTTATGGTGATAATCTTGGTCAGAAGTTCTGAAATTGTCATAATTCTTAAACACTTAGAAAAAATTTCTAAGTATTTAAAACTTGACTTTTCCCAAGTAAAATTTGACTTTTGGATTCCTTGATGAAACAAACTTCATATTCCAACATGTCTTGATGAAATTTGATTTTTGAAATTTTATTTTGATCCAAAAGTCAAAGTTTAACTTTTCAGTATGCAAATGACCATTTTTCCCTTGTGAGTGATTTTCTTGGAAAATTTTTCGTTCAAGGCTTAGAATTGGATGGAAGAAAACTTGAGGATCCAGGGTGATTCCTTGAGAAATGAGAGGGCAAATTTTGGGGTACAACAGCTTCCCCTGTTCAATCTTCATACACCTAAAGAGTTAGATTGGTAAATCTGCCATTCGTGACTTGAAGGTGGAAGATGATTGAACACTAGAGTGCCCAGAAAATTTGCACTCGAAGATGTGTTAGTTGATTATGTAGGGAATGGGCTTAAAGATGCCATTTGGAGAGGTAATGGATAATTGTTGGAGATGGGCTTAAAGATGCCATCCGAAGGTGATTATATCTGGACTGTATTTGAATGAGTGACAGAATTACATATGAATCTGGATCGTATCTGGACTGTATTTGAATGAGCGACAGAATGACATCTGAATCTGGATTGTATTTGGACTGTATTTGAATGAGTGAGAGAATGACATCCAAATCTGGATCGTATCTGGACTGTATTTGAAAGAGAATCTGGAGTAAGTATCAGAATGTCAGCCATATCTGGATCGCATCTGAACTGTTTCTAGAAGGAATCTGGAATAAGTATCATAATGTTAGCCATATTTGGATCGCATCTGAATTGTTTCTAGAAGGAATCTGGAATAAGTATCAGAATGTCAGCCATATCTGGATCACATCTGAATTGTTTCTAGAAGTGAATCTGGAGTAAGTATCAGAATGTCAGCCATATCTAGATCGCATCTAAATTGTTTCTAGAAGAGAATCTGGAATAAGTATTAGAATGTCAGCCATATCTGGATCGCATCTGAACTGTTTCTAGAAGGAATCTGGAATAAGTATCAGAATGTCATCCATATTTGGATCACATATGAACTGTTTCTAGAAGAGAATCTGGAATAAGTATCAGAATGTCAGCCATATCTGGATCGCATTTGAACTGTTTCTAGAAGGAATCTGGAATAAGTATCAGAATGTCAGCCATATCTGGATCGCATCTAAACTGTTTCTAGAAGAGAATCTGGATAAGGTTGCTTTGTGAGGAGTTTGGGTAAAACTACATCGAAATCGAGAAGGAACCTAGGTAAGGTTGCTTCATGAGGAGTTTGGGTAAAACTACATCGGAACCGAGAAGAAACCTAGGTAAGGTTGCTTCGTGAAGAGTTTGGGTAAAACTACATCGGAACCGAGAAGAAACCTAGGTAAGGTTGCTTCGTGAGGAGTCTGGGTAAAACTACATCGAAACCGAGAAGGAACCTAGGTAAGGTTGCTTCGTGAGGAGTGTAGGTAAAACTGCATCGGAACCGAGAAGGAACCTAGGTAAGGTTGCTTCGTGAGGAGTTTGGGTAAAACTACATCGGAACCGAAAAGGAACCTAGGTAAGGTTGCTTCGTGAGGAGTTTGGGTAAAACTACATCGGAACCGAGAAGGAACCTAGGTAAGGTTGCTTCGTGAGGAGTTTGGGTAAAACTACATCGGAACCGAGAAGGAACCTAGGTAAGGTTGCTTCGTGAGGAGTTTGGGTAAAACTACATCGGAACCGAGAAGGAACCTAGATAAGGTTGCTTCATGATGAGTTTGGGTAAAACTACATCGGAACCGAGAAGGAACCTAGGTAAGGTTGCTTCGTGAGGAGTTTGGGTAAAACTACATCGGAACCAAGATGGAACTTGGGTAAAGTTGCTTCGTTTGATCATATAGATTACTTGACCTGTTTGGTTTCGGGAACTGATTTTCCATTAGTTGTCTGCAGATGTGACATGTATAACGGATGGGACTGTTGATGATAATTGTCTTTCCTGAAAACATAACAGGGTTAATTATATGCGATGCATGAAATGCATGGTGGGATGATGTTCTCAAAATAAATGAGATTATGATGTATGCGATATGTATGCGCATGTCATGATGTATGAACATGAAATGCTATTGTGACACGTCCGAGTTTGGGAAAATAAATCCCTGACTGCTGTTGGAGAGTATTGGGAATTACATTCCTGATCGTTGTAGAAACAGTGGTTCTTCTACTTCCACTGGGGACGGTGAACGGAAGTGACTATGGTGGAGATTTGCTCCTTGCTTACAGCTAGTCTACCGGGGGAGAGACTCTGTTTGAGAATAACTCTGAGGAAGATAACTCTGTTGGGGATGAGCTTCTTCATTCAGAGAAATAAACTCCGCTCGGGAGAAAACTATATGAACCGCTTGCGATTACAAAATTTGGTTGGGGAATATAGACGTCGGCTCTTCGAAAGAGCTTGGCTGGGGAAATTAACCCCTGTTTGGGGAAGCAGAGATCAAAACTTTGTTTGCCTATACTATGTGGGGAGTGTAGATGTCACAGGGTCGTATACTGAGGATACGACAATGACTTAGCATCAGGAATTTTCTGCCCCTGTACCTGCTGGAGAAAGTGCCTGTGGAGACCTTGTGGATTGAGTGTTATCCCAACTTATGAGGTGCTTGGTAACTGCCAATCAGAATGATAAGTCTTCTACTGATAGACAAGTGATAAGATGACGGGACATAGTTGTATGCTTTAATCCCTAACTTCTGTCTGGACCGCCCTTTCGGGTTTCCAGTCCACCAGGATACCCTTTTTTGCTCAAGCTGCCTTTTCAGGTTTTCAGCTTGCCGGGTGTACATATTTTTTTGTTTTTATCCCTAATTTTTGCCCGAACCTTTTTTGGTTCGTCGGGATGCCCTTATTTTTGCCTAGGCCAGTCAACCTAGCGGGTCTTTGTTCATGCGTAGTATTTTCCGACTATGTCCATGTTCACCGGGTACGGAGAATTGTTATTGTCCATAGTATTAAGTGTTGCCACACTACCATAAGATGTTTGTTTGATCGTACAAGATTCATTGTTGGGATTCATGCCCAATGCCCCAAGTGATTCAGATGGAGATCTTCCCCTGGCTATTTGGCATATTTGAGAGATTCCTTGAATCTTGACTTGACTGCCCCAGATGATGGACAATGATCATGTCGTGCCCCTTGGTTGGAAGTATTTTTCCACTTGAGGTGATCCTTTTTATTGAGAAGGTTTTTTAGTTCACAAGATATTCGTCATGCGAATTTCTCTGCTGTTGAACAAATAATCATATGCAAACAATATTATTTAAGAATGCAAAGCTTATGTCTGTCTTGAAGTTTGAAAATTCATTTTTTAGTAAAACAAACAAATTTTGTAAAAGTGTGATGGCAACTCTGGATTTATAGCAAACCTTATAGGAGTCAGGATACCTTTTGAAACAATATGCTCTCGAAATAACCCATGCTCCAGCTAGGACTTTTAAGGGTTATAACGTGGTCTGGTTCACGGTTTAAGAAACAAATGATAAAGGCTCAAATTTCATTTGTACCCACTCGTTCTTCGCGATGTCCTTCAGTCATATGCTCAGTTAATTGTGCATTTAGATCCCGTTTGAGTCTTTGCTCTGATATTCCAGTGATGGTTCGGATACTGACAGTTTATTTTGAATAGGCAGTAATTTTTGTTGAGGTTTGTAGGACCTCTTTCTTTTTTATTTTATTATCCCCGTCTTTTGCTTGAATTGTTTCTTTTTGTGATTACAGTCAGCGGGATGCCCCGATTTTTTTCTTAAGTCTCCTTCATAGGTTTTGACTTAATGGCCTTTTATTTCGAGAGATAATGACTGTCTGTCTTGACGATTATAGGGAACTATCACCGTCTTTTATTTTGGAAGGACGTCTTTGATGTCATTCATTATGCACCTGGATTAACTGAGAAAACTACCCTGCCCCAGGTTGTGACTAAGGGTTTTAATTTGTGTGAAAGAAAACTTCTACTTCTTTGGCTCGAAGGGGTTGACTAGGGATTGTCTTCCTTATAACTCCAGTGTTTAGGATTTGAAAGAATGCATGTACATCGTCATCAAGGTTTGTTCAAAAGCATATTGTATGAGATTATGGCATTGTTTTTGTCATCCTCCCTCTAAAGGCTTACAACTCTTTAGTCAAGAGTTGAATATCACAAAAAGGAGCGGAGTTTAAATATAGTGAATATGAATGAATTGATTCAGAACAGACATATGCAATGCATTGATAAAGTAACAAAGTTTGACATGAATAAATATTTGAACAATCAAAAGAAAATTAAAAATTGAAAATTCTAATGAACGAAAAGCCCTCATATTAGAACTTGTCACTTCAAATTGTGGGCCTTGGAGGATTGTCGGAAACATTCCAGTTGACCATCTTGTGTGAATTCCAATGCTCATTCATCAATCAAGTCTTGAATTTTGTATTTCAACCTCCAACAGTCGTCAGTATCATGCCCCGGACTGTTGGAGTGATATGCACACCTTGCATCAGGATTGTAGTTAGGCGAAGAAGTCTTGGGATTCGGATGAGGTCCTATTAATGTAACCAGATTCATCCTCAACATGTGTTGTAAAGCTTGAGACAGTGGCATGCTGAGTTTGGTAAACTGCCTCTTGGGTGTATCTGGCTTACTCTGATTAACCTGTTGTTTTTGGCGAGGTTGTTGTTGGACCCGTGAGGTAGTAGAAATTTGGAAAGGTCCACTCTTCACCAAACTAAACTCTTGTCTTCTTGGAGGTTAATCAATGACTTGGTCCCCGGCCTCAACTGTTTGCTTCATACTATTGTATCCGTCTTGATGAAGTTGGTTGATGATGGCTTTCAGATCTTCTTTCCTTCGGGATAGGCCTTGGATAAGAGTCATCTGCCCCAACATTTGGGTTCTCATTTCACCTACCTCAGCTTGCAGTTGTTCCAGCCGTTCATCCTTATTGTCTTCAAGACTTTTCTTGACCAAGTTGCCAACGAGAAGTGTTTTCAACTCTTCCTGCCCCTTGGATAGGTTTAGGAATATGTCCCTGAACTGAGCTTCTTGAGTTTGAAGATCTCTGTTGTCTTGTTTGAGAGCCATTGATGAAATAAACAGTGAGAACATGAGAGACCTGTACTGGAAGACCTGTTATGCAATGATATGTATGATATATGTATGCAATGTTTTCAAGGATCTCGCGGGGTAAACAAGAAACTGTTAGAATTTGATTGCAGCTTGATTGAAGAAACTTCGTGTCATTGAGAGTCCTTCTTCAAGAGTCATGTTCACCATATCGAGTGGGTCATAGCCCTTGACTCATATTGTTGTACTTGATCTTTGATGGTGTTTAGAGGAAAATAAATCCTCTTGCCCCCTGGTAGACGTCTGGTTCAACGTGAACTTGCATCATAGGCCCTTGAGATCCTTGAAACGGTTATTGAAAATGCTACGATATGATGTTATGATGTTATGTACAAATATGCGAGGTAAGCAAGTTTATATACAAATAATCATATTCACACATAGCAAACAAATCCTTAGTTTTAGGCTTGCATGGAGTTTGTAGGTAAGTACCCTCTTGAAGTTTAGTTGGCTCAACCTGTCCTAGTTAGTAGTAACTGAGTTCTAAGGGATCTCAATATCACCGATCTTTCTCCCAGCTTTGTTCAATAGGCGATTGACTCGCAACCAAACAAAGCTCAAGAGTCCAACCTCAATGAGTGTAGCATCGAGTATCTACCAACTTCGGACTACACCAAAGTCGGTCATCTCACTACATCCTAATGGACAAGTTGGTCAAGTAAGGTTCTAAGGTCAGTTGATGTTTCACGACACCATGCGGCGGCCCTGTACTCTCCTTGATTGACTCAAGGGTTACCGGTACCAACCAAAGTTCCACATCAACGTAGCTACTGCTTCAACCGTGTCGGTATACCCCACACAGTTCCCTCACAGTTTATTGCTACTTACCTAAAAGGTTTCCCTAAATTCAGGTGTAGGATTTTTAACAGTAACCCAAACAAGGACCCATAATGTAAAGCAAACAAATCAAACAATGTAAGCAAGTAAATATGATCTAACTCTAAGGTAACCCCGCTTTTAGATTCCCCAGCAAAGTCGCCAGTTCTATGATGCGGTGGGAGAACTGACTTGAGGGTTTGCGTTTGTGTTTGCAAATGTTGCGGTTTAGCAAGAGTCACCACCGACTTTTCTTTTATCCAAAAGGAAAGATGAAAAAGCACAGGAAAGACCTTTAGAGATGTTTTCTTGAGTTCGGGGGGTAGATTATGAAAAGGGAAGGTGTTAGCACCCTTTTCATCCATGGTTTTCCATGAGCTCTTAGTTACTTGCTAGATCACTTGATTTTGTTTGAAAAAATATGCTTTGTGTGGTTTTTGAAAGTATTTTGAAAATGCGTCATCATTTAGGCAAACTTTGTAATAGTTCTCATTTGTAAGAACGTATACAAAGTGTTAAGCTTTTGAAAATATTCCATGTTTAGAAAGTGTTTTGAAAGTGTTTGTTATTGTTTTTGAAAATAGCAAGGATATTTGTTTTGAAATTGAGCAAGCAACTAGGAGAAATCTACCTACTCAAAAGGTCTTAGGTGTTCTTTTTCCTCCTCCTTTAGACGTTGATATCTTACCATTGTTTTGGTAAGAAGCCCCATCATTGGATGTGAAGGGATGAGCGTTAGGTCATCGTATAGCCATGATAGAAATGTTGTGAGGTATCTTAGCATTTATTATTGAGGGACTAAGATCATTTTGAAAGGCAACATTTATAGCGTCATCGAGGGACTATGATCTTCTTTTTTTTTTGGTTTTTGCTAAGACACCCCACATGCATAACATGACCATTTTTTAGGCAACAAGTGGAGTTAACCTTAAGGGTGCATGTGTAAACAGTGTGTTTGATTTTCATGCATTTAATCTTTTATTAGAGTTATCTACTTGTTGATTTTATCTTTCCATACACACCCTAATTACTAGCATTTACATTTGAAAGCGATAAATTGCAGAAATGTAAAGTCCTACGCTATTACAATATTTTAGGGATGGGGGTACATATTTATGAATAGGGATAGCAAATAAAATTAAATCCTAAGTTACTATTACAACCATATTGAAATGTACAGTATAAGAAAAAAAGGATTTGTTTGAAAAATGTTTTTGTCTTAATGAAAAAGAAATAAAAGAAAGAAAAAATTTGTATGTCTTTTTAGGTTAATATTAAAAATGATGAAAAGGAAAATAAATGAAAGATGGAAACAGCATGCTGTTGCAAGAAAAACAACAAGGATCAGAAGTTCTGAAGCCAGGCGCGTGATCACTTAGAAAGGAACGTCAGTGGAATCAGAAGTTCTGGATTGGTACACTCTGAGGTCCTGCAAGACACATTAGAGGGAAAACACAGAAGTTCTGGATTGTTATGTGCTGAACTTCTGAATGTTAGAACAGTGAGAAAACCTTAGAAGTTTTGTGCGTGTCAAAACAGTAGGAATAACTCAGAAGTTCTGTATGGTGCTAAGACAGTGAATGAACAGTCATCAGTTCAGCGTGTTATCAGCGCATGAAAATCAGAAGTTCAGTGTATTTGACATGTAAGGAGAACTCAGAAGTTATGTGTTGTGTTTAGAACAGTGAGGTAATCATCAAAAGTTTTGTATTCTGCTGAGCTAGGGAGTGAACATTAGCAGTTCAGTGCGTTATCAACATGTAAGACTCAGAAATCCAATGTGTGTTAACAGTGAGAAAAATCATAGAAGTTCTGTATGTTAAAATAGTGAGGAGAACTCAGAAGTTTTGTGTTTGTTAACAGTGAGAAAAATCATAGATGTTTTGTATATTAAAACTATGAATGAACATCAGAAGTTTTAATGCCATATTTCAACACTCAATCAGCACATTAGTAATCTATTCAGTTTTCAACAATCAACAAGTCATAAGGATAAAATCACAACAGTTTACAGAAGTTCTAATCCTGATCCTGAGCCTAGCCTTAATCAAGACGTTCTGATCCACAGTTTTTCTACTTATGCAATGATATGGACAATATTAATACTATGATATTTACATGTTAATGATGTTCAGAATGAAAAACAAGCAAAGTCAGAAAGACTTACCTTGAACCCGGAGCGTGCTTGGAGCTTTGAGTTGCTGCCTTTGGATGTTCTAGAATCAGCAAGAGCAACGGAAGAGAAAATGCCAAGTTCTTTGATTCAAAGGGAAGAACAAAGGTTTGGTTTTCTGTTTGGGAATTATGGATTTTTATGAAGGGTTTCACAGGTTTCTTTTTCTCTTTTGATAGTTCTCTCTTTCCAAAAGCCAGCCTCTCCTTCATAGCCCTGCCCTTTGCAATTGTGATGGAGCCACTTATTTATAGATGAATTTGTTGTGGTTTTGGGGGGAAAAACAAATGGGATTTTAAATCAATTTGGCATCCTGCTCCCTTGCTTTTTCATCACTGTTTTCGTATGCTAGTTTGGTGCAATTATGGGATGTAGGTGTAGGCTAAATTAGCTGTTGGTTATTGGTCTGCAGCAGCTTGTATAATTAAGGTTTTGGGATTTGGTCAAGTTCTGACCAAAGCGTTGAATATAACATTCATATGCTAAAGCGTTGCCTTGTTCTTGAAGCAAGCATGGTGGTTGTCAGCAGGAATTAAGGAAAAGCAAAAAGCAAAGCATAGGCCTAGTACCAAAGTTTGTTATCCCAAGACAGTAGAGGTACACGTGGTGAAAATCCTTTGGATAAAGACTCAGAAAGTGATTGTGAGCATTAAATGATGATGAGACTTATCACAACCAGAAATCCTGCAACGTGAGATTCTACACCAAGGCTTAGTTCTGGATCAGAAGTTCTGAGCTTGCGTAGCATCCAATCTTCTGATCCCATTATCTTCTGGTGCCAGCATGTTCTGAAGGAGTTTCAAGGCTCTCTAGGAAGTTTGTAACACGCTTTGTAAACCTTCTTTGAACTGCTCTTGCAAACTCTAACTGAGCCTTTGTGAAAACTGGTCCAGAAGTTCTAACCAAACTCTATTTTGAGAATATCCAGAATTTGCTGTGTTATGGTGATAATCTTGGTCAGAAGTTATAAAATTGTCATAATTCTTAAACACTTAGAAAAAATTTCTAAGTATTTAGAACTTGACTTTTCTAAAGTAAAATTTGACTTTTGGATTCCTTGATGAAACAAACTTCATATTCCAACATGTCTTGATGAAATTTGATTTTTGAAATTTGATTTTGATCCCAAAGTAAAAGTTTGACTTTTCAGTGTGCAAATTGTAACACCCCAGTTTCAATTATTTGATTTATTTAAATTTGGGAAATTATTTTATTATAATTAATAAAATAAAAAGGAATTATTTATTTTGGAATATTGGGAGAAAATAAAAGAAATAAGAAATATTGGGATTTTTAAGTTATTGGGCTTAGATGGCTTTAGTAAAAGAGTGGGGGTGCAGAGAAATAAAGTTATGTTTTGGAACTCAAGTTATTCCTCATTTTGTTTTCACGATAAACAGAAGTTGGAATTTGGGAAAATAGAGCTCTGAAGGAACGAAGAACGAAGAACATCGCTTAAAAGTTCAAAGCTGCTAATTGATAAGGTAAGGGGGGCTATTACTCGATTTACCTTTGTTTATGGGTTTATGTACGGTTGATTCGGGTAATTGTAGGGAAAACCCCAATTGTTAGATGTTACTAAGAATCGATACCTTTAGGATTGAACCTTGTTAGAAAAGGGTTAGGTTCCCAATTTTTATGAATCGATTAGGAATTTTAAGTCCCAAATGGTGAATTGGGAGTATATCTCATGATCGTGAATTTACCTTGGAAGTTATAGGGATAACCTCAGTGTCAGTAGATTTCCCCAAAAGGACGGTTAATCCCCGGTTAAGGTTACTATAATGATTGTTGGTGCTTAGAAATTGAGGTGTTGTTTTGAATTATACAAACCCGATGTCGTTAGGCACCGAATTGCGCGTTTAGCCGGTATTTTCCCGCGTTTGGCTGCTGTTTTCTGAGCTGCTGCAGGTACAGGAAATTCTGTACGCGCTCAGCAACACGGGCCGTGTTGCACAACACGGGCACCCGTGTTGCTCCCCCTGTATTGATAAGAAAAATGTGTTTTCTGGTTGTTACAACACGGGCCGTGT
The DNA here is from genome assembly GCA_948472305.1 of Vicia faba. Classification (NCBI taxonomy): domain Eukaryota; kingdom Viridiplantae; phylum Streptophyta; class Magnoliopsida; order Fabales; family Fabaceae; genus Vicia; species Vicia faba. The sequence continues at coordinate 1,395,019,556 of OX451736.1, read as the reverse complement.
TGCACAACACGGGTACCCGTGTCAGGTCCCCTGTAATGAGAAAAATAAAATGTTTATTTTCTGGACGCGTTCAGCAACACGGGCCGTGTTGCACAACACGGGCACCCGTGTTGCTCTGCTGTGTTGGTTTTTCTGAATTTTGGTTTCAGTGCTTGATTTTGGATTTTATTGCCATGCTTTTGGATAATGTTATCAAGCATGAATTATGATATAATTTGATATGATTGGTTGATGTTTAAATAGTATGCTGAGTGATTACATGCTATCTGTATCTTGATATGATTGATGTTTAATAGTATGCTGAGTGGTTACATGCTATTCATATCATGTTATGTTTGATATTGTTGATGTTGCATGATATGTCGATTGATGTTGATAGTATGCTGAGTGTTACATACTTTACATATCATGTTGCATTTGTTAATTCCCATTGTGTGGAATTAACATGGTGGCCAATATACGTGTCCACGATTTAATGGAACGTTGAGGTGGTAGCCGTGTCCGCGATATAATGGAACGGTGAGTTATCCGTGACCCGAGATTTAATGGGGCGGTGAAGTGGTACCACATGCATGGGTGTGTTGCATTACCTTGAATATAACATGAATGGATGATTTTTCCAATGTTGTATTTGATTGTTTGTATGCACGTATGATTGCTAAATGGTTGACGATGTTTGATGATTATTTGCAAATATGAAAAGCAATATGTCATGGATATATGAATTGTAAAGGTTTTTGTAAACTATGAAATATGCTAATTATTGGGTGATGCTTATGATTTCATGAATTGATTGTTATGAACGTATAACCAAATGTATAATTGAGATGCTCACCCTTACTGTTGAATGTTTCAGATTGAGGAGCTTCGTTCAGGTGCTTGGCGAAGGCTTATCGTTTCTAGTTTATTTTTGTTTTAGTATGTCCGGGTCATGCTCTGGTAGTTGTAACTCCGGGAACGTTTGTTTGTCGAGCTGCTTTAGTCAGACTCGTTTATTTCCTTGTATTTGTTATAATATGATGTTGACCTTTTCCAGGTGTGAATTCCTGATGATTTTGAAAATATTATAACATTGGTTTTATTAAATAAATTATTCCGCTGTGTAAACATGTATGAGTTACTACTAAAATTATGCATGACAGGAATTTGTTTTTAATAAAAGAGAATTGTAGCATCCTCGATTATACATGTACTCTGAGATTATGATTTTAATAATTGCGAAAAATTATTCGGGGTTTTAGAGGGTGTTACAACAGTGGTATCAGAGCATAGTCGGTCGTTGTGACCAGAGTCTTGAGTCAGTCATTCCTTTTTGTATGCGACGAGTGCAAGGTAACACTGTCGATACTGTATTCTGATGTGGAGTATGTTTTAATTCTCAGGAATATGGCTGGAAGAGGTAACGGACGAAATGATGCTGCACTAGCTGAGGCTTTAGGGATGTTAGCTGGTGTACTTGCTGGAAACCCAACTGGAGGCGTGATTGGTGCTGATAGGCAATTGGGAAATTTCCAAAGGAACAATCCTCCGTTGTTCAAAGGTACACATGACCCTGAAGGTGCTCAGAAGTGGCTGAAGGAAATCGAAAGGATTTTCCGTGTGATTGATTGCGCTGAAGATTTGAAAGTCAGATATGGTACGCATATGTTGGCAGAAGAGGCCGACGACTGGTGGGTTGCCACAAGGACTGAAATGGTTCAGGATGGAGAGGCACTGACTTGGGCTAACTTCAGAAGAGCTTTTCTGAGGAGGTACTTTCCTGAAGATGTTCGGGGAAGAAAGGAAATTGAGTTTTTGGAGCTTAAGCAGGGCAATCTGACTGTTAGTGAGTATGCTACTAAGTTCACTGAGCTGGCAAAGTATTATGCACACTACAACAATGATGAGGCTGGAGAATTCTCTAAATGTATCAAATTTGAGAATGGTCTCCGAGATGAGATTAAGCAGGGAATCAGGTACCAGCGTATTCGTAGATTTTCTGATCTGGTGGATTGTAGCAGAATCTTGGAAGAAGATATTACCAAGAATAGGCCGTCTCACTCTCGTGGGGCTGTTGATAAAAGAGGAAAGCAACATATGGACCGTGGCAAGCCATATGGTAGAGATAATCAGAGATCAGGTGGATGGAAAAGGCCTAGTGGGGGAGATTCTAAGGCTCCTATCAGATGCTACAGGTGTGGTGAGTCTGGTCATCACATTCGAGATTGCAAGAGTGATGAGAAGAAGTGCTATAAATGTGGAAAGGCTGGTCATTTGTCTATTGATTGCAAAGGGAAGTCTGTTACTTGTTACAATTATGGCGAAGAAGGTCACATTCGTCCGCAGTGTCCTAAGCCTAGGAAGGATCAGTCAGGTGGAAAAGTGTTTGCTTTGTCTGGATCTGAGACTACCCCAGAGGATCGATTGATTAAAGGTACGTGTTTTATTCATGGCACACCTTTAGTTGCAATTATTGATACTGGTGCAACTCATTCTTTCATTTCTTTGGATTGTGCTGAGAGGTTGAAACTGGACATATCTGGTATGCGAGGTAGCATGGTTGTTGATACTCCTGCATCGGGTTCAGTGACAACTTCACTTGTATGTAGGAATTGTCCTATTGAGATTTTTGGTAGAAGTTTCGGTATGGATTTAGTGTGCCTACCGCTTGAACAAATTGATATTATCCTTGGGATGAACTGGTTGGAATTCAACCGGGTTCATCTGAACTGCTTTGCTAAGACGGTGATTTTTCCAGAAGCAGTTGGTGTCGAGAATTTGACTATGACTGCTAGGCAGGTACAAGAAGCAATGGAAGACGGTGCTAATGTGTTTATGTTACTTGCTTCGTTAGATGCAACAGGAAAGGTCAGGAGTGGTGAATTGCCAGTGGTGTGTGATTTTCCAGAAGTCTTTCCTGATGATGTTGGCGAGTTACCTCCTGAGAGAGAGGTGGAATTTTCCATAGATTTAATTCCTGGTACGAGACCGGTGTCGATGGCGCCATATCGTATGTCTGCGTCTGAGTTGGCCGAATTGAAGAGTCAGTTGGAAGATTTACTGGAGAAGAAGTTTATTCGTCCAAGTGTTTCACCTTGGGGTGCTCCGGTATTGTTGGTAAAGAAGAAAGAAGGTTCTATGAGACTGTGTGTTGATTACAGGCAATTGAACAAGGTAACCATTAAGAATCGGTACCCGTTACCGAGGATTGATAATGGATCAGCTAATTGGAGCCAGTGTATTCAGTAAGATTGATTTGAGATCTGGATATCATCAGATTCGTGTGAAAGCGGAAGATATTCAAAAGACTGCTTTTCGAACGAGGTATGGGCATTATGAATATTCTGTTATGCCGTTCGGAGTTACTAACGCACCTGGTGTTTTCATGGAATATATGAATAGGATTTTTCACCCGTATCTGGATAAGTTTGTTGTGGTTTTTATCGATGACATTCTGATTTATTCCAAGAATGACGAAGAACATGCGGAACATCTCAGAATTGTGTTAGAGTTGTTGAAAGATAAGAAGTTGTATGCAAAGCTGTCCAAATGTGAGTTCTGGCTGAATGAAGTTAGTTTTCTTGGACATGTGATTTCGAAGAATGGTATTGCAGTGGATCCTACAAAAGTAGAAGCGGTATCTCAGTGGGAAGCGCCGAAGACTGTTTCTGAAATCAGAAGTTTTCTTGGTCTTGCCGGTTATTACAGAAAGTTTATCGAAGGATTCTCAAAGTTAGCATTGCCGTTGACGAAATTGACTCGTAAAGGACAAGCGTTTATTTGGGATTCTGATTGTGAGAAAGGTTTCCAAGAATTGAAGCGGAGATTGACTAGTGCTCCTATTCTGATTTTGCCAAATCCGGTGGAATCTTTTGTGGTTTATTGTGATGCATCTCTGTTGGGTTTAGGTGGTGTTTTAATGCAGAATCAACAGGTAGTTGCGTATGCTTCGAGACAGTTGAAGGTTCATGAAAGGAACTATCCTACTCATGACTTAGAGTTGGCAGCAGTTGTGTTTGTCTTGAAATTGTGGAGACATTATCTGTATGGTTCGAGATTTGAAGTGTATAGTGATCATAAGAGTTTGAAGTATCTTTTCGATCAGAAAGAGCTCAATATGAGGCAAAGAAGGTGGTTGGAATTCCTCAAAGATTATGATTTTGGTTTGAATTACCATCCTGGTAAGGCAAATGTGGTTGCAGATGCTTTGAGCAGGAAATCCTTGCATATGTCTATGATGATGGTTCGTGAATTGGATTTAATTGAACAGTTCCGAGATTTGAGTTTGGTTTGTGAAAGTACTCCGAAGTGTGTTCGTTTGGGTATGTTGAAGCTTACTAGTGGTATTCTAGAAGAGATCAGGATCGGGCAGAAATCTGATGTTAATTTAGTTGATAAATTGACATTGATCAACCAAGGTCAAGGTGGTGAGTTTAGGATTGATGGAAATGATGTTATGAGATTTGGCGATAGAGTTTGTGTTCCTGATGTCGCAGAAATCAAGAAGAGTATATTAGAGGAAGGACATCGCAGTGGGATGAGTATTCATCCGGGTGCCACGAAAATGTATCATGATTTGAAGAAATTGTTTTGGTGGCCGAGAATGAAAAAGGAAATAGCTGAATTTGTGTATGCATGTTTAATCTGTCAGAAATCGAAGATTGAGCATCAGAAGCCGTCTGGAGTTATGCAGCCGATGTTTATTCCAGAATGGAAGTGGGATAGTATTTCTATGGATTTCGTATCTGGGTTGCCGAGGACTCCTATGAATTGTGAAGCGATATGGGTCGTTGTGGATAGGTTGACTAAGTCTGCTCATTTTATACCGGTGCGAATGGATTACTCAATGGAGAGATTGGCACAGTTATATATTGAGGAAATAGTGAGTTTGCATGGAGTTCCTTCTAGTATTGTGTCAGATAGAGATCCGAGATTCACTTCGAAATTTTGGGAAGGATTGCAGAAGGCCTTGGGTACTAAATTGAGGTTGAGTTCAGCTTACCATCCTCAGACTGATGGACAGACGGAGAGGACGATTCAATCGTTAGAAGATTTATTGCGTGCTTGTGTTTTAGAGAAGGGTGGAGCTTGGGATAGCTATTTGCCATTGATTGAATTTACTTATAACAATAGTTACCATTCGAGTATTGGTATGGCTCCGTTTGAGGCATTGTATGGTAGACGGTGTAGAACGCCTTTGTGTTGGTATGAATCTGGAGAGAGTTCGGTGATTGGGCCAGAGATTGTTCAGCAGACTACCGAAAAGATCAAATTGATTCAAGAGAAGATGAGAGCTTCTCAGAGTCGTCAGAAAAGTTATCATGATAAGAGGAGAAAGAATTTAGAATTCAGTGCCGGAGATCATGTGTTTATGAGAGTCACTCCGATGACGGGTATTGGTCGAGCGTTGAAATCTAAGAAGTTGACTCCGCGTTTTATTGGTCCGTTTCAGATTACGGAAAGAGTTGGAGAAGTTGCTTATCGTATTGCTTTACCTCCGAGGCTTGCGAATTTGCACGATGTTTTTCATGTTTCTCAGTTGAGGAGATACTTTCCAGACCCATCTCATGTAATCCAAATAGATGATGTACAGGTGAGAGATAACCTGACAGTAGAAACATTGCCTATGAGGATAGAAGATCGGGAAGTGAAACAGTTAAGAGGTAAAGAGATAGCATTAGTGAAGGTTGCTTGGGGAGGTCCAGCAGATGGAAATATCACTTGGGAGCTGGAGAGCCAGATGAAAGAGGCTTATCCTGAGCTGTTCGTCTAAGGTATGTTTTCGAGGACGAAAACTCTTTTAGTGGGGGAGAGTTGTAACACCCCAGTTTCAATTATTTGATTTATTTAAATTTGGGAAATTATTTTATTAGAATTAATAAAATAAAAAGGAATTATTTATTTTGGAATATTGGGAGAAAATAAAAGAAATAAGAAATATTGGGATTTTTAAGTTATTGGGCTTAGATGGCTTTAGTAAAAGAGTGGGGGTGCAGAGAAATAAAGTTATGTTTTGGAACTCAAGTTATTCCTCATTTTGTTTTCACGATAAACAGAAGTTGGAATTTGGGAAAATAGAGCTCTGAAGGAACGAAGAACGAAGAACATCGCTTAAAAGTTCAAAGCTGCTAATTGATAAGGTAAGGGGGGCTATTACTCGATTTACCTTTGTTTATGGGTTTATGTACGGTTGATTCGGGTAATTGTAGGGAAAACCCCAATTGTTAGATGTTACTAAGAATCGATACCTTTAGGATTGAACCTTGTTAGAAAAGGGTTAGGTTCCCAATTTTTATGAATCGATTAGGAATTTTAAGTCCCAAATGGTGAATTGGGAGTATATCTCATGATCGTGAATTTACCTTGGAAGTTATAGGGATAACCTCAGTGTCAGTAGATTTCCCCAAAAGGACGGTTAATCCCCGGTTAAGGTTACTATAATGATTGTTGGTGCTTAGAAATTGAGGTGTTGTTTTGAATTATACAAACCCGATGTCGTTAGGCACCGAATTGCGCGTTTAGCCGGTATTTTCCCGCGTTTGGCTGCTGTTTTCTGAGCTGCTGCAGGTACAGGAAATTCTGTACGCGCTCAGCAACACGGGCCGTGTTGCACAACACGGGCACCCGTGTTGCTCCCCCTGTATTGATAAGAAAAATGTGTTTTCTGGTTGTTACAACACGGGCCGTGTTGCACAACACGGGTACCCGTGTCAGGTCCCCTGTAATGAGAAAAATAAAATGTTTATTTTCTGGACGCGTTCAGCAACACGGGCCGTGTTGCACAACACGGGCACCCGTGTTGCTCTGCTGTGTTGGTTTTTCTGAATTTTGGTTTCAGTGCTTGATTTTGGATTTTATTGCCATGCTTTTGGATAATGTTATCAAGCATGAATTATGATATAATTTGATATGATTGGTTGATGTTTAAATAGTATGCTGAGTGATTACATGCTATCCGTATCTTGATATGATTGATGTTTAATAGTATGCTGAGTGGTTACATGCTATTCATATCATGTTATGTTTGATATTGTTGATGTTGCATGATATGTCGATTGATGTTGATAGTATGCTGAGTGTTACATACTTTACATATCATGTTGCATTTGTTAATTCCCATTGTGTGGAATTAACATGGTGGCCAATATACGTGTCCGCGATTTAATGGAACGTTGAGGTGGTAGCCGTGTCCGCGATATAATGGAACAGTGAGTTATCCGTGACCCGAGATTTAATGGGGCGGTGAAGTGGTACCACATGCATGGGTGTGTTGCATTACCTTGAATATAACATGAATGGATGATTTTTCCAATGTTGTATTTGATTGTTTGTATGCACGTATGATTGCTAAATGGTTGACGATGTTTGATGATTATTTGCAAATATGAAAAGCAATATGTCATAGATATATGAATTGTAAAGGTTTTTGTAAACTATGAAATATGCTAATTATTGGGTGATGCTTATGATTTCATGAATTGATTGTTATGAACGTATAACCAAATGTATAATTGAGATGCTCACCCTTACTGTTGAATGTTTCAGATTGAGGAGCTTCGTTCAGGTGCTTGGCGAAGGCTTATCGTTTCTAGTTTATTTTCGTTTTAGTATGTCCGGGTCATGCTCTGGTAGTTGTAACTCCGGGAACGTTTGTTTGTCGAGCTGCTTTAGTCAGACTCGTTTATTTCCTTGTATTTGTTATAATATGATGTTGACCTTTTCCAGGTGTGAATTCCTGATGATTTTGAAAATATTATAACATTGGTTTTATTAAATAAATTATTCCGCTGTGTAAACATGTATGAGTTACTACTAAAATTATGCATGACAGGAATTTGTTTTTAATAAAAGAGAATTGTAGCATCCTCGATTATACATGTACTCTGAGATTATGATTTTAATAATTGCGAAAAATTATTCGGGGTTTTAGAGGGTGTTACACAAATGACCATTTTTCCCTTGTGAGTGATTTTCTTGGAAAATTTGCAGTTCAAGGCTTGGAATTGGATGGAAGAAAACTTGAGGATCCAGGGTGATTCCTTGAGAAATGAGAGGGAAAATTTTGGGGTACAACACTATGTTTTCGAACTTTTCTATCAAAGATCTCTGAATATTTTCGACAATACGAGCATCATACATTGCTTCTCCATTTTGATTGAGTTGATTTTCCACTGTCTGCATAAGAGTGATGTAGTCTGATACGGACTCTGTCTCCTTCATCTTCATTCTCTCCATTTCTCCTCGAAGAGTCTGCAATCGAACTTGCTTGACTCTATCTGCTCCTTTGAAATCATTTTCAAGCGTGTCCCACGCCTCCTTTGATGTAGTTGAACCAACAATCTTTTCGAAAACTGATTCGTCAACTGCTCTAGACAACATGTACAATGTTGTTTTATCATTTCCTCGCGTTTCGTTCAACACCCTGGTCTGAGCAGTTATGTTTGTCGTCGTATTTAAAGGTTCTTCAAATCCATCATTAGTTACTCCCCATACATCTAACGATCCCAGCAGTGCCTTCATCTGGTTACTCCAGTTCTCATAATTCAACTTTGATAGTCGTGGTAGTGGCATTTGACCCATCATATTTGCCATGCGCTCTGATACCAATTTGAAGAAATATTAGAGAGAATGAGAGTGGACTATGAACTTCTTCTTTATATATTGTCCAACTAACTTTTAAAATGAGATACAATGTGATTTATATAGAGTCACATGATAGAATATTTAAAGTTACAAAATTTACTATTTCTAGTTCCCTAAGAGAATAAACTTCCCACTCCCCAAGGGAATCTGTCTTTTGATTTTCCCAAGACTGATTTGAATTTAACCAACATTATCAATGTGTTTGTTGGTGTTATTTGAGATATTGGAATGATTTGATACAAATTGATATTGCATGGAATTGATATTAACATTGTTGCTTGTTCATGGATGATCAATGGTTTGTTGTTGTTTCTTGTTAAAACTAATAGTGATTGTTGTTGATTTGATAAGGGTATTGTTATTGATTTAGTTGTTGATATTATTGGTTGTTTAAGAAGATTATTGTCGATTAGTGTTTTTGGATTATTATGATGATAGTGATCATTGTTTGTAATTGGTAGTTTGAAAGTGTATGAGAACTTTTTGATGTTAAAGTTTGGTTTGGTTTATAAATTGTTTTCTCTTTGGTTTTAACTTGTTTTACATTGATTTTTGAGCATTGATGTGAAAGTTGAGTTACTACCTGTTTTTTGATTTAGTTGATTGAGGCTTAATTCTAAACTTGATTTTCATACTTTGAGTTAATTTGTATATACCATGGTTTTAATTCTATGTGACTTTGGTTTTGATTTTTTTAGAATTGGAAATTGTGTACATAATGTGATTTATAAGTGTGTCGTGAATTCTTGGTCGCAAATTATCTCACCAATTCCTTGTTGTTTCAATTTGATTTCAATTGCCAATTTGTGTTCATGTCCTTACTTGTATAGTTGATTTTAATTATGAAACTTGATTAGTAATACATGTTTTAATTGTTGCAATTTCATTAATTTCATTTTAATTCCTCTTATGCTACTAACAAGTTTGTTATTGTGAAGGCTTCCAAGGATAGTTCAAACAATTATTTCCTTTTAGCACATTTATACTTTTTCATTTACATTTTTATTGTATTTATTTACTTTACTACTTTGATTTAATATTTAGTTGTGTAAAGATACAATTATACATAGCACTTTTGGTTTTATGTACCATTCAATTCACTTGTAAATAAATTCAAAAGTCGTGTTGATATTTTTTTCATTTCGTTGCGATTTTGAATTTTAATTCAAGTTAACTTTTGAAAATCGTACGGACGCATATAATTTTAGCCCGGTCCTGTGATTTATTCTCGAACCCTCTTTATGATTTTGGGTAGTTTCTTTGCATTGTTGGACTTGTTTGTGTTTCATGTGATGCATGGATTCATATCTGATACCTTGACTTTTATCCGATGCTTTGCGCTTTATTCAACACCTTGAGCTTACCTGACACGCTTTCTGGCTTGTGATTTGTTTTTATTTGATGCACTTTATCTGATGCTTTAAGTATTATCTGACGCCTTGAGTTTCATTGATGTTGTTTACCTGTGATTAATTTTCACTCGAGGTTTGTATGTTCTTGACTTACTTATATTCTTGTGACTTTAAATCCAAATGGATGGGAATGCTATATTGATTTCTTTATATCAAGTATGAGCTTTTGATTGGTCAGATCTTCTTTACCTATTCTTCTACCCTTTTGTACATAGGATAGTCTCTTCATCTCCTACCCCATTCTTCAATTTTCAAAATGTTATCATCTTTTTCAAAACATTCTTTGTTTTCTAACTTTAACCGCTTTCACAATAAATCTTGAATTTGTCGAATGATTTTTTTCAAACTTTTTTTAATAAATGCTAAACCACATAAGAATATTCTAACCTTTTAAAAAAAACTAAAAAAACATTCAACCTCATTCAAACATTTTTTGTGCACTCGAGCATATTTTCTCCTTTAAAACCTCTTTTCAAGATTAGACATGATTTGAGACGTCATATCACTATCTCCATGGTTATAAAGATGTCGACTTCTACATTTGAGTATTGAGGCGTTCTCAAACTCTCCCTTATGTTAGGGCGTAGTCTCTCTTTCTCATACTTTGTAGGCGATTAGGTGAGTCTTCTCCTTAAAGATGCCAACTTGTCTCTTCATTTAAAATCAATCAACATACAAGCCTTTTCTAGACGAACTATGTTGCTCTGACTTTCCCATTGCACGAGGAAGTACGTAGGCACTAGGTCTCATGACCAAAGGTGAGCGCAATAATAAAAAATACAAAAACATTTTCTTTTATTTGTAAATACTCTTTCATTCATTTTATCCCCTTTAGCAAGTCTAAAGTTTAGATAAATCACTCATTGATTTGAAATAAAGTGGATTTTGCGGAGTACCATAGATGCTTAGGGTGCTAATACCTTCCCTTAGCATAATCGAACTTTGTACCTCGATCTCTAATCTTCTATTTCATTGTGGGATTTGCTCTCTTTTTTCCCATTTCCCTTTGTAAATAATAAAGTGCGGTGGGAACTTCATTGAGTGAGATAAGTTAATTAATGACTTAGTCTCAAATCTTTACTGCTATATTTTTCACATTATACACAATGCGATAACCAAGAGCGGATATGATAATTTTTTTCGCTTTCCAATCATGTGCCCACTTCTTATTATCTTACCCATTCCATAGTACTTCTGGCTTAGGTGTGACAACACCATCAACAAGACGTGTTACCGATGTTGGAGCATTTTGAATGGCCTCCCACACACCTTTATCATATGAGTTAACATGAATTTTCATACAAGCTTTCAAATAACTATAGTTTTCTCCCGTAAAGATTGTGGCTCTTTTATAATCCCCTTTAGGTTTGTACACCTTTTTCTAGTAAGAGTTTTGAAGCAAAAAATTAACCAAAGCTCTTGATGCCTCTTGTTAGACGACATCGACTTATCTAGAGGAGGTTTAATAGACCATAAAGCCAAAATGCCAATTAAATTTAAAGTTTTAAAAATAAGTTGAAAAGAGTGCAGGCAGAAGGTATTTATATAGATCAAAATAAAGTCGCCTATACAAACCTAATTATTGGAACTCATATATGCAATTAAGCCTTATGGAATGAACAACACAAGAATATGAATTTATACACTTGAAATAAATAACATGTTATTATTAATTTATAGCAAGTTACTAGCAATATTATTTTCAATTATAACTAGCAAAAATAATGAACTATGCAATTTGTTAAACACTTGGTGTACGAATGAATTTTCATAATATTCCATGAGTTGTGTTGATATGAAAAAGAACTTATAATAAAAGTGATTATAAGCTAATCAACAACCAATTCAAAACAAAAACAGACACGGAAAAATTCTTACGAGTCGATCGATTTATCAATGTTATTTAACAAACTGCTTAATGAAAAGTAAAGTAAGTAGAGAGATAAAAGAGAGACACGGTGATTTATTTAGGAAGTTCACCAATTGTCCTCGACATGGATACGTCTCCTTCCAGTTCCTATTTTGGAATTAGGATAATTTCTTACTATGAAAAAATTTAATTACAAGAGAAGTGTTCCAAGAGAAACACTACAAACCCTGACCATTTGTTGTTGATTCAACCCCTTATCTTTTTTTTATATTGAGAAAGACTAAGACACAATAGCTATCAATTGATTTATCAAATATTGTTACTCCTTTGGGTACCAAACTCCAAAGCTCTTTCACGCACAATCAACTGTACCTATTGAACACAATACCTTTCCATTTGATTCGTCGTTCTCTTGCTACTTTCTTGGGTACCACACTCCCTAGGTGTTTCAGGATGAAACTCCCTACAAATCTCAACCCAATATTCTTAGTTACAACAAAACCTAAATGGATGTTATCGAACCTCTTCTAGATAGCATCCTGACATAAGATTTTTATGTGTGGTTTGTCAATGTGTATGCATAGGTTGGAGGTTGAAGGTGAAGAGAAAATATAGTAATTGTTTATAGTCTTATTAAATTGGAATGATGCATCAATGATGTATTTATAGTTGTGTAAGGTACATGTCAAATAGGAAATTGTAGGAATCACAGAATTAAACAAAAATGACCCAAACAATCAATATGTGTCATCCTGAAACACAAATGTGTCGGCATATACACACAAAATCAATAGAAGTCTACATGCCTATGAACGAGTATGTGTCATCCTGAGCAAGTTAGTGACTACTGACTTCAATATGATAGTAAATATATCGGCCTATACACAACATGTGTAGGCCTATGGAACACAGACTCCAGTAGCTTCAATATTGAGTTACATGTGCCAGCCTGAAATACATACGTTCCAGCACATGCAGTGCATTTTGTTGAAGAAAATGATTTTTAATGAATGAGACCAATTTGAAATATTTTTCAGATGATTCCTAAGACCTCTAAATGTACTATATACCATACTAACCCAGAGATATAATCCAATAACTGAAATACTAAGTTCTGGCAATTTTGACATCATGCAAAACACATATAGAAGAAAGTTGCACTCATATATATATATATATATATATATATATATATATATATATATATATATATATATATATATATATATATATATATATATATATATATATATATATATATATATATATATATATATATATATATATATATATATATATATATATAAGGGAAAAACACAAGAAGGGGGGGTTGAATTGGGATCTCAAAATTCAATGAAAAGAACACGTTGATATTTATCTTGGTTCGTTTGAACTCAAACTACTCCAGTCCACCCACCAAGGTGATTTCGCCTCTCTCCAACGAGGGCTTAATCTACTAATCAATCTTGATTACAAAACTACTTTGACAATTGCCAAAGTATTCTTGAGTACAAAACCACAATCCAGTTTTCTCAAGGAAATGCCTAAACAGTAATTGAATAAATGTGTACAATAGTGTTTCTAATAAAACAATATCACTAACAGTGATGTTTTACACAGTTTGAATATGAATGTTTGAGGATGAAAGATGATTGTTGCGTTACTGTACTTTCACGTGAATTCTTCTTTTTGTGCGCAGTAGTTCATCACTTGAAATATTTTATGCATTTTCTTTATATAGGCCATGCAACAGAGACATAAGAAGATGCTTTTGGTATGTTCATAAGACGAGTTAATGAACTTTCCAAACTAGGAGATCCTTGTCTATTTGTAGTCGTTACTTTTGATATTACATTGATAAATTGTAACGCTTCAGAACTTATCACATTAGAGGATGAATGTTACCGTTGAGAGTCCTTTACTGCTTGTATCAGAACTTTACAGATCAAAGTATCAGAGATCCTGTTTCACAGTGTTGGTGCATTCAGAAGTTGTAACAGAACTTCTTCATATAAGCGTGACACATAGATTTTCTTCTAAGAAGGATGCGTCTAATTCTATCATAGTAATCTCATCTCATATGCTTGCATAATCAGAACTTCTAGTGATATTCCATAAGAACTTCTAGTTACATCATAACATCTTTTTCACATCAGAACTTCCTGCATGTAAAGATAATTTTATTAGCGAGCATATATGTTCTTTATATCTATCTATATCATGTGTTTGTTATCATCAAAACTCTTGTAGGGATGTAGAACCAAATTATGTTCTAACAATCTCCCCCTTTTTTATAATAACAAAAACTTGCATATTTTGATGGAATATAAAGAACAAATAAAAAAACTCCCCCTGAGTATAATACTCAGATAACGAGAAAATAAGATACTTCCCTGAAGATATTCTGATAACGCGGATTTGCTTCTGATAGGAGTCAAAATATCACTGATTCTCCCCTTTTTTGTCAATAATCAAAAGGTAGAAAGTTGCTTGAGAAGGTGTGACACTCATCTTCTGGATTCAACTGAGATTCTTTAGAGAGCTTCTGATGTTGTATTCTAATTCCCGTTCCCAGTAGTTCCAGAGTCAATAACCTTTTGTTTCTGATTGCCTTTGAAACCTGTGAATCCTTTAAATTCCAGGCTTTGGAACATATGCTTTCTTCCCTCCGTGTGTAAAGAGCATCCAGAATCCAGGTGTTAGGACTGGTGTTTCAATCTTGCTGTTAAAAATATCTGCAACATAGATGATTTTATCCTTTGGTACCCATATCTTTTTGGGTCCATGATTGTTAGAGTTTCCAAATTTCTGTTTGAATTCTGGTTTAGCATAAAACTCCTTACTGGTGTATTTTATATCATGTGTTTTCCCAGTAGTGAAGTGAGAATAAAGAGGAGTGTGTTTAATAACCAGATCCTTAACTTTCTTAGGTTGGGATACTTTACCTTTGTATCTTATACCTTTTCTTCCATTTCTACTGACTCCATAGATCGTTGAAGCCATCTTGCTTCTATCTATGTTTTTAGCGAGGAATTTCTGAAAGTTATGATCATATTCCTTTATGATCTTATCAGGGTTACTAGGAACTTCTGAGATGGTTTCCTTCTGAGTATTTTGTAATTAATTTTCAAGTTTTGAAATTTTTTCTTTCAACTCAGAGTTTTCCAATCACAAAGTCTTAGTTTCTTCAGAGTCAGAAACTATATCCTTTTTCAGGTTCTTGTTTATGACTCAAAGTTTCTGATGCCTTTCTAGAATTTCTGACAGACTCTCTTCTAATTGAGATCTAGAAAAGTTAGAAAATACCTCTTCTACTTCTGAGTCTGATTCTGATTCTGAGGATTCTGAGACATCTGATAAGTTGTCCGTTTGAGCTATATTGGCTCATTAATCTTCTGATTTTGTTCTGTCTTCAGAAGATTCAGAGTCATCCCACGTTGCCATAAGACTTTTCTTCTTTTCCTTAGAGAGCTTATTTTTAGGTTTCTCTCTTTAAGGATTTGGATAGTTGCTCCTGTAGTGACCTTGTTCATTGCATTCATAGTAGGTAATGTTTCTGTTACTGGATTTTCTATATCCAGAAGATTGTTCAGAGTCATTCCTTATTCTTATGGAGTTTCTAAATTTCCTCTTACTGTGCTTACAGAGCTGATTGATTCTTCTGGATAGAAGGAACAATTCGTCTTCTTTTGACGAGGATTCACCAGAGTTTTCTGCTTCTGATTTTGCCTACAAAAATTTGGTTTCATATTTATTAGATTTTAGAGCGAGACACTTACCTTACTTTTGGGGCTCATTATCTTCTAACTCTATCTCATGACTTCTGAGAGAGATGACAAGTTATTCTAGAGAGATTTTGTTCAGATCTTTTGCAAGTTTGAGAGCAGTGACCATGGGTCTCCATTTCCTTGGTAAACTTCTGATGATCTTCTTTACATGATCATCAGTTGAGTACCCTTTGTCCAGAACTTTTAGCCCAGCCACCAAAATTTGAAATCTTGAGAACATGGTCTCAATGGTTTCATCTTCTTCCGTTTTGAAGGCTTCATATTTCTGAATGAGCGCAAGGGCTTTGGTTTCTTTGACTTACGTGTTGCCTTCATGCGTCATTTTCAGAGAATCAAACATGTGCTTTTTTGTCTCTCTGTTTGTGATCTTCTCATACTCTGAGTATGAGATGGCACTCAAGAGAATAGTTCTGGCCTTGTGATGATTTCTGAAATCCCTCTTTTGATGATCTGTCATTCTTTTTCTGTCAATCTTCTAACTGCTTTCATCAACAGGATGTATGTACCCATCCATTACCATATCTCAAAAGTCAGTGTCACACGCTAGGAAGAAACTTTTGATTTTGTCTTTCTAGCAATCAAATTTTTCACCGTCAAATATTGGGGGTCTGCTGTTGATTCTGTCTTTCTCATCATGATAATCCTTGCTGATGTGCTGACTTGGTCCCACCATAGTGTTTTTCCTCCTTGGTTTTTTTCTGACACGATTAAGTGTTTGCACCCAGATCCAGGTGCTCTGATACCAATCGAAGAAGGGAAAAACACAAGAAGGGGGGTTGAATTGGGATCTCAAAATTCAATGAAATGAACACGTTGATATTTATCCTGGTTCGTTTGAACTCAAACTACTCTAGTCTACCCGTCAAGGTGATTTATCCTCTCTCCAACGAGGTCTTAATCCACTAATCAATCTTGATTACAAAACTACTTTGACAACTGCCAAAGTCTTCTTGAGTCCAAAACCACAACCTGGTTTTCTCAAGGAAATGCATAAACAGTAATTGAATAAATCTGTACAATAGTGTTTCTAATGAAACAGTATCACTAACAGTGACGTTTTACACAGTTTAAATATGAATGTTTGAGGGTGAAAGATGATTTCTGCGTTACTGTACTTTCACGTGAATTCTTATTTTTGTGCGCAGTAGTTCACCACTTGAAATCTTCTATGTTTTTGCTTTATATAGGCCATGTAACAGAGACATAAGAAGATGCTTTTGGTATGTTCTTAACACGAGTTAATGAACTTTCCAAACCAGGAGATCCTTGTCTGTTTGTAGCCTTTAATTTTGATATTGCATTGATAAATTGTAATGCTTCAAAACTTCTCACATCAGAGGATGAATGTTATCGTTGAGAGTCCTTTAATGCTCGTATCATAACTTTATAGATCAGAGTATCAGAGATCCTATTTCACAACGTTGGTGTATTAAGAAGTTGTAACTGAACTTTTTCATATAAGTGTGACACACGGGTTTTCTTCTAAGAAGGATGCGTATGATTCTATCATAGTACTCTCATCTTCTATTCTCGCATAATCAGAACATCTAGTTATATTTTGGCAGAACTTCTAGTTACATCAGAACATCTTTTTCATATCATAACTTCCTGCATGTAAAGATACTTTTATTAGCGAGCATATTTGTTCTTTATATCTATATATATCATGTGTTTGTTATCATCAAAACTCTTGCAGAAATGTAGAACCAAATTATGTTCTAACATATATATATATATATATATATATATATATATATATATATATATATATATATATATATATATATATATATATATATACATACACTACTACAAAACACGCATAAAACAATGCCAAGTTCACCATAGTTTTTCCAAGCACCGTAGAAACATCTCTAAACTCGTGCGTGAACATTTTTTTATGAAATTTTATTATGACGCAAACGTCAACTCAGTTCTTCCAAACATTTTTTAAATGGCCATACACTGACGCTTCTTCATGAAATTTCATTATGCTAATAATATATCATTACAGTTTAGATTTTTGACCATTGAGGTATATTTTTAAATATTATACACTTCTAGCTAGCTTGACTCTTCAGTTTCCATTTTTCCACTGAAAAAAGAAACAAGACGAAACAACCCTAACCTTAAATAATGTGAAACGATACACGATTTCAACCCTAACACCATTATTCAATGTTTATCTTTCATTTTTTGTTTAATACTTTTATACTGTCGCTCATTACTGGTCATTTTTGTCAAGGAGGTTGAGTACACCAACAGGATCGTCGATGTCGAGGAGGAAGTCAACACGAATATTATCATCATCATCGAGAAGGAAGATAACACCAACACCATTGCCATCATCAGGAAGGAAGGCCACACCAACACCAACATAGTAGTCTCCTTTACTTAGTCATCACGTTTATGGTACGTAAAAAATATTCCCCGTGCATCTACAGTAAACTTCATTTGCCATTGTTTTGAATGTTGTTGTTGATAAAAAAGGTTTTTGTTGTTGTTTTTGTTGTTGTGGTTGTTGTTTATGTTCTTGATGTTTTTTTGTTTATGTTGTTGTTGATGTTTTTGTTGTTTTTGTTGTTTTTGTTGTTTTTGAACATAGATGTCGACATTGTCGAATTCTTCATCTACTGCCGAAGAAACTCATACAAATTATTTTTGTACAAATAATACTTGTACAAGTGATACTCAAACAAAAAGATCACAAAGAGGTGTCACAATGATGCCCAAATTCATAAAATTCTACAACTCAGGTGACGAAATTTCGATCACGTTTGATTCATTCTACAGATTAGTTGATTGTGAATATTAATCTACTTTTAAGAGTTATATTGTGTTCCTTGGACGTAGAAAAGTTAGTATATTGATAGATGATTACAAACAAGTGACAAGTTCTATCAAAGATATCATATGGACAAACGTTAATGCAATATTTTAATGTTCATCTATTTGATTTAACTTTCTAGCTAGCTTCTAATACATACTTATTAATTTAAATATAATTGAGTTTTGAGTTTACCGATGACTCAAAATTGAAAAAAAGTGGATCACTTATGTCAGTACTTATTATAGAGGCTTTAAGTCATGGCCTACACTGTAATATATTGGGAAGTCTAAGTCTGGTCTTGCTCGTCCATGGATAAGATATAGTTTTATATCGAAGAAGCAATGGAAAAAGTTTGCGAAGGATCGTCGTTTTGATAAATTCAAGGTTAGTAATAGTCATATTTATCCGATAATTTTATGCTAACGAGTTATAGATACTAATCACATGTATTTTTCACTATGTGAATAACAGGATAAAAGAGAAATAGGAATACAAAACAAGGCAAAAAACACGTTCCCCCATAGATTGTCTCGTGGGGGTTACAGGAAACTTGAGAAAACAATCATGCTTGAAAAAAACAAGAAACAGGAGATGATCGCATCCCTTCTCAACCGTCAAGACATGAGAAGTAGAAGAGTGTTCAATTAAGACAAATGGAGAGTACACCTCAGATAGTCAAGAGTAGTTGCAGAGAAAATTATAAGTACGATTTGTTTTGATTATGTTATTTGTTATTTAAATGATTTTGTAACAATATATGTAAGTTGCTCATTTTGTTTAAGATAGGTTGGTTTAGGTGGCCCGTGAAGACACATTTTTTCTAGAACCATGACATGATATACTAGTAGAAGATATTAGAACAAATGAGCATGATGGGCGTGTCCCTGGTGTTGAAGAAGGTTTTGACATGAAGTTATACTTTGGTTCTGCAAGAAAAGGCTTTGAAAGCATGGAATTTCATGCACAAAGAGAAAAAATTGAGAATTTTAAGAAGCAATTAGATAAACAAAGGAGGGTGTTAGAAGAGGAGAATAAAAGACAGAAGAAAGATATGGAAAAGTTAGAAAAGTTAGAAGAGTTATATTCGGTATGTGCTTTATTTGAGATGCTAGTGTTTTATCGGAAATGTATGATTTATATTGTGCTTATTTTGTTTTATGTTATAATTGAATATTATGATATAGAGAATAAGTCGAAACATCAAACAACATACAAATAATGAAGATCAACATAATGTTGATGGTGATGATGATCATTTTCCAAGTAGAAATATTGTACGTCGTGCTAGAACCAAAGGAAGTAATTGTTTAGCCCTCCAACCCTCCAGATAACCACAATAAGTTAATGAATCCTACCGAAAATGAGAATACCATATTGTACTTGAGCATTGTGGAGATGAATGAAATGCAACCTCTTAAGCTAGAACATTGTCCATTGATAGAGTTCTTCTATTATAATCCTAACGATGTAGGGTATTTTCTCGTTGGATATGAGTGGTTAGATGTATGGATATTACAAGTTTGGTTCACATAAGTATATAATTGAATATGCATGTCATTATAGAACATTATTATTATTTGTATTTCCTCCCATAATTTTTTAATTTTCTTTAACCATTTAGGTACATTCACCGTGTTTGTATAGAGTTAAATAAATCAAGTATTTATGAAATCTTGGATCCATTTTGGATTCGATGGGTATATAACAATCCAAAATCCATTGAAGAGTACGTGAAAAGACGGTTAAATGAGGGAGGAAAATAATGTTACTTAGTATCTATTGTACCCCAAAATTTTCCCTCCCATTTTTATTCAAGGCATACTCATTAAGGTCCCCAATTGCTCAATGTTGACAAAGAATTGATCAGATAAATTCTCCTTATAAGCAATGGCCTTTCAACCAACTTCACTTTTCACCAAGATGTGTGAGTTCCAGAGATTTAAATGATCTCCATGACACCCTATATGCATCAGCATAATGACACAGCTGAAAGAAAGAAAAGAAGTGTACATGACAAAGTGTAGGTCGAAGGCTGAAAATATGCCTAAGGGCTTTTGGGTCAAAGCCGCTTCGACAGCAGTATACAGGCTAATTTAATGCCCAGTGAAACACTAGGATTGAAGGAGGGATAGTTTGAAAGAAAGCATGAGAAGGGTTTTATGAAGCCTTCGATTGGGAGAGCTGGTAATGAGCGCCATCAAAAGGTTCATTTTCGAACATGGAGATGTTAGCCATTTGAAGCGTTACAAGGAAGACACCTTTCGATTGACATGTTGCCTGAATGAGCGCTTCAAAAAGAAGAATATTTGGATTAGAAAAGCTCTTATCTTATCCAAAGAAATAAGTGGAAATCTATTGGTTCGAAGGACATGCCATCTTCAAGCATGGCATGATCGAAGGACAGTTAGAGATGAATCAGCCAAATATGAGTCATCTTAGAGTTTTGGGGATCAATGTGTTTCAGGCATGTGCCTGAACAGGTAAGGAAGGAGTTGGGTAACCAAATTAAAGGCTTGGTGCTCATAAGTCATCCTTCGATTGGCACGTATAAGCTATATTCACCAATCGAAGGTGAACTAGTGATTAACAAGAAATATATTTTTGTAGACATAAGCAAAGGGTGGGAGTTGGAATCAAAGAGCCACCTGCACAACTACATTCGAAGGAGATTACAAAACAAAACTTCGATAGACCAAGAGGAAGAGGTGTTCGAATTGAAGGAAAGGAAATCGAAAGGAACAAGAACTGTTCAATTGGGCTAATTGGATAGTTTTCAGATCAAGCAACTAAGGTAGATAGTGGCTCAATCGAAGAAGCCACAATGATGAGGCCTTGGATCATTCAAATTGGAACTCATAACCACCGAAGAACAAAACTTGGGAGCATTCGAAAATTCAACATGTGGGAGTGAAACCTGTCCAACTTCACTCAAAAAACCAAAATGGTAGAAAATCATGAACAATGGCAACCTTTTAAGACTTTCAATTATGCCTTCAAAGCCATGGTTAATGGCTGATTCTTTCCATTTTTGTTCATCATTGCACCCCTATAAATACAGAGCTAAAGCGCAAGCAAATGAGGACAGACACACATTGCCTATACACAACGAATTGCCTACATGTATAGATTGCCTCACTAAAAACTCCACAAAACCTTGAAGTTGTTTCAAATTTTTTGAACTTAGTGCAGGCGCCTACAGTTCGATTCAACCCATTTCCGTCCAAACCAAGTGTTGCAATCATCTTTGTAAGCTTCATAGGGTAAGAATGGTCGTTATTGACATCAAAGTTGTTAAAAAAGCATGCATATGCATCGCCGATTCTAGTAATCATGTGAATTCGTATTTATATTTTTATGTGTTTTAGTGCATATCATCCATATTATTATGTTGCTGAGATCCAAATATGCAAGTTCGAGCCATTAGATGAACCCTCATACTGCCTGGACCATGAATCACAATGTTCACGCATATTTATGCGTGATTGAAGGTGACAGATTTGCATTCAATATTTTATTGCAGTTTATCATATAATCATTGTTTTGTGTTTGGATCAACGAATGAATAAACAGCTCAAATGCTAAATGGGAACATGTGTAGTGGAAAGGGCATGGGTTCGATACCCAGGTCGTATATTATGTTTTTTTCTAACAATTATCTTGCAGATCCAGTGTGTTGTCTTTCAAACACTTCCCATACGCCTTCAAGCTCCAGCCAATGGATAACAAGGAGTTCAGATCTAGTATCCTCCACAGGGAATCCATCATACACTATCAACAACCTCTCTCGTTGGATCGAAAGGCATCCCCCTCCTTGGATTGAAGGATAACCTCCTTCCTTGGATCGAAAGGTAATCTCCATCCTTGGATCGAAAGGCAGTCTCCCTCATTGGATCAGAAGGCAACTTGGGCCTCTTCCTTGATCTGGGCTTGCATTTTTAAACTTACACCCCCCGTTTCTATTTGTTGTCCTGGCCCATTTGTACTTTTATTTTGTTTTTTTTTTATTTCTTTTAATGGCTTTACTCTTTTTTTTTAACAAACATTAAATCAAAAACATCACAAAAAATATTAGATTAGCATTTTCTCAAATAAATTAATTAGTTAATGAATTTAACACTTTCTTAAAATTTAACTTTAGATTTAGATTTTTATTCTCTTTTATTAAACAAAAGAAGAATAAACAAAAAGATTTTTTCATTTTAGTTTTAGACGTTATCTTCAATTCGCGCGTATTTAGTTACTTTTGCATTATTATTATTGTATCTGCTTCCCGGTTTGTAATAGAATAACTAGGACTTTCTACTTTACTGCTTTTCACCAATTTTGTATATGTAATTAATCCCCCTCCTCGAAGCCATGTAATAGCGTAGGATTTAACTTCGGCACTTTATATTTCCTGTACATATATTAACTATTTAGATGTATGGTGATAGGATTGCATGACAAGAGCTTAATAATCAAAGCGCTAGCAAATCTAAAGGCCAAGATAAATAACTGAATACAACACACTTTCACAAATGCACCTCTAGGGTACCCCCACTTTGGTTGCCTTCGGAAAAAACAGTCACAACTCTCAAAATGTGAGAGATTTTAGTGGCTACCCTCCGATTTAAAGATCAAAAATGACCCTCTCGATGTTGCCACGGTAAAAATGATCTTAAAACCCTAGGGTAGTTACTAAATTTTCTTGCCCAGTTGCCTTTGTGACTGTATAAACGTCCCTTCGAATGTCCCTCAAACATCCAACGATTAGGGCTACCTACTTACTAATAGTAGGATATCACTGTCTAGAGGAAACGAGGAAAAGAACGACCCTTTCGAGTAAAGTAGATAGCCGATTAGATGCTTGCTCAAAAATAAACTTTCGAGTAAAGTATGATTATATGGAGAAGGTTCTAGCACTTGAGATGGTCAGAAGCACAAGATATAGAGTTATGGCTGTCTTACTTGATTTTGAAGAAAAGTGAAAACATGGTTTCAAGGCATAGTACAAGCATAGCCTGAGTTTATGGGAGGCTCTAGACATGTTTCTTTTTTCTTTAACATTTCTTGTGATCAGAAGGAAACAAGTGCAAAGCTCTATGCATTGACTTTGTGATTAAAGCCTCTTTACAAGAATGGAATGGTAACTTTGTGCCATAAATGGAAATGCAACTTGGATAATGGCTCAAGTGCTTGGATCATAGCTCTAACAGCTATGTAAACATTTAATTATGGAGTGACAAACAAGTTTGAGTCCTTCAAAGCAAAGATTATGCAGCCTAGGCTTGGATTTGAATTCTTGTTCATCATGGAAATGACCTATAATTCAAGAATGAATGTCCAACTTCTTGTCTTCGATTCTCTTTGCTCAAACATGATCTCAATGAGTTCTGGGACATTTTGGAAAGCTTGTAACATCCTCTATAACCTCTATGTTGGTCATTTTTTAAAATTCCTCTTGTAACTATGTGAAAAATAGCCATGATGTTAGGTCAAAATCCTGCCTAAACTAGGGCAAAATTTCACTAAGTTTCCAAGTTTCATGAACATGTATTCACAAAATCATGACTTTAAATACAGGCATTTATAGGAGAAGTTGTGTTCTACAATGTTTTAGATATCATTGAGATATACAACTTTCATGTTGAAAGTTTCCTTTGAATCATCTTGCATCATGGTGAAAATTTTGCTCAAAATTGTGAAAAAATATTAATTTTCAAACACTTAGAAAAATTTCTAAGTTTAGAAATTTTGACTTTTCAAAATGAAATCTTGACTTTTTGATTTCTTGATGAACAAGTTTCATATTTTAACATGTTTTGATGAATTGTGATCTTTAACACTTGATTTTGACCAAAAAGTCAAAGTTTGAAATTTTAATGTATAGTTGACTTTTGATCAGTTGACTGAAAATCAAATATCAATCAATTGATCTTGAGGGAAGTTTTGAGTCATGACATTTGGTCAAAATGATGCAATTGAATCCTTTAGATCATGTCCCAAACCAATTAATCATTTTCTAGGTCAAAAATCAGAAATTGCACTTTCTCAATCAAAACCCTAAATTTGACCATTTTGCCCTTTCGATGATCTGATCAAATTTCTTGAGGAATTATGGTACAAACTTGATCAAATGACATATATGAGTTCATAATGTTTATATGGATAAAAAATTATGAAGTTTGACTGTAAATTGACCACAATTGACTTTTTCCCCAATACAGCTGATTTTTAGGTCAACTGATCAATTGATTGAGCAAAAATGTGATCCAAGACTTGAAACTTGTCATGAAAAATCTTGAGAGTCCAAAATGATCCATGAAATTCATATGGGGAATTAAAAGTCCATTTATCCTTGTGCAATCTCAAACCCTAATTTCCAGTCATTAGTGCTTGAGGAGGTGTCTTGAGCTGATCAACCCTAGTGCAGTCTTGAACCAAAGGAGATATTGTGAGAGATTACTTGATAAATGAGAGGGAAAATTTTGGGGTACAACAGCTGCCCCTGTTCAATCTTCTTAAACCTGAAGAGTTAGATTGGCGGATCCTCCATTCGTGACTTGAAGGTGGAAGATGATTGAACACTAGAGTGCCCAGAAATTTGCACTCGAAGATGTATTGAGAATGGGATTATAGATGCCATTTGGAGGAATGATGGTAAATACTGGAATAAGTATCAGCACAAATCTCTTGTTGATTTATACTAAAACTTGATGTTTTACCTGTGAGAAAAGAGTTTGTAAAATATAGATGTATGCATGATGTGGTATTATGCTAAATGCATTTTGTATGTACATGCTATGATGTATGAATGTGAGGTGTATGTTTTTGTCCGGGAAAATAAATCCCTGACTGTTGCTGAGGAAATTCTGGGGGGTTGAATCACTGATTGCCGTTGGGGATGAAGGATATACATATCTTCAAACTTTGTCGAAAGGATGCTTCTACTGGGGAATATCTCTTGAATGTTAGCTGTTATCTGGTCGGATCTAGGCTTCATAACTTACTGAGAATGAGGAAGTCAACTAATATCTGGTCGGATCCAGGCTTCATGGTGACTTACTATGGAGGAAATAAATTAACTGTTATATAGTCGGATTCCAGGCTTTACAGGAAATTTCTTGAAATTGAATAGTTATCTGGTCGGATCCAAGCTTCACAACAACTTGATGGGGATAAGGAAGTTAACTATTATCTGGTCGGACCAGGATTTACAGTAACTTGAAGTGGTGACTACTATCCAGTCGGGTCCAGCTTTCATGTTTTTTTGGAAAGTTGTACTATTATCTAGTCGGGTCCAGGCTTCAGTGTCTCTCTGGGGATCATAGTTAATTGTTATCTGGTCGGGCTCTAGGTTTCACAATAACTTGCTGGAAAACTGATATCTTGTCGGGTCCAGGCTTTGTAGATTTCTGAGGTTGATAAAGTTAATTGTTATCTGGTGGGTTCATGTTTCACAATAAACTGTTCGGGGATTTAGTTGTTATCTGGTCGGATTCTATATTTCACAATGAATTTCTGAGCGTAATTGCTATCTAGTCGGATTCCAGGTTTCGCAACGAATTTCTAAGGTTAATTGTCATCTGGTCGGATCCAGGCTTCACAACAACTTGTTGGGGTAGAGGCATACTCTACTGGGGAAAAGAAGTCAAACCTTGGTCTGATTGAGTCCAGGTCCTTCTACATTTTGAAGAGTTAAACTATTATCTGGTCGGGTCCATGTTTCATAGTATTTGAAAGATTACACTATTATCTGGTCGGATCCAGGCTATATAGTGACTTGAGAAGTTGACTATTGTCTGGTCGGGTCCAGGCTTCATAGTAACTTGAAAATTGTACTAATATCTAGTCAGATCCATGATTCATAGTATCCTTTGGAGACAGAAAAGGTTTTGTTGATGACTTTACCGGGGATTAGGGGTTGTGTCCCTATGATTTGCAATAGTATGAAAGGAAAACTTAAGCTGGGGAATGTAGACTCAGTCAGGGAGGACAGACTCATCTTAGGGAGAATACACTCAGCTGGGGGTAACAATTTCAGCTGGAGAAGATAGACCAACCTGGGGAATTTTGTACTCGACTAGGGAGTTATGCTATTCATTATTTGTTGGGGAAATAAACCCGGTTGATAAACTGCTGAAGAGGTGAGTTCTTTTTAGGAAGAGATTCACAAGGCTTGTACTTGTAGGGTCAACTTAGCTGGGAGAGACCTGCCAAGAGATTGAGACGCTGGCTTGGAGATTTGTCTATTGTAGCCGATCTACAGGGGGTAATGTTAATGAAATAACTGTGTGGGGATATTCCAATATACATTAAAGAGATGTCGTTACTGCTTAGGTCATATGTGCCAATCAGTTTTAATTATGTTCAAATGCATATGTTCGTTCAATTTTAGTCATTGGACAATTTTGCATTTAAAACAGAGACAAAAAGTTTGCACTTCAAAGTATATTTGTATTGATATTTTGCCCATGAATAGGCGTTTTTGTACAAAGAGACGGAGATCCTAGTAAGATGAAATCATCGAAAGGAAAACAAAATTGAAAACAAAAACAAATAGACATGTGAAATGATCTCATTGCCTTCCAACTCTACTATTGCCCCAACGTCTTCGAATGCCCCTTGCCGTTGACAGAAATTGATTGGATTGATCTTGGACCGTTTGAACTCGGACCTTAGTGATAAAGCTGACTGTGGTGAATCCACGGGACATAGTCATACGCTTTCAATCCTTAACTTTTGCCTGGACCTCCCTTTCGGGTTTTCAGCCCACCAGGATACCCATTTTTGCCTAAGTCGCCCTTTCGGGTTTTCAACTTGCCGGGTGTACAATCTTTTGCATATATCCCTAATTCTTGCCCAAATCTTTTGGTTTGTTGGGATTCCCTTATTTTTCCTAGGTGTGTCAACCTAGCGGGTCTCTTATAGGTAGTATTTTTAACTATGTTCGCGTTTATAGGATGTGGGAAGTCTTCACCATCCATGGTAGTCAGCATCATGGCACCGCCAGAGAAAACTCTCTTGACAAAAAATGGCCCTTCGTAGGTGGGAGTCCATTTGCCTCTGGGGTCGCCTTGTGGTAGAATGATGCATTTTATCACCAAGTCACCAGCTTGATATACTCGAGGCTTGATCTTTTTGTTGAAAGCCTTGATCATCCATTTTTGGTACGTCTGACCATGAAAAACAGCATCCAATTGCTTTTCGTCGATCAAGTTCAGCTGATCCAATCTCATTTGAATCCACTCGTCTTCACCTAGGCCTGCCTCATTCATAATCCTCAGCAAGAGAGTCTGAAATTTCACTAGAAAAACAGCTTCCATGCTATAGACTAGAGAAAAGGGAGTTTCCCCAGTTGATGTTCTAGCTGAAGTGCGGTAGCCATGTAGAGAAAATGGTAACGTCTTATGCCAATCCTTATAGGTTACTACCATTTTCTGCACAATCTTTTTGATATTTTTGTTGGTCGCTTCTACTGCGCCATTCATTTTCGGTCTATATGGAGAAGAATTGTGATGCTTGATCTTAAACTGAGTGCAAAGCTCAGTAATCATAGCATTGTTGAGGTTAGTCCCATTGTCGGTGATGTTCCTTTCAGGGATACCATAGTGGCAGATGAGGTTGTGTTTGATGAATCTGGCTACCATATTCTTGGTGACTGAGGCAACAGAGGCAAATTCGACTCACTTGGTGAAATAATTAATAGTGACTAAAATGAAGCGATGTCCGTTGGAAGCGGTGGGCTTGATTTCTCCAATCATATAAATGCCCCACATTGCAAATGGACATGGAGCGGTCATGACGTTCATAGGGATAGGAGGCACATGGACCTTGTCAGCATAGATTTGGCATTTGTGACAAGTCCTAGAGTGTTGATGGCAATCAGTCTCCATTGTTGACCAATAGTAGCCAGCCCTCAAGATCTTCTTGGCCATCGTATGTCCACTTTAGTGAATACCAAAGAGTCCATCGTGCATGTCTTCTATGATCTCCTCTGCCTCCTTCTTGTCCACACATCGGAGTAGAGTAGAGTCATGGTTGCGCTTGTACAAAATTAGGTTACTTAGGAAGAATTTGGATGCGAATCTTCATAAGAATTTTTTGTCATTGATGGATACTCCCACTGGATACTCTTGTGCTTTAAGATATCTCATCACCTCATGGTACCATGGCTTTTCCGCGTCAGTGTCAATTTCACAGCAATGTGCAGGTTCGTTGAATCTTTCAATAGTAATCATAGGGGCTTCGTTGTCCCATCTGACCTTGAACATTGAAGACACGGTGGCCAAAGCATCGGCTAACTGATTTTCTTCCCTATGGAAGTGCTCAAAAGTGATCTCTTCGAAGTAGGGAGTCAGGGATAGCACAAGTTCCTTGTAAGGGATGAGATTAGGGTGCTTAGTGTCCCAATATCCTTTTACTTGGCTAATCACTAGAGCAGAATCCCCAAACACATTCAAATGCTTGATCCTCAAATCAATGGCAGCTTTTAAACCCAAGATGCACGCTTCATATTCGGCCATATTGTTCGTGCAATCGAAGCATAATCTGGCAGTGAATGGAGTGTGGCAACCTTTAGGAGAGATGATAACAACACCAATTCCATTACCTAAGGAGTTGGAATCCCCATCGAAGACCATAGTCCATCGGGATCCTTGTTCGGGTCCGTCATACAGTCCAGGTTTCGCATAGTCGGTTACTAGCATGATGTTCTCATCAGGGAAGTTGAAGTTCATAGACTGATAATCATCCACAGCTTGATGGGCCAAATGATCTGCTAGTACGCTTCCTTTGATGGCCTTTTGTGTATTGTATTGAATGTCCTACTCAGTCAAGATCATTTTCCATCTGGCTATCCGTTCGAAAAGGGAAGGTTTCTCGAAAATGTACTTGATTGGGTCTATTTTAGAAATCAACAGAGTGGTATGAGTCAACATATACTGTCTTAGCCGGCGAGCAGCCCATGCCAGAGCGCAGTAAGTTTTCTCGAGCAGTGAATATCTAGTTTCACAGTCGATAAAATTTTTGCTCAGGTAATAAATAGCATGCTCTTTTCGGCCAGACTTGTCATGTTGGCCCAAAACACACCCCATAGAATTCTCTGGTACTGTCAAGTACATGATCAAGGGTCTTCCTTCAACTGGAGGCATGAGAGTATGAGGTTCTTGTAGATATTCTTTGATTTTGTCGAAGGCAATTTGGCACTCATCATTCCATCTGACTACCTGATCTTTCTTCAAAAATTTGAAGATTGGCTCACAAGTATCAGTCAAGTGAGATATGAAGCGGGCGATGTAATTGAGACGACCCAAGAATCCTCTTACTTCCTTTTCAGAATGAGGGACTGGCATTTATTGGATGGCCTTCACCTTGGCATGATCAACTTCAATGCCTTTATTGCTGACAACAAAACCTAGAAGCTTTCTAGATCGTACTCTAAATGTGAATTTGTTAGGGTTCAACCTCAACTTGTACTTTTTCAGCCTCTCGAATAGTTTGTACATGTGATCGAGATGTTCCTCTTTAGTTTGTGATCTGGCAATCATATCATCCATATATACCTCTATTTCATGATGAATCATGTCATGAAACAAAGCTATCATATCTCTTTGATATGTTGCCCCTGCATTCTTCAATCCGAACGGCATGACCTTGTAGAAAAAGGTGCCCCACTGCGTAATGAAAGTAGTCTTCTCCATGTCTTCGGGAGCCATCCTTATCTGATTATATCTGGAGAAACCGTCCATAAAAGAGAAGACTTTATGCTGAGCAGTGTTATTAACTAAGATTCCAATGTGTGGTAGAGGGAATTCATCCTTGGGGCTTGCCCTATTCAGATCCCTATAGTCTACGCACATGCAAACCTTTCCGTCTTTCTTCGGCACTGGCACCACATTGGAAACCCATTGAGGATAGGATGTCACAGCTAGGAACCTTGCATCAAACTGTTTCATTACTTCAACTTTTATCTTCTCAGACATATCAGGCCTTATGCGCGAACCTTTTGTTTGACAGGTGGGCAGTCTTCTTTTGTCGACAGACGATGAACTACGATGTCGGTATCCAACCCTGGCATATCTTTATAAGACCAAGCAAATACTTCCACATAATCATGCAACATTTTAACCAACCTGCTCTTGACATTGTCTTCTAGGTTAGTGCCGATCTTGATTTCCTTCTTATCTACTTCAGCACCCAGATTGATGACTTCAACTGACTCTTCGTGCGGCTGAATAGCTTTTTCCTCTTGTAATAGAAGTCTTGCTAATTCTCCTGGTATGTCACAATATTCCTTGCCTTCGTCTTTGGCTTGATTAATTGGGCATTCAAAGTAATAGTCGGCAATAGTAGAGTCATTGGCAATAGGATCCAGAGTCGATGAGGACCTGCAAGAATGTGTGTGTGCATGTAAGATACATGGCTATTTTTGAAAATGTATTTGAAAGAAAAGAAAGATAATTAACACAAATATGTGAATGAAAAATAGTCCAATGTACTGAATGATCATATGATTAGATGAACATAAATAAAACTATTGACAAATGGACCAAGGTGTCCCGGGCAGGCACGTGGCTTAAAAGTCATTGTTATATATTACAAACAAAATGTTCTTGAATTTAAAGAAAAGAAATAACAAGTAGATTACTCCTCAATGAAGGAGATGGGAACAATGTCCTTTGCATGCCAATTCTTCAGCTCCGTTGTAGTTGGATACACCCAATCTTCAAATTCAGCTTCTTCATCTGAATCACCTACAGCGTTGACTTCATGGTTTCCAATGCGGAGAGGTGGCTTTCCAGCACGACCATGCCTCACTTCCTTTTGAGCTTTGACAGTGAATCCCAAACCAAACTTGTCCGCTTTAAATGGGATATTGAGGAGTTGCCCCCAAGTATCACAGTTTCCTTCTTCAATTGCCGCACGAGCATCTTTGACTGAAACCATCTTCGGTACGGCCTTAACAGCTTCAGATTCATCAAAAGAACATTTGGTAGTAGCGATCATTGGTGGAACAACCTCAAAGGCTTGACACGGGGTCTCAATGAATTCTCCATCCATCTCTACGTACTTTAAAGAGTTAAGGTGGCTCATCATAAACTCTTCCTCACCACAGACGGTGACAATTCTTCCCTTGACAGGATATTTAAGCTTTTGATGGAGAGTTGAGGTTACTGCCCCAACTTTATGGATCCACGGGCGACCCAACAGACAAGAATAGGCAAGAAGGATATCCATAATGTAGAAGATGGAGTTGAATATTTGGGATCCCACTTTGATTGGAAGATCTACTTCCCCATGAACAGTCCTCTTTGATCTATCGAACGCCCTTACGGTAATATCACTTGGCTTTAAGACTAAACCTTCACAGTCTAGACGGTCTAACGCCCCTTTGGGTAATACATACAGAGAAGAACCAGTGTCGACTAGCACATGTGCCAAGGTAGTCCCTTTGCACTCGACAAAAACATGTAAAGCTTTATTATGGTTCTTCCCTAACGGTGTCAAGTCAGCATCTGAAAATCCCAAGCCATTATCCGCCGTCAGGCTAGCCATGCAATTCTCAAATTGGTCCGTTTTTGTCTCATGGGGGACATGAGCCTTTTTCAGGAACTTAATTAATATCTGAGCATGGGCATCAGAACAAAGCAGCAACGACAACATAGAAATTTTAGAAGGGGTTTGCCCCAACTGTTCCACAATCTTGAAGTCGTTTCTTTTTATTATCTTCAAGATCTCGTCCATCTCACGAGCAGAGGGCTCTCCATCAGCAATGACCTTTGCGGGTACTTCAATCATATCAGGCTCAACAACCTTCTCCTTCCCTCTTGTATTGGTACTTAGCTTGGCAGCAGTAATACGGATGGGCGTCTTTGTAAGAACTGCTGGTGAGATATTAGGTGAAAATATTCTCCCAGTTCTAGTTACTTTGCTTGAGCCAGCTATGTTACCAACATTGTCATCTTTGTCCTCTTAGATCCAAGCGTCTTGTTTTATGTCGTGATAAAACACCTCAACACCATAGTTCCATGGTACTGCCTTGTTTGAAGAATAGGGAATCGGTCCGGGATTGGTAATTATTAAGGGAGAAACAGTGGGTTCATTTGAAATCCTAATAGGACCTTTGGATGTGATCCTAAGAGGCTTGTTTGATATGGAAATAATGGAGAGGTCTTCACATTTGTTAATCAAACTTTTGGCAAATGGGGTCTTCTCAAATAGAATTTTGTGGCTATCCATCAAGCATTGTATGCCTTTCTTTAGCCCTTCACATCCATTGAGTTGTCTTGTACAACACACACAGTCTTTTACACAGCCAGGGAAGATCCCAGCTTTCAACAGACTGTTTTTTATTATATTCAACGGAGTAGTCAATTCTTCAACAGAGGCAACAAAAATCGTATCTTCAACAGCATTAACACCCTTATCATGCTTCGGCATTGGAGTGGTGATTACATTAGGAGTTAGAGGAGGATCAAACTCAATAGTCTTGTTATTGATCAAATCCTGGCTTTTGTTCTTCAAGGCCCAGCACTGGTCAGTCTAATTCCCAGGGCTGCCTGAGTGGTAAGCACATTTAGCATTCGGATTATACTTTGTTGATAAGATATCAGGGTTGGCAAGAGGGTCGCGCAATGTCACTAAGTTAGCCTTTATCAAATGTTGAAGGGCTTGAGATAATTACATGCCTAACCTCGTAAATTGTCTTCGCGTAGTTTCAAAGCATTGATGATTTGCAGATGGTCTTGGAGTAGGAGTTGGATTGGAGATTCGGACGGCATTGATAGACGGGTGATCATTCTTCTTGGTAGGGGCCCTTGCCCCGTACACAGCGTTGACTTCCTTCTTTGCAACAAAGGGTTTCTTGATAGGATTGGAAGTGGAGGTAAATGCCACATAGATCTTACCAATTTTGATGTCGCTTTCAACTCTTTCACTGGTTAAGATTAATTCAGTGAAACCAGAAGAAGATCATCCAACCAACAGATTAAAGAAGGGACCAGATAAAGGGCCCATGAACATATCGATATGCTCCCTATCAGTCAAGGGTGGTTGAACCCTACTGGCGAGGTCTCTCCATTTTTGCGCATATTCCTTAAATCCTTCATTCTTTCCCATGGCCATATGTTGTAATTGAACCCTCGTTGGCGCCAAGTCGGAGTTATATTGATACTGATTGTAGAAGGCAGTAGCTAAATCCTCCCAAGTATTGATACGGGAATCATCTAACTGATAAAACCATTCAAGTTGTGTTCCAGCCAAGCTCTCTTGTAAAAAGTGCACCCAAAGCTTCTTATCAGCAGTGTGCGGCTGTATCTTGCGCATGTAAGATTTCATGTGGAGTTTTGGACAAGAAACTCTATAGTACTTTGCAAATATTGGTATTTTGAATTTGTGGGGAATGACTACCCCAGAGATCAAACCCAAATCGTCAAAATTTAAACGGGGGACGGCCTGGATTTCAACAGCTTTTAATCTGTCATCTAAATGCTTATATTTGATATCGGCGTGTGGATATTGCTCTTAGAAATAATCATCATTAGATGCTTGATCATTAACACAGTCAGCCTGAGTACTATTGACCTCACCGGTTTGGTTCTTGTCCTCTTCAGATGAGTCTTCTCCTACTGGGATCTGACAGACTATCTCCTTGAACCTTCTATCCATGTTGAGTAAAGCTTTCTTCTTGGGCTTCTTCTTAACTGCCAGCAAAGCCATCATATCTTGCTGCCTCTTGGCTAGGGCCAGTAGAGTTTCCTTAAACTGAGAATTTTGGGCTTAGAGATCCTTCACAGTTTTCTCTAGATCCATCTTGCTGAAATAAACAGCAGAAAGAGAAGGAAACCTGTTATGTGAAAACCTAGCATGTTATGATGCATGGAATATGTATATGCAAATGATTTCAAGGATTAATGATATTTAAATTTGTATAGACAAAAGAATGAACAAACGTAAATTTTCATTAAACAAAACAAGAAAGATTACATCATGCCTCTTGGGCTTACAAAATAACTTTCTAAGATAAAAAGACTGAACGCATCCTCTTCGGTGCGAGATAGGCGTTCACATTTTTCTCTTTTTGTAGCTACTTCATAAGCTCCAAAACCCTCTTCTCACTAGCATAGAATTGAGCTTCAAAAGTATCACGTTCTTCCTTCAGCTGAATCCAACCCTTTTGCAAGTCTTCGAGAGAGGTTGGCATGTCGGGATGGAGGATAGTGTGGGGAATATCTCCTTCAACCACAGGCTCCATGATGACTGGCAAGATAGAAGGATAAGGCATCACAAGTTTTTGAGCACGAGCTTGCACCCATTTAAGGTAAGGCTCGAGGGGAATGGAATTCTTGTGTCCTAGTGTCTTGTTATCCACCTTGTTCAACATCCTCCAAGCTCGGATAAACCTCTAACGATAACCTTGATTGTCATTCTCGTAGTCGAATACCACTCCTTGGATTAGCATTTCATATGGATCATCCCTTCGGGCGTAACCAAATTGTCATAAGGATACGCAGGGGTTGTAAGTGATACCTCTTCTAATGCCAAATAAGGGGACTGTGATACGGTGGGAGAACTGACGTGAAGGTTTTGCATTTGATTGCAAATTTTGCGGTTAGCAAGAGTCGCCACCGACTTTTCTTTTATCCAAAAGGAAAGGTGAAAAAGCACAGGAAATACCTTTGAGATTATTTCTTGAGTTCGGGGGGTAGATTATGAAAAGGGGAGGTATTAGCACCCTTTTCATCCATGGTTTTCCATGGGCTCTTAGTTACTTGCTAGATCACTTGCTTTTTGTTTGAAATTGTGCTTTGTGTCATTTTTAAAAGTATTTTGTAAAGAGGCTATTGTTTAGGCAATCTTTGTAATGATTCTCGTTCGTAAGAATGTATACAAAGATGTTGATCTTTTGAAAATGTTTTCAAGTTTGTAAGATGTTGTGAAAGTGTAAGTGTTTATTTTTTAAAATAGCAAGGATGTTTTTTTTTAATTTGAGCAAGTAATTAGGAGCATTCTACCAACTCAAAAGTCTTTCTTGTTCATTTTCTTTTCCTTTGACATTGTTATCTTACCATTGATTTGGTAACTAACCCTATCTTTGGATGTAAATGGGACGGGCGTGGGTCATCGTATAACCATGATTAGAAATATTGCAAGGTATCTTAGCATTCTCTTTAGGGACTAAGATCATTTGAAAGGAAACTTAGATAGCGTCATCGAGGGAATATGATCTTATACTTTGCTTGTTTTTGCTAAGATACCTCGCATACGTAATATGGTCATTTTGTAAAGACAACCAAGTGGATTTACCCTAGGGATGCTTGTGTGCAAGTGTATTGTTTTCATGCTTGATTTTGTCTTGAATTAAGGTTTTCTAAGCATTGATTTTAGTCTTTCCATACAAACCCTAATTACTAGCATTTGTATATAAAGCGATAAATTGTGGAATTTAAAGTTACTACGCTATTACAATACTTGTGGGAGGGGGGTGTACAAATTCTAAATGGGGATTTCAAGAAAATGAACCTAATTAATCTATTACAACCATATTGAATTGGTACAAGAATTGAATAAATAAATGTACAAAAATAAATAAATATGCAAGAATGTGAATGTGAAGAAAATAGATATTTTTATTTGGATTTTTAGAGAAAAGGGGTTTTGATTTAACCTAATTAACTAAAGAAAATAATTAATTAAAATTAAAAACTTAAATTTACTAAGAAAATATTTTAAATAAAACCCTAAATCTATTAATTGATTAAAAAGAAATTAAGTTTATAAGAAAAGTATTTTTTTTTTGAATTTTTTTGTCTTGAAAATAATTTATAGTATTATAAAATTTTTTGGCCTTTTTTTATATTAAAATAATATATTTTAATTGGTGTAAAAGAAAATATAAAATTTACAAGATATTTAGTGAAATGAATAAATTATTGATTAAATAAAATAAATTTTTATGAGAAAAATAAATAAACTAAGTCAAAATATAAATCTACTATTTTTATATTTATGATTTTTTTAATATTAGAAAAATAATTAAGAAAATAAATAAAATAAAAATAAGAAAAGAAATTAAAATTGGGCCAGGGGTGCTGATAGCCTGTAAGGGGTTAGAAAGCAAAAACAAAAACAACAAAGCCCAATAAGGCTCAGCGCCTTTCCAAGAAACAAAGTCAGAAAGCAAAAAATGTGAAAAAAACAAAAGGGTACCACTGGGGCTCGAACCCAGGTCTCTTGGGTTACAGGCGCGCGCTTCTACCACTGGGGTGGCTATACATCCGTTTATATAAATCAAACAATAAATACATAAGGCAAACACGTTCCTGAGGCCAACTTCATCTTCAACCTCACGCCCAGCCAAAACCTCTGTAACTTGTTCAAATCTCAACAAAAATGAAAACTGTAAACATGAAACTTGTAGAAAATTTACTCACGGTTTCAGAAATGTAAAGCATTAAAACTATAGCTCAAAGATAAATATGAATTTTAATGTCCCTATTTTGAACCCTAAAAATCTCAGAAAATTCAAACTTAAAATTCTCTAAGCTCAGGCAGAATTAATGGAAACTATGGACATGGTTAGCTTTAGAGTAATGATATCTACATGTTTCA
This sequence comes from Vicia faba, assembly GCA_948472305.1. Classification (NCBI taxonomy): domain Eukaryota; kingdom Viridiplantae; phylum Streptophyta; class Magnoliopsida; order Fabales; family Fabaceae; genus Vicia; species Vicia faba. The sequence goes on along the minus strand of OX451736.1, from coordinate 1,394,982,443 downwards.
TCCACAAATAAATCATTGATGATGCTTGTATGAAAAGTTCCAAAGTTAGAAAACTTACCTTGCAAGAGGGTATCGGGTTTGAAGTTTGAGCAGCTTTCAAGGAGTTCCAATGGTTGGGTTAGCTTCCTCAAGTTCCCAGGAAGCTAATGGGGTGCTTAGCTTGAGCTGAAAGTACCTGAGGAGTTCTGGAGATGTCCAAGTGCAAAGCTCTATTTTTGAAAATGGAGAATGTGTTAATGTTGTTATAGTTCTGTAACAGGGTGTGGGATTAGTTCTAAATGATGTTTAGAAGCTTTAGGAACCAAAAGGCTTGAAAACGCACGAGGGAGTTATGAGTTTCAAGTTTTTGGTCAGTTTATGTGAAAATGGAGGTATGAGATGTGATCCTGAGCTCTTGGTCTTTCTACGGGTCAATAATTCATTTATTTTGTGGCAAATGGTTTGTATATCTATAAGCAAAAGGATTGGAGTGGTTTGGACAATCATAAGTACAAGTACAAGCTATTTGCTATGTTACTTGATTTTCAAGAAAAGAAGGAAACCAAGTTTCAATGTGTAGTACAAGCATGGGATGGGTTATTGTAAGTGTCTAACAAGTTTATTATGGGTTATGGGACTTGTATGATCATAAGAGAACAAGTGCAAGGCTCAAGAACAAGTTTTGTGTGAAAAAGCACTTTATCAAAATGGCAATGTACACTTTCTTCCCAAAATGGATATAAAGCATGGCCTTGCATTGAATGCTTGAAATGAGACATCTAAAAGTTGTGCAAGACATTAATTATGGAGTGCCTAACAAGTTTGAGGCCTGCAAAGTATATTTTATGCAGCATAACTTTGAATTTGAATTTTGTTCATCACAAAATGCCTTGTAATTCAAGTGATAAAATCGTAACTTCATCTCTTCGATTCTCCAAACTCAAGAATGATCTCAATGAGTTCTTGGACAATTTGGAAATCTTTCAATGTGCTCTACAACCTATATTTGAATTTCATTTGAATATTCCCCTTGGAACTATATGAAAAAGTGTCATGAAGTTGGGTCAAAATCGTGACCAAATTAGGGCAAAATTTCACTAAGTGTTTTGTTTCATGACCACATGTTCTTAAAATTATAACTTGAGATCCAAGAACTTTTGGAAGAATTTATGTGAAGAAAAGTTTTAGATTTCATGGAGATCTACAACTTTCATGTTGGAAATTTCTCTTGAATCATCTTACATCATTGTGAAAATTTTAATTAAAGTTATGAAAAAATAAGAAATTTCCAACACTTAGAAAAATTTCTAAGTTTAGAAATTTTGACTTTTCAAAATGAAATCTTGACTTTTTGATTTTTTGATGAATAAGTTTCAAATTTTGACATGCTTTGATGAATTGTGATCTTTGGAATTTGATTTTGACCAAAAAGTCCAAGTTTGACTTTTCAATATACAGTTGACTTTTGATCAGTTGACTGCAAAATTCATTTGTCAATCCATTGGACTTGAGAAATGTTTTGAGCCATGTCATTAGGTTAAAATGATGCAATTGGACTCTTTAGATCATGCCTTAAACCAATTGATCATTTGCTAGGTCAAAAATCAGAAATTGCCCTTTCCTAGTCAAAACCCTAATTTTGACCATTTTACCCTTTTGAAGATTTGATCAAATTTCTTGAGGAATTATGGTCCAAACTTGATCAAATGATACATATGAGTTTAAAATGTTGATGTGGGTCAAAAACTATGAAGTTTGATTGTAAATTGGCCATAGTTGACTTTTTCCCCAATATAGCTGATTTTTAGGTCAACTGCTTAATTGACTGAGCAAAAGTGTGATCTAAAGCTTGAAACATGACATGAGTAATCTTGGGGGTCCATAATGATCCATGAAAGTCATGTGGGGCATTGGAAGTTCAAATATCCTTGTGCAATCTCAAGCCCTAATTTTGGTCATCAGTGCTTATGGAGGTGTCTTGAGCTGATCAAACCCTAATGCAGTCTTGAGTCCAAAGAAGATATTGTGAGAAAATTCTTGATAAGTGAGAGGGGAAATTTTGGGGTACAACAGCTTCCCCTGTTCAATCTTCTTAATCCTGAAGAGTTAGATTGGCGAGTTTTTTCATTCGCGACTCGAAGGTAGAAGATGATTGGACAATAGAGTGCCCAGAAATTTGCACTCGGTGATGTGAAGGTTGATGGTTTAGGGAATGGGATTAAAGATTCCATTTATAGAGATGACAAAAATTTGTTGGATATGGGCTTATAGATGCCATCCAGAAATGATTGTTGAACCTTATCTGTAAGCTGAAACTGGATGAGTTATCAGAATGGTGTCCGTGTCTGGAGCGTATCTGAGCTGTATCTGAAAGCTTGAATCTGAATGAGTATCAGGATGGCATATGTGTCTGGAGCGTATTTGAACTATATCTGAAGATTGAATCTGAATGAGTATCAAAATGGCATCCGTGTTTGGAGCGTATCTGAACTGTATCTGAAAGTTGAATCTGAATGAGTATCAGAATGGCATCCGTGTTTGGAGCGTATCGGAATTGTATCTGAAAGCTTGAATCTGAATGAGTATTAGGATAGAATCCGTGTCTGGAGCGTATTTGAACTGTATCTGAAGATTGATCCTAAATGAGTATCAGAATGGCATTCGCGTCTGAAGCGTATCTGAACTGTATCTGAAGATTGAATCTGAATGAGTATCAGAATGGCATTCGCGTCTAGAGCGTATCTGAACTGTATCTAGAAACTTTGAACATTGTTAATGGTAGCTGTTAATCAAACTTTTATCCTGAAAAGAGTAAAATGTTAGCTAATATGCAATTTTATGTTATATGAAATGCAAGGTATAATGCATTCGTGTTATCAATGTTTATGATATATGGATGTGATGTATGCGTATGTGAGTTAATCTACCGCACTGCTTGTTGGATTGGGGAAAATAAATCACTGATTGCTGCTGAGGATAGGGAGTGTCAATCTTCATGTTATGAAGTTGAAGTGTTGACGAATTTCCATTTAGAGAAATAAACTTTGTTGTGAGGGAAATGCCGTGTACTGCTTGTAAAATTCCTGTTGGGGAGTCTTGAGAAACTTGGCAACTTCTACCAGGGATTGGTAACTGGAAGCTTTATTCCGCTGGGGATTAAACTGCACACTGCATGGGTTTTATGGAAATAGCTTAGAGAGATTTTCCTACCTTAAAGTCATCAGTGATTGTCTTTTATTTTGTCCATTTGTAGACAATAATTATGTTCAAATGCATGTGTTCAAAAATAATCATTGGACGTTTTTGTAAACAAAACATAAGAGTAAAGAAAAAACAGATAGTTTTGTACTTTCAAAGGGATATCTTTGTATTGACTTTGAGTAAGTGTTTTTGTACAATGAGACAAATATTCTAGTAAGAGAATGTCGTCGTAAAAAATGAAAATTTGATACAAGGAAAAGATAGCTTTGTGAAATAATCCCATGGGGTTCCCATTCTGCAATAGCCTTTGTGTCTCCGAGCATCTTATCTATTTGTTGCCTTGTCTGAAGCTGATTGAATTGATCAGAATCGTCGAGCTTGCAGGTTGTTCGTAAGGTAATCCAATGGGACATAGTCGTATGCTTTAATTCCCTAACTTTTTCCTGGACCGCCCTTTTGGGTTTTCAGTCCACCGGGATACCCTTTTTTTCCCAAGCCTCCCTTTCGGGTTTTCAACTTGCCGGGTGTACAGATTTTTTTTTATCCCTAATTTTTGCCCGAACCTTTTTGATTTTTCGAGATGCCCTTGTTTTTCCTAGGTGTGTCAACCTAGCGGGTATCTTATGTGTAGTATCTTTTGACTATGTTTGCGTTCGCAGGGTGTGGCAGGTCGTTGCCATCCATGGTCGTCAAGATCATTGCTCCACTAGAGAATATGTTTTTGACTACAAATGGTCATTCGTATGTAGGAGTCCATTTGCCCATGGGATCACCTCGCGACAGTATGATACGTTTGATCACCATATCTCCGACTTAATATACTTGGCGTCTAACCTTTTGTTGAAAGCCTTGATCATGCGTTTTTGATACATTTGACCATGACTGAAAACAGTAAGCCTTTTCTCATCAATCAAGTTTAATTGATTAGGTCGAGTCTGGATCCAATCTTCTTCATTTAGCCTTGCATCCTTCATAATTCTCAGAGACGGGATCTGGACCTCAATAGGCAAGACAGCCTCCATGTAATACACCAAAGAGTTGGGTGTTGCCTAGTTGATGTGCGCGATGTGGTACAATAACCGTGGAGAGCGAATGGTAGCATCTCATGCCAGTCTTTGTAGGTGACTGTCATTTTATGTATGATCTTTTTGATATTCTTATTTGCGGCTTCGACAGCACTATTCATCTTTGGCCGGTAAGGAGAAGAATTGTGATGCTGGTTCCTGAATTGCTCGCACAAGGTGGTGATCATAGTATTCTTTAAATTCGTACCATTGTCTGTGATGATCCTCTCCGGGATACCGTACCGGTAGATGAGATTCTGCTTGATGAATCGGGTGACAAAATTCTTGGTGACGAAAGCGAAAGAGGTTGCCTCAACCCACTTTGTAAAATAGTCAATGGTCACTAAGATGAAGCGGTGTCCATTAGAGGTTGTTGGCTTGATTTCCCCAATCATATTGATGCTCCATATAGAAAAGGGCCAAGGAGCCGTCAAGACATTCAGAGGAACCGAAGGTACATGCAACTTGTCAGCATAGATCTGACACTTGTGGCAGGTTCGAGAGTGTTGATAACAATCTGCTTCCATGGTAGACCAGTAATAGCCTGCCCATAGGATTTTCTTTGCCATCGTATGCCCACTGGAATGGGTGTCAAAAGTGCCCTCATGTAACTTAGCCATGATCTTTTCCGCCTCAACCTTGTCTACGCACCGAAGTAACAGAGTCATGGTTACGTTTGTAGAGAATGCCATTACTAAGGAAGAATTTAGCATAGAATCTCCTTAAGAACTTCTTGTCATTAACTGAAGCTCCTTCCAGATTTTCTTGAGCCTCGAGATACCTCTTAACTTCGTGAAACCAAGGTAGGTCCACTACTTCTTCAGTATTAATCTCGTGACAGTGAGATGGTTCCTCCATTCGTTCAATGGTGATTTGGGGAGCCTCGATATCCCATTTAAGTTTAAACATAGATGACATTGTGGCTAGTGCGTCTGCTAGCTGATTTTCTTCTCGCGGGAAATGCTCGAAGGTAATCTTCTCAAAATATGGGAGCAATGTCAACACATGTTCTTTGTAAGGGACAAGCTTAGGGTGTTTGGTGTCCCATTCCCCTTTGATCTGGATGATGACCAAAGCTGAATCTCCGAAAACATTCAAGGATTTGATCCCCAAATCTATGGCAACTTTAAGACCAAAAATGAACGCTTCGTATTCCGCATATTATTTGTACAATTAAAGCAGAGTCTTGCCGTAAAGGGGGTATGACATCCTTCAAGAGATATGAGTACAGCACCAATACCATTGTCGAGCGTGTTCGATGCCCCGTCAAAAACCAGGGTCCATCGAGATCCTTGTTCAAGTCCGTCATATGGTCTGAATTCTTCACAGTTATTCACCATCATGATGTCCTCATCTGGGAATTCGAACTTCATGCACTGGTAGTCTTCCACAGCTTGGTGAGCAAGGTGATCAGCTAGTACACTGCCCTTTATTGCTTTCTGAGTAGTATACTGTATGTCATATTCTATCAGGATCATCTGTCATCTCGCTATTCTCCCAGAAAGGGAAGGTTTCTCGAATATGTATTTTATTGGATCCATTTTAGATATCAATAAGGTAGTATGGGTCAACATATACTGTCTTAGCCCGTGAGCAGCCCATGCCAGAGTGCAGCAAGTTTTCTCGAGCAGTGAATATCTTGTTTCACAGTCGGTAAACTTTTTGCTCAGGTAATAAATAGCATGCTCTTTTCGATCAGACTCGTCATGCTGCCCCAGCACACACCCCATTGAATTTTCCAAAATAGTCAGATACATGATCAATGGTGTTCCCTCGACTGGTGGCATCAAAACAGGAGGCTCTTGTAAGTACTTTTTGATCTTGTCGAAAGCAGTTTGGAACTCGTCATTCCATTTGACTACTTGATCTTTCTTCAGTAATTTGAAGATTGGTTCACAAGTAGCTGTCAGGTGAAAAATGAATCTGGCAATGTAGTTTAAACATCCCAAGAATCCTATGACTTCCTTCTCAGTACGAGGAGCAGGCATTTCTTGTATCACTTTCACCTTGGCGGGATCTACTTCAATACCTTTATTGCTGACAACAAAGCCTATGAGTTTACCAGACCTCACTCTAAACATGCATTTATTTGGGTTCAACCTCAGCTTGTATTTCTTTAACCTCTCAAACAGTTTTTGTAGACGATCAAGATTCTCTTCTTCTGTTTGAGCTCTAGCTATAATGTCGTCCATATAGACCTTTATTTCGTGATGTATCATGTCGTGAAAGAAAGATATCATGGCACACTGATAGGTTGCCCCAACATTATTCAGTCCGAATGGCATAACCTTATAGCATAATATGCCCCATTGTGTGACAAAGGTTATTTTCTCCATGTCCTCAGGCACCATTTTGATTTGGTTATAGCCTGAGAAACCGTCCATGAAGGAAAACACTTTGTGTTGTGCCGTATTGTCAACTAGAATATCAATATGGGGAAGTGGGAAATCATCCTTAGGGCTTGCCCTATTCAAATCTCTGTAGTCTACGCACATTCGTACCTTGCCGTCCTTTTTGGGTACGGGAATAACATTGGCAACCCATTGCGGATAGGAGGTGACGGCCAAGAATCCAGTGTTGAATTTCTTCATGACTTCTTCTTTAATCTTCTCCGACATGTCTGGTTGCATACGACGGACTTTTTGTTTTACTGGTGGGCAGTCCTCTTTTGTAGGTAGACGATGTACTACGATATCTGCATCAAGTCCTGGCATGTCTTCATATGACCAGGCGAAGACCTCAACATAATCGTGCAGTAACTGAATCAGATACTCTTTGACACTGGGTTCCAGATTGGCACCCACCTTGACTTCCCTTTTGTCTTCTTCGGTACCTAGGTTGATTGTGTCCACTAGTTCCTCGTGGGGCTAAATGGTCCTCTCTTCTTGTTGTAGTAACCTGGAGAGTTCCCATGGTACTTCACAATCTTCCTCACCTTCGTCTTCGGCTTGGTAGGTTAGATTTTCAGAGTCACAGAATGCCATAGCAGAACCATTACCCATGGGATCCCGAATGGATGTAGACCTGCATTGTGAGTGTGAGTGTGTGTAAGAGTATAACTATCTTTGAAAGAAATGAAAATTTAAAAATAAAAACAATGAGCACAATGTTTGTATGCAAAAACGTCCATGATTTATTGATGTCATATGGAAATGAGATAATAACCCTTACAAATGGACCGTTGTGCCTCGGGTAAGACACAAGGTTTTAAGAGTCTGAATTGCTTTAATATTACAGATCCGACAAAATTTAAAGACAAATTACTGTGGGATAAAAGTGATCGGGACGAAATATCTAGCTTCCCAATTGTTGAGCCCTCCATTAACAGTTGGGAAAATCCAATCCTCCAGGTCATAGTTGTCTTCATCATCCTCTACTGCATTGACTTGGTGGTTGTTGATCTTCAAGGGCGGTCCTCCAGCACGAGCACGGCGTACAGCCTTCTGGGCACCTGAAGTGAAACCCAGACCAAATTTGTCAGATTTGTATGGGATATCTGGGAGTTGACCCCAAATAGTGCACCCACCTTCTTCTATCACTGCATTGGCATCCTTTAAAGACGACATCTTGAGCGGAGGCCTTGTAATTTTGGGGACTTGAGACACAGCCTTGGTCACTGCCACATCTTGCGGGGCTTCTTCAAAGTGTTGGAATGGAGTTTCAATAAATTTACCATCTAGTTCCACATATCTGAAGGAATTAAGATGGTTGACTATATACTCTTCTTCTCCATGAACAGTGATGATCTTCCCTTGAATTGGATATTTCAGTATTTGGTGCAACATAGAGATAACAGCACAAGCATTGTGAATCTACGGTCGGCCTAATAAGCAGGAATATGAGGGGCGAATATCCATTACATAAAAAGTTGAATAAAATGTTTGGGTTCCAACATTTATGGGGATGTCCACTTCCCCATGCACCATCCTTTTTGAGCCGTCGATGGCTCTCACTACTATGTTGCTTGGTTTCAATTTTAATCCTTCATAGTCCAGCCTATCAAGAGCCTTTTTAGGCAACACATTCAGAGATGAACTGGTGTCAACCAAAACATGAGCCAAGGTTGTGTCCCTGCATTCAACTGAGACATGTAATGCCTCATTATGCTTCCTCCCTCTCAGCGTTAAATCAACATTTGAAAAACCTAAGCTATTATCTGCAGTCAAGTTGGTTATGCAGTCTTGGAACTGATCAGCAGATGTTTCTTGGGTACATGGGCAGTTTTGAGGAATTTTACCAAGGCCTTTGCATGAGCCTCGGAACATAGTAATAAAGCCATCATGGAAATTTTTGATGGAGTTTGCCCCAATTGCTCGACTACATTGTAGTCGCTTCTTTTTATGATCTTTAGGATTTCCCCCATCTCTTTCCGGGAGGTCTCAGGGACAACCACTAATTGTGCCTTCGTCCGGACAGGCTCAACCAGAATACCTTTACCTTGAGTCTCGGTTGACTCGGCAGCAGGAATGTCAGTAGGGGTGATAACAGGGATTGTAATAGCTTCGTCAACAGGAGCATTAGCAGAGATGATTTTAGGACTGGGAATACACTTTGGAGGAGCAACAACAACAGGAATGATTATGGGTCCAGAAACAGCTTTTGGAGGAGCAATTTCTGGAGAGAAAACCCTTCCGCTTTGGGTTATCTTACTAGTCCCTACAATATTACTGACATCGGAGCCAACTTTCTCAGGACTTGAATCTTTAGCAGCTGGCCAATCTTGCTTGATACCGTGGTAGTAGACATCCCCTCCATAATTCCATGGTACGGTTTTGTATGACGAATACGAGATTGGTCCAGGCATTGTAATTATCAAAGGAGCTACTTTAGGAATTGATGTAATTCTAACGGGTCTTTTGGTGGAGACCCTGGAAGAATTGGCAGAAATGGTCACGATGGAAACATCATTATAAGAAACAGTTGGAACAAAAGTCTTTTCAAACAAAATTTCCTTGTTATCTATTAGGCATTGAACGCCTGCTTTTAACAAATGACAGTTGGTTGGTGAGGACAAACAGAAATGACAGCTTTCATCACATCCTGGGAATACACCGGCATTCAACAAGTTATTTTTGATAGTCATGAGTGGGGTCACAAGTTCATCAACTAAAGTAACAAACATATATTCCTCAATGGCGTTGGCATTATGGCCGTGCTTGGGCATGGGGGAAGTAATAACATTGGGAATTTCTGGCGCATTGAATTCAATCTCTTTTGCTTCAAGGAGGTCTTGTACTTTTTTCTTTAGGGCCCAACAGTTGTTAGTGTCATGGCCGGGACTCTCAGAATGGTATGCACAGTGGGCATTAGGATGATAGTGAGGAGAGGTTGTGTTAGGATTCTTTGGAGCTTCTTTCAAAGTCACTAGATTAGATCTTAACAAATGCAGAAATACTTGAGATAATGTCATATTAATTCGGATGAACTGTCTGACTGGTCTTTCCATTCTTGGCTGGTTACTTCTTTGCTGAGCAGGCGCAGGTTTAGGAATCATGACAACCCCCACCATTAGACGGCGTTCAGTCCTATCTTGATTTCTCTGAGGATATATAGCAATAACCTCTTTCTTTCCAGTGAATAGTTTCCTTACAGCAGCAGAGGATGCATCTTTTTGAATCTTCCCATTTTTATCCCAGATTCTACCCTTTCTCCGTTCAATATCAACTTAGTAAAACCTCCTGATGAACTCCCAATTAAGTGATTAAAGAAGGGACCAGACAAGGTTCCTAAAAACATGTCTACAAATTCTCTTTCAGATAGAGGAGGCTGGACTCTTCCTGCTAAGTCCCTCCATTTTTGCGCGTAGTCCTTGAAGCCTTCACTTGAAACCATGGCCATACTCTGGAGTTGAGTATGGGTGGGCGCAAGATCAACATTGTATTGGTATTGTTTGTAAAAGGCAGCAGCAAGATCTTCCCAGTTATGAAAATTGGCTCTTTCTAACTGATAAAACCAATCAAGTTGAGTTCCAAATAGACTGTCTTGGAAGAAGTGTACCCATAAATCCTTGTCGGCAGTTTTATTTTCCTCACATAGGACCGGAGATGCATTTTGGGACATGAAACTCCGTCATATTTGGTGAACAATGGTGCTTTGAATTTTGGAGGGATGACAATCCCTGAGGTAGTATGCATCCTCTTTGGTGCGATGTAAGCATTCAGAGTCTGCTCCTCATAAAGTTGCTTAGTGAGTTCCAAAACCTTCTTCTCACTTGCATAGAATTGGACTTCGAATGTATCTCTCTCCCACTTGAGTTGTATCCAATCTCTTTATAAATATTCAAGAGAGGTGGGCATGTCAGGATGTAGGATAGTGTATGGAACATCTCCTTCCATAACAGGCTCCATTATTACCGGGAGAATGGAAGGATAAGGCATCATAAAACTCTGAGCACAAGTTCATACCCATTTGAGGTAAGGCTCAAGAGGGATGGAATTCGTGTGCCCCAAAGTCTTGCTATCTACCTTGTCCAACATACTCCAAGATCGGATAAATCTCTAGAAAAGACCTTGATCGTCGTTCTCGTAGTCAAATACCCAAACCTTGAATGAGGATCTCATGCGGTCCATCCCTTCGGGCGTAACCAAACTGTCTTAAGGCTAAGCAAGGGTTGTAGGTGATACCACCCCTAATGCCAAGTAAAGGGAAATTAGGGAATTATCCACAACGGTCGATAATAGTAACATTCTCTATGGATCGGGAACACCAATGAATGTCTGAATGTTTGAGTGTGATCAACCTTTGTGACCACCTTGAACCTTGCTCGTTCTTCAATACAGATTGGGGAAGATGCGAAATAAACCATCTTGCCAAGAGAGGAGTGCAACACATAAGCTCAGATAAACCTCTGACAGTAACCTTGATTGTCATTCTCATAGTCGAATATCACTCCTTGGATTAGCATATCATGTGGACCATCCCTTCGGGCGTAACTAAACTGTCGTAAGGATATGCATGGTTTGTAAGTGATACCTCCTCTAATGCCAAGTAAGGGGACTATGATACGGTGGGATAACTGACTTGAAGGTTTTTGAATTTGATCACAAATGTTGCAGTTAGCAAGAGTCGCCACCGACTTTTCTTTTATCCAAAAGGAAAGGTGAAAAAGCATAGAAAAGACCTTTGAGATTATTTCTTGAGTTTGGGAGGTAGATTATGAAAAGGGAAGGTATTAGCACCCTTTTCATCCATGGTTTTCCATGGTCTCTTAGTTACTTACTAGATCACTTGCTTTTTGTTTGGAATTGTGCTTCGTGTGGTTTTTGAAAGTATTTTGTAAATAGGCCATTGTTTAGGCAATCTTTGTAATTATTCTCGTTCGTAAGAATGTATACAAAGATGTTGATCTTTTGAAAACGTTTTCAAGTTTGTAAGATGTTGTAAAAGTGTAAGTGTTTATTTTTGAAAATAGAAAGGATGTTTTGTTTGAATTTTAGCAAGTAACTAGGAGCATTCTACCTACTCAAAAGTCTTTCTTGTTCATTTTCTTTTCCTTTGACATTGTTATCTTACCATTGATTTGGTAAGTAACCCTATCTTTGGATGTAAACGGGACGGGCGTGGGTCATCGTATAACCATGATAAGCAATGTTAAAAGGTATCTTAGCATTCTCTTTACGGACTAATATCATTTGAAAGGCAACTTAGATAGTGTCATCGAGGGAATATGATCTTATACTTTGCTTGCTTTTGCTAAGATACCTCGCATGCGTAATATGACCATTTTGCAAAGACAACCAAGTGGATTTACCATAGGGATGCTTGTGTGCAAGTGTATTGTTTTCATGCTTGATTTTGTGTTGAATTAAGGTTTTCTAAACATTATTTTTAGTCTTTCCATACAAACCCTAATTACTAGCATTTGTATATAAAGCGATAAATTGTGGGATTTAAAGTTACTACGCTATTACAATACTTGTGGGAGGGGGTGTACAAATTGTAAATGGGGATTGCAAGAAAATAAACCTAATTAATCTATTACAACCATATTGAATTGGTACAAGAATTGAATAAATAAATATACAAAAATAAATAAATATGCAAGAATGTGAATATGAAGAAAATAGATATTTTTGTTTGGATTTTTAGAGAAAATGGGTTTTAATTTAACCTAATTAACTAAAGAAAATAATTAATTAAAAGTAAAAACCTAAATTTACTAAGAAAAGATTTTAACTAAAACCCTAAATCTATTAATTGATTAAAAAGAAATTAAGTTTATAAGAAAAGTATTTTTTTGTATATTTTTGTCTTGAAAATAATTTATAGTATTATAAAATATTTTTGGCCTTTTTTATATTAAAATAATATATTTTAATTGGTGTAAAAGAAAATATTAAGTTTACAAGATATTTAGTGAAATTAATAAAGTATTGATTAAATAAAATAATTTTTTATGAGAAAAATAAATAAACTAAGTCAAAATATAAATCTACTATTTTTATATTTTTTATGATTTTTTTAATATTAGAAAAATAATTAAGAAAATAAATAAAATGAAAATAAGAAAATAAAATAAAATTGGGCCAGGGGTGCTGATAGCCTGCAAGGGGTTAAAAAGAAAAAATAAAAACAACAAAGTCGAATGAGGCCCAGCGCCTGTCCAAGAAACAAAGTTAGAAAGCAAAAAATGTAAAAAAAAAATAAAAGGGTACCATTGGGGCTCGAACCCAGGTCCCTTTGGTTACAGGCACGCGATTCTACCACTGGGGTGGCTATACATCCGTTTATATAAATCAAACAATAAATACATAAGGCAAACACGTTCCTGGGGCCAACTTCATCTTCAACCTCACGCCCATCCAGAACCTCTGTAACTTGTTCAAATCTCAACAAAAATGAAAACTGTAAACATGAAACTTGTAGCAAATTTCCTCACGGTTCAGAAATGTAAAGCATTAAAACTATAGCTCAAAGATAAACATGAATTTTAATGGCCCTATTCTGAACCCTAAAAATCTCAGAAAATTCAAACTTAAAATTCTCTAAGCTCAGGAAGAATTAATGGAAACTATGGACATGGTAAGCTTTAGGCAAATGATATCTACATGTTTCATTCACAAATAAATCATTGATGATGCCTGTATGAAAAGTTCCAAAGTTATAAAATTTACCTTGCAAGAGGGTATCGGGTTTGAAGTTTGAGCAGCTTTTAAGGAGTTCCAATGGTTGGGTTAGCTTCCTCAAGTTCCCAAGAAGCTAATGGGATGCTTAGCTTGAGCTGAAAGTACCTGAGGAGTTCTAGAGAAGTCCAAGTGCAAAGCTCTATTTTTGAAAATGGAGGATGTGTTAATGGTGTTACAGTTCTGTAACAGGGTGTGGGATCAGTTCTAAATGATGTTTAGAAGCTTTAGGAACCAAACGACTTGAAAACGCACAAGGGAGTTATGAGTTTCAAGTTTTTGGTCAATTTATGTGAAAATAGAGGTATGAGATGTGATCCTGAGCTCTTGGTATTTCTACGGGTCAAGCATTCATTTATTTTGTGGAAAATGGTTTGTATATCTATAAGAAAAAGGATTGGAGTGGCTTGGACAATCATAAGTACAAGTACAAGCTATTTGCTATGTTACTTGATTTTCAAGAAAAGAGGGAAACCAATTTTAAATGTGTAGTACAAGCATGGGCTGGGTGATTGTAAGTGTCTAACAAGTTTCTTATGGGTTATGGGACTTGTATGATCAGAAGAGAACAAGTGCAAGGCTCAAGAACAAGTTTTGTGTGAAAAAACACTTTATCAAAATGGCAATGTACACTTTCTTCCCACAATGATATAAAGCATGGCCTTGCATTGAATGCTTGAAATGAGACATATAACAGATATGAAAGCCATTAATTATGGAGTGCCTAACAAGTTTGAGGCCTGAAAAGTAGAGTTTATGCAGCAAAACTTTGAATTTGAATTTTGTTCATCACAAAATGCCTTGTAATTCAAGTGATAAAACCCTAACTTCATCTCTTCGATTCTTCAAACTCAAGAATGATCTCAAAGAGTTCTTGGACATTTTGGAAAGCTTGAAATGTCCTAAACAACCCATCTTTTAATTTATTTTTAAGATTCCACTTGGAACTATATGAAAAAGTGTCATGAAGTTGGGTCAAAATCCTGACAAAATTAGGGCAAAATTTCACTAAGTGTTTTGTTTCATGCCCACATGTTCTTAAAATTATATCTTGAGATCCAAGAACTTTTGGAAAAAAGTTGTGTGAATAAAAGTTGTAGATTTCATGGAGATATACAACTTTCATGTTGGAAATTTCTCTTGAATCATCTTACATCATGGTGAAAAGTTTGCTCAAAGTTATGAAAAAATAAGAAATTTCCAACACTTAGAAAAATTTCTAAGTTTAGAAATTTTGACTTTTCAAAATGAAATCTTGAATTTTTAATTTCTTGATGAATAAGTTTCATATTTTTACATGCTTTGATGAATTTTGATCTTTGGCATTTGATTTTGACCAAAAAGTCAAAGTTTGACTCTTTAGTATACAGTTGACTTTTGATCAATTGACTGCAAAATTCATCTGTCAATCCATTGGACTTGAGCAATGTTTTGAGCCATGTCATTAGGTCAAAATGATTAAATTGGACTATTGAGATCATGCCTTAAACCAATTGGTCATTTTCTAGGTCAAAAATCAAAAATTGTCCTTTCCCAGTCAAAACCCTAATTTTGACCATTTTGCCCTTTTGAAGATTTGATCAAATTTCTTGAGGAATTGTGCTCCAAACTTGATCAAATGATACATATGAGTTTAAAATGTTGATTTGGATCAAAAACTATGAAGTTTGACTGTAAATTGGCCATAGTTGACTTTTTCCCCAATACAGCTGATTTTTAGGTCAACTGCTTAATTGAGTGAGCAAAAGTGTGATCTAAAGCTTGAAACTTTACATGAGTAATCTTGGGGGTCCATAATAATCCATAAAAGTCATGTGGGGCATTGGAAGTTCAAATATCCTTGTGCAATCTCAAGCCCTGATTTTGGTCATCAGTGCTTAAGGAGGTGTTTTGAGGTGATCAAACCCTAATACAGTCTTGAGTCCAATGGAGATCTTGTGAGAAAATTCTTGATAAGTGAGAGGGAAAATTTTGGGGTACAACAAGGACATTAGATAATTCTCCACAACGGTCGATGATAGTAACATTCTCCAAATATCGGGAACACCAATGAATATTTGAATGTCTGAGTGTCATCAACCTATGGGACTACCTTGAACCTTGCTCATTCTTTAATACAGATTAGGGAAGATGCAAAAAAAACCGTCTTGACAATATAGGAGTACAACACATGAGTATACCTCTCTTCCTCATAGTGCGAGAGTGAAAATAATGTAGGATGTCTCCTAGCAGAGTAGGCACCGGGTTACGAGACATGAAGATTTTGACAGTGTTTACATCTATGAGTTGGTCAGGATTTGGAAACAAAACCATCTCATAGATGAGAAGGGCCACAATTTCCTAAAAATCTTGTAAGTCCAATGAATTCCAACAATATTGATCTTTCTCAAACAAGAACTTGGCTAATAAACCTTTGACACCACACCTTGTTTCCCAATTAGTTGTGATATCAAATTGTTGCAAATGTTGTGCTTGGGCAATCTCTTCGGGTTTTGGATCTCTTTCTGTACCATTGAAGGGTAGTTGATTGAGAATGGGAATACTCAAGAGTTGGGAGAATTCTTCCAAAGTTGGAACAGGTTGATAATCGGTAAAAGTGAAGCAATGGTGTAGAGGATCAAAGAATTGGAAAAGCACCTTTATCATATCTTCATCAGTGTTGGAGATAATCGAGTTTAGGAGGCGACCATGTCTATTGGTTAATGGAGAATTCTAAGTAACCCTTAATGCTAACTCTTTGAGTTGAGGATGGATCCTTACGAGATTGACTTGAATGGTTTTCCTGCGAATAGAAGTCATTTCCTACAAAACAGAACAAAGATAAATCCCAATAATCCTTGAAATGGTTAGTGAGAATGAGTATGATGTTATGATGTTTATGAAGTTATGTATAAGTAAATATATACAATCAAAGAAAACAAGTCCTTAGGTTTAGACTTGCATGGAGTCTCATAGGTAAGTACCCTCTTGAAGTTTAGTTGGCTCAAACTTGTCCTAGAAATAATAATCGGGTTCTAAAGGATCCCAATATCATTGATTTGTCTTCTCGGGCATTGTTTCAGCGCAAGCCTCTTTCATGGCGACAAAAATATCCCAAAAATCAAACCTCAATGAGTGTAGTATCGAGTATCTACCAACTTCGGACTGCACCAAAGTCGGTCATCTCACTACATCCTAATGGCCAAGTTTGTCAAGTAAAGGTTCTAAAGTCAGTTAGTGCTTTATGACATCACTCAGCGGCCCCGTGTTCTCCTTGACTACTCAAGGGCTACCGGTACCCACAAATATGTCACACTAACATAGTTATTGCTTAGACCATGTCGGTATACCCCGCACAGTTTCCATAATGTATTGCTAATTACCTATAAGGTATCCCAAATCCGGGTAGAGGATTTAAGCCCAAACAAATAACCAAAATGTAAATCATACAAGTCAAACAATGAAAGCAATTAAAGGTGATCTAGCCCTAAGGTAACCACACTTTTAATTTTTTTCTCCAGCAGAGTCGTCAGTTCTGTGATACTGTGGGAGAACTAACTTGGGTGTTTTGCATTTTATCGCAAATGTTGCGGTTAGCAAGAGTCCCCACTGACTTTTCTTTTATCCAAAAGGAAAGGCTGAAAAGAACAGGAAAGACCTTTGAGATTATTTCTTGAGTTCGGGGGGTAGATTATAAAAAGGGAAGGTGTTAGCACCCTTTTCATCCATAGTTATCTATGGGCTCTTAGTTGCTTGATAGATCACTTGCTTTTGTTTGAAAATGTGCTTTGTGTGGTTTTTGAAAGTATTTTGAAAAGGTGTCATCGTTTAGGCAAACTTTGTAATAGTTCTCGCTCGTAAGAACGTATACAAAGTGTGGAGCTTTTGAAAATGTTTCAATTTTGGAAGATGTTTTGAAAGTGTTTTTGAAAGTGTTGGTGTTTGTTTTGAAAATTAGCAAGAGTGTTTGATTTGAAATTGAGCAAGCAACTAGGAACAATCTACCTACTCAAAAGTATTAGTTCATTTCTTCCTTTCTTTTGATATTGCTATCTTACCATTGATTTGGTAAGTATCCCTATCTTTGTATGTAAAGGGACAGGCGTGGGTCATCATATAGCCATGATAGCAATGTTGTGAAATATCTTAGCAATTCTCTTTGAGGGACTAAGATCATTTTGAAAGACAACTTTGATAGCGTTATCGAGAGACTATGATCTTGTATTTTTTTTATTGCTTTTGCTAAGATACCCCACATGCATAACATGGCCATTTTTATAAGGCAGCAAAGTGGATTTATCCTAAGGGTGTAAGTGTGTAAGTGTGTTGATTTACATGCATTGTTTTGTCTTGAATTAGGATTTGCTAACTTATTGATTTTAGTCTTTCCATACAAACCCTAATTTACTAGCATTTATATATAAAGTATTAAATTGCGGAAAATAAAAATACTAAGCTATTACATCATTAGGGGAGAGGGTGTACAAATTTACAAATGGGGATTTTTGCAAGGAAATTAAATCTAATTAATTATTACAACCATATTGAATAAATATACAAAATTGAAGATAAAATGCAAGAATGCAAAATGGAAAAAGAAATGATTTTTGTTTCATTTTATGAAATGGGTTTTAATCTTGACCTAATTTAGAAAATGATTAATGAAAAATTAACTAAAATTAACTTAAACTAATTAAGAAAAGGAATTAATTAAAAATGATTTTTTAGGGTTTTTCATGAAAAGGTTTTAAATAATGAAAATAACATGAGAATTGATTAAATAAAAAAAACCTAAGTTCTAAATTAATTTTAATTAAGAAAATAAAATAATATAATAATGAAACTAAGTCTAAACATTAATTGTTATTAAAAAGAAGAATTAATTTGTTAAAAGAAAATATTTTGGTCTTTTATTTTATATAATATTAATGAACATTTTTGAATATGCAAATAAATAAATAAAATATATTTTTGGATTTTCATTAGTAAAAATGATAATAATAATAATAATAATAATAATAATAATAATAATAATAATAATAATAATAATAATAATAATAATAATAATAATAATAATAATAATAATAATACTAAAAATAATAATAATATGAAAAATAAAAATAAAATAAAGAAAAAGAAATAGAAATAACAAAGTCAGGGGTGTAAAAGTGAGACTGGGGTATGAAGAAGCAAACAAATTTCCAGGCCCAATGTTGGAGGCCCAGCGCTGCAAACAAAAATCAAATGGAAGTGAAAAATATGATAAGCAGGCAAAAATCTACCCTTGGGGCTCGAACCCAGGTCCCTAAGGTAACATAGGCGCGCTTTAACCATTGGGGTGGTGATAAATCCATTAACTTAAACAAAACAATAAATATATGATACAAGATTTGCCCTGACTGTACTTCATCTTCAACCTCCAGCCAAAGGATCTGTAACTTGTTCATTTCTCAACCATTTTCAAAAGTGTAAACATGAAACTTGTGCATTTTTCCACCACGAATCCAACCATGTAACTAACTTAAGCTAACATTCAAAGATAAGGATGAATTTATGAAAGTACCAAATTCTTACCTAAATGTTTCAGTAAGTTCAAACTCAAAATTCTCCCTACTCAAGCAACATAAATTAAATCTATGGACATGTATATTTCAGGGCAATTATATCTACATTTAATCTTCACAAATGCAAGCCTAATAATACCTAAATAATGAGATAGAAGTTCAAGAAAAATACCTCAAAACTGGAAATCGTGAAATGCGTTTGAGCTTGTTTCAAGTGATGGTGATGATCAGGTTAGCTTCCTTGAACCTCTAAAAAGCTAATGCAATGGCTGGCTTGAACTGAGAGTGGCTGGAATGGTCTAGAGAAGTCCAACTGCAATGCTCTATTTTTGAACTTGAAAGTTGATGAAGTTGATGTTACAGTCGTGTAACAGGGACATGGATGGTTTGTTTTTTATGTGAGGAAGCTTTTGAAACTGTAAGGCCAGGAAACGCACGAGGGAAATGGAAGTTTGAAGTTCTTAGTCAGAATGTGCAATAATGGTGGTGTGTGATGCATTTCTGAGTTTGGATGAGTTTGAGAGCTTGTGTTTTCGTGTCTTAGCTTGCAAATAACTTGTATGACTTTATGGAGAAGGTTATAGCACTTGAGATGGTCAGGAGCACAAGATATAGAGTTATGGCTATGTTACTTGATTTTGAAGAAAAGTGAAAACATGGTTTCAAGGCATAGTACAAGCATGGCCTGAGTTTATGGGAGGCTCTAGACATGTTGCTTTTGCCTTTGACATTGCTTGTGATCAGAAGGAAACAAGTGCAAAGCTCTATGCATTGACTTTGTGATTAAAGCCTCTTTACAAGAATGGAATGGTAACTTTGTGCCATAAATGGAAATGCAACTTGGATAATGGCTCAAGTGCTTGGATCAAAGCTCTAAAAGCTATGTAAGCATTTAATTATGGAGTGACAAACAAGTTTGAGTCCTTCAAAGCAAAGATTATGCAGCCTAGGCTTGGATTTGAATTCTTGTTCATCATGGAAATGACCTATAACTCAAGAATGAATGTCCAACTTCTTGTCTTCGATTCTCTTTACTCAAAGATGATCTCAATGAGTTCTTGGATATTTTGAAAAGCTTGTAACATCCTCTACAACCTCTATGTTGGTCATTTTTTAAAATTCCTCTTGTAACTATGTGAAAAATTTCCATGAAGTTAGGTCAAAATCCTGCCTAAACTAAGGCAAAATTTCACTAAGTTTCCAAGTTTCATGAACATGTATTTACAAAATCATGACTTTAAATACATGCATTTATAGGAGAAGTTGTGTTCTACAATGTTTTAGATATCATTGAGATATACAGCTTTCATGTTGAAAGTTTCCTTTGAATCATCTTGCATCATGGTGAAAAATTTGCTCAAAGTTTTGAAAAAATATGAATTTTCAAACACTTAAAAAAATTTCTAAGTTTAGAAATTTTGACTTTTCAAATTGAAATCTTGACTTTTTTATTTCTTGATGAACAAGTTTCATATTTTGACATGTTTTGATGAATTGTGATCTTTGACACTTGATTTTGACCAAAAAGTCAAAGTTTGACTTTTCAGTGTACAGTTGACTTTTGATCAGTTGACTGAAAATCAACTATCAATCAATTGATCTTGAGGGAAGTTTTGAGTCATGCCATTAGGTTAAAATGATGCAATTGAATCCTTGAGATCATGTCCCAACCCAATTAATCATTTGCTAGGTCAAAAATCAAAAATTGCACTTCCTCAGTCAAAACCCTAATTTTGACCATTTTGCCCTTTTGATGATCTGATCAAATTTCTTGAGGAATTGTGGTCCAAAATTGATCAAATGACATATGAGTTCATAATGATGATATGGGTCAAAAATTATGAAGTTTGACTGTAAATTGATTACAGTTGACTTTTTCCCTAATACAATTGATTTTTAGGTCAACTGATCAATTGACTGAGCAAAAATGTGATCCAAGACTTGAAACTTTTCATGAGCAATCTTGAGATTCCAAAATGATCCTTGAAAGTCATATGGGGCATTAAAAGTCCATTTATCCTTGTGCAATCTCAAACCTTAATTTTCAGTCATTAGTGCTTGAGGAGGTGTCTTGAGTTGATCAACCCTAGTGCAGTCTTGAACCAAGGGAGATCTTGTGAAAGATTAGTTGATAAATGAGAGGGAAAATTTTGGGGTACAACAACGGGGAAACTATCTTTCTTTCTCTAAGGTCAGAGATTAATTCCTAAAACCAGATAGAACAACTATCTCAACGACAAACAGAAAACAAAATCCAGTTAATACCTGAAACAAGATAGGACAACTATTTGTGAATGACTGATTGCAGATTAATACCTGAAACCAGACAGGACAACTATCTACATGAGCAGATTGAAGATTAACTCCCGAAATAAGATGGGGAAACTAGCTTTCTTTCTCAAATAGGCCAGAGATTAATTCCTGAAACAAGTCAGTACTCAACGACCAACAAAAGAAAGTTCTAGATTAATACCTGAAACAAGACAGGACAACTATCTGTGAATAGCTGACTGTGGATCAATTCCTGAAACAAGATGGGGTGACTATCTACACGCCCAGACGAAGAAATCTTACAAGTTCATTCTCATACATTTTTAGATGCAGCTTCACACGGGCTCATCCTGAAGCAATCCAACACAGGCTCCTTCTCATATATCTCCAGATGAAGTTTAACACGGACTCATCCTAAAGCAGCCCTACACAGGCTCCTTCTGATACATTTCCATATAACAGTTAATTTCATTCTCCCCAGCAAGTTATTGTGAAGCCTGAATTTCAGCCAAAAAATAGCTAACGTTTATCTCTCTTGTCCAGAGATAACTCCTCAATAGAGCCATGGACAGCTAAAGCTCCTAGACTCTATTCCCCATAGAGTTTTCCTCAACCAGGAGAACAACATAAATCAACATTCCCTAGTGGAGTCCTCCTCATAAAATAGGAACAGAAATCCCCATAAAGAGACCTCTTATGAAGTCAGCATCTACTCTGGATGGCATCATTAATCCCATCTCCGATAGCTCTCAGTCATCTTCTCCAAATGGCATCTATAAGCCCATTCCTGATATCATCAACCAACAATGTTACTTCATGCGTGTGCAAATTTCTTGGCACTCTAATGTTCAATCATCTTCCACCTTCAGATCACGAAAGGAAGACAAGCCAATCTACATCTTCAGGTATAAGAAGATTAAACAGGGGCAG
Source organism: Vicia faba (assembly GCA_948472305.1). Taxonomy (NCBI): domain Eukaryota; kingdom Viridiplantae; phylum Streptophyta; class Magnoliopsida; order Fabales; family Fabaceae; genus Vicia; species Vicia faba. The sequence goes on along the minus strand of OX451736.1, from coordinate 1,394,960,333 downwards.
TTGTTGTACCCCAAAATTTTCCCTCTCATTTTTATTCAAGGCATACTCATTAAGGTCCCCAATTGCTCAAGGTTGACCAAGAATTGATCAGATAAATTCTCCTCTTAAGCAATGGCCTTTCAACTAATTTAACTTTTCACCAAGATGTGTGAGTTCTAGAGCTTCAAATGATTTCTATGACACCCTAGATGCCTCAGCAAAATGGCACAGCTGAAAGAAACAAAAGAAGTGTACATGAAAAAGTGTAGGTCGAAGTCTGAAAATATGCCTAAGGGCTTTTGGGTCGAAGCAGCTTCGACAGCAGTATACAGGCTAATTTAATTCCCAACAAAACACTAGGATTGAAGGAGGGCTAGTTTGAAATAAATCGTGAGAAAGATTTTATGAAGTCTTCAATTGGGAGAGCTGGTAATGAGCGTCATCGAAAGGTTCATTTTTAAACATAGAGATGTAAGACATTCGAAGCGTTACAAGGAAGACACCTTTCGATTGACATGTTTCCTGAATGGGTGCTTCAAAAATAAGAATATTTGGAATTCAAAAAGCTCTTATCTTATCCAAAGAAACACATGGAAATCTATTGGTTTAAAGGACATGCCATCTTCAAGCATGGCATGATCGAAGGACAGTTAGAGATGAATCAGCCAAATATGAGTCATCTTATAATTTTGGGGATCAACGTGTTTCCGGCATGTGCCTGAACAGGCAAGGAAGGAGTTGGGTAACCAAAGTAAAGGCTTGGTTCTCATAAGTCATCCTTCGATTGGCACATATAAGCTATATTCACCAATCAAAGGTGAACTAGTGATCAGCAAGAAAGATACTTTTGTAGACATAAGCAAAGGGTGGGAGTTGGAATCAAAGAGCCACCTGCACAACTACATTCGAAAGAGATGACAAAACGAAGCTTTGACAGACCAAGAGGAAGAGGTGGTTGAAATTGAAGGAAAGGAATAAGAACTATTCGATTAGGCTAATTGGATAGTTTTAATATCAAGCAACTAAGGAAGATAGTGGCTCAATCAAAGAAGCCACAATGATGAGGCCTTGGATCATTCGGATTGGGATTCAGAGCCATCAAAGAAAAAAACTTGGGAGCATTCGAAAAGTCGAGATGTGGGAGTGAAACTTGTCCAGGTTCACTCAAAAAACCAAAATGGTAGAAAATAATCAACAATGGAAACCTTTTAAGACTTTCGATTCTGCCTTCAAAGCTATGGTTAATGGTTGATTCTTTCCATTTTCGTTCATCACTGCACCCCTATGAATACAGAGCTAAAGTGCAAGCAAAAGAGGACAGACACACATTGCCAATACACAACGAATTGCCTACACATACAAATTGTCTCACTAAAAACCCCATAAAACCTTGAAGTTGTTTCAAATTTTCTAAACTCGGTGCAGGCGCCTACAGTTCGATTCAACCCATTTCCATCCAAACCAAGTGTTGCAATCATCTCTGTAAGGTTCATAGGGTAAGAATGGGTCGTTATTGACAGCAAAGCTGTTAAAAACGCACACATATGCATCGCCGTTTCCAGTAATCATGTGTATTTTGTATTTTTATGTGTTCCAGTGCATATCATCCATATTATTGTGTTGCTGAGATCCAAATATGCAGGTTCGAGCCATTAGATGAACCCTCATACTGCCTGAACCATGAATCACCATGTTCATGCATATTTATGCTTGACTTAAGGTGGCGGATTTGAATTCAATATTTTATTGCAGTTTATCATATAATCATTGTTTTATGTTTGGATCAATGAATGAACAAACAACTCAGATGGTAAAGGGGAACGTGTGTAGTAGAAAGGGTATGGGCTCGATACCCAGGTCGTATATTATGTTTTTTTTCTAACAATTATCTTGCAGATCCAGTGTGCTGCATTTCAAACACTTCCCATGCTCCTTCAAGCTCCAGCCAATGGATGACAAGGAGTTCAGATCCAGTATCCTCCACAGGCAATCCATCATACATTATCAACAACCTCTCTCGTTGGATCGAAAGGCATCCCCCTCCTTGGATCGAAGGACAACCTCCTTCCTTGGATCTAAAGGAAACCTCCCTCCTTAGATTGAAAGGCAGCCTCCCTCGTTGGATCAGAAGGCAACCTGGGCCTCTTCCTTGATCTGGGCCAGCATTTTTGAGCCTACATCCCCCCCCCCTGTTTCTATTTGTTATCCTGGCCCATTTGTACTTTTATTTTGGTTTTTTTATTTCTTTTAATGGCTTTACTCTTTTTTTCAACCAACATAAAATCAAAAACATCACAAAAAATATTAGATTAGCATTTTCTCAAATTAATTAATTAATTAATGACTTTAACACTTTCTTAAAATTAAAATCAAGTCTATACTTTGATTTTTATTCTCTTTTTATAACAAAAAAAAAACAAACAAAAATATTTTTTCCTTTTAGTTGTAGACGTTATCCTAAATTTGCACGCATTTAGTTACTTTTGCATTATTATTGTATCTGTTTCCCGGTTTGTAATAGAATAAATAGGACTTTCTACTTTACTTATTTTCCCTAATTTTGGATATGTAATTAATCCCCCTCCCTGAAGCCATGTAATAGCGTAGGATTTAACTTTCGCACTTTATATTTCCTGTACATATATTAATTGTTTAGATGTATGGTAATAGGATTGCATGACAAGAGCTTAATAATCAAAATGCTAGCAAACCTAAAGACCAAGATAAATAACTGAATACAACACACTTTCACATGCGCACCTCTAGGGTACCCCCACTTTGGTTGCCTTCGGAAAAAACAGTCACAACTCTCGAAATATGAGAGATTTTAGTGGCTACCCTCCGGTTTAAAGATCAAAAATGATGCTCTTGATGTTGCCTTGGTAAAAATAATCTTAAAACCCTAGGGTAGTTACTAAATTTTCTTGCCCAATTGCCTTTGTGACTGTATAAACGTCCCTTCGAATGTCCCTCAAACATCCAAGGACTATGGCTACCTACTCACTAATAGTAGGATAGCACTGTCTAGAGGAAAAGAGGAAATGAACAACCCTTTTGAGTAAAGTAGATAGCTGATTAGATGCTTGCTCAAAAACAAACTTTTACACATACACAAACTTATTTAAAAAAAAACATTTTCAAAACGCTTTATCAACACTATTGAGGACTGATACAAGAGTTACCATAAAGCAAGTTTCCTTACTATGGGCATTTCAAAATACTTTTCAAAAACACATAAAACACAAAGTATTTCAAAATGAGTTAAGCATCTAAGAGTCCGTAGAAAACTATGGATGGAAAGGGTGCTAACACCTTCCCTTTCCATAATCTACCCCCTTACTCAGAAACAAATATCGAAAGGTATTTTCTGTTCTTTCCACCCTTTCCTTTGTTGGATAAAAGAAAAGTCGGTGGCGACTCTTGCTTATCGCAACATTTGCGAATGCAAATGCAAAACCAGTATAACCGTCGGTTCTGCCACTGTATCACAGCATCATTTCTCAATGATTACGTAATTTTGTAATTCATGTTTATCTATTATATATTTAGTTTTGTTTCAGCAAATATTAATTATATATATATATATATATATATATATATATATATATATATATATATATATATATATATATATATATATATATATATATATATATATATATATATATATATATATATATATATATATATATATATATGCTCGTGTTTATTCAGCAGTCATTGGCAATTGATCATCATATCATTTAGGACAAATATGATAACTACATTGTGTTCCTTACATTATAAACTCGAAAGGAAATTGAAAGATATTATTAATTGGTAAGTGTATGTTTATATGAAACTTTAAATTATTATTTTCTTTTGACATTGTAATTAGTTTATCGTATAATATGTTTAATTCATTTTCAATGTACAATATTGTGTAGCAAGTGAATATCATGAAAAATGTTAGAAGAAAGTTCACATGACTCTTTCCTAAGGTAAGTGGCTCGATTACATGTTCCTTTTGTTTACATTCATGTATGGTTATATTCATGTAATTATTGCTTAAATTTGTAGACGAGGAAACAACCAGGGGGTTACGAGTGTGAGTATTATGTCATGAAACACATGTTAAACATTTTCCTTGCCGACATTGTTGATTGATGGGATAAGGTACATATAAAATGTTTACATATATTATATATATAAATTGACTATTCAATTATTATCAAGCATGATATTCACTTATTTGCTTTTTTATGTAGATATTTAACGACGAAACACCATTCCCTGTTGAGGACTTTGTAGATCTTCAAAATTGTTGGGTGTATGTCCACAATGTGCTTAAGGGTCATACTATTTGATTTATAGACATGTTTGATATATTTTTGAGATTGAAGATGTAAATAACATATTTTGTGTTTGATGTAAATATTACTTTTGGCTTTTGACAAAAAATGAAGGCTATTTTTCATGCTCTTTATGCATAGTTAACAAAAATACAGGTTGCTTTTAATTCTCTGATATGGATAAATAGATACAGGTTAACATATGAGAAAATTTTAAAAGCAGTGAATCCCTTTTTTAAAACAACAGAAACTTTGACAGCAATTATAACCACTAACCTTAGTTGTATATTGAACATTGACCAGAGTAATATAAATTACAAAATATAGATGCTGAGAATTGAACCTGAGACCTTTAGGTCTATAAAAATGGTTGAGTTAACTAACTATTGTGATATAGCGTGCAGTTTCCATAATACTGCAACAGTTCCAGGACCGTGATTGTAAGTAACGCATTTACAACAACGCTCTATATAACAACGCCTTAACCTGCGTGATTATATGTGTTTTTCAACCATTGTTAAATGGGTTTTCCGTAGTAGATATATATATATATATATATATATATATATATATATATATATATATATATATATATATATATATATTAATAATATACAAACATCTCTCTACTTGGGAAAAAGTTTTCTTAGGTGTCATCACCTAACCACAATCATGCCAAATCATAAAAAAAAAAAATTCAAACTATCATGCTTTATTTAACTAAGATTCATATCCAAGTTTCAATTACATAGCCCAAAAATTTTTTAGCCCACAATTTTAGCCCAAATAATGTTGTTACAATCTCCTCCTAAACCCTAAAGCACATTTCCCTTCAACCTTCTATTTTCTCTTTCTTCTATTTCTTGACAAATCCAATATGAGTGGTTCAAAAAAAGCAAAACACCAATTTCCCTTCTCAGCTTTCATAAAAAACCACTGCTCGTTCTCATACAACTTCCATTCCATTTCAACGACTCTTTCCACTTTCTCATACACATCGTTTAGCTTTACAACATATCTTGAAAACACCCAAATCGGGAATGGGTCTACCCCACCATGTAAGGCCTGACTATATCATCTGAACATTGAAACCAAAATAATGATTCACCTTTTCAACCTGTCTCAATCAATATCGTTCATCCTCTAAATATTAACCATTTGAATGAATTTGCTTCAATTGATGTCAAATTTTAACAAAACCTTTGATGTTCAAAAGGAGATTACTGATGAATTGAAGCATGACAATTGGGGTACTATTGGTGTATTTTATTTATTACTCGAACAATTCAAATTTCCCCCATAATTTGACGATTTCCTTCAATATTTGAATGTAAAAACCCTAATTTGTTGGCTATATGAGGGTCTACTTTGGTTTAGGTAAATTTATCTTAGTAGTGCGCTCATTGCTTGCTACCTTTTTCTCCTCCTGTTTATTATAGCTTTTTAAGATTTTGAATTTGAATGTTTTAATTTATTTCCTCTAATTATAAAGTAATTAATAGATATAAATTGAAATTATTTTGAATGGTTTTTCAAGTATAGTTGGTATTAACATTGGAATACGTTTTGGAACATTAAGGCTAAAATTATTAGGTTATGAGGAGCCTCCGATTTTAATCGAAATACTATTACTTTCTCTATTGAAATGGTTTTAAAGGATGCTGAAGGAGGCATAATTCATGCCTCTATCAAGAAAACATTGCTTTACAAATTTAAGAATGACATTTTAGAAGGAATTGTTTATAGTTTTAAAAATCTTGGTGTGGCTAGCTACTAATGGTGGTAGTTACAAAACTACTCAGCACAAATACAAACTTAAATTCCAGTACAACAGTGTTGTTCATCATATGGATAATTTGCATATCACAAAGTCACCCTATTTGTTTGTGCCTATTGATAAAATTGTTGATGGATGATATGGCACAGTTTTTTGCTAGGTCAAATTTTATGTTTATGTGTTGGATTCTTTTAACATTATATTGATGTTATTGTATATTAACGTTATATATGTTATTGTATTTTTGACTGGGGTTGGAGTTGAAAGGGAGATTCAGTGAAATGGGACAACTACTAAGATGAATGTCATTGAATTAGAAGTAGATGGATATTTTAAAATTATAGCTTATTGTAAAATTACAGTTAAAAGAAAATAACGTTGATTACTTACATGCGTATTTATTAAAAAAATCGCAGTCACAAGATTCAGTGCACTCTATTTGGAAACTATGTTAAGAACTCAATAGTTTCATTGCAACTGATGAAGTTCATAATGTTATTGTTGTTGTTCAATTAGCAAAGGATAAAAAATTTCAAGGTTAAATTATATTGTAATTCTTAATATTTTTATTGTGTTATAAAAAAGCTATTTCACATGCGTTGCTAATATTATGGATTTCGATTGTGTAGATAAAATTCAAATTCGAAATTGTATGAATTACACGCGTATTGTCTTTAACTCTATATGTCATGAAGTAGTTTCCATGAAAAATAGGTATTACTATTTATTCCCTTTCACCCGTTGTTTTTTTATTAGACTGAATTTCTATTAACATTTGTTAACTTCTATATAATGGGTTTCTATTATGATTCATAGTAATTTATAAGATCCGTGTCAACAACTATAAAAATAATTGTACTCTTTTTTTCATTAATTGTACTCTTCATATTTTAGTGTTTAAGATGAATTTATAATAAGTCATAATAAGAAAACATACAAACTCATATAAATATTGATGTTTTTAGGAAGATGGTTCCTTGAGTACTCTAATTGGCAGGGGAAATTTTCCTTGAATACTTTGTTGGACAAGGAGAACTAGTTAGAGGTTCATGTTGCAGAACTATGTGCTTACAGGTATAATGATTCAAGCAATCTGTTGGCCTATTTGCTTTTGATGTTGACAACACTATGAGGTGAACTCTTCATATAATGTGATGATTAAGTTGTTGTACTTGGAGATCAAGATGTCTAAGCTAATCTATGCTGAGACACGCCTAATGTCAAATGACATTTGGTGCAGTCAGTGAAGATCTTTGATCAAGAAATCTATCTAATGATGGTATCTATCAAGGATTCATATTAAGCCTCATCAAATAAAAGAAGTCAGGTGTCATATGAAGTGTTATATCTTAATGTATCAAGTAAGGGATCTTGAATCTTATGAGTTAGTAAAGAAAGGAAGTGTGAAAGTTGGAAATGTTTGTGTCAAGTGACATATGCTTGTAAAGATATAATATTATCTATTGAATTACAATTGAAAATCACACACTTTCAAATGATCAGAAAGCCTCTATGACTTTGTTAAATTGAATAGAAAACCTTTTTAAGCATAGTTAATGGATTAGGGACTCCGTAAAATCAATTAAGATGGTTTTTACAAGGCATAATCGATGATACCATTAGGGTTAACCAATTATCACTTTTGTACCCCAATAATATATTAGAGAAAGCCATAATCAATTAGTGATTGTGCCATCCAAAACCTTATGTATTTGAATAAGATATTGGTTATGTGATATGCATAATAACTTTTAAGCATTAAAAAGCCCATGGTTTCTTTCAATTTTATAGACACACTTTGTCTGATAAATAGATTATCATTTATTGTTTCATTCACACCAAAAAATGTAATTTGAATACTCTTTCATAATCTGTACTCTTTTCTCTCTCTTCATTTCTTCATCACTTTTTCCTTAGTGCTTCGAGGGTTAAATTTACCTGAGAGGTATTTGGTTTTGGTGTGGGAAATTTTTTGTAATATCTCATGTGAGACGTTTTGTTGTTTGGTTCCAAGCTAAACAAGGAGAAAAGATCTTTCTTCTATTTGCGATGATGTCCTACAAAAGTTGAGCCGGACAGTATTCCTACGCACGGGCATCATGATGTCCTACAAAACAGAGCAAAGATGAAACTTTTTTGTCTTTGAAATGGGTTAGTCCTTTGTACAGGATGCATGCAATGGTATGATGGAATGATGCTATGATGAAGCACACCACAAATATTCACATAGGCAAGCATGATAAGGCACACAAGTCACACAAGACAACCCTTAGGTTTCAGGCCAGCATGAAGTTTAGGTATTACCCTTTTTTAGTTTTGTTGGTTAAAACCTGTCCTATCAAAAGTAACCGGGTTCTAAAGGATCTCAAATCATTGGCTACCCTCAATCGGTCATAACTCCAGCATCGCAATCTTTTCTCGCAGCCAGAACCATCTCGAGAGTTTAGCCTCAATGAGTGTAGCATACTGCTACTGTCCTAATAGCCAAGTTGGTCAATTTAGGGTTCTAAGGTTGGTTGGTGTTTAATGACTCCTTAGAAGACCTATATTCTCCTCATTGCAACACAAGGGATATAAGTACAGACCAAGGTGCCACACCAACGTAGCCACTGCTTCACCCATGTCAGTCTACGCCGGACAGGTCCCTCACAGATTATGCTACCAAAAAAGGGTATTCCCCAGATCCGGGTTAGGATCTATGAAACTCCGATGCAAAGCCCACAAATATAAAAGCAAACAAAGCAAACAATTGAAAACAAAGGTGATTTAAGCCCTAAGGTTACTCCACTTTTAAAAACAATTCCCCAGCAGAGTCGCCAGTTCTGTGATACGGTGGGAGAACTGACTGTGGTTTTGCGTTCGTATTCGCACTTGTGCGGTTGAGCAAGAGTCGCCACCGACTTTTTATTTTATCCTAAAGGAAAGGTTGAAAAAGCACAGCAAAAACCTTTTGAGATATTTCGCGGGTTCGGGGGGTAGATTATGAAAAGGGAAGGTATTAGCACCCTTTTCATCCATGGTTATCCATGGGCTCTTAGTTACTTGGTTTTTTAGATCACTTGCCTTGTTTTTCGATTGCTTGAAATTGTGGTGTGTGTGGGTGTTTTGAAAATGTTTTTGAAGAGATGCCTTGTCTTAGGCGATCAATGTATTTGACTCGTGTTTGAGTGTTTTACAAAAGTGTGTATCTTTTCGAAAAGATGTTTCAAATGTTTTTGAGAGTTTGTTTGAAAGTGTGTATGAAGTGTGGATTGTGGTTTTGAAAAGAAGGCAAGCATTTTTGCAAGTTGATCTCAAGTAACTAAGAGTTTTGTCTACCCTATTGTACTCAAAGGTTTTTTGTTATGTTTTAACCCTTTTTAACAATTTTGTTCCACCATTGAATTTGGTGGACAATCTTGCGTTTAGGAAGTTTATTCCGGACGGGCGCGGGTCATCGTATGGACCATGAATGCAATGGTGCCAAGTGTCTTTGGGTAATTTCTTAAGGGACTTGATCATTTGTTTAGGCAACATTTTAAAAGCGTCATCGAGGGACTATGATCATTTGATTTGTGTTTGTTTTGCCCAAAGAGACCTAACATGCAATATGGCCCAATTTCGAAAGGCAACAAGTGGAATACCCTAGGGGGTGCAAGTGTGATTTGTGTGTTCATTTTCATGCTTGTTTGTCTTGAGATTAGGTCATAACTATTTTTGTCGTTTTTCGCATACAAACCCTAATTCTAACATGGTATAATTAGAAAACAATAACGTGCGGAAATAAATTTACTAAGCTATTACAAAACCAAATATGGGAAGGGGGGTACAAATGTTCAATGGGGGATATTCAGACAAGAAATTGAAACCCTAGCTATTACATCAGTTTTGGGAATATTTACAAGGATATTTAATTGCACAAATTAAATAAAATAAGAATAAATGTGTAAGATGCAAAAAATGTTTTTTTGGTATGTATGAAAAAAGTATTATTTATGTAAAATAAAAAAAATAAAAAAATAAAAAGGTAAATATTTTTGGAGTATTTTCATATTTAGGGCAAAACCCTAATTTTAATAAATAAAATACATTATTTACTTATTATGTACAAATATTTATATATATATATATATATATATATATATATATATATATATATATATATATATATATATATATATATATATATATATATATATATATATATATATATATATATATAAATAAAATAAAATGAGGTATTTGTCAAAAATGTATTTTTGTGTTAAATATTAATAAGAAAAATAAAAGTGTATATATTTTGTATTTACCCTAAATATATTAATAAATATATGTATGTATGTATTATTCTAAATATGTATTATATATATATAAATAATAATAATATTTAATATTAGTAAAAAAGGTATTTTTCATATAAAGTATTTTTAGAAGGTAAAATAAAATAAAAATGAAAATAAAAGTATTTTTACATATTTCTCAATATTTTTAATGAAATGTATATATTTGCTTATTTGTGTATAAATCAAAAGAAAATCCAATAAATATCTAATAAATTAAAAAATGGTGAGAAAAAATATTTTTATATTTTTAATAACATGAGAAAAAATAAATGAATCAATCCAAAAAAGAAAAAGTCAGAAAACATCAAAAATAAAACAAATGGGCTCAGGGGGTGTAAAACCAAAAAGGTGGTGTGAAAAGATAACACAAAGCAAGCCCAGCCCAATGCCACCTTTCTTCAACCTCTGAACTGTGTTATTCAAAAAAAACGCGCGCCCTGTTCTTGATCTTCTAACTCCTGATTCATGGCTTATTAATGAAAACTCATAACATGAAAAATGTTCAGCATCAAGAGACGAATCCAACCATGTGCAGAACTTGATCTAACTCTCTAAGATGAGGGAGAATTTCTTCTTCCCCAAATCCTAACCTAGATTTTCTGCCATTTTTAAACCTCAAATTCTCACAGCTCAAGCGAAAGAAATGAAAAGTAAAAACATGTACATGTTCAGGGGCATGAGTAGAACATTGTTTATTCACAAACTTAGAGCTAATGATGCTTGATAAGAGAGATAAAAGTTCACCAAGATACCTGTTCAGCTGAAGTTCTATCTGGCAATGAGGAAGCTTTCAGTGCAAGGTGATGATTGGAAAAGCTTCCTTGAGGTCCAGGGATGCTATTCCAATGTTTACTTTGTCTTGAAAGCTTTTGAATCGTGCTAGAGCACTTCACCTGCAAAACAAGAAACTGAAAATGGTGGAAGTGGTTAGAGGGATTACAGGTCGTGTTTCAAGTCATGGTTAGCTTGCATAGATGCTAGGGAATGTATGTGAACTGGTTTGGGCAAGAGAGCTTGAGGGAAATGGAAGATGGCACTCAAACTGCAGGCCTGGCCCTGTTCTTGCAGTTTTAAGGTGATTCTGAGATTGGGAGTGTTTTGGAGGCTAAGGGCTCGTGTATCAGCTTAGGATCAATGTTTGGAATGTGTTTGATCAGTTTGTCTAAGTGTGTGTAAGCTGATATGAGAGTTGGTCACTATTATGCAATGTTTCTTACTTCTCAAGTCAAAATGCCAAGTCCTTGTTACAAGCTTATGCAGGCCCCCTAATCATGCTGTAAAGCCTTGTCTAGATCAGTACAATGTGTCTCATAACTTGTGCCTCAGAGATTTCTTTGTACTTCAAAGATATGTGAACTTGACATAAAGCAATCTTTTCAAGAATGGAAATAATGCTTTATCTATAAATGGATTAATCTTCTAGGCAATGCTTGAATATACAAAACATGGTCTTGGCACAAAGGTTTGGCATTAAATTTATGAGTGTCAAAGGGTTTTAGGACCTGTAATGTAGCTTAAGCATGCTGAGATTGAAATGCATAGCATTATGAACATGTACATGACTAAGAACAAAAGTGACTTTTTCCCATTTTGCAAAATTCGATTCTCCCTAACCATGAGGTTGTTTGAGAAGTTCTTGGACATTTTGGAAAGCTTGGAATGTGTACTACAATCCATCTTTGAAGTGCAAGTTGAAATTCCAAGTGGAAGTGTATGGAAAATGGCCTTGAAGTTGGGTAGAAAACCTTGTCAAAATAGGTCAAAAATTCACTAAGTTAAGAATGGTTTAGTGCCCTTATTCAAAAATTTGTAACTTGAGATACAAGCCTCAAATGGGAAAACTTTGTGAATCAAAGTTGTAGATTATGCAACAAACTACAACTTTCATGTTTTGACTTTTGCTTGAATCCAAATGAATCATGGTGAAGAAGTGGGGCAAAGTTGGGAAAAAATTAGGGTTTTCCATAACTTAGAAAAATTCTAAGTTATGAAAAATTCCATTTCAAACCCTAATTTGCATTTCTTGATTTCTTGATGAACAAGTTTCATGATTTGGCATGTTTTGATGAAAAATGAATCTTGACTCTTGATTTTGACCAAAAAGTCAAAGTTTGACTTTTCAGTATACAGTCAAAATTGATCAATTGACTGGGAAATTCAACTGTCAATCTTGTGTATTTGGGATCTTTTGAACTTGTTGAGCATGTCAAGATAATTCCATGGGGTCCTTGAGTCCATATGTGAGCTTGGTTTTCCATTGGCTAGGTCAAACAGTCAAAAATTACCTTTGTGCAGTCAAAACCCTAAAAATGACCATTTTGCCCTTTTGATGATCTGATCAAATTTCTTGTGGAATTGTGATCCAAACTTGATCAAATGGTCCATGTGAGTTCATAATGTTGATGTGGGTCAATTTTCATGAGATTTGACTGTCAATTGGCCACAGTTGACTTTTTCCCCAATACAGTTGATTTCTAGGTCAACTGTCCAATTGACTGGGCAAAATTTGGAATCAAGACTTGAAACTTGGCATGGATAAGCTTGGGAGTCCAACATGAAGCATGAAAGTCATCTTAGGCATTTTAGTTCAAAACATCTTTGTGTAAACACAAACCCTAATTTGGGTCCACAGTGCAAGTAGAAGTCTTGAGCAGAGGAAACCCTAACTGGATCTTGATCTTCAAGGGTCTTGTGATGAGAAAAAGTTGAGGAAATGGGAGGGCAAATTTTGGGGTACAACAATATGTATATGTATTGATCGTGGTGTTGTATAAAGCTTGCTTTACAAATCAATCTTGATGTCTTCTTTGATCTTTTTGCTTTATGTTTGAATTTGGATTATTATAGACATATACCTCACAAATCTTGATTAGGGAGGAATATCTATTAGTTTCTAGATTCTAGAGATAAATTTAGAGCTAATAATCATTGTGAGTATTGGAGCTTAATGCCTATGTGTTGTTCGTGTTGTGCTGAGAGATCGTCAACGCGAGTAATACGGTTGTCTCCAACTTTACGTTAAACATAACGTTTGTTGTGAAACATTTCGAGAGATACTTGATGATTTTGAAGAGTATTGTAGGTTAAGTGCGATTGACCGATAGGTTTAAGTTTGTGACAGGTAATTTATATTAATGCCTGATAAGTTTCTCCTCTCTAAAGAATGTATTTATTTTTCTGTTAATAGTTTTTACTTTCTATACAAACTAACCTGTTTAAACCAAACTCATAAACGCGAGAAATTTTCAAACGAAAATTCAGTAGCACTAATCTGTATGAAGACAATATGATAAAATTAAATAAATACTTACTTTTGTTTTCCGCTTTACCGCTTCAGAAAAAAATGTGTTTGAATAAAATCAAGGTTGTACCAATGAGTAAAGTGAGACGGTGAATAAAAATAATTTTTGATTGTTTGTATTTTTCTGATTAAGTGCTCCCATCGATTTAGGCAATTCTGTTTAGCTAGCATTAGGATCAACACTTCTTTGTTAACCGAGCCCAATTACAACCCTTGAAAAGTCCTCTTGATTCTTACTTCTCTATTGTTCAATATGAGTTTTTCTCGATGAGTGTATAATTTAACTTGTTGTTAACTTGATTGTTGGGTGAGAGTAAAAGCACCCATTGTTTTTTTTATTCATCTACCAATTAATTGTATGTTGGGTGTGATTTATTTTTGAACTTTATATTGTTTTAGAATCTTTGACATGTGTTTTGTATTTAGGAGATATTTAGTTTTCATGCTATCGTTGTAGTTTAGTGGTAAGTATTTACATTATTTGTGAGTTTTTGATTTGAACCATATGTTTGTTTTCTGTTTTCAAAATCTGTTGATTCGTGATTCTTTGATTTTTTTTCTTTTGTTTCTTTGAGTTGGTTAATTTTTGTGTAGAGACAAATAAGTCTAAGTTGGGGAGAGTTTGATGAATGCTAAATTATTGTGAATTTGATTTTGAATAATTAGCACTCATCGGCTTATTTTGTTTGCTTTTCGTCAATAAACTTTAACTTTAGTGTATATTTGGTATAACTTACTTTATAGTGTATATATTGTGCTATTGTATAAATATCATTGAATTTAATTGTTTTTATCTCATTTTTGTATGTATTCAAGCAATGATATTTTGTCATTGTTAGATAGAAAATTGAATAATCTTTCCAACACTTTCGACCGTTCGTAAATCGAAGTTACGATTCTCAAGATATGACTGAAACAAGTGCTGAATTTTAAATTTACTGTCAGGCTCACCCCGAGCTTGCCTGGCGAACCGGAGGCGACCAAAAGCGTGTAAAAATGTAGTTTTAAGTGTCGGAAGAGCCATTTCAAGCGTCGGGTGAGACGGTCTGGGTAGAAACACATTTTAAGGGCAAAAATTGTTAAATTGTAATTCATAGTGTCAAAGAAGATTTGATTTATTTTAGATTTAAATAGATTAGATTTAAGTCCAGAATAGATTTGATTTGATTTGATTTAGCAACAAAAAGATATTTTGGGCTTTGGGCTTAGGGTGTAAGCTCAGTTATAAATAGAGGGAGTAACCCTTATTTTTCAAAGCAAGTCAAGTAAGTCAATTCATTGTAATCACAGAATTTGCAGTGCAAGTGATTAAGAAAGTTTTCTACAGTTTATGGGCAGAGAGAAACTCTGCAGAAATATTTGTCTTGTCTTCTTTTCTTTGTTTGTCTCATAATTAAATTATCATTGTGGTAGAAATTAATCATAGAAAGAGGTGGATTTCCAACATCTGGTATCAAGAGCTTTTGTTTCGATTCAAGGGAAGTGTCAATCAAGAACGATTGAAGAATTCACGATGACAAGTTATGGGAATGCAAACTATCCAACAACGCTACCAATTTTGAAAGTTGACAACTATGAGAATTGGTGCAAACATATGAAAGTCTTATTCAAATGTCAAGGTCTTTGGGACCTTGTAAAAGATGGAGTCGAAGCGCTTGGCGAAAACGCTTCAGAAGAAGAAAAGAAGAAATACACAGAATTTGAGAAGTTGAGTTATAAAGCATTATTTATAATTCATCAATGTGTCATCCCAGACAATTTCGAAAAGGTTAGTGATTCAGAATCTGCAAAAGAAGCTTGGGAGATCCTTGAGAAGTCTTTTGGAGGCGCTGAGAAGGTGAAAGAAGTGAGGTTACAAACTCACAAAAGGACCTATGAACTGCTTCGGATGGAAGACAGTGAAAACATATCTGATTTCTTCACTAGAGTTACAAAACTAGTAAATCAAATCAAGATATGTGGAGAAGCGTTAACAACAAGATCTGTTGTGTCGAAGATCTTGAGATCTTTAGCTCCTAAGTTCGACCACATAGTGGTGGCGATAGAAGAGGGGAAAGACTTGTCAAAATTGACAAAGGAAGAGCTTCAAGGGACGCTTGAATCTCATGAACAAAGAATGAACGAAAGAGCTGCAGGAAAATCGAAGAGTGATGTGGCCTTGCAGGCACATTCAGCAAAAGAGACCAAAGGCAAAGGAAAGTGTTTCGACAGAGGTAGAGGTGGCTACAACAAATAGAATGGTAGAGGAAACCAAATCGAAGGAGACATGTCGAATCAAAGAATACCATACCAAGGCAACCAAAGAGGTAGTGTTTCAAATAGAGGAAGAGGTGGTGGTCGAAAACCTGATAAGAGTCATATTCAATGTTACAATTGTCATAAATATGGACACTATTCGAGTGATTGTCCAGAAAAATGAAAGAATCAAGAAAGTGATGCAAAGCTTGCAAAACATGAAGAAGAAGAGATGATGCTGATGGTCACAACAAGAGATGAAGATAGATTCAAGGACCAATGGTACTTGGATTCAGGATGTTCATCACATATGTCCGGAAGGAAAGACTGGTTTGTCAATATAAAGCCCTCAAAGAAAAATATGGTAAAATTTGCAAATGACAATACCCTGGCAGCTGAAGGTATTGGTGATGTTATGATTATGAGGAAAGATGGCAAAAGGTTAGTAATCTCCAATGCGTTGTACATACCAGGCATGAAGAGCAATTTGCTCAGTATATGGCAGTTGGTCGAAAAGAATTATAAAGTGTCAATCGAAGATAAGTTGATGAGAGTCGTTGATGCAAATGGGAGAGTAATCTTGAAGGCTCCTATGTCTCAGAATCGAACCTTCAAGATTGAACTAAATGTGATGGAGCACAAGTGCCTTTCGACTGCAGCTAGCAGAGATGAATGGATATGGCATTATAGACTAGGTCATCTCAACTTCAGAGACATCAGAGATTTAAAGAGAAGAAATATGGTTTCAGGATTGCCAGAAATTGACATTCCAAACGAGGTATGTGAGGAATGTGTGCAGGCGAAGCAACACAAGAATAGCTTCAGCAAGGATGCAGGAAGCAGATAGAAGGCTAGTCTTGAAGTCATATACTCTGATGTATGTGGACCAATCCAGGTGGATTCGATGGGAGGTAACAAATACTTTGTTACATTCATAGATGATTTCAGTCGAAAGCTATGGACTTACCTGATCAAGAAGAAAAGTGAAGTGATCGAAGTATTTACCAGGTTTAAGTCCATGGTCGAAAGACAAAGTGGTCGAAAGCTCAAAGTTTTGAGAACTGATGGTGGTGGAGAATATGTGTCGAAATACTTCGATAGATCATGTGAAAAGGAAGGGATTGTGCATGAGGTGGTGCCACCCTATACTCCACAACAAAATGGAATTGCAGAAAGGAAAAATCGAACCATCATGAATATGGTGAGAAGTATGTTGAAAGGCAAGAGTTTACCTAAAGAGTTTTGGGGTGAAGCTGTTTGGACTGCAACATACATTTTGAACAGATGTCCTACAAAGAAGCTAGAAGGAATTACTCCAGAAGAATGTTGGTCTGGTGTGAAGCCTAGCTTGAGTCATCTGAAGGTATTCGGATCTATTGCACATAGACATGTGCTAGATCAGTTGAGAAGAAAACTTGATGACAAGTCAAGTCAAATGATCCTAGTTGGATATCATTCGACAGGAGGCTACAAGTTGTTCGATCCAGAGAACAAGAAGATTGTGATCAACAGGGATGTGATTATAGATGAGTTTAAAGAATGGGATTGGACTACAAATGTCAAGAAAGATTCAGTGGGAATCCTATTCGAAGAGCCAGAAACTCAAGTCGAAAGAGAAGTTCGACAAGAGGAACCAGCAGATATACCAAGTACAAGCAGACCTCAAAGAAGAAGACGCATGCCTGCAAGATTGCAAGATTGTGTGATTACATCAGATGATGTAATAGATAATGAAGGTGAGCTGGTACATTATGCTTTCTATGCAGATGTCGAACCTGTTAATGTAGCTGAAGCATTAAATAATTCAAAGTGGGTGAAAGCAATGAACGAAGAAGTAAAGTCTATCGAAGACAACAACACTTGGTCACTTGTCGAATTGCCTCAAGGCAAGAAGGCAATTAATGTCAAGTGGGTATACAAAGTGAAAACGAATTTGAAAGGTGAAGTAACTCGACACAAAGCAAGACTTGTGGCGAAAGGATTTCTACAGAAAGAAGGAATAGACTTCGACGAAGTTTTTGCACCTGTTGCTAGGATCGAAACAATTAGGTTGGTTGTTGGTTTAGCAGAAATAAACAGTTGGCACATATGTCAGATGGACGTGAAGTGTGCATTCCTAAATGGACCCTTAGATGAAGAAGTCTATGTTAAATAACCAGTTGGGTTTGTGAAACATGACGAAGAAAGAAAGGTGTACAGGCTACATAAAGCCTTGTATGGATTGAAACAAGCTCCAAGGGCTTGGAATAAGAAAATTGATAGTTTTCTAAGGGAGAAGGAATTTGTGAAGTGCACAACTGAACATGGAGTATATGTAATAAGAAGCAAGAGTAAATTGCTTATACTATGTCTCTATGTAGATGATTTGTTGATAACAGGTAGCTGTAAAAGTGAGATCGAAGACTTCAAAGGTGATCTCAGCAAGGAATTCGAAATGTCTGATTTGGGTGAGATTTCATATTTCCTTGGTATCTAATTCTACAAGAGCAGTAGAGGTTTGATGATGCATCAAAGAAGATATGCAGGAGAAATTCTCAAGAGGTTTGAGATGGAAGAATGCAACTCAACTTCGACACCTGCAGAACCAAGACTGCAACTGTCGAAAGATGCAGATGAAGATGATGTTGATCCAACCCAATACATAAGACTTATTGGATCATTAAGATATCTTTGTCATAAAAGGCCTGGCTTAGCATACAGTGTAGGTATGGTAAGTAGATTTATGCAGAAGCCAAAGGTATCACATCTAGCAGCAGTGAAGAGGATACTAAGGTATCTCAAAGGAACTTTCGATTATGGCATTTTGTTTCCTGCAGTTGATAAAGGAAAAGAATGCAAGTTAGTGGGATACACTGATTCGAGTTGGTGTAGTGATGCTGAAGATCGAAAGTCAACAGCAGGATATGTGTTTATGCTAGGTGGTGCACCAATTGCTTGGAATTTAAGAAAGGAACCAGTAGTGGCATTATCATCATGCGAAGCAGAATACATAGTTGCTTCTCTTTGTGCATGTCAAGCGACTTGGATGGTGAACTTGGTCGAAGAGATAACAGGGAAAAATCATGGAGCAATTACCATGAAGATAGACAGCATGTCAGCTATTAATCTGGAAAAGAACCCAATAGCACATGGTCGAAGTAAGCACATCGAAATTAGATTCCATTATCTTTGAGAGCAGGTAGCAGATGGGAAGATGAATTTGGAACACTGCAGAACTGAGAATCAAATTGCAGACATCATGACGAAGGGGGTGCAAGTCGAAGTATTCAGAAAGCTAAGAGCCATGATGAACATAAACAGTTTAGACACAATGAATTAGGTGGTGTGTTAAATTGTAATTCATAGTGTCAAAGAAGATTTGATTTATTTTAGATTTAAATAGATTAGATTTAAGTCCAGAATAGATTTGATTTGATTTGATTTAGTAACAAAAAGATATTTTGGACTTTCGGCTTAGGGTGTAAGCTCAGTTATAAATAGAGGGAGTAACCCCTATTTTTCAAAGCAAGTCAAGTAAGTCAATTCATTGTAATCACAGAATTTGCAGTTGCAAGTGATTAAGAAAGTTTTCCACAGTTTGTGGGCAGAGAGAAACTCTGCAGAAATATTTGTCTTGTCTTCTTTTCTTTGTTTGTCTCATAATTAAATTGTCATTGTGGTAGAAATTCATCATAGAAAGAGGTGGATTTCCAACAAAAATTACATCTTTTAGGTATGCATTGGGTATTTTTGGGTCCCAACACCATCAAACCCATTTTTTGGTCTAGAGAGCTTAGAAAATAACAATGAAGCTTGCATGTGGATGATCCGGAGGAGAATTTCTCATCAATCAGCGCTGACAACCCGTGAGATGTTTGGTTTTTCTTCTTTTCTTCTTTATGTATTTATTTATTTCTTGGGTTTCGTTTGTTGATTTACTTTGAACATATGTATATGTATTGATTATGTTGTTGTATAAAGCTTGATTTACAAATCAATATTGATGTCTTCTTTGATCTTTTTGCTTTATGTTTGGATTTGGGTTGTTATAGACATATGCCTCACAAATCTTGACTAGGGATGAATATCTATTAGTTTCTAGATTCTAGAGATAGATTTAGAGCTAATAATAAATGTGGATATCAGAGCTTAATGTCTCTGTATTTTTTGTGTTGTGCTGAGAGATTGTCAACACGAGTAATACGATTGTCTCCAACTTTGTGTTAGACATAACCTCTATTGTGGATCCTTTCGAGATATACTTTATGATTTTGATGAGTTTTGTAGGTTGAGTGCGATTGATCGATAGGTTTAAGTTTGTGACGAGTATTTTATATTTATGCCTGATAAGTTTCTTCTCTCTGAAGAATGTATTTATTTCCTGTTAATAGTTTTTCCTTTCTATACAAACCTACCCATTTAAACCAAACTTATAAACACGAGAAATTGTCGAACGAAAATTCACTAGCACTAATCCATATGGAGTAGATATGATAAAAGTAAATAAATACTTACTTTTTCTTGTCACTTTACCGTGTCAGCACCACCTCTCAAGAAGTAATGTATATTTATTCAATGCCACTAACCTTTGAGCATGCTACTTAAACAAAAACGTGTGAGTTTATTATTGAACAACAGTATGCCTTAGTTGCACATCAGAACTTGATGGACCTGAGATTTGATTTATATTTGGTGTCATGGCTACTGAAACACAACTAAATTGTAACTAAAGAGTAAAAGATGGAGTTATAGAGGGTTATAATGAGAGTAATGTTGTAGTAGAGCAGAGAAAACAAGGGTAAAAGTAAGCACTATACATAAAGTGATTTGAGATTATTCAACTTATAGGCGCAAAAAAGCATAAATAGTGCCACGATCCATGAATATCATGCCAAAATTTAGCATTAGTCACCCCAAACGTCAGTTTCTAACGTTCACATCCCTAACAATGTGGTTCTAAATCGAATCATGTTGCGACCTCTTTTTATCGTGTCACGATTGTGGCTTAAACGCACCAAGATTTATGCAGGGGGTTCTTGTCTTATTTCACTTCTTCTTTTCCTTTCTTCTTTATAAAACATGGAAACAAAGTAAAATAACATGCAATTAAAATCAAATAACTGGGCAATTTTAAAATTTCTTAACCTGATGGGTTGCCTTCCATTAAACACTTTTTATCGTCATTAGCTTGACTGCTTAGATCCTAAGGAATACATGAAACCAAAGAAACCTTTGCATTAGGAATCTCTCCTCATACATACTTATTTAGCCTTTGTCCTTTCACTTTTAAATTTTGAGCATCATGATGATCCTGAAGTTCCACAACACCACTCGAGAAAAACTCTTTAACAATGAATGGATCTCACCATTTTGATTTAAGCTTTCCATGGAAGAGACTAAGCCTTGTGTTTTAAAGCAATATATATTGTTTTAGATAAAACTCTCACATCCATAGGTTCTTATCATGATATATGTTTGTTCTTTCTTTGTATATAATCGTTCTAATAGACTTGTAGTCTCATTTAACTCATACAATTTCTGAAGTCTTTTCAGACAAGCTACTTTCTCGTCAAAATTTATCAACTTCATCGCCCAATATGCTTTGTACTCTAGTCCAACAGACAAGTGACACGCTTTACCATAATTCAAATGATATGGAGATAATCCTAAGTGTGTCATAGAAATTTTCGTATACGCCTAGAGTGCATCATCTAAATTTTTTGACCAATCCTTCCTAGTGTAGGGGCAATTTCGAGGAGAGAGCATTTTACTTGGGACACACCTTTGTGAGAGACACACCACTTATCCATATAAAACCTTAAGGTGATAGATGAGTGGGTTCTCTCATATATAAGTGCTCAATCTTCCCTTTTTATAATCAATGTGGGACTTCTTCCTCACACTTGATTCTCAACACTCCCCCTCAAGTGTGAGTCACAATGCTCCCCCTCATGTGGAATGACTCTCTTCCACATACACTTGTACCATCGCTCGATACAAGTAAGCCGGTCCCTATCTCGAAACCAAAGGCTCATGATACCACTGTAGGGGCAATTCCGAAGAGAGATCATTTTACTTGGGACACACCTTTGTGAGAGACACACCACTTGTCCATCTAAAACCTTAAGGTGATATATGAGTGGGTTATCTCATATATAAGTGCTCAATCTTCCCTTTTTATAATCAATGTGGGACTTCTTCCTCACACTTGATTCTCAACACCTAGATGTCGCAATTATCTTCTCTAGAATTTGTTTTAGATGCCTGTTTGATATTTCCACTTGACCACAAGTTTGATGATGTTATGGTGTAGATACTTTATGTTTAACATTCTACTTTGACTACACACCTTTTAAATACTTATGGTAGAAGTTTGTTCCCCCATCACTTATCAAGACTCTATAGACTCCAAACTTAGCAAAAGAAGTCTTCTTTAAAAAGTTAGTAACAATGTGGGCATCATTAACAACACAAGAAATAACTTCAACCTACTTAGTAACATAATCCATGCATTCTAAAATTTAAAGATGAGAGTTAAATGGTGTAAAAGGGACTCATGAAATCAATTCTCCAACAATCAAATTGTTCAACCTCTAGCGTTCCATTCTTGGATTTTCATCCCTCTTGGATATGCTCATTCCTCTTGTATATGTTATATGTATTTTGAAATTTAGAGCATGGCTGAACATATAACTTACAGCCCTTAAATAAATTCGTCCACCAAAAACCACAGTGATCCACTTTTGCTCCAGTTCTTTCTCCATTATGATGGCCTCCATAGATAAAAGTTTGCTTCCTTGTAGAATTGATTTTTATGTTGCCAAGTGTATTCTTCTGGTATGTTCTTGGTTGCTTTGTAATTGGCCATATCGGCAAACCAAGGTCTTTCACTTTTTTCCATCAAGTGCTCTTTCGAAAAAATTTATGTGATATTCTTTTCCTTCTTAGTCACTTCAATATAGTGCAACCATGGCAAATGATCAACTACTACATTCTTAACACCCTTTTTTATCTTTGATTTCCAAGTCAAACTCTTTTAATAAAAAATCCATATAAGTAATTTTTGCTTAGAGTCTCCCTTTGTGAAGAGATATTTTAGTGTTGCGTGATATGTAAAATAACAACTTTGGAACCAATTAAATAAGGACGAAACCTTTCCAATGCAAAAACTACAACCATAATTGTTTTTCAGTAGTGGTGTAATTCACTTGATGTTCATTTGAAACATTGCAAGTGTACTAAATTGCATGGAAACATTTTGCATGATGTTGACCTAGAAGTGATCCAATTGCGTAATCACTTTGCATCACACATAATCTCTAAGAGAAGTTCCTAATTTGGAGTGATGATTGTGGGAGAAGTTACCAACTTCTCTTTAATAATAGAAAACAAATTTAAACAATCAGCATCAAACTCAAATTAATTTCCTTTCACAAGAAGATTGCATAATGGTTTTACAATCTTGGAGAAGTCTTTTACGAAACGTCGGTAGAAACCATCGTGCCCTAAAAAACTTTCACTCCTTTAACATTAATAGTAGGTGGTAATTTTTTATTACATAAATTTTTGCTTGATCTATCTTGATACCTTTCAAAGATATTTTATGTCCTAAAAAAATACCTTATGTCACCGTAAAGTGATATTTTTCCCAATGTAAAATGAGGTTTATTTCCATATATCTTTTTAGAACGATGTTAAGGTGATCAAGACAACTACCAAAAGTGTTACCAAAAACAGAAAATTCATCCATAAATACCTCAATAGAATTTTCAATCATATCAGCAAAAATAGAAAGCAAGCTCCTTTAAAAAGTATTTGGAACATTTCAAAGATCGTATGTCATCCTTCGATAAACAAAATCTCTGAAAGAGCATGTGAAAGCAATTTTCTCTTGATTAGCAAGATCCACAATAATTTGAATATATCCTCGGTAGCCATCAAAGAAACAATAATAAGCTTGCCCTTCTAATCTTACTAACATTGCCCTTCTAATCTTACTAACATTTTATCCATGTGAGGTGAATGAAAGTTATATTTTCTTGTGGCTTGATTTAAACTTCGATAGCTAATACACATACACCACTCGATGATTCAAAAAGTTGGAATTAACTCATTATTTTCATATAGGATAGACCATACTTGCGTCAAGTAACTTCAACACTTCTTTTCTCACTACTTCTTTCATTATTAGACTGAGTCTTTATTGAGGGTTAACTACTAGTTTGAACTCTTCTTTAAGCTTGATCTTATGTATGCAATATGCGGGACTAATTTGTTTAAAATTTGAAACATTCCTCCTAATGGCTATTTTGTTTTATCTCAAGATTATCAAGAGCTTTTCTTATTCCAAAGTAGTTTCTCTTTCTAGAAGATATAATTTAAGTGTGATGGAAGCACTTTTAATTTAGGTTCATTAGAACTTTTAGTCGAGCTCTTCCATTCACTACCACTTAACTCTTCCATTTTTCTTGTTGTTCTTTCGACTTGGGAAGCTGTAA
The DNA here is from genome assembly GCA_948472305.1 of Vicia faba. NCBI lineage: Eukaryota > Viridiplantae > Streptophyta > Magnoliopsida > Fabales > Fabaceae > Vicia > Vicia faba. The sequence goes on along the minus strand of OX451736.1, from coordinate 1,394,935,911 downwards.
ATGAAGCGCACATACAACCACTTATTTGTCTTGTTCTTCTTCAATCGCCTCAATGAAATTCACTATAACTCTATCCATCAGAGATAATGGTGATTCACTCTCAAACATTTTCTGAATCAGCTCCTCCTCTACATCAACTATATAGCATTGATGATTCTCCTTCTGATGTTTCATGGCTTCAAATACATTAGTTATGTTAAATTGTAATTCATAGTATCAAAACTATGTGTGTCAAAGGGTTTAGAGGTGGATCGAAGCAGGTTGCTCGAAGGAAGCCATTGCCCAGTCGAAGAGCTTGTGGATCGAAGCAAGCTGCACACAGATTAGATTTATTTTAGATTTAGATAGATTTGATTTAAGTCTAAAATAGAATAGATTTGATTTAGTACCAAAATAGGTATTTTGGGCTTTTATAGTTTTGGGCTCAGGGAGCAAGATAAATCTATAAATAGAGGGAGTAACCCCTAATTTTGTAATTAAGACAATCAAGTCATTCACAGTATTTTACAGTTGTAAAGTGAATAAGAAAGTTTTCCACAGTTCGTGGGCAGAGAGAAACTCTGCAGAAAATAATTGTCTTCTTTCTTTTCTTTTCTTTTCTCATAATTCATTGTCATTGTGTGGTGATATCAATCTTGTTCATCAAGATTGGTAGAAATTCATCATAGATATTTGGTGGATTTCCAACATATGGTATCAGAGCTCGGTTTTGATTCAAATAAAGTATTGATTGGGGAAGAAAAAGAATTCAAGATGGAGAATTATGGGAATGCAAATTACCCAGCTACTCTACCAATTCTGAAAGTAGACAACTATGAGAATTGGTGCAAACAGATGAAAGTTTTGTTTAGGTGTCAAGGTCTTTAGGATCTTGTAAAAGATGGATTCGAAGCGCTTGGAGAAAATGCTTCAGAAGAAGAAAAGAAAAAACACACTGAAATTGAGAAGCTAAGTTATAAAGCACTCTTTATAATTCATCAATGTGTGAGTCCAGAAAATTTTTAAAAAGTAAGTGATTCGGAATCTGCAAAAGAAGCTTGGGAGGTACTTGAGAAGTCTTTTGGTGGTCCAGAAAAGGTGAAAAAAGTGAGGTTACAAACTCACAAGAGAACGTATGAATTGCTTCAGATGGAAGATAGTGAGAGCATATCTGATTTCTTCACTAGGGTTACAAAACCAGTGAATCAAATCAAGGTATGTGTAGAAACATTAACAACAAGAGCTGTTGTTTTAAAGATCTTGAGATCTTTGGCTCCTAAGTTCAACCACGTAGTGGTGGCTATAGAAGAGGGGAAAGACTTGTCGAAATTGACAAAGGAAGAACTTTAAGGAACGATTGAATATCATGAACAAAGAATTCCTGAAAGAGCTACAGGAAAATCGAAGAGTGATGTGGCTTTGCAGGCACATTTAGAAAAAGAAACGAAAGGCAAAGGAAAATAGTTCGACAGAGGTAGAGGTGGCTACAACAAATTGAATGGTAGAGGAAACCAGAACAAAGGAAATGTGTCTAATCAGAGAAGACCATACCAAGGCAACTAAAGAGGTGGTGTTTCAAATAGATGAAGAGGTGGTGGTCGAAAACCTGACAATAGTCACATTCAATGTTACAATTGTCAGAAGTATGGTCACTATTTGAGTGATTGTCCAGAAAAACAAAAGAATCAAGAAAGTGATGCAAAGTTTGCAAAACATGAAGAAGAAGAAGAAGAAGAGATGATAATGATGGTTACAACAAGAGATGAAGATAGATTCAAGGACCAATGGTACTTAAATTCAAGATGCTCATCACATATGTCATGAAGGAAAGACTGGTTTGTCAACATAAACCCCTCAATGAAAAATATGGTAAAATTCGCAAATGGCAATACCCTAGCAGCTGAAGGTATTGGTGATGTTATGATTATGAGGAAAGATGGCAAGAGCTCAGTAATTTCCAATGTGTTGTACATACCAGGCATGAAGAGCAATTTTCTCAGTATATGGCAGTTGGTTGAAAATAATTATAAAGTGTCGATCGAGGATAAGATGATGAGAGTCGTCGACGCAAATGGAAGATTAATCTTGAAGGCTCCTATGTCTCAAAATAGAACCTTCAAGATCGAACTAAATGTGATGGAGCACAAGTGTCTTTCGACTGCAGCTAGCAGAGATGAATGGATATGGCATTATAGACTAGGCTATCTCAATTTCAGTGACATCAGATATTTGAAGAGAAGAAACATGGTTTCAGGATTTCCATAAATCGACATTCTAAACGAGGTATGTGAGGAATGTGTACAGGCGAAGCAGCACAAGAATAGCTTCAACAAGGATGCAGGAAGCAGGTCGAAGGATATTCTTGAAGTCATATACTCTGATGTATGTGGACCAATCCAGGTGGATTCGATGGGAGGTAACAAATACTTTGTTACAGTTATAGATGTTTTCAGTCAAAATCTGTGGACTTACCTGTTCAAGAAGAAAAGTGAAGTGATCAAGGTATTGGCCAAGTTTAAGTCTATGGCTGAAAGACAAAGTGGTCAAAAACTTAAAGTTTTGAGAACTGATGGTGGTGGAGAGTATGTGTCGAAAGACTTCGACATGCTGTGTCAAAAGGAAGGGATTGTGCATGAGGTGGTTCCACCCTATACTCTACAACATAATGGAACCGCAGAAAGGAAGAATTGAACCACCATGAATATGGTAAGAAGTATGTTGAAAGGCAAGAATTTACCTAAAGAGTTTTGGGGTGAAGTTGTTTCGACTGCAACATACATTTTGAACAGATGTCCTACGAAGAAGCTAGAAGGAATTACTCCAGAAGAATGTTGGTCTGGTGTGAAGCCTAGATTGAGTCATCTAAAGGTATTTGGATCTATTGCACATAGACATGTGCCATATCAGTTGAGAAGAAAACTTGATGACAAGTCGAGTCAAATGATTCTAGTTGGATATCATTTGACAGGAGGTTACAAGTTATTCGACCCAGTGAACAAGAAGATTGTGATCAGCAGAGACATGATCATATATGAGCTTAAAGAATGGGATTGGACTGAAAATGTCAAGAAATATTCAATGGGAATCCTACTTGAAGAACCAGAAACTCAAGTCAAAAGAGAAGTTCGACAAGAGGAACCAACAGTTATAGATCAACCAAGTACAAGCAGACCTCAAAGAATAAGACACATGCCTGCAAGACTGCAAGATTGTGTGATTACATCAGATGATGTGATAGACAATGAAGGTGAGTTGGTACTTTATACTTTCTATGCAGATATTGAACTTGTTAATGCAGTTGAAGCATTGAAGGATTCAAAGTGGGTGAAAGTAATTAACGAAGAAGTGAAGTCTATCGAAGACAACAACATTTGGTCACTTGTCGAATTGCCTCAAGGCAAGAAGGAAATTGATGTCAAGTGGGTATACAAAGTGAAAAGGAATTCAAAAGGGGAAGTAACTCAACACAAAGCAAGGCTTGTGGCGAAAGGATTTCTACAGAAAGAAGGAATAGACTTTGTTGAAGTTTTTGCACCTGTTGCTAGGATCAAAACAATCAGGTTAGTTGTTGGTCTAGCAGAAATAAACTGATGGAACATATGTAAGATGGACGTGAAGTGTGCATTCCTAAATGGGCCCTTAGACGAAGAAGTTTATGTTGAACAACCAGTTGGGTTTGTGAAACATTACGAAGAGAGAAAGGTATACATGCTACATAAAGCCCTGTATGGATTGAAACAAGCTCCAAGAGCTTGGAATAAGAAAAATGATATTTTTCAAAGGGAGAAGAAATTTGTGAAGTGCACAACTGAACGTAGGGTATATATAAGAAGAAGCAATAGTGAATTGCTTATACTATGTCTCTATGTCGATGATTTGTTGATAACATGTAGCTGCAAAAGTGAGATCGAAGACTTCAAAGGTGATCTCAGCAAGGAATTCGAAATGTCTAATCTGAGTGAGATTTCATATTTCCTTGGTATCGAATTCTACAAGAGCAGTAAAGATTTGATGATGCATCAAAGAAGATATGCGGGAGAAATTCTCAAGAGATTTGAGATGGAAGAATACAACTCAACTTTGACACCTGCAGAACCAAGACTGTAACTGTCGAAAGATGCATATGAAAATGATGTCGACCTAACCCAATACAGAAGACTTATTGAGTCATTGAGATACCTTTGTCATACAAGGCCTGACTTAACATATAGTGTAGGTATGGTAAGTAGATTCATGCAGAAGCCAAAGGTATCATATCTAGCAGCAGTGAAGAGGATACTAAGGTATCTCAAAGGAACTCTCGACTATGACATTTTGTTTCATGCAGCTGATAAAGGAAAATAATGCAAGTTAGTGGGATACACTGATTCGAGTTGGTGTAGTGATGCTGAAGATCGAAAATCAACAACAGGATGTGTGTTTATGTTAGGTGGCACACCAGTTACTTGGAGTTCAAGAAAGGAACCAGTAGTGGCATTATCATCATGCAAAGCAGAATACATAGTTGCTTCTCTTTGTGCATGTCAAGCAACTTGGATGGTGAACTTGGTCGAAGAGATAACAGGGAAAGATCATGGAGCAATTACCATGAAGATCGACAACATATCAACTATCAATCTGGCGAAGAACCCGATAGCACATGGTCGAAGTAAGCACATCGAAATAAGATTCTACTATCTTCGAGAGCAGGTAGTAGATGGGAAGATGAATTTAGAACACTGCAGAACTGATAATCAAATTGGAGACATCACGGCGAAGGGTGTGCAGGTCGAAGTATTCAGAAGACTAAAAATCATGATGAATATAGATGGTTTAGACACAATGAATTAGGTGGTGTGTTAAATTGTAATTAATAGTATTGTAACTATGTGTGTTGAAGGGTTTAGAGGTGGATCGAAGCAGGTTGCTCGAAGGAAGTCATTGTCCAATCGAAGAGCTTGTGGATCGAAGCAAGCTGCACATAGACTAGATTTGTTTTAGATTTAGATAGATTTGATTTAAGTCTAAAATAGAATAGATTTGATTTAGTATGAAAATAGGTATTTTGAGCTTTTATAGTTTTGGGCTTAGGGAGCAAGCTAAATCTATAAATAGAGGGAGTAACTCCTAATTTTGTAATTAAGACAATCAAGTCATTCATAGTATTTTGCAGTTGCAAAGTGAATAAGAAAGTTTTTCACCGTTTGTGGGCAGAGAGAAACTCTGCAGAAAATAATTGTCTTCTTTCTTTTCTTTTCTTTTCTCATAATTCATTGTCATTGTGTGGTGATATCAATCTTGTTCATCAAGATTGGTAGAAATTCATCATAGATATTTGGTGGATTTCCAACAAGATATAACTTGTTCTTTGTTAAATCTCAAAATAAATTCTCCATTTCCACATAAATCAGAGCTCTACCGGTTGCCAACACATCTCTTCCTAACAGTAAAGGTGTTTCAGAATCTTTTCCCATATCGAGGATCACAAAATCATCTGGAAACAATAAATCATCTACTCTGACTAACAGGTCTTTTAGAACTCCATAACGATAATTGATTCATCGATCAACTAAGGTAAGTGTAACTTGATATGGCTTTGGTTCTCCATAATAAAGCTTCCTCATCATAGATAGAGGCATCAAGTTGATACTTTCTCATAAATCACAAAGTGTGTGAGAAATCCTTACTGGACCAATAAAACAAGGAATACTAAATATATCTGGATCTGTTAGTTTAAGTGGAATTTTGTAGTAAATAATAAAACTATAGTTTCGTCGTACTTTAGTTTACGCTTCTTGGTTATGAGATTTTTCATGAACTTTGCGTATAACGGAATTTGCTGAAGAGCTTCATAGAATGGGATATTGACCTGTAAGTTTGTAAGCATCTCCATAAACTTCTTAAACTTCCCACTTCCATTTATTTATTTGGTTTCTTCTTTAAGATAAGCTAGAGTGGTTTGACATAATATGATAGCTCTACATAATTTTCATTGAGGATTTGTTTTTTGGTTCTTCTCGAAGTTATCACATATTCATTAATTCAACAACCTTGCAACTCTCATTCTTCATTTTTCTAATTAAATATACATTTAATTTATTTAGATTATTTTATTTTTCTTTTCTGAATTAACTTATATTTCTTTTATATAAAATAATAAAAAATATTTTTTGTAATTAAATATATATTTAATTTATTTTATAACTTTATTATTTTTTTGGTAGAAAATAAAAATTTTCTTTTATAATTATAATATTATTAATTATTTTTTAAATTATTAACTTTTTTATATTAATTCATCTAAACATTTTTCTACTTACTTCAAACATTATTTTTAATCAATTATTTTTACATCTATATTTTATTAAATTAAAAATTAAAATAGTTAACGCATCAAACTTCTTTTTTTACTAACTTATTAAAAATTTAAAATCTTTATAAGCCAATTGAAACCACTCATAAACCAACTCAAATATTGGTCAATTAACTGATTGAACATTGACCGAGCCAACTATTATCGTTAATTGAGTCAACTCGATGATCAATCAACTCTTTGAGTGTTGACCTAACCAACCGATGATTGACGATGACTTATGACCAAATTCAACCGCACTGAAAACTTTTTTATTCTTAATCATTTGAATTTTTTAGACATATCTTCATATACATTCAGGCTAATCCAAGTAGATTAAAACGGGGAAAAGTGACCCCACTTGATTTTTGTAACTAATAATAACCAATTTTAATATACTGATCCCATATAAAATTAGTTATTGTCCTCTCATTTACTTTAAATTTTTGGGAACATAAATCTTGCTATTAACTTTTTTTTTTATTTTATTTTTTAAATGTAAATAAAAATTAAAAAGATATGAGAAGATGAAAAGTTGTATAACTAAGAATTAATTAATACGGTATAATATTATATTGGTTTCAATTCTGTTAGTTGGTTAATTCTTGTTATGTAGTTATTTGGGCTTTTAGCATGTGTATTTGGGTCTGGACATCTTGCCTATATAAAGAGTCATTGTGTTTGTAATATGAGAGAAGCAATAATATATTCAGTTAGATAGTTAGTTACACTTAACCAACTCATAATATTTTCTCTCTCTCTATTCTACTCCTTCTTGTTTTCACAAAATCATATTTCTTGAAACCTTTGTTCCAACAAATTGGTATCAAGAGCTTGTTTGCGATTCAGAGAGAATCTAATGGCAAACGGATCAACAACATCAACACTGTTTCTAGCGAATCTACCGATTTTCAAAGGTGAAAACTATCAACGGTGGGTTGGGTAAATGAAGGTTATTTTGAGATCTCAAGATGTCGTAGAATCTTGAATGATGGAATATCAGAACTTGAAGTAGATGCTACGGAAGCCCAGAAAGCTGCACACAAAGATCAGAGGAAGAAAGATGGAAAGGCATTGTTCTTGGTTCACCAGTGTGTGGATTGTGACATATTCGAGAAGATAACTGAAGAAGAAACAACAAAAGGAGCTTGGGAAAAGTTGAAATCTTTGTATGGTAGAGATGAGAAACTGAAGAAGATGAAATTACAAACACTGAGGAAGTAGTACGAGATGCCTCAGATGAAAGAGGGTGAATCTATTTCTGCATATTTCTCAAGAGTTGTAACGATAACAAACCAGATGAAGGCATGTGGTGAAGCGCTTACGGATCTGCAAAAGATAGAAAAGGTATTGAGATCCTTAATTGCAAATTTCGATTACTTTGTTGTGACAATTGAAGAGGCCAAGAATCTATCTGAGATGAAGTTGGAAGAATTTCAAGCTTCATTGGAGGCTCACGAAATGAGGCTGCTGCAGAGAAACTCAGAAAGAGAGAAGGCAGTTGAACAAGCGTTGTAATCGAGATTCAGCAAGAAAGTTGGAAAAGAGAAGTTGAAGCAGCGAAAGAATCTTGCTAGTGATGAGAATTCAAGCAAGAATACCGATTCAAAAGATGTGGGAAACAAGTATTTTGGGAAGAAAGTTGACACAAAATAGGTGCAATATTACAATTGTCAAGGTTTTGGCCACTATTCTAGAGACTGTCGAAGAAAGAAAGCTGCAAGGTCGAAAGATAGTGATGAAGCTCAATATGCACAAGCTGAAGATAGTGATTCTGATGATATGTTGTTGTTGGTGAACACTCAGCCGACTATTGAGAAAAACAACATGTGGCATATGGATTCAGGATGTAGCAACCACATGACTGACAATAAAAACTGGTTTACCAAGTTAGACGAGTCAGTCGAAAAGGTGATAAAGTTTACAGATGGTTGACATATCAAATAAGGTGGTAAATGAGATATTTCGATTATCAGAAAGGATGGTCGAAAGGCTACTATCACTGAAGTTCTATATATACATTCGATGACAAGTAACTTGATAAGTGTAGGACAATTACTTGTAAAAGGCTTCAATATGAAGTTGGAGAATAATCAGATGAATGTATATAGGGCTGATCAGAGGCTAATAATGAAAGCACCATTGGCGGAGAAGAAAACGTTCAAGGTTGAACTCAATAAATCAGATCACAAATGTCTTGCTTCGACTATAGAAGAAGACAAGAACTGGCTATGGCATCACAGGTATGAACATCTAAACTTCAAGAGTTTATGTATGCTCAATCATAAAAGAATGGTGCTTGGGTTTCCATATGTGAAGGAACCAAAAAAAATATGTGAGGAATGCTGCAAAGCCAAACAGGCCAAAAAGGCGTTCAAACGTGACTTGCCTATAAGATCAAGGCAAAAAGTGGAGTTGGTTCATTCAGATGTGTGTGGACCCTTTAAAGTAAAGTCGAATGGGGGTAACAGGTATTTCCTTACTTTCATTGATGAATTCACCAGACATATGTGGATCTACCTTATTGAAAAGAAAAGTGAGGTATTCACACAGTTCAAGAAGTTCAAGTTGCATGCTGAGAAACAAAGTGGTTGTAAATTGAAGAAGTTAAGAACTGATGGTGGTGGTGAATATACTTCTGCTGAATTTGCTAGATTTTACAATGAGGAAGGTATAAAGCATGGGGTTATTGCACCTTATACGCCTCATCATAATGGCATAGCTGAGAGAAAGAATAGAAGTGTATTGAACATGACGACATGTATGTTAAAATGTAAGAATATGCCTAAGAGATTTTGGGTTGAAGCAACTTCTACAACAGTATACATTCTAAATAGATGCCCAACAAAGAAGATGGTCGAAAAGACACTACATGAGGCTTGGACAGGGTCGAAGCCAAATGTAAGTCATCTTAGAGTTTTTGGATCAATGTGTTTCAGGGATGTACCTGAACAATTGAGAAAGAAGCTGGATAATCATAGTGAAGTCATGGTACTCATAGGTTATCATTCGACGGGTGCATACAAGCTGTATTCACCAATCGAAGATAAACTAGTGATTAGTAGAGATGTTCTTGTAGATGAAAGAAAAGGGTGGGATTAGAGTCGAAGTTCAGTTCGACAAGAATTAGACACAATCACAACTATGTTCGAAGAAGATGAACAGAACGAAGCTTTGACAAGTCGAAATGAAGAACCACTTGTGCAGAATGAAAGAAGATTTACAAGAATAAGAACTAAGTCGACTAGGATAATTAGATATGAGAGGTTTCCAAATCAAGCAATCGATGCAGATGGTGACTTAATCGAAGAAGCCATGATGATGGCTGAAGCAGAACCAATTGATTTGGGTGAAGCCTTGAGCAATTCGAATTGGTGTGAAGCCATGAAACAAGAACTTAGAGCCATTGAGAAGAATAAGACTTGGGAGCTTGTCGAAATAACCAACAAGAAACCACTCGATGTGAAATGTATCTACAAGGTGAAACGAAGGCAAAATGGTGAGATTGCAAAGTATAAGGTAAGACTGGTGGCCAGAGGTTTTCTACAAAAACCTGGTATTGGCTTCGATGAAGTATATGCGCCTGTTGCAAGGATCAAAACAATCAGGATTGTTATTTTGATAGCTGCATGTAGAGGATAGGAAATGCACCAACTTGATGTAAAGTCAACGTTTTTGAATGGTCCATTGGAATAAGAAGTCTACGTTACTCAACCACCAGGTTTCAACATCAAACGGCAAGAGTAGAAAGTTTACAGATTAAGGAAGGCTCTCTATGGCTTGAAGCAAGCTCCTAGAGCTTGTAATAAAAGGATAGATAGCTTCCTAATCAAAGCAGGCTTCAGAAAGTATGTGTCTGAACATGGAGAATATGTAAATGATGTCGAAAGTGTCAACCAAATCATTTTATGTCTCTATGTTGATGACTTACTCATTACAGGAGCATACGAAGCTGAGATGATAAAGGTAAAGTCAAAATTAATGCAAGAATTCGAAATGTCTGATTTAGGGAATCTCTCCTATTTCCTGAGAATGGAATTCAAATACATCGAAGAAGGAGTTTTCTTGCATCAAGCGAAGTATGCTCAAGATATACAGAAGAGGTTCAATATGAGCAACTGTAAGGCAGCTGTTACTCCATTAGAGACTTGAGCAAAGCTGAAAAAGGAATCGAATGATGAATTTGTAAATTCGATCCTTTACAAACAAATCATTGGATCCTTGAGGTATATTTGCAATACTAGGTCAGATATCTACCAAAGTGTAAGATTGTTGATAAGATTTATGGAGAAGCCTCAATAATGTCATCTCATCGCAGTAAAGAGGGTGTTGAGATACATAAAGGGAACTATTGATCATGGTGTTCTGTTACCAAAGAAATCAAAGAACAGCTCAGATGTCGAAGTTTATGGATACACTGACTCAACTTTCAGTGGAGATCAAGACGAAAAGAAGAGTACTGCAGGATACATTTTCATGATCGAAGGAGATCCAATCTCCTGAAGTTCGAGGAAGCAAAACATTATGGCTTTGTCATCATGTGAAGCAGAATATGTGGCTGCATCATATGCTACATGCCAAGCAACATGGATTAAAATGCTACTTGAAGAACTCAGAATAATGGAATCGAAGATGAAGCTGTTTGTTGATAACAAGTCAACTATAAACCTTGTGAATCATCCAGTGTGTCATGGTCGAAGTAATCACATTAAAAGAAGGTATCATCTTTTGAGGGATCAAGTCAACAAAGGGAACCTTGAAATAAAACATTGCAAGACAGAAGTGCAACTAGCTGACATATTCACCAAACCTCTGAAGAAAGTAAGGATCGAAGAGTTAAAGAAAGACATCGAGATGATAAGTCTTGATAACATGAATTAGGGGGGTGTGTTAGTTGGTTAATTCATGTTATGTAGTTATTTGGGCTTTTAGCATGTGTATTTGGGCATGGGCATCTTGCCTATATAAAGGATTATTGTGTTTGTAATATGAGAGCAGTAATAATATATTCAGTTAGATAGTAAGTTACACTTAACTAACTCACAATATTCTCTCTCTCTCTCTCTCTCTCTCTCTCTCTCTCTCTCTCTCTCTCTCTCTCTCTCTCTCCTCTTCTCCTTCTTGTTTTCACATAATCATATTTCTTGAAATCTTTGTTCCAACAAATTCTACTCTTTTTTTGTCTTCTTATTTTTTACACACACTATAATTTCTTTTACTATTTTTTCTTCACAAATTCCTTACTTTTAAATTTTAATTTTTTATCTTTCATCAAAGTTAAGCTAAAAGACAATAATTAAAGTAAGTTTCTCCTTTCATTCTTATTTTTTTCTATATATCATAATATTGTGTTGTGATTTCATATTTGTGTCTCCTATTTTTAATTTTAACCTTATACTTATATTGTATTAGAATCAAGTAGTTTATTATCGTTATATTTTTATGTGTTAGAAATAGAAAATATTTTAAAAGAAGATCAACATTAGATTCTCAACAAGTAAATAAAGTGGAAAATGCACCGACACAACAACTAGAGCCATTTTTGGAAAAAAATATTTTAGATAATCTTTCTATTGATCTTGGAGATAGGAATCAAATGTCATATTACTATCTAAATGATCGAGACCAAATCCGAAGAGCTTATTTACAAAAAGGGCTTTGTAACCGAAAGAGCATAATTTTACACAACGATAATTTGGTATGTCTTTATGTAAGTTAAATCCTAATTGGTTTCTTGAATTTGGTAATCGATTGGAATATAGTGTATCAAAATATGATGTGTTTTGTTTATGTTATTACCTTAAGAGATATGAGATAGGAAAACACAAAGGTTGGGATGCACTTGTGACCGAGAGGTTTTCAATTTGGAAAAATAAAGATAAACTCAACGTCCAAGTTAGAGGTCGTAATAGTGCTCACAATAAAGGTTAAAAAAATGTAATGCAAAAATGAATCAAAATCAACATATTGAAGTTGATCTGACTTAATGATGAAGGAATATATGATTTATTTAACTGCAACAACTAATTGTATTTGACTTTAATTAAAGTTGGGATTGGCATTTCATTGTGATTATGAGTCGGTCAATTCAAAGAATAAAGGTAATTTTCTCAAGATTTTACAATTTATTTGTAATCATAATGAAGAGATTGATAAAGTATTAAAAAATCTCATGGAAATCTCAGATTAGTGTCACCTAACATTCAAAAAGATATTGTGAAAGTTGTTGCTTTTGAGACCATAAAAGTTATTATTGATGATCTTAAGAATGATTTGTTCTCTATTTTAATTGATGAGTCCCGAGATATTTTAGTTAAAGAGAAAATAATTATTTTTTACGTTATATAGACAAGAAAGGGTGTGACATTGAGAGGTTTCTTTATATTGTCTATGATACAAATACAAGTGTTATGTCTTTAAAGTTAACATTAGAGTCATTATTGACAAAGTACAATTTAAGCTTGTCAAGAGTTCGTCAACAATGATATGACGGGGGCAAGTAATATAAAAGAAGAGTTTAATGGTCTCAAAAGTTTGATATTAAAATAAATAAGTGTGAATTCTATGTTAATTTTTTTTCACCAACTCCAATTGGCACTTGCGGCGGTTGTTAAAAAGCATGATGATATTGCTTGATTTGTTATTATAGTTAACAATTTATCTAATGTTAGCACAAATATATTCTTAGAGAAAGTAAAATCGTAAAGTAAGGGAAGTATTAGAGAGTGGAGAAATTTTAACTGGTCTTAGCTTGAATCAAGAAACTACATTAACAAGAGTTAGAGATACACTAGATGGAGATTACATTTCGGTACATTACTAAGGTTGGCTTCTTTGTTCCCTTCTGTGTGTGATGTTCTAGATATGATTTTAAAATATAGCTTTAACACATAGTGTCGCACTGTACGCGAAATGTAGCGGTAAAGATTTGAGACTAAGTCATTAATTGATTTAACTCACACAATAAAGTTGCCACCACACTTTATTGTTTCCAAAGAGAAAAGGGAAAAGAGCGAATAAAACTCAAAATGAAATAGAGATCAAGGTAAGGGGTCGACTATGCAAATGGAAAGTATTAGCACCCTAAATATCTACGGTACTCTGTAGGATCTAATTTGTTTGTTCTAATCAAAAGGTGTGTCATCTAAAGGCTTTCTTGCTAAAAGGAATGAATGAGTGAATATTTTTGTTGGGATAATAGCAAATGGATCCCACAGGAGGGACACTTACTACTTCTCCACTTATTTGTGAAAAATTTTACGAATTTAATCGTAATAAAGTCCAAAAAGGGAAGAAAGAACAAGGTTTGATCTGTACCGCCTTATCCTACCCCAAAAGACTCACTTGCATACGATTCACATCTTTATTTATTAAATGTTTTGAGTTTTGATAAAGAAAAAGAAGTTTGAGAAAAAAGTTGTCTGGCAAAGTTAAGGTTTATTATGAAAGCGGTTAAAGTTTGAAAAATAAGAAGGTTTTGAAATCGATGAGATGGTTTTGAAAATTGAAGAAGAAAGGAAAGGAGATGAAAAAACTATCCTATGTACAAGAAATTAAAAAGATAAGTAAGGTTCAGTCTAACCAAATAGGAAGCCAATACTTAAAATAAAGAAGTCAATACAATATTCCCATCCTTTTGGATTAAGCCACAAGCAACTAAATAAGCCAAGAATATATCAAACCTCAGGTGAAATTAAATCTCAAGTAGAGAATATATCAGGTGAAAAAAATCACAAGCTTAGAATGCATCAGATAAATCCAAGGTATCAGGTAAAATACAATGTGTCATGTAAAGCTCAAAGCATCAAAATATCAGATAAGAATCCCTGCATCGATGACATTCCAAACAAACAGACAAAACTAAAATGTCAGATATATAACCCAAATGCCTCGGATGAAATAAAAAAATCCAAACCAGTAGGTTAAAAATATGTATCAAAATTAAATGAAATATGAAGTAAAGTAACAAAGTATGAAAAGATCAAATAATCAAATGGCAAAACAATTAAATGATTTATACACCAAAATTAATCAATTTTTTTTAACTAAACTAATTTGATCAACATTAATTTAACTAAATAAAATTATTTAACAAAACTAATTATCAATTAAAAAATAATAAAAATAAATAAAATTATTAAAACAAATAAAATATGCTGGAATAAGTAAAAAAAGACGGTGTGAGCTGGAATTTAAGAATTAGGCTTAGTGTATCAGGACTGGGGTGAGGCCTAAGATAAATTTATTCAATTGTTGAATTATAAAAGAGAATTTCTTAATCCATCTTATGTGTTTCTTAAGCACGTAGAATTCTAAATTTATCTCCAGGAATCAGAAATATATTTTTAATACGCACTAAAAATAATCAAAACCGAAAATACATTTTAAATTATACATTTTCTGGCTCGATGAGGGTTGGAATGTGCCCCGAAAATGCATTTCCGGAGGAAATTTTCGGGTTTTCATAGGGTTTTATTCCCTTATATAAGATGCAATAAGAAATTCTCACTATAAAAAAAGAAATGGGTGATGTAAGACCGTTTTTGCGGATTGGGCTTAAGTTATGAATTGGGTAAAGCCCAAACGAAATTGAAACAAAAACCCTAAGGCTAAAAGAGATCAGCCGCTCCAATCCTTCTACTTCTCTTTTCACGCTAACTTCCTTTCTCTATCTTCTCAACCGTTCACTCGCTTCCTCTATTTTTATTCTCACAAATTCAACCTTAGATAACATTGGAATGGATGGATCAGATTGAGAGTTTTGTGTTTGTTTGAAGGCAAGAAAAGTGTCATCAAATTTTGTGTTAGAGGGAAATTTGAATTTGGGATGAATTTGTATTTTTGGATGAAATTTTGATTGAATGAAATTCGGAATTGCCATTCTTGCTGCATACCGTGACTTCTCTCGTGAGTGGTTCCAAGTGAATTGCAATTTAACTTTTCCATCTATTTGTGACAATAAAAACAAATAACAAAAGAATAATAATAGTAATAATAATATTTAAAAAATTGTTAGTGAGACTTAAAAATAACAAAAAGATTAAAAATAAGAAGAAAAAAAATGCAATATAAAAAGACTTAAAACTTGATTTTAGTTTTTAATAGTAATTCAATTTTAAGAATTGAATTAAAATTAAAATCAAATCAAAATTTTATATTGATAAAAAGGAAATAAAATCATGTCATAAATTAGAATTAAAATTGCAATAAAAAGACAATGCAAATGAATTTTTTTTTTGACAGAGAAATTAAAATGATGAATTAAAACAAGAAATATATAAATATGATCGACTTTATGAAAGAAGAAGAATATGTGTATGCGTAAAATTTATGGACGAAAGTTAGGTTGTAACACATAGAAACGAGTTGAAACTCGTCATGTTTTTTAGTACTTTACAATCCTTTGAATTTACTTTTAAATTACTTTTGAGAAATTTTATTTTATCGAGAATTACTAATGATTTGTGTCAAGCACTACAAACAAAATATCAAGATATTGTGAATGCTATGACATATGTTAAAGTATAAAGGAAAGATTACAAAATATGTGAGAAGATGGTTGGTATAATCTACTTGATGAAGTGTCATTGTTTTTCTGAGAAGCATAGTATTGACATTATAAATATGGATAAAACATCTATGTTGCATGGAAAACCAAGACATAATGTTGAAATAGTTTCAAACTTGCATAAATTTCAGTCGAGGTATTTTATCAGGTGATTGATAGATAAGTTCAAGAGCTGAATAACATATTTGCAGAGGTGCACTACTATAAAAAACACATCTAACGTCGGACACAAAATGCGTTTGATGTCGGCTACATAATCGAGGTAAATAAGGGCATCATTAAAGGTTATCCCTCATCATCTCAGATATTAAAACGTCGAGGGTTACATTAACTGCACGTGAGTTCGATTCTCATCCTCGAACTTTTATTATTTTCATAACATGATAGCGCACCCATTATTAACACTCGGTTTTTTGATGAACTGATGTAATATATCAATGTTATTACTTCGGTTTTTTTGGGAAATCGAGGGGTTATAAAAAAAATTTCTACTGTCGTATGTACCTGAATTAAAAAATGCAGAACCAAAGAATACAAAGTAAAGAATACATAATACAGAACCAATGCAACCCCAAAATGGCACATCCATTCGTCAACCTGAAACAAAAATATTCATTGATTACACCATATGCAAACCCAAAATGCCACCCACTTTATAATTTTACCAAAACTAAAACAAATGACTAAGAAACAAAAAAAAAATGATTTACTTACTAATTTTCCCATATGCTCTCTTCATTATCACGACGAATAGTATGCACATTATCTAATTCATTTTCTTCATATGATTGACTTACACGTGTTGCTAAACAAGGAGTCTCATAGTTAAAATTTTGATTTTTATCAGTACTATCAGGAAGATGTTTTCCTTGAAGAACAACTGATCATCTAGTGTTAGATGAATCAGTTACATAAAAATCGTATTTGGCTTGGTTTTCCATGAAGAATGATTCGTTCTTGTAAGTAGCATTTCAAAGATCAACCCTTGTGAATCCTAATTCATCGGTTTCTATACCAGTTTTGCTGTCAATCCATCTACACTTAAATAAAGGAACTTTAAAAGAAACATAGTCAATCTCCAAAATCTCCTCAATGATCCCAAAGAATTCTTTAGATGCTAGTACTGGATTTTCATCTTTGGAGCTAGAAAAGTACATGGATTCAACCACTATTTTGCATGGTACAACAGTCATCCTTTGATTTTGTATAGAATGAATTTTTTATAATATCGTATGCACTCAAAGTAATTACATTAAACTTAGGCAAACATGACAACCATTTGCAATTATCTGATGCACCACTCTCATTAGAAATAATTTCATTAAACCAATCTATGAAAGTTCTATTATGCTTCGTAATCAACCATTTTTCATTCATCTGGGGGTATTTTTTCTTTAAAAGAGCTTTGTGCGCGGTCAAGTAAGAATCAACTTGACTAAGGTTATTCAATATATACAAATATGCTTGAAAAACTACTTATCGACTAAATGTCTTAACATTTAAACCTTGAATACCTCTACCATCATTAAATCCATCATGAAGAGACTTGCAAACTCCTATAAAGTTCGCATCTGACAAATAGTTTGTACAAAACTCAATAGTTTCTTCTGGGATGTACCTTTCTACAATCGAAGCTTCTGGACGGTGATGATTCTTTGTATACCCTTTTAAAATCTTCATGCAACGCTCTACCGGATACATCCACCGCAAATAAACTAGAACCCAAATTCTAATCTTCCTTACTAGATGAACAACTAAGAAAACCATAATGTCAAAGAATGATGGATGGAAAAACATCTCTAACTGGCACAAGATAATTGCAACTCCGTGTCCCAATTAATCTAAATTTCCAGAATCTATAACTTTACTATATATAGAATTGAAGAATAATCAGAATCTGGTTATAAACACCCTTACATTTCTTGGTAAGATGCCACAGATAGCCACTAGTAGAAGCTGTTGCATCAAGACATGACAGCCATGAGATTTTAAGCCAATTAATTTGTGATCATTCTCTGAAACAAGTTTCTTCACATTTGATGAGTACCATTGGGGAACTTTGACACCTTGCGAACAATCGTAGAAACTTTTTTTCTTTTTTAGACAGAGTGTGACATGTTGAGGGAAAATAGGTTGTATTTCCTACTTCTTATGAGGATAATTCTTTCCATATACCTATCACAACCATATTTTTGTGGGATTTCTTAGTATATTTTGTCTTTCCTTTAATGTTGAGATGTGTTCCAATCAAACTATCACATACATTTTCCTCCACGTGTATCACATCAAGACAATATCTTACATCAAGACTATACTAGTATGGAAGATCGAAGAACACCGACGTCTTTTTCCAAGAATTTTTCTCCATGAGATTTTTTTGTTTCTTTCCAAATACAACTTTAATGTGTTGTTGTTTTCTATAAACTTCCTTCCCGGTTAAGGATTTTGGAGCAATACGAAACTCCTGCTCTCCATTGAAAGCCTTGCGCAATCTATGATACAGATGATTAGCTCTTAGAAATCTTTGATGTCCCAGATAAAATGTCTTTTTTCCTTTTGGTAATTGGTGGTGACATGTATTACCTTCACATATAATACACACTTTATGACCATTGACATTGTACCTAGAAAAACTACCGTATACAGGAAAATCATTGATTGTGCAAAACAACATGGCACGCAACTTAAAGTTATCACCTGTATACGCATCATCAACATATTCCTCCCACAAAATTATTAAATCTTTAATTAATGGAAATAAATAAACATCTATGTCGTTTCCTGGTTGTTTTGGACTCGAAATCATCATCGATAGCATCGTATACTTGCACTTCATGCACAATCATGAAGATAGGTTGTAAATTAAGAGAAGTTTAGGCCATGACGTATGGTTAGTACTCATGTTACCAAAAGGGTTCATTCCATCGGTGGAAAGTCTAAGCCTAAGGTTCCTCGATTCAAGGGAAAAATCTAGAAACAATGAATCGATTTTCTTCCATTGCAATTAATCAGCTACATGGCAAATTTTTCCATCACATACTGTTTCATCTACATGCCATCTAGTATTATTTGCATCACTAACATTAGCAAACAATATCTTGAACTTTGTAATTATTGGTAGGTACCACATTACCTTGACAGGAACACCCTTTCTAGTTGATCCATCATTGTCATCAACATCACTGTCCTTCTGTTTGTAGCGCGACACCTCACACCTCGGATACTCCTTCAAGTTTTCAAACTTTTTCCTATATAAGATACAATCATTATGACAAGCATGTATTTTGAAATAATCTAAACCCATTGGACACAATATCTTATTGGCCTCATAAGTACGGTTTGGCAACGTGTTACCTTCAGGAAGCATTTCTTTCAACAATTCTAGCATTTCAATGAAACTTTTATCCGTCCACCCACCTCTTGCCTTAAGATTAAATAGTCTTAACACGGCTGACAATCTTGTAAAATCTTTTCATCTCGGGTACAATGAATCTTCCATGTCTTTTCACGAATTATCTACCATACTAACTTTCTTGAAAGCATCTACTTCAATATCACGAATGATGTCTTATAGATATCAGTCATACATTAATCATCTTCAACTGTTTGTGACAACTCTTTTTTGACCATTCACAATGCCATACCCATTTCGTGTAATTTTGAATAATTCCATCACAGCTACAATGATTGAATATAACATCCTTTGAATATTTATTCGTATTATAGAATTTTATACAAGGACACCAAAAAATCCCATTGTTGTCAGGAAGGTTTTTTCTGCGAAATCAAGAAATAGTTACAATCCATTCTCATACTCGCTGCTTAATCTATTAGGTTTCATCCAACTATAATCTATAATCACATAAAACTTATGAAAATAAAATAACAACAACAACAGTAAAATAATGCACGGAGAACAACAAGAATAACAGTAATGCAGAACAACAAGAATATACCGAGAAGTTCCTTGGAGAAAAAAATATTCTTTCATTGGCTAAGCTCCTTAGAGTAGAAGTGTTCTTTCGTTAGGGTTCGAAAAA
Organism: Vicia faba; assembly: GCA_948472305.1. NCBI lineage: Eukaryota > Viridiplantae > Streptophyta > Magnoliopsida > Fabales > Fabaceae > Vicia > Vicia faba. The sequence continues at coordinate 1,394,915,993 of OX451736.1, read as the reverse complement.
TGAATTAGATGGACATAAAGGGGGAATCAAACATATATAAAAACTTTATCTCGGCTAAACTGAAAAACCGATGTAGAATAGCCGACGTAAAATATATAAAAAAGAGGCATTTTTTTGTTTGCCAAAAGAATAAAAAGTTAGAGAGTTTTTATCTTGGTTTTGAAAATAACCGAGGTAACATATCCGACGTAAAATCTTTAAAACATAATGACGCCTTTTTGGTTCCATATAAAACACTAAATAACAGGAGTTGAGAATCGAACCTCAAAGACTGAGCATTTATTTATGTCGATTTCATTAAAAGATGAGGTAATAAGATTTATTATTATTTTTTAAATAAAACAAAGTGCTCCGTTCACATGTATTTGTTTTTTTTTATAATATTTATTGTGAAAGCTTCGGAGCAAATTACTTATTTGTATAGCTAGTTTAAGTCCATAAAATTCATTTTTTGCATTTGACAAGAAAAATTTGATTAATTTAGCTCAATTTTATCCTTCGAAATTTTCTTCGATAGAGCCTATGGGATTCGACAGTCAACATAAAAACTACATTATGGATGTTTTCTCTAGTGAGAAATTTTTAAATTTACTGAAAATTAGTGATCTTTCGAAAATAATGGTGGAGACTAAAAACACATTGCTTATCCTTTGATGTATTCACTTTTGAAATTGGCCTTACTTTTGCCAGTGGCTATGGCAACTATTGAAAGAAGTTTTCCAGCTATAAATTTTGTGAAGAATAAATTGCGCATTCGTATGGGAGTTGGATTTTTGATGATTGTTTAATAACATAAAAAATGGTATATTTGATAGTGTTGAAAATGAAAAAATCTTACAACACTGTAAAAAAAAAATAAAAACATATAGAGAACAATTATAATCCTTAAATATATGGTTGTCTTCAATTTTTTGATATACATTAGTATTTTGTTATGTAATACTTAATTTTTTTAGATATACATTATTATCATTTTATGTATAATATTTATCTATTTTTGTATGAATATTTACATTAATTGATTTTGATATTTATATTAAAAAAAATTGAACTTGACCCAACTTATTGAAAATTCTGGATCGTCCCTATATACATTGTATAATAGTTTATGCTTAGCCGTTTGAAATTAAACCATAAGCATTGCTATTTTTAAACGACACATTTTATTGAAAATTAATAGAATACCAAATTTCTTAGGTTGTATAAGCATATATTTGCACTTTATCAGCACACTCTAAACCATTACCAAAATTGTCAAAGTCTTTGACAAACCCAAAACTTAAAAAAGCATAGCAATCCACGCAGAAATACTAAATATTCCCTACCCTTAATTGAAAGATTATATTCCCACAAAAAGGGAACTTAGCATTGAGACCAATTGATTGAAAGGAACGAAGAATGGAGACCAATGAAGTTTGATATATTCTAGAGTGGCCGACCCAAATAAGTTGAAAGAAAATTATTTTTTACTCAATGTTGAAAGAAAATTATATATTTTAATAATTTTATGCACAAAAAAGTTTTTTTTGATAAAATAGAATCAATAGATACACCATGGGTTTGCCCCTTCAAAAAGGAATAACTATCAATTCCTCTATAGGTTAGTCATGAATAGTAAAGTCAAATTAAAATATTGGTGATTGATGAGGAAAAGCATCATATTTTTCCACTAAGCAACTTTTCATGCTATAAAATAGAAGCAATGCATAACATATTATAGCAACATAGAGCATGCATTGGTAAATAATGTATAAGTTGATTTATTTATGGTCAAAGAGTCTTTCATGGAGAGGTTGAAAGTGAGATGAAGCCAAGGATGACTTGCCGGCATATTTATTTACTGCAAAACTCGAGACTCGAGAGATTTTTAGGGAGATTTTTAGTTAGGTTAATTTTTTGGCAGGTCATCCTTCGGCTATATTTGACTTTTATCCTTTCACGTAAGACTCTTATGACCTTTTCTCTTATACATTTGATGACAATTACTTTGCATTTGGGACAAATATGGCTTAGATCAAGTAAAGAAAATTTGTGAATTTGATTTAGATAAGTTAAAGTTTCATTCCTCTAACCCCACCTATTTAACATATATGTATTGATCATTTTTCTTATTTCTTATTTTGTTGTGTCTATATGCTCTAAATTTCTAACAATGTTGAGCAACCCATTATTTCTCTCTTATCAATCTTCATTACTTTATTCCTTACTTGATGCGTTGGGTGTTTGATAAGATATATGACATAAGATTTCTTTATATCGATGTAGTTAAAATTTATTCGTCTACGTAAGTAGTTCTGAGATTATTTATGAGAATTTTTAAAACAGTTTATAATATGTAATAAAAAAATTTATTTTTATTTTTGTAAACTCTTCAAGGTAGTGGATAAGCACTCCTTCAATAAATTGCAAATTAATTCTTTATCTAAATAAAACTTTGTGGGGAAGTAGAAAGCTTTAGAGCATTCCCTCTACAACTCTAGGGCTTTTCTAAGTTAATTCATATTGTATAGATGAAGAAGAAAGAAGGAGTCAATATGAACAATGGATGGAAGTTAGATATGGTAACTATACATCTTAAAAGGTGGATTTATTAAGACACTAATATACATTTTTGACCTTATAATTTATAGCTAATAAGTTGTTATGATCACACTAGAATGATAAAAGAAATTGACGCTACTTTATTAATTGAAAACTTCAACTCTAATTATGGAGGAATATAACATAATGATAAAGGAGCTAAATCTTAAAAACAGAAATCGAAGTTCAAAGAGAGAGAGAGAAATAATAACACAATTCAATCCTATGCTTATTCCCTATTATTCTATGCTATATATAGCCCTTGTGCTTAATGTTAGGGTGACGAGTTTTGTTTCTTCTCCTCACTCCTTGATTTGTGCAAGCAGTTACTCTCACACTATGATTTGTGCTTGCAGCTACAACAGTTTCTTCTCCTCTTTGATTATAGCATTAGACCTCATTACAATACCCCTCCTATGAGCTCAACCTTGTCCTCAAGGTTGAAAAGAGGATAGTGGTCTTGCATATCTTTGACATCTTCCCATGTGGTATCTAAACCATGCTTCTATTGAATTTGCACCTGAGGAACGCATTGTTCTCCTTATATCAACACCCTCCAATCGAGCACTACTGCAGGTTGGGCTATGATTCCATTATCTGCAGTGGACAATGGTAATGGAAGATATGGATCTTGAACCTCTCCCTTAAAAGGTTTCAAATGAGATATGTGAAAGACCGGATGGATTCTGGCCGTGTGCGACAGTTTGAGCTTATAAGCAACAACCCCGATTCACTCAATGATAGAAAATGGTACGAAGTATCTTATAGACAATTTGTAATTCTTCTCCTAGTTTTATTCTTATGGTGGGTGTTGTATGTATATTTTACTCTTATTATATGTATAGTTGTTGATCATGGGATTGTATATATGTTTGTTTTATAAATCATTATGAATGTTGTTGTCCTTGATCTTTTTGCTTTATGTTTGGATTCGGGTTGCCATAGAGATATGTCTCACGGATCTTGATTAGTGTCATACTTCAAATTTGCCATATCATTACAATTATATTTAAGTTTCTAATTAAATAAATAAGATTGTGTAGGTCTTATTTTTATGGGGGTTTAAAACAGGAAAAAAGTGTATTGATCTAGAAATGGACCATCAATATCTAATGGCCCATTAAAATTTCTTTCTTTTTCGAGGAGATTGCATTTTTATAGAGAGAGGTGCACGTTATTAAAAAAAACCTTGGGCCATTTCAAAATCAGAGTGGCCCATCTAGGTTGAAAGGGATATAAAACAAATCGCTTTGTTTAAAAGCCCAATATTATGGTCCATTTAGATTTTGAATAAATTTGAGGGTGTATAAGCAACTCTTTTGCTTAAAGGCTCAATATAATTAAATAGGCCCATTTGTGCATAAGAGAGGAGAAGAGATTTTGTTTTTTTAAGATGAGAGGCCCATACAAAGTTTTGACCCATTATAAAATTTCATAGAAGAAGAGGTATGCAAAATGTATGAGAGGGTGAGAGGGTTTGTTGGTTAAATGGACCGGCCTGGTATTAGTATTAAGGCTTGTTTTGAGTAGAAGAATGAGGGGTATGTTTCAAAGGGCCCATAAGCAATCTTTTTTGTTTAGGGCTCAATTAGGAAGCCTGTTCAGTTTCTTGTTTTTGATTTGAGGATGGTTTTCTGTTTCAAATATTATATTATTGAAATTATTGTTACTATTATTATTAACATTACTATATTTTTGTTAATTATTATTATTACTGGGTTTTTCCTTGTTAAACAATATATTTTAAACTTAATTAAAAAAGTGGTGTTTGTTTTTATTTAAGAACAAAAAAACATTAACATTAAAGCCCAAACACATTACCGGTCCATTACTCACAGTCCAATTCAGTTGAGAAAAAATGCATGTTTTAAGTTTGTAAAACATCCATTGTAGACTTAAAGAAAAATAACACATGCTAAAACGAGTACTGTGCAAATCGAAGATCCAAACAGAATCAAAATATTGTTTTTTTCAAATCTTACATTCAATGTTGCAAGAACATAACAAATCAATACAGAACCAATATTGAAACTAAATCGTCCTACTACAGAAACAAAATTAAAGTCTTATGAGAAATTACAAACAAATTAAAATACTTCCTAATTCCCTAATCCAAACTACAGACAAATTAATCTATTTCGTAATCTGTAAATCCCCTAAAACACTATAAAAACATAAACTTTACATAAGAGAGGGATGGGAATTTGAGAGAGGAATTGTTACTGAAGAAGAAAGTTAGAGGATATTCTTTCGTTACAAAAGAGCTTGATCCAATTGCACCGCCGTTAGCTCGCGAATCATCTGCTCTAGCCTAGGGTTTCAATATGAAACCCTAGCTCCCTTTGAAGCGCCTCCGTACCTCCGTACCTCCGACATCATAACCATCCTCTGTACCTGTCATACACAAGGTGTGAAGATCAGGAATCAGATCGGACCAAAAGGAAATAAAAAAAAATATCGAGGTTCATCGTGATGAGGTAACTGCTTAGCTTAAATTTTCGGTTGTTGTGTTGATTTGGGGATAAGGGTTATGTTTGGGGTTGGAATTTGAGGAAGCCGCCGCCGATGGGAGGTTGTGGAAGCGGCGGTGGATTAGGGTTTGATCGTTTCAGTGAGAGAAGAGAGATGAGAGAGAGAGAGAAACAAGGGACGAAAGGAGAGAGGGAGGAACAAATAGAAATGAAAAAATGGTTTTGTAAAAAATAATATATTCTGTCAAACAATCCCATATGTGGAATCTCATATTTATTACCGCGCACCCTCAATCGTAGCCGTCTGATCATCATCATATGTCACCAACACGCGTACTCACAGTAGTACCGTGCGACCACACACACAGAGTCCTAACGGACTCCCAACCCTTTTGGGCCTGGCCCATATCCAAATGCACCCCCTTTGTTTTTGTTTTACTAATCAGCACAAAAAAAACATACCCCTAGGTCAAATGGGCCAAGTCCAAAATCTGGACTTGGGCCCCACTCCTTACACACCTCTATTTTTACTGTCTAGTTCTAAAATGCAACCTCCTGTCTTTTGGGCTTGAATTCAATATCTGAATTCAGGCCCATGCTGTTAGCACCTCCCTGTTTTGCTCCTAAACTAAATTTGCATCCCCTTGCGTTTTAATTACTTTTTTTATAACTATTTTTATTTTCATATTTTTATGTTTTTATATATTTATAAATTATATTATACTAATTATTACTATTATTAAATCAAATATTTATTTTTTTCTAAAACTCATTAAATATTCTATTTATTTATTTGCATACATTAATGAAACATTTTTTTGCAAGTAATACATTAAAACATTTAACCAACAATAAATTATTTTTTATAATTAAATTAAGTCCAACAATTAATTTTCGAAAAAGGATTACGAAACATATTTTAATTAATTGTGCACTTTATCTAAATATCTCTGTTATTCACACACCTAGGCTAAGTATGCGGGAAATTCAAATATCTTCGTAATCCATAAAAAACACAAACTCATGCAAACTATGAATTGAGACTCTGATTCCTCATAAGAGGATACGTGGGCATACAATAAAAATCATGGCAAGTTTCCCTAATAAAACATTAAAATCCTATTTTCCTAAAGATTAATTCTAAACCTAGTATCCTTGGGAACAAGGTAGATGAGGGGTGCTAACATCTTCCCTTCGTCTAGAACCGAGTCCAAAAACCTAGAATATCTGATTTTTTGGGTTAATCTTTATATTCCCTTCCTTAGGATAAAAATTAAGAGTGGTGACTCTTATTTCAAAATCTAGTTACAATAGTTGACGACTCTGCTAGGGACTCAACCCTAGGTTTAAAAGTCTTACCTTTTAGTTTTAGGGTTTTTCTTAATTTTAAGGTTTTAATATTTATTTATTTAATTATTCATTTATTTTTTCTTATTGTATTTGATCATGTTACTATATCTGTGGTGAGATTTAAATTTTGCAAAAAAATATTTCAAATAAAAACTTAGAAATAAGGTTCCTCTATTAGCCAAGGGGTTATATCAGCCCTATGAGTTTATGTGACGACTTCGCCTAGAGTCGGTGGAATTCCGCAGAAGGAATACCTCTCAAGAGACATCCTCTCGGGAAGTAGGACTTTGGAATGAAACCTATGACTCTTTGTACAACCTTTAAACCAAAATCTCATGATGAGACATTTTTTGACCTAGAGACGAAAATTTCAGTGTATAATAAGGCTCCACTTAAGGGAGGCCCTTGTGCCTTTCCCTCTAGTGTTATTCATGATACCCTTAAGGAAACCACCTTATGGGGAGGGTATAATATCCGTAGGCCAAAACTAGGAGCCTACCTGCTAAGGGTACCATTCATTAAATCCCATCACTAAGCCCTACATTCATGTATTCATACATTTTTGCATTTCATATATTCATTATTCTCTATTTTATTTTGTTTGTCTTATTCAGAGTTAAAAAATAATAATATATAATAGTTAAAGGTTTTGGTGAGTGTCTTAAAGATGAACACCAAAGGGAAATAACTTGTCCGCATCAATGCCATCACGCCAGACGTGACAAAAATTAAGGCTATAAAAGAAATATTATCTGAAAGGGTTCTGAAAATGTTCACTCGTCGCTATGGAGATATCCTTGACTTGACCAAAGTAGAAGTACAATTGGATGTTGTTTCTGCTCTAATTCGTTCTACGACCCTCCGCTGAGATGCTTCACCTATCAAGACTTCCAGCTAGCACCAACTCTGGAAGAATTTGATAGAATTCTAAACTTTTCTAAAGAGAAGGCTTATGCGGGTATCAGACAAACTATCGACATCAAAATCTTGGCAAAAGGCTTAAGGACCCCTTATCCCTAATTATCTCTTAATTACAAGAAAGAAGGAGACATACGAGGGATTAAGAGATGCTACTTAGAAACTAAGGCATTTGATCTTGCTAATAACAAAGAATGAGAGTCTTGTGTTGATTGTCTAGCACTGCTTGTATTCGATGTAATCTTATTTCCACGGACTTTAGAATATATTGACCCTGCGGCTATTAGCGTGTTTTGGGGTGCAAAAACTTTTAATGTGGATCTAACTCCCGCTCTTCTTGTTGACATCTATTATACAATTCATATGCGGTACGAAAAAAGAAAAGGGACTCTAAATTGTTGTATTTCACTGTTGTATTCCTGGTTTATGACTCATCTTTAAAAGGAAGATTACATGATTCCAAATCTGACAAGGTATGAGTGACCTCAGAAAGTGACAAAGCAGTACCGTGGAGTTATGATTCAACTGTTTATGTCAATGGCTTAAAACAATAATGTGAGCCATCATCAAGCCAAGGACCTGCAATCTCAAATATAGTAGGGACATGAGGCATGACCCGAAGTGGTCGAGTGTTTGGATTTGAAACACCAAAGAAGAATGATAATGTGGTGAAGAATAAAAATGACACGTTGTTGAAAGATAAAGGGAAAGAAGTAGTATAGGTAAATCAATAACCTCATAGTAAAAACTTTACTGATCAAGAGGTAGACAAATTTATGAAGATAATCAAGTGAAGTGATTATAGGGTGGTGGATTAGTTTTACCAAACCATAGCCAAAATTTCTATACTCTCGTTACTCATTAATTCATAGGCGCATCTAGATTCACTGATGAAATTTTTAAGTTATGCTCATATCACATAAGAGATTACTGTGAACCAAATTTACAATGTTGTATCAAATCTGACATCTGGATCATATCTGGGTTTTAACGACAGTGAGTTACCTCCACAAGGCCGAGCTCACAATAAAGTGTTGCACATCTTGATTCAGATAGGTACTACAAGCCTGTCCAGGGTACTTGCCGATACCGGCTTTTCCCTTGATATATTACCAAAATCTAGTTTAATGAGGTTAACACTAGATGATGTTGTGATAAGACCGAGTTCCACGATAGTTAAAGCTTTCGACGGTTCTTAGAGTACGGTATTCGGAGAAGTAGACCTTCCTGTTAAGATCGGCCCACATATGTTCTATATCACTTTTCAAGTCATGAATATAGAACCAACATATACATGTTTACTTGGACGACCTTGGATTCATGCAGTAGGGGCAGTCACTTCAAATTTACATCAGAAACTGAAGTTCTTTATTGAAGGAAGATTGGTCATAACCGATCGTGAAAAAGATATCTTTGTAAGTCACATTGAATCATACATGTAGATCAATGCTGATGAAGACTGTATAGCCACACCGTTTCAAGTCCTACAGGTTGCCTCAATGGTAACCTTACCAGTGGAAAAAATCGAGAAACCTATTGTGACTTCTTAGAGAGACTTACAAATAGAAGTGAAGAGTGGTACCATGAAAGGTTGGGGAAAGCTCCCAGAAATACCTGAGAAAAAGAATCACTTTGGTTTGGGTAACGAATCATCAAAGGCTACTCTGAAAGGCAAAGCAAGGTTTCCTCCAATCCAGAAAACCTTTGTCAGCAAGGGAGAAGAGCATGGTAGACAAGTGGCAATGATATCCAACAAGAACAACATTTAAAGAGTATCTGACTTCATCCGTGAATGTGCCTCATGCGAAGAACTCAAGAACTGGACAGCTGTGGAGATTCCTAAGATCTTTTTTCTAAAGTAATTTTCCTTATTTTTGAAAGAACCTATGTCGAGCCCGAGGCATAGGGGTTTCCTGTAAGGGTCCCCCATTTGTTTCATACAATATTCACGATTAATAAAAATTATATTTCGTATTAAATTAAGATCCCTATTTTTCTTTTGCATTTATATCTCATATTTAAAAATGGCAATACTTTTCTTCATATGCATTTTCCAAATTCACATACTAAAAAACTGCACCAAAACATGATAAATGTGCAGATCCATGCCCAAAATCACCAATAATATTACCGTTGCTATCCGATATAATTTTGATGCACCCATCAACCAATCTGAAGAGGAAGATGATGAAGATCTTAAACTTTCCGGAGAATTGGCGAGAGAGATAGAGAAAAAAGCTGACAATATATAACCATACTAAGAATCTATTGAGACCATTAACCTCGACATAGAGGAAGACCCAAAAGAGATCAAGCTAGGGGGAACATTGGAGAAAAGAGTCAAAGAAAGGATGATCGAGTTGTTACATAAATACATGGATATATTCTCCTGGTCTTACAAAGATATGCCAGGATTAGATACAGACATTGTGGTGCACATGCTATCTCTTAAGGAAGGTTACTCTCCAGTCAGGAAGAAGCTCAGGAGAACTCATCCAAACATGTCCAACAAAATTCGAGAAGAGGTCCTTAAACAATTTGACGCAGGGTTCTTAGCGGTGGTAGATTATCAACCTTGGATAGCTAACATCGTGCCAATACCTAAGAAAGATGGTAAAGTACGCATGTGTACAGATTATCGGGATCTATATAAAGCAAGTCCTAAAGACGATTTCCTGATACCTCAAATAGATGTTTTAATGGACAATATAACTCAAGCTTCGGTATACTCATTCATGGACGCTTTCTCAGGCTATAATCAAATCAAAATGGAACCTGAAGATATGGAAAAGAATACCTTCATGACACATTGTGGCACTTTATGCTATAAGGTAATGTCGTTTGGTCTGAAGAATGCAAGGGAAACCTATCAACGGGAAATGGTCAAACTACTCCATGATATGATTCACAAAGAAGTTGAGGTGTATGTAGATGATATGTTTTCCAAACCCCATATAGAGGAGGATCAAATCATACATTTACAAAATTATTCGATCGTCTGCGAAGGTTCAAACTAAGGTTGAATCCAAACAAATGTACATTTGGTGTCAGATCAGGAAAGTTACCAGGTTTCATTGTAAGTCAGCATGGTATTGAGGTAGACCCCGATAAGGTAAAAGCCATACAAGAAATGCCAGCACTAAGGACAAAGAAAGAGGTTCATGGTTTCTTAGGATGATTGAACTATATTTCAAGGTTCATATCACACCTAATTGCTACGTACGAGCCCATATTCAAATTACTGCGAAAAATCAGACGGTGGTATGGAATGATGATTTCCAGATAGCTTTCGAGACAATAAAGCAATATTTACAAGAGCCACTAATCTTAATGCCACCAGTTCCTAGAAGACCACTCATCATGTATCTGACAGTATTGGAAGGATCGATGGGATGTGTATTGGGGCAACATGACGAAACAAGTAGAAAAGAGCATGCGATCTACTATCTCAGCAAGAAATTCACTGATTGTGAAACCACGTACTCACTTCTCAGGAAAACTTATTGTGCATTGGCTTGGGCTACTAAAAGATTGAGGCAATACATGTTAACGCAAACCAGGTGGTTAATATCAAGAATGGATCCTTTAAAGTATGTGTTCGAAAAACAGCTCTTACAGGGAGGATTGCCGAATGGAAGATGTTACTATCAGAGTACGAAATCCAATATATTACTCAAAAGGCCATCAAGGGTAGTGTACTAGCTGATCCCATAGCTCACCATTTGTTTCCAGAATATTAACCAATGAAGTTCGACTGTCCAGATGAAGATGTTATTGTTATAGTTGACTACGAAATACCAGGGCCCCGACGAAGGACCTGAACCAGGGGCACATTGGACCCTCATGTTCGACGAAGCTTCAAATGCACTGGGGCATGGCATCAAGGTAGTTTTGACTTCTCCGAAGAATTATCACAAACCTTATACTGCAAGGTTATGTTTTGACTGCACCAACAATATCACATAGTATAAAGCTTGTATCCTGGGTCTAAAGGCTACCATTGATCTAAGAATCAAACATCTCGAAGTATTTAGAGACTCCGCGCTAGTCATATACCAAGTCAACAGAGAACGAGACACTAAGCATCCCAAATTGATTCCATATCGGGATCATGTTTTAAATCTAGCTACAGAATTCACTGAGATTACCTTCAGTCACATCCCACGAGAAGAAAATCAGATGGCACACACCTTGGCAACTCAATCAGCCATGTTCAAGGTGACTTGGAGAAACCACGAACTGCGCATTACAACCAGACATTTTAAAGAGCATGCACATTGCCTTGCTATTGAAGAGGCACCGGATAAAAAGCCCTAGTTCTATGACATTAAGAAGTACCTTAAAAAACAAGAGTATCCAGAAAATGCCTCTATCATTGATAAACAAACTCTGCGAAGGCTAACCTCAAAATTCTTTATGAGTGGTGATGTCTTATATAAAAGAAACTATGATATGGTGCTACTCAGGTGTGTGGAGAAACAAGAAGCATATACGCTTGTGAGAGAAATCCACGAAGGCACTTTTGGGACTCATATAAATGGGCATGCCATGGCTAGAAAAATCATGCGAGTGAGTTATTATTGGTTAACAATGGAAGCCCATTGCTATCATTATTCAAAAACATGTCACAAGTTCCAAATTTACGCCAACAAAATGAGTGTGCCACCTACTCCTCTGAATATCATGAGCTCTCCTTGGCCGTTTTTGATGTGGGGAATTGATAAGATAGGTATGATCGAACTAAAAGCATCCAACGGACACCGATTCTTACTAGTTGCCATTGATTACTTCACCAAATGGGTAGAAGGGACATCCTACCAGAATGTGACAAGTCAAGTAGTTACTCGATTCATCAAGTAAAATCTCATATGCAGATGTGGGATTCCGAATAGGATCATAATAGACAACGGATCTAATCTGAACAATAAAATGATGAAGGAGTTATGCGATGATTTCAAGATCAAGCATCATAATTCCTCACCATATCGACCCAAGATGAACGGGGCCGTTGAAGCTGCCAACAAAAATATCAAGAATATCATTCAAAAAATGGTAAAGACATACACATATTGGCACAAAATGCTTCCCTTTGCTCTACATGACTATCGTACCTCCGTACGTATATCAACAGGTGCAACTCCTTTCTCTCTAGTATATGGCGTGAAGGCAGTACTCCCAGTTAAAATAGAGATTCCATCACTATGATTTTTAATGGAAATAAAGCTTGAAGAAGCTGAGTGGCTTCAGACGTGACTCGATCAACTCAACCTTATTAAAGAGAAACACTTGACAGCTTTATGCCACGGTCAATTATATAAGAAGCGGATGAAGAAAGCCTTCGACAAGAAAGTCCGCCCTTTAGTATTCAAAGAAGGGGATTTGATGCTCAAGAAGATTATTCTATCTCGCCTTGATTCATGTGGTAAATGGACACCTAATTATGAAGGTCCATATGTAGTAAAAACAACATTCTCTGGTGGTGGTCTCATCCTCGCAACAATGGATGGGGAAGAACTACCGCATCCATAAAATTTAGACTTAGTAAAAAAAAAATACTATTTATAAGAAAGCTCGGTAAGTTCGAACCTTAAATAGGCGACTTAGGAAAAAAGGAGTGTCCTGGTGGATTGAAAACCCGAAAGGGCGATCCAAGCAAAAATTAGGAACATACACAAAAAAATTATCCCGATGGATTGAAAACCCGAAAGGGCGATCCAGGCAAAAATTAGGGATCTTATTCAAAAGAAATATAGAACAAAAAGACTGTGATCTAAGAACCGCGACTACAAACCACGAAGGAAGAGTTGGATCCAAATCATTCAACTTCGAAGCAAAGAAGACTGGAGCTATCAAGAGAACATTGGGGAAACAACAGTAACAATTATCATTTTCATTTCCATTTACACTTTTAAAACTTTCTATAATTACATCTTTTAAGAAATTACATCTTGTATTCTCTCCTATTATATCAATAAAACATTTACATTTTCCATCTTGCAAATTGTGTTTTTTTCTTATCAGACTTGTTTGGAACATACTACAATTATTTCTTGTGAATACTACATTGAAAATATTTTGGGGATTTGACAAATAAAAGCACTAGATAAAAACATCAAAAAGTGTTTTGGTTAGAAAAACATTAAAAAAATTCGTGCATGCGTCCCCGTCCACGCCTATGTCTACGTTCACGCCTATGTCTACGCCTACGCCTATGATACAAATATCAAGATCTTGAGAATACTTTTCACCATGTTCAAATCAATTCAAATATACCACAAAGGTGCAACATACAACGTAGGGGAGTTGATAATACAAAGCCAATGGTTTAAAAGGAGAGGATATCGAAAATATTTATTCATAGCATTTTTAGGGCATACATGCATATTCAGTACATATGTAAAAATTTGGGGCATATATAGACACTCAATGCATATCACTTTAGGTTCATATCAATCTAAGACATCATGCATATACGTCATACATGACAATTTTCCAAATATACTTTGGGCGGAACCAATATCTTTGGACCCTCCATCAAATTATTACCTTGGTTGAGAACATACACAACCGGTAAAAACCAAATCCCATCTCTAATTTAGCTATCTAAGACTCGATCATCAAAGACAGTTTTTTTTTACGACACAACTCATCGCGTCAGTCTCCATGCAACAATGTGTTTCCTCCGTTGCAATATAGCTCATTGCGTCAGGCTCCATGCAACAATGTGCAAAATTTGCAATATAACTCATTGCACCAGTCTCCATGCATCGTTGTATTTCCTCATCTTTGGTATAATTCATTGCCTCATTCTCCATGCAGCAATGTGTGAAATTCACGATATAACTCATTGCATCAGTCTTCATGCAACAATGTGTTTCCTTATCTGCGATATAACTTATTGCCCAAGTCTCCATACAACAATGTGTGAAATTCATGATATGACTCATTGCCTTAGTCTCCATGCAACAGTGTAGTTATCAAGATTTTCCAATTATCTATCCCCTAGGTTGTGATAGATATGCGAATAAATCTGCGTAATCCATTGCATTAGTCTCCATGAAGCAATGATATTATCAAGCTTTTTCTGTGATATAGCCCATTGCCTCAGTCTCCATGCGACAATGTTATTATCAAGTTTTTTCTGCAATATAATTTATTACATCAGTCTCTAGGAAATAATGCATTATCATACTTTGTTTTATTCATCCCCTAGGTTGCGATGAATAAACAAAATCAAATCAAAACTTGCTATATTAGTCTCCAAGCATTAGTAAGACAACTTTACAAAACTTGTATTATGTTACCTCCTAGGTTATGGTAAATATGAAAACGATATCTTCTTAGATACTGACGGGTTATCTGCATCGTCATATCTAAGTCAAATCAAGTTTGGTTCAAACATTGGTTAGATGATACATACAGCTGGAAGATCGTTTAAATGCTATGGATATCTAGAGAGTGCCTGAATTGGATTTTGAAGAGCTGGGTTTAGTCTCAGGAGTTGTTATTCCTCACAAATTCAAGGTCTCTACTTTTGCAAAGTATTACGGTGTTTCTTGTACTAAGCTTTATTTGAGGTCTTATGTCCGGAAGATCCAACCACACACTGCCGAAAGGAAGTTATGGGTGCATTTATTTCAAGAGAGCCTATCTGGGACACAATTGGAATGGTTCCATCAACTGGAAAGAACCAATATCCCTATTTGGGAAGATTTTTCTACTACTTTCTACAAACAATACCAATACAATACTGATCTTGCGCCAACCCGTGTGCAATTACAGAGTATGACTATGGGTTCATACGAAGGATTTAAAGAGTACGCCCATAAATGGAGAGATTTAGCAGGAAGAGTTCAACCACCTTTGTCTGATAGGGAGTTGGTTAACATGTTTATGGGAACTTTGACAAGTCCTTTCTTTAATCATCTGATCGGAAGCTCTTTAGCCAGATTCACCGAGTTGATATTAACAAGGGAGCATGTAAAAGGTGGAATCAGAAGTGGAAAATTTAGGTAGCTGCATCTTCGAGTACTATAAAGAAGACATTTAACAGAAAAAAATGAAGCTAATATTGTGTATGGCCAGAAGGGTCGTGGTAGAAGTAACCGCAACTAATCTATAGAGGTAGTACTAATTTCTAATCCCACACCAACGTAACATCAATAAAGCAATCAGCGTAGGTCAGACGCACCCAGGATATAATTCACCAAGATCAACATGCCATTGTCTTAGGCATTGTAACATCTGTTGAAGGCGGAACTGATTACGTTAAGAGATCCTCCTCAAAATCCCAACACCTCCTCTCCTCAGTACAATCCTAATGTAAGATGTTTCTATCATTCCAATAGTCCTGAACATGACACAAATAAGTGTTGGGCTTTGAAAAACAAGGTTCAAGACATGATTGACGCTAAGGAAATTGAGTTTGATCCTCTAGAGACTCCCAATGTGATTACTGGACCCATGCTAAAGCACGACAAGGGAATTAATGCTATCAAAGATGTTTCTTATGTTTCCATTGTAAGTGACTTGATTACTCCCCTAATAACTATTAAGAAGAATTTGTTGCGAGCCGATTTATTTCTGGGTTGCATTGAAAGATGTTACTGCTGCACATCCCAAACCAATGGCTGCAAACTGCTGAAAGAAGGTATTCAGGGTCTGATAGATAACCATATAATTCTAGTTGAGAAGATTCCTTTTATGGAGAATTTGTTTCAAGACTTGGAGCTTGAAGACGTGTCTGTAATTTATGGAACTCCTGTAAGGATCACTTCCAAGGGGCCCGTGAAGATTATGGCCGAAACTAGAGTTGCTCCTCTGATTATTATTGCGTCTGGACAAATTCCATATTCCTCTGACAAGGCTATCCCCTGGAATTATGGAGCTGATGTTTACTACCATGGTGTCAAGCAGGAACCATTGGTTGTCAAAAGTGAAGATGCTGAAGTTACTGATCCCAATGTTGACAATATTGCTGGGACCAGTAAGGTTACTAGAAGTGGAAGGATTTTCTCTCCAGAGATCTCTCCAAAGACTGTTGCTACACCAATTCGTGTTACTGCTACTGAGTCAGCTACTGAGACTCGGGGTAAAGAACAGATCACTGAGTCTTCCTAGGCTGGGGCACCTGAACAAGTTACCACTGAAGATACCTTCAGGAAAGAGATGGAGGAGGTACTAAAAGTAATCCAGAAAAGTGACTACAAGATTATTCAACAGCTGGGGAAGACTCCCTCCAAGATATACATGTTATCCATGTTGTTGTGCTCTGAAGCCCATGCTTAGGCTTTGGTGAAGTCCTTGAAATCTGTGTATGTACCGCAAGAAATCTTTGATGATCAATTTGAAAATTCTGTTTCTAGCCTGACGATTGATAACAGGTTAGGATTTTCTAATGCCGAATTGACTCCTGAAGGAAGAAACCATAACAAGGCCCTATATCTCTTCATTGAATGCAGGGGCACTACCTTAGCTCATGTGTTAGTTGACATATATTCTTCATTGAATGTTTTGCCTAAGGGTGCTATGGAAAGGCTCAATTATGAAAGGGTTATGCTAAAACCCAGTGACATTATGGTCAGAGCCTTTGATGGTTCAAAGAGGATGGTTCACAGAGAGGTGGATCTTCCGATCAAAGTAGGTTCTTAGGTCTTAGACTCTACCTTCTATGTGATGGAAATTCGCCCGACTTATTCCTGTTTACTTGGACGCCCTTGGATTCATGGGGCAGGCACCATTACTTCCACTTTCATCAAAAGTTGAAATATCTCATGAAAGGAAAGATTGTTACGGTATATGGTGAAGAATAATACATGGTGAGTCACTTGAATTCCTTCAAGTATGTTGATATGGGCATATAATTCATCAAACTCCATACAATACCTTTGAGGTTATTCCTCAGAATTACTAAAGACGTTTATGCTTTTTCCAAGGTTACCAGGGTTCAGCCCAAAATGGCTTCTCTGAAAGATGCTAGAGCTGTGGTAGAAGAAGATGGTTGCACTACTTGAGGTAAACATCCCGAAATTTCTTACAAGTTTGATAAATTTGGTTTAGGTTTCACTGCAGAGGCTTAGTGGGATGTTCTTCGTGCTCGTGCTGGAAGACCACCATTCCACATCAACAATAATGGAGTCAATGCGGTAGAAGATGCTGATAGTGACTACGACTTAGACAGTTGGGTTTTTCCTACCACCGACAACAGGCTCAACAATTGGAAGACTGGAGACATTATACCAATCTCCTTTAGTCAAGAGTAAATACGATTTTCTATTTTCTTACTTTCAAGTTTTGGTTATGTAATTTTAAAACAATAACTTTAATCCTTGTGCCTTACCCGTGGTACAACAGTCCACTTGTTAGGGTTGTCATTATTATTTAGCATATTTTCATTTAATAAATCATTGGACGTTTGCATTAAAATTTTCTGCTCATTATCTTTATTTTGCTTTATTACTTTAAAAATAGCTACGTGTTCTTACACACACCCACACAACAAATTACAGATTCATATCCACCCTGGATCCCATTGATAACAATTCTTCTATTGCAAACTATGACTTCAAAAATAAAATCTACCAAGCCAAGGACGAAGGTGAGGAAGGTTGTGAAGTACCTGTAGAGATTTCTAGGTTGTTAATGCAGAAAGAAAGAGCCATACAACCACATGAAGAGCCAGTCGGGGTTGTGAACTTGGGTACTGAAGAAGACATGAAAGAAGTCAAGATAGGTGCCAACCTAGAAGGCAGTGTCAAAAAGAGATTAATCTAGATGTTGTGTGACTATGTTGAGATCTTTTCTTGGTCGTACAAATATATTCCAGGGCTTGATACTTCCATTTTGGTTCACCGTCTACCGATGAAAGAAGGTTGTTCTCCAATAAAACAAAAGGTTCGTCGTATACGTCCTGAGATGTCTGAAAAGATCAAAGTTGAGGTTATGAAACAGTTAAATGCAGGTTTCTTAGTTGTTATGTCATATCCTGAGAAGATCAAGGAGTACCTCCAAGAACCCCTATGATCAGTGGATTTAGAACTGACTGTTTTTTAAGGCTGGTTCGCGAAATGTCGCGGTAAGCAAGAGTCGCCACCGTCTTTTATTTTCTCCAACATGGATAGGACAAAAGCACAGCAAAATTCCTTATGAGATAGTTTCTCGGTTCGGGAGGTAGATTTATAGAAAGGGAAGGTGTTAGCACCCTTTCTATCCATGGTTATCCATGGGCTCTTAGATACTTGCTCATTGTGTTTTCAAAATGTTTGCTTTTCAATTGTGAGTGGGTTTTGAAAAAGTTTCTTTGAAAGTTTCTGAATAACTCTTGTATCAGTCCTCAAGAGTGTTTGAAAAATTGTTTTGAAAGCTTTTTTGAAAGTGTCGGTGTGAAAAGATTTTTTGATTTGTTTTTGAATAGAGCAAGTATCTATGAGTCATCTACCTACCCTAAGGAATTAGGTTGTGTAAATGTCCTTAAGGTAGTGCCATCCCACCATTGAGAGGTAGGTAGCACCACCGTTGGAGGTGTTCGGGTCAATTCGAGTGTAGGGACAGTGTGGTCACCGAAGCAACAATTAGGACACCTTAGAAGCTACCCTTATGTCCTTGATCCTTTTTTATTCCGAGGCAACCGTTTCGAGGCAACTATTCCGAGGCAACCATTTCAAGGCAACTTGTTTTGAGGCAACTGGATCATGGACATAAGGACTTACTAAGACGTCCCATACTTGACGACCACGTTTCGAAGGCAACATGTGAGGCGTACCCTAAGAGTGGTGTGTGAATTTGTGTGTTGTTTTCAGTTTAGCAATTATCTTTGATCATGGCATTTGTGAGCTACGCTGTTTTTAATTAGCCATACATTCTTTCATACAAAGTTAGAATTTTAGAGTGCGGAAATTTAAATGCGGAAAGATAAATCCTACGCTATTACAAGGCACGGGTCTATACATCGCCAAAATACAAAGACCCGTTTTAATAAAAATGCGGAAAGTAAAAAGACCTAATTACTATTACAAGCCTTGAGCAGTTACATAATATTTAAAAAAAGAAAATAAGAATAACGTGCGAAAGAATAAAAGTTGGGACGTCCGAGGGTTTTGACCCTTTTGAAATTAAATTGAAATTAAAGTCTAATTATTATTTAATTAAAGAAAGGAAGGAAAATAATTTTTTTTTATGTTTTTGGTTTTTTAATGAAATAAAGAAAATTAAAATCAAGAGAAACCCTAATTCTAAGTTATTTTTAATTATTAAAGAAAATATACAAGTTAACCTAATTTACTAATTAATCATTTACATATTTATTTACAAAAATAATAATTAATAATAATAATAAATAATGAGGGAAAATTTAATTAAGAAAAAGGATAAAATGTCAAAAACCTAATTCTAGGTATTTTTTATTTATTAAGAAAAGATTAAAGTTTAAAACCTAATTTAACTAAGTTAATTGTTAAAGTTTATTTACAAAGAATAAATTAGTAATGAATTAATAATAATTAAATATATTGCATTTTTTGATTTCTGATTTTTATATCATGAAAATTATTTGGGTGAATTAATGAAAACAATTAAAAACAATTAAAAGAATTAGGAAAGAAAATCAAATAAAATAAAAAAGAAAGTGCAAACCAAAGGGGGTTTTCAGACCCAAAGGGAGGTGTTTTTGGAGTAATCTTGGCCCACTTGCATAGAGCCTCGTTGACTCTTAGGAATCACATGCTTGATGGTTGACCCAGGCGTATGATGGTCCTCCTTCTGTGGCCACTAGATTGATCTCAAGTCCGCTTGGCAGGCACATGCATGAGCGTGCATGGTAGAACGTTGGATGGAAACTGCATGGGAATATATTAAGACAAAAATTATTGAACATATGGGGGGACCTGGGAATCGAACCCAGGTCCCAACGCTGGAAGGACACGTTGCCAGCCAACTGAGCTATTGCGTTTCTTTATTAACATAATGGAGAGTAATTATTAAAAAAAAAAACAAGCGTTAGTGGTATGAACAACAGATTCACGCGCCAAATTTGAATGCTCCTATCA
Source organism: Vicia faba (assembly GCA_948472305.1). Lineage (NCBI taxonomy): Eukaryota > Viridiplantae > Streptophyta > Magnoliopsida > Fabales > Fabaceae > Vicia > Vicia faba. The sequence goes on along the minus strand of OX451736.1, from coordinate 1,394,895,631 downwards.
TGTGATGACACGCTAGCTTCTTCTTCATCTTTGTACCTGCAATATAAACAAATAGCGGGGGTTTTAAACCCCCACAAACTGCAACCTGTAAAAATAGTGAATAGAACATGCCTCAATATAAAAAGGGCGCGATTGCTTCATTGGATTCGTCTTGTAGTCACGAATGTGTTCATACAGGTTTGGTGGTCTAATTTTACCATATGAGGAAAGCCCCAATTTTGAAGTTCTGAAACCCTAGGTTTCATCAATGGTGGATTTGGCTATAGGCATTGTTAGTCCAATTAAATATCACCAATCGCTTCAGAACATCATTATTAGTGTAAATCAACAAATAAAACACATGAATAATGCATGAAAATAAAAAAACGATTATGGAAAAGTTTGTGATAAACGTGACTCAGTTCTACCAATTCTTGGAGTATGAGGACTTGTTCTTGATGCCAATAGTTTCCTGGAAGGTCCAGCAACGCAATGGAAAAGGTTTCAAGCCTTGAATCGCCCTGTAACTGTGATTTCAGATTTCAAGTTTTTGATGAAAATTTGCAATTTGGTTCTCCTCCCCTTGAGCAGTTTTTCGTGTATCTTTTAATAGGGTTTCACTATGCCTTTGTATCTGAACGTGATTAGGTCAAAAAAACAAGCCCAAGGTCCATGAATTGATGATTTGAAGATTTGATTTTCAACATATCAATTTCAATATTTTTCCATTGAAACTCTTGCCAATCATGGAAAATCTTCCCTTTTTGAATGTGAAACGATTTGCCACCTTGGCCTAGTTTGATTTGCTGCACAAAAAAGATTTAAAAAGCATGATTTGATATTTTCTCATAATTAAATCTAATTAAATGAATTAATAAGAATAAAAATTCAATTAATTAATTAAAAGTAAGAAAATAAATCCCTTTGAGCTCAATGGGTCGTGCATATGCTTTGGGTAATGATTCAAGGAAGAATTTGAGGCCCATTAGCATTTTTGAAGCTTTTGAAGCAAAGTTGACTTTTCAAAATTCCCAAAAATTTCCCAATTTCTCCAAGGCATATCTTGCTGAATTTTGAAGCTATGAACATGTTCTTGGACATTTTGGAAAGGTCTTGAAGTCCTCTAACCAATGCCTTTGGTTCCATGTCATTTTGATTTACCAATCTCAAGTTATGGTCTTTGACTTAAAGTGCCTTTTTGTTGACTTTTGAAAATGATCTATAATGTTGAAATTGATAACTTTTTGTGAGAGCATTTATTGGACTTGAAGTGTGAAGATGAGTTGTAGGAAATGTCATCCCCTTCAAAATGAGCTTTGGATGGAATTTTTCTGATGAACCATGAAGAAGTTATGCCTTGGTCAATTTGCAGTTGACTTTTTCAACTGTCAAAAAATAGAAACTTTTGCATCTTGAGACTTTTTGAGCCATGTTTTGAGAATCACGATCAGAAATTAATCAAATGATGTTTGTGGCTTCAAAATAAGATGTTGACCAAATTTTTTGACTTTTGACTGTCAAATGACCATTTTGCCCCTACAGTTGACTGTGAAGCAATTAGGGTTTATGACTGTGCAATTTGATGTTGTGAGTCTTGAAACTTGAAATATGGATGCTTGACAATGTATGTAGGCATATGAGACTTGATTGGACCCTTGGAAACCTCAATTCCTTTACAAGAACCAAAACCCTAATTTTGACTGTGTTATGAGGCAATTGGACTGTGCAACCCTTGAGGGATTTTGAATCATCTGGAGATTGATCTTGGCAAGTCTTGAAGAATATGGGAGGGCAAATTTTGGGGTACAACAGTTGCCCCTGTTCAATCTTCTTAGACCTGAGGATGTAGATTGGCTGGCGTGCCTTTCGTAATCCGAAGGTGGAAGATGATTGAACACTAGAGTGCCCAGAAATTTGCACTCACATAGTAGAGTATCAGCAATGTGATGGTGGGAATGGGCTTACAAATGCCATTTGGAGACTGATGGATAGGAGGATGGGCTTATAGATGCCACCTGGAAGTGTGATGGTAGTTGTCGGGGATGGGCTTATGGATGCCATTTGGAGACTGTTGGTAAGTGGAGAGATGGGCTTATAGATGCCATCAAGAGGTTGTCGATCGCGTAGGAGATTCCTTAGCGAGAACTTGCGTACCTGAGAAAGAAAATAATTACCTGGCCTGTTACATGAGTTGATCTTCAAACTCTTTATGTAGATATGCCCTGGCTGGATACAGGAATCGAATCTTTAAACTCTTCAGACGTGCCCTGGCAGGATACAGGAATCGAGTCCGGAGAATAGTCGTCAACAGATACACCCTTGCAGGATACAGGAATCAGATCTTCGAACTCTTCAGACGTGCCCTGGAAAGATACAGGAATCGAGTCTGGAATTATAGTCGTCAACAGATACACCCTGGCAAGATACAGGAATCGGATCTTCAAACTCTTCAGACGTGCCCTGGCAGGATACATGAATCGAGTCTGGAAAATAGTCGTCAACAGATACACCCTAGCAAGATACAGGAATCGGATCTTCAAACTCTTCAGACGTGCCCTGGCAAGATACATGAATCGAGTCTGGAATATAGTCGTCAACAGATACACCTTGGCAAGATACAAGAAGTGAATCTTTAAACTCTTCAAACGTGCCCTGGCAAGATACAAGAATCGAGTCTGGAATATAGTCGTCAACAGATACACCCTGGCAAGATACAGGAATCAAATCTTTAAACTCTTCAGACGTGCCCTGGAAGGATACAGGAATCGAGTCCGGAGAATAGTCGTCAACAGATACACCCTGGTAGGATACAGGAATCGGATCTTCGAACTCTTCAAACGTGCCCTGGCAAGATACAGGAATTGAGTCTGGAATTAGTCGTCAACAGATACACCCTGGAAAGATACAAGAATCAGATCTTTAGTTGCGACAGTTGATAGTAATCATCTTTGTACTGACCTTTGTCCTGAAAAGACAAAACGTTAGTTGTATGCAGTGTCATGATGCATGAACTGCATGATATTAAGATGTCCTCAAAAATAAATGAGATTTGTGATATGATGCGTATGCATGCTATAATGTATGAAGATGTGATGTTTATGAATGTATTTTCGTCTAGGAAAAGAAATCCTTGACGGGTGCCGGGAAATCAAATCCTGGGCTGATGTGGAAGAGTATAGCGTTCTCTGTTTCCGCTGGGGATGATAGTTGCAAGAATACCGGTAGGAGAAGATGACTCCGTTGGGGAATAAACTTGGCGAATAGAATACTCTGCGGGGAATGCTCTGTGGGAAGAGAGGCACTTTGCTGAAGTCGATGATAACTCCGCTGGGGATACCATTGATGTGTTATGTTGAAGGAATTGATGAACTCCACTGGGGGATAGGAAGACTCCGTCGGGGACGATCTTTCCGTGACAAATGGCTGAGGATAACCCAGTTATATCCTGGTGGGGAATAACCTTTGAATAAAGCCGGGGGAGAGCGTTTGTACTATGCAGGGGATAAGCTTCCAGAATCTACTGGGGATAAGCTTCCTGTTGGGAGATGTATTCCACTTTCCTAGGGAAACTTTTGGACTGTACTGGGGAAGTGGCTCCACTGGATGTTCGGTATTCCGCCGGGGAACAATCTTGGATCAAGACTGCCGGGGATGCTTGTTAAGAATGTTTGTAGACTCCACTGAGGAATGTTGAGATCTGCTGGGGATAATCCAACTTCCTTAGGGCTTATTGAGGATAACTCTGCTCGGGGAGAGTATGGCTGACTTGCTGGGAGATATTGTGCCTTTTAGGGCTGATTGGAGACCAATTGCTTGGGAGAGAGTTGTTGAATCTTGGCTCACTCTCTGGGGAATGAAGGTATCTGGGATACACTCTTCGGCCGAACTTACCTTGGTACCTTGGTGGACAGAGTAATTAGATTTCTTAGACAACTCATTATTGCCCCTGTTTCTGATGTCACCTGTAATTAATCCTTTGTTTCGTATGCAAATATTTATGAGTTAGCAATTAGTGTCAAATGCATATATCACAATTGAACATTGGACGTTCTTCGCAAGACAAAACAGAAAAAGGAAAAAACAATTGCCAATTGGTCTGAAAAGTGAATTTGTATTGATTTTTGAATTGCCTGTAAATAGGCGTTTTATGTACAAGAGGCTGACGTCCTAGTAAGAGAACGCCGCCGAACAACAGAGTTTATACAATTTGTGAAAAGGGAAAACAAAACAGCTATGTGAAAAGAATAATCCCACTGGGTTCCAACTCTGCTATCGCCTTTATATCTTCGAGCGTCTCATCACTTGGCTGCTTAGTTGAAGATGAAGCTGATTGATCGATGCCGTCTGATCTTGACAGTTGATGCCGGATTCTGGATGCACGATGATTCAATGAGACATAGTATTACGCTTTAATCCCTAACTTTTTCCTGGACCGCCCTTTCGGGTTTTCAGTCCACCGGGATACCCATTTTTGCCCAAGCCGCCTTTTCAGGTTTTCGACTTGCCGGGTGTACAGATTTTTTTCATTTCATCCCTCATTTTGCCCGAACCCTTTTGGTTCGCCGGGAAGCCCTAATTTTTGCCTAGGTATGTCAACCTAGCGGGTCTTTTATCATGCGTAGTATCTTTTTACTATGTCTGCATTGGCGGGGTGAGGAAGGTCGTCACCATCCATGGTGGTTAGAATCATGGCTCCTCCTGAGAACACATGTTTAACCACAAATGGCCCTTCATATGTGGGGGTCCATTTTCCCCTAGGATCACTTTGAGGAAGGATGATGCGTTTGATTACCAGGTCTCCAACTTGATACTCTTGTGGTCTGACTTTCTTGTTAAATGCCCTGATCATCCGTTTTTGGTACGTTTGACCATGACAAATAGCAGTGAGTCTCTTTTCATCAATTAGGTTTAAATGATCAAGTAGTGTCTGGATCCAGTCATCTTCGCTCAGATCTGCATCCTTCATTATCCGGAGAGAGGGTATCTGCACTTCAATCGGTAAGACTGCCTCCATGCCGTAGATAAAGAAAAGGGAGTTGCCTCGGTTGACGTCCTTGCTGAGGTACGATACCCATGAAGAGCGAATGGTAACATCTCGTGCCAATCCTTGTAGGTCACTGTCATCTTCTGCACAATCTTTTTGATATTCTTATTAGCTGCTTCTACAGCCCCATTCATCTTCGGCCGATAAGGAGAAGAGTTGTGGTGCTGTATCTTGAATTGCTCGCAGAGCTCGGTGATCATCTTGTTATTAAGATTGGTACCATTGTCCGTAATGATCCTTTCCGGGACATCGTATCGACAGATCAGATTGTGTCGAATGAACCGTGCCACGACATTCTTGGTTACTGTAGCGTAGGAAGCTGCTTCCACCCATTTTGTAAAGTAATCAATCGCTACTAGGATGAAGCGATGCCCGTTGGATGCTGTAGGTTTAATCTCGCCGATCATATCAATACCCCACATTGCAAAAGGCCAAGGTGCAGTCAAGACATTCAGAGGGACTGGAGGAACGTGCACCTTATCTGCATAAATCTGGCACTTATGACATGTCCGAGAATGTTGGTAACAGTCGACTTCCATTGTGGACCAAAAATATCCTGCCTGAAGGATTTTCTTTGCCATGGTGTGTCCACTGGAATGTGTTCCGAAGGTACCTTCATGTAGCTCTGCCATGATTCTTTCTGCTTCAGTTTTATCCACACAACGCAGTAAGGTCGAATCATGGTTTCGCTTGTACAGAATGTCGTTGCTAAGGAAGAACTTTGCTGCGAACCTTCTCAGAAACTTCTTGTCGTTAACAGATGCACCTTCAGGGTATTCCTGAGCTTCTAAGTACCTTTTCACCTCATGATACCAGGGTTTTCAGTTACCACCTCAGCCTCAAGATTACAACAGTATGCAGGTTCGTCCAGTTTCCAGATAATGATCTGGGGAGCCTCATTGTCCCACTTGACTTTGAACATAGAAGACATCGTAGCTAACACGTCCGCCAACTGATTCTCCTCTCTCAGGAAGTGTTCAAAAGTTATCTCTGTGAAATGGGGGATCAACGTCAACACACATTCTTTGTAAGGAATAAGGTTCGGATGTTTCGTATCTCACTCGCCTTTGATCTGATTGATCACGAGAGCGGAATCTCCGAAGACACTCAAAAACTTGATCCTTAAGTCAATCGCAGCTTGAAGACCCATGATGCATGCCTCATACTCCGCCATGTTGTTGGTGTAGTTGAAACATAGCCGGACGGTGAGTGGAGTATGAGTGCCTTGAGGGGATATGATCACAGCGCCGATACTGTTACCCAAAGCGTTGGAGGCTCCGTCAAAGTGCATAGACCATCGGGATCCTTCCTCAGGTCCTTCATCCGGTCTAGGTACTTCACAATCAGTCACTATCATGATGCTCTCGTCAGGAAATTCAAAGTTCATTGATTGGTAGTCGTCTACTGCCTGGTGTGCCAAGTGGTCTGCCAATACACTTCCTTTGATAGCTTTCTGAGTCGTGTACTGGATGTCGTATTCTGTCAGGATCATCTGCCATCTTGCTATTCTTCCAGACAAAGCAGGCTTTTCGAATATGTACTTTATTGGATGCATTTTTGAAATCAACAGAGTAGTGTGAGTCAGCATATACTGTCTCAGCCGGCGAGCAGCCCATACCAAAGCGCAGCAAGTTTTCTCGAGCAGTGAGTATCGGGTCTCATAGTCGGTAAACTTTTTGCTAAGGTAATAAATGGCGTGCTCTTTTCGGCCAGACTCGTCATGCTGCCCCAGCACACACCCCATTGAGCTGTCAAGTACTATCAGGTATAGTATTAGAGGTCTCCCTTCAACCGGTGGCATAAGGATGGGTGGTTCTTGGAGATACTCTTTGATTCTGTCAAAAGCGGCCCGACATTCATCGTTCCAACGTACTACCTGATCTTTCTTCAGCAGCTTGAAGATTGGTTCACAGGTAGCTGTTAGGTGCGAGATGAATCGGGCAATATAATTCAGCCGTCCTAGAAAGCCTCTGACTTCTTTCTCTGTCTTTGGAACTGGCATCTCTTGTATGGCTTTAACCTTGGCAGGGTCCACTTGAATACCTTTGTCACTTACGACGAAGCCTAGCAACTTTCCAGATCTTACCCCAAAGGTGCACTTGTTCGGGTTCAACCTTAGCTTGTACAACTTCAGACGGTCAAACAACTTCTGTAGATGGTCAAGGTGTTCCTCCTCAGTTTGGGATCTTGCAATCATATCATCGACATACACTTCAATCTTATGATGGATCATGTCATGAAATAAAGAAACCATGGCACATTGGTAGGTTGCCCCAGCATTTTTCAACCCGAATGGCATGACCTTGTAGCAGAAGGTGCCCCATTGAGTAACAAAAGTAGTCTTTTCCATATCTTCAGGAGCCATCTTGATCTGATTATAACCTGAAAAACCATCCATGAAGGAGAACACCTTGTGCTGAGCCGTATTGTCAACCAGAACGTCGATGTGAGGTAGAGGGAAATCATCCTTGGGGCTGGCCCTGTTCAAATCCCTATAGTCGACACACATTCTGACCTTACCATCTTTCTTCAGTACCGGGACCACGTTGGCAACCCACTGAGGGTAAGACGTCACTGCTAGGAACCCGACATCAAATTTCTTCATAACCTCAGCTTTGATCTTCTCGGAAATCTCTGGACGTATACGGCGGACCTTTTGTTTAACCGGAGGGCACTCTTCCTTGGTAGGTAAGTGATGGACCACAATGTCAGTATCCAACCCAGGCATGTCTTCGTAGGACCAGGCGAAGATTTCCACATAATCATGCAACATCTGAATCAACCGTTGTTTCACGCTGAGCTCTAGATTAGCACCAATCTTAACTTCCTTCTTGTCTGTCTCAGTACCCAGATTTACCGTTTCCACTGGCTCTTCATGTGGCTGAATGGCCCTTTCTTCCGGGAGTAACAGTCTTGCAAGCTCACCAGGCACTTCGCAATCATCTTCGCCTTCGTCTTCGGCTAAGTTGATCGGATTTTCGAAGTTATAACTGGCAGTAGCAGAGTCGTTACCAGTGAGATCCAGAGTGGATTGAAACCTGTATGAGTGAGTGTGTGTAAATATAGGTGTTTTGCAATATATAAAGAAATAAAGAAAGAAAGGGAGCACAAGATTTGAAATGCGAAAAACGTCCAATGTTTTTATTCATGATATATGGAAATGACAAGTAATAAGCCCTCACAAATGAAGCCAACGGTGCCCCGGGTAAGACACCGGGCCATAAAGTTTCAATTTATTGTTCATTACAAATTAAAGAAACAAAGGAATTCATTACTGCGTAACAAAAGTAACAGGTATGTAGTCTTTTGCACTCCAATTGTTCAATCCACCATCGGCCGTTGGGTAGATCCAGCTATCAAACTATCATTCCTCCGTATCGCCTTCAATAACATTCACTCTCGGGTTGGTGATGAACACAGGAGGTCTTCCGATCCTTGCTTTGCGTACAACCCTCTGAGCCTCTACAGTGAAACCCAACCCAAACTTGTCAGTCTTAGGAGTAAAATCAGGGAGCCTTCCCCAGTTAGCACATTCACCTTTCTCGATTACAGCCCAGGCGTCCTTTAAGGAGGCCATCTTCAAAGGAAAGTCTTCTTCAATTACCGTCTCAGCTGACCCCAATGTTGGAGGTACCTCTTCAAAATGTTGAAAGGGGGTTTCAATAAACTCCCCGTCCATCTCTATATACCAGAACGAGTTCATATGACTAACCATGTATTCTTCCTCCCCCTGCACAGTAACAATCTTCCCTCTGACAGGGTACTTGAGCTTCTGGTGTAGAGTGGAGGTCACAGCCCCAGCCTTGTGAATCCAGGGTCGACCCAGCAGACAGGAATAAGATGGACGGATGTCCATCACATAGAACATTGAATCAAAGACTTGGGAACCAACCCGAATCGGAATATCCACTTCACCATGTACCATCCTCTTCGACCCTTCAAAGGCTCAGACAATGATGTTGCTAGGCTTCAACTCCAGGCCCTCACAATCCAACCGGTCTAAGGCCTTCTTGGGCAATACATTCAGGGAAGAACCGGTGTCCACCAACACGTGTGCGAGAGTAGTGTCCCTGCATTCTGTAGAGACATGCAGAGCATCATTGTGGTTCTTTCCCTTAGCGGTCAGATCAGCATCCGAGAAACCCAGACCATTGTCAGCGGTCAAATTAGCCACACAACCAGTAAATTGATCCGCAGATGTCTCTTGTGGCACATGGGCCGTATTTAGAAATGAAACCAGGGCCTTGGCATGGGCCTCTGAGCACAACAACAATGATAGCATAGAGATCTTGGAGGGGGTATGCCCCAGCTGTTCAACGACATTGAAGTCACTCTTCTTAATGATCTTAAGGATTTCCTCCATCTCTTGCTGGGAGGCTTCAACATTAACAGTCTTCGGTGCCTCCATCCTGGCGGGCACATCAGCAGTCCCTTTGCCCCGAGTGTCAGATGACTCGGCAGCAGGGGTAGAAACTTGATCAGAAGGGGGAACAGGCGCACTTGTAGGCGTAATGATAAGAGGTCTTCGGATAACTGGTGGCGCAATGTCAGGAGAGAAGAGCCTGCCACTGCGAGTAACTTTGGCGGGACCAGTGATGTTACTGATACCGATACTAGTGTTGAACTCCTGCTTCACTCCAAGTACATACACATATTCCCCATAATGCCATGGGACAACCTTGTCAGATTCATAGGGGAGGGGCCCCGGAACAGTAATAATGATGGGTGCAACGGACATGATTTTGACTGGCTTCCTCGGGGGAGCCTTGGTAGGATTGTTGAAGATGGTGACAACAGATACTTCTTCAGTGGGAACACTAGGAACAGCGGTCTTCTTGAACAAAATTTCTTTGCTATCCATCAGGTTTTGGATGCCTGACTTCAGCAACGGACAACCAGTAGGGGAAACAGCACACAGAAGGCAACCCTTGCTACAACCCGGAAATAAACTGGCTAGCAACAGGTTCCTCTTAACAGTCAACAAAGGGGTGGCAACATCATCCACAGAAACTGCATACAAGTCTTCCTCAGTAGCATTTACTCCATGCTGGGGCATAGGAGCAGTCACAACGTTGGGCCTTTCAGGTGCCTCAAACTGTATTTCCTTCGCATCGATAAGGTCCTGGACCTTATTTCTTAGGGCCCAACAATCATCAGTAGAATGCCCCGGGCTATCAGAGTGATAAGCACAGCGGGCATTGGGATTATACTTCGGAGAGGTCGTGTTCACCACCTTCGGAGCTTCTCTGACGGTTACCAAGTTGGTAGATAGTAGTTGCGGCAAGATCTGTGACAAGGTCCTACTAAGCCGGGTATATTCTCTTCTGGGTCTCTCACCCCTTGGTTGGTTAGGTTGCCGAGGAGCGGCAGCAGGATTTGCAATTACCACCGCGTTGACAGCTTGGCGGCGTTCTGGTTTGTTTTTCCTCCTAGGCCCATACACAACACTGGCTTCCTTCTTGAAAGGATTTTTCTCAGAACTTGAGGACGCACCCTTTTGAATTTTCCCTGATTTCGTACCAGCTTCTATCCTTTCCCCAGTCAGAATGAGATCTGTGAACCCTGCAGACGAATTGCCAATGAGATGATTGAAGAACGGCCCAGATAGGGTCCCCAAGAACATGTCCACTAGTTCACGATCGGTTAATGGTGGCTGCACCCTGCCAGCCAGGTCCCTCAACTTCTGCGCATACTCTTTAAAACCTTCTCCCGATCCTAGCGACATACCCTGGAGTTGGGTACGTGTAGGAGCGAGGTCGGCATTATACTGATACTTCTTGTAAAAAGCAGTAGCCAATTCCTCCCAGTTACGAATCTTGGTTCCATCAAGCTGATAGAACCATTCGAGATGAGTCCCTGAAAGGCTCTCCTGGAAGAAATGGATCCACAAGTTCTTGTCCACAGTGTATGGTTGGATCTTCCACACATAAGATCTGAGATGTAGTTTAGGGCAGGACGCCCCGTCGTACTTTGCGAAAGATGGTGCTTTGAACTTGTGTGGGATCACCACACCAGAAGATAGACCCAAGTCTCCGAAATCCAAACCAGGAACTTGTTGAATTTCCATGGCATTCAGACGATCCTCTAACTGCTTGTACTTGTCTTCAGCTGGAGGATACTGCTCCTCATTAAAATCAGTCTCGTTGTCAGAGACCACCGGACTAGGAACCCTTCCCCCTTGGGGACTGCCTTTTCCTACAGAAGAACCAGCTTGATCAACCTCATTTTGCAGTGTGTTACCAAACCTCCCGCCAGTGTTGAATAGTACAATTCTCTTCTTCTTCTTCTTGACCAGCAGAGCCTTCAACTCCTCTTGACCTTGGGCCAAACTCATGATCAGCTCTTGGAATTAGGCGTTCTGAGCCTGGAGGGCCTTGATGGACTGCTCAGTAGATGATTCAGGGTTCATGATGCTGAAATAAACAGCAAAGAACATTAAGCAACCTGAAAAGAAGAGTACCTGCTATGCACATGATGCATGATATGAGACCACCGGACTAGGAACCCTTCCCCCTTGGGGACTGCCTTTTCCTACAGAAGAACCAGCTTGATCAACCTCATTTTGCAGTGTGTTACCAAACCTTCGGCCAGTGTTGAATAGTAAAATTCTCTTCTTCTTCTTCTTCTTGACCAGCAGAGCCTTCAACTCCTCTTGACCTTGGGCCAAACTCATGATCAGCTCTTGGAATTGGGAGTTCTGAGCCTGGAGGGCCTTGATGGACTGCTCAGTAGATGATTCAGGGTTCATGATGCTGAAATAAACAGCAAAGAACATTAAGCAACCTGAAAAGAAGAGTACCTGCTATGCACATGATGCATGATATGTGTTTATGCAATGCATTCAAGGGTTCGAAAGTTCAAATTTGTTGTAGACAAAAAGGGAACACACGTTATCATTAAGAAATAATTGTTCCATACATCAAGGCCTCATGGGCACACATTATAGAATAAATCAATCCCAAAAGACGCTGCGCATCCTCTTTGGAGCAATGTAGGTGTTGAGAGTCTTTTCCTCGTGCAGTAAGCGGGTGAGCTCCAAGACCTTCTTCTCACTAGCATGTAGACTGGATTCAAGAGAATTCCGTTCTTCCTTAAGCTGGATCCAACTTTTCTGCATTTCTTCCCAGGATGTAGGCATATCAGGATGTTGAATGGTGTAGGACACCTCTCCTTCCAATACCGGCTCTTTGATCACAGGGAGAACATGAGGATATGGCATCACTAACTTCTGGGAGCGGGTTCGTACCCACTTGAGATAAGGTTCCAACCGGATGGAGTTCCTGTGCCCCAGTGTCTTGCTGTCTACCTTGTTGGGCATCCTCCAAGCTCTGATAAATCTCTGGCGAAGTCCTTGTGCATCGTCGTCGAAGTCAAAAACTATGTCAGAAATTAACATGTCATGAGGGCCGTCCCTCCGAGCATAACCAAACTGTCTCCAAGCCAGACACGGGTTGTAAGTAATACCTCCTCTGATTCCAAGTAAAGGAACATTAGGAAACTCCCCGCAATGATCAATGATAGTGACATCCTCTCTAGACCGAGAGCACCAATGTATATCAGCATGTGTAAGAGTCATCAATCATTGTGACCATCTCAAACCCCGCTCATTCTTCAAAACTAATTGTGGAAGGTGCGAAATAAACTACCTTCCTAGGAGAGGAGTACAACACATAAGAACACCTCTTTTTCTCATGGTTCGAGTGTAACATGAGTGAAGGATGTCCCCAAGCAACGTAGGTATAGGATTCCTGGACATGAAGATCTGGACAGCACTGATATCTATAAGCTGATCGGGATTCGGGAACAACACCAATCCATAGACAAGGAGGGCCACAACTTCTTCAAAGGCTTGTAGGTCAAGGGAGTTCCAACATTCTTGGGCCTTCTCAAACAGAAACCTGGCCAAGAACCCTTTGATACCACTTCTAACTTCCCAATGTCCCTTGATGTCAGATGGTTGTAGACGTAAGGCTTTAGCAATCTCTTCAAGTTTGGGTTCCTTTTCCGTACCGTTGTAGGGTAGTTGACTAAGGATAGGGATCTTCAGAAGCCGGGAGAACTCTTCCATGGTAGGCACCAGTTGATAATCCAGGAAAGTAAAATAGTGGTGCAGAGGGTCAAAGAATTGGAAGAGGACCTTTATCATATCTTCCTCAATGTTGGTGTTGACCAAGCTGATGAGGCTTCCATGTTTCTCACTGAAAGAAGAACTCTCGGGAATCCTGGATATAAGTTCCTTAAGCTGAGGAGGGATCCTTACAAGGCTGATCTGAATTGTCTTTCTGCGAACAGTTTCCATGTCCTACAAAACAAGAACAAAGATGAAGATTCGAACCCCTGAAATGGTTAGTCAATGCATATGATGCTGTATGATGTTATGATGCTATGATAAAACACACCACAAATATTCACAAGAAGCAAACATGATAAGGCACACAAGTCACACCACATCCCTTAGAGTTTAGGCCAGCATGGGGTCTTGGTATTATCCTCTTGAAGTTGGTGGGCTCAAAACCTGTCCTATCAGAAGTAACCGGGTTCTAAGGGTCCCAATATCATTGGATTGCTTTCATTGTTCATCATTTCGATTTAGCCACTGAACTGGCGACCGAAATATTCCAAGAAAACAACCCTCAGTTGAGTGTAGTATCGAGTATCAACCAACCTTGGACTGCACCAAAGTCAGTTATCTCACTACCCTAAAGAGGCCAAGATGGTTCAATTAAGGTTCCTAAGGTCAGTTGATGCTTCACGACACCACGCGGCGGCCCCATACTCTCCTTGACTGGACTCAAGGGTTACCGGTACTCACCAAAGTGCCACATCAACATAGTAGACTGCTTCAACCATGTCGGTATACCTCGCACAGTTCCCTCACAGCCTTGTTGCTACTTTCTAAGAAGGTTCCCCCCAGATCCGGGTTAGGATCTATAGAACTCCCAAGGCAGTACCCACAATAATAAAGCAAGCAATTCAGACAATTGAAAACACAAGTGATCTTAGTCCTAAGGTACACCTCACTTTAAAAGAATATCCCCAGCAGAGTCGCCAGTTCTGTGATCGGTGGATTTAGAACTGACTGTTTTTTAAGGCTAGTTCGCGAAATGTCGCGGTAAGCAAGAGTCGCCACCGTCTTTTATTTTCTCCAACATGGACAGGACAAAAGCACAACAAAATTCCTTATGAGATAGTTTCTCGGTTCGGGAGGTAGATTTATAGAAAGGGAAGGTGTTATCACCCTTTCTATCCATGGTTATCCATGGGCTCTTAGATACTTGCTCATTGTGTTTTCAAAATGTTTGCTTTTCAATTGTGAGTGGGTTTTGAAAAAGTTTCTTTGAAAGTTTCTGAATAACTCTTGTATCAGTCCTCAAGAGTGTTTGAAAAATTGTTTTGAAAGCTTTTTTGAAAGTGTCGGTGTGAAAAGATTTTTTGATTTGTTTTTGAATAGAGAAAGTATCTATGAGTCATCTACCTACCCTAAGGAATTAGGCTGTGTAAATGTCCTTAAGGTAGTGCCATCCCACCATTGAGAGGTAGGTAGCACCACCGTTGGAGGTGTTCGGGTCAATTCGAGTGTAGGGACAGTGTGGTCACCGAAGCAACAGTTAGGACACCTTAGAAGCTACCCTTATGTCCTTGATCCTTTTTTATTCCGAGGCAACCGTTTCGAGACAACTATTCCGAGGCAACCGTTTCGAGGCAACTTGTTTTGAGGCAACTGGATCATGGACATAAGGACTTACTAAGACGTCCCATACTTGACGACCACGTTTCGAAGGCAACAGGTGAGGCGTACCCTAAGAGTGGTGTGTGAATTTGTGTGTTGTTTTCAGTTTAGCAATTATCTTTGATCATGGCATTTGTGAGCTACGCTTGTTTTTAATTAGCCATACATTCTTTCATACAAAGTTAGAATTTTAGAGTGCGGAAATTTAAATGCGGAAAGATAAATCCTACGCTATTACAAGGCGCGGGTCTATACATCGCCAAAATACAAAGACCCGTTTTAATAAAAATGCGGAAAGTAAAAAGACCTAATTACTATTACAAGCCTTGAGCAGTTACATAATATTTAAAAAAAGGAAATAAGAATAACGTGCGAAAGAATAAAAGTTGGGACGTCCGAGGGTTTTGAACCTTTTGAAATTAAATTGAAATTAAAGTCTAATTATTATTTAATTAAAGAAAGGAAGGAAAAGAAAATGTTTTTATGTTTTTGGTTTTTTAATGAAATAAAGAAAATTAAAATCAAGAGAAACCCTAATTCTAAGTTATTTTTGTAAGATTAAGATTGCGCCTAAGAGGGGGGGGTGAATTAGGTGATGGTCGATTTTTGACTTATTTTATACTTTCTGGTTTTGATATAGTGCTTTGAAAACTGTAAAGTGCAGAAAGTAAAGAGACACGGAGAATTATCCTGGTTCCTTCCACAACCCGGAAGTACGTCCAGTCCCCTTGCAAACACGCAAGAGATTTTACTATATTGTTAGAACTTTTACAAGACTCTTCCTAGTCTTATCCACTAAAGAACCTAACAAATAACCAAGAACACCCTCTTGGATTTCCAATAAGTCTAATGAGAACAATCCTCTCAAAAGATACCTCTTGTTTCCAACAATGGACAACAAGGAACAAAAAATAATCTAATACTTAATTCCAACAATCCTGGAAATAAGTTACACTTTGTATGTTTTTATGAAGTATGATTTCTTGAAAGATGTTGATCACTTAGAGTGACTTCTTTGAAGTTTCTTCTTTCTTCTCTTGTAAGCAATTCAAACTGTAACACAATGGTTAGATAATGCTCAAAGATTTCTGTTCTTTATATGTGTGAAAGTGCAGAAAATCTTTGTTCTTAAAAGTTAAGAAGTATGAAGTTTGAATATTTTACAAAGTTCAGATTTTATTGCAAGAGAAGAGATGTTTATGATTTGAAATATTTTGTAATATATAGTAATCAAGATACCTTTCCAAAAGGACACTTTTCTGTTTGTAAAACTTGACAAGATGCAATGTTTGATCATGCAACCATTGGAGAAAAGGTATGAAGGATATCTTGAAACCATTTCAGATTTTTCAAAATTTTCAATGTGCAAATCGATTAACATAACATGCAAATCGATTGCACGTGTTTGTAACGTTCAGAATTTCAAAAAGTTTGAAGTGTAAATCGATTAGCATGTAGTGTCAATCGATTTACAAGTGTTAAAAAAATCAGTTTGTTCTGTGATCAATCGATTTACACAACCTGTAAATCGATTGCTGGCAGGAGCAAACAGTTTTTGAAAAAGCATGTGTAAATCGATTTACACAAGATGTTAATCGATTTACAGCAGAGAAAAACTTAAAAATTGTTTTTGAAATGTACTTGAAGTGATGTGGCAAGTGTGTATATCATTTTTGAGCATTTCTAATCAATGTAGTTTAATTGAGAATTGATATACTTGATTGCTTGCCAAGTTCCTTGAAGCTTTGAGTGAATGATGCTTTAAGATGATTTCCACTTCTTTTCCTTCTTTCCATAATGCTTGTTTGTCTTTCATCAAACTAGCTTGTTTGTCTTTCATCAAAACTAAAGTTGAGTTGAGGCTTGAGATTACATTCTCCCCCTTTTTGATGATGACAAACCATTTTCCTTTATGTGTTGATCAGAATTTGAGCAAAAGGTGTTTTCTCCCCCTGAGAAGATTTCTCCCCCTATGGAGAAAAAGATTTGAAAATTTGCTCTGTAAAGACAATGAAAACAAACAACCATAAAGTGCTATTACATCCTTCTCCCCCTTTGACATTATCAAAAAGAAGGGAAAGATGTAACAAGAAAGTATACCAGAAAGAAATGTATAGGAACATGAATGAAAAACACAAAACTTTCAAGATTATCGAACAAAGTTTTAAGAACACAATACATAAAATGAACAAAATAAAACAAGACAAAATCCATAATGATACTTATACTAAGAATTTAATAACATTGATCAAGAACATTTTAGAAAGGTCCTTGATAAGGAAAGTGTTGTTGAAGAGGTGGTTCGGTGTATTGAGGAGGCGGAGGTGCAGGATTGGTTGGGTCGTATGGAGGGATATGAAGATGTGAATAAAGATATGAGAACTGTTGGTTCACATCATTCTGAAAAGCATCTATCCGAGATGAGGTAGAGTCATTTATCTCCGTCCATCGAGCATTGATGTTAGAATTGAGAGAAGCAAACTGTTGCGTCATGAAATCCATAACATCTTGATTTGTGGGACCAGAAGCAGCAGCAGGAGGAGGAACTTCATGGTCTTCTTCATCTGCATTTTGACCTTTATCGCCGACCACATCTTCTCCAATGTAAGTTATGGTTTTTGCTTCAGCATTGAAATGAACACCCATCCTTGAATCAACATTTTTGATGGAGATCCTAGTGGAGATTGGATCCATTTCAATCCGCTCAAATCCAGTGAAATCTATATCATAAGCTTCCATAATCCTTGTAATGAAATATGCATATGGTAGAAAGGTGGCCCTTGCGGCAACTTTTAGCATATGCATCACAATCAATTTTGCCCAATTAACCGGGATTCCATTTTTCCTTGCATAGATGATTTGCAATTCTAGGTCGGTCACTGTACAATGATTCCCTGCTCTAGGAAACAAAATATACACCAGAAAATAGTGAAACAACCTATCATCAATATGGAAATTTCCAGCACTCCATGTGTCCCTAGCTGGAGTAACCCCGCCAAGACTGCGAATCCGCTTGGCACGGTATTCAGATTCTGATAACCTTCCAATGCTATAGAAAAATTCTCGCTTCTGATAGTTTTCCCAAGCAGCATCTTCTGGATCATAGAGGGTACTTCCAGAATATGGAATATTCAAGATTCTGCCAAGAGTTTTGGAATACAGAGGGATTCTTTTTCCAAGGACATATGTATAACATTTGTTGTTGTCATAGCACATGTTGCTGTAGAAAATTTTAACCAGATCCGGGTAATAGAAACCATGTGAAGATATTAATGGTTCTAACCCATAAGCAATGAAATCTCTTTGAAATGAGAAGCATTCATCTGGAAAAGTAGATAACATACCAAACTTTGGAGTAGAGACGATTTTCTTTTGAAAATGCTTGAGGAATCTGTCCCGCTGTGGATCCGTGAGGTACTCGAGCACAGAGTTTTCAGATGATGACGAAGCTGGCTTCTTTCCTTTTTCTGAGGCAGAGGCTTTTCTCTTGGGAGCCATGGATCTTGTTAGGGTTTTGAAAAGAGAGATATAGAGTTCTTTTGTGTTGTTATGTGAGAGAGTGTGTTGGTGTTATGAGATAGTGAGGGAGTTTTGGTGAGATTAAATAGTATAGTAGGGTAAGTGAGGTTTTATGAGGTTTTAATTTTGTAATTTTGGTCAAGGTTTCATTGATTGGGCAATAGAAAGGTGGGAGGTTGAGAGACAATGAATGTTTGACCAATATATTAAAAGCTCATTACAAGTATCACATGTTAAAACAAAATACATTGCATAGACAAAATACATAAAAAATGCTTCAGATTCTGTGGTAAATCGATTTACCCCTTGGTTAAATCGATTTACACAGAACATTTTTCATAAAAAGTAATTTTCGTTCAGTGGTAAATCGATTTACATATTGTGTAAATCGATTTACACACAAGATTTTATTAAAAAAAGATTTGCTTCAGTAGTAAATCGATTGACATATTGTGTAAATCGATTTACACAGAAGATTTTATTAAAAGAAATGATTTGCTTCAGTAGTAAATCGATTGACATATGGTGTAAATCGATTTACTTAAAGAGAAAATTTAAAAAATCATTATTTTTAACATTTGAAACAATGTCTAACCACATATATATGTACATTAAGGTATAGTCAAGGATTGAGTGCACCTTAAATGTCTTGTTCATCGAGGATTCCAAGTTCACGACGAATTTTGAAAAATGCATCCTTTGCAAGTGGTTTTGTGAAGATGTCCGCGAGTTGATTTTGAGTGTCCACAAATGTGATCTCGACATCTCCTTTGAGTACATGGTCTCGGATGAAATGATGTCTGATGTCAATGTGTTTCGTCCGGGAATGCATAACTGGATTTTTCGTAATATTGATCGCGCTTGTGTTATCACATCGAAGAGGAATGCATCCAAGGTTTACTCCATAGTCAAGTAATTGTTGTTTTAGCCAAAGAATTTGAGCGCATCCACTTCCAGCCGCAATGTATTCTGCTTCGGCAGTGCTGAGAGCTACGCTTGCTTGCTTTTTGCATGACCATGAAACCAAGGCATTTCCAAGAATGTGACATGTTCCACTTGTACTTTTGCGATCAGTTTTGCAACCTGCATAGTCAGCATCAGAATAACCAACTAGATTGCACATACTACCTTTTGGATACCATAATCCGACGTTGGTTGTTCCTTTGAGATATTTTATTATGCGCTTGACTGCTGCAAGGTGAGACTCTTTAGGATTGGCTTGATATCTTGCACATAGGCAAACGCTGAACATAATGTCAGGTCTACTTGCTGTTAAATAAAGGAGTGAGCCAATCATTCCACGATACTTAGTTATGTCAATAGAATTTCCTGATTCATCTGGGTCAAGATAGGTGCCGGATCCCATAGGAATTGCACTTTCTTTGCTACTTTCCATCTCAAACTTCTTTATAAGGTCTTTGCAATATTTTGATTGGTTTACGAAAATACCATGTTTGAGTTGCTTAATTTGAAGACCAAGAAAGAAATTCAATCTTCCCATCATAGACATCTCAAACTCTCCTTGCATCATAGACGAAAATTCCTTGCACATATTTTGGTTAGTTGAACCGAAAACAATATCATCTACATAGATTTGTACAAGTAAGGTATGATGATTAACATTTTTTATGAAGAGAGTGGTATCAACTTTACCCTTTACAAACCCTTTTTCACATAGGAATGCGCTTAGTCTATCATACCAAGCCCTTGGTGCTTGCTTCAGCCCATAGAGAGCTTTCTTCAGTTTGAAGACATGATTAGGATGTTTGAAGTCTTCAAATCCGGGAGGTTGCTTTACATAGACTTCTTCATTTATGAATCCGTTGAGAAATGCGCTTTTTACATCCATTTGAAAAAGTTCAAAGTCCAATGAGCATGCATATGCAAGTAATAGTCTTATTGCTTCCAAACGTGCTACCGGAGCAAAAGTTTCTTCAAAATCAATTCCTTCCTCTTGGTTGTATCCTTGAGCAACTAGTCTTGCCTTGTTTCGAGTGATTATTCCATTTTCATCCATCTTGTTTTTGAAAACCCATTTGGTTCCAATGATACGTTTATTTCCTGGATTAGGAACAAGTTCCCAAACTTCATTCCGCTCGAATTGGTTTAACTCTTCTTGCATGGCAAGGATCCATTGATCATCTTCTAGTGCTTGAGCCACTTTAGTAGGTTCAACTTGAGATACAAACGCCATATTTAAGCATGCATCCTTAAGATTTAGTCGAGTAGATACTCCTTTGCTAATATCTCCAATTATATTGTCAATTGGATGATCACGATGAGTTCTCCATTCTTGAGGAAGATCATCATTATTTTCATTTTGATGTGAAAGTTCATGTGTTTGTTCCGGATTGACAATTTTGCCATCTCCGCAGGAAATCTCATGAGATAAATCTATAGAATCATCATCATCACACATAGCAACTTCCTCCTTGGAGGTGTTAGATTCATCAAAAGAAACATGCATTGATTCTTCTATAGTTAAAGTTCTTTTATTGTAAATTCTAAAAGCTTTGCTAGAAAGGGAGTAACCAAGAAAGATACCTTCATCCGATTTTTCATCGAACTTACCGAGATTGTCTTTGTCGTTGTTAAGGACAAAACATTTGCACCCGAAAATATGAAAGTGAGAGATATTTGGTTTTCTTCCTTTGTAGATCTCATATGGAGTTTTCTTTAGTATAGGTCTTATGATCACGCGATTGCTTACATAACATGCCGTGCTTACCGCATCCGCCCAAAAATATTTAGGCAAACTTGAGTCACTTAGCATGGTTCTAGCAAGTTCCACCAAAGACCTATTTTTCCTTTCAACTACTCCATTTTGTTGTGGAGTTCTTGGTGCTGAAAAATTGTGGAAGATCCCATTTTCTTCACAAAATTCTTCAAATAGACTGTTTTGGAACTCTCCACCGTGATCACTTCGGATTGATGTTATCTTTGATGACTTCTCATTTTGAACTTGTTTTGCATATCTCTTGAATGCCTTGAATGCTTCATTCTTGTGTACTAAAAACAAAGTCCAAGTGAAACGGGAAAAATCATCTACAATAACTAATGCATAAATGTTACCTCCGAAGCTTCTTGTTCTAGATGGACCAAAAAGATCCATGTGCAACAATTGAAGTGGTCTTGTTGTTGAAACCACATTCTTTGGTTTGAAAGTTGATTTGGTCTGTTTGCCCTTTTGGCATGCACTACATAATTTGTCTTTGATGAACTTCATCTTTGGTAGACCAATAACTAAGTCATGCTTAACCAATTTGTTCAAGTGCTCCATGTGAATGTGAGCAATCCTCTTATGCCATAACCAAGCGTCATTGTTGTTTACCATAAGACATTGTACCTTCATAGACAAATCATCTAGAGTAATCACAAAAATATTGTTAGATCTTATACCTTTGAGTTTTACCTCATTGGTTGCCTCATCCATAATAAGGCATTCTTCTTTGTTGAATTTGATCTTGAACCCTCTATCGCAAAGTTGACTTATGCTAAGAAGGTTGTGCTTTAATCCTTCAACATAGAGAACATCCTCAATTTGAATGGATGGAGGTGTGCCAACTATTCCAACGCCAAGAATCTTTCCTTTGGTGTTGTCTCCATAGGTGACATACCCTTTGGCTTTATGTACTAGATATGAAAATTGGTGTACATCTCCTGTCATATGCTTTGAACATCCACTGTCAAGATACCAAACATTTGAAGTGGATTTCAAGCATACCTACAAAAACAAATTATTTCTTGTTAGGTACCCAAGTTGCCTTGGGTCCTTCATAGTTAGTTCCCTTTTTCACCCATGCATAATGTCCACTAGCCATACTGAAATTTCTAATATAGCATGCATTTGGTGTGTGTCCAATAATACCACAGTAAAAACAGTTTGGAACAAATTTGCTCTTGTATCTAGGAATTTGTTTTCTTTTAGATACATTAGCCTTTTTCTTTTGATGATTATGAACAACTTGCTTCTTTTCTACTTTCTTGGGATTGGAACTATTACTAGCCTTTACAAAAACAGTGGGATTGTTACTTGGTTTCTTAGTATTCACATAACCAAGACCTCTTTTATCATTAGGATAACGTTGTTGGCTTAGTAATCCTTCCAATCCTATTTGTCCTTTTTCATATCGTTCAATGACTCTTTTCAATTGAACAATTTGAAAGACATTTGATTCACACTTGGAGCATGCAAAGTTTTCCTTTTCTTTTATAAAATTCTGTTTCTGAAGATCAAAATCTTTAGTCATGGTGTCAATTTTTTCTAGACAACTTAGAAGTTCTTTTTCTTGTTTTGACACCTTTTTGTATAAACTTTTGCATTCTTTCAAGAGTTCATCAATTGCACCTTGAACATCATCATCAAAAAGATTAAATTCATTACTAACCTCTTCTTCATTGTCGGAGTGATGCGATGCCATTAAGGCTAAGTTTGCACATTCGTCGCTTTCCGATTCCGATGAACTGCTCATATCATTATCTTCCCATGCTATGTAGGCTTTCTTTTGTTTTGAGTCCTTTCCTTTGAATCCATTTTTCTTTGGGAGATTTGGACAGTTTGGCTTGATGTGTCCTTGCTTTCCACATTCATAACATGAGACATCTTGAGTTGATGTGGAGGCTTCTCTTTTCTTGAAGTGCTTTCTCTTATATGCATGAGATCCGCCTTTGTCATTTCTGCCAAAAAACTTTCCAAGTCTTTTCACTAGAAGCATGAAATTTTCATCTTCTTCCGGATTGTCTTCTTTTACCACTTCTTTTGAATCAATTTTTAAGGCAATGTTTTTGGACTTCTTTTCTAGATTCTCATGTTTTTCAAGTCTACCGAGTTCCGTTTCGTATTCTTGAAGTTTGCCGAATAATGTAGCGGAAGTCATTGCGGAGAGACTCTTCTTTTCCGAGATTGCCGTTACCTTTGGTTGCCATTCCCTAGTCAATGATCTAAGGATTTTCAAGTTGAGTTCATCATTTGACAGGGTTTTACCAAGAGCAATTAAGTGATTTGTCAAATGCACAAATCTCTTTTGTAAGTCAAGAATGGATTCTCCGGGCTGCATTCGAAATAGTTCATATTCTTGACTCAAGGTATTTAGCCTTGATCTTTTTACTTCAGCCGTTCCTTCATGAGTTTGAACCAAGGTATCCCAAATTTCCTTTGCTGTTTTGCAGTTTGAGACACGAAAAAATTCGTCCATACTGAGAGCACCTTGAAGAAGGTTTATTGCCTTTTTGTCATAGAGAACTTTCTTTTTATCATCGTCGTCCCATACAGTTTTGGGCTTTGCAGACCCAACGCCATTGATTACCGTTATTGGGATAAATGGACCATTTTCAACAGCATCCCATACTTCCTCTCCTTGTGCTTCTAAATGCGCCTTCATGCGTATTTTCCAAAAGTCAAAATATTCACCACAAAATAGAGGAGGCTTGTTGTTACTACCACCATCTCTGAAAACTGGTTGATGATTTGCGGAAGCCATTCTGGATCTCTAGGAGCAGGTTACCTATAACCTGCTCTGATACCAATTGTAAGATTAAGATTGCGCCTAAGAGGGGGGGGGGTGAATTAGGTGATGGTCGATTTTTGACTTATTTTATACTTTCTGGTTTTGATATAGTGCTTTGAAAACTGTAAAGTGCAGAAAGTAAAGAGACACGGAGAATTATCCAGGTTCCTTCCACAACCCGGAAGTACGTCCAGTCCCCTTGCAAACACGCAAGAGATTTTACTATATTGTTAGAACTTTTACAAGACTCTTCCTAGTCTTATCCACTAAAGAACCTAACAAATAACCAAGAACACCCTCTTGGATTTCCAATAAGTCTAATGAGAACAATCCTCTCAAAAGATACCTCTTGTTTCCAACAATGGACAACAAGGAACAAAAAATAATCTAATACTTAATTCCAACAATCCTGGAAATAAGTTACACTTTGTATGTTTTTATGAAGTATGATTTCTTGAAAGATGTTGATCACTTAGAGTGACTTCTTTGAAGTTTCTTCTTTCTTCTCTTGTAAGCAATTCAAACTGTAACACAATGGTTAGATAATGCTCAAAGATTTCTGTTCTTTATATGTGTGAAAGTGCAGAAAATCTTTGTTCTTAAAAGTTAAGAAGTATGAAGTTTGAATATTTTACAAAGTTCAGATTTTATTGCAAGAGAAGAGATGTTTATGATTTGAAATATTTTGTAATATATAGTAATCAAGATACCTTTCCAAAAGGACACTTTTCTGTTTGTAAAACTTGACAAGATGCAATGTTTGATCATGCAACCATTGGAGAAAAGGTATGAAGGATATCTTGAAACCATTTCAGATTTTTCAAAATTTTCAATGTGCAAATCGATTAACATAACATGCAAATCGATTGCACGTGTTTGTAACGTTCAGAATTTCAAAAAGTTTGAAGTGTAAATCGATTAGCATGTAGTGTCAATCGATTTACAAGTGTTAAAAAAATCAGTTTGTTCTGTGATCAATCGATTTACACAACCTGTAAATCGATTGCTGGCAGGAGCAAACAGTTTTTGAAAAAGCATGTGTAAATCGATTTACACAAGATGTTAATCGATTTACAGCAGAGAAAAACTTAAAAATTGTTTTTGAAATGTACTTGAAGTGATGTGGCAAGTGTGTATATCATTTTTGAGCATTTCTAATCAATGTAGTTTAATTGAGAATTGATATACTTGATTGCTTGCCAAGTTCCTTGAAGCTTTGAGTGAATGATGCTTTAAGATGATTTCCACTTCTTTTCCTTCTTTCCATAATGCTTGTTTGTCTTTCATCAAACTAGCTTGTTTGTCTTTCATCAAAACTAAAGTTGAGTTGAGGCTTGAGATTACAATTTTTAATTATTAAAGAAAATATACAAGTTAACCTAATTTACTAATTAATCATTTACATATTGATTTACAAAAATAATAATTAATAATAATAATAAATAATTAGGGAAATTTTAATTAAGAAAAAGGATAAAATGTCAAAAACCTAATTCTAGGTATTTTTTATTTATTAAGAAAAGATTAAAGTTTAAAACCTAATTTAACTAAGTTAATTGTTAAAGTTTATATACAAAGAATAAATTAGTGATGAATTAATAATTAAATATATTACATTTTTTGATTTCTGATTTTTATATCATGAAAATTATTTGGGTGAATTAATGAAAACAATTAAAAACAATTAAAAGAATTAGGAAAGAAAATCAAATAAAATAAAAAAGAAAGTGCAAACCAAAGGGGTTTTCAGACCCAAAGGGAGGTGTTTTTGGAGTAATCTTGGCCCACTTGCATAGAGCCTCGTTGACTCTTAGGAATCACATGCTTGATGGTTGACCCAGGCGTATGATGGTCCTCCTTCTGTGGCCACTAGATTGATCTCAAGTCCGCTTGGCAGGCACAAGCATGAGCGTGCATGGTAGAACGTTGGATGGAAACTGCATGGGAATATATTAAGACAAAAATTATTGAACATATGGGGGGACTTGGGAATCGAACCCAGGTCCCAACGCTGGAAGGACACGTTGCCAGCCAACTGAGCTATTGCGTTTCTTTATTAACATAATGGAGAGTAATTATTATAAAAAAAAACAAGCGTTAGTGGTATGAACAACAGATTCACGTGCCAAATTTGAATGCTCCTATCATGTGATGACACGCTAGCTTCTTCTTCATCTTTGTACCTGCAATATAAACAAATAGCAGGGGTTTTAAACCCCCACAAACTGCAACCTGTAAAAATAGCGAATATAACATGCCTCAATATAAAAAGGGCGCGATTGCTTCATTGGATTCGTCTTGTAGTCACGAATGTGTTCATACAGGTTTGGTGGTCTAATTTTACCATATGAGGAAAGCCCCAATTTTGAAGTTCTGAAACCCTAGGTTTCATCAATGGTGGATTTGGCTATAGGCATTGTTAGTCCAATTAAATATCACCAATCGCTTCAGAACATCATTATTAGTGTAAATCAACAAATAAAACACATGAATAATGCATGAAAATAAAAAAACGATTATGGAAAAGTTTGTGATAAACGTGACTCAGTTCTACCAATTCTTGGAGTATGGGGACTTGTTCTTGATGCCAATAGTTTCCTGGAAGGTCCAGCAACGCAATGGAAAAGGTTTCAAGCCTTGAATCGCCCTGTAACTGTGATTTCAGATTTCAAGTTTTTGATGAAAATTTGCAATTTGGTTCTCCTCCCCTTGAGCAGTTTTTCGTGTATCTTTTAATAGGGTTTCACTATGCCTTTGTATCTGAACGTGATTAGGTCAAAAAAACAAGCCCAAGGTCCATGAATTGATGATTTGAAGATTTGATTTTCAACATATCAATTTCAATCTTTTTCCATTGAAACTCTTGCCAATCATGGAAAATCTTCCCTTTTTGAATGTGAAACGATTTGCCACCTTGCCCTAGTTTGATTTGCTGCACAAAAAAGATTTAAAAAGCATGATTTGATATTTTCTCATAATTAAATCTAATTAAATGAATTAATAAGAATAAAAATTCAATTAATTAATTAAAAGTAAGAAAATAAACCCCTTTGAGATCAATGGGTCGTGCATATGCTTTGGGTAATGATTCAAGGAAGAATTTGAGGCCCATTAGCATTTTTGAAGCTTTTGAAGCAAAGTTAACTTTTCAAAATTCCCAAATATTTCCCAACTTCTCCAAGGCATATCTTGCTCAATTTTGAAGCTATGAACATGTTCTTGGACATTTTGGAAAGGTCTTGAAGTCCTATAACCAATTCCTTTGGTCCCATGTCATTTTGATTTACCAATCTCAAGTTATGGTCTTTGACTTAAAGTGCCTTTTTGTTGACTTTTGAAAATGACCTATAATGTTGAAATTGATAACTTTTTCTGAGAGAATTTCTTGGACTTGAAGTGTGAAGATGAGTTGTAGGAAATGTCATCCCCTTCAAAATGAGCTTTGGATGGAATTTTTCTGATGAACCATGAAGAAGTTATGCCTTGGTCAATTTGCAGTTGACTTTTTCAACTGTCCAAAAATAGAAACTTTTGCATCTTGAGACTTTTTGAGCCATGTTTTGAGAATCATGATCAGGAATTGATCAAATGATGTTTGTGGCTTCAAAATAAGATGTTGACCAAATTTTTTGACTTTTGACTGTCAAATGACCATTTTGCCCCTGTAGTTGACTGTGAAGCAATTACGGTTTATGACTGTGCAATTTGATGCTGTGAGTCTTGAAACTTGACATATGGATGCTTGACAATGTATGTAGGCATATGGGACTTGATTGGACCCTTGGAAACCTCAATTCCTTTGCAAGAACCAAAACCCTAATTTTGACTGTGTTAGGAGGCAATTGGACTGTGCAACCCTTGAGGGATTTTGAATCATCTGGAGATTGATCTTGGCAAGTCTTGAAGAATATGGGAGGGAAAATTTTGGGGTACAACAACCCCCAATTATGATGCCACCAATTGAAGGAATACCTTTTATCATGTACTTAACAGTGTTAAAGAATTCAATGGGGTGTGTATTGGGGCAGCATGAGGAGTCTGGTCGAAAAGAGCATGCAATATACTACCTTAGAAAAAAGTTTACTGACTGTGAAACAAGATACTCACTGCTCGAGAAAACTTGTTGCGCTTTGGCATGGGCTGCTCTTCGACTAAGACAATATATATTGAATTATACCACTTTGTTGATCTCTAAGATGGATCTTATAAAATACATATTCGAGAAGCCCGCTCTATCCGAAAGACTAGAAAGATGGAAAATGGTCTTGATAGAATACGACATTCAGTACACCACTCAGAAGGAACTCAAAGGAAGTGTACTGGCATATCATTTGGCTCATCAAGCCGTAGACAACTATCAATTTATGAATTTCAAGTTCCCGGATGAGAATATTATGCTAGTTACAGACTATGAAGAACTTGGACCATATGAAGGACCTGGGCCAGGATCCCGATGGACTATAGTTTTTGATGGAGCTTCTAACGCACTTGGTAATGGAATTGGTTCTGTGATCGTCTCTCCCAAGGGTTTCCATACACCCTTGAAATTCTGGCAACAGATACTTAATGTCACAGTGAATGTTATGACACCGTATCTGACAAATCGTACACACACCAAACAGTAATTTAAAAGACAGTAAAGAACACAATCAATTGTTAACCCAGTTCAGTGTAAAACAACACCTACTCTGGGGGCTACCAAGCCAGGGAGGAAATTCACTATAAGAGGTATTAATTTAGGAATAAACCAACCAGTTTATCTCCTTCACTTAAGACCTACCCAATGCAACTTCAATCTAAGTCCTACTTAAACCTGAGTTCCTACTCACTCCCCCTCAATCACAACAGTGATACTAATCTACTGATTAATAAGATTATGAAGACATTCTTCAATACACACGCTTGATTTTGCTTCAAAGCTTTAATCAAGAGACATAACACTCGTGCTTCAAAGCTTTGAGTGATAAACAACCCTTACAACCAAATCCTACTCCAAGTCACTTATCTAAATGATAATTGCTTGGCTCACAGTAGTTACAACTATGCAATGCCTTATTGATCTTCTGTCAAAAGCGCTGCTCACCATTAGGCTTCGTGAGAAATATATATGCAGATTATTCTTCATTTAGGGCTTCCATAAAAATAGCTTGGGTTAACCAAAGTTAACCTAAAGACTTGGTCTTGGGCTTTCATCATAACAGATTAGGGTTAAGCAAGGTTAACCTAATGTCCACGTGAGACTCTGATCTGGACAATATACTACAACTCAGAGTAGCACACCAGATTCCTGAAAATTCTCAGGAATAATAAATCTGCACAACAACTTGATCAGTACAGGATGTCTTAACATTGGTTATGACATCATGTATCTTGCTCACTGATTTTGGTAGAATTCGGTACATATGATCATAGCTTAATCATCATGATATTCACTCATACTGAGTAGTTCCTGCAGAACATTCCTTCTGCAGAATTTACCTTTATCCCAGAATGTTATGACATCAGTCATGACATTCGCAAATCTGGTTTTACCAAAAAATAATGCCAACAAACAAACACTTACAAACTCCCCCTTTGGCAAATTTTTGGCTAAAACCCCTAAACAATCAGAGATTAGAATGCAACCGAATTTTTTAATAACAGCTACCAATATTTAATTCTACCAAAATTACCATAATTTCTTCTCCCCCTTTTTAGCCATAAAGAGGCCAAAGGTACTAGTACTTTAAGTTATACAGTCATCCAAAAGGAAATTCAAAATACACAAAAACAGAGAGAAGGTATTAAATAACAGCAACAGGTTCCAGCATCAATCTTTTCAACTCAGCAAACACAGACCTTCAGGTACTGTCATCCCCTAAGGAAGCACTATTTTCAGCAACATTTTCTGGTGAGCTTCTTGCAGAACCATCATGTTGTTTTTCATCAGCATCCTCTTCCCTCATTTGTTCTTCATTCTCCTCCTGTTCCAGACTAGCAATCAACTCTTCAAGAGTCCTTTTTCTTGCATCAAGCTCTCTGCAGGTTTCTTTTAGAACAACGATAACATCAGCTTTCTTGGAACGAGCTTTGACATTTGATGTCTCAGCAGATGTCGTAAAAATGTCAGGGACATGTGTTCCCTGAAACAACTTATAGTGAAAACCAAGTGCATGGGCTCTTTTGCACACAAAGTCTTTTTCAACCAGGATATCAGGATACTGATCAATGATTATACCACACAGGAGAGAGGGAAAAGCAATAGGGCCTTTAATAGCACAGCTCTCAGCATGTTTCAATGTTTGATCAAAGATGTAGTTGCCATAATCAAAGTTTGTTCTGGTTCCAATAGCATAGATAAATCTTCCCAAACCTGTGGAAATGGTGGATTTATGGTTGGTGGGAACCCAGTTAGCTGCACCAATTTTGTGTAGTATGGAAAACTTCATACT
Organism: Vicia faba; assembly: GCA_948472305.1. Classification (NCBI taxonomy): domain Eukaryota; kingdom Viridiplantae; phylum Streptophyta; class Magnoliopsida; order Fabales; family Fabaceae; genus Vicia; species Vicia faba. The sequence goes on along the minus strand of OX451736.1, from coordinate 1,394,865,421 downwards.
CAGCTTGCTTGCAGTTAGCTTCCCTTTCAAGGTCCAGTGCTTGACTTGCTTGGCAGTGATGGTTTGACAAACCTGGTTGTCAGTAACTTCAAGCTCAGGTTGAGCATCATCAGGCCTTCCTAGGTATTTGTTTATCACAGTAGGAGAGAAATTTACCTTCCTTCCTCTCACATAAACACTCTTAAAATCAGTTGACTTTCCATCAGCACAACCACCAGACAAATTTACTATGAATTCTTTGACAAGAATCTCATAGCAGTTGGAAAACTTTACCACCGTTTTCATCAGGCCAGCAACCTTGATTAGATCCATGACTTCCTTACACTCAATATCACTTCTGTTCAGCTCCCTCTCTAAGGAAATCCTTTTTAGAAACACATACTTCCACCTGCTTGCATTTTCTGGATGGTGAAAGGAGATGTTGTCAATGGCAACTTCAGCAACCTTAGGCAGTTTGCTAGAAGAGAGTTTCTTCCTGAGAGGAATGTCTGCAACATTGCTCTCAACATCAAAATCAAAGTCTGATTCCTCATCAAATTCAGAAGGTTCAAGAGTCTTTCTTTTCTTGGCTATAGGTTGTCTCAAGAGTTTTGAGAGACTACCAACAGATACCCTAGCTTTTACCTTACCCTTCCCTTTCGAAGTTCCAGCTTTTTGATCCTTCTCAGCTTCTTCTCTAGCCTTGTTCTCAGGCCTAGCTTTCTCATGAACAACTTCAGTAGCCTTCTCTTTGGAGGGGCTTTGGGCATCATTCTGCTTCTCTTTTCTACTCATCATCCTTCTAGCTATGCTAGGGTTGATATTGGCAATTAAATCATTGTTAGAGAATTCTTCATCAACATCAATGACAGGAGGTTCAACAGCCTTGTCAGTAGGGGTCTGGTGATCATCAGGTTTTTCTGGAGATTTCTCAATGTTGTCATCAGGTGTCTCAACATTCTGAGTGACATTGGGATCCCTTTCTAAATTAGGGCTAGCCGTTTCTTGGTTCAATGGTACAGATATACCAGGAACAGAGTGATTCTCATTAAGAATCCTAGTGACTAGTCTGGCAATAGCTTGGTGCACATAAGAAGAACCTTCCCTATTAGCTATCTCTGGAGGAACAGAAGATGATGGTTGAGAAGATTTACCAGATGGAGAAGCTTGTGATCTTCTTGCATGTCTGGTTCGCAACTTCTTGACCTTAGTAGGATCAGCTTCCATTTCACGAAGTGGAGTTATCTCAAGAACATCAACATCCATGCAATTTACGATTGCCCTAGGTTCGATGTCAGTGGGTGAGGAAGATGCAGTTGCCTTTGATGAAGATGATGAAACAAATTGTTGAGACATCTTGAGAGATTGAGAAAACAAGTGACATCGTGTGTGAAATCTTCTTTTGAGGGAATGGAGAGTGATGCAGCAAAATGAGAAGAGGTAGATATAAATATGTCTATTCCTCTTCTTAAACTTTTGGAAAGAAAGAGGGAAACAAATTATTAGCCCAATCAGAATAGACTTGATTAACATATCTCTTTCAAGCCTTGTATTAAGCAAAATTAATTGCTACATCTCTTCATATTGGAAAATACCCAGCTTGCCCCTTAAATTTTCAAACTGACTAGCATCAAGTGCCTTGGTAAAAATGCCAGCCAGTTGTAGTTCAGTGGCAACATGTTCCAGCTTAACCACCTTCTCCTCCACAAGATCTCTGATGAAGTGATGTCTAATGTTAATATGCTTAGTCCTGTTGTGCTGTATAGGATTCTTGGATATGTTAATAGTACTCAAATTGTCATAGTAAAATGTCATGACATCTTGTGTGACATTATACTCAGTCAGCATCTGTTTCATCCAGATCATTTGAGAACAGTTGCTACCAGCTGCTATGTATTCAACTTCAGCAGTAGATAGAGACACACAGTTTTGTTTCTTTCTGAACGAAGAGACAAGATTATTTCCCAAAAAGAAGCATCCTCCAGAGGTACTCTTTCTATCATCAACACTACCAGCCCAATCAGCATCACAATAACCAGACAAAATTGGTTCACATCCATGAGAGTACAACATGCCATAATTGTAAGTTCCACTCACATACTTCAGAATTATTTTCACCTGGTTGATGTGACTTACTTTGGGTTCAGCCTGGTATCTTGCACATACTCCAACTGCAAAGGCAATGTCAGGTCTGCTGGCTGTTAAGTATAGCAGACTTCCTATCATGCTTCTGTACAAGCTTTGATCCACATTTTCCCCACTTGTGTCTTTGGATAACTTTAAATGAGTAGGTGCAGGAGTCCTTTTATGACTGGCATTCTCCATCCCAAACTTCTTGACTATATTCTTTGCATATTTGTTTGAGACAGAAAAATTGAGTCTTCCATCTGTGTTACTTGTAGTCCAAGAAAGTAGGTCAATTCTCCCATGAGGCTCATTTCAAATTCAGCTTGCATCTGGTTAGCAAAATGTTTAACCATTTTATCTGACATTCCTCCAAACACTATGTCATCAACATAAATTTGAGCTACCATTATCTTTCCTCCTTCATTCTTGACAAAAAGAGTTTTATCCAAACCTCCTTTCCTGTATCCTTTGTCAGTGAGGAACTTTGTCAACCTGTCATACCAAGCTCTAGGAGCTTGTTTCAGACCATATAAAGATTTCCTCAATTTGTAGACATGATCAGGACAGTTTGGATCCACAAATCCTTTAGGATGTTCCACATATACTTCCTCATTTAAGTACCCATTTAGGAAGGCACTCTTCACATCCATCTGAAACAACTTGAACTTAAGGAGACAAGCAACTCCCAATAGAAGTCTGGTTGATTCCAGTCTGGCTACAGGAGCAAAAGTCTCATAAAAATCAACCCCTTCAACTTGAGTGTATCCTTGAGCAACAAGACTTGCCTTATTCCTGGTGACAACTCCTTCAGCATCTGACTTGTTCTTGTAGATCCACTTTGTGCCAATGATGTTTGTTCCTTCTGGTCTAGGAACTAACTCCCATACTTCATGTTGCTTGAACTGGTTCAATTCATCTTGTAGTGCTCCAATCCAATATTCATCATTCAAAGCCTCTTTAACATTTTTTGGTTCAATCTTAGACACAAAGCAAGAGTTTGTGATGATTTATCTAGATCTTGTAGTGACTCCACTGTTAGGATCTCCTATGATGAGTTCCTTAGGATGATATTTCTGAATTCTGATGGAAGGATATTTATTAGCTTCCTTTGATTCAGACTCTGATGGAGTAGGATTAGGCACATCATCCTTTTTAGACACTTGTGTTGAAGTCTCAAAGAATGTCTCAACATCATATGGGACATTTGTTTCCTCATGGTGATCATCAACTATGACATTTATAAACTCCATCATAACTTTGGTCCTGGAATTTAATACCCTATATACTCTGCTGTTGGTAGAGTATCCTAGGAATATTCCTTCATCACTTTTAGGGTCCATCTTTCTCCTTTGTTCACGATTTGTCAGAATATAGCATTTGCTCCCAAAGACATGGAAGTACTTCACTGTAGGCTTTCTTCCTTTCCATAGTTCATAAATGGTGGATGATGTTCCCTTTCTCAAGGTGACCCTGTTATGGACATAACAGGTTGTACTCATAGCTTCAGCCCAAAAATGAATAGGAAGCTTTTTGGCATGTATCATTGCTCTGGCAGATTCCTGTATAGTCCTGTTTTTCCTTCCCACAACTCCATTTTGTTGAGGAGTTATAGGTGAAGAGAACTCATGATTGATTCCTTCTGAGGAACAGAACTCATCAAACTTACTATTTTCAAATTCCTTACCATGATCACTTCTGATTCTGACAATGCATCCTTCTTTTTCTCTTTGAATTCTTTTGCACAATTCCTTAAATACATCAAATACATCAGACTTTTCCCTAATGAAGTTTATCCAGGTGAATCTGGAAAAATCATCCACAACAACATATGCATATCTCTTTCCACCAAGACTTTACACCTGCATGGGACCCATCAGATCCATATGTAGAAGTTCTAGCACCTTAGAGGTAGTCAGATGTCTTGTCTTTGGATGTGACATTCTAGTTTGCTTTCCAACCTGACATTCACCACAGACTCTCCCTTCATCAATCTGAAGCCTTGGAATCCCTCTGACAGCCTCCATGGATATGATCTTTTTCATCCCTCTTAGATGTAAGTGACCAAGTTTTTGGTGCCACAGTTTCACTTCCTTTTCTTCTTTGGCTATAGAGCATACAGAAGAGTAGTTAGTGTTCTCAGACTCCCATAAGTAACAGTTGTCTTTTGATCTGACTCCTCTCATTACAACTTCTTGTTTTTCATTAGTTACAAGACACTCAGACTTGGTGAAGTTGACCTTGAATCCTAGATCACATAATTGACTGATACTTATGAGATTAGCAGTCAAACCATTTACAAGCAACACTTCATTTAGGTTTGAAACTCCAGGGCAGTCCAAGTTTCCAACTCCTTTGATTTCTCCTCTAGCACCATCTCCAAAAGTGACATAACTAGTAGTATGAGGTTTGACATCATTCAACAGATTCTTGATTCCAGTCATGTGTTTAGAGCATCCACTGTCAAAGTACCAGTCTTCCTTGGCAGAAACTCTAAGGGAGGTGTGAGCTATCAGGGCTGCAGTCTTTTTCTTCCACTGTTGAGTATATGGTGCCTTGTTAGTCTTAGGTTTGACATATGGGGTATGATTAGGATATCCATATAATCTGAAGCAGAATGGCTTTATGTGACCAAACCTTCCACAATAATGACATCTCCATCTTTGATACTTTTTCTTCATATTTCTCTGTTCTTGATGTTGAGTCCTATATTGTGACATCTGCTTTGACATTTGTTTATCAGGCCTGGTCTTCTTCTTGTCAACAACAGATTTCTTTGCAGCCAAAAATCCTAGACCAGACATGTTTCCTGCACTTTGTCCAGCCTGAAGGATTTCTTCCAACTTGTCAGTTTCATTTGTTAACATCTTGACAGACTTAGTCACCTGATCAAGTTTGGAGTTCAACATTAGAACTTCACCTTCGAGATGGCTTATAGTAGCAATGTCTGCCTTCTTCTCAGCCTCCAACTTTACTATGAGCTTTTTCTGTTTCTCATTTTGCTGACAGACTTCAGCACTTCTGATACATATCTTCTTGTAGGAGTCAACAAGTTCTTCAAATGTCACTTCCTCATCACTAGAATCATTATCAGAGTTACAAATACCAGATAGTGCAGTAACTTATTTAGCAGATTCTTCTTCAGAGTTACTTTCTGAGTCACCATCAGACTAAGTAACAAACATTCCTTTATTTTGTTTCTTAAGAAAGGTAGGACATTCAGCTCGAATGTGCCCATATCCTTCACATCCATGGCATTGGATTCCTCTGCTTTGATTTCCCTTTTCTTCAGACTTAGTTCTTCTGCTGGAGTCATAGGATCTGCTAATGTCAGAGGAAATGTTCTTGACATTTGACCTTGACTTTGGGTCCATTCTCTTGATGAGTTTGTTGAACTGCCTTCCAAGCATAGCTATAGCTTCTGAAATATTCTCTTCATCACTCTCCTTGCTTTCATCTTCAGTATTGGATACAAGGGCTATGCTCTTGTTTTTCTTGTCAACATTTTCAATGATCCCCATCTCAAATGTCTGAAGTGACCCAATGAGTTCATTGACCTTCAAGTTGTAGATATCCTCAGCTTCCTCTATAGCAGTCACTTTCATTGCAAACCTTTTAGGCAAGGATCTGAGAATCTTTCTCACCAGCTTTTCTTCTAACATCTTTTCTCCCAATGCTCCTGAGGTGTTGGCAATTTCCAAGATGTTCATGTGAAACTCATGAATGGTCTCATCTTCCATCATCCTCAGATTCTCAAATTTGGTAGTGAGCATCTGAAGTCTTGACATTTTTACTTTGGATGTACCATCATGGGTGGTTTTGAGGGTGTCCCAAACATCCTTGGCCAGTTCACATTGATGTACTAGTCTGAATATGTTTCTATCAATTCCATTGAACAAGGCATTTAATGCTTTAGAGTTACCCAGGGATAACTCATCTTCTTCTTTGCTCCATTCTTCCTCAGGTTTCAGACTAGTCGTCCCATCTTTCCCAGTTATGGTGGGATGGTTCCATCCTTTGTCAGCAACTCTCCAAGCCTTTTTGTCCAGTGACTTCAAGAAGGCAATCATACGGGGTTTCCAGTAGTCATAATTTGATCCATCCAGAATAGGTGGTATGTTCCCAAATCCTCCTTCCTTGTCCATAGCGCCAGAAAATAATATCCCTAGATCTCACCCAGAAAGACAGGCAGGGTGCCCGCTCTGATTCCAATTGAAATTCTGGCAACATATACTTAATGTCACAGTGAATGTTATGACACCGTATCTGACAAATTATACACACACCAAACAGTAATTTAAAAGACAGTAAAGAACACAATCAATTGTTAACCCAGTTCAGTGTAAAACAACACCTACTCTGGGGGCTACCAAGCCAGGGAGGAAATTCACTATAAGAGATATTAATTTAGGAATAAACTAACCAGTTTATCTCCTTCACTTAACACCTATCCAATGCAACTTCAATCTAAGTCCTACTTAAACTTGAGTTCCTACTCACTCCCCCTCAATCACAGCAGTGATACTAATCTACTGATTAATAAGATTATGAAGACATTCTTCAATACACACGCTTGATTTTGCTTCAAAGCTTTAATCAAGAGACACAACACTCGTGCTTCAAAGCTTTGAGTGATAAACAACCCTTACAACCAAATACTACTCCAAGTCACTTATCTAAATGATAATTGCTTGGCTCACAGTAGTTACAACTATACAATGCCTTATTGATCTTCTGTCAAAAGCGCTGCTCACCATTAGGCTTCGTGAGAAATATATATGCAGACTATTCTTCATTTAGGGCTTCCATAAAAATAGCTAGGGTTAACCAAAGTTAACCTAAAGACTTGGTCTTAGGCTTTCATCATAACAGATTAGGGTTAAGCATGGTTAACCTAATGTCCACGTGAGCATCTGATCTGGACAATATACTACAACTCAGAGTAGCACACCAGATTCCTGAAAATTCTCAGGAATAATAAATCTGCACAACAACTTGATCAGTACAGGATGTCTTAACATTGGTTATGACATCATGTATCTTGCTCACTGATTTTGGTAGAATTCGGTACATATGATCATAGCTTAATCATCATGATATTCACTCATACTGAGTAGTTCCTGTAGAACATTCCTTCTGTAGAATTTACCTTTATCCCAGAATGTTATGACATCAGTCATGACATTCGCAAATCTGGTTTTACCAAAAAATAATGCCAACAAACAAACACTTACAACCCTTCACCGCTAGATTATGTTTTGACTGTACCAACAACATGGCAAAATACGAAGCGTGCATCATGGGTATCAAAGCTTCTATCGGTATGAGAATCAAGTTCTTGAATGTATACAGGGACTCAACATTAGTAATCAAGCAAATCAAGGGAGAATGGGATACGAAGCATCCAAATCTCATTTCTTATCAAGAGCTTGTGTTAACATTAATTCCATACTTCGAAGAAATCACTTTTGAACATATTCCATGAGAAGAGAACCAATTGGCAGACGCATTAGCTACCATGTCATCTATGTTCAAAGTCAGATGGGACAATGAAGCTCCTCGAAACACTATTGAGAGATTAGATGAACCTGCATATTGCTACGAAGTTGATACCAATGGAGTAGAGGACAAGCCTTGGTACCATGAAGTAAAAAGATACCTCGAGGCTCAAGAATATCCTAAAGGGGCATCTATCAATGATAAGAAATTCCTACGAAGGTTCTCTGCCAAATTCTTTCTGAGTAACAGAATTTTGTTCAAGTGCAATCATGATTTAACTTTGCTTCATTGTATGGACAAGAAGGAAGCTGAGAAGATTATGGAAGATATAAATAAGGGAGTCTTTGGTACTCATTCCAGCAGGAATACGATGGCTAAGGAAATTCTAAGAGTGGGTTATTATTGGTCAACCATAGAAACTAATTGCCATCACCATTCCAGAACTTGTCACAAATGCCAGATTTATGCTGACAAGGTACACGTGCCTCTGGTTCCTCTGAACGTCTTGACTGCTCCTTGGCCGTTTGCAATGTGGGGCATTGATATGATTGGAGAGATTAAGCCTACTACATCTAATGGGAACCGTTTCATCTTGGTCACTATTAATTATTTTACAAAGTGGGTTGAAACAAGCTCATTTTCCTCTGTTACCAAGAATGTCATGGCCGGGTTCATTAAGCATAACCTCATATTTCAGTATGGAATACCTGAGAGGATCATCACTGATAATGGTACCAATCTTAACAACACTATGATCTCGGAACTTTGTACACAGTTCAAGATTAAACCTCATAATTCCTCTCCGTATCGGCCAAAGATGAATGGAGCAGTGGAAGCCGCCAACAAGAACATCAAGAAGATTTTGCAGAAAATGACAATAACATATAAAGGTTGGCATGAGATATTACCATTTGCTCTTCATGGTTATCACACTTCAGTACGTACATCAATTGGGGCAACCCTATTCTCTCTCGTCTATGGCATGGAGGTTGTCTTACCTAACAAAGTCCAAATTCCTTCTCTAATGATTACGAAAGATGTAGATTTAGACGAAGACGAGTGGATTCAGACTAGACAAGACCAGATAAATTTGATTGACAAGAAAAGGCTTGCGGCTGTTTGTCACAGTCAGATGTACTAGAAGCGTATGGTCAAAGCCTTCAACAAGAAAGTCAAACATTGGGTATATCAGGCTGGTGAGATGGTAATAAAGTGCATCATCCTACCACAAGGTGATCCCAGGGGAAAATGGACTCCCACATACGAAGGGTCATTTGTGATCAAGAAAATATTTTTTGGCGGTGCTATGATACTTACCATATGGACGGTGAATATTTTTCGCACCCTATGAACGCGGACATAGTCAAAAAATACTACGCGTAAAAAAAGACCCGCTAGGTTGACTGGCCTAGGCAAAAATAAGGGCATCTCGGCGAGCCAAAATGGTTCAGGAAAAAATTAGGGATATATATATATATATATATATATATATATATATATATATATATATATATATATATATATATATATATATATATATATATATATATATATATATATATATATATATATATATATATATATATATATATATATATATATATATATATATATATATATATATATATATATATATATATATATATATTGTACACCCGACAAGTCGAAAACCTGAAAAGGCAGCTTAGGTAAAAAAGGGTATCCCGGTGGACTAAAAACCTGAAAGGGAGGTCCAGGAAAAAGTTAGGGATTAAAGCGTACGACCATGTCCCATTGGATCATCCACTTACAGCAGTTTTGTTGTGAATGTCAAGTTCAAGTGGTACAAATCAATTCAATCAACTTCTTCCAACAACAAGGGATGAGATGCTTAAAGACATAAAGGCAATATAAGAGTTGAAACTTGATGGGATCATTTCCACATAGTTGTTTTCTCCATTTTACTTTGTACTTTTACATTTTTGTGATGATTTCCTCTTACTATGATATCTGTCTCTTTGTACAAAACTTCCTGTTTATAAGCAAACTTTCAATACAAATATAATCCAAAAGTCAAATTTACTTTCTTTGTTTTGTTTGCAAAAATGTCCAATGATTAAATTGAATGAACATATGAATTTGAACATGATTACTGTTAGCAAATATATGCATAAAAACAGAAATAAGAATTTACAAAATACTCCAAGAATTGGGATAAAATCTAAGTCATTCTCAAAATCCCCACAGAGAAATCCCCGCAGAGCTACCTTCACAAGCTCATCTCCAACAGAGATATATTCCCCAGCAAGTCTAATATGTCTTCAGACAGAAATTGGGGCATCTTCCAGCAGTTCACCTCCATATCCTTGAGGGATAGCTTGACATGATTTTCTTCCCCAATAGGTCCCCTAGCATATAAGGAAGTTTGATCATTTCCCTAGCATACGTGGAAACTTCCTCAGCGTAGCCTATGAAATTCGAATCCCATTAGATTATTTCCTCAACACAATTTACAAGAATTTAATTCTCCAACGAAGTTTATTTCTCCAACACCGTAAAATCCCCAGTAGAATTATCTTATCCAGCGGAGTTTATTTCTCCAACACCGTTAGGTCCCCGACAGACTTCTTTTCTCCAATAGGGTTTATTTCCCCAATAAAGTTTATGTCTCCGATTATCACAGTTCCCCGATAGGAATCTCTTCCCGGGCCAAATGTCATTCAACTTTGTCCTCCTCAAATGAGTTGAGATCCATATCTGAAACTTGGATTATCCATCTCTTTTATCCCTAGTTAGGGTATATAAGAATTGAATCCTTCAAAAGAATGATGAACAACCAATTTCCCTGAAATTCTTCTATCCCTAAGTAGAAGTCGAACATCCCCAGTGGAGTATCCTCAAACAGAAGACATGAACCCCCAACAAAGACATTCTAAACAATATTGAAGATTCATATTCTTCATCTCTAACAACAGTCAAGGATTTATTTCCCCTAACCAAAGATGTTATACGAAGCTACTGATACATTCAATCAACATATTGCATCCATACATCATTTACAAAATTTCATAGCACATGCATACGAAACACATATGACATTCCCATTTACTTTGAGAACATTATTACGTAATGCATACACCATGACATTGCATAATGTAAAATCACGCTTCTCAAATGCACTTTTGTTTTGATGAAGACAAACCATTTTGACAAGAAGGCAAAGAATATTGATCAAGCTAAAAGTATCTGTGGATAAAGTCTTTGGTTCAAGCACTTAGAAAATTTCAAGGTATAATGATAATACTAACTCTGAACTTAAGACATAGATGCTCAATGGTCAAAAGAAATATTTTATCTTGTCCAAACTTTTACTCAAGTTTTCTAAGAAAAAATTTAATTTTTCCTTGGGTGCAATCAATTTTCATATTGGTGCAATCAATTGCATGCTTCATGTTTTCAAAGTATTAGCTACTGTTTCTAAGTGCAATCAATTTACATGTTTGTGCAATCTATTACTCTCAATCAATTTTTGCTATTGACTTCAAGTGCAATCGATTTACACACTTGTGCAATCGATTTCTCACTCAAAAGATTTGAATTTTTAGCTGTTGAAACCCCGTGCAATCGATTTACACAAGGGTGCAATCGATTGCATGCTGAAAGATTTTGAAAAACAACAGCTTTACTCATGCCTATTCATAACACCATTTCATGAAAACTTTTCATGGAATCTTGGCAATTGTTCATGATTCAGTTTCATAAATTTATGTTGTTTCAAAGGGGTGCTATGAACATATAAATACTAATTTTCAAAATCATTTTAAGTACCTCTTCCAATCATATTTTATGAATTTTCAAAAATCAAACTCAAGCTTTTATACACTTTCATACACAAGTTTTTCTGCACACTTTCACATATTGTCAACCATAAAACTTTGAGCATTATATATCTTGAGTCATTGTTGTGATACAGTGGGAGAACTAACTTGGTTGTTTTGCGTTTGATCGTAAATGTTACGGTTAGCAAGAGTCACCATCGACTTTTCTTTTATCCAAAAGGAAAGGTGAAAAAGCACAGGAAAGACCTTTGAGATTGTTTTTGAGTTCGGGGGTAGATTATAAAAAGGGAAGGTATTAGCACCCTTTTCGTCCATGGTTTTCCATGGGCTCTTAGTTACTTGCTAGATCACTTGCTTTTGTTTGAAAATATGCTTTGTACGGTTTTGAAAGTATTTTGTAAAGGTGCCATCGTTTAGGCAAACTTTGTTATAATTCTCGTTCGTAAGAATGTATACAAAGTGTTTGATCTTTTGAAAATGGTTTCAAGTTTGAAAGATGTTTTTTTGAAAGTGTTGGTGATTGTTTTTAAAATAGCAAGGATGTTTTGATTTTGAATTTGAGCAAGTAACTAGGAATAATCTACCTACTCAAAAGTCTTTCATGTTCATTTCCTTTTTCCTTTGACATTGTTATCTTACCATTGATTAGATAAGTAACCCTATCTTTGGATGTAAAAGGGACGGGCGCGGATCATCGTATAACCATGATTAGCAACGTTGCAAGATATCTTAGCATTTTTTTAGGGACTAAGATCATTTTGAAAGGCAACATAGATAGCGTCATCGAGGGACTATGATCTTGCATTTTGCTTGTTTTTGCTAAGATACCTCACATGCATAACATGGCCATTTTTCTAAGGCAACAAAGTGGATTCACCCTAGGGGTGTTTGTGTGCAAGTGTATTGATTTTCATGCTTGATTTGTCTTTGATTAGGGTTTTCTATTTGTTGGTTTTAGTCTTTCCATATAAAACCTTAATTACTAGCATTTAAATATAAATCGATAAATTACGGAATTTAAAATTACTACGCTATTACATCATTTAGGGGAGGGGGTGTACAAATTACAAATGGGGAATATTGTAAGAATTTAAACCTAAATAATTATTACAACCATGTTGAATTTTTTGAATAAATGTACAAAATAAGGATAAAATGCAAAAATATGAAATGTAAGAAGAAATGTGATTTTTTTTTATTTGGTTTTTCATGAAAAGGGTTTTTTGACCTAATTAATTAAAATAAAATAATTAACTAAAAAAGAAAATTAAGATTAAGTTAGTAAAATAATTAATTTAAAGAAAACAATTTTTTTAGGGTTTTGGTGAATTTAAATAAGTTAGTAAATAAAAATAATTAAATAAAAGTCCTAAATTCTAAATTGATTTTAATTTATAAGAAAAAAAATTAAAATTAAATTATCTAAGTATTTAAAAAGGTAAATTTAATTATTAAAGAAAATGTAAAAGAAATGTTTTTATTCTTTTGTTTTTGTGAAGAAAAATAAAATATAAAATGTGAAAATAATAAATAAAAATATTTTTTGGGTTTTTATAACTAATAATAAAAATTAATATTAATAATAATACTAATAATAATACTAATAAAAATAAAAAATAAAAAAAATAAAATGGGCCAAGATGTACGACAGCAAGACAGGGGGTCAGAGTGTAGCAAGAAAATAAGGCCCAAAGCAATGGAGGCCCAGGCGCTGCAAAAACAAAGAAAATGTCAAAAAAAGTGAAAAAATGGAAAAAGGTCACGCTGGGGCTTGAACCCAGGACCTAAGGGTGACAGGCGCGCGCTTTAACAACCGAGGTGGTGATACATCCATTAACTTATGTCAAACAATAAATATATATTAGAAACAACTTCCTGAAAACAACTCCATCTTCAACCTCTAGCCAAACCATCTGCATCTTGTTCATTTCTCATCCGTTTGCAAAAATGTAAACATGAAACTTGTGGAAAATTTCACCACGATTCCAGAAATGTAAACAACTTAAACTAATTCTAAAAATGAGCATGAATTTTGAATGGTACCAAATTCTGACCTAACTTTTCCAGGATGTTCAAATTCAAAATTCTAACTACTCAAGCAATATAAATGAAATCTAAAGACATGGTTAGTTTCAGGGCTATGATATCTACATTTTATCTTCACAAATGGAAAGCAAATGATGCTTATATGAAGAGTTCAAAAGTCAGAAAACTCACCTTCAAAATGGAATTCGTGTTTTGAGTTGGAGCTTGTTTCAAGGTGCTGCAAGGATCGGGTTAGCTTCCTTGAGGTCCTAGGAAGCTAATGCAATGATTAACTTGGTTGGAGAGTGGCTGAAATGGTCTGTAGAAGTCCAACTATGATACTCTATTTTTGAACTTGGAAATGGAGGAAGATGGTGTTACAGTTGTGTAATAGGGACATGGATGGCTTGTGTATGATGCTTGGAAGATTTTGGAAGCAAAAGGCCAAGAAACACACAAGTAGTTTTTTATTTTGGTTTTCAAGGTCAGAAACTGTGCAACAATGGAGTTTTTTGGGCAATTTCTTATTTGAGAGAGTCTTAGTGTATTTCAGGGTGCTTAAGCTCGTCCTTTAGCTCAGAAGTAGTGCCTCTATTTATAAGCAACAAGTATGCAGGCTTGTATCTGATCAGAATTCAAAATCACATGTTTAAGCTAAACATGTGATTTTTTGAGAAATCAAGTTTCAATGCCTTGTGTACTGACTAAGATAGAGTGGTTATGATTTAAACACACTTTCTCCTAACTTTATGGATGGAGTGTGATCAGAGGGAACAAGTTAGAGGCTCAAGAATTGACTTTACACATAAAACTTGCTTTTCTAAAATGGAAGTGTTCACTTTGTGCCATTAATGGAAATGTGGATTACATAAAGCTTAAACCACTTGGATTAAAGCTCAAAAGTTTGTGTAATCCATTAATGATGGATAAATACACAAGTTACAAGGCCTGCAAAGCAAGATTATGTAGCCTAATGTTGAAATTGCATTTTTGTTCATCATGAGAATGACCTATAATTTTAGTTTGAAACCCTAACTTCTTCTATTCGATTCTCCTTTCTAAAGAATGATATCAAGGAGTTCTTGGAAATTTTATAAAGCTTTTAATGTGATCTACAACCCTTATTTGAATCAATTTTGAAAGTTCCCCTTGGAACTATATGAAAAAGTGCCATGAAGTTAGGTCAAAATCCTGCCTAAACTAGGGCAAAAATTTCACTAAGTGTTTAGTTTCAAGACCATGACTTCATGAATTAATAACTTGAGATCCAAGAATTTATAGGAGAAGTTGTGTAAATAAATGTTGTATAACTCATGGGTATCTACAACTTTCATGTTGAAAGTTTCTTTTGAATCATCTTGCATCATGGTGAAAAATTGGCTCAAAGTTGTGAAGAAACATGAAGTTTTCCATACTTAAATTTTTTTTTAAGTTTGAAAACTTTGACTTTTCAAAATGAAATCTTGACCTTTTGATTTATTGATGAACAAGTTTCATATTTTGACATTTTTTGATGAATTGTGATCTTTGACACTTGATTTTGACCAAAAAGTCAATGTTTGACTTTTCAGTGTACAATTGACTTTTGATCAGTTGACTGAAAATCAACTATCAATCCAATTGATCTTGAGCAACATTTTGAGTCATGCCATTAGGTCAAAATGATGAAATTGAACTCTCAAGATCATGCCTCAAACCAATTAACCATTTGCTAGGTGAAAAATCAGAAATTGCCCTTTCTCAGTCAAAACCCTAATTTTGACCTTTTTGCCCTTTTGATGGTTTAATCAAATTTCTTGAGGAATTATGCTTCAAACTTGATAAAATTATACATATGAGTTTATAATGTTGATATGGATTAAAAATTATGAAGTTTTACTGTAAATTGGCCACAATTGACTTTTTCCCCAATACAACTGACTTTTAGGTCAACTGGTCAATTGACTGGGCAAAAATGTGATCCGAGGATTAAACTTGACATGAGTAATCTTGGGGGTCCATAATGATCCATGAAAGTCATATGAGGCATTGAAAGTTCAATTATCCCTGTGCAATCTCAAACCCTAATTTTAGTCATCAATGCTTAAGGAGGTGTCTTGAGTTGATCAACCCTAGTGCAGTCTTGAACCAAGAGAGATCTTTGTGAGAAAACATTTGATAAGTGAGAGGGAAAATTTTGGGGTACAACATATTCCCCTGTTCAATCTTCTTAAACCTGAAGAGTTAGATTGGCGCATCCTCCATTCATGACTTGAAGGTGAATGATGATTGGACACTAGAGTGCCCACAAATTTGCACTCGATGATGTGGTGGTTAATGGTGTAGGGAATGGGCTTAAAGATTCCATGTTGTCGATGTCAGGGTCAACCTTCTCAGAAATTGAGTCTTCATCAGCTAGCCAATCTTGCTTGACACTGTGATAGTAGACGTCGCCTCCTTAGTTCCATGGGACAGTTTTATCTGAGGAGTACGGGACTGGTCCATGCATAGTAATCATCAGTGGAGCCACTTTAAGAACTGATGTAATCCTAACTGGTCTTTTGGTGGAGACCCCAGAAGGATTTGCGAAAATGGTTACTATTGAAACATCATTGTAAGAAATGGTTGGAACGGGAGTCTTTTCGAGCAAAATCTCTTTGTCATCCATTAGGCGTTAGACACCTGCTTTTAGTAAATGAAAACTAGTTGGTAGGGATAAACTGAGGTGGCAGCTTTCGTCACAGCCTAAAAATAAATCGACCTTCAACAGGTTCCTCTTGACAGTCGGGAGAGGAGTAACAAGTTCATTAATAGTAGTAACAAACATATTATCTTCAACAACGTTAACATCAAGGCCATGCTTGGGCATAAGAGCGATGATAACATTTGGGATCTCAGGAGCATCGAATTCAATTTCTTTTGCTTCAAGAAGGTCTTGCACCTTGTTTTTTAAAGCCCAACAGTTGTTAGTATCATGGTCTGGACTTTCTGAATGGTAAGCACAGCGAGCATTAGGATGGTAATGAGGAGAGGTTGTGTTGGGATTCTTCAGAGCTTCTTTCAAAGTTACCAGATTAGATCTCAACAAATGTGGCAGGACTTGAGATAGTGTCATATTAATCTGGGTAAATTGTCTTACTGGTCTTTCTGTTCTTGGCTGGTTGCTCCTTTGTTGAGTAGGTGCAGGCTTAGGGATCATGACAACCCCTACCATTGGTCAGCGTTCAGTTCTATCTTGATTTCTTTGAGGATACACAACACCAACTTCTTTCTTCCTAATAAATGATTTTCTTACAGCAGCGGAGGATGCGTCTTTTTGGATCTTCCCACTCTTAATCCCAACTTCCACTCTTTCTCTGGTCAATATTAATTCAGTAAAGCCTGCTAAGGAGCTCCCAATTAGATGATTGAAGAAAGGACCGGACAGGGTACCCAAAAACATGTCTACTAGCTCTCTTTCAGACAGGGGAGGATGGACTCTTCGTGCTAAGTCCCTTCATTTCTGAGCGTAGTCTTTGAAACCTTCACTTGAAACCATAGCCATACTCTGGAGTTGAGTACGAGTGGGAGAAAGATCTACGTTGTATTAATACTGTTTATAAAAAGCAGCGGCAAGGTCTTCCCAATTATGGATATTGGCCCTTTCCAGTTGATAGAACCAATCTAGCTGAGTCCCAGATAGACTGTTTTGAAATAAGTGGACCCACAAATCTCTGTCCGTAGTGTGAGGCTATATCTTCCTCACATAACATCAGAGATTCATCTTGGGACACGAAACCCCATCGTACTTAGCAAATACTGGTGCCTTGAATTTTGGTGGAATAACAATCCCAGACACCAAACCCAGCTCTTCAAAGTCCAGCCCAAGCACTCTCTGAATTTCCATTGCACTTATACATTCTTTCAGATGTTTGTATTTGTCGTCGGCCGGGGGATACTGCTCTTCAGAGTAATCCTCTTCTTCTTCCTCTTCATATTCTGGCTGGGCAGTTGCTTCCTTTCCTTTCCCTTCTTGATTGTCTTTTTCACCAGATGATGTTGCGAAGTCTAAGATTTTTATGGCTGCCCCTGGGAACCTTCTTCCTAGATTCAGAACACCAGTTGCTTTCGTTGCTTTCTTCTTCTTTTCTTCAATCAACAAAGTTTTCAAATCCTCTTGTCCCTTGGCTAGAGTCAAGAACATTTGTTGAAACTAAGCATTCTGCGCCTGGAGGTCTTTTACTATCTTCTCAAGATCTATCTTACTGAAATAAACAGTAGAAAGATGAGGAGACTTATTGTAAGAAACCTTCTTATGTTATGCTGAATGGTAGATGCATATGTAATAATTTCAAGGAAATTAGAGATTTAAATTTGCTTTAGACCAAAAAGGAACACACGTTATATTAATAAATCAAAGCTTGAGTACATCATGCCTCTTTTGGGCTTACAAAGAAATACAAAAACTCTAAGATAAAAAAGTTGTACGTATCCTCCTTGGTGCGATGTAGGCGTTCAGGCTCCGTTCCTCATGAATTTGCTTAGTGAGTTCCAAAACCTTCTTCTCGCTGGAGTAGAATTGGGCTTCGAAAGTGTCCCGCTCCCCTTTAAGTTGTATCCAATCCCTTTGTAAGTCTTCAAGAGAGGTGGGCATGTTAAGATGCAGGATAGGGTATGGAACATCTCCTTCCACAACAGGCTCTATGATAACCGGGAGAATGGAGGGGTAAGGCATTATAAGACTTTGAGCACGAGCTCGTACACATTTGAGGTAAGGCTCAAGAGGGATGGAATTCTTATGCTCCAATGTCTTTCTATCTACCTTTTTCAACATCCTCCAAGCTCGGATAAATCTATGGCGGTGACCTTGATCGTCGTTCTCGTAGTCAAATACCAAAACTTAAATGAGCATCTCATGTGGGCCACCCCTTCGGGCGTAACCAAACTATCTTAAGGCTAAACAGGGGTTGTAGGTGATACCTCCTCTAATTCCAAGTAAGGGGACATTAGGGATTTCTCCATAACGGTCGACGATAGTAACAATCTCTATAGATCGGGAACACCAATGAATGTCTGAATGTTTGAGCGTCATCAACATGAGTGACCACCTTAAACCTTGCTCGTTCTTAAATACAGATTGGGGAAGATGTGAAATAAACCATCTTGCCAAAAGAGGAGTACAACACATAAGGATACCTATTTTCCTCATAGTGCGAGTGTGAAAAAAATGTAGGATGTCCCCTAACAAAGTAGGCACCGGGTTACGGGACATGAAGATTTTGACGGTGTTCACATTTATGAGTTGCTCAGGATTTGGAAACAAAACCATCCCATAGATGAGGAGAGCCACAATTTACTCAAAAGCTTGCAAATCTAAAGAGTTCCAACAGTTTTGGGCTTTCTCAAACAAGAACTTTGCTAGGAAACCTTTGACACCACTCCTTGTATCCCACTTAGTTGTGATATCAGATGATTGCAAGTGTAGAGCTTGAGAGATCTCTTATGGCTTTGGATCTCTTTCCGTACCGTTGAAAGGGAGTTGATTGAGAATGGGAATCCTCAAGAGTTGGGAGAATTATTCCAGAGTTGGCACAAGTTGATAATCGGGGAATGTGAAGCAATGGTGTAGAGGATCAAAGAACTGGAAGAGCACCTTCATCATGTCCTCACCAGTGTTGGAGGAGGGATCCTTACTAGATTGACTTGAATGGTTTTCCCGCGAGTAGAATCCATGTCCTATAAAACAGAACAAAGATAAATCCCAAGATCCTTGAAATGGTTAGTGAATATGAGTATGATGTTATGATGTTTATGATGTTATGTACAAGTATATATATACAAACAAAGCAAACAAGTCCTTAGGTTTAGGCTTGCATGGGGTCTCATAGGTAAGTACCCTCTTGAAGTTTAGTTGGCTCAAACCTGTCCTAGTAATAGTAACTGGGTTCTAAGGAGCTCAATATCACTGGTTTGTTTCTTTGGGCATTGTTTCAGCGCAAACCTCTTTAATGGTGACCGAAATATCCCAAAAAACCAAATCTCAATGAGTGTAGTATCGAGTATCTACCAACTTCAGACTGCACCAAAGTCGGTCATCTCACTACGTCCTAATGACCAAGTTGGTCAAGTAAAGGTTCTAGAAGTTAGTTAGTGCTTCATGACATCACTCAGCAGCCCCGTATTCTCCTTGACTACTCAAGGGCTACCGGTACCGACAAAAATGTCGCACTAACGTAGCTAATGTTTAGACCATATCGGTATACCCCGCATATTTTCCACAATGTATTGCTACTTACCTATAAGGTATCCCAAATCCGGGTAGAGGATTCAAACCCAAACAAAGAACCAAAAAGTAAATCATACAAGTCAAACAATGAAAGCAAGTAAATATGATCTAACCTTAAGGTAACCCCACTTTAAGAATCTTCCCCAGCAGAGTCGCCAGTTCTGTAATACGGTGGGAAAACTGACTTGGTTGCTTTGTGTTTGATTGCAAATGTTACGGTTAGCAAGAGTCGCCATCGACTTTTCTTTTATCCAAAAGGAAAGGAGAAAAAGCACAGGAAAGACCTTTGAGATTTTTTCTTGAGTTAGGGGGGTAGATTATGAAAAGGGAAGGTATTAGCACCCTTTTCATCCATGGTTTTCCATGGGCTCTTAGTTACTTGCTAGATCACTTGCTTTTGTTTGAAAATATGCTTTGTGTGATTTTGAAAGTATTTTGTAAAGGCGTCATCGTTTAGGCAAACTTTGTAATTATTCTCGTTCGTAAGAATGTATACAAAGTGTTTGATCTTTTAAAAATGTTTTCAAGTTTGAAAGATGTTTTTTGAAAGTGTTGGTGATTAATTTTAAAATAACAAGGATGTTTTGGTTTTGAATTTGAGCAAGTAACTAGGAACAATCTACCTACTCAAAAGTCTTTCATGTTCATTTCCTTTTTTCTTTGACATTGTTATCTTACCATTGATTTGATAAGTAACCCTATCTTTGAATGTAAAAGGGACGGGCGTGGGTCATCGTATAACCATGATTAGCAATGTTGCAAGATATCTTAGCATTTTTCTTTAGGGACTAAGATCATTTTTAAAGGCAACATAGATAGCATCATCGAGGGACTATGATCTTGCATTTTGCTTGTTTTTGCTAAGATACCTCACATGCATAACATGGCCATTTTTATAAGGCAACCAAGTGGATTTACCCTAGGGGTGTTTGTGTGCAAGTGTATTGATTTCATGCTTGATTTCTCTTTGATTAGGGTTTTCTATTTGTTGGTTTTAGTCTTTCCATACAAAACCCTAATTACTAGCATTTGTATATAAAGCGATAAATTGCGGAATTTAAAATTACTACGTTATTACATCATTTAGGGGAAGGGGTGTACAAATTATAAATGAGGAATATTGCAAGAATTTAAACCTTAATAATTGTTACAACCATATTGAATTTTTTGAATAAATGTACAAAATAAGGATAAATGGCAAAAATATGAAATGTAAGAAGAAATGTGATTTTTTTATTTGGTTTTTCATGAAAAGGGTTTTTTGACCTAATTAATTAAAATAAAATAATTAACTAAAAAAGAAAATTAAGATTAAGTTAGTAAAATAATTAATTTAAAGAAAACAAGTTTTTTAGGGTTTTGGTGAATTTAAATAAGTTAGTAAATAAAAATAATTAAATAAAAGTCCTAAATTCTAAATTGATTTTAATTTATAAGAAAAATAAATAATATAATATAATGATAATTAAAATTAAATTATCTAAGTATTTAAAAAGGTAAATTTAATTATTAAAGAAAATGTAAAAGAAATGTTTTTATTCTTTTTATTTTATGAAGAAAAATAAAAAATAAAATGTGAAAATAATAAATAAAAATATTATTTGGGTTTTTATTACTAATAATAAAAATTAATATTAATAATACTAATACTAATAATAATAAAAATAAAAAATATAAATAAATTAAAATGGGCCAGGATGTATGAACATCAAGACAGGGGGTCAGAATGTAGCAAAAAAATAAGGCCCAAAGAAATGGAGGCC
Source organism: Vicia faba (assembly GCA_948472305.1). NCBI lineage: Eukaryota > Viridiplantae > Streptophyta > Magnoliopsida > Fabales > Fabaceae > Vicia > Vicia faba. Next base: position 1,394,843,969 of record OX451736.1, on the reverse strand, counting down.
CAGGCGCTGCAAAAACAAAGAAAATTTCAAAAAAAGTGAAAAAATGGAAAAAGGTCACGCTCGGGCTTGAACCCAGGACCTAAGGGTGACAAGCGGACGTTCTAACCACTAGGGTGGTGATACATCCATTAACTTATGTCAAACCATAAATATATATATTAGAAACTGCTTCCTGAAAACAACTTCATCTTCAACCTCTAGTCAGACCACCTGTATCTTGTTCACTTCTCATCCATTTGCAAAAATCTAAACATGAAACTTGTGGCAAATTTCACCACGATTCCAAAAATGTAAACAACTTAAACTAATTCTAAAAAATGAGCATGAATTTTGATGGTACCAAATTCTGACCTAACTTTTCCAAGATGTTCAGATTCAAAATTCTAACTACTCAAGCAATATAAATGAAATCTAAAGACATGGTTAGTTTCAGGGCTATGATATCTACATTTTATCTTCACAAATGGAAAGCAAATGATGCCTATATGAAGAGTTCAAAAGTCATAAAACTCATCTTGAAAATGGAATTCGTGTTTTGAGTTGGAGCTTGTTTCAAGGTGCTGCAAGGATCAGGTTAGCTTCCTTGAGGTCCCAGGAAGCTAATGCAATGATTAGCTTGGTTGGAGAGTGGCTGAAATGGTCTGTAGAAGTCCAACTGTGATGCTCTGTTTTTGAATTTCGAAATGGAGGAAGATGGTGTTACAGTCGTGTAATAGGGACATGGATGGCTTGTTAATGATTCTTGGAAGCTTTTGGAAGCAAAAGGCCAAGAAACGCACGAGTAGTTTTTGATTTTGGTGTTCAAGGTCAGAAACTGTGCAACAATGGAGTTTTTTGGGCAATTTCTGATTTGAGAGGGTTTTGGTGTATTTCAGGGTGCTTAAGCTCATCCTTTAGTTCATAAATAGTGCCTCTATTTATAAGCAACAAGTATGGAGGCTTGTATCAGATCAGAATTCAAAATCACATATTTAAGCTCAACATGTTATTTTTTGAGAAATCAAGTTTCAATGCCTTGTGTACTGGATAAGATAGAGTGGCTATGCTTTAAACAAACTTGCTTCTGACTTTGTGGATGGAGTGTGATCAGAGGGAACAAGTTAGAGGCTCAAGAATTGACTTTGCACATAAAGCTTAGTTTTCTAAAATGAAAGTGTTCACTTTGTGCCATTAATGGAAATATGGATTGGATAAAGCTTAAATCACTTGGATTAAAGCTCAAAAGTTTGTGTAATACATTAATGATGGATATATACACAATTTAGAAGGTCTACAAAGCAAAATTATGCAGCCTAATATTGAAATTGCATTTTTTTCATCATGAGAATGACTTATAATTTTAGTTTGAAACCCTAACTTCCTCTCTTTGATTCTCCTTGCTCAAGAATGATCTCAAGGAGTTCTTGGACATTTTAGAAATCTTGTAATGTTCTTTACAATCCTTCTTTAAATACCTTTTGAAAATTCCCCTTGGAACTATATGAAAAAGTGCCATGAAGTTAGGTCAAAATCCTGCCTAAACTAGGGCAAAATTTTCACTAAGTGTTTAGTTTCAAGACCATGACTTCATGAATTAATAACTTGAGATCCAATAATTTCTAGGAGAAGTTGTGTAAATCAATGTTTTATAACTCATGTATATCTACAACTTTCATGTTGAAAGTTTATTTTGAATCATCTTGCATCATGGTGAAAAATTGGCTCAAAATTGTGAAAAAAACATGAAGTTTTCCATACTTAGAAAAACTTCTAAGTTTGAAAACTTTGACTTTTCAAAATGAAATCTTGACTTTTTGATTTCTTGATGAACAAGTTTCATATTTTCACATGTTTTGATGAATTGTGATCTTTGACACTTGATTTTGACCAAAAAGTCAAAGTTTGACTTTTCAGTGTACATTTGACTTTTGATCAGTTGACTGAAAATCAACTACCAATCCAATTGATCTTGAGCAATATTATGAGTCATGCCATTAGGTCAAAATTATACAATTGAACTCTTAATATCATGCCTCAAACCAATTAACCATTTGCTAGGTCAAAAATCAGAAATTGCCCTTTCTCAATCAAAACCCTAATTTTGACCATTTTGCCCTTTTGATGGTTTGATCAAATTTCTTGAGGAATTATGGTCCAAACTTGATCAAATGATACATATGAGTTTATAATGTTGATATGGATAAAAAATTATGAAGTTTGACTGTAAATTGGCCACAATTAACTTTTTCCCAATACAATTGACTTTTAAGTCAACTAGTCAATTGATTGGGCAAAAATGTGATCCAAGGTTTGAAACTTGACATGAGTAATCTTGGGGGTCCATAATGATCCATGAAAGTCATATGAGGCATTGAATGTTCAATTATCCTTGTGCAATATCAAACCCTAATTTTAGTCATTAGTGCTTAAGGAGCTGTCTTGAGTTGATCAACCCTAGTGCAGTCTTGAACCAAGAGAGATCTTTGTGAGAAAATATTTAATAAGTGAGAGGGAAAATTTTGGTGTGCAACAACTGTATACTATTGTTGTTGGAAGAGAAGATCAATTCATTGATAAAATCACTCAAAGTGATCATTGCTACTCAAACTCACTCAAATCAAATATTGCTATATACTTGCTTATTTTTCAAGATTGTTGAAAATAAGTTCAAGTGGTTTTGTAATCTTGTTTTTCTAGGATTGTTGGATACAAGTAAAGTCACTTTGATAGGATTATTCTAATTGTTGACATAGTGAAAATACAAGAGGATTGTTCTTGGTCCAAGAGGATTGTTCTTGGGTTTGGATAGTTCTTGTTTAAGTTTGCCACAATAAGGAAATCTCTTTCATGTTGAAAGGGGACTAGAGTACTCTCAGATTGTAAAGGGAACTAGGATATATCGCTTGTGTCTCTTTATTTTTCTTCACTTTACTCTTTCATAAAATCACCATAAACAAGAAAAATAATATCCGTCATCACTAAAAGCAGAAAATTTTTAAAGTACCTAATTCACCCCCTCTTAGGCGCACTTCGTACTTACAATTGGCATCATAGCAGGTTATAGGTAACCTGTTCCTAAAAGATCCAGAATGGCTTCCGCAAACCAAAATATCGTTTTCTGAGATGGTGGTAGTAACAACAAGCCTCCTCTATTTTGTGGTGAATATTTTAACTTCTGGAAAATACGCATGAAGGCACATCTAGAAGCACAAGGAGAAGAAATATGGGATGCCGTCGAGAATTGTCCATTTATTCCTATAACGGTAATTAATGGTGCTGGCTCATCAAAGCCTAAAGCTGCATGGGATGGATATGATAAGAGGAAGGTTCTCTATGATAAAAAGGCAATAAATCTTCTTCAAGGTGCAGTTAGCATGGATGAATTCTTCCGTGTCTCAGCATGCAAAACAACGAAAGAAATATGTGATACCTTGGTACAAACTCATGAAGGAACTGTTGAAGTTAAAAGATCAAGACTGAATACTTTGAGTCAAGAATACGAGTTATTTCGAATGCATCCCGGAGAAACCATCCTTGACTTGCAAAAGAGATTCATGCACTTGAAAAATCATCTAAGTGCTCTTGGTAAGACTTTCACGAATGATGAACTAAATCTTAAAGTTCTTAGATCCTTAACTAGGGAATGGCAACCAAAGGTAACGACAATTTTAGAAAAGCAAAAGTCTCTCTTCAATGACTTCCGTAACGTTGTTTGGAAAACTTCAAGAATATGAAATGAAACTCGGAAGACTTGAAAAGCATGAAAATCAAGAGAAGAAATCCAAGAATATTGCCTTAAAGATTGATTCCAAGGAAGTTGAAAAGGAAGACAATCCAGAAGAAGATGAAAATTTCATGTTTCTTGTTAAAAGGCTTGGTAAGTTTTTTGGTAGAAATGGCAAATCCCTTTCTCATGCAAAAAGAAAGAAACAATTTAAGAAAAGGGAAGCTTCCACGTCAACACAAGAAGTCACATGTTATGAATGTGGTAAGCAAGGTCATATCAAGACGGATTGTCCAAAACTCTCCAAGAAAGGTGGCTACAAAAGCAAAAAGGATTTTAAGAACAAAAAGTCCTATCTTGCATGGGAGGATAATGAAATAAGTTCTTCGTCCGATTCTGATAGTGATGAAAGTGCAAATCTAGCATTGATGGCCTCACACCATTCCGATAATGAAGATGATGAGGTTAGTAATGAATTTTCTCTTTTTGATAGTGATGCACAAGGTGCTATAGATGAACTATTAAATGAATGAAATTTTTTGTATAAAACTATATCATCTCAAAAGAAAAAAATTTCATCTTTAGAAGAAAAATGTGAAACTATGGAAAAAGATTTCAAAGAAGAAAAACAAAAATTAAGTGATGAAAAAAAACAGAATTTTGTATGCAAAAATTGTGAATCACTCTCTTTCCAAATTGTCCAATTAAAAAGAGTTATTGAAAGATATGAAAAAGGTCAAATTGGATTGGAAGGTGTTCTTATCCAACAAATATATTCCAATGTTAAAAGTGGACTTGGATATTCAAAGTTTTCAAAACCAAGTTCTAATAAAACTATCTTTGTTAAGGCTAGTGATCAATCATCCAAAGAGAAAGTGAACAAACCTAAAGTGGTTCATCACTATCCTAAAAAGAAAACATTTCCTAAGAAGAAATCTTATCCTTCTAGATATAGAAGTAACTTTAAACCTACTTGTCTTTATTGTGGTATTAAAGGCCATACACCTAATGCTTGCTATGTTAGAAACTTTAGTGTGGCAAGTGGGCATTATGTGTGGGTAAAGAAAGGTAATAATTATGAAGGACCCAAAGAAACTTGGGTACCTAACAAAACCTAATTTGTTTTGTAGGTATGCTTGAAGACCACATGAAATCTTTGGTATCTTGATAGTGGTTGTTCAAAGTATATGACAGGAGACTTAAACCAATTTTCAAATCTAGTACTAAAGGCCAAGGGTTTTGTCACTTATGGAGACAATAATAAGGGAAGAATTCTTGGAAAAGGAAAAGTTGGTGCTCCACCTTTCATATCCATTGAATATGTTCTTTATGTTGAAGGACTAAAGCACAATCTTCTTAGTATTAGCCAACTTTGTGACAAAGGCTTCAAGATCAAGTTCACCAAAGATGAATGCTTGATAGAAGACGAAGTCACACATGAGGTTATACTTAAAGGTAAAACAATTAATAATATATTTATGATTTCCCTTGATGATCCATCTTTTAAGGTAAAATGTCTCATGGCGAACAACGATGATTCATGGCTTTGGCACAAAAGAATTGCTCATATTCGTATGGAACACTTGAATAAATTAATCAAGCATGATCTTGTCATTGGATTGTCTAAGAGAAATTTTGTCAAAGATAGACTCTGTGATGCTTGCAAAAAGGGAAACAAACAAAATCAACTTTCAAATCTAAGAATGTGGTGTCTACTACAAGGCCACTATAATTGTTGCATATGGACTTATTTAGTCCATCAAGAACAAGAAGTTTTGGAGGTAATGTATATGCTTTGATTATTGTTGACGATTTCTCTAGATATACTTGGACATTCTTTTAAGTGCAGAAAAGTGATGCATTCAAGGCATTCAAGAAGTATGCTAAACAAATTCAAAATGAGAAGTCTTTAACAATTACCTCCATAAGAAGTGATCATGGCGGAGAATTTCAAAATGCTCTATTTGAAGAATTTTGTGGAGAACATGGAATATCTCACAAATTCTCGGCACCAAGGACTCCTCAACATAATGGAGTGGTGGAAATAAAGAATAGGTCTCTTGTAGTGCTTTCAAGAACGATGCTTAGCGATTCAAATCTTCCAAAATATTTTTGGGTGGATGTGGTGAGCACAACATGTTTTGTTAGCAATAGAGTTAACATAAGACCAATCTTGAAGAAAAATCCATATGAACATTTCAAAGGGAGGAAACCAATCATTGCTTTCTTTCACATTTTAGGTTGCAAATGCTTTGTCTTAATAAATGACAAAGATAACCTTGGTAAGTTTGATGAAAAATCCGATGAAGGTATTTTTCTTGGCTACTCTCTTTCTAGTAAGGCATATATAATTTATAACAAAAGAACTTTAACAATTGAAGAATCAATGATTGTATCTTTTGATGAATCTAACCCCTCCAAGGAGGATAATATTGTTTGTAATGATGATGAAATACTAGAAGTTCCTCAAGAAAATACTTCCAAAGATGTCAATAAGGATCAACCAATTCAGCAAGAAGAATCACCCCAACAAGAATCAAATTTCAATGATCTACTAAAAGAATTGAGAACTCATAGAGATCATCCTATGGATAAAGTAATTGGTTATATAAGTCAAGGTGTGACAACAAGACTAAATCTCAAAAATGCTTGTCTAAACATGGTGTTTGTCTCTCAAATTAAACCTTCCAAAGTTGATGAAGCCTTAGGTGATGACCAATGGATTATTGCTATGTAAGAAGAGTTAAATTAATTTGAAAGGAATCAAGTTTGGGAACTTGTCCCTAGGCCAAGCAACAAACACATTATTGGAACAAGATGGGTGTTTAAGAACAAACTTGACGAAAATGGAATAATTGTTTGGAACAAATCTAGGTTGGTAGCACAAGGATACAATCAAGAAGAAGGAATAGATTTTGAAGAAACTTTCGCTCCAGTTGCAAGGTTAGAAGCTATTCGTCTTTTACTTGCCTATGCTTGTTCATTAAATTTTCAGCCTTTCCAAATGGATGTCAAAAGCGCATTCCTAAATGGATATATCAATGAAGAAGTCTATGTTAAGCAACCACCAGGGTTCGAAGATTTCAAGAATCCATCTTATGTTTTTAAATTGAGAAAAGCTCTTTATGGTTTGAAACAAGCACCAAGGGAATGGTACGATCGGCTAAGTAACTTCCTATACGAAAAAGGTTTTGAAAAGGGTAAAGTTGACAAGACATTGTTTATCAAGAAAATCAAAGGTGACATTTTGCTAGTTCAAGTCTATGTTGATGATATCATTTTCGGCTCTTCAAACAAAGAAATGTGTGAAGAATTTTTAGCAATGATTCAAGGAGAATTTGAGATGTCCATGACGGGTAAAATGAATTTTTTTCTTGGACTTAAAATCAAGCAATTAAAGGATGGCATCTTCATCAACCAATCCAAGTATTGCAAGGAACCGTTGAAAAGATTTGACATGGATAACTGTAAATGTCTACACCAATGGGTTCCAGTACATATGTGGATCAAGATAAATCAGGTGTTTCCATTAACATTACAAAATATCGAGGTATGATTGGCTCCTTATTATATCTGATGACAAGCTGTCCTGACATAATGTTTAGTATTTGTCTATGTGCTCGCTTTCAAACAAATCCAAAGGAATATCATCTCATGGCGGTGAAATGAACCATGAAGTATCTCAAAGGAACAAAATATGTTGGATTATGGTATCCTAAAGGTAGTGTTTGTAAGTTAGTTGGTTATTCTGACGCGGATTATGCAGGTTGTAAAACTGATAGAAAAAGCACAAGTGGTACTTGTTATATCCTTGGAAATGCATTAGTATCATGGGCTTGCAATAAACAAGTATGCATTGCTCTTAGCATGGATGAAGAAGAATATATTGCGGCGGGTAGTAGTTGCGCTCAAATATTGTGGCTCAAGCAACAACTTCGTGACTACGGACTCGATCTAGGATGCATTCCTCTACGGTGCGACAATACAAGTGGAATAAACATTACAAAGAATTCGGTCATGCATTCAAGAACCAAACACATCGACATACGAAATCATTTTCTTCATGGTCATGTACTTAAAGGAGATGTCGAGGTCACATTTGTAGATACTCATAATCAACTTGCCGATATCTTCACTAAACCTTTGGCAAGAGAACCATTTTACAAGATTCGACGAGAACGTGGCATTCATGATGAACACGATATATAAGGTGCTTTCTATCCTTTTTATGCTTTCACATACTTGTTTTAACTTTGTTATATGTGAATATATATGTTAAGTGGTGTTTAAGTTTAAGAAAAATATGTTTTTGGTCATTTTTGATTGATGCAAATCGATTGCACAATAGTGTAAATCGATTGCTCATTGTATGCTTTATTTCTGACCTTTCTGTTTTCAGTGCAAATCGATTGCACCATAGTGCAAATTGATTGCACACTGTGTGTTTCAGTTTTATTTTGATTCTGTTTTGTGAGCAAATTGATTGCATCTGTATGCAAATTGACATGAATCAACCATAAAATTCTGTCCAACTTTGTTATTTCTACTGTTTTTCTATTATGTCCTTGTTCCGTTATGCTACGTTTTGTTTTTTTTTCGTTCAGATTTCTTTGTAATTGTTATTTTACTATGACTATATCTATGACTATTTTTGATGCATGATTGATTAAGTTTTTTCAATGTTGTTTTGTTATTATTCATTTTTATTTCATCTTTCCCTTCTTTTTGATAATGTCAAATGGGGAGAAGGATGTGGCACTTTATGCTTGTATATTTCCTGTCTTGAATTTCTAAGGTACTCTTCAACCAAGATGAACAAATTCAAGGGATTCCAACCTTCTCATACAAAGGGGGAGTTATGCATCTTAGGGGGAGAAGCTTCTCTCCAGAAATTACAACGCATCAAGCAAGATCGTTTGTCATCATCAAAAAGGGGGAGAATGTAAAATCAAGCTTCTCAAATGCACTTTTGTTTTGATGAAGACAAAACATTTTGACAAGAAGGAAAAGATTATTGATCAATCTAAAAACATATGTGGATAAAGTCTATGGTTCAAGAACTTAGCAAATTTGAAGGTATAATGATAATACTTACTTTGAACTTAAGACATAGATGCTCAATGGTCAAAAGAAATATTTTATCTTGTCCAAACTTTTACTCAAGTTTTCTAAGCAAAAATTCAATTTTTTACTTGGGTGCAATCAATTTGCATATTGGTGCAATCGATTGCATGCTTCAAGTTTTCAAAGTATTAGCTACTGTTTCTAAGTGCAAACAATTTGCATGTTTGTGCAATCGATTGCTCTCAATCAATTTTTTCTACTGACTTCAAGTGCAATCTATTTACACACTTGTGAAATCGATTGCTCACTGAAAATATTTGAATTTTTAACTGTTGAAATCTCGTGCAATTGATTTACACAAGGGTGCAATCGATTGCATGATGAACAATTTTGAAAAACAACAACTTTACTCATGTCTGTTCATAACACCATTTCATGTAAACTTTTCATTGAATCTTGGCAATTGTTCATGATTCATTTGTAGAAATTTACGTTGTTTCAAAGGGGTGCTAGGAACATATAAATACTCATTTTCAAAATCATTTTAAGTACCTCTTCCAATCATATTTTCTGAATTTTCAAAAATCAAACTCAGGCTTTTATACACTTTCATACACAAGTTGTTTTGCACACTTTCACATATTGTCAACCAGAAAACTTTGAACATTACATATCTTGAGTCATTGTATACTATTGTTATTGGAAGAGAAGATCAATTCATTGATAAAATCACTCAAAGTGATCATTTCTACTCAAACTCACTCAAATCAAATATTTCTATATACTTGCTTATTTTTCAGGATTATTCAAAATAAGTTCAAGTGCTTTTGTAATCTTGTTTTTCTAGGATTGTTGGATACAAGTAAAGTCACTTTGAGAGGATTGTTCTCATTGTTGACATAGTGAAAGTCCAAGAGGATTGTTCTTGGTCCAAGAGGATTGTTCTTGGTTTTGGGTAGTTCTTGTTTAAGTTTTCCACAATAAGGAAATCTCTTTCATGTTGAAAGAGGACTGGAGTACTCTCGGACTGTGAGGGGAACCAGGATATATCGCTTGTATCTCTTTATTTTTATGCATTTTACTCTTTCATAAACTCACCATAAACCAGAAAAATAATATCCATCATCACTAAAACCAGTAAAATTTTAAAGTACCTAATTCACCTCCCCTCTTAGACGCACTTCGTACTTACACATAAAACTAACTTTCGTGTTTTCAACTAAAATTCACAAACAGACAAATATCATTAGCAATTTTCAAACAGGTCGCAGATTATTTCCCAAAACAGGACGAGACAACTATCTATACGACCAGGCTGTATGAATTTACGAAATAGGACGAGTTTACCAAAAAAAGTAGGTCAAAGATTAATTCCAGAAACAAGATGGGACAACTATATATACGACCAGGAAATATGAATTACCGAAACAGGACGAGTTTACGAACAAAAAATAGGTCAAAGAATATGTCCCGAAGCAGGACGGGACAAATATCTATATGACCAGGAAAAGATTAATTCCCAAAACAGGACGAGGCAACTATCTATATGACCAGAAAAAGATTAATTCCCGAAACAGGACAGGGGAACTATCTATACGACCATGCGGTATGAATTCCCAAAAAAGGATGGGTTTACCAACAAAAAACAGGTCAAAGATTAATTCCTGAAACATGACGAGATAACTATCTATATGAACAAGAAAAGATTAATTCTAGAAACAGGACGGGGCAACTATCTATATAATTAGGAAAAGAATGATTCCCTAAATGGGCCGCGATAACTATTAACATGACCAGGTGGTATGAATTCTTGAAACGGGACGGGTCTACAAACAAAAAAGCGGATTGTAGATCAATTCCCAACACAGGACGAGGCGAATATCTACAAGACCATATGACTTACCTCAGAGACTAAATCTGACAAGAAGATCCTTCAGAGAATCATTCTAAAAAGCATTTTCCTCAGAGATTCATTCTGAAAAGCATTCTTCTTCACAGTCAAGCATAAACTTACTCTGATACTCCTATCAATAGTTACCTTGGATGGCATCTGTAAGCCCATCCCGATTGACATTTTTTCATCTCACTGAATGGCATCCTTAAACCTATTCAAGCAATACTATCCACCAATAGTGTTACTTCATGCACCAGCGAGTGCAAATTTCAGGGCACTTAAGTGTTCAATCCCCTTCCACATTCAGATCACGAATGACGGACATGCCAATCTAACTCTTCAGGTTTAAGAAGATTGAACATGGGAAGTTGTTATACCCAAAAATTTTCCCTCCCATTTTCTTTAAGATACCTTCTCATGCTCCTAGGGTTCTCAATTGCTCAAGAGTACTCAAAATTTGATCAGACAAACTCTCCTCCGAAGCAGTTGACCTACAACTAAGGTTTCACTTTTCTCGAATAAATTTGAGTTATAATGCCTCAAATGGTTTTCATGATTCCTCGTATGTCTCAAGGAATACTCATGCAAATTTCAGGCCTTGCATCACAAATTTTCTCAATCAATTGGTCAGATGACTAAAAATCAATTATAGTGGGTAAAAAGTCAATTGTGGTCAACATACTATCAAACTTAAAGATTTTTGGTAAAAATCAACATTTTTAAGTAACATTCATGATTTGATCAAGTTTTGGTCATAAATCATCAAGAAGACTCAATATTCATCAAAAGTCAAAAGTTGCTTAGGGTTTTCTTAAGGAGAAGTCAACTAAACTTTGACCAAGCATAACTTCCACATGCTTCATGAGATTTTTCTCAACCAAAGCTCATTTTGATGGAAAGTCAATTCTATACATCATTGTCTCTCTAAGATCAAGTCCAAAAAATGCTTCATTTGAGAGATATGGGCCAAAATATTACATGTCATTTCAAAAAGTCAACAAAAAGACACTTTTGGTCAAAGCAATTTACATCAAGATAATGTCTTCAAATGAATAAATGATCAGCATAGAGACTGTAAAGGACATCTTGAGCTTTCCAAAAAGTCCAGGATCACCTCCATATGATAAAAATTGAGAGTTATGATTGGTGCAAGTTGGACAATTTTGAGAAAATGCAAGAAACTTAAATTCATCAAACTTGAGTTTTGGGCTAGTGGGCTTATGTTTCAAGGTCCAAACGTGTTTTGTAACCCATAATGAACCTCTGAGTGCATTTATACACCCGTTAGACTTATATTCCATTTATTTTTTATTTTATTTATTTAAATTCAAAATTAAATGAAATAAAAATCCAAGTCTTCATACAAAGGTCAAAGCCCACTTTCGTGACCTAATTTTCTCCTAAAAATATCCTCATTCAAACCACAAGAGAGAGGACGAAAAACCTTGCAAGCTATCACTTCTAAGAAACACCAAAATTTATAAAAACTAGGGAAAATTGAAACCCTTGTCCAAAGCCTTCCTCAAGGCCAAACAATTATCCAAATCAATTCCCAAAGTATTGTAGGGTAAGAGTGGATCGATTGTGATGATCCAAGATGCCTGAAAATAGCATCCTATGCATCTCTGTAATACGATGGGAGAACTAACTTGATTTTGCATTTTTTCACAAATGTGCGGATAACAAGAGTCGCCACCGACTTTTCTTTTATCCAATAAGGAAAGGTGAAAAGAACAGGAAAGAACTTCGAGATTATTTTGAGTTCGGGGGGTAGGTTATGAAAAGGGAAGGTGTTAGCACCCTTTTCATCCGTAGTTATCTATGGGATCTTAATCACTTAACTCACTTTTGTTTGAAAAATGCTTTGTACGTGTTTGAACATACTTTGAAAAAAATTCCTAAGTGCGGAAACTTTGTAATGATTCTCGTATCAGTTGAGAATGCGTACAAAGTGTTTGTTTTTGAAAATATTTCAGAAAAGAGTGTTTTGTGAGAAAATATGTTTTGTGTGAGAAAGCGATTAATAGTATTATACCCTTACTCAAAAGTATTTCACGTTATTTTCCTCCTCCTTTAGATAGTGTTATCCTACCATTAGTTAGTAGGATGCCCTATCGTTGGATGTGAAGGGACAGGCGCGGGTCATCGTACAGTCATAAAGGCAATTTGTAGGGGCTCTTTAGCAATTTATCATAAGGGACTAAGATCGTTTACCGAAGGCAGCATCAAAGGGTCATTGAGGGACTATGATCTTTTGTATCAGAGGGACTTTGCTAAAGCATCCCCACGTTCGAGGGACATGACTGTTTCTATTCAAAGACAACAAGTGAGGTTACCCTAGAGGTTTGTGTGTGAAAAGTGGTTCAATTTAGTTATTTAATCTTGATTAGGGTTATCTAACGGTTGATTTTTATATCTTTCCATACATGCCCTAATTACTAGCAGTAATAAGGAAAGCAATAAATTGCAGAAAGTAAAGGTGCGGGAAGTAAACCTAAACTATTACAAGGCTTTGGGGAAGGGGACACAAAACCATAAAACTGGGAGAAAAAGTAAATCAAATAAAAGCCCTAATTAAACTATTACAACCCTTTAGCAATTACATAATCGGGAAAAATACTAAATGCAAAAATAATAAATGTGCACGAAAATTGTAAAATAAGAGGTAAATTGTTTTATAAAAAAAACTTGATGATTAACCTAAAGTCTAATTGATTTTAATTTAGAAAAAAAGAATTATCCGATTAAAAGAATCAATTAATTAGGCAAAGACTAAAATCTAGATTGATTTTAAATTAATTAAAAAACCTAAAAAATTAAATTATGGTTTATTAATAAAAAAATCTAAAACTAAATTAGGGTTAATAAAACCTAAAATTAATTAGAAAACTTAAAAGTAAAAATTAAGGTTTTGTTTTAAAGAAAGGGTTTTAAAAAAAGGTTTGTAAAAGAGTGAGAAACATAAAATTGAAAACAAATAACCAAATGAGTAGGGGTGGGTGTTGAACCCATGCCCTAAAGCAACTTCAGCAACAAGCATACAACCAGGCCAAGCGCGACTTGGTGTCAAGGTAATGCCTCCAACATGTCTTGTAATCAACCTGCAAAAATATGAGAAATTAAAGGAACAAAACGTCAAAAGGCTGAATCAAACCCAAACCCTTTGAGACTAATGCTTTATCGCGTGCGCTTCTGCCACTGGGGTGGATGTTTCACCTGTTTATATCATTTAAATGATAAATATATAATATATAAACAAAAATACATTGGCAGGAGAAGCGCCAGAGCCCTAGCTTCGGTCGTCTTCTCCGACGAGCCAATTCTTAGTCTTGCAAAAATAGCAAACATTAGCGAATGAAGAGGACTCTACCCCCCTAAATCAAGCCTTCTAAATCTAATGATGGTGTTTTCATGGGCTAAAACACAAGGGATTATGATCTATAATGGCAACATGTGAGAACAGTTCTACCATGGTATTTCACGATTCAGGGTGCATGGGATCTCCATGACGGTTCTAACCTGCACTATCAATACTCATAAACAAGTTAGGGACGTTAGTACATGTTAAAACAAATAAGAAAACAAGATATGAGTGTCATGAGCATGATGAGACCAAATATTCCATTTAGTGTGATTCACATGTTTTTGACCATCAAATTTGGTCCAAACTTACTCTATATGCTTGCTGGAAGAGAATGGAACGAAGGCTTTATGGTGAAAGGGCTTGAAAATAGGGTTTGAGAACTTTAGGGTTCTTGAAAAATATTTGGAAATTTGGACAAGTTTGAGGGGAAAGGATTTCGTGTCCTTTTGTATGAGAGATGATGATATTATATAGAGAAAAATAGGGCAAATATATGATGAGCTTGGACTCATTGTAATTAGATATAATTTTATCTTATTTATTTTATATTATTAATGAATTAAATAAAACATAATAAAAATAATAAAAATAAAACAAGGCCAAAGGGTGTATGTATAAATTTTGAGGTGTATGAAGAGTATAACACACGTTTGGACTCTTAAACCATGACCCGATGGCCCAAAATATCAAGCTTGCTCCATTTGGTCTTCATGCATTTGCTCAAAATTTCCCAACTTGCAATGGTCATAACTCACTCAATTTGCATATTTTAAAGGTGATCTTGGACTTTTTGGAAAGCTAAAGATGTCCTTTACAACCTATATGTTGATCATTTTTGCTTTTGAAGATTTATCTTTATATAAGTTGCCTTGACAAAAAGTGTCTTTTTGTTGACTTTTGAAATGACCTATAATGTATTGGCTTATATCTCTCAAATGATGCATTTTTTGGAATTGAGCTTAGAGAGGAAAAGTTGTAGATAATTGATTTCCCTTCAAAATGAGCTTTCGTTGGGGAAAAGATGATGAAGTATGTAAAAGTTATGCTTGGTCAAAGTTTAGTTGACTTCTTCTAAGGAAACCTAATTTGGCAACTTTTGACTTTTGATGATTTGAGGACTTTTCTTGAGGAATCATGATAAACCCTTGATCAAATGATGGATATCATTTCAAAATGTTGGTGTTAACCAAAAATCTTGAGGTTTGACTATATGTTGACCATAGTTGACTTTTTACCCAATATAGTTGATTTTCAATCATTTGAGCCATTGGTTGAGCAAACTTATAATGCAAGGCTTGAAAATTGGTATGTGCATTCTTGAGTACATATTAGAACCCATGAAAACCACTTGAGGCCTTGGAAACCCAATCTTCTTTGAGAAATACCAAACTCTAGTTATGGACCCATTGCTTAGGTGGAGAATTTTCCTGATCAATTCTAGAGCCACCTTGAGCATTTGAGAATCTTTTGAGACTGTCTTGAAGAAAAATGGGAGGGAAAATTTTGGGGTACAACAACTGTCCCTATTTAATCTTCTTAAACCTGAAGAGTTAGATTAGCATGTCTTCCATTCGTGACTTGAAGGTAGAA
Source organism: Vicia faba (assembly GCA_948472305.1). Taxonomy (NCBI): domain Eukaryota; kingdom Viridiplantae; phylum Streptophyta; class Magnoliopsida; order Fabales; family Fabaceae; genus Vicia; species Vicia faba. The sequence continues at coordinate 1,394,828,354 of OX451736.1, read as the reverse complement.
GATGATTGAACACTTCAGTGCCCAAAAGTTTACAATCGCATGTGCATGAAGTAACACCGTCAGTTAATTATATCAGGAATGAGCTTAAAGATGCCATTTGGATAGGTGAAAGAGAGTCGTTAGATATGGGCTTATAGATGCCACCCAGAGCAACTGTTGATAGAAATATCAAAATAAGTCTACGCTTGACTTTGTCTTAGAAGATGTATTTAGAATGAGTCTACGCCCAAATTTGTCCAAGAGAATATCAGAGTGAATCTACGCTCGATTTTATCTGAATGATGCACTAGAATGAGTCTACGCTCGACTTTGTCTAGAAGATATGTTTGCAATGAGTCTATGTCTGACTTCATCCAAATAGAAATATTAGAATAAATCTACGCTTGATTTTATCCGAACTAGAAGATGTCTACGTCCGACTTCAACTAGAGGAGGTATTAGAAGGAGTCTACGCTTGGCTTTTTCCAAAAAGAGTATCAGAAGGAAATCTACACTTGATTTCATCAGAACTAGAAGATGTCTACGCCTGACTTCAACTAGAAGAGGTATTAGAAGGAGTCTACGCCTGACTTTTCCAAAAAGAGTATTAGAAGGAAGTCTACGCTTGATTTCATCTGAACTAGAAGATGTCTACACCTGACTTCAACTAGAAGAAACGTTTGGAATGAGTCTACATCCGACTTTGTCCAAAATGAATATCAGAATGAATCTACACTTGGTTTCATCTGAACTAGAAGATATCTATGCCCAACTTCAACTAGAAGAGGTATTGGAAAGAGTCTACGCCTGGATTTTCCAAAAAGAGTATCAGAAGGAAATCTACACTTGAATTTATCTGAATGATGCACTAGAAGATGTCTACGCCCGACTTTCTCTAGAGAGATATCTTTCAGAATGACTCTCTGAGGAAAATGTTTAAGCAGCTACCAGTCATATTTAGCCTATGAGGAGAATTGTATGATCATGTAGATAGTCGCCCCGTCCTATTTCAGGAGTTACTCTGTGAACTATTTGAAAAACTGTTGATAATATTTGTCTATTTGCGAAATTAACTTGAAAAGACAAAGTTAGTTTTTTTTGCAACGTCATGATGTATGTAATGTATTGTATAATTATGCTCTCGAAATAAATGTGAATGTGCTAATGCGTTTCGTATGCATATGTGTGATACGGTGGCAGAACCGACTATTAATACTGGTTTGCATTTTGTATTCGCAAATGTCGCGGTAAGCAAGAGTCGCCACCGACTTTTATTTTATCCAACTGGAAAGGAAAAAAGTACAGAAAAAAAAATCCTTTTTCGAGATGTTTCTGAGTATGGGGGGTAGATTATAGAAAGGGAAGGTGTTAGCACCCTTTCTATCCATGGTTTTCCATGGGCTCTTAGGTACTTGCTCATCATTTTCAAAAATTTCTTGTGTGTGTGTTTGATATGAAAAAAGTTTTTGTTTTACTTCAATTTAACCCTTGCTTCTGTCTTTAAGAGTGTTACGAAGTTGTTTTTGAATAACTTTGTTTTGAAAGTGTTTGTGTAAAAGATTTGTTGTTTTGAGCAAGTACCTAACAGTTATCTACCTACTCGAAAAAAGATCGTTTCTGTTCTTGTTTCCTTTAGAACAACGCTATCCCATTATTGAGAAATAGGTAGCACCGTCGTTGGAGTTTGAGGGACTATCGAAAGGGACGTAATGGTCATTGAAGGAAACATGTAAGGATACCTTAGCATTTCGAAGGGACTGTCATCATATATTCGTAGACAACATCGAGGGACAAGATCATATACCTTAACTTCGATGGACATCGAGGGACCATGACCTTTATGATGATTTTAACTGAGGGTCTTTGCTAAGGGTATCCCTACGTTCGAGGGACCTGACCATTGTTTTCCGAGGCAACCAAGTGAGAAGTGCCCTAGGAGTGAATATGTGCATATGATTTGTTTCAGTTATTTAATCTTTGTACATTAGGTGATCTACTATTTTAATTTTCCAGACATTCTTGCCATACAATCCTATTAACATACATCTAAGCAGTTTATAGTTTGCGAAATTTAAAGTGCGCAAAATAAGCTAAGCTATTACAAGGCTTCGGGTATTTACATAGCCAAAAACAAATCCTAAAAAAAACGATAAATGAAAGTAAAAAGGTCCTAATTAATCTATTACAACTTGTGAGCTATTACATTAATATGGTAAAATAAAATAAAGCGCGCGCGAATAAAGAACGAGAGAGAATTAGGGTTTTGACCCCGTCTAACCTAATCGAAAGAAAAATTATTTTTTTTGTTGTTTTTAATTATTTCTAAGAAAAAAGAATTAGGTTTTTTTAAAATTAAATACAAAATTAATTAGTAATTAAATTAGTTTAAAATAATAATTAAATGGCCTATTTTTGTGTTTTGTTATTTTAAGAAAAAAGAAAATAGAATTAAGTTAGAAACAAAATCATAATTGTTCTAATTAATTTTAATTTATTTACAAAACAATTAAAGTTACCTAAAATTAAATTAAAACTTAAAATTAATTATTCGAGTTTATTATAAAAAATCAAAGGTTTGTGAAAAATGTTAAGTTTTATGAAAAAAGATTTTAAACAGAAAGAATAAAAATAGGTAAAAGGAAGAAAATCAAAACCAATAGGGGTGGTTGTCGAACCCACGCCCTTAACCTTCTCAGGATGTCTGCCTCGCCATGTATTGATATCATGTGTTAGCTGTTCTATTTTGGCCATTTATGTTTTGGCCTCAACGTTTTGTAGTGAACCTGCATGAGATTCTGTCTAAATCTGCAGTGTTGAATCTCATGAATACATTAAATAAATTACTATATATCATAAAATACAAATAAAGCAAATATATGAAAAAATTTAATGTTAAAACCGATATGGCATGTGTGAATGATTATACCCTTTTGATCATGGAGATCAAATCAGCCTCACCCTTACTGGAGAAGTAGTGATATGAATGCTTTTATGCCATTTTGATCATGGAGATCAAGTCAGCCTTACCCTTACTAGAGAAGTAGTGAGATGTGGGTTTGTAACAGGGATGACTTGTTTGTAGTGAGATGAGGACTTGTAATAAGAATTTCAAGGTTTTAGGGTTTTTGAAAGAATTTGATATTCTGACAGCATTGTGGCAAAAGCTTTTTTTTCCTCTTTTTGTTTGTGTGAAAAATATGAGATTATATAATGGAAATTAGAGAGAAAAAATAGGTCTTAAATGTGCAATTGGGCCTCCAATGTTCACTTGAGTCCGTCACGTTCTAGGCAAAATTGCAGGGGCTTAAGTGCAATTTTTGAAGTTGAAATGTGAAAACAAAATGTAGCTGACATTGAAAACTAACTCCTGTATGAAAATGGGCTCAATTGGATAAACAGTGAATTAGTTATAAATTTTTGAAGTTTCAGCTCAGACAAACTTATTTTGGGCTCCAGTGTCGATTCTGACACGTTCTTCAATAAAAAATTGGTATTGATCGGAGCATAATTCGGTCTCGACTTTTGAAGAAAAGTTGTAGATCTGAGTCAGTGACCTTGTGTAAAAAGATGGGCCCGATCCGATAAAAATTGACCGATTTATGAATTATCGAAGTTTCGACCCAGATAAAATGATATTTAGCATTCAGGATTTTCGGCGCTTCACACGTACTCTGATCAAAAAATGAAGGCTTTTAGGATACTGTTCAAACTCAATACCTTCTGTGAAAACTTAGCCAACTCAATTTGTGAAATTTTGGCGCCGGAACCAGCTCGATACGATGAAAATCGACCAAGTTATGATTTTCTGAACATGATGCAAATAAACTTCTGTCACAAATTTTCTGTACGGAAATACTTGATAAATCCGCATTTTTGAAGACCTTATGATCGAAATTGGCTTCCATCCGTGAGAGATGAAAACATAGATGACGTCAATACGGAATTTTAGCCACCGGAACGGGTTCAATACGAGCCACGATACTCAAGTTATGAATTTCTTAGCGCGTAAAAACTGCACTTTCAGCACACTTTTTCACCATATTTCTTCGAGAAAACTCACACATTCGGATACCTTCTTTAAAGAATTGACTCTTGAGATGAACCTGAATTTGAAAATATGTTATCAGAGATATCTTAGAGAAAGAACACCTAAATATGACGCGCCGGGTTGGACTTGTGAATCTTTGAACCCCGAATCGTTGTAAAACGGAGAACCGATCTTCAACACGGAAAATACTCTGAGAATATCCATTGACAAAATAAACGTCACTTGTAACCTGAAGAAGCTTGATAAATATACCTTTATTCCATAACCATAAAACCAATAATATGCGTGTATGAAAAGAGGACAAATTTTGGGGTACAACAGCTGCCCCTGTTCAATCTTCTTAAACCTGAATATTTAGATTGGCCCGTCTGCCTTTCGTGATCTGGAGGTGGAAGATGATTGAACAATAGAGTGCCCATAAATTTGCACTCTTCTGTAATGATGCTTGACTATGTAGGTAGTAACGGGAATGTGCTTACAGATGCCATTTGGAGGAGATGACAGGAGGTTATCGGAGATGGGCTTAAAGATGCCATCTAGAGGATGTTGATTTCCCGAGATATATCTTTGATGAGAATTCCTGTTCCTATCATTGAGGAGGAATCTGCTGAGGAATGTTGGTCTCTGTCTTGGGAGAAATAGAATTTTAAGAGCTTCAGTGGTTCGTTAATCTACTGGGGAACTAACTCCGGCTTGAGGAAGCGGAAGTGAACTGCGTATCTAGTCGTGTATAGGCTGCATTGCAACCTACTAGGGAAAGGTGACACCAATCGTGTTTGATAGGTCCGGGTATTACAGTGTTGTGGACTGCTGTCTGGAGATAAGAGAAAAGAAACCTAGATGGTAAGGTTGTGATAAGGAACCTGGATAGTAGGGCTTATGGGAAGGAACCTGGGCAAGGTTGCTTCGTGAGGAGTTTGGATAAAACTACATCTGAACTGAGATGGAACCTAGGTAAGGTTGCTTTGTGAGGAGTTTGGGTAAAACTGCATCTGAATCGAGAAGGAACCTGGGTAAGGTTTCTTTGTATGGAGTTTGGGTAAAACTGCATCTGAATCGAGAAGGAACCTGGGTAAGGTTTCTTTGTGAGGAGTTTGGGTAAAACTGCATCTGAATCGAGAAGGAACCTGGGTAAGGTTACTTTGTGAGGAGTTTGGGTAAAACTGCATCTGAACCGAGAAGGAACCTGGGTAAGGTTGCTTTGTGAGGAGTTTGGGTAAAACTGCATCTGAACCGAGAAGGAACCTGGGTAAGGTTGCTTCAGGATGAGTCTGGGTAAAACTACATCGGGAAATTGTAAGGAGGAACCTGGGTAAGGTTGCTTCAGGATGAGTCTGGGTGAAACTACATCAGGAAATTGTAAGGAGGAACCTGGGTAAGGTTGCTTCAGGATGAGTCTGGGTGAAACTACATCGGGAAATTGTAAGGAGGAACCTGGGTAAGGTTACTTCGGGATGAGTCTGGGTGAAACTACATCTGGAAATTGTAAGGAGGAACCTGGGTATGGTTGCTTCAGGATGAGTCTAGGTGAAACTACATCGGGAAATTGTAAGGAGGAACCTGGGTAAGGTTGCTTCAGGATGAGTTTGGGTGAAACTACATCGGGAAATTGTAAGGAGGAACCTGGGTAAGGTTGCTTCAGGATGAGTCTGGGTGAAACTACATCGGGAAATTGTAAGGAAGAACCTGGGTAAGGTTACTTCAGGATGAGTCTGGGTGAAACTACATTGGGAAATTGTAAGGAGGAACCCGGGTAAGGTTACTTCAGGATAAGTTTATGTAAAACTTCAGGAGGAACCTGGATAAGGTTACTTTGGGATAAGTTTGTTTAAAACTTCAAGAGGAACCTGGGTAAGGTTACTTTGTGATAAGTTCGTGTAAAACTTTAGAATGAACCGGGGTAAGGTTACTTTGAGATAAGTTTGTATAAAACTTCAAGAGGAACCTGGGTAAGGTTACTTTGTGATAAGTTCGTGTAAAACTTCAGAATGAACCGGGGTAAGGTTACTTTGAGATAAGTTTGTGTAAAACTTCAGGAGGAACCTGGGTAAGGTTACTTTGTGATAAGTTCGTGTAAAACTTCAAGAGGAACCTGGGTAAGGTCAACTTGTGATAAGTTCGTGTAAAACTTCAAGAGGAACCTGGGTAAGGTTACTTTGTGATAAGTTCGTGTAAAACTTCAGGAGGAACCTGGGTAAGGTTACTTTGTGATAAGTTCGTGTAAAACTTCATTCAGAAATATATGAGAAAGGACCCGTGTAAGATTTTTCAGGATAAACCCGTGTGAAGCTGCATTTAGGAGAAACCCGTGTAAGATTTCTTCATGACGAACCCATGTAAAGCTGCATTTAATCGTGTAGATAATTACTCTGTTTAGTTTCCGAAGTTAATCTTGAACTTGCTGGAAGTTGTTGATGATAACTATCTTTCCTGAAAAGGTACATGATTAATCGTATATGATGCATGACATGCATTGTATGATGATGTTCTCAAAATAAAGGAGATTATGATGTATGCAATATGTATGCGCACATCATGATATATGAACATGAAATGCTATTGTGGCACGTCCGAGTTTGGGAAAATAAATCCCTGACTGTTGTTGGAGAGTGATGAGTTTCACTCGCTGGGGATAACAACCGAAGATGATTTGAGAATAACTTGGCCAGAGAATAATTCCGCTAGAGAATAAACTGGTGAGAAAAAAATGACTCTGTGGGGAAGAGATACTCTGTCAGAAGATCCGCTGATTTGGAGCAATAACCTCGGTTGGGGATGAATTACCATTGCTGGCGATGATGAACTCTATCGGGGATAAAATTTCTGTCTGTGGAAGAAATAAACTCCACTGGGGATGGTCTTCCATTGTTTGTGAAAGATGAACTCTGCTTGGGGAGAATTAACACCACTGCTTTTGGATATTTCTTACTCTGCGGGGAGTGTAGATGTTACTGGGACGCATGCTGAGGATATGACAATGACTTTGCATCAAGACTTTTCTGCCCCTGTACCTGCTGGAGAAAGTGCCTGCGGAGGCCTTGTGGATTGAGTGTCATCCCAACTTATGAGGTGCTTGGTAACTACCGATCGGAATGATAAGTCTTCTACTGATAGGAAAGTGACAAGATAACGGGACATAGTCGTACGCTTTAATCCCTAACTTTTTCCTGGACTGTCTTTTCAGATTTTCAGTCCACCGGGATACCCTTTTTTGCCCAAGCTGCCTTCTCAGGTTTTCGACTTGCCGGGTGTACAAATATTTTTTTTTGTTTTTATCCCTAGTTTTTGTCCGAACCTTTTGGTTCACCGGGATGCCCTTGTTTTTCCTAGGTGTGTCAACCTAGCGGGTCTTTGTTCATGCACATTATTTTTTTGACTATGTCCACGCTCTCAGGGTGTAGGGAGTTGTCACTGTCGGTAGTGTTGTGTTGCCATACTACTAGAAGACGTTTGTTTGATCGTACAAGATTCGTTGCTGGAATTCATGCCCAATGCCCCCAAGTGATTCAGATGGAGATCTGCTCATGGCTATTTGACGTCTTTGAGAGATTCCTTAAATCTTGACTTGACTGCCCCAGATAATGGACAATGATCATGTCGTGCCCCTTGGTTGGAAGTGTTTTTCCACTTGAGGTGATCCTTTTTATTGAGAAGGTTTTTGTTCACTAGATATTCGTCATGCGAATTTCTCTGCTGTTGAACAAATAGTCATATGCAAACAATGTTATTTTAAGAATGCAAAGCTTACGTCTGTCTTGAAGTTTGAAAATTCATTTTTTAGTAAAACAAGTTTTTTTGTAAATGTGTGATGTCAACTCGATTTACAGCAAGTCCTACAGGAGTCAGGATACCTTTTGTAACAGTATGCTTTCGAACTAACCCATGCTTTAGCTAGGACTTTTAAGGGTTATAACGTGGCCTAGTTCACGGTTTAAGAAACAAAGGATAAATGCTCAAAATTTATTTGTACCCACCTGGTCTCGTGATGTTATTCAGTCCTATGCTCAGTTAATTGCGCGTTTAGAATCACAGTTGAGTTCTGGAATATTGTCCTTGATGTTCCGATGATGGTTTAAATACTGAATGTTTATTTTGAATAGGCAGTCATTTTTTTTGTTGAGGGTTTGTAGGACCTCTTTCTTTTTGATTTTATTATCCCTGTCTTTTGCCTGAACTGTTTCTTTTGTGATTACAGTCAGCGGGATGCCCCAATTTTTTCTTAAGTCTCCTTCATAGGTTTTGACTTAATGGGCTTTTATTTCGAGAGATAATGGCTTCCTGTCTTGATGCTTATACGGAACCACCACCGTCTTTTGTTTTAGAAGGACGTCTTCGATGCCATTGATTGTGTACGAAGCGGCAGATCGTGACTGAATGTGCCTCTGAATTAACTGAGAAAACTACCCTGCCCCAGGTTATAATTAAGGGTTTTAATATGTGCGAAAAGAAAAACTCCTGCTTCTTTGGCTCAAAGGGGTTGACTAGGGATTATCTTCCTTATAACTCCACTGTTTAGGATTTTAAAAACGCATGTACCTCGTCAGAGGGGTCCATTCAAAAGCATACTGTAGAGATCGTGGTATCGTTTTCGTCATCCTCCCTCTAAAGGCTCAGAGCTTTTGTTCGAGAGTTAAATATCACAAAAAGGAAAGCAATTTAAATATAGTGAATACGAATGAATTGATTCAAAACAGACATATGCAATGCATTGATAAAGTAACAGAGTTTGACATTAATAGATGTTTGAACAATCAAAAGAAAATTGCAAATTGAAAATTCTAATGAACAAGAGCCTCTCTTGTCAGAACTTGTCACTTCAAATGGTGAGCTTGGAGGATTGACAAAAACATTCCAGTTGACCATCTTGTGTAAACTCCAACACTCCTTCATCAATCAAGTCCTGAATTTTATTTTTCAATGCCCAACAGTCATCAGTATCATGCTCCTGGCTGTTGGAATGATATGCACACCTAGCATCAGGATTGTACCTTGGGGAGGCTATGTTGGGATTCTGAGGAGAGTCCCTTAATATAACCAACTTGGCCTTCAACAGGCGTTGCAATGCTTGATCCAATAACATGTTGATCTCGGTGAAGCTCCTTTCAGATGTATTCTTCTTATGCCGATTTCCCTGTTGTCATTGGAGAGGTTGTGGTTGGGCTTGTGATGTAGTAGTAATCATGAAAGGTCTGTTCCCAACCTCTTCTCTCACCGGGGGCTGATTAATGCCTTGACCCACAATCTTAACTGTTTGTTTCATGGATCTGCATCCATCTTGGTAAAGCTTGTTGAGGAAGGCTCTTAGCCCTTCTTGTCCTTGAGCTAAGTTTTAGATAAGAACCATCTGCCCCAGGATCTGGATTCTCATTGCTTCTACCTCAGCTTGCAATTGTTCCAGTTATTCATCCTTGTTGTTGTCTAGACGTTCCTTAGTCAGATTCCCGGTGAAGAGTGTTTTCAGGTCTTCTTGCCCCTTGGATAGATTCATGAGAAATTCCTTGAACTGGGCATCTTGAGCTTGGAGATCTCTGTTGTCTTGTTGGAGAGCCATTGCTGAAATAAACAGCGAGAACATGGGAGACCTGTACTGGAAGACCTGTTATGCAATGATATTCATGATATATGTATGCAATGTTTTCAAGGATCTCGCGGGGTAAACAAGAAACTGTTAGAATTTGATTACAGCTTGATTGAAGAAACTTCGTGTCATTGAGAATCCATCTTCCAGAGTCAAGCTCACCATAACGAGTGGGTCATAGCCCCTGACTCAAGATCCTTCGACAACATTGGCTAGAGGAAAATAAATCCCCTTTCTAGATGTCTGGTTCTCCATGACCTACATCACAGAACCTTGAGATCCTTGAAATGGTTAGTATGATATTCCATGTTATGTTATGATGCATGATGTCATGATAAAACACACAACAGGTATAGCAGGTAACAAACACGGTAAAGGCACACAAGTAACACAATAGCCCTTAAGTTTAGGCTTGCATGGAGTCTAGGTACTACCCTCTTGAAGTTCAGTTGGTTCAACCTGTCCTAATAATAGTAACAAGGTTCTAGAGATTCTCAATATCACTGACCATCCTCCATCGGTCATAGTTTCAGCTCACGCAATCTTTTCTTGCGGTCGGAGCCATCTCGAGAGTATGGTCTCAATGAGTGTGGCATCTCACTATTTCCCACGGCCAAGTTGGTCAATTATAGGTTCTAAGGTCAGTTGATGCTTAACGACCCATATAGCAGCCCCATACTCTCCTTGTTGCTCCACAAGTGATATCGGTACCAACTAATGTGCCACATTAACGTAGCTACTGCTTCAACCGTATCGGTCTATGTTGTACAGTTCCCTCACAGTCTATTGCTACTTACCTAAAAGGTGTCCCCCAGATCCGAGTTAGGATCTATAGTAACTCTGATACAAAGCCCACAAAGATAAAGCAATCAAGTCAAACAATAGAAGTAATATGATGGACTAATCCTAAGGTATACCCCACTTATTAAATCCCCAGCAGACTCTCCAGTTCTGTGATATGGTGGCAGAACCGACTGTTAATACTGGTTTGCATTTTGTATTCGCAAATGTCGCGGTAAGCAAGAGTCGCCACCGACTTTTATTTTATCCAACTGGAAAGGAAAAAAGTACAGAAAAAAAAAATCCTTTTTCGAGATGTTACTGAGTACGGGGGGTAGATTATAGAAAGGGAAGGTGTTAGCATCCTTTCTATCCATGGTTTTCCATGGGCTCTTAGGTACTTTCTCATCATTTTCAAAAATTGCTTGTGTGTGTGTTTGATTTGAAAAAAGTTTTTGTTTTACTTCAATTTAACCCTTGCTTCTGTCTTCAAGAGTGTTACGAAGTTGTTTTTGAAAAAATTTATTTTGAAAGTGTTTGTGTAAAATATTTGTTGTTTTGAGCAAGTACCTAACAATTATCTACCTACTCGAAAAAAGATCGTTTCTGTTCTTATTTCCTTTAGAACAGCGCTATCCCATTATTGAGAAATAGGTAGCACCGTCGTTGGAGTTTGAGGGACTATCGAAAGGGACGTAATGGTCATTGAAGGCAACATGTAAGGATACCTTAGCATTTCGAAGGGGCTGTCATCATATATTCGTAGGCAACATCGAGGGACAAGATCATATACCGTAGGAAACTTCGAGGGACATCAAGGGACCCTGACCTTTATGATGATTTTAACCGAGGGTCTTTGCTAAGGGTATCCCTACGTTCAAGGGACATGACCATTGTTTTCCGAGGAAACCAAGTGAGGAGTACCCTAGGAGTGAATATGTGCATATGATTTGTTTCAGTTATTTAATCTTTGCACATTAGGTGATCTACCGTTTTAATTTTCCAGACATTCTTTCCATACAATCCTATTAACATACATCTAAGCAGTTTATAGTTTGTAAAATTTAAAGTGCGGAAAATAAACTAAGCTATTACAAGGCTTCGGGTATTTACATAGCCAAAAACAAACTCTTAAAAAAAACGATAAATGAAAGTAAAAAGGTCCTAATTAATCTATTATAACTTGTGAGCAATTACATTAATATGGTAAAATAAAATAAAGCGCGCGCGAATAAAAAACGAGAGAGAATTAGGGGTTTGACCCCGTCTAACCTAATCGAAAGAAAAATTATTTTTTTGTTGTTTTTAATTATTTCTAAGAAAAAAGAATTAGGTTTTTTTAAAGTTAAATACAAAATTAATTAGTAATTAAATTAGTTTAAAAAAAAATTAAATGGCCTATTTTTGTATTTTGTTATTTTAAGAAAAAAGAAAATAGAATTAAGTTAGAAACAAAATCCTAATTGTTCTAATTAACTTTAATTTATTTACAAAACAATTAAAGTTACCTAAAATTAAATTAAAACCTAAAATTAATTATTCGAGTTTATTATAAAAAATCAAAGGTTTGTGAAAAATGTTAAGTTTTATGAAAAAAAGATTTTAAACAGAAAGAATAAAAATAAGTAAAAGGAAGAAAATCAAAACCAATAGGGGTGGTTGTCGAACCCACGCCCTTAACCTTCTCAGGATGTCTGCCTCACCATGTATTGGTATCATGTGTTAGCTGTTCTATTTTGGCCATTTGTGTTTTGGCCTCAATGTTATGTAGTGAACCTGCATGGGATCCTGTCTAAATCTGCAGTGTTGAATCTCATGAATACATTAAATAAATTACTATATATCATGAAATACAAATAAAGCCAATATATGAAAAAATTTAATGTTAAAACCGATATGGCATGTATGAATGATTATACCCTTTTGATCATGGATATCAAATTAGCCTTACCCTTACTGGAGAAGTAGTGATATAAATGCTTTTATGCCCTTTTGATCATGGAGATCAAGCCAGCCTTATCTTTACTGGAGAAGTAGTGAGATATGGGTTTGTAATAGGGATGACTTGTTTGTAGTGAGATGGGGATTTGTAATAAGGATTTCAAGGTTTTAGGGTTCTTGAAAGAATTTGATATTCTGACAGCGTTGTGGCAAAATCTTTTTTTTCCTCTTTTTGTTTGTGTAAAAAGAATGAGATTATATAATGGAAATTAGAGAGAAAAAATGGGCCTTGAATGTGCAATTGGGCCTCCAATGTTCACTTGAGTCCGTCACGTTCTAGGCAAAATCGCATGGGCTTAAGTGCAATTTTTGAAGTTGAAATGTGAAAACAAAATGTAGCCGACATCAAGAACTAACTTCTGTCCGAAAATTGGCTCAATCGGATAAACAGTGAATTAGTTATGAATTTTTGAAGTTTCAGCTCAGATAAACTTATTTTGGGCTCCAGTGTCGACTCTGACACGTTCTTCAATAAAAAACTGGTATTGATCGGAGCATAATTCGGTCTCGACTTTTGAAGAAAAGTTGTAGATCTCTGAGTCAGTAACCTTGTGTAAAAAGATGGGCCCGATCCGATAAAAATTGACCGAGTTATGAATTTTCGAAGTTTCGACCCAGATAAAATAATATTCAGCACTCGGGATTTTCGGCGCGTCACGCGTACTCTGAGCAAAAAATGAAGGCTGTTTGGATACTGTTCGAACTCAATACCTTCTGTGAAAACTTAGCCAACTCAATTTTTGAAATTTAGGCGCCGGAACCAGCTCGATACGATGAAAATCGACCAAGTTATGATTTTCTAAACATGACGCAAATAAACTTCTGTCACAAATTTTCTGTACGAAAATACTTGATAAATCCGCATTTTTGAAGACCTTATGATCGAAATTGGCTTCCAGCCATGAGAAATGAAAATATAGATGACGTCAATACGGAATTTTTGCCACCGGAACAGGTTCAATACGAGCCACGATCTTCAAGTTATGAATTTCTTAGCGCGTAAAAACTGCACTTTCAGCACACTTTTTCACCATATTTCTTCGAGAAAACTCACACATTCGGATACCTTCTTTAAAGAATTGACTCTTGAGCCAAACCTGAATTTGAGAATACGTTATCAGAGATATCTTGGTGAAAAAACACCTGAATATGACGCGCCGGGTTGGACTTGTGAATCTTTGAACCCCGAATCGTTGCAAAATGGCGAACCGATCTTCAGCATGAAAAATACTCTGAGAATATCCATTGATGAAATAAACGTCACTTGTAACATGAAGAAGCTTGATAAATATACCTTTATTCCATAACCATAAAACCAATAATATGCGTGTATGAAAAGAGGGCAAATTTTGGGGTACAACAATATGCTATGACAAATGATGTATGAATGTGAGATGTCATTAAAGTGTATCGGTAGATTTGTATAATATTTTTGATCGGGAAAATAAATCCCTGATTGTTGTCGAGGATGACGAATACGAATCTTCGGTCTGCTGAGGATTCCTACTTGCTGTTTGAGGAAACTCCGCTGGGGATGTTGATTTCTGCTTGAGGAGAATAGTTTAGGAACCTTGGTCTTTTATCAGTCTACTGGGGAATTTAATTCTTATATACCCTGATTGGGGATAAAAGAGATGAATAACATTCCAAGGTGCTTCCTGGTAGAGTTTTTTGATATGGATGTTGACTCGTGTGAGGAGGATAAGATTAACTGATACCTGATCCGGTTTCCGATCCAATAGCAACTTTCTGGGGATAGTGATCTGGACCACCCTTTGCTGGAGAGAGAAGTTTTTTCCAGTGATTTGCAGTAGTCAGAGGGATAGACTCAAGTTGGGGAGACTGAATTCCGCTAGGGAAATAAACCATGCTGGGGACATAAACCCTGTTGGGGAAATAAACCCTGTTGGGGAAATAAACCTTGCTGGAGAAACACTCTGCTGAGGAAATAAACCTCCTGGAGGAATATATTCTGCTGAGGACATGAGCCCGGGTGAAGAAGAGAAATCTGCAGGGGATTTTACAATGTTGGAGAAATAAACTTAGATGGGGGAGAGAATTCCTATGGATTGTGCTGCTATCATAATCTACAAATGATTGAAACTCCACAAGTTAGAGACATTGTTGGGGAAAAAATTATACTCCTTTATCCGTTAGGGGATCTGCTGGTAAGTACGATTAGAGTATTTCAGGCTTGCGGATGTCTTTGTTGAAGATGAGCTGGTGAAGCTGATTCCACGGGGGATAATCTTATGAAAAATGTTATGTGGGGTAACTTTACCGGGGATTAATTTGTGGTGATTTATGGATGACTTGAACTTTATACCAACTCCTAGAATCTTGAGTAAATACTTATTTCTGTTTTTATGCACATATTTGTTAGCAGTAATCATGTTCATATGCATATGTTCATTCAATTTAGTCATTGTACGTTTTTGCAAACAAAAGATAAAAAGTAAAATAAAATTTGGATTTGAAATGGTATTTGTATTGATAGTATGTGTTGTACCTTAATTTTTCCCCTAAGATCCCTTTATCATACCATGTTGATTCAATCACAACAAGATCACATTAGAGCTTTTGGTTCTTCTCCCTATCTTTAGCTTTGCTCTTTGAGGAATCCCAAAGCACTTTGACTTGTTTTATTTTGTGATCATGAATATTTTTTCTTGATTTTCTTTCTAATTTATAAAATGCAATGTTGGTTTGTCTTACTTGTTAATAATGTAGGTAAAGGCAATGAAGTTTAGCAACTTGCTTCATGGGTTCATGAGTTTATTTCCATGCCCTAGTCAATAAAGCTTGAGAAATTCAAACCTCACCATTGAAGTTGTTTTGGAAGAAATGGCATGGAAAGGTTTATTTTGGTTCACCACATTTCAAATTTATAAAAATTGATTCAAAAGTACAAGGGGTTGATGGAAGAAGTTGTCATGATTGGACAAGGTCTTGTTCCCATTGGTCACAAGTGCATATTTCTCTCAATTATCAAGATATGGAAGTGGTTTTGGTTGATATGAGTTCTCATTATCATCCTCAACAACTTCTATTTACAAAGCAAGATTGTTGGTACAAGAAGGTTGTTCAAAATTGTCAAAGTTCCTCAAAGCATTTTCTTGATCTAGGAGCTAGGATTTTGAACTTCAAAGAAGGATATCTTGTTCATCTTTTGGTATTTTTGAGTGATTCCAAAGAAATCCTTCTATTCAAAGGGTTATTAACAAATAACTTCAAAAGTTTCATGTAGTTTTCATGTAGAAGAAACTTGATGATGAAGAAAGATTACAAGTCCTTCAGATGAACCCCCAATTTCCCATGTGTGACTTCAAATAATCATAACTTGGTTAATTTTTATCACCCTTAGCCCACTCTTTTTCCAAAATGATCTTAAGGATGTAATATTTATTCCTTCTTTTATATTCAAAGTGAGAAATTGGATGGAAGATGCCCTAAGGATACAAATGATTATAGGTCATTTCATGATTTTTTTCCAACTTCAACAATTCATAACTCTCTCAATTTGTGGATATTTTGAATGGTTCAAGTTTCAAAATTTTATTCAAGAGGTATATTTCATGCCATCTTTTTTGGTCAAGAGAAAATCCAAGTGGAAGGCCATGTTTGGATGCAAAACATTATAGGTCACTTTTGAAGAAAAATTTGAAATATTTCTAAGTATGGAAAGTCAACCTTTTTTCCCCAACTTTGACTGAATGCAACTTTCAGCTCAAGCATCCATTTGATTCCATTCTTTTTCCATTGAAAAGCTTGTAACCTCATATTTCTAAAGCATCAAGAATCATGCCCTAAGACCCCTTGAGTTAAAAATGTCGTTGCTTTTAAATTGGTAACTTGGAACTGAATTTCTCACCAAGTCAGAATTTTGAAATCCATAATGTGGCCTCTAATCACAAGATTTATGCGTGTTTTTGATTTAAACTTGATTAACAAACTTTCCAGAAGTGTTTAGCACCTCAAAACGCAAAGATTGGCCGAGTTTTGGTGAAAATGAGATCACACTTCACTCGTGCATTAGTTTCACACGAATTCCCTTCCAAATGGATCATTCACTCTTCCTTTTGATCCCATTTGCTTCTCCTATAAATACATGAGCTATCACATTCATTTTCTCAAGCTTGAATAGCCAGAATCACCCTGCCAAACTTGCTCCCTAACTCAATTTTCTATAACTTCGTAATCAGTGCTCAAGCCTTTTTCAATCCAATGTTTCTATTAATTCACCTTCCTTGATCTTCCCTGAAGCTAACCATAAAATTACCTTCAAGAATTGTGTCCTATATTGCTCCATAGAAGTCCCTTTTCAGAGCTCTGCAACTCAACTTCAATAGGTAGATTTCTCCATCAATTCTTCAAAACTTTAATATCATTGTGAAGCTCTCATTGCCCTGGTTCTAGTTGCAACACTTGCTTTTATCTGGAAACACGTTTTGACCATGAAATTTCAAATCCCTTTTCAAAACTTTCCTTCCAATTTGCTTGAGCTACAATTTATATAAATTTGTCGCGAATGTGTGGTTGTCTTCGTCTTGAAGAGACGGAGCGAATGACATAGGTCTGAGCTTCTAATTTTACAGTTTGAGAGACCTACAATTCGCGTTGGTTGGAGATTGAAGATGACCAACGTGTCATCTTCCAACCAATGAAGGCGTGCCACTTGTTTTTTTAAAATCTGATTTAATTAATGATTCAGTGCTTTATTCACTAAAGTCCATAACATGCTCAACGCGCCAGGTCCACTTGATCTATTTACTAACGCGTTTTGACATTGATCAGATGGCCCATATTTTTTTTGGTTTTATATTTTATTTTAATTGTTTTAAACTTCAAAAAATCATAGAAAATTCATTTTAAGTCCAAAAAATATGAAAAAATTATGAAAAATATTTTTGATTTTTCTCTTTTTGATTTTCATTTTTTCACAATTTTATTTTGTGTTTTGATATTTTTTTTATAAATTTTCACTTTATTTGAATTGTTTTAAATGTTTAAAAATACTTTTATGCATTTTTAAATTCTACAAAAAATATGAAATGATCCAATGATATTGTGACAAATATCGGTGATCTCATTTATTTTTTATTTCTGACTTTGTTATTTTTTATCATTTTTGGTTTATTTCACTCATTTCTTTTAATTTTAGAATTAGTTTCTGACTTTAAAAAATTACCAAAAATTTTATAAAAATATTTGAGTCATTTTATGATTTTTCTATGGTCTTACTTAATATTTCTTGATTAATTTGAATATAGTTGATATTTTTCTCTTTTATTTCTATTTTAAAACATTTTAAAACCTTTTTTAATAAATATATTAAATGTAACATTATTTTGTGATTATTTTCTGGCTGATCTTGGGTTGAATTTTTTATCATGAACTTTGTTAACATCATTAGATCCATGATGTTTTAACTCCATAAAAATGGTTGAATGATTTTAATAATAGTTTGATTAAAATTTAATTCAAATGTGGTTTATATATTCTTCTTCACCCCTCCTCATCTTATCCCTTTCTTATTGCATTAAGTGTTATTGGAGCATGATCTCTATATCATGTCTCAAAAAAAATGACGCATAGATTGCTATTGACCGACCTCAAAATAGGTGCGACTTCTATATAAGTCCACTTACGATTGCTTAACATAGCACTAAATTTTGTCCCGATTCGAATAAATGATCATTCGTGGCCCAAACCTATGTTTGCAAGCTCAAGTATATTAATTTGATCCCTTTGATCCAATAACTTTGAGATTCATTGTATGGAGGCTTTGGTTCTACCAATCCTCTAATGGATCTACAACACTTTTGGTCAACGCGAATCACTTAAACATCATTGATCATTAAATGGTACTTGTGAGGATTCCAAATGGATGATATACTTGACAAAAAGAAAATGCAACTTGTTGTGTGGAGGCTTTGGTTTTACCAATCCTCTAATGAGTTCCAAATGCAAGTTTCAAGATGATCATTTAACTAACCACTAATTATTGATAATTGACTTTATTTTTTGCTTTTATTTTTATGCTTTTTATTTTACGCACCATTTACTTTAGCATTTACATTTCATGCTATTTTCATATTTGCTCACTTGAGTATTTACTTTCTTGTCATTTTATCTTTGCTCACTTGAGCCTTTCTTTTCTTTTTCAAGACACCTAATAATCAACATGAACCCTAAAAGAGCTTTAATGATACTTGGACTATTTGGTTACTATCCTTGGCATTATGGAGTATTGGACTTCTTGGACTTAGGATTAGAAACCTTGACCTATGTTGGAGACCTTGTGATCTTAATGGATATTTTTGTCTGGAGCTCTTGAGGTTTACCTCAAGACATTGGGTTGTTTATTTGTTTGTTTTGTGTGCAGGTTATTGTGATTACATACTTTGTTTGTAATATGGAATTCACCCGTATACAGCCGTTACTCTGCCCAATTTTTGTGAAGACTTAATACACTTGAAGTTTAGTTCTCTCAAGAGGTCTAGTATCTTTGCTTGCTTGGTTCCAATCCACAGAATGAGAATTCTATCTTGACTCATAATGTCAAGTATTGGCTTCTTGTTAGTTAGATGGTTCTTATCATTAGCTTTTTACCTTATGCTTTAGGATAGTCTCTTCTTCTCCTCCCATCTTCTTTAATTTCAAAAATCTTCTTCCTCCTTTTGATAACCCTTCTTGTTTTTAAACTTGAACCACTTTCATAATAAAACTGGACTTAGGTTCATGCATTTTCAAAACCTTTTCATAAACAAACTTCAATCAACTTAATAATACTTTGACATTTTTTTGTGAGAAGACTAAAAGTCAATCAATCTCATTTCAAACTATTTTGCCACTTTGGCTTTTTATTTTAAAACCTTTCTCAAAAGATTAGACTCTTGTCAATCCTTGTAGTGATGCAAACAACTATACTTCTACAATATGTAGTGAAGTGAGATATTTTCCACTTAGGTGTTGAGTGAGACATTGTTGATTTTAAAATCTAAGTCATATCCTCCACTTTGAGATGATGCAAATTCTCCTTTCTCATGATTGTGGGTAGTAAGTATGTTTTCCACACGGACAATGACGATAATGTCTTATCTCATAAAACTAACCAACATATTTGTGTTTTAAATTTTTTAAAAGGTGAACTACATGTAACCTAATCCCCTATTGCATGAAAGGTGGTACGTAGGCACTAAAGGTTCACAATCGCGGCGGGTGCAAAAATCATAAAAAATATACTTCTTTTCTCACCTCCACCATCTATTTTTCATACAACATTCTATAGCCAAAATATACAGATTTTTACAAAGAGGTTCCTGTGGAGTACCATAGATGTTTAGGGTGCTAATACCCCCATTTGCATAACCAACCCCCTTACCTTGAATCTTTCTCCCCTCTCTTGGGTTATTCGCTCTTTTCCCATTCCTTTGGAAACAATAAAGTGCGGTGGTGATTTTTATTTTGATTTGTACAAGTCAAGTCAATCCAATGGCTTAGTCTTAAACATTTCTACCGCTACAGTATGCCTATAAACAGGCGTTTATTATACAAAGAGACGAGCATCCTAGTAAGAGGAAATCGACGTAAAGTGAAAGGAATACAAATATATATAGCTATATGTGAATGATATCGTCAAATTTCAACTCTGCTATTGCCCCTATGTCTTCGAGCATCTCATCCCTTGTTGTCAGAAGAAGTTAACTAAATCAATCGGTACTACTCGAACTTGACGTTGGTAATAAATATGGCTGTAAGTGATCCAACGGGACATAGTCGTACGCTTTAATCCTGATTTTTTCCCGAACCCTTTTGGTTTGCCGGGATGCCCTTATTTTTTCCTAGGCCAGTCAACCTAGCGAGTTGTTTTCATGCGTAATATTTTTTAACTATGTCAATGTTAACAGGGCGTGGAAGATCTTCACCATACATGGTGCTAAGTATCATAGCACCGCCCAAAAATATCTTCTTGATCACAAGTGATCCTTCGTAGGTGGGAGTCCATTTTCCCCTGGGATCACTTTGCGGTAGGATGATGCGCTTTATCGCCAAGTCACCGACCTGATATACTCGA
This sequence comes from Vicia faba, assembly GCA_948472305.1. Taxonomy (NCBI): domain Eukaryota; kingdom Viridiplantae; phylum Streptophyta; class Magnoliopsida; order Fabales; family Fabaceae; genus Vicia; species Vicia faba. The sequence continues at coordinate 1,394,807,891 of OX451736.1, read as the reverse complement.
TGCTTGATTTTCTTATTAAAGGCTTTGATCATACGCTTTTGATAGATCTGACCATGATAAACAGCCGCAAGCCTCTTCTCGTCAATCAAATTTAACTGATCTAGCCTAGTATGAATCCATTCGTCTTCATCCAAGTCTGCATCTTTCATTATTCTTAAGGAAGGAATCTAAACTTCGACGGTAAGACAGACTCCATGCTGTAAACTAGAGAGAACGGGGTTGCCCCAGTTGATGTCCGAGCTGAAGTGCGATAGCCATGGAGGGAAAATGGTAACATCTCGTGCTAATCATTATATGTCACCATCACCGTCTGTATAATATTCTTAATGTTCTTTTTAGAGGCTTTCACTGTGCCATTCATCTTTGGTCGATATGGAGAAGAATTATGGTGTTTGATCTTAAACTGTGTGCAGAGTTCCGTGATCATAGTGTTATTGCGATTGGTACCATTATCTGTGATAATCCTCTCGGGGATACCATACCGACAGATAAGGTTATGCTTAATGAATGGGGTGATAACATTCTTAGTAACAGAGGCAAACAAGGCTGCTTCAACCCACTTTGTGAAGTAATAAATGGCGATGAGTATGAAGCGATGTCCATTAGAAGCAGAAGGCTTGATCTCTCCAATCATATCAATGCCCCACATTACAAATAACTAAGTAGTAGTCAAGACATTCAAAGGTACTAGAGGCACATGTACTTTATCAGCATAGATCTGGCACTTGTGACAAGTTCTCGAGTGGTGATGGCAGTCATTTTCCATAGTAGACCAATAGTAACCCGCTCTCAAAATCTTCTTGGCCATAGTATGTCCACTGGAATGAGTACCAAATATACCTTCATGCATATCTTTCATAATCTTCTCCGCCTCTTTCTTGTCCATACAACGAAGCAGAGTCGAATCATGGTTGTGCCTGTACAGAATTCCATTGCCCAGGAAGAACTTAGACGAGAACCTCCGTAGGAATTTCTTGTCGTTGATAGATGCCCCTTCAGGATACTCTTGAGCCTCAATATATCTTTTCACTTCATGAAACCAAGGCTTCTCTTCTACTCCGTCAGTATCAATTTCGTAGCAGTGTGCCGGTTCATCTAGTCTCTCAATGGTAATCCTGGGAGCCTCATTGTCCCATCTAACATTAAACATAGATGATATGGCAGCTAATGCGTCTGCCAACTGATTCTCTTCTCTAAGGATTTTCTCAAAAGTGATCTCCTCGAAATATGGAATTCAGGTCAGCACATAATGTAACACCCCATTTCTACCCAAGGAATTATATAAGATCAGAGTTACAAAGTTTCCAACGAACAAATGGAATGCTACACTTTTAACTTAGAAACAACGACATTCAATCACCTATAGTTCAGATACATAACACATAAAATTCGAATGAACCGATAACAACCTGTTTAGTCTTTAAAAATAACACAAATTTATAATTAAGCAGCGAAATCACAATTCTCAAGTCAAATGACATAACATCTTTGTCCAATTGAAAACAACTTCAAATGAACAAGTACTTAACTAAAACAACTTAAAATTCAAAAAAAAAGTAAAATCAACAATAAAGCAACAAGCGTTCATCCCCCGAGTGTTACGTACCAGAGCAACGACACCGACTAGAGCTACTGAAGGTAAACCGTCTTCACTCTGGATTACCTACACGTTACCGATATAGGACAACATTTAAACAGAAGGGGTGAGATACCGAACAATATAATGGAACACAAGATAAATAATATATTAGAATTAGTTCATACAAAATCACTAATTCTCATCTCTTTAACAACATTAACATAATAAATTCATCCACACAATAACTCAGAATGCAACATGGAATGCGACTTGTTTTTATGCACATGGATGTGGTACCAACAAAGAAAAACTCACAACTTAATAATCTGCCAACTAATAGAGGCATCAATGAGGCATACGCCTTCAACTTTATATTTGTCAATCCAGGCTAACTTACCGAGCATGAGCTCCCAACTTGATATGCTATGTATGCGACAACAACATGAATGTAGTATAAATAACAACAATAATTCAACAACAACTCAACACAATTCAACATTGTCCATAAGCCTACAACTTAATATCTTTCAATAATTAGAGGCATCTCAACAAAATTCATCATCACCTGCCAAATGTCAAATTATAACAAAGTATATAATACACCGCATTAACCGAAATATACTACGACGTGCTGCTTAATTATTCAGGTAATTCGACTATATACTTCTAGTCAGTTATTAATTATATTATCTCTTATACTATTAACTTAATTTTACTAGGATCCATTAATCGTATAGGTATAAAATACCTTAAGAATTCTAATTATTATACTGCGATTATTAAACTAAATTAAATAACTAATTAGCCCACACATGAGCACTAAGGAATAAGAAAGGAATGTGTGCCCTTCAACGCTCATGGGAATAACAAAAGGGACATTAATAACAACGTGTACCCCTCGACGTAGTGGCCATGCCGCTCGGTACCGGCCCTTCATTCCTATGTACCGGCTGACACACCATACTTCTTGACACATCGTACAACCTTATGTTGCTTAACACACATACCTGTTCTGCTCGGTGCACCTTGCAGCCTTGTGTCGCTCATCACCTAGCATATGTGCTCCTCGATACACCTTGCAGCCTTATGCCGTTTGATGCAAATACCTGTGCTCCTCGGCATGTCGCGTCCTCACATTTTTGCACAGATTTCGTCCAGTTTGAGACGAACATTAACCCAACCTTACAGTATTCTCTTAGACCATTAATTTCCGACCAACCGCATGGAATAACATAGAAACAGGACAAACATATCTCTTATTAACATATTCATCAATCGTACAAGACAGTCATGTAGAAAATTCTTAAATGACCACAACATGAAAACGAGCAACTTTCAAGAACAGGCCCAAAAAATCAATGCGTAACAGTTATACCTACGAAAAACCCCCTACACAATATTCATCATAAGCCCCATTATAAGGTTGGAACCCCCCTTACCTTGGATTGAAGGTCGCTTGACAACTCTCCGACCGGAACCTTGCTTTGCTCTTCTCCTTATTCCTCTTCTCTGCAACTTCTCACAGCCAATTTTTCTAACTTCTCAATAACCCTGTTCTTTATTTTAAATAGAACCCCACAATATTATTATTCTTAATGGGCTTAACAACACCCACCCATATCTATACTTCTAACCATTAAAATAGGCCCAACACAATTATTCTAGTATTCTACTAATTCTAATATTATTACTACTATTAATCAACTAATTAATTAACTAGTAATAATCTAACAACTTATGCCAACAATTCACAACACCTCACAACTTCAACGAATAATTTGAAAATAGTTAATTAAATAATTAATTAAATTAACGGGCATTACAACTCTCCCACACTTGGAATATTTTCGTCATAAAAAATTTACCTTGTTCAAACAACTCGGGATATGATTCCCGCATCTTGCTTTCCAACTCCCGCGTCATGCTTTCTCAGGAAGCTCCTAACTAGACTACTTTCACCAAATAAATCTCCTTTCCACTTAGAGTCTTCATTTCATGATCTACGATTCATACAAGCATCGTCTCCATAGTAAGATTATCCCGTACTTGCACATCATCCATATGAATCACATGAGATGGATCTGAAATATACTTCTGGAGTTGTGACACATGGAATACATCATGCAAATTTGAAAGATTAGGTGGTAAGGCAACTCTATAAGCAACATTCCCAACTCTGTCCGAAATCTGATACGGACCAATAAAATGAGGAGTGAGCTTCTTAGACTTCAATGCACGCCCTACACTAGTCACATGTGTAACTCTAAAAAACACATGGTCACCTTCTTGAAATTGTAAATCTTTCCTTTGCTTGTCATGATAACTCTTGTCTACTTTTGGAAGTCTTCATCTTTTATTGAATCAACTTCACCTTCTCACTAGTCTCTCGAACAATTTCAGGTTCAAGTACTACAATTTCTCCAGATTCATGCCAACATAAAGGAGTTCTACATCTCTAATCATACAACACTTCAAAAGGTTCCATTCTAATACTATAATGGTAACTATTATTATAATTGAACTCTATTAACGGAAGATAAGTATCCCACAAACCTCCCCGCTCAAGAACACATTCTCTCAACAAATCTTCTAACGACTGAATAGTCCTTTCAGTATGACCATCCGTCTGAGGATGATACGCTGAACTCAACCTCAAATTAGAACCCAACGCCTCTTGCAAACTCTTCCAAAAATCATAAGTAAGCCTTGGGTCTCTATGCGACATAATACACAAAGGAGTACCATGTAGTTTCATAATTACAGTAGTGTAAATCTCCGCCAACTTTGATACTGGAAAATTGATGTTAATAGGAATAAAAGAAGCTGAATTTGTAAGCCTATCAACAATGATCCAAATTGTATCATGTCCTCTTAGAGTATTAGGTAACCCTATTACAAAGTCTGTTGAAATGCTATCCCATTTCCATTCTGGAACTTCTTACAGTTGCATCAACCCTGCAGGCTTCTGATGTTCAACTTTCAACTTCTGACAAGTTAAACATGCATACACAAAACGAGCCACATCACTCTTCATTCTATTCCATCAAAACAAATTCTTCAAATCTTGATACATTTTTGTAGCTCCTGGATGAATGCTCAACTTGCTTCTATGACTTTTCTCAAGAATCACTTTCTTCATCTCCGCATCATCAGGAATGCAAATTCGATTACGAAATATCAACACACCTTGCACATCTAAATTGAAATCACTATTCTCAGACTGATCGAACCTAACCATCGAGTCTACCAATTTCACATCTAACTTCTGAGCTTCTTTGATACTGTCCATAAATTCATTGTTAATTTTAAACATTCCCAACATAACACTCCACAATGTCACTTTGCAAACTAAGCTCATATCTCTGAACTGTTCAATTAATCCCAACTCCTTAACCATCATTGGAGACATAAGTAAAGTCTTTTGACTTAACGCATTGACCACCACGTTCGCTTTTCCTGGATGATAATTCAAACCGAAATCATAATCCTTTAACAACTCCAACCATCTTCGTTGTCTCATGTACAATTCCTTCTGATCAAATAGATATTTTAGACTCTTATGATCGCTAAATACTTCAAATCTAGAACCATAGAGGTAGTGTCTCCAAATCTTCAACACAAAAACATGCAGCAAGCTCTAAATCATACGTAGGATAGATCTTTTCATGAGTCCTCAACTTCCTTGATGCATAAGCAACTACCTTTTCATTCTGCATAAGCACACTTCCTAAACCCATCTTGGAAGCATCACAATATACTACAAAAGGTTCTCATGGATTAGGTAATGTCAAAATCAGAGCCGACGTCAATCTTTTCTTCAATTCTGTAAAACTTTCTTCACACTGAACATCCCACACAAACGCTTTACCTTTATAAGTCAGCTTAGTCAACGAAAGTTCTAACTTAGAAAAACATTTGATAAACCTTCTATAACAACCAATTAGTCCCAAAAAGCTTCTATTCTCGGTAGCCTACTTGGGATTTTTCCATTGCAACACAACATCTACTTTAGATGGATCTACAACAATGCCACTATCTGAGATAACATGTCCAAGAAAACTAATCTCCTTTAACCAAAATTCACATTTAGAAATCTTTGCATACAACTTCTTCTCTTTCAAAACATGCAATACTATTCTGAAGTGTTCTGCATACTCTTCTTCCGATTTAGAGTAAATCAAAATGTCATCAATGAAAACTACGACAAACCGATCCAAATAAGTATGAAAGATACAATTCATGTACTCCATGAATACTCCCGGTGCATTAGTAACACCTAAAGACATCAACGAATACTCATAGTGTCCATAACACATTCTGAAAACCGTCTTCTGGATATCTTCATCCTTTTAATCTGATGATAACCCGACCTCAAATCAATCTTACTAAACACTCGAGAACCCACCAATTGATCCATCAAGTCATCTAATATTGGAAGCGGATACTTGTTCTTAATTGTCACTTTATTCAATTGTCTATAATCAACACAAAGTCTCATACTTCCATCTTTCTTATTTACTAGAAACACTGGAACTCCCCACGAGAATACACTTGGTCTTTCAAATTTCTTTTTGAGTAACTCTTTCAATTGCTTCTTTAATTATGAAAATTCAGATGCAAACTGTGATAAGGTGGCAGAACCGACTGTTTTGAAAAATGCTGGTTTGCGTTTTGTAATTTTTGTTTGCAAAATGTCGGGCTAAGCAAGAGTCGCCACCGACTTTTATTTTATCCAACTGGAAAGGTGTTAGCACCCTTTCTATCCATGGTTTTTCATGGGCTCTTAGGTACTTGCTCATCTTTAAAAATTGCTTGTGTGTGTTTGTTTTGAAAAGTTTTGTTTTGCTTCGTTTTAACCCTTGTTTTTGTCCTCAAGAGTGTTACGAAGTGTTTTTGAAAACTTTAGTTTGAAAAGTTTGGTGTGAAAAAAAGTTTGTTTTGAGCAAGTACCTACTAGCATCTACCTACTCGAAAAAGAATTGTTTCTATTCACGTTTCCTTTAGACAATGCTATCCTATTATTGAGAAATAGGTAGCACCGTCGTTGGATTTGTAAGGGTCAATTCGTAAGGGACGTACGATCACCAAAGCAATGTTAGGACGTCTTAGTCATAACCCCAAAGTCTTAAGATCATATTCGAGGCAACATTTCCGAGGCGACGTTTTCGAACGAGACTTTTGATCTTTGTTAGACTGGAGGGCAACCACTAAAACACCCTATACTTAATGATCGCTTACAGAAGGCAACCGAAGTGAGAGTATACCCTAGGAGTGCGCATGTGCGAGTGATTTGATTTCAGTTATTATCTTTGCACATTAGGGTTTTCTAGCCGTTTTAAATTATCATGCAATCTTGTCATACAATCCTATTAACATACATCTAAACAGTTAATATTTGCGAGATTTAAAATGCGAGAAATAAAAACCTACGCTATTACAAGGCTTCGGGGCAGCGATTAATTACATAGCCAAAAAAACCGTAAAAACGATAAATAAAAGAAAATCCTAGTTTAAAGTATTACATACTGTGAGCAGTTAAACTAATATTGTGAAAATAATAAAACGTGCGCGATGAATTGAATGAAAAGGAATTAGGGTTTTGACCCCATCTAAACCTAATTGAAATAAAAAATCATTTTTCGTGGTTTTGTGTTATTTGAGAAAAATAGAGTTTAATTGAATGAATAAAAACCCTAATTACTAATTAATTTAAATTTAAGAAAAATAATTAAATTAACCTATTTTTGTATTTTTTGGTTTTGAGAAAAGAAATAAAAATTAAGTCAAAAGTTACCCTAATTTTCTAATTTGATTTTAATTATATACAAAAAGTTGGAATTAACCTAAATTAAATTAAACTAACATTAAATTAAATTTGATAATATATAAAAAAACCTAATTCTAAATTTTTGTGAAAAACTTGATTTTATGATTTTTTGTGAAAAAGGAAATTATTTGTGTTAGAAAACAATTTAAACAAATTAAATAAATAAAATAATATTAAAGAAAAGAAAGAATGGGCCTGGTGTTGTGCTAGCAAAAGGGGGGGGGGTGCTGTTTGCAATTTTCTGGGCCCAGATGCTGATGGCCCTTTTGACTTTTCCAATCCCATGCATGCGCTTGACTCATGCCCATGGTGGACCTTCATTGGGAAGGCCATAGATCTGGCTTGTTGATGATCTGATGGTTTGGACACTGGTGATGTATGGTGAGTCATTTTCCATGTGGTACATTGAATCATCTTGAAAATATTGAGAAAATAAAACGCACACGCCTGGGATCGAACCCAAGACATGTGCATCCAAAGACCAATGGCTTTACCACCTGCGCTGGCTTGTTTATTTGTAACAATAATTAACAACAAATATAATATGCTAAAACAAATGGCTAAACTAAAAAATGCGCGAAATTCAAAACTGGCCATTCACCGCCTACCACGCCATCATCTTCCTCGTGGCTTCTGTCGTTTTAGATCACATACTTTTACCTACGGACACTGGGCGTAGGTACAACCCTTTTCCACTCCAAAATCTCGTGCAAGCATGATAAATCACAACCAATGGTACCAATCAACTCGTTGCAACCTCACGAGCATCATAGTACCATTGTTGATGGCCAGTTGTTCCTGTATGAAAAATCCCTAAAAATGGAGCATGAACCCTAGCCATGGCATCTTGGTATACAGTCAATAAAAATGCAATTAAACATAACCATTAGTTTGCAAACATCTCAAGGGTTATGAATATATCAATTAATCATGCTAAATATGCCAGAATTATGATATTCGAATTCAAGAAAAGAGATGAATCGTATGAAACTTACAGCGCGATTCTGAGTGTGAGGAAGCTTGCTAGTGGTTGTAACAAGATCCTTGGATGTCCAACAAATGATTGGTGTGACTAGAATGGCTTGAGAGGGCCTGAAACTTGAAAATCAGTTTACACTTTTTCTTTAATTTTTTGTAATTTGTTCTCCCTCTTGCACGCCTCTAACCCCATTGTTTTTTATATGCATTTGTCCCTTATGTATCCAAGAATGAATTAGGGTTACAATTGGTTTCAAATCTTCTCCAATTATGAATATTGATTCATGATTTGATCTTTGTACAAAATCTTTCCAAATTAAGAAAATCCAATCTCTTTTTGTCCATATGAGTCTTGCATGATTTGATCTCACTTCCAGCTGTATAGTGAACCTAAACATGCATAAAATCTCAAGATTTAATTAGCTTTTGATATTTTCATTATTTTATTTTGATTTTATTTGATTTAAATAAAATAAAATCAAAATAAATGACAAAAATAAAAGAATGACAAGTGGAAGGGCTCATGGGTCGTGGATCACATTACAAACTCAGTGCAAGCATAAAAGTTGGGCCCATTTAGCAAAAAATGCAATTTTGGCCACATTTTGATTTTGGCAATTTTTCAAAAAGGGTCAACTTTACCAATGCATAACTCTCTCAATTTTGACCCTAGAGAGGTGTTCTTGGACTTTTTATAAAGCTTAATATGTCCCCTAAGCAACCCTTTTATTCTCATCTCAATTGAGTCTTCCATGTTCATGTATGAAGCTTTGACCCAAAAGGTGTTTTTGTTGACTTTTCAAAATGACCTATAATGTCCAAATTTATATCTTCTTGTGAGTCTATATTTTGAACTTGGGAGCTGAAGATGAACTGTAGGGAATTAAATATTCTTCAAAATGAGCTTTGGATGAGTCATTTTTGATAAAGTATGAGAAAGTTATACTTGGTCAAAGTTGAGTTGACTTTTCCTACAAAACCTTAATTTAGCAACTTTTGGGTTTTGATAAATTGTGAGAAATCCTTTATGAATCATGATCAAACTTTGATCAAATGATGAATAATACTTCAAAATGAGAATGTTGACCAAAAATCTTGTAGTTTGACTATATGTGGGCCACAATTGACTTTTGCCCTAGCACAATCGATTTTCAGGCCTTTGAGAAATTGACTGAGCAAACTTCCCCTACAAGGCTTGAAACTTGACATGGATGATATTGAGAACATATTAGAACAATGGTGAGAATTTTGGACCCTTTGGATTCAAACATCTTGATGTAAAATGAAACCCTAATTTGGGGTAGACTGCCTTAGGAGAGAGTTTGTCTGGTCAACCCTTGAACTTCCTTGAGCAATTTGAGGACCTCGCTTGACATGTATTGAGAAATATGGGAGGGCAAATTTTGGGGTACAACATCTGCCCCTATTCAATCTTCTTAAACCTGAGGATGTAGATTGGCTTGTCTGGCTTTCGTGATCCGAAGGTGGAAGATGATTGAACACTAGAGTGCCCAAAAATTTCCATTCGCATGAAGTGGTACTTGTCTTGCGATATCAGGAATGGGCTTATAGATGCCATTTGGAAGTCAATGACAGAAGATGGCCTTAAAGATGCCATCCGAAGAAATGTTGATCGCATAAGAGATTCCTTTGCGAGCACCCGTATACCTGTTGTTGAGGAAGATTTCACTGGGGAGTGCTGGTCTCTGTCTTGAGAGAAATAGAGTTTTAGGAACTTCAGTTGTCAGTTACTCTACTAGGGAATCATCTCTTAGTCGAGGAGGTGAAAATGAACTGCTATCTGGTCGTTCTCCAGGCTTTACAATGATTTGCTGAGGAAAATAAGACTGACTGCTATCTGGTCGTGCTCCAGGATTTACAGTGACTTACTGAGGAAAATAAGACCGACTGCTATCTGGTCGTGCTCTAGGTATTACAGCGACTTACTGGGGAGATGAGATTAGGCTTGCTATCTGGTCGTTCTCCAGGCTTTGCAATTTCTCAATTCTTATATGGTCGTCCTCCAGGCTTCAGAAGGAATCAAGTGGTTATTCGGTCGCATCCGGGCTTTAACTTGAATCTAAGGCTTACTAATATCTGGTCGATTTCCAGGATTCATAGTAATTGGCCGAGTAAACTGCTATTTGGCTGAATTCCAAGCTTCATAGTACCTGATACTGTTATCTGTTCGTGTCCCAGGCTTTAGTGTCCTTTGCTGCTATCTGGTTGTGCTCCAGTCTTCACAACATCTTGTACTGTTATCTGGTCATGCGCCAGGCTTCACGGTGTCTTATACCTATTATCTGGTCGATTCTAGGCTTCATGGTATCTTGTACTGCTATCTGGTCGATTTCCAGGCTTCACAATAACTTGTTGGGGATTTAAGCTGCTTTTCGGTCGATTTCCGGGCTTCAAAGCTTGTGTTTAAGATATACCACTATCCGGTCGATTTCCGGGCTTCAAAGCTTGTGTTTAAGATATACCACTATCCGGTCGATTCCAGGCTTCGTAGTATTTTGGAGAAATCAAGATATTATCCGGTCGATTTCCAGGCTTCATAGCTTGAATGTATGATATACCACTATCTGGTCGATTCCAGACTTTGTAGTATTTTGTAGGAATCAAGATATTATCCGGTCGATTTCCGGGCTTCATGGCTTGAATGTAAGATATACCACTATCTGGTCGATTCCAGGCTTCGTAGTATTCTGGAGGTATCAAGATATTATCCGGTCGATTTCTGGGCTTCATAGCTTGAATCTGGAATAGAAATCTTAGTATCAATTTGACTGAACCAGAGAAAACTTGTGAGAACTTGATTGTATCTTTCCTTGAAAGGTAAAGAGTTAGTCGTATGTAATGTCATGATGTATGTATTGAGTAATGATGTTCTCAAAATAAATGAGATTATGCTATATGATGCATATGCGTATGCCATGATGTATGGATATGCAATGCTCTTGTGATATTCTCCGGTTGGGAAAATAAATCCTGGACTGCCGCCGAAGAGTAACAGGAGTTGAGTTCTTCATTCACGCTGGGGATAACGACCGAAGATGATTATCTGGAGACTTGCGTCTGTCCTGCTTGAGAATAAATCGCTGGGAGAGACTCTGTTTGAGAATAACCCTGTAGGGGAATGACTTTGTGGGGAAGAGAGATACTCTGTTGGACAATCTGCCGATTTGGAGAAACAAACTCAGCTGGTGGTGAACTTATGTTGCTGGTGATTGATGAACTCTGCTTGGGGAGAATTTTTCTGATTCAATCGCGATTATGAACCTCGGTTGGGGAGAGCTAACACCATTGTCTTTGGATACTCCCTACTCTGCGGGGAGTGTATGTACCTTTAGTCATATTCTCAAGCTGGTTCTATCCCTGTACCTGGTGGGTAGGGCAACTGTAAGGTTTGGACATTTCTTGTTTGCCCCTGTTCTTGGAATTACGAGTAATTGCCTTTTGTTTCACATGTAAATATTTATGAGCAGCAATTATTTTTAAATGCATATATCAAAAATGAACCATTGGACGTTCTTGCAAAACAATAATAGAAAAAGAAAAACAAATTGAAATTTCTTGTGAAAATGAATTGTATTGATTTTGAAGTTAGCCCATGATAGGCGTTTTTGTACAAGAGGTTGACGTCCTAGTAAGAGAACGCTGCCGAAAGATAGAAATTATACAATTTGTGAAAAAAGAAAGAAAAACAGCTAGGTGAGACAATCCCATTGGGTTCCAACTCTGCTATTGCCTTTATATCTTCGAGCGTCTCATCACTTTGCTACTTGGTCGAAAGTGGATCAGGTTGATTGGCGTCGTCTGAGCTTGATAGTTGATGCTGAAGTCTGATTACAAGATGATCTAATGAGACATGGTGTTACACTTCAATCCCTAATTTTTGCCTGGACCCCCCTTTCGGGTTTTCAGTCCACCGGGATACCCTTTTTTGCCCAAGCCGCATTTTCAGGTTTTCGACTTGCCGGGTGTATATTTTTTTTTCATTTTCATCCCTTACTTTTGCCCGAACCCTTTTGGTTTGCCGGGAAGCCCTTATTTTTGCCTAGGCCAGTCAACCTAGCGGGTCTTTGATTATGCGTAGTATCTTTTCACTATGTCTGCATTGACGGGGTGAGGAAGGACATCACCATCCATGGTGGTTAGAATCATAGCTCCTCCCGAGAAAATGTTCTTAACCACAAATGGCCCTTTGTATGTGGGAGTCCATTTGCCCATGGGATCACCTTGTGGCTGTATGATGCGTTTGATCACCATATCCCCGACTCGATATTCTTAATGTCTGACTTTCTTGTTAAAAGCCTTGATCATTCGCTTTTGATACGTCTGACCATGAAAAATAGCAGTAAGTCTCTTTTCATCGATTAAATTTAGCCGATCAAGTCGGGTCTGGATCCAGTCGTCCTTGCTCAAACCCGCATCCTTCATAACCCGGAGAGAAGGTATCTGGACTTCGATGGGTAGGAACGCCTCCATGCCGTATACCAAAGAATAGGGGGTTGCCCCTGTCGACGTCCGTGCTGAGGTACGGTACCCATGAAGAGCGAATGGTAACATCTCGTGCCAATCTTTGTACGTCACCGTCATCTTCTGCACAATCTTCTTGATGTTCTTATTGGCCGCTTCAACATCCCCATTCATCTTCGGCCGGTAGGGAGAAGAGTTGTGATGCTGTATCTTGAACTGTTTGCAGAGCTCAGTGATCATTGTATTATTGAGATTTATACCATTGTCCGTAATGATCCTCTTTGGTACACCATATCAACAGATCAGATTGTGTCGGATAAACTTCACCACGATGTTCTTGGTTACTGTAGCAAAGGAAGCTGCCTCGACCCACTTCGTAAAGTAATCAATAGCTTACAGAATAAAACGATGCCCGTTAGACATAGTAGGTCTGATCTCACCTATCTTGTCAATGCCCCACATTACGAAAGGCCAAGGAGCTGTCAAGACATTCAGAGGAACTGGAGGTATATGTAACTTATCAGCATAGACTTGGCACTTATGACAGGTTCGAGAATGCTGATAACAGTCGGCTTCCATAGTGGACCAGTAATATCCTGCCCGTAGGATTTTCTTTGCCATGGTATGTCCATTAGAATGAGTTCCGAAGGTACCTTCATGTAACTCTGCCATGATCCTTTCTGCCTCTCCTTTGTCCACACATCGCAGTAAGGTTGAATCATGGTTACATTTATAGAGGATTCCATTACTGATGAAGAACTTCGCAGCGAACCTTCTCAGAAACTTCTTACCATTAACAGATGCCCCCTCAGGGTATTCTTGATCCTCAAGATACCTCTTTACTTCGTGAAACCAGGGTTTATCTGCTACCTCTTCAGTCTTGATGTCACAACAATGCACGGGTTTGTCCAACCTCTAGATGGTAATCTGGGGAGCTTCATTGTCCCACCTGACCTTGAACATAGAAGACATGGTAGCTAGCGCGTCCGCTAACTGATTCTCCTCTCTTGGGAAGTGTTCAAAGGTTATCTCCTCAAAGTGTGGGAGCAATGTCAGTACATACTCTTTGTAAGGAATAATATTTGGGTGCTTCGTATCCCACTCGCCTTTGATCTGACTGATCATTAAATCAGAATCTCTGAATACACTCAAGAACTTAATCCTTAGGTCAATAGCAGCTCGAACACCCATGATGCACGCTTCGTACTCCGCTATATTATTGGTGCAGTTAAAACATAATCGGGCGGTGAACGGAGTATGATAGCCCTCAGGAGATATAATTACAACGTCGATGCCATTACCCAATGAGTTTGATGCTCCATTATAATACATAGACCATCGGGATCCTTCCTCAGGCCCTTCATCCGGTCCACGTTCTTCACAGTCGGACACCAACATGATGTTCTCATCCGGGAACTCGAAATTCATGGATTGGTAGTCATCCACGGCCTGATGTGTTAAATGATCCGCCAATACACTCCCCTTGATTGCTTTTTGGGTTGTGTATTGGATGTCATACTCGGTTAAGATCATCTGCCATCTTGCTATTCTTTCGGACAAGGCAGGCTTTTCGAAGATATACTTGATTGGATCCATCTTTGATATTAATAAGGTGGTGTGAGTCAGCATATACTGTCTCAGCCAACGAGCAGCCCATGCCAAAGCGCATCAAGTTTTCTCGAGCAATGAGTATCGGGTCTCACAGTTGGTAAACTTTTTGCTAAGGTAATAAATAGCGTGCTCTTTTCGGCCAGACTCGTCGTGCTGTCCCAGCATGCACCCCATTTAATTGTCCAATACTGTCAAGTATAAGATCAAAGGTATTCCTTCAAATGGAGGCATCATAATTGGTGGCTCTTGAAGATACTCTTTGATTCTTTCGAAAGCGGTCTGGCATTCGTCATTCCACTTTACCACTTGATCTTTCTTCAGCAGCTTAAAGATTGGCTCACAAGTAACAGTCAGATGTGAAATAAACCTGTCAATGTAATTCAGACGTCCCAAAAAGCCTCTAACTTCTTTTTCTGTGCGGGGAGCTGGTATCTCTTGTATAGCTTTTACCTTTGAAGGGTCCACTTGAATACCCTTATCACTGACGACAAAACCCAACAGCTTACCAGACCTTACCCCGAAGGTGCACTTGTTCGAGTTCAACCTCAGCTTGTACGTTTTTAACCTGTCAAACAATTTCTGGAGATGGTCAAGGTGTTCTTCCTCAATCTGGGACCTTGCTATCATGTCATCAACATAAACCTCAATCTCATGGAGAATCATATCGTGGAACAAAGCGACCATGGCGCGCTGATAAGTTTCCCCAGCATTCTTCAACCCGAAAGGCATTACCTTGTAACAGAAGGTGCCCCACTATGTAACGAAGGTCGTCTTATCCATGTCTTCGGGAGCCATCTTGATCTGATTGTAACCAGAAAAACCATCCATGAAGGAGGAGATCTTATGCTGCGCGGTGTTGTCGACCAGAACATCGATATGAGGAAGTGGGAAATCATCCTTGGGGCTCGCCCTGTTCAGATATCTATTGGCCACACACATTCGTACCTTACCATCCTTCTTAGGCACCGGAACAACGTTGGCAACCCATTACGGATAAGAAGTGACTGCTAAAAATCCTGCGTCAAACTGTTTCATGACCTCAACTTTGATTTTCTCAGACATCTCAGGGCGCATACGGAGAACCTTCTGCTTTACCGGAGGGCAGACTTCTTTGGTTGGCAGGAGGTGTACCACAATATCAGTGTCCAACCAGGCATGTCTTCATAGGATCAGGCGAAGATCTCAACATAGTCGCGTAGCATTTGTATCAACCGTTGTTTGACACCATACTCCAGATTCGCACATATCTTGACCTTTTTTCTGTCTTCCTCTGTACCCAAATTCACTGATTCAACTGACTCTTCATGAGGCTGTATGGCCCTTTCTTCCTGCTATAACACTCTAGCAAGTTCTCTAGGCACCTCACAATCATCCTCACCTTCGTCCTCGGCTTAGTTGATTGGATTTTGAGTCATAACTGGCAGTAGCAGAGTTATTATTGAAATTCTGGCTGCAGATACTCAATGTCACGTTCAATGTTATGACACCGTATCTGACTTACTATATGACAGTAAATACAAAAGTAATAAAGAACACAGTCAATTGTTTACCCAATTCAGTGTGCAACAACACCTACTCTGGGGGCTACCAAGCCAGGGAGGAAATCCACTATAAGAGATGTTAATTTAGGAATAAACCAACCAGTTTATCTCCTTCACTTAAGACCTACCCAATGCAATTCCAATCTAAGTACAACTTAAACCTGAGTTCCTACTCACTCCCCCTCAATCACAACAGTGATACATAAACCAATTTGACTTAAGAATTGATGAAGACACTCTTCAAAAACAAACACTTGATTAAGCTTCACAGCTTTTTAATCAAGCAACACAATCACTCTTGCTTCACAGCTTTGAGTGATGCACACAGCTAACTTGACTCTGCTTCACAACTTTAGTCAAGGAACATTCAAACACTCTTGCTTCAAAGCTTTGAGTGCTACACAACCCTTACAATTAGAAACCTATTCCAAGTCACTTATCACAATGATAATTGCTTGGAGTACAATAATCAAACCTATACAGATTACAAATGATCTTCTGATCAATAAAAGGGATGCCTTGCAAAACAGCAGCTCTGTTGAATATATAGCAGCTACAACTTCAGTTAGGGTTTCCACAAAAACCTAGGGTTAATTCCGTTTGACCTAAAGACCAGGTCACATGACTTTATTAACCAGTATAGGGTTGAGCTAGGTTACCCCTCAGAAAACGCAGGATTCTGTTCAGGAAAGACTGAGTTATTTTCCTGAAAAAACTCAGACTTATCCAACCTGCAAACCTGTTAGTTCAGAACAGGATGTCATAACATCTGTTGTGACATCTGAGAAAACCTGTCTACTGATTTAGCAAAATGTGATCATTTTGCAAAATGCTCAGATACACACTTATAAACATCAGTACTTGAATTACAATATTTTTCTGCAAAGGTACCTAATGAGTCAGTACAAACTAAACTAGAATGTTATGACATCAGTCATGACATTCACACATACACTTGGGTTTTACCAAAAATGCAAGCCAATACCTAAACAACTACAAACTCCCCCTTTGGCAGATTTTTGGCTAAAGACCCTAAGCAATCAGAGATAGATAGCAGCAGAAATAAATGACTGCAGAAAAATAGAATGTCTAATTGAGCAAGTACATATTAAGTACCAAAATATTCTCCCCCTCTTTAGCCACAAATGGGCCAAAGATACATGTTCATAATGATTATACAGTTATCCAAACACAATCAATAAGAGCAGCAGCAGAAAAAAAGAACTGAACACACTTCCAAACTCCACCAGATATCAGCACCAACCAGCAACACCACCAAACAGCAACCAACCTTCAAGCACTGTCATCAGACTCAGAGGAGCTAGTTTCTTCAATGTTGAGATGACCTTCAACTTCTACACCTTCTTCCCTTCTATTTTCTTCAGCTTCCTCCTTTTCTAGCCTGGCAATTAGAATTTCTAGGGTCTCTTTTCTAGCATCCAGCTCTTTGAAGTTTCTTTTAAAACAGCTATGACATCTGATGTCTTGGACTGGGTCTTCACAGACGATGTCTCAGCTGATGTTATGACAATGTCTGGAGCATGAGATCCCTGAAACAGTTTGTAGTGCAAGCCAAGGGCAGGAGCTCTTTTGCAGACTGTATCTCTTGCCACAAGAATATCAGGGTATTGTGCAAGGATGATTCCACAAAGGAGGGAGGGAAAGGCAATTGGTCCTTTGACAGCATAACTGCCAGCATGCTTTAAAGTTTGTTCAAAGATGTACCTGCCATAGTCAAAAGCAGTCTTGGTTCCCACAGCATAAATAAATCTCCCCAATCCTGTGGAGATAGTTGATTTATGATTTGTAGGCACCCAGTTGGCTGCACCTATTTTATGCAAGATGGCAAATTTCATGCTGAGTTTACTGGCATTCAGCATGCCTTTCAAGGGCCAGCACTTTACTTGCCTGGCTGTGATGGTTTGACAAACTTCATTGTCAGTTGCCTCCAGATCAGGACAATCCTCATTTGTTCTTCCAAGAAACTTGTTGATTTCTGATGGAGAGAACTTGACCCTTCTTCCTCTAACAAAAACACTTTCAAAGTCAGCTGACCTTCCATCAGCACAATCATTAGACAAGTTCACTACAAACTCCTTGACCAGATTTTCATAACATTTGTTAAATTTTATCACTGTCTTCATTAGTCCAGCATTCTTGATCAGGTCCATGATGTCTTTGCACTCCAAGGCATCATTGTTGAGTTCTCTCTCTAAGGCTATTCTCTTTAAGCAAACATACTTCCATCTGTTTGCATTGTCAGGATGATGAAAAGAGATGTTATCTGTTGGGGCTTCAGGCACTCTAGCAATTTTGCTGGAGGGGAGCTTCCTTCTGATAGGAGTTTCTTCAATATCAATCTCAAATTCTGATTCCTCATCAGAATCAGAAGATTCAGGTTCTTTTCTCTTCTTAGAGATTGGTTGTCTAGCAGTATGCACCTGGGCCTTCTTCCCTTTTGTCTGAATACTTTTCTCAGCCATGCCTTCAGCCTTGGATTTCTTAGCATTAGGTTTATCATTCTGACTACTCTTTCTTTTCATCAATCTCCTAGCTATGCTAGGGTTCACATTAGCAATCAGATCATTATCTGAGTAATCCTCATCCACATCAATGATAGGTGGATCAACAGCCTTTTCTGAAGGGTTCTGAATGTTGTCTTTTTGTGTCACAACATTCTCAGTGACATCTACATTCTCAGAAACTTCCACATTCGGACTTTCTGATTTATTTAAAGGGACAGAAATCCCTGGTACAGATTGGTTTCCACTCAGTATACTAGTAACCAGCCTAGCAATAGCTTGATGAACTTGAACTGATCCTTCTCTATTAGAAGACGAAGGATGAGAAGAATTACCAGAGGCTGTAGCTTGAGCTCTTCCTGCATGTCTGGTTCTGAGCTTTTTGACTTTGGCTGGGTCAGTTGCCATCTCTCTGAGAGGAGTGACCTCAAGAACTTCAGATTCTATGCATGTGGTGATTGCCCTAGAGTCTTGGTCAGATGATGACGATGATGAGGATGACGAAGTCGCCATGGTTGAAGACGATGTCTGAGACATTTTAATTGACTTTGAGTAATGGTAGCAGTTTGAGAAAAATCTTTGATTGAGAGGAGGAAACAGGTTGCAAGGACGAGAGAGGTAGGGAGTAAAAGGGAGTCTTTTCAACTTCTTAAAGATTTTGAAAGAATTGTGAAAGTATATGATTAACCCACTAAAGATAGACTTAATAAAATTAATTCCTTCAACCTTTGTTTTAAGCAAAATTAATTGCTATAATTTCTTATGTTGGTGAATACCCAACCTGCCCCTCAAATTTTCAAGTTTATTTCCAACAAGAGCCTTGGTAGAAGAATCAGTCAGCTGAAGCTTAGAGAAACTATGTTCCAGTTTAAATGACTTCTTCTCTTCAAAGTCAATAGGGTTCAAGGAAATGTTGATTGTATTCAGATTGTCACAACACAATGTCACAACATCTTGTGTGACATTGTACTCAGGGAGCTTCTGTTTTGACCAGATGTTTTGAGAACAGTTTTTCCTAGCAGCAACTATTTCCGCACAGAATTGGGAAGGCATTCTTTTGATATGAATCATAGTTCTGGTTGATTCTTGAATAATTTTCTGTTTGTCCAGTCCATTTTGATGGAGAGTTATAGGAGAGGAGACTTCAAGCCTCATTTCTTCAGGGAAGCAGAATTTATTAGACTTGTTATTTCCAACATCCTTGTCAAGATGACTTATGGTTCTGACAACACATCCTTCTTCAAGTTTATTTGCCACATCACAGATATTATCAACCTGTAGTTTTGGAGTTCTTCTGACTGCTTCCATAGAAATAGCTCTTTTCATTCTTCTTAGATGAAGGGGACCAGGCTTATGCTGCCACAGTTTCATCTCTTTTTCTTCTTTGATAATTGGACACATAGTGGAGATATCAGTGTTCTCAGGCTGCCACAAGTAGCAGTTATCTTTGGATCTGATTCCTCTCATTACAACTTCTAGTTTTTCATTAATTACTAGACATTCAGATCTTGAGAAGTTGACCTTGAATCCTAGATCACATAATTGACTGATACTAATGAGATTAGCAGTCAGCCCTTTTACCAGCAGTACTTTATTCAGACTTGGAACTCCAGGGCAGTCCAAATTACCAACTCCTTTGACTTCAACTTTAGCACCATCTCCAAAGGTCACAAAACTGGTGGTGTGGGGCATAACAGTATTGAGGAGATTTTTGAATCCAGTCATGTGTCTGGAACATCCACTGTCAAAGTACCAGCCTTCCTTTGCAGACGCTCTCAAGGAAGTATGGGCTATCAGGGCAGTAGCCTTTTTCTTCCAATGAGGAGTATGTGGTACCCTTTTTGGCTTAGGTTTAGCACCAGAGTTTTGATTAGGGTATCCATGCAATTTGAAGCAGAAGGGCTTTATGTGTCCATACCTCCCACAATGATGACATCTCCATCTTTGGTATTTTTTCTTCATGTATTTCTGATGTTGGGAGTTGTGTTGAGACATCTGCTTTGACAATTGTTTAACATGCCTGATCTTCTTGTCTGCACCAGGTTTCTTAGCTTCCACAAATCCTAGACCAGATTTGTTTCCCACATTTTGTCCCACTTGTAGGATCTCTTCCAATTTATCTGATCCATTGGTCAACATCTTGACAGATTTTGTCATTTGGTTCAGTTGTGAGTTCAATAATTGAACTTCCCCTTCTAGGTGACTTATAGTTTCAAGATCTGCCCTTTTTTCAGCCTCCAGCTTTATAATGAGTTTTGATTGTTTCTCATTCTGCACACAGACTTCAGCACTTCTGATACACAATTTCTTGTAGGTATCAGCCAGTTCTTCAAATGTCACTTCTTCATCACTAGTGTCACTTTCAGAAGTACAAACACTAGTTAGAGCAGTAACTAGTTTGGCAGATTCTTCTTCAGAATTACTTTCTGAATCATAGTCAGACCAAGTAACAGTCATTCCTTTCTTTTGTTTCTTAAGAAAGGTAGGACATTCAGCTCGAATATGTCCATATCCTTCACATCCATGACATTGAATACCTCTGCCTTGGTTTCCCTTTTCTTCTGACCTTGGTCTTCTGCTGGAACTGTCAATGTCAGAGGGAATGTTATGAACATTAGACCTTGACTTTGGATCCATTCTTTTGATGAGCTTGTTGAACTGTCTTCCAAGCATGGCAATAGCTTCTGAAATATTTTCTTCTTCATCCTCCTTGTTTTCAACATCAGTGTTGGATACAAGTGCTATGCTTTTGTTCTTCTTGTCACCATTATCAGTGATCCCCATCTCAAAAGTCTGAAGAGACCCAATAAGTTCATCCACTTTCAACTTGCTAATGTCCTGGGCTTCCTCTATGGCAGTTACCTTCATTGCAAATCTTTTGGGCAAGGATCTGAGAATCTTCCTCACCAGTTTTTCTTCTGACATCTTTTCTCCCAGTGCTCCTGAGGTATTGGCAATCTCAAAGATGTTCATGTGAAACTCATGAATGGTTTCATCTTCCATCATTTTTAGATTCTCAAACTTGGTAGTCAACATCTGAAGCCTTGACATTTTTACTTTGGAAGTGCCCTCATGAGTAGTTTTGAGAGTGTCCCAAACTTCCTTGGCCAGTTCATATTGATGTACTAGTCTGAAAATGTTTCTATCAATTCCATTGAACAAGGCATTTAAAGCTTTGGAATTTCCCAGGGCTAACTCATCTTCTTCTTTACTCCAATCTTCCTCAGGCTTCAGACTGATTGTCCCATCTTTCTCAGTTATGGTGGGATGGATCCATCCTTTGTCAGCAGCTCTCCAAGCCTTTTTGTCCAGAGATTTTAGGAAGGAAATCATACGAGGTTTCCAGTAGTCATAATTAGTTCCATCCAGAATGGGTGGTCTATTTCCAAAAACTCCTTCTTTGTCCATAGTGCCAGAAAGTGATATCCCTAGATCTCACCCAGTAATACAGGCAGGGTGCCTGCTCTGATGCCAATTGAAATTCTGGATGCAGATACTCAATGTCACGTTCAATGTTATGACACCGTATCTGACTTACTATATGACAGTAAATACAAAAGCAATAAAGAACACAGTCAATTGTTTACCCAGTTCAGTGTGCAACAACACCTACTCTGGGGGCTACCAAGCCAGGGAGGAAATCCACTATAAGAGATGTTAATTCAGGAATAAACCAACCAGTTTATCTCCTTCACTTAAGACCTACCCAATGCAATTCCAATCTAAGTATAACTTAAACCTGAGTTCCTACTCACTCCCCCTCAATCACAGCAGTGATACATAAACCAATTTGACTTAAGAATTGATGAAGACACTCTTCAAAAACAAACACTTGATTAAGCTTCACAGCTTTTTAATCAACCAACACAACCACTCTTGCTTCACAGCTTTGAGTGATGCACACAGCTAACTTGACTCTGCTTCACAGCTTTAGTCAAGGAACATTCAAACACTCTTGCTTTAAAGCTTTGAGTGCTACACAACCCTTACAATTAGAAACCTATTCCAAGTCACTTATCACAATGATAATTGCTTGGAGTACAATAATCAAACCTATACATATTACAAATGATCTTCTGATCAATAAAAGGGATGCCTTGCAAAACAGCAGCTCTGTTGAATATATAGCAGCTGCAACTTCAGTTAGGGTTTCCACAAAAACCTAGGGTTAATTCCGTTTGACCTAAAGACCAGGTCACAGGACTTTATTAACCAGGATAGGGTTGAGCTAGGTTACCCCTCAGAAAACGCAGGATTCTGTTCAGGAAAGACTGAGTTATTTTCCTGAAAAAACTCAGACTTATCCAACCTGCAAACTTGTTAGTTCAGAACAGGATGTCATAACATCTGTTGTGACATCTGAGAAAACCTGTCTACTGATTTAGCAAAATGTGATCATTTTGCAAAATGCTCAGATACACACTTATAAACATCAGTACTTGAATTACAATATTTTTCTGCAAAGGTACCTAATGAGTCAGTACAAACTAAACTAGAATGTTATGACATCAGTCATGACATTCACACATACACTTGGGTTTTACCAAAAATTCAAGCCAATACCTAAACAACTACAGTTATCAATGGGATCCATAGTGGATATGGATCCGCATTATGATACGTGAGTGTGTGTAAGAGAATAGTTGTTTTTGGTAAAGCGAGAGACAGAAAAAGAAAAACAAGGAGCGCAAAATTTGTAATGCAAGAAACGTCTAATGTTTTATTGATGATATATGAAATGACAAATAATAATCCTTCACAAGCAAAGCCAAGATGCCTCGGGCAAGGCATCTGGACATAAAGTTTCAAACTATTTATTACAACTCTTAAGACAAAAGTCAATTACTGTGGAATAAAAGAAACAGGTATGAAGTCCTTCGCTGTCCAGTTGTTCAATCCACCATTGGTTGTAGGGTAGATCCAACTGTCGATATCTGAATATTCTTCACCATCTTCAATGGCATTAACTCCCTGATTACTGATGTGCAGAGGAGGTATTCCAATCCGTGCGCGTCTAACATCCCTTTGAGCCCCTGTAGTAAAACCCAAACCAAACTTGTCAGTTTTGTGCGTGAAATCAGGGAGCTGACCCCAATTTGTACACCCCCTTCTTCAATTACAGCTCTGGCATCCTTGAGAGAAGCCATCTTCATCGGGGGTTTGTCGGTAGCAACTTCAGTTGACGCTAAAGTCTGGGGGACCTCTTCAAAGTTTTGACAAGGGGTTTTGATGAATTCCCCATCCATCTCCACGTAGCGGAAGAAGTTAAGATGACTCACCATGTACTCCTCTTCACCTTGTACCGTGACAATTTTCCCCTTCACCGGATATTTCAATATTTGATGGAGCATGGAAGTCATTGCCCAACCTTATGAATCCAAGGACGACCCAGTAGGCAAGAATATGATGGTCGGATATCCATCACATAAAAAGTGGATGCAAAAGTCTGAGAGCCAACTTTAACATGGACGTCCACCTCCCCGTGCACCATCCTTTTTGACTCGTCGAAGGCCCTGACCATAATATTGCTCGGCTTTAGGATCAAACCTTCACAGTCCAGACGGTCTAATGCTTTCTTTGGCAAAACATTCAATGAGGACCCGATATCCACCAGTACATGGGCCATAGTAGTGCCCCTGCACTCGATCGAGACATGCAGAGAATCATTATGATTTCTTCCTTTAGCAGTCAGATCTGCATCTGAGAAACCCAGCCCATTATCGGCAGTCAGGCTAGCTACGCAATCTTTGAATTGATCGGCTGAAGTTTCCTGCGGCACATGCGCAGTCTTGAGGAATGCAATTAAAGCCTTTGCGTGGGCTTCAGAACACAACAACAAGGACAACATGGAGATTTTTGACGGGGTCTACCCCAGTTTCTCGACTATGTTGTAGTCGCTCTTCTTGATAATCTTCAAAATTTCTTCTATCTCTTTTTAGAGGTTTCTACAAGGATCTTCTTAGGCGCCTCCATCCGGGCAGGCTCACTTGTGATTTCTTTGCCCCGAGTCCCAGATGGCTCGGCGACAGGGGT
Source organism: Vicia faba (assembly GCA_948472305.1). Classification (NCBI taxonomy): domain Eukaryota; kingdom Viridiplantae; phylum Streptophyta; class Magnoliopsida; order Fabales; family Fabaceae; genus Vicia; species Vicia faba. The sequence continues at coordinate 1,394,783,318 of OX451736.1, read as the reverse complement.
GATGACTGGAATATGAACTGGGATGGTAGCTGATGTACCAACAGATGGAATGACCACAGGTTTGTGGATAGCCGGAGAGGAAATCTCGGGAGAAAAGAGTCTTCCGCTTCTGGTGACCTTGCTAGCCCCGACAATATTGCTGACATCAACATCAGCTTCCTCACTTTTTAAGTCTTATTTAACTCCATGGTAATACACGTCAGCACCGTAGTGCCAAGGGACAACCTTATCTGAAGTGTATGGGATAGGATCAGGGACAATAATTATTAACAGAGCAATTCTTGGGACAGGTGTAATCCTAACAGGTTTTCACGAGGAAACCTTGGAAGGATTTGCGGAAATGGTTATGATGGAAACATCTTGAATTGGAACCAACGGAATCATAGTCTTTTCGAACAGGATCTCTTTGTTATCCATCAGGCGCTGAATTGAACACATGTGGCAACCTTCACCACAACCCGAAAATAAACCGGCCAGCAACAAATTCTTCTTAACTGTCATCAAAGGAGTTGAAATTTCTTCCACGAAGGTCACAAATAAATCATCGTCTATAGCATTTACTCCATGACCATGTTTGGGCATGGGAGCAGTTATGATGTTGGGCTTCTCTGGGGCGTTGAACTCAATCTCTTTGGCTTCGATCAAGTCTTGCACTTTGTTTTTCAAGGCCCAACAGTTGTTTGTATCATGACCTGGACTTTCGGAGTGATAGGCACAACGGGCATTCGAGTTATAGTGAGGAGATGTGGTGTTGGGGTCCTTCGGGGCTTCCCTCAGAGTTACCAGGTTGGTCTTCAATAACTGTGGTAGAATTTGAGACAAGGTCATATTGAGCCGAGTGAACTGCCTCTGTGGTCTTTCCATCCTTTTTTGATTGTTGCATTGTGGAGCAACTGTGGGTCTTGATATCACTACCGCATTTACTGCTTGACGGTGTTCAGGTCTGCTTTGGCCCCTCGGGTCGTAGACTGCACTAGCTTCCTTCTTACCGGTGAAAGGCTTCTTTACCGCACTTGATGAAGTATCCTTCTGTATCTTACCACTTCGTATACCAGCTTCTACTCTCTCCCCAGTCAAGATAAATTTAGTAAACCCAGATGATGAACTGCCAATCAGATGGTTGAAAAATGGACCAGATAGCGTCCCTAGAAACATGTCAACCAACTCCCTATCAAACAAAGGGGGTTGGACTCTTCCAGCTAAGTCTCTCCACTTTTGAGCATATTCCTTAAAACCTTCACTTGCACCCATAGACATACCCTGAAGCTGAGTACGAGTGGGAGCAGGGCCGGCATTATACTGATATTGCCTGTAAAAGGCAGCAGCAAGGTCTTCCCAATTTCAGACATTGGCTCCTTCCAACTGATAAAACCATTCAAGTTGAGTCCCTGACATACTATCTTGAAAGAAGTGTACCCACAAATTTCTATCAGCAGTGTGGGGTTGGATTTTCATGACATACGAACGGAGATGGAGTTTTGGAGAGGATACCCCATCGTATTTGGCAAAAACCGGAGCTTTGAACTTATGAGGGATCACCACTCCCGACACCAGTCCCAACTCTCCAAAATCCAGACCAAGGATATTCTGAATCTCCATAGCACTTAGACGGTCTTCTAGTTGCTTGTACCTATCCTCAGTAGGAAGATATTACTCTTCATCGTAATCCGTATCGTTATCAGAAACTGTCGGACTAGGGTCTTTTGTCCTTTCTTGGTTCTCCCCGTCTTTGGATAAGGAAGTCAGATCAGCTGATTGTCTTATCCTTTCTCTGAATCTTCTACCCATGTTCAGAATACCAACCTTCTTCTTCTTCTTTTCTTTCAGAATCAGGGTCTTCAAATCTTCTTGCCCTTTAGCCAAGCTTAAGAACATCTGTTGGAATTGGGCATTTTGTGCCTGAAGATCTTTGATGGCTTGATCAGAAGACATTTTTACTGAAATAAACAACGAAGAAGATGAGAAACCTGTAATGGTACCTGTAATGGTGTGCATGATAATGGGATGCGCATGTAATGATTTCAAAGACTTTGGGAGATTTAAATTTGCAAACAAAAAATAAACAAACTTTATTAGATTAGCTGGTAAAAAGGTTCAACAATGCCTTTGAGGCGTTACAAAGAAGTAAATGGAAACCAAATCTAAACTAGAAAAAACAAAATCAGAAATCCCATGGACGCTTCCTCTTCGTGCTGACGTAGTCGTGATCACTCTTTCCTCCTCGAGCTGCCTAGTGAGCTTCAAGATCTTCCTTTCTTGCTCATGGTACTTTTCCCGGTAAGTATCTCTCTCCTCTTTCAACCGAATCCAGGATCTCTGTAATGCCCCAGGATTAGTGGGCATGTAAGGATAAAGGACTGTGTAAGGAATACCCTCTTCATTGGTGGGCTCCACAATCACTGGTAATACAGCTTCATAGGGCATCCCAAGCTTCTGGGCATGAGCTCGGACCCACTGGAGATAAGGCTGCATAGGGAGAGAAGTATTTGGTCCCAGCTCTTGAGGGTCAGATCTGTTCACCATACCCCAAGCTCGTATAAACCTCCGGCGGTGCTCGTCAACATCTTCCTTGTAGTCAAATGCAATATCCTCAAGAAGTAGCTCATGAGGACAATCTCTCCGAGCACGACCAAATTATCGCAAAGCTAGACAGGGACTGTAGGTTATACCAACTCTGATTCCAAGCAATGGGACATTAGGGTATCCCCCACAACGATCGATGACTGCAGTGTCTTCCATAGCCCGGGAGCTCCAAAGAATGTCTGTATGGGCAAGAGATATTATCCTGTAAGACCATCCCAAACCTTCTTCATTCTTCAACACAGCCTTGGGGAGGTGCGAAATAAACCACCTCGACAGCAACGGCATGCAACACATGAGAGTCCCTCTTCTTTGCACAGTACGAGTGTAGAGGGCATGCAAGATATCACCCAGTAGAGTAGGCACAAGATTGCGAGAAAGGAATGTCTTAACCGCATTCACATCCACGAAGGAATCCGAAGTCAGGAAGAGAACCAAACCGTTGATAAGGAGAGCCAAGATATCTTCGAAAGCCTGAAAATCCAAATTATCCCAGAACAACTGAGCCTGATCCATCAGATGCAATTGGATAATACATCAGCCCGTTTCAGATGCAGAGCTGAAGCAATGTCTTCTGGTCTAGGAGTATCTTCCATACTTGTGAAGGGCACCTGCTCTAGGATGGATATGCCCAATAAGTGAGAGAACTCTTCCAAAGTGGGAACCAGCTGGTAATCTGGAAAGGTGAAGCAATGATGCACAGGATCAAAGAACTAGAAAAGTACACTCATCATCTTCTCATCAAGCTTTGAGGTGACCAGGCTAAGAAGCTGACCATGTCTCTTAATGAACATAGAAGTCTCAGAAACTCTCGAGGCTAACTCTTTAAGTTGAGCAGGTATTTGCACAAAGTTAACTCGGATGGTATTTCTGCGTACGGAAGCCATAATCTGCAAAACAAAACAAAGATAAATCCCCTTGGTCTTTGAAATGGTTAGTATAATGAAGTATGAATGTCGTGTTATGATGCATTATGTCATGATAAAAACAACAGGTATAGCATATAACAGGCATGGCAAAGGCAAACAAGTCATACAAAAGCCCTTAAGTTTAAGGCTTGCATGGGGTCTAAGGTATTACCCTCTTGAAGTTCAGTTGGTTTCAACCTGTCCTAGCAAAAGTAACCGGGTTCTAGAGGTTCTCAATATCACTGACCATCCTCCATCGGTCATGGTTTCAGCTTACACAATCTTTTCTTGCGGCCGGAACTATCTCGAGAGTATGGTCTCAATGAGTGTAGCATCGAGTATCAACCAGTTCTAAGCTTTACATCAAGGCCGACTATCTCACTACTTTCTAATGGCCAAGTTGGTCGATTAAAGGTTCTAAGGTCAATTGATGCTTAACGACACACACAGTGGCCCCGTATTCTCCTCGTTTCTCCACAAGGGATATCGGTACCAACCAATGTGCCACATCAACGTAGCTACTGCTTCAACCGTATCGGTCTACGCTGTACAGTTCCCTCACAGTTTATTGCTACTTACCTAAAAGGTGTCCCCAGATCCGTGTTAGGATCTATAGTAATTCCTAAACAAAACCCTTAAAAGTAAAGCAACCAAAACAAACAAGAGAAGCAAATATGATGAACTAGGTCCTAAGGTATACCCCACTTATTAGTCCCCAACAGAGTCGCCAGTTCTGTGATACGGTGGCAGAACCGACTATTTTGAAAAATGCTGGTTTGTGTTTTGCATTTTTTGTTCGCAAAATGTCGCGGTAACCAAGAGTCGCCACCAACTTTTATTTTATCCAACTGGAAAGGAAAAAAGCACAGAAAAATTCCTTTTTTGAGATTTTGAGTACGGGGGGTAGATTATAGAAAGGGAAGGTGTTAGCACCCTATCTATCCATGGTTTTCCATGGGCTCTTAGGTACTTGCTCATCTTTAAAAATTTCTTGTGTGTGTTTGTTTTGAAAAGTTTTGCTTTGCTTCGTTTTAACCCCTGTTTATGTCCTCAAGAGTGTTACAAAGTGTTTTTGAAAACTTTAGTTTGAAAAGTTTGGTGTGAAAAAAGTTTGTTTTGAGCAAGTACCTACTAGCATCTACCTACTCGAAAAAGAATTGTTTCTATTCTCGTTTCCTTTAGACAATGCTATCCTGTTATTGAGAAATAGGTAGATCCGTCGTTGGATTTGTAAGGGTCAATTCGTAAGGGACGTACGATCACCAAAGCAATGTTAGGACGTCTTAGTAATAACCCTAAAGTCTTAAGATCATATTTGAGGCAATATTTCCGAGGCGACGTTTCCGAACGGGACTTTTGATCTTTGTTAGACTGAAGGGCAACCACTAAAACACCCTATACTTAATGATCGCTTACCAAAGGCAACCGAAGTGAGAGTATACACTAGGAGTGCGCATGTGCGAGTGATTTGATTTCAGTTATTATCTTTGCACATTAGGGTTTTCTAGCCGTTTTAAATTATCATGCAATCTTGTCATACAATCCTATTAACATACATCTAAATAGTTAATATTTGCGAGATTTAAAATGCGAGAAATAAAAACCTACGGTATTACAAGGCTTCGGGGTAGGGATTAATTACATAGCCAAAAAACCCGTAAAAATGATAAATAAAAGAAAATCCTAGTTTAAACTATTACATACCGTGAGCAGTTAAATTAATATTGCGAAAATAATAAAACGCGCGCGATGAATTGAATGAAAAGGAATTAGGGTTTTGACCCCATATAAACCTAATTGAAAGAAAAAAAATCATTTTTTGTGGTTTTGTGTTATTTGAGAAAAATAGAGTTTAATTGAATGAATAAAAACCCTAATTACTAATTAATTTAAATTTAAGAAAAATAATTAAATTAACCTATTTTTGTATTTTTTGGTTTTGAGAAAAGAAATAAAAATTAAGTCAAAAGTTAACCCTAATTTTATAATTTGATTTTAATTATATACAAAAAGTTGGAATTAACCTAAATTAAATTAAACTAACATTAAATTAAATTTGATAATATATAAAAAAAACCTAATTCTAAATTTTTGTGAAAAACATGATTTTATGATTTTTTTGTGAAAAAGGAAATTATTTGTGTTAGAAAACAATTTAAACAAATAAAATAAATAAAACAATATTAAAGAAAAGAAAGAATGGGCCTGGTGTTGTGCTAGCAAAAGGGGGGGGGGTGCTGTTTGCAATTTTCTGGGCCCAGATGCTGATGGCCCTTTTGACTTTTCCAATCCCATGCGTGCGCTTGACTCATGCCCATGGTGGACCTTCATTGGGAAGGCCATAGATCTGGCTTGTTGATGATCTGATGGTTTGTACACTGGTGATGTATGGTGAGTCCTCTTCCATGTGGTACATTGAATCATCCTGAAAATATTGAGAAAATAAAATGCACACGCCTGGGATCGAACCCAGGACGTGTGCATCCAAAGACCAATGGCTTTACCACCTGCGCTGGCTTGTTTAGTTGTAACAATAATTAACAACAAATATAATATGCTAAAACAAATGGCTAAACTCAAAAATGCGCGAAATTCAAAACTGGCCATTCACCGCCTGCCACGCCATCATCTTCCTCGTGGCTTCTGTCGTTTTAGATCACATACTTTTACCTACGGACACTGGGCATAGGTACAACCCTTGTCCACTCCAAAATCCCGTGCAAGCATGATAAATCACAACCAATGGTACCAATCAACTCGTTGCAACCTCACGAGCATCATAGTACCATTGTTGATGGCCAATTGTTCCTGTATGAAAAATCCCTAAAAATGGAGCATGAACCCTAGCCATGGCATCTTGGTATACAGTCAATAAAAATGAAATTAAACGTAACCATTAGTTTGCAAACATCTCAAGGGTTATGAATATATCAATTAATCATGCTAAATATTCCAGAATTATGATATTCGAATTCAAGAAAAGGGATGAACCGTATGAAACTTACAGCGCGATTTTGAGTGTGAGGAAGCTTGCTAGTGGTTGCAACAAGATCCTTGGATGTCCAGCAAACGATTGGTGTGACTAGAATGGCTTGAGAGGGCCTGAAACTTGAAAATCAGTTTACATTTTTTCTTGAATTTTTTGTAATTTGTTCTCCCTCTTGCACGCCTCTAACCCCTTTGTTTTTATATGCATTTGTCCCTTATGTATCCAAGAATGAATTAGGGTTACAATTGGTTTCAAATCTTCTCCAATTATGAATATTTATTCATGATTTGATCTTTGTACAAAATCTTTCCAAATTAAGCAAATCCAATCTCTTTGTGTCCATATGAGTCTTGCACGATTTGATCTCACTTCCAGCTGTATAGTGAACCTAAACATGCATAAAATCTCAAGATTTAATTAGCTTTTGATATTTTCATTATTTTATTTTGATTTTATTTGATTTAAATGAAATAAAATCAAAATAAATGACAAGTGGAAGGGCTCATGGGTCGTGGATCACATTACAAACTCAGTGCAAGCATAAAAGTTGGGCCCATTTAGCAAAAAATGCAATCTTGGCCACATTTGGCTTTTGGCAATTTTGCAAAAAGGGTCAACTTTACCAATGCATAACTCCCTCAATTTTGACCCTAGAGAGGTGTTATTGGACTTTTGGTCTCATCTCAAATGAGTCTTCCATGTTCATGTATGAAGCTTTGACCCAAAAGGTGTTTTTGTTGACTTTTCAAAATGATCTATAATATCCAAATTTATATCTTCTTGTGAGTGCATATTTTGAACTTGGGAGCTGAAGACGAATTGTAGGGAATTAAATCTTCTTCAAAATGAGCTTTGGATGGGTCATTTTTGATAAAGTATGAGAGATTTATGCTTGGTCAAAGTTGAGTTGACTTTTCCTACAAAACCCTAATTTAGCAACTTTTGGGTTTTGATGAATTGTGAGTAATCCTTGATGAGTCATGATCAACCTTTGATCAAATGATGAATAATACTTAAAAATGAGAATTTTGACCAAAAATCTTGGAGTTTGACTGTATGTGGGCCACAGTTGACTTTTGCCCTAACACAATCGATTTTCAGACCTTTGAGCAATTGACTAAGAAAACTTCCTCTATAAGGCTTGAAACTTGACACGGATGATCTTGTGAACATATTAGGACAATGGTGAGCATTTGGGACCATTTGGATTCAAACATCTTGATGTAAAATGAAACCCTAATTTGGGGTAGACTGCCTTAGGAGAGAGTTTGTCTGGTCAACCCTTGAACTTCCTTGAGCAATTTGAGGACCTCACTTGACATGTATTGAGAAAAATGGGAGAGAAAATTTTGGGGTACAACACAAACATCCTGTATGGTGCCATAGAAACGGGTCTGGTACCAGGTACAAGATCAATAGCAAATTCGACTTCTCTCTAGTGGTACATCAGGAATTTCATCATGGAAAACATCAGGAAATTCACGCACCACTTGCAATTCCTCGATAATAGCTTGATTCTTGACAGATACTGACACCATTAATGAGAACATCAGAGCCTCATCTTGCATCAAATTCCGCAACTACCTAGCAGACAACAGACCAGCTTCCTCCTCTTGAGTAGAAAACCTCACAGACTTGTTATAACATTTAATATGAACATAGTTATGTTCCAACCAGTTCATACCTAAGATCACATCTAACCCACTTAAAGGCAAAAAACTAAATCAACGACAAAGTCTCTGTCGAAGATCGACAATGGGCACTTTAAACACATAAAAGAAGTAGTCACTGATCCCTTGAATGGAGTATCGACAACCATATCTCCATTCATAGAAGACAACATAAGACCCAGTCTTTCAACAAAATCAGCAACAATGAAGCAATGAGTACCACCTCTATGAATAATAGTAATTAAAGAAGTACTACTAATGAAACATGTACCTTTGATGAGTCTGTCCTCATTAGCCGTCTAATTCTTAGCCAAAGCGAACACTTTTCCACTAGTTTGCGCCTTCTTTGGTTTCTGACACTGACTACCAATGTGTCCTTCTTCACCAAAATTGAAGCAAATTTTTTCTTTATGCTTGCACTCAGATATAGCATGTCCAGTCTTACCATAAAGAAAACACCGCTTCACCTCAGCAGTACACACGTTGCTCTTATGACCAGGTTTTCCACATTTGAAACAAACCACACCTACAGGAGCATCTCCCCCACTAGTTCTCTAACCCTGAGCAACTTTCTGTTTACCTTTACCAGCTGGGGCATCGTAAGGCTTATAGTGAGCATTATTATCCTCTTCATAAATCCTGCAACTATCAATCAAATTAGCAAAGACACAAATCTTCTTGTATCCAACTTCCTTCTTGATCTCTGGGCGCAACCCATTCTCAAACTTGATGCACTTTGAAAACTCAGTATTAGCCAACTCAACAAACTTTGCAGCATATTTAGTAACCGACATACTCCCTTACTTCAGCTTAAGAAACTCAATTTCCTTCTTACCACGAACGTATTTAGGGAAATACTTCCTCATAAATTCCATACGGAATACAACCCAAGTGATATTTTCACCTGCAACTTCCAACGTCGGATGAGTCTCTAGCCACCAATCATCAGCCTCAACTGCTAGCATATGAGTACCATATCGAACCTTCTGCGCTGGAGTGCAGTTCATCACACGGAAGATTCTCTCAAACTCTTTCAACCACTCCAACGCTCCATCAGGATCATACTTACCCTTGAAGGTAGGCGGATTCTCCCTGGAAGGTCGCCAAGTTACGAGATCCAGCACTCTCGTCAGTGTTCAGTTGATTCTCTATAGCATACGCCATTTCTTCAAAAGTAGTAGCAAGTGCAACGTCATTCCTTCCAACCATCGCAACTTATCACTACAACATAAACAAAGGTTAGAACTCAAGTTAACAATACTTGATTGTTAGACAAAATTATGACTCGACAACTTGGTCGGACAGACCGACCTGCTCTGATACCAGTAATGTAACACCCCATTTCTACCCAACGAATTATATAAGATCAGAGTTACAAAATCTCCAATGAAAAAATGTAATGCTACACTTTCAACATAGGAACAACGACATTCAATCACCTATAGTTCAGACACATAACACATGAAATTTAGATGAACCGATAACAACCTATTTAATCTTTAAAAATAAAATAACTTTATAATTAAGCAGCGGAATCAAAATTTTCAACTCATATGACATAACATCTTTGTCCAACTGAAAACAACTTCAAATCAAGAAGTACTTAACGAAAACAACTTAAAATTAAGCAACAGAAGTAAAATCAACAATAAAGAAACAAGTGTTCATCCCCCCGAGTGTTACGTATCAAAGCAACGACACCGACTCGAGCTACTGAAGGTAAACCGCCTTCACTCTGGATTACTTGCACTTTACCGACATAGGGAAACATTCAAACAGAAGGGGTGAGATATCAAACAATATAATGGAACACATGATAAATAATATATTAGAATCAATTCATATAAAACCACCACTTCGCAGCTCTTTAACAACATTAACATAATCAACTCATCCATACAACAACTTAGAATGCAACATGGAATGCAACTTGTTTTTATGCACATGCATGTGGTACCAACAGAGTAGAACTCCCAACTTAATAATCTGCCAATTAAAAGAGGCATCAACAAGGCATAAGTATTCAACTTTATATTTGCCAATTCAGGCCAACTTACCGAGAATGAACTCCCAACTTGATATGATATGTATACGATAATAACATGAATGTAGTAACAACAACAATAATAATTCAACAACAACTCAACACAATTCAACATTGGCCATAAACCTGCAACTTAATATCTTCCAATAATTAGAGGCATCTCAACAAAATTCATCATCACCTGCCAAATCTCAAATTATAACAAAGTATATAATACAGCGTATTAACCAAAATATACTATGACGTCCTGCATAATTATTCGGGTAATTCGACTATAAACTGCTAGTCACTTATTAATTATATTATCTCTCCTATTACTAACTTGATTTTATCAGGATCCATTAATCGTATAAGGATAAAATATCTTAAGAATTCTAATTATTATACTGCTATTATTAAACTAAATTAAATAACTAATTATCCAGCACAGGAGCAATAATGAATAAGAAAGGAATGTGTGCCCTTCATCGTGCATGGGAATAAAAGAAGGGTAATTAATAACGATGTGTACCCCTCAACAAAGTGGCCATGCCGCTCAGTACCTTCCCTTCATGCTTATGTACCGGCTGACACACCATACTTCTCGGCACATCATACAACCTTAGGCCGCTCGACACAACTACCTGGTCCCCTCAGTGCACCTTGCAGCCTTGTGCCGCTCGACACATAGAACATGTGCCCCTCGGCACACCTTGAAACCTTATGCCGCTCGACGCAAATACCTGTGCTCCTCGACACAGCACGTTTTCACATTTTTACACAGATTTCTTCCTGTCTGAGACAAACGTTAACCCTGCCTTACAGTATTCTCTTTGACCATTAATTTTCGACCAACCGCATGGAATAACATAGCACCGAGGCAACTATATATCCTATTAACAAATTCATCAATCATACAAGAGAGTCACACAAAAAATTCTTAAATGACCACAACATGAAAACGGGCAACTTTCAAGAACAGGCCCATAAAATCAACGCATAATAGTTATACCCACGACCAAACCCCTACACAATATTCATCATAAGCCCTAATATAAGGCCAGAACCCCATCCTTACCTTGGATTGAAGGTCGCTCGACAACTCTCCGACTGGAACCTTGCTTTTCTCCTCTCCTTATTCCTCTTCTCTGCAACTTCTCACAGCCAATTTTTCCAACAACTTCTCAGTAACCCTATTCTTTACTTTAAATAGAACCCTACAATATTATTATTCTTAACGGGATTAACAACACCCCCCCATATCTCTACTTCTAATCGTTAAAATAGACCCAACACAATTATTCTAGCATTATACTAATTCTAATATTATTACTACTATTAATCAACTAATTAATTAACTAATAATAATCTAGCAGCTTATGCTAACAATTCACAACACCTCACAACTTCAACGAATAATTCAAAAATAATTAAATAAATAATTAATTAAATTAATGAGCCTTACAAATAATCTCTATAAGGAATGAGATTCAGATGCTTAGTATCCCATTCTCCATTAATCTGGCTAATTACCAGAGCTGAGTTTCCGTATACACTCAAAAACTTGATACTCATGTCAATAGCAGCTTTGATACCCATGATGCATGCTTCATATTCTGCCATGTTGTTGATACAGTCAAAGCATAATATGGCGGTGAAGGGCGTATGGCAACCCTGAGGAGATATAATTATAACACCAATTTTGTTACCCGACGCATTAGAAGCTCCACCAAAAACCATAGTCCATCGGGATCCTGGCTCAGGTCCTTCATATGGTCTAGGTTCTTCGCAATCTGTAACTAGCATAATATTCTCATCTGGAAATTCAAAATTGATAGAGTAGTAGTCGTCTATGGCTTGATGAGCTAAATGATCTCCCAGTACACTTCCTTTGATCACTTTCTAAGTGTTGTACTGAATGTCATATTCTGTTAAGACCATTTTCCATCTGGCTATTCTTCCGGATAGAGTTAGCTTCACAAATATGTATTTTATAGGATCTATTTTAGGGATCAACAAAGTAGTATGGGTCAACATATACTGTCTTAGTCGGCGAGCAGCCCATGCCAAATCGCGACAAGTTTTCTCGAGTAGTGAGTATCTTGTTTCATAGTCGGTAAACTTTTTACTAAGGTAGTATATTGTATGATCTTTTCGACCAGAGTCGTCATGCTGCTCTAGTACACACCCCATTGATTTCTCTAACACAATTAGGTACATGATCATATATCTTCCTTCAATTGGTGGCATCATAATTGGAGGTTCTTGTAGGTACTCCTTGATTTTGTCAAAAGCCATTTGGCAGTCGTCATTCCATTTCACTACCCGATCTTTCTTTAACAACTTAAAGATTGGCCCACAAGTAGCGGTCAAGTGAGAAATAAATCTGGCAATATAATTCAGTCTTCCCAAGAAACCTCTAACTTCTTTCTCAGTACGAGGAGCATGCATTTCTTGAATAGCTTTGACTTTAGCGGGATCAACTTCAATTCCTTTACCGCTGATAATGAAACCCAGGAGTTTACCAGATCTAACCCCAAAGGTGCACTTGTTCGGATTCAATCTCATATTATACTTCCTCAGTCTCTCAAAACAACTTATGTAGATGGTCCAAATTCTCTTCTTCAGTCTTAGATCTGGCTATCATATCATTGACATAGACCTCTATCTCGTGATGAATCATGTCATGGAACAAAGCTACCATAACACGTTGATATGTTACACCAGAATTCTTCAACCCAAAAGGCATAACCTTGTAGCAGAAAGTGCCCCATTGTATAACAAAAGTAGTCTTTTCCATGTCTTTGGGTTCCATCTTGATCTGATTATACCTTGAGAAACTGTCCAAGAAGGAGAATACCTTGTGTTGAGCGATGTTTTCGACCAGAACATCAATATGTAGAAGCGGGAAGTCGTCCTTAGGGCTCAGCCTGTTTAGACCCCTGTAATCTACACACATATGCACCTTGTCGTCTTTCTTTCGTACCAGAACCACATTTACAACCCATTAAGGATAGGATGTCGCTTGTAAGAAACCTGCATTGAATTGTTTCATAACCTCAGCCTTGGTCTTCTCTGACACCTCGGGACGTATGCGACGAACCTTATGTTTTATCAGAACATAACCCTCTTTCATCGGCAGACGGTGAACCACAATATCGCTATCCAGCCCTGGCATGTCTTCGTATGACCAAGCAAAGATCTCAACATATTCATGTATATGTATTAACCTGTTCTTGACACTATCCTCTAATTTGGAACCTATCTTGACCTCTTTTATGCTTGTTTCAAAGCCCAAGTTTACCACTTCAACTGGCTCTTCATGTGGTTGAATAGCTTTCTCTTCTTGCACTAACAGTCTGGAAAGTTCTCCTGGTATCTCACAATCTTCCTCACCTTTGTCCTTGGCTTGATAGATCATATTTTCAAAGTCATAAGTGGCAATAGCAAAATTTTTATCAATGGGATTTAGAGTGGATGTGGACCTACAATGTATTGTGTGGGTGTGTGTAAGAATACATAGATATTTGAAAGTGATAAAAGTGAAAAGAAAGAAATAGAGCACAAAATTTGAATGCGGAACGTCCAATGTTTTTATTAAATGAAAATATGTTTATGAAATGACAACCCTTAACAAATGAATCTTTGTGCCCCGAGTAAGGCACAAGGCTTAAAGTCATTGTTCAGTTATTACAAATCCAAACTTTAAAAGCAAGAAAAAACAGGAATATAAGCCATTACTCCTGACTAAAGAAGATATAGATAAGGTCGTTGGCCTTCCAGTTGCTAAGCCCATTGCCAATGGTAGGAAAGATCCAGCTGTCAAGGTCATGATCACTGTCAGCATCTTCTATCATGTTGACTCTGTTGTTGCTGATGCAAAATGATGGCCTTCCAGCTTGAGCGTGATGAACAACCCTTTGGCCTTATGCAGTGAAACCCAAATCAAACTTGTTAGATTTATAGGGAATGTCAGGAAGCTGACCCCAAATAGTACAACCACCTTCTTCTAAAATAGATTTAGCATCTTTTAATGAATCCATCTAAGGCGGAACTCTAGTGACTTTTTGAATGGCAAAGACATCTTCGGTTGAGGAAGAAGGGATGACTTCAAAAGTTTGACAGAGAGTCTCTATGAATTCTCCGTCCATCTCTACATACCGGAAAGAGTTCAAGTGGTTAACCATATACTCTTCTTCAGCGCAGACAGTAATAACTTTTCCATTCACAGGATATTTTAATTTCTGATGTAGGGTAGAGGTGACAACGCCTGCCCCATTGATCCAATGGTGTCCCAGTAAGAAAGAATAAGCTGGCCGAATATCCATTACATAGAAGGTAGATTCAAATATATGTGAAGCTACATTGATCAGAAGATCCACTTCCCCGTGTACCATCCTTTTTGACCCATCAAAGGCTCGAATTACAATATCACTAGGTTTCAGTACGACCCCTCTGCAATTAAGTCTGTTAAGAGCGCCTTTCTGTAGAACATTCAACAAAGAACCAGTATCAATCAATACATCAGCCAAAGTAGTACCTATGCATTCAATGGAGACATACAAGGCTTTATTGTGGTTTCTCCCTTCCGGAGTCATATCAACAACAGAGAAACCTAAACCATTGTCATTCTTCAAGCTCCCAACATAACTTCCAAATTGATCGGCATAAATCTCTTGTGGCACGTGAGTAGTCTTCAAGAATTTTACTAAAGCCTGTGCGTGGGCTTCAGAATGTAATAGCAGGGATAACATGGAGATTTTGGATGGGTTCTGCCCCAGCTATTCAAAAAATTTATAATCACTTTTGCAGATAATCTTCAATACCTCTTCAAAATCTTATCTAGAGGTGTCTTCAACTATAGATTCCTTAGGTGCCTCCATTTGGGCAGGCTCTGTAATTTGCTCTTTGCCACGAGCCTCAACAGTTGACTTGGTAGCAGTAACTTTAACAGGTGTAGCAATAGTCTTTAGAGAGATTTTCGGAGAGAAAACCCTTCCACTTCTTGTAACCTTGTTGGTTCTAACAATGTTGTCAATGTCGGGGTCAGCAACTTCAGTAACTTTATCTTCAACAATCGGTAGTTCTTATTTGACGCCATGGTAGTAGACGTCGGATCCATAGTTCTAAGGAATGGCTTTATCTGAAGAATATGGGATAGGTCCACGTGTAGTGATGATCAGAAGAGAAACTTTCAGGTCAGCAGTAATCCTTACAGGATCTTTGGGGGTGATCCTGATAGGAAGGCCAGAAATTACGGTTAAGTCTTGACACAAATTCTCAGCAGACAAGGCCTTCTCGATCAGAATTATATGATTATCCATTAGGCATTGAATGTCTTCTTTCAGTAATCTACAACCATTGGGTTAGGCTACATAACAGTAAAATCTTTCAATACATCCCGGAAATAAACTGACCTGCAACAGATTTATCTTGATAATTGGTAGAGGAGTCACCAATTCACTTACAACAGCAATATAAAGAACATTATCAACTACACTGATGCCTTTGTCATGCTTCGGCATAGGTAAAATTATCATATTCAGGGTCTCCGGAGGATCAAACTCAATTTTCTTGTTGTCAATCATGTCCTGAATTTTGTTTTTCAGGCTCCAGTAGTTGTTAGTCTCGTGGCCATGACAGTTATAATGTTAGGCACATCTCGCGTTCAGATTATACTTATGAGAGGAGGTGTTGAGGTTCTAAGGAGGATCCCTTAGCGTAATCAGCTCCACTTTTAGTAGATGTTGTGATGCCTGAGACAATGGCATATCAATCTTGGTAAACTTCCTTCCCGGAGCATCTGACCTACGCCTATTGCCCTGTTGTTGTTGAATAGGTGCCGAATTATAAATTAGTACCGCTCCCACAGACTAATTGCAGTCATTTTTACCACGGCCCTTCTAGCCATAAACAACATTAGTTTCCTTCTTACAACTTAAATTCTTCTTCACAACACTCAAAGACGCAACCAAGTGAATTTTTCCGCTCTTAATACCACTCTTAACTTCTTCCCTAGTTAGAATCAGCTCAGTAAAACTAGATGAAGAACTCCCAATCAGATGATTGAAGAATGGTCCTGTTAAAGTGCCCATGAACATATCAACTAGCTCCCGGTTAGACAAGTGAGATTTCACCCTTCCAGCTAAGTCTCTCCACTTCTAGGCATATTCTTTGAACCCTTCGTTCGAGCCCATAGTCATGTTTTGTAATTGCACGCGAGTTGGTGCAAGGCCAATATTATATTGATACTGCTTATAAAAAGCAGCAGCCAAGTCTTCCCAAGTATGGATTTTGGTTCCCTCCAGCTGATAGAACCATTCGAGTTGTGTACCAGACAAACTTTCTTGAAAGAAGTGAACCCATAACTTTCTTTTAGCAATATGGGGTTGGATCTTCGGAACATATGATCACAGATGAAGTTTCGGACAAGACACACCATCATATTTAGCAAAAGTAGGGACTTTGAACTTGTGAGGGATAACCACCCCTGAAATAAGACCCATGTTAAAAATAGCAATTGTCTTCCGAGTCTACTTCTTTTTGGCAATGAGCGCCATAATATCTTTCTGTCTTTGAGCTAGATTCAGGAGGGTTTCCTGGAATTGGGCATTCTGAGTTTGGAGTTTCTTAATAGTCTGTTCAAGAGCCATCTTTTACTGAAATAAACAACAAGAAGATGAGAAAACTTGTATGGGAAACCTGTTATGTAATGATGCATGATATGTAGACGCAATTTTTTCAAGGATCGTCGCGAGATTTAAATTTTCTTAAACAAAAGGAAATAAGAGAAATTTTAGTAATAAACTCAAATTACAATTGCTTTCAATAAAAAGAGTTACAAAATAGCAAAAATATAAATTCAAAACTCCCATGGATGCTTCCTCTTTGTGTTGACATATGCGTTAAGGCTTTGTTCTTTATGGAGTCGTTTTGTTAGCTCCAGTACTTTCTTCTCACTAGCATAGAACTGAGCTTCAAAGGTATCTCTTTTTTCCTTAAGCTGAATCCAGGATTTCTGTAGCTCTTCAAAGTAGGTAGGCATATCAGGATGAAGAACAGTATGAGAAACATCCCCTTCAACAACAGGCTCTACGAACACTGGTAAGATAGCAAGATTTCTATGTCCCAAAGTCTTGCTATCAATCTTGTTGATCGTGCCCCAAGCACGTATGAACCTTTGATGGTAGTTTTGAGGACCATTCTCGTAGTCGAAGAAAATACCCTGGATGAGCATATCATGAGGATCGTCCCTTCGAGCATAACCAAACTGACGCAAAGCTAGAGAAGGATTGTAAGTGACGCCCTATCTTATACCAAGGAGTGGTACATTAGGGAATTCTCCACAGCGATCTATAATAGTGACATATGCCTGAGATCGAGAACACCAATGGATATCTACATGAGTGAGCGACATCAACCTTTGAGACCACCTCAAGCCTTGTTTGTTCTTTATCACTGATCAAGGCATGTACGAAATAAACCACCTGGACAGTTGAGATATGCAACACATAAGAGTTCCTTACTTATTCATAGTACGAGTGTGGAGGGAATGTATGACATTTGCAAGCAAAGTAGGTACCATATTATGAGTGAGAAATATCTTGATGGCACTCACATCTATGAATTGGTCTGGGTTAGGGAATAATACTAAACTGTAGATTAGTAAAGACAAAATATCCTCAAAAGCACGAAGATTCATGGCATCTAGAAACCACTGAGCCTTTTCTATAAGAAATTTAGGAGAGAAACCCTTGACTCCATTCCTTGTCTCCCAATTAGATACAATGTTCGGTCGTTTTAGATGTAGAACTACTGCAACATCTTCAGGTTTCAAAACTTGCTTTAGACCGGTGAAAGGTATCTGATCAATAATAGGCACTTCAAGCAATTTATAGAATTATTCTATTATGGGCACCAACTGATAATCCGGGAAGGTAAAATAGTGATGCTTCAGATTAAAGAACTGGAATAGAATGCTCATCATGTCTTCCTGAAAGCCAGTAGTAACCAGACTGAGTAGATGACCATGTATCTTGATGAATTGAGAATTGTCAGGAACCTTTGAGACTAATTCCCCGAGCTTGGAAGGTATCCTTACGAAAATTATCCAGATGGTATTCCTACGACTGGAAGCCATGACCCTGCAATAGAACAAAGATAAATCCCTTAGATCCTTGAAATGGTTAGTCATGATATGATTATTTTATATTGTCATGATAACATGTTCAAATAGATAATCAAACACAAGCAAAGCACACAAGGCCTTAGGTTCAGGCTTACATGGGGTTTGTAGGTAAGTACCCTCTTGAAGTTTACTGGGCTCAACCTGTCCTAGAGAAATGACCGGGTTCTAGGGATCTCAATATCACTGATCTTTCCCACAAGTTTTGTCTAGCACAACAACTGACTTTATACCAAACAAAACTCGAGAGTTGAATCTCAATGAGTGTAGTATCGAGTATCAACCAACTTCGGACTACACAAAATCCAGCTATCTCACTACCTTCTAATGGCTAAGTTGGGTCAATTAAGGTTCTAAGGTCAGTTAATGCTTATGATACCATGCGACAACCTAGTATGCTCCCCGACTGACTCGAGGGATACCAGTACAAACCAATGTGTCGCACTAACGTAGCCATCATCTCAACCATATTGGTATACGCCATATAGTTTCCATGAGCTATTGCTACTTACCTAAAATGTTCCCCAGATCCGGGTATATGATCTTTGCAAGAAATCACCCAAACATCCCTTTAAAATTAAGCAGGAAAATCAAACAAAGAAAGCATTTAAAAGTTATCTAACTCTAAGGTAACCCCACTTTTAGTTCTCCTCAGCAGAGTCTCCAGTTCTATAATACGGTGGGAGAACATACTTGATTTTTCATTTTATCGCAAATATGCGGATAACAAGAGTCACCACCGACTTTTCTTTTATCCAATAAGGAAAGGTGAAAAGAACAAGAAAGACCTTCGAGATTATTCTGAGTTCGGGGGGTAGGTTATGAAAAGGAAAGGTGTTAACACCCTTTTCATCCGTAGTTATCTACGGGCTCTTAATTGTTTAGCTCACTTTTGTTTGAAAAATGTTTGTGTATGTGTTTGAACATATTTTGAAACAAATGCCTAAGCATGGAAACTTTGTAATAATTCTCGTATCAGTTGATAATGCGTACAAAGTGTTTGTTTTTGAAAATATTTCAGAAAAGAGTGTTTTGTGTGAAAATATGTTTTGTGTGAGCAAGCGATTAACAATATTCTACCTTACTCAAAAGTCTCTCACGATATTTTCCTCCTCCTTTAGATAGTGCTATCCTACCATTAGTTAGTAGGAAGAGCTATGGTTGGATGTGAAGGGACAGGCGCGGGTCATCGTACAGTCATAAAGGCAACTTGTAGGGGCTCTTTAGCAATTTATCGTAAGGGAGTAAGATCGTTTATCGAAGGAAGCATTGAAGGGTCATCGAGGGACTATGATCTTTTGTATCAGAGGGACTTTGCTAAAGCGTCCCCACGTTCGAGGGACATGAATTTTTCTATTCGAAGGGAACAAGTGAGGTTACCCTAGAGGTGCGTGTGTGAAAAGTTGTTCTATTCAGTTATTTAATCTTTATTAGGGTTATCTAACGGTTGATTTTTAGATCTTTCCATACATGCCCTAATTACTAGCAGTAATAAAGAAAGATGTAAATTGCGGAAAGTAAAGGTGCGGGAAGTAAACCTAAACTATTATAAGGCTTCGGGGAAGGGGGTACAAAACCATAAAACAGGGGTGAAAAAGTAAAGCAAATAAAATCCATAATTAAACTATTATAACCCTATAGCAATTACATAATCGGGAAAATACTAAATGCGAAAATAATAAAGATGCACGAAAATTGTAAAATAAGAGGGAAATTGTTTTATAAAAAAAACTTGATGATTAACCTAAAGTTTAATTAATTTTAATTTAGAACAAAAAAGAATTATTTGATTAAAAAGAATCGATTAATTAGGCAAACCCTAAAATCTAGATTGATTTTAAGTTAATTAAAAAACCTAAAAAATTTAATTAGGGTTTATTAATTAAAAAAAATCTAAAACTATTTTAGGGTTAATAAAACCTAAAATTAATTAGAAAACTTCAAAGTAAAAATTAGGGTTTTGTTTTAAAGAAAGGGTTTCTAAAAAAGGTTTGTAAAATAGTGCAAAACATAAAATTGAAAATAAATAACCAAATGAGTAGGGGTGGTTGTTGAACCCACGCCCTAAAGCAACTTTAGCAGCAAGCATATCACCAGGCCAAGCACACCTTGGTGTCAATGTAAAGCCTCTAACATGTCTTATAATCAACCTGCAAAAATATGAGAAATTAAAGGAACAAAACATCAAAAGGCTGGATCGAACCCAGACCCTTTGAGACTAATGCTTTATCGCGCGCGTTTCTGTCACTAGGTTGGTTATTTCATCCATTTATATCATCGAAACGATAAATATATAATATATAAACAAATACGTTGGACGAAGAAGCACCGAAGCCCTAGCTCTGGTCGTCTTCTCCGGTGAGCCAATTCTTACTCCTGCAAAAATAGCAAACGTTAGCGCATGAAGAGGACTTTACCCCTCTAAATCAAGCCTTCTGAATCCAATAGTGCTATTTTCATGGGCTAAAATGCAAGGGATTAAGAGCTATAATGACAACACGTGAAACCAGTGCTAGCATGGTGTTTCACGATTCAGGGTGCATGGGACCTCCATGACTGTTCTAACCTGCACTATCAATACTCATAAACAAGTTAGGGACATTAGTACATGTTAAAATAAACAAGAAAACAAGATATGAATGTCATGAGCATGATGAGACCCGAAATTCCATGTAGTGAGATTCACATGTTTTGGACCATCAAATTTGATCCAAACTTACTCTATATGCTTGCTGGAAGAGAATGAAATGAAGGCTTTATGGTGAAAAGGGCTTGAAAATAGGGTTTGAGAACTTTAGGGTTCTTGAAAAATATTTGGAAATTTGGACAAGTTTGAGGGGCAAGGATTTCGTGTCCTTTTGTATGAGAGTTGATGAGATTATATAGAAAAAAATATGGAAAAGATATGATGGGCTTGGGATCTTTGTAATTAGATATAATTTTATCTTATTTATTTTATATTAGTAATGAATTAAATCAAAAATAATAAAAATAAAACAAGGCTAAAATGTGTATGAATAAATTCTGAGGTGTATGAAGAGTATAAAACATGTTTGGACTCTTAAACCATGACCAAATAGCCCAAAATATCAAGCTTGCTCAATTTGGTCTTCATGCATTTGCTCAAAATTTCCCAACTTGCAATAGTCATAACTCACTCAATTTTCACCTTCTCAAGGTGATCTTTGACTTTTTGGAAATCTCAAGATGTTCTCTACAAACTCTATGTTGATCATTTTTGCTTTTGAAGAATTTATCTTAATGTAAGTTACCTTGCAAAAAGTGTCTTTTGTTGATTTTTGAAATGACTTGTAATGTATTGGCTTATATCTCTCAAATGATGCATTTTTTAGACTTTAGATTAGAGAGGCCAAGTTGTAGTGAATTAAGTTCCATTAAAAATGAGGTTTGGTTTTGTGATACGGTGGGAGAGAACTGACTGTTTTTTTTTGGAATGCTGGTTTGCGTTTTGCGTTTGTTTTCGCAAAATGTCGCGGTAAGCAAGAGTCGCCACCGTCTTTTATTTTATCCAATAAGGAAAGGAAAAAAGCACAGAAAAATTCCTTTTTTCGAGATGTTTCTCGGGTCCGGGGGGTAGATTATAGAAAGGGAAGGTGTTAGCACCCTTTCTATCAGTGGTTATCCACGGGCTCTTAGGTACTTGCTCAAAGTGTTTTCAAAATTTGCTTTTCTTTGTGTTTGTGGGTTTGAAAGAAGTTTTTGTTTGAAAGGAGTGTAAGTGCGAAAAGTTTTGTTTTGTTTTGAAAGGAGCAAGTACTTAAGAACCATCTACCTACTCGAAAAAGGAATCAATTTGTGCTAATATCCTTTAGACAATTCTATCCCACTATTGATGAGTAGGTAGCGTCGGCGTTAGAGTTTTAAGGGTCAATTCGATTAAGGGACGTGTGGTCATTAAAGCAATGTTAGGACGCCTTAGCGGTAACCCTAATGTCTTAGATCATTTTTCCGAGGCAACCGTTTCGAGGCAACTATGATCTTTGGACAAGAGGGCGACCTCTAAAACTTCTTATACTCAATGACCACGTTCGAAGGCAACCAAGTGAGGTGTACCCTAAGAGTGCGCATGTGCGAGTGTGTTGTTTCTCAGTTAATTTGTCTTTGTACATGTCATGGGTGATCTACGTTGATTTTAGGTTTTGAATGATTAATCTTGTCATGCATTCCCTATTACCAAACATCTAACAGTTTATAAGTTACGGAAATTAAATTGCGGAAATTAAAACTAAACTATTACAAGGCGTCGGGTATTTACGTCGCCAAAAACAACCCTTGAAATTAAAATGCGAAAAATAAAATAAAGCGATAAAATAACTAAAGTGCTATTAAGCTATTACATTCTGGGAAACAGATACAATATATGATAAAAATGGATCGCGTGCGGGAAAATTAAATCGGGCGCATTCTAGGGTTTTGACCCTTTGGTTTATCATAGAAGAGATTTTTTGGTTTATTTTTGAATTAAAAGAAATTAAATTAGGTTAGCATTAAATTAATAAATTAATTAATTAATTAAAATATTTTTGGATTTTTGACATTTAAATAAATAAAATAAATTTTATCAAAGTTAGTAAATCCTAATTATCTAAATTAATTTTAATTATTGTGAAAGATATTAAAGTTATTTCCTAATTAAACTAAATTAATTAAATTAATTAATTTAACAAAAATAAAAATGCTGGAAATTAATTTTAAAATTGAAAATGTTTTTTTTTTTTGGTTTTAATTTTATTAAAAGTAAAAAAAGTGATTGGTTAGTTAGTAAATAAATAATAACAAAACAATTAAATAATAAAAAAGGAATGAGATAGAGAAACTCAGGGAGGGGGTTCAAGCCCAATTTGGAGGTGAGAGTGGCAATTTTCAAGGCCCAATAGTGCAAGCCTGCGCTGACTTTTCTGGATCCCATGCACGCCCATTGACTTGAGAGTATGATGCACGCTTCATCTGGACCACCAGATCTGGCCTGGGGCCATCTGGCAAGCATCTGAATGAGGGACCATGGTATGCTACGCGTTTGAATTCACACCCAATAACCTATTGAAAAATAATACAAAGTAATATGGTGGACCTGGGATTCGAACCCAGGTCCTGTGAGTCATTGGCCAACGTCTCCTCCACTCAGCCAGCGCGTTTTGTTTGTTAGTGGAATGAACAATAATTATTATATGGAAAAACAATTAATATGCCAGAAACTATAAAAACACGCGCCAGATTTGAATCTGCGAATGGGAGGGGGACGCGTCATCGTCTTCCTCGTTCACCCTGGTTATTTACCTGCGGATTTATATCCGCAGCTAAATCCGTAGGTCTGTCCTAAAACTAGTTCTAGGCCATGGAAATTAATTCCAAGACCATGGTCATGTTCGTCTTCCTCTCCTGATTACATCTATGTCCATGAATTGCATTGATTTTTCCTGAAAATAAAATGCCCAAAAACAAAAACCAAGAACCCTAGATTTAAGTATGGCACTACAGGTCATATAAACACAATTGGTTAATGCAGAAAGCTTGCAAATTGAATGAGCATCATGAATATACCAAAGATTTGTTCCAAAGATGCAAAAATATGGAGTTGCGATTTCAAGTGCAGAGCGGTTTTGTGAGAGACTTACAGCGCGATTGAGAGGGTATGAGTGTGTGCTTTTGATTGCTTCTGACTCAGTGGAGGTCCAACAATTGATTCACATTGAGATTTGGTGTTGAAACTGCCTCTAAGCACGATTTCAGATTCACACTTTTTTCAAGTTTTCTCAAGTTTGGTTTTGATGGTTATGCCGCTTATCACTTCTAATTCGTGTGCCTTTGCATTGTATATGTATGCAGCATTGGATTAGGTCAAGTTTTGGGTCTTGAATCTTTGTAAATCAATCCTTGGAGATATGATTTGATTCACCATTGATAACCTTCTAATTTGGTCCAAAATCCAATATTTTTGTATATGAAAAGTTTGATACAGATTTGATCATGATCATGATGATAATTAAGACCTATAACAATCAAAAAGATCCTAAGTAATAAATATTTGGATTTTATTTGATTTAAATTGATTTAAAATGAATTAATTCAATAAAAAATCAAATAAAATAGAAAAATTAATAAATGGACACAAGGCTGAAGCTAGGACACGTGTGTAGTGTGACAAGATCAAATCAAGTGAAAAATAATGGGCCCATTTGACAAAATTTGAAGTTTTGGGGATAGTTGACTTTTGGCAATTTTGCAAAAATGCCCAACTTCAATGATGCACAACTTCTTCAATTTTGAACTTTTGGAAGTGTTCTTGGACTTTTTAGAAATCTTGAGATGTCCTATAACCAACCCTTTCGGTATCATATCATTTTGATATTCCATGCCCAAGTTATAAGCTTTGGCATAAAAGGTGTTTTAGTTGACTTTCAAAAATGACCTATAATGTCCAAATTTATAACTTCTTGTGAGTGCATTTTATGATCTTGGGGTATGAAGATGGATTGTAGGAAATTGCATCCTCCTCAAAATGAGATTTGTATGGGTCATTTATCATAAAGTATGAGAAAGTTATGCTTGGTCAAAGTTGAGTTGACTTTTCCTACAAAACCCTAATTTAGCAACTTTTGAGTCTTGATGAATTTTGAGCAATCCTTGATGAATCATGATCAACCATTGATGAAATGATGAAATATCCTTAAAAATGAGAATGTTGGCAAAAAATATTGAAGTTTGACTGTATTTGGGTCACAGTTGACTTTTGCCCTAGCATAATCGATTTTTGGACCTTTTGAGCAATTGACTGAGCAAACTTCCTCTGCAAGGCTTGAAATTTGACATGGATGACCTTGAGAACAAATTAAGACATTGGGGAGCACTTGAGGTCATTTGGATTCAAGGACCTTGATGCAACACAAAACCCTAATTTGAGGTTGACTGCCTTAGGAGATGATTTGACTGTCCAACTCTTGAGCAATCTTGAGCCATTTGGAGATTATTCTTGCAATGTCTTGAGAAATATGAGAGGGCAAATTTTGGGGTAAAACAGCTGCCCCTGTTCAATTTTCTTAAACCTGAGGATATAGATTGGCTTTCGGGCCTTTCGTGATCCGAAGGTGGAAGATGATTGAACACTAGAGTGCCCAGAAATTTGCACTCGCATGAAGTGATATCAGCATTATGATGTCGGGAATGGGCTTACAGATGACATTTGGAGACTGTTGATGGGTGGTCTGAACTTCGACTGGAATAGGAATCAGGGAGATCTTATCGGTGATCTAGCTGAACCAGAGGAGGTCTTGGATTAACTTTGACTGGATCGACATCAGAAAAATCTTTAGGAATCAATTTAACTGGACCAGACAAGGTCTTGGAATAACTTCAACTGGAATACGAATCAAGGAGATCTTATCGGCGATCTGACTGGATCAGAGGAGGTCTTAGATTAACTTTGACTGGATCGACATTAGAAAAATCTTTAGGAATCGATTTAATTGGACCAGACAAGAGTCTTGGAATAACTTCAACTGGAATATGAAGCAGGGAGATCTTATCGGCGATCTAACTGAACCAGAGGAGGTCTTGGAATAACTTTGGCTGGATCGACATCAGAAAAATCTTTAGGAATCGATTTAACTAGACCAGACAAGAGTCTTGGAATAACTTCGACTGGATCGGCATCAGAAAAAATCTTTCGGAATCGATTTAACTGGACCAGACGAGGTATCGGCGATCTAACTTCGACTTTGATTAGGTGTAGTATCTTTTCACTATGTCTGCATTGACGGGTTGAGGAAGGTCGTCACCATCCGTGGTGGTTAGAATCATAGCTCCTCCTGAGAAAATATTCTTAACCACAAATGGCCCTTCGTAAGTAGGGGTCCATTTTCCCCTGGGATCGCCTTGAGGTAGGATAATGCGCTTAATTACCAGATCCCCAACTTGATACTCTTGTCGTCTAACTTTCTTGTTAAATGCCTCGATCATCAGTTTTTGCTACGTCTGACCATGATAAATAGCAGTAAGTCTCTTTTCGTCGATTAGGTTCAGCTGATCAAGTCGGGTCTGAATCTAGTCGTCTTCGCTCAAACCTGCATCCTTCATAATCCGAAGAGAGGGTATCTGAACTTCAATGGGCAAGAATGCCTCCATACCATATACCAAGGAATAGGGTGTTGCCTCTGTTAACGTCCGAGCTGAGGCACGGTACCCATGAAGAGAAAATGGTAACATCTCGTGCCAGTATTTATATGTCACTGTCATCTTCTGCACAATCTTCTTAATGTTCTTATTAGCCGCTTCTACAGCCCCATTCATCTTCGGCCGGTAGGGAGAAGAGTTGTGATGCTGTATCTTGAATTGCTCGTAGAGCTCGGTGATCATCTTGTTGTTGAGATTGGTACCATTATCCGTAATGATCCTCTCTGGTACACCATATCGACAGATCAGATTATGCCGAATGAACCGTGCCACAAAGTTCTTGGTTACAGTAGCAAAGGAATATGCTTCAACCCACTTCGTAAAGTAATCAATAGCCACCAGGATGAAACGGTGTCCATTGGATGCCGTAGGTCTGATCTCGCTGATCATATCAATTCCCCACAATGCAAAAGGCCAAGGTGCCGTCAAGACATTCAGAGGAACTGGAGGTATGTGCACCTTATCAGCATAGACTTGGCACTTGTGACATGTCCGAGAATGGTGATAACAGTCGGCTTCAATTGTGGACCAATAATATCCTGTCCGAAGGATTTTCTTTGCCATGGTGTGTCCACTAGAATGAGTTCCGAAAGTACCTTCATGTAAATCTGCCATGATCCTTTCTGCTTCGTTCTTATCCACACAACGCAGTAAGGTCGAATCATGGTTACGCTTGTAAAGAATGCCATTGCTGATGAAGAACTTCGCTGCGAACCTCCTCAAAAACTTCTTGTCATTAACAGATGCACCCTCGGGGTATTCCTGAGCCTCAAGGTATCTCTTCACCTCATGAAACCAGGGTTTATCTACTACCTCTTTAGTCTCAATATCACAGTAATGTACAGGTTCGTCCAATCTTTCAATGATAATCTGGGGAGCTTTGTTGTCCCAATTGACCTTGAACATAGAAGACATCGTAGCTAACGCGTCCGCCAACTGATTCTCCTCTCTAGGGAAGTGTTCAAAGGTTATCTCCTCGAAATGGGGAAGCAATGTCAACACATACAACTTGTAAGGGATAAGGTTTGGGTGTTTCGTATCCCACTCGCCTTTGATCTGACTGATCACGAGAGCGGAATCTCCGAAGACACTCAAAAACTTAATCCTTAGGCCAATTGCTGCTCGAAGACCCATGATGCACGCTTCATACTCCGCCATGTTGTTGGTGCAGTTGAAACATAGTCGGGCGGTAAATGGAGTATGAGAGCCTTTAGGAGATATGATCACGGCGCCAATGCCATTACCCAAAGCGTTCGAAGCTCCATCAAAGTACATAGACCATCGGGATCCTTCCTCAGGTCCTTCATCCGGTCCAGGTATCTCACAATTAGTTACCAACATGATATCCTCGTCCGGGAATTCAAAGTTCATAGACTAGTAATCATCCACTGCTTGATGTGCCAACTGGTCTGCCAACACACTTCCCTTGATTGCCTTTTGGGTTGTATATTGGATGTCATACTCAGTCAAGATCATCTGCCATCTTGTTATTCTTCCGGACAAAGCAGGCTTCTCGAAGATATACTTGATTGGATCCATCTTTGATATCAATAGAGTAGTGTGAGTCAGCATATACTGTCTCAGCCGGCGAGCAGCCCATGCCAAAGCGCAGCAAGTTTTCTCAAGCAGTGAGTATCGGGTCTCACAGTCGGTAAACTTTTTGCTAAGGTAATAAATAGCATGCTCTTTTCGACCAGACTCGTCATGCTGACCCAGCACACACCCCATTGAGTTGTCGAGTACTATCAAGTATAAGATCAGAGGTCTCCCTTCAACTGGTGGCATCAGAATAGGTGGCTCTTGGAGATACTCTTTGATCCTTTCGAAAGCGGCCTGGCATTCATCGTTCCAACGTACTACTTGATCTTTCTTCAACAGCTTGAAGATTGGCTCACAAGTAGCAGTTAGGTGCGAGATGAATCGGGCAATGTAGTTCAGACGTCCCAGAAAGC
The DNA here is from genome assembly GCA_948472305.1 of Vicia faba. Classification (NCBI taxonomy): domain Eukaryota; kingdom Viridiplantae; phylum Streptophyta; class Magnoliopsida; order Fabales; family Fabaceae; genus Vicia; species Vicia faba. The sequence goes on along the minus strand of OX451736.1, from coordinate 1,394,754,821 downwards.
CTCTGACTTCTTTCTATGTTCTGGGAGCTGGCATCTCCTATATAGCTTTCACCTTTGCAGGATCCACTTGAATACTTTTGTCGCTTACGACGAAACCCAACAGTGTACCAGATCTCACCCCGAAGGTGCACTTGTTCGGGTTTAACCTTAGCTTGTACAACTTCAACCTGTCAAACAGCTTCTGCAGATGGTCAAGGTGTTCTTCCTCAGTATGGGACCTTGCAATCATATCGTCGACGTGTACCTCAATCTCATGATGGATCATGTCATGAAACAAAGAAATCATGGCACGTTGATACGTTGCCCCAGCATTCTTCAGTCCAAAAGGCACGACCTTGCAGCAAAAGGTCCCCCACTGAGTAACAAAAGTTGTCTTCTCCATGTCTTCGGGAGCCATTTTAATCTGATTATAACCGGAGAAACCATCCATGAAGGAGAAGACCTTATGCTGAGCGGTGTTGTCAACCAGAACGTCGATATGAGGTAGAGGGAAATCATCCTTGGGGCTCGCCCTGTTCAGATCCCTATAGTCAACACACATTCGAACCTTACCATCCTTCTTCGGCACAGGAACCACATTGGCCACCCACTGCGGGTAAGAAGTAACTGCTAGAAAATCGGCGTCAAACTATTTCATAACTTCAGCCTTGATTTTCTCAGACATCTCTGGGCGCATTCGGCGGACCTTCTGTTTCACGGGAGGTCAGTCTTCCTTGGTAGGTAGGCGATGAACCACAATATCAGTATCCAACCCAGGCATGTCTTTATAAGACCAGGAAAAGATCTCAATGTAGTCACGCATCATCTGAATCAACCGTTGTTTCACACTAAGCTCCAGATTTGCACCGATCTTAACTTCCTTCTTATCTGTCTCTGTACCCAGATTCACTGATTCCACCGGCTCTTCGTGCGGCTGAATATCCCTCTCTTCTTAGAGTAACAATCTTGCAAGTTCACCAGGCACTTCGCAATCATCTTCACCTTCGTCTTCGGCTAAGTTGATCGGATTTTCGAAGTCATAACTGGCAGTAGCAGAGTCGTTACCAGTAGGATCCAGAGTGGATGTAGGCCTGTATACGTGAGTGTGTGTAAAATAGTTGTTTTGTAATATGTAATAAAGAAAAACAAGGAGCGCAAAATTTGAAATGCAAGAACGTCCAATGCTTTTATTAATGATATATGAAAATGACAGACATAAAGCCCTCACAAATGAAGCCACGGTGCCCCGGGTAAGACACCGGGCCGTAGAGTTTAAAACATTGTCTGTTACATATTCAAAGCAAAAAGTTTCATTACTGGGTAACAAAAGAAATGGGGATGAAGTCCTTTGCCGTCCAGTTGCTTGGTCCACCGTCAGTCGTAGCATAGATCCAGCTGTCGAATTCAGACTCCTCCACATCGTCTTTAATGGCATTCATTCCCGAGTTGCTGATGAACACGGGAGGTCTTCCGATCCGTGCATTCCGAACAGCCTTCTGAGCTTCTGCAGTGAAACCCAAACCAAACTTGTTAGTCTTCTGTGTAAAATCAGGGAGTCGGCCCCAATTTGCACACCCACCTTTCTCGACAACAGCCCGGGCATCCTTAAAGGAAGCCATCTTCATAGGGGAATCTTCAACAACAGTCTCAGCTGACGCCAGTGTCTGGGGAACCTCTTCAAAATGCTGAAATGGGGTCTCAATGAACTCCCCATCCATTTCCATGTATCGGAAAGAGTTGAGGTGGCTAACCATGTACTCTTCCTCCCCTTGTACTGTCACAATCTTCCCTTTCACTGGGTACTTCAGCTTTTGGTGAAGCGTTGAGGTTATGGCCCCAGCTTTGTGGATCCATGGGAGACCCAGCAAACAAGAGTAAGATGCCCGAATGTCCATCACATAGAATGTAGAGTTGAAACCTTGAGAACCAACCTTAATCGGGATATCAACTTCTCTGTGCACCATCCTTTTAGACCCATCAAAGGCCCTAACAACAATGTTGCTTGGCTTCATCTCCAAACCATCACAATCCAACCGATCTAGAGCTTTCTTAGGCAAGACGTTCAATGAGGAACCAGTATCCACTAATACATGCGCAAGAGTAGTGCCCCTGCATTCAATGGAGACATGCAGGGCATCATTGTGATTCTTCCCCTTAGCAGTCAAGTCAGCGTCAGCGAAACCCAACCCATTATCAGCCGTCAGATTGGCCATGCAATCTTTAAACTGATCAATTAACGTCTCTTGCGGTACGTGTGCAGTCTTCAGAAATTTGATCAGAGCCTTGGCATGGGCCTCTGAACATAGCAACAGTGATAGCATAGAGATTTTGGATGGGGTTTTCCCCAGTTGTTCAACTACATTGTAGTCACTCTTTTTGATGATCTTCAGAATCTCTTCCCTCTCTTGTTTAGAAGCTTCAACAGTAATTGTCTTCGGTGCCTCCGTCTGGGCAGGCTCACCGGTGATCCCTTTTCCCCGAGTGTTAGATGACTCGGTGACAGGGGTAAGAATATGAACTTGAACAGGAATAGCAGCAGGTACACTGGCAGGTGTAATAACAACAGGTTTTCGGGCAGTTGGTGGAGAGATATCAGGTGAGAAAAGTCTTCTGCTGCGGGTGACTTTAGCAGGTCCAACAATGTTGCTGACGTTAGTATCAGCATCCAACTCTTGTTTAACTCCATGAAAATAAGCATCGGCCCCGTAATGCCAAGGGACAGCTTTATCAGATGTGTAGGGGATAGGCCCAGGAACAGTGATGATCAATGGTGCGATTCTTGGAACAAATGTAATTCTAACAGGCTTTCTCGAGGAAGCCTTGGAAGAATTGTCGAAAATGGTAATAATAACAACATCTTCAGTATGGACTACAGGAACAACAATCTTTTCAAACAGGATTTCTCTACTATCCATCAGGTGTTGGACACCTGATTTCAAAAGATGGTAACCAGTAGGTAGAATAGAACACAAACGGCAACCTTCGTTACAGCCCAGAAATAAACCGGCCAGCAAAAGGTTCTTCTTCACAGTCATCAAAGGGGTAACAATGTCATTCACAAAAACCACAAACGAGTCCTCATCTATAGCATTCACTCCATGCTTGGGCATATGAGCAGTCACAACATTAGGCCTTTCGGGCGCCTCGAACTCAATCTCCTTAGCATCAATTAAGTCCTGTATTTTGTTCTTCAAAGACCAACAATCATCTGTATTATGCCCCGGGCTATCAGAGTGATAAGCACAGCGGGCATTAGGGTTGTACTTCGGTGATGTCGTATTTGGATTCTTTGGGGCTTCCCTTGGAATCACTAGGTTGGTTTTCAGTAACTGTGGCAGAATCTGAGACAAAGTCATGCTGAGACGGGTGAATTTCCTTCGAGGTCTCTCGTCCTTTTGTTGATTATTGTGCTGAGGAGCACCAGTCGGTCTTGAAATAACAACTGCATTAACAGCTTGGCGGTGTTCAGGTCTATTCTGTCTTTTCGAACTGTAGACAGCACTGGACTCTTTCTTAAAGGGCTTCTTCTCGGTGCTTGATGAAGAACCCTTTTGTATCTTACCAGCCTTAATACCAGCCTCAATCCTCTCACCGGTCATAATTAGCTCTGTAAACCCAGATGAAGAGCTTCCAATCAGATGGTTGAAAAATGGACCAGACAAGGTCCCCAGAAACATATCCACAAGCTCCCGATCAGCCAAGGGTGGTTGTACTCTTCCGGCGAGGTCCGTCCACTTCTGAGCATAATCTTTGAATCCTTCACCCATTCCCATTGACATACCCTGGAGTTGGGTACGCGTGGGAGCGAGGTCGGAGTTGTATTGGTACTACCTGTAGAAAGCAGTAGCCAAATCTTCCCAACTGCGGATACTGGCTCCGTCTAACTGGTAAAACCATTCAAGCTGAGTCCCTGAGAGACTGTCTTGAAAGAAGTGGATCCATAGGTTCTTATCAGCAGTGTACGGCTGAATCTTCCTCACATTTGTGGGGAATCACTACCCCAGATGATAGACTCAAATCACCAAAGTCCAGACCAGGCACTTTCTGAACTTCCATAGCACTCAACCGGTCTTCCAGTTGTTTGTATCTATCCTCAGCAGGAGGATACTGGTCTTCGTCGAAGTCTTTCTCATTGTCTGAGACCACAGGGCTAGGAGCCCCCCTTTCTTCCTAACTATCTTTCCCTCTAGATGAGGTGGTCAAATCAACTTCATCCCGTAGCCTGTTTCCAAACATGTGCCCTGTGTTAAACAGGATTGTCCTCTTCTTCTTCTTCTTCTTCTCTTTCAGAATCAGGGTCTTCAGATCTTGCTGAACCTTAGCTAGATTCATGAACAGCTCTTGGAATTGGGCATTCTGGGCCTGGAGGGCCTTGATGGCTTGCTCAGTTGAAGGTTCAACAGATATGATGAGTGCTAAAATAAACAGTGAAGAAGATAAGAGACCTGTAATGGGTACCTATTATGAAGTGCATGGGATGAAATGCGTATGATATGATTTCAAAGACAATCGAGAGATTCAAATTCGTAAACAAGAAATGAAACACACTTTTATTAGATAAACTTTGAAATTCAAATTGTTCAACAAATTGCCCTTAAGGCGTTACAAGAATGGAAATACTGAAAAGGAAATAAAAACAGGAAAGGAAATAATCAAAGGACAATCAGTGCTCCCATGGTCGCTTCTTGTCGGTGCGAACATAGTCATTGAGAATCCGCTCGTTCTCCAGCTGCCTAGTCAACTTTTGGATCTTCTGCTCTTGCTCGTTAAACTTTTCTCGGTAAGCATCCCTCTCTTCTCTCAGTTGCATCCAAGACCTTTTCAGCGCCCCAATGTCAGTGGGCATATAAGGATGGAGGATGGTAGGAAGAACCCCCTCTTCATTAGCAACTTCAACAATGATAGGCAGGACGGCTTCATACGGCATACCCAACCTCTGGGCATGGATACAAACCCATTTGAGATATGGCTCCATTGGAAGAGAAGTCTTTGGACCCAACTCATGTGGATCAGATCTGTGAACTCTATCCCAAGCCCTTATGAATCTGCGGCGTTGCTCGTCGCTATCCCCTTGAAAATCAAAGATGATACTAGGCATCAGCAGCTCATGAGGTCCTTCTCTTCTGGCTCTCCCAAACTAACGTAAGGCCAAGCACAGATTATAAGAAATTCCTCCATGGGTTCCTATCAATGGAACATTGGGGTACTCCCCACAGCGATCAATGATAGCCACCTCGTCCATACCCTTGAGAGTCCAGATGATGTCATTATGAGAGAGAGACATAACCCTATAAGCCTAGCCCATGCCTTCTTTGTTCTTCAGAACTAATTTGGGGAGGTGCGAAATAAACCACCTCACCAATAACGGATCACAACACATATGGGTCCCCCGCTTTCGGGCAGCACGAGCATAAAGCTGATGAAGAATGTCACCTAAGAGAGTGGGTACAGGATTACGAGAGATGAAGATTTTCACCGCATTCACATCAACAAAGGAGTCAGAGTTCGGAAACAATACCAAGCCGTATATCAGAAGAGCCAAAATATATTTGAATGCCTTGAAGTCTAGACTATCCCAGAAATAATTAGCCTTACCAACCAAGAACTTAGTCAGAAAGCCCTTTGCTCCACTTCTAGTCTCCCAATTAGCCATTACCTCATCCTTAGTCATATGAAGGGCTGAAGCAATCTCTTCCGGTCTCAGAATCTTCTCCCAACCAGTAAACGGGGTCTGCTCCAGAATAGAGATACCGAGAAGTTCAGAGAACACTTCTAGGGTGGGAACCAACTGGTAGTCCTGGAAAGTAAAGCAATGGTATAGCAGATCATAAAACTGGACTAGAACACTCATCATCTGCTCGTCCAATTTGGAGGTGACCAAACCGAGAAGATACCCATGTCTTCTGATGAAGGAGGTAGTATCAGGCATCTTTGCAATCAAATCTTTAAGCATGGTGGGGACCTGGACAAAGTTGATCCGGATGGTATTCCTACGCATGGGCATCATGGCCTACAAAACAGAACAAAGATGAATCCCTCCTGTCTTTGAAATAGGTTAGTCCAATGCAAGATGCATGCAATGTTATGATGTCATGATGTCATGATAGAAAGCACATCACAAGTATCCACAAATAGCAAACATGGTAAAGGCACACAAGTCACACAGAGAGCCCTTAGATTTCAGGCTGGCAAGGAGCTTAGGTACTACCCTCTTTCAGTTCAGTTGGTTTAAACCTGTCCTAAAAATAGTAACCGGGTTCTAGAGGATCTAAATATCACTGACTACCCTCAATCGGTCATAATTCCAGTTTAGCAACCTTTTCTTGCGGTCGGAACCATCACGAGAGTTTAGTCTCAATGAGTGTAGCATACTGCTACTGTTCCATGTCCAAGTTGGTCAATTTAAAGGTTCTAAGGTCAGTTGGTGCTTAATGACCCCTTAGAAGACCCATATTCTCCTCGTTCCAACACAAGGGATATCGGTACAGACTAAAGTGCCACACCAATGTAGCTACTGCTTCAACCGTATCGGTCTATGCCGTACAGTTCCCTTACAGTTTATTGCTACTTACCTAAAGGGTATCCCCAGATCCGGGTAAGGATCTATAGTAACTCCGATACAAGCCCACAAATATAAAGCATACAAAATAAACAATTGAAAACACAGTGATCTAATCCTAAGGTACACCCCACTTATAATCTCCCCAGCAGAGTCGCCAGTTCTGTGATACGGTGGGAGAGAACTGACTGTTTTTTTTGGAATGCTGGTTTGCGTTTTGCTTTTGTTTTTGCAAAATGTCGCGGTAAGCAAGAGTCTCCACCGTCTTTTATTTTATCCAACAAGGAAAGGAAAAAAGCACAGAAAAATTCCTTTTTTCGAGATGTTTCTCGGGTCCGGGGGGTAGATTATATAAAGGGAAGGTGTTAGCACCCTTTCTATCTGTGGTTATCCACGGGCTCTTAGGTACTTGCTCAAAGTATTTTCAAAATTTGCTTTTCTTTGTGTTTGTGGGTTTGAAAGAAGTTTTTGTTTGAAAGGAGTGTAAGTGCGAAAAGCTTTGTTTTGTTTTGAAAGGAGCATGTACTTAAGAACCATCTACCTACTCGAAAAAGGAATTAATCTGTGCTAATGTCCTTTAGACAATGCTATCCCACTATTGATGAGTAGGTAGCGTCGGCGTTGGAGTTTTAAGGGTCAATTCGATTAAGGGACGTGTGGTCATTAAAGTAATGTTAGGACGCCATAGCGGTAACCCTAATGTCTTAGATCATTTTTCCGAGGCAACTATGATCTTTGGACAAGAGGGCGACCTCTAAAACTTCCTATACTCAATGACCATGTTCGAAGGCAACCAAGTGAGGTGTACCCTAAGAGTGCGCATGTGCGAGTGTGTTGTTTCTCAGTTAATTTGTCTTTGTACATGTTATGGGTGATCTACATTGATTTTAGGTTTTGAATGATTAATCTTGTCATTCATTCCCTATTACCAAACATCTAACAGTTTATAAGTTGCGGAAATTAAATTGCGGAAATTAAAACTAAACTATTACAAGGCGTCGGGTATTTACATCGCCAAAAACAACCCTTGAAATTAAAATGCGAAAAATAAAATAAAGCGATAAAATAACTAAAGTCCTATTAAGCTATTACATTCCAGGAAACAGATACAATATATGATAAAATGGATCGCGTGCGGGAAAATTAAATCGAGCACATTCTAGGGTTTTGACCCTCTGGTTTATCAAAGAAGAGATTTTTTGGTTTATTTTTGAATTAAAAGAAATTAAATTAGGTTAGCATTAAATTAATAAATTAATTAATTAAAATATTTTTGGATTTTTGACATTTAAAGAAATAAAATAAATTTGATCAAAGTTAGTAAATCCTAATTATCTAAATTAATTTTAATTATTTCGAAAGATATTAAAGTTATTTCCTAATTAAACTAAATCAATTAAATTAATTAATTTAACAAAAAAAATGCTGGAAATTAATTTTAATAATGAAAATGTTTTTATTTTTGTTTTAATTTTATTAAAAGGAAAAAAAGTGATTGGTTAGTTTGTAAATAAATAATAACAAAACAATTAAATAATAAAAAAGGAATGAGATAGAGAAACTCATGGAGGGGGTTAAGGCCCATTTTGGAGGTGAGAGTGGCAATTTTCAAGGCCCAATAGTGCAAGCCTGCGCTGACTTTTCTGGATCCCATGCACGCCCATTGACTTGAGAGTATGTTGCACGCTCCATCTGGACCACCAGATCTGGCCTGGGGCAATCTAGCAAGCATCTGAATGATGGACCATGGTATGCTATGCGTTTGAATTCACACCCAATAACCTGTTGAAAAATAATACAAAGTAATATGGTGTACCTGGGATTCGAACCCAGGTCCTGTGAGTCATTGGCCAACGTCTCCTCCACTCAGCCAACGTGTTTTGTTTGTTAGTGGAATGAACAATAATTATTATATGGAAAAACAATTAATATGACAGAAACTATAAAAACACCCGCCAGATTTGAATCAACGAATGGGAGGGGGACGCGTCATCGTCTTCCTCGTTCACCCTGGTTATTTACCTGGGGATTTATATTTGCAGCTAAATCCGTAGGTCTGTCCTAAAACTAGTTCTAGGCCATGGAAATTGATTCCAAGACCAGGGTCATGTTCGTCTTCCTTTCCTGATTACATCTATGTCCATGAATTGCACTGATTTTTCCTGAAAATAAAAACGCCCAAAAACAAAAACCAAGAACCCTAGATTCGGGTATGGCACTACAGGTCATATAAACACAATTGGTTAATCCATAAAGCTTGAAAATTAAATAAGCATCATGAATATACCAAAGATTTGTTCAAAAGATGCAAAAATATGGAGTTGCGATTTCAAGTGCAGAGCGGTTTTGTGAGAGACTTACAGCGCGATTGAGAGGGTATGAGAGTGTGCTTTTGATTGCTTCTGACTCAGTGGAGGTCCAGCAATTGATTCACGTTGAGTTTTGGTGTTGAAACTGCCTCTAAGCACGATTTCAGATTCACACTTTTTTCAAGTTTTCTCCAGTTTGGTTTTGATGGTTCTGCCGCTTCTCACTTCTAATTCGTGTGCCTCTGCATTGTATATGTATGCAACATTGGATTAGGTCAAGTTTTGGGTCTTGAATCTTTGTAAATCAATGCTTGGAGATATGATTTGATTCACCATTGATAACCTTCTAATTTGGTCCAAAATCCAATATTTTTGTACATGAAAAGCTTGATACAGATTTGATCATGATCATGATGATAATTAAGACCTATAACAATCAAAAAGATCCTAAGTAATCAATATTTGGATTTTATTTGATTTAAATTGATTTAAAATGAATTAATTCAATAAAAAATCAAATAAAATAGAAAAATTAATAAATGGACACAAGTCTGAAGCTAGGACACGTGTGTAGTGTGAAAAGATCAAATCAAGTGAAAAAGAATGGGCCCATTTGACAAAATTTGAAGTTTTGGGGATAGTTGACTTTTGGCAATTTTGCAAAAATACCCAACTTCAACAATGAATAACTTCTTCAATTTTGAACTTCTGGAAGTGTTATTGGGCTTTTTAGAAAGCTTGAGATGTCCTCTAACCAACCCTTTTGGTATCATCTCATTTTGATATTCCATGCTCAAGTTATAAGCTTTGGCAAAAAAGGTGTTTTTGTTGACTTTCAAAAATGACCTATAATGTCCAAATTTATAACTTCTTGTGAGTGCATTTTATGATCTTGGGGTATGAAGATGGATTGTAGGAAATTTCATCCTCTTCAAAATGAGATTTGGATGGGTCATTTCTCATAAAGTATGAGAATGTTATGCTTGGTCAAAGTTGTGTTGACTTTTCCTGCAAAACCCTAATTTAGCAACTTTTGAGTCTTGATTAATTTTGAGCAATCCTTGATGAATCATGATCAACCCTTGATCAAATGATGAAATATCCTTAAAAATTATAATGTTGGCAAAAAATATTGAAGTTTGACTGTATTTGGGTCACAGTTGACTTTTGCCCTAGCACAGTCGATTTTTGGACCTTTTGAGCAATTGACTGAGCAAACTTCCTCTGCAAGGCTTGAAATTTGACATGGATGACCTTGAGAACATATTAAGACATTGGGGAGAACTTGAGGTCATTTGTATGCAAGGACCTTGATGCAACACAAAACCCTAATTTGAGGTTGACTGCCTTAGGAGATGATTTGACTGTCCAACTCTTGAGCAATCTTGAGCCATTTGGAGATTATTCTTGCAATGTCTTGAGAAATATGAGAGGTAAAATTTTGGGGTACAACAGGTTTGGGAAAAGATGATGAAGTATGTGAAAGTTATGCATGGTCAAAGTTTAGTTGACTTCTCCCAAGGAAACCCTAATTTGGCAGCTTTTGACTTTTGATGATTTGAGGACTTTTCTTGAGGAATCATGATAAACCCTTGATCAAATTATGGATATCATTTCAAAAGGTTGATGTTGACCAAAAATCTTGAGGTTTGACTGAATGTTGACCATAATTGACTTTTTACCCAATACAGTTGATTTTCAATCATTTGAGCCATTGGTTGAGAAAACTTATAATGCATGGCTTGAAACTTGGTATGAGCATGCTTGAATACATATGATGACCCATGAAAACCACTTGAGGCCTTGGAAACCCATTCTTCCTTGAGAAATACCAAACCTTATTTATGGACCTGTTGTACCCAAAAGTTTTCCCTCTCACTTATCAAATATTTTCTCACAAAGATCTCTCTTGGTTCAAGACTGCACTAGGGTTGATCAACTCAAGACACCTCCTTAAGCACTGATGACTAAAATTAGGGTTTGAGATTTCACAAGGATAATTGAACTTTCAATGCATCATATGACTTTCATGGATCATTATGGACACCCAAGATTACTCATGTCAAGTTTCAAGCCTTAGATCACATTTTTGCTCAATCAATCGAGTAATTGACCTAAAAATCAGTTGTATTGGGGGAAAAGTCAACTCTGGCCAATTTACAATCAAAATTCATATTTTTTTTATCCAAATCAACATTTTAAACTCATATGTATAATTTGATCAAGTTTGGACCATAATTCTTCAAGAAATTTGATCAAATCATCAAAAGGGCAAAATGGCCAAAATTAGGGTTTTGACTGAGAAAGGGCAATTTCTGATTTTTGACCTAGCAAATGGTTAATTGGTTTGAGGCATGATCTCAAGAGTTCAATTGAATCATTTTTACCTAATGGCATGACCCAAAACATTGCTCAATATCAATTGGATTGATAGTGAATTATCAATCAACTGATCAAAAGTCAATTGTACACTGAAAAGTCAAACTTTGACTTTTTGGTCAAAATCAAATGTCAAAGATCACAATTCATCAAAACATGTCAAAATACGAAAATTATTCATCAAGAAATCAAAAAGTCAAGATTTCATTTTGAAAAGTCAAAGTTTTCAAACTTAGAAATCTTTCTAAGTGTTGAAAACTTCATGTTTTTTCACAACTTTGAGCAAATTTTTCACCATGATGCAAGATGATTCATAAGAAACTTTCAACATGAAAGTTGTAGATCTCCATGAGATCTACAAAATTTCTTCACACAAATTCTTCTAAAATTGTTTGTAATAGCATAGTAATTTTAAATTCCTCAATTTATTGCTTTATATACAAATGCTAGTAATTAGGATTTTGTATGGCAAGACTAAAACAAATCAATAGAAAACCCTAATCAAAGACAAATCAACCATGAAAATCAATACGCTTGCACACAAGCACCCAAAGGGTAAATCCACTTGGTTGCCTTACAAAAATGGCCATATTATGCATGTGAGGTATCTTAGCAAAAACAAACAAAATACAAGATCATAGTCCCTCGATAACGCTATCATAGTTACCTTTCAAAAATGATCTTAGTCCCTAAAGAATATGCTAAGATATCTTGCAACATTGCTAATCATGGTTATATAATGACCCACGCCCGTCCCTTTTACATCCAAAGATAGGGTTACTTACCAAATCAATTGTAAGATAACAATGTCAAAGGAAAAAGGAAATGAACATGAAAGACTTTTAAGTAGGTAGAATGTTCCTATTTACTTGCTCCATTTCAAAACAAAAACATCTTTTCTATTTTCAAAACAAACACCTACACTTTCAAAACACCTTTCAAAACTTGAAAACATTGTCAAAGATCAACACCTTTGTATACATTCTTACGAACGAGAATCATTACAAAGTTTGCCTAAACAAAGGCCTCTTTACAAAATATTTTCAAAAACCACACAAAGCACATTTTCAAACAAAAGCAAGTGATCTAGCAAGTAACTAAGAGCCCATGGAAAACCATGGATGAAAAGGGTGCTAATACCTTCCCTTTTTATAATCTACCCCCCGAACTCAAGAAACAATCTCAAAGGTCTTTCCTGTGCTTTTTCACATTTCCTTTTGGATAAAAGAAAAGTCGGTGGCGACTCTTGCTAACTGCAACATTTGCAATCAAACACAAAACACCCAAGCCAGTTCTCCCACCGTATCACAAACTGGCGACTCTGCTGGGGAGGAATTTTAAAAGTGGGGTTACCTTAGGGTTAGATCAAATTTACTTGCTTTCATTGTTTGACTTATATGCTTTACACTATGGTTCATAGACCCTGTTGCGGAAGGATATGTTCCGTACATTATCCTGTATCCTGACATGCCCACCTCCCTTGAAGACTTACAAAGGGATTGGATATAGCTTAAGGGGGAGTGAGACACTTTCGAGGCCCAATTCTACGCCAGCGAGAAGAAGGTTTTGGAACTCACTAGACAACTTCATGAGGAGTGGAGCCTGAACGCCTACATCGCACCAAAGAGGATGCGTACCACTTTTTTATCTTAGAGTTGTTGTATTTCTTTGTAAGACCAAAAGAGGCATGATGTACTCAAGCTTTGATTTATTAATATAACGTGTGTTCCTTTTTGGTCTAAAGCAAATTTAAATCTCTAATTTCCTTGAAATCATTGCATATGCATTTACCATTCATCATAACATAAGCAGGTTTCTTACAACGGGTCTCCTCATCTTTCTACTGTTTAGTCCAGTAAGATGGATCTCGAGCAGACAGCAAAAGACTTCCAGGCGCAGAATGCTCAGTTTTAACAGATTTTATTAACTCTAGCCAAAGGACAAGAAGATTTGAAAACCTTGCTGGTCGAAGAAAAGAAGAAGAAAGCAAAGAAAGTAACCAGAGTTCTGAAAATGGAAGAAGGTTCCAAGGACAAGCCAAACGGACCCTAGACTTTGCAACGTCATCTGGTGAAAAGGATAATCAAGAATTGAAGGGAAGGAAGCAGATGTCCAACCAGAATCTAAAGAGGAAGAAGAAGAAGATTACTCTAAATATAAATATTCCCCAGCCAATGACAAATACAAACATCTGGAAGAACGACTAAGTGCAACGGAGATTCAGAAATTGCCTGGGTTGAACTTTGAAGAGCTGGGTTTAGTGTCTGGGATTGTTATTCCACCAAAATTCAAGGCACCAATATTTGCTAAGTATGACGGAGTTTCGTGTCCCAAAATGCATCTCTGATCTTATGTGAGGAAAATACAGCCTCACACTGCTGACAGAGATTTGTGGGTACACTTATTTCAAGACAGTTTATGCGGGACTCAGCTAGATTGATTCTATCAACTGGAAAGGGCCAATATCCATAATTGCGAAGACCTTGCCGCTGCTTTCTATAAACAGTATCAATACAACGCAAATCTTGCTCCCACCCGTACTTAACTCCAGAGTATGGCTATGGTTTCAAGTGAAGGTGTCAAAGACTACACACAGAAATGGAGGGACTTAGCAGGAAGAGTCCAACCTCCCCTTTCTGAAAGAGAACTAGTAGACATGTTTTTGGGTACCCTGTCTGGTCCTTTCTTCAATCATCTAATTGGAAGCTCCTCAGCAGGCTTCACTGAATTAATCTTGACCGGAGAAAGAGTGGAAGCTGGGATTAAGAGTGGGAAGATTCAAAAAGACGCATCCTTTGCTGCTGTAAGAAAACCATTTATTGGGAAGAAAGAAGTTGGTGTTGTGTATCCTCAAAGGAATCAAGAAAGAACTGAGCATCGTCCAATGGTAGGGGCTGTCATGATCCCTAAGCCTGCTCCTAATCAATAAAGGAACGATCGGCCTAGAACAGAAAGACCAGTAAGACAATTTACCCGGATTAATATAACACTATCTCAAGTACTTCCACATTTGTTGAGATCTAATCTGGTAACTTTGAAAGAAGCTCCAAAGAATCCTAACATAACCTCTCCTCACTACCATCCTAATGCTCGATGTGCTTACCATTCAGAAAGCCCAGGCCATGATACCAACAATTGTTGGGCTTTGGAAAACAAGGTGCAAGACCTTCTTGAAGTAAAAGAAATTGAGTTTGATGCTCCTGAGATCCCAAATGTTATCACTGTTCCTATGCCCAAGCATGGCTGTGGTGTTAACGCTGTAGAAGATGATATGTTTGTTACTGTTGTTGATGAACTTGTTACTCCTCTTCTGACCATCAAGAGGAACCTATTGAAGGCCAGTTTATTTTCGGGCTGTGACGAAAGCTTCCACATCAATTTATCCCTACCAACTGGCTGTCCTTTATTGAAAGAAGGTGTTCAATGCCTAATGGATGACAAAGAGATTTTGTTTGAAAAGACTCTCGTTCCAACCATTTCCTACAATGATGTTTCAATAGTATCCATTTCCGCCAATTCTTCCAGGGTCTCCACCAAAAGACCCGTTAGGATTACATCAGTTCCCAAAGTAGCTCCATTGATAATTACTATGCCTGGACCAATCCTGTACTCATCAGATAAAACTGTCCCATGGAATTATGAGGGCGATGTCTACTATCACGACATCAAGCATGATTGGCCGGCTGTTGAAGACTCAATTTCTAAGAAGGCTGATCCCGACATCAGCAACATTGTGGGAACAAGCAAGATAACCCGAAGTGACAGAGTATTCTCCCCAGATATTGCTCCTCCAAAGATTTTTACCGGTCCTGTGATCATCCCTGTTTCTACTCCTGTTGACACTACTACTACAATCCCTGTAGTAATACCTGCTAATACTCCTACCACCGAGTCGACCGAGGCTCGGGGCAAAGGCATTCTGGTTGAGCCTTTCTTGATGAAGGCACAATCAGTATCTATCCCTGAGGCCTCCCAAAACGAGATGGAAGAAATTCTGAAAATTATAAAGAGAAGCGACTACAACGTAGTCGAATAGCTAGGACAGACTCCGTCAAAGATTTCCATGCTGGCTTTATTGTTGTGCTTCGAGGCTCATGAGAAGGCCTTGGTAAAATTTCTTAAAACTTCCCATGTACCACAAGAAACCTCTACTGATCAATTCCAAGAGTGTGTGGCCAGCTTGACCGCGGAAAATGGTTTAGGCTTTTCAGATGCTGACTTGACACCTAGAGGGTGGAAGAACAACGAGGCATTGCATGTCTCTATCGAATGCAGGGGTACAACTTTGGCCCATTTCTTGGTTGATATTGGTTCGTCTTTGAATGTGCTTCCTAATAAGGCTCTTGATAGACTTGACTATGAAGGTTTGACCTTAAAACCCAGCAACATAGTGGCAAGGGTCTTCGACGGTTCAAAGAGAATGGTGCATGGGGAGGTGGACATCCCCATAAAAGTTGGAACCAAAACCTTTGATTCAACTTTTTATGTGATGGAAATTCGCCCTTCATATTCCTGCTTATTGGGCTGACCATGGATTCACAACACTGGTGTCGTTACCTCTACATTACATTAAATGCTGAAATACCCGACCGAGGAGAAAATCATTACTGTCCATGGAGAAGAGGAATATATGGTCAGCCACTTGAACTCCTTCAGATACGTGGAATTGGATGGTGAATTCATTGAAACTCCATTTCAGCACTTCGAGGAAGTCCCACAAACCGTGGCATTAACCAAGGTTGTTCCTCAAGTCCCAAAGATTACAAGACATCCGCTAAAGATGTCTTCTTTGAAAGATACCAAGGCAGTGATCGAAGAAGGTGGGTGTACTATTTGGGGTCAACTCCCAGATATCCCATACAAATTTGAAAAATTTAGTTTGGGTTTCACTTTAGGAGCCCAAAAAGTTGTACGCCATGCTCGTGCCGAGGGACCTCCCTTGAAGATCAACAACCACGAAATCAACACAGTGGAGGATGATGAGGATAGCTACGACCTGGAGAAATGGATTTTCCCGACTGTCAATGGAGGACTCAACAACTAGGAAGCTAAAGATTTTGTCCCAACTACTTTTATGCAACAGTAATTGTCTTTAAATTTTGCCGAACCTGTAATAATTAAACAATTCAGACTTTTAAAACCTTGTGTCTTACCCGAGGCACAATGGTCCATTTGTAAGGGTTGTTACCTCATTTTCATATGTCATCAATGAATCATGGAAGTTTTTTGCATACAAAATTTGTGCTCTTTGTATTTATTTTTACATTTTCATTGCTTTCAAAGATAGTTATACTCTTATACACACTCACATTCAAAATACAGATCTGCATCCATTCAGGATCCCATGGGTAACGATTCTGCTATGGCTTTCTGTGACTTTGAAAATCTAATCCACCAAGCCGAAGACGAAGGTGAGGAAGATTGTGAAGTTCCAGGGGAACTTTCCAGGTTACTACAACCAAATGAGAGGACCATATAGCTCCACGAAGAACCAGTTGACACAATTAACCTAGGTACCGAAGAGGACAAGAAAGAGGTCAAGATGGATGCCAATCTGGAACCCAATGTCAAGAAGCGTCTGACTCAATTGCTACATGATTATGTCGAGGTCTTTGCCTGGTCGTACAAAGACATGCCAGGATTGGATGCTGATATCATGGTCCATCATCTACCAACAAAAGAAGACTGCCCTCCGGTAAAGCAGAAAGTTTGTCGCATGTGACCAGACATGTCAGAGAAAATCAAAGTGGAAGTCATGAAACAATTCAACGCCGGATTCTTGGTCTTCACCTCCTATCCGCAATGGGTCGCCAATGTTGTTCCCGTACCTCAGAATGACGACAAAGTGCAAATGTGCATGGACTACAAAGATTTGAATAGGGCAAGCCCTAAGGATGATTTCCCACTTCCCCACATCGGTATTTTGGTTGACAATACAACACATCATAAGGTGTTTTCCTTCATGGATGGTTTCTCAGGTTAAAATCAAATTAAAATGGCGCCTGAGGACATGGAGAAAACAACCTTTGTCACACAATGGGGAACCTTCTGTTACAAGGTTATGTCATTCGGGTTGAAGAACGTTGGGGCAACCTATCAGCGTGCCATGGTAGCTCTATTTTACGACATGATACATCACGAAATAGAGGTCTATGTGGACGACATGATAGCCAAATCTCAAACTGAAGAGGAACATCTTTACCATTTATAGAAACTCTTTAAGAGACTAAAGAAATATAAGCTGAGGTTGAACCCGAATAAATGCACATTTGGGGTAACGTCCGGTAAACTCCTAGGCTTCGTCGGCAGCGATAAAGGTATCGAAGTAGACCCTTCCAAGGTGAAAGAAATACAAGAAATGCTTGCTCCTCGTACTTAGAAGGAAGTAAGAGGATTCTTCAGAAGGCTAAACTACATTGCCAGATTCATTTCTCACCTGACAGCTACTTGTGAACCAATCTTCAAATTACTGAAGAAAGAACAAGTAGTCAAATGGAATGATGAGTGCCAAACTGCCTTCGACAAGATCAAATAGTACCTGCAAGAGCCTCCTGTTTTGATGCCACCAGTTGAGGGAAGACCATTGATCATGTATCTAACTGTTTTGGAAAATTCAATGGGGTGTGTGCTGGGGCAGCATGACGAGTCTCGCCAAAAAGAGCATTTTATTTATTACCTGAGCAAAAAGTTTACCGAATGTGAAACAAGATATTCACTGCTCGAGAAAACTTGCTGCACTCTGGCATGGGTTGCTCGCCGGCTAAGACAATATATGCTGACCCATACTACTTTATTGATATCTAAGATGGATCCAATAAAATACATATTCGAGAAACCTGCCCTCTCTAGGAGAATAGCAAGATGGCAGATGATCCTGACAGAATATGACATTCAGTATACTACCCAAAAAGCAATAAAGGGAAGTATACTAGCCGATCACCTTTCTCATCAAGCTGTGGATGACTACCAGTCCATGAAGTTCGAATTCCCAGATGAAGACATTATGATGGTAAACAACTTTGAAGAACTCGGACCATATGACGGACCTGAACAAGGATCCCGATGGACCCTGGTTTTTGATGGGGCTTCCAACACACTCGGTAATGGTATAGGTGTTGTACTCATATCCCCTGAAGGATGTCACACTCCCTTTACTGCAAGAATCTGCTTCAACTGTACAAATAACATGGAAGAATACAAAGCGTGTATTTTTGGCCTCAAAGCTTCCATAGATTTGGGGATCAAGTCCTAAAGTGTATTCGGAGATTCAGCCTTGGTTATCAGTCAGATCAAAGGAGAATAGGACACTAATCACCCTAACCTTATCCCTTACAAAGAACATGTGTTGACATTAATCCCACATTTCGAGAAGATTACCTTCGAGCATTTCCCGCGAGAATAAAATCAACTAGCGGATGCGCTAGCCACAATGTCATCCATGTTTAAACTTAAATAGGATAACGAGGCTCTCTAGATCACCATTGAACGAATGGATGAACCAGCTCACTGTCACGAGATCAATACTGAAGAAGTAATGGACCAGTCTTGGTTCCATGAAGTCAAGAGGTATCTCGAGGCTCAAGAGTATCCGGAAGGAGCTTCAGTCAATGATAAGAAGTTCTTAAGTAGATTCTCTGCTAAGTCTTTCCTTAGTAATGACATTCTCTACAAGCGCAACCATGACTCTGTTTTTCTCCGTTGCATAGACAAGGTTGAGGCAGAAAAGATCATGGTTGATCTACATTGTGATACGGTGGAAGAACTGACTTGAGGGTTTTGCATTTTATTGCAAATGTTGCGGTTATCAAGAGTCGCCACCGACTTTTCTTTTATCCAAAAGGAAAGATGAAAAAGCACAGGAAAGACCTTTGAGATTGTTTCTTGAGTTCGGGGGGTAGATTATGGAAAGGGAAGGTATTAACACCCTTTTCATTCATTGTTTTCCATGGGATCTTAGTTACTTGCTAGATCACTTGCTTTTGTTTGAAATTGTGCTTTGTGTGGTTTTGAGAGTATTTTGTAAAAGAGGCCATTGTTTAGGAAATCTTTGTAACGATTCTCGTTCGTAAGAACGTATAAGATGTTGATCTTTTTGAAAATGTTTTCAATGTTTGTAAGATGTTTGGAAATGTGTAGGTGCTTGTTTTGAAAATAGAAAGGATATTTGTTTTGAAATGGAGAAAGTAACTAAAAGTAATCTACCTACTCAAATGTCTTTCTTGTTCATTTTATTTTCCTTTGACATTGTTGTGTTACCATTGATTCGGTAAGCAACCCTATCTTTGGATGTAAATGGGACGGGTGCGTGTCATCGTATAACCATGATTAGCAATGTTGCAAGGCATCTTAGAATTTTTGAGGGACTAAGATCATTTTTGTAAGGCAACTTTGAATAGCGTTATCGAGGGTCTATGATCTCGTATTTGTTTGTTTTTTCTAAGACGCCTTACATGCGTAATATGGTCATTTTGTATAAGGCAAATAAGTGGAGTAACCCTGAGGGTGTTTTGTGTGCAAGTGTGTCATTTTCATGCTTGATTTTGTCTTGAATTAGGGTTTTCTATTTGATTTGTTTTATCTTGCCATACAAACCCTAATTACTAGCATGTTATGTAAAAGCGATAAATTGCGAAATTTAAAGTTACTACGCTATTACAACACTTATGGGAGGGGGTATACAATTTATGAATGGGGATTGCAATAATATAAACCTAATTAATCTATTACAACCAAATTGAATATGTACAAATATTGGAATAAATAATATACAAGATGAGTTAAATATGCAAAGATGTGTAAATGCAAATAAGATTTTTGTTTGGTTTTTTTATATGGAAAAGCTTTAACCTAAAACCTAATTAGAAAATAAGTAAATCAAGATTAACTTAAATTAATTAAGGAAAGAAATTAATTAAGAAAAGGTTTTTTGAATAAACCCTAATTCTATTTGATTAAAAGAAAATAAATTTCTTTAAGAAAAAGTTTTTTTTTGTCTTGAAAATAATATATGGCATTATGAGATTTTTTTTTCTTTTTTATATTAAAATAATATATTTAATGGGTGTAAAGAAAAAAATAAATATTAAACTAATTCTAAATTAATTTACAAGTTTATTTTTTTTTTAAAAAAGGATAACATATAACTAAATGAAAATATTTCTTGTGAGAAAAATAAAATAAAATAAGCTAAAATATAAATCTATCATTTTTATATTTTTTTATGATTTTTAATATTAAGAAAAATATATTTAATAAAATAAAATGAAAGTAAAATAAATAAATAAAATTATGTTGGGCCAGGGGTGTCATAAGCAAACAGGATGTGAATGTTAGAAAAAAATCACAAAGCCCAAGAATTAGAAGCCCAGCGCTGCAAAGGTACAAAAAAAATGGAAAAATATGAGAAAATTGCAAAAGGCAGCGCGCTGAGGCTCGAACCCATGGCCTCTAGCATTTGTGTGTGCTGCCTTACCACTGGGGTGGCTGTACATCCGTTTATATAAACAAAATCATAAATATATATTAGAAAACGCCTCCTGAAGGCAACTTCATCTTCAACCTTGAGTCATGGCTGGATCACCTGTATCTTCCTTATTTCTCCATAAAAATGGAAAGTTCAAACATGAAAGTTATAGTGTTTCTTTCCACGAGTTCAACCATATAATTTATGTAAACTAAAAGTCAAAGATAAGATCTAATTTACTGGCCCTAAATTGAAATCTAATTTTTACAGAAATTTCCAATCCAAAATTCTCTATACACAGTTAATATAAATGAAAACTATGAACATGGTTAGCTTTAGAGCAAGGATATCTACATTTTGCTTTCACAAATCAGGACCAAAGGATGCTTGTATGAAGAGATAGAAGTTTGAGTTTTTACCTCTTGCAGCTGAGATCGTGAATGGAGTTTGAGCAAGTTTTGAGAAGGGCTGAGGATCTGTTTAGCTTGCCTGGACCTCCCTGAGTGTATTCCAATCCTTACTTTATCCTGGAAGTCTCTCAATCTCTCTACTTAAGTCAACCTGCAAGCTTGATATTTGAAAATGGTGGATAGTGGAGGAGGAGTTACAGTGAGGGAACAGGGGTCTGTATCACTTAGATATCATTTATATTAAGTGTTTGGGTGGTTAAAACTCAATACGCACGAGTGGATTTGGAGATGGCTACGTAAGGTTCAAGACTGTCAAGTTATGGCAGATTTTCAGTTGCAAAGTGTTTGGGAGTGTTTTAGAGTCTTAGCCTTCTTGTGTCAATTTGAAAATAATGTGTTTACTTATAAGCAAAAGGTCTTAAGTCTTGTAATAACTCAGATTTCAAAAACTCACACGTTTGCTTGGTTTCTTGTTTGTGAAGCAAAGCTAGTAAACATGGTTCCAAGGTGTAGTACCAAGCTTGTAGGGGGGCTGAGTCCTTTTAACATGCTTGTTCTGATTGAGTGGAGTGTGTTTATGCAGAAAAAACAAGTGCAAGGCTCAATGCAAGCTGACTTTGCATAAAGCTTGCTTTTCCAAAATAGCAATGTTGCCTTTCTCCCAAAAATGGAATTAATCTTGTATAATGCATTCAATGCTTGGCTTAAAGCTTCGAACAACTGTGAAAACATTTAATTATGGAGTGAGAAACAAGTTTGAGGCCTGCAAAGTAGGATTTGTTCAGCATGCTTGAGGATTTGAATTTTTGTTCTTCACAAAATGGCTTGAAATCCAAGTGACAAATCACTAACTTCATCTCTTCGATTCTCCCTACTCAAAAATGATCTCAAGGGGTTCTTGGACATTTTGGAAAGCTTGAAATGTGCTCTACAACTCATATTTGAATTTATTTTGAAAATTCCTCTTGGAACCATGTGAAAAATTGCCATGAAGTTTGGTCAAAAATCTGCCTAACTAGGGCAAAATTTCACTAAGTTATTTTTAGTTCATGAGCGTGTATTCACAAAATCATATCTTGAGATCCAATCATTTTTAGGAGAAATTGTATGATTAAAATTTGTATGTTTCATGGAGATCTACAAATTTCATGTTGGAAGTTTCCTTTAAATCATCTTGCATCATGGTGAAAATTTGGCTCAAAATTGAGAAAAAATAAGAAATTTTCTATACTTAAAAAAATTTCTAAGTTAAGAAATTTCAACTTTTCAAAACAAAATCTTGAATCCTTGATTTCTTGTTGAACAAGTTTCACATTTTGAAATGTTTTGATGAATTATGATCTTTGGCACTTGATTTTAACCGAAAAGTCAAAGTTTGACTTTTCAATGTACAATTGACTTTGGATCAGTTGACTAAAAAATTCATCTGTCAATCCAATTGATTTGTAACGTTTTGAATTATGTTATTAGTTCAAAATGATTCAATTGAACTCTTGAAATAATGCTTCAAACCAATTGATCATTTTCTAGGTCAAAAATCAGAAATTACCCCTTCCTAGTCAAAACCGTAATTTTGACCATTTTGCCCTTTTGATGATTTGATCAAATTTCTTGAGGAATTGTGGTCCAAACTTGATCAAATGATACATATGAGTCTAAGATGTTTATATGGATAAAAAATTATGAAGTTTGAATGTAAATTGGCCATGGTTGACTTTTTCCCTAATATAGTTGATTTTTAGGTCAACTGATCAATTGACTGATCAAAAGTGTGATTCAAGACTTGAAACTTGACATGAGTAATATTAGGGGTCCATAATGATTCTTGAAAGTCATATGAAGCATTGATAGTCCAAAACAATCCATGTGCAAACTCAAACCCTAATTTTGGTCATCAGTGCATGAGGAGGTGTCTTGGGTTGGTCAAACCCTAACCCAGTCTTGAGTCAAAGAGATCTTGTGAGAAAAATCTTGATAAGTGAGAGGGAAAATTTTAGGGTACAACATACATAAAGGCACTTTTGGCACCCATTACAGTGGGCATACGATGGCAAAGAAGATCCTACGGGAAGGTTATTACTGGTCTACCATGGAAGCAGATTGTTATCAGCACTCTCGAACTTGTCATAAGTGTCAGATCTATGCTGACAAAGTGCATGTACCTCCAGTTACTCTGAATGTCCTGACTGATCCCTGGACATTCGCGATGTGAGGCATTGATATGATTGGATAAATCAAGCCCACAGCCTCTAATGGACATCGCTTCATCTTGGTGGCCATTGACTATTTCACAAAGTGTGTTGAGGCAGCTTCTTTCGCTTCCGTCACCAAAAATTTCGTTGCGCGGTTCATCAAATAGAATCTCATTTTTCCGTATGATATCCCAGAGAGAATCATCACTAACAATGGTACAAATCTCAACAATACTATGATCACCGTACTATGCGCGTAATTCAAGATCCAGCACCATAATTCCTCTACTTACCGGGCAAAGACTGGCATGAGATGCTATCATTCGCTCTCCACGGATACCGTACCACGCACGCACATCAACCGGGTAAACACCTTACTCTCTAGTATACGGCATGGAGGTTATCTTGCCTATTGAGGTCCAGATCCCTTCTCTGAGAATCATGAAGGATGCAGGGTTGAATGAAGATGATTGGATCCAAACTCGACTTTATCAACTGAACTTGATTGACGAGAAAAGGCTTACTGCTATCTGTCGTGGTCAAATGTATCAAAAACATATAATCAAACATTTAACAAGAAGGTCAGACGTCAGGTATATCGAGTTGGTAACTTGGTAATCAAGCGTATCATATTGCCACAAGGTGATCCCAGAGGCAAATGGACTCCTACATGTGAAGGACCATTTGTAATAAAAAGCATATTCTCTGGTGGAGCAATGATCTTAACCACTATGGATGGCGACGACCTTCCACATCCTGTAAACGCGGACATAGTCAAAAGATACTACGCATGAATAAAGACCCACTAGGCCGACTGGCCTAGGAAAAAATTAGGGCATCCCGGCAAACCAAAAAGGTTCGGGCAAAAATCAGGGATAAAATAAAAAATATATATACACCCGGCAAGCTGAAAACCCTTAAGGGCGGCTTGGGCAAAAAAGGGTATCCCGATGGACTGAAAACCCGAAAGGGAGGTCCAGGAAAAAGTTAGGGAATTAA
Source organism: Vicia faba (assembly GCA_948472305.1). Lineage (NCBI taxonomy): Eukaryota > Viridiplantae > Streptophyta > Magnoliopsida > Fabales > Fabaceae > Vicia > Vicia faba. Next base: position 1,394,730,531 of record OX451736.1, on the reverse strand, counting down.
AGCGTATGACTATGTCCTGTTGGATCACCTTACAGATAACCTTTGGCTTCGACTGACAAACTCAACGGGTCTAATCAATTCAATCAACTTCAGACAAGGCAGCAAGTGGACAAGACGCTCAGAGACACAAAGGCTATAGCAGAATGGGAACCCCATGGGATTATTGCACATAGCTATCTTTTCTTTGTATCAAATTTTCATTTTTGACGACGAATTTCTCTTACTAGAATGTTTGTCTCATTGTACAAAAATACTTGTTCAAGTTAATACAAAGATACCCCTTTGAAAATGCAAAACTATATGTTTTTTCTTTATTCCTGTGTTTTGTTTACAAAAACGTCCAATGATTTATTTTTGAACATATGCATTTGAACGTAACTACTGTTTACAAATGAACAAAAAGGAACAAAAATAGATAGACAATCGCTAATGGATTTAAGAAATAGGATAATATCTTTAGAGTATTCCATAAAATCCCCCATAGTGTGCGGCTTAATCCCCAGCGGAACAAAACTTCCAGTTATCACTCCCCGGTAGAAGTTGCCAAATTTCTCAGGATTCCCCAACAGGATTTCACAAGCAATACACGGCGTTTCCCTTACAACAAGGTTTATTTCTCTACCAAATAGAAGCTCATCAACTCTTAAGCACTTCAAAGCATGAAGACTTACACTCCACGTCCCCAACAGCAGTCAGGGATTTATTTTCCCTAATCCAACAGTATTACAACATCATAGCTTACATGCCCATACATCGCATCCATACGTCATGACATTAACAACACGAACGCATACAACATAATCTATTTCATTTTATTGAGAACATCATTATACAATGCATTTCATACATCATGGCGTTGCATACAACTAATCTTTCATCTCTTCAGGAAAGATCAGTCAGCCGATGGCTATCATCAATAATTTAAAAAAAGGTCAAAGATTGATACTTGAAACAAGTCGGGACAATTATCTACACAACCAGATACAATTCAAATACGCTCCAGACACGGATGCCATCCTGATACTCATTCAGATTCAACTTTCAGATACGCTCCAGACACGGACGACATCCTGATACTCATTCAGATTCAGCTTTCAAATACAGTTCAGATACGCTCCAGACACGGATGCCATTCCGATACTCATTCAGATTCAGCTTTCAGATACACGGACGCCATTCTGATACTCATTCAGATTCAGCTTTTAGATACAGTTTAGATACGCTCCAGACACAGATGCCATTCTGATACTCATTCAGATTTAACTTTCAGATACAATTCAGATACGCTCCAAACACGGACGCCATTCTGATGCTCATTCAGATTCAGCTTTCAGATACAGTTCAGATATGATCCAGATTCGGATGTTATTCTGTTACTCATTCAAATTCAACTTTCAGAAACGAGTCAAATACAATCCATTTATGGATATTATTCTGGTACTCAACCCCACACATCCAGTACTTCAGTATAAATTAAACAAAGATTTATTCTGACATTTCTTCCCTTCCCATCAACAATCATTTTTGGATGGTATCTGTAAGCCCATCTCTAACAACTTTCCATCATCTCTCCAAATGGCATCTTTTAAGCCCATTCCATACACCATCAACCATCACGTCCTCGAGTGCAAATTTCTAGGCACTCTAGTGTCCAATCATCTTCCACCTTCAAGTCACGAATGGCAAATCCGCCAATCTAACTCTTTAGGTTTAAGAAGATTGAACAGGGGCAGCTGTTGTACCCCAAAATTTTCCTTCTCACTTATCAAATATTTTCTCACAAAGATCTCTCTTGGTTCAAGACTGCACTAGGGTTGATCAAGTCAAGACACCTCCTTAAGCACTGATGACTAAAATTAGGGTTTGATATTGCACAAGGATAATTGAAATTTAAATTTCTCATATGACTTGCATGGATCATTATGGACCCCCAATATTACTCATGTAAAGTTTTAAGCCTTGGATCACATTTTTGCTTAGTCAATCGAGCAGTTGACCTAAAAATCAGTTGTATTGGGGAAAAAGTCAATTGTGGCCAATTTAAAGTCAAACATCATAATTTTTGATCCACATCAACATTATAAACTCATATGTATCATTTGATCAAGTTTGGACCATAATTCTTCAAGAAATTTGATCAAATCATCAAAAGGGAAAAATGGCCAAAATTAGGGTTTTGACAAAGAAAGGGCAATTTCTGATTTTTGACCTAGCAAATGATTAATTGGTTTGAGTCATGATATTAAGAGTTCAATTGCATCATTTTTACCTAATGTCATGACCCAAATCATTTCTCAAGATCAATTGGATTGTAGTGAATTTTCAGTCAACTAATCAAAGGTCAATTATACACTGAAAAGTCAAACTTTGACTTTTTGGTCAAAATTAAATGTCAAAGATCACAATTCATAAAAACATGTAAAAATATGAAACTTATTCATCAAGAAATCAAAAAAGCAAGATTTCATTTTGAAAAGTCAAAGTTTTCAAACTTAGAAATCTTTCTAAGTGTTGAAAACTTCATGTTTTTTCACAACTTTGAGCAAATTTTTCACCATGATGCAAGATGATTCATAAGAAACTTTCAACATGAAAGTTGTAGATCTCCATGAGATCTACAAAATTTCTTCACACAAATTCTTCTAAAATTGCTTGTATCTCAAGTTATTAATTCATGAAGTCATAGTCTTAAAACTAAACACTTAGTGAAATTTTGCCCTAGTTTAGGCAGGATTTTGACCTAACTTCATGGCACTTTTTCATATAGTTCCAAGGGGAATTTTCAAAAGTGATTCAAAGAGGGGTTTTAGAGAGCATTACAAGCTTTCTAAAATGTCCAAGAACTCCTTGAGATCATTCTTGAGCAGGGAGAATCGAAGAGAGGAAATTAGGGTTTTCAAACTTGAATTACAAGTCATTTTTGATGAACACATGAACCAAATCCATGCTAGGCTGCATAATATTTGCTTTTTGAAGGCCTCAAAATTTTTTGTCACTCCATAATCAAATTTTTACACATTTGTTAGAGCTTTGATCCAAGCAATTGAGCTATTATCAAAGTTGCATTTCCATTAATGGCACAAAGTTAACATTGTCATTCTTGTAAAGCAAGCTTTTTGCATAAAGTCCATTCTTGAGCCTCTCACTTGTTCCCTCTGATCACACTCCATCCAAAAAGTCAGAAGCAAGTATGTTTAAAGCATAACCACTCTATCTTAGCAAGTACACAAGGCTTTGAAACTTGAATTTCTCAAAAATCACATGTTATGCATAAACTTGTGATTTTGAATTCTGATCAACAACAAGTCTCCAAACTTGTTGCTTATAAATAGTCACTATTTGTGAGCTAGGACATGAGCTCAAGCACCCTGAAACACTCCCAAACTCCCTCTAGCTAGAAATTGCATAAAAAACTCCATTGATACACAGTTCTGACCTTAAACTTGTATCTCTCATTTCTCTTGTGCGTTTTCCCTCAAATTCATTCCTAAAGCTTCCTTACATCAAATAAAAACCATCCCTGACCCTGTTTCATAACTGTAACTCCATTTTCATCAACCTCCATAACCAAAAATAGAACTCTGCAAGTTGCCTTCTCCAGACCATTTCAGCCACCCATTGCTCAAGCTAATCATTGCATTAGCTCCCTGGGAACTTGAGGAAGCTAACCTGATCATTGCAACACCTTGAATCAAGCCCATTTGCATTTAACGATTTCCAGTTTTGAGGTATTTTTCTTGAACTTCTATCTTCATATTTAGGCATTGTTAGGCTTGCATTTGTGAAGATAAAATGTAGACATCATTGCCCTGAAACTATACATGTCCATAGATTTCATTTATTTTGATTGAGCTAGGAGAATTTTGAGTTTGAACTTTCTAAAATATTTAGGTTAGAATTTGGTACTTTTAGAAATTATCATTCATCTTTGATTTATAGATTATGATATTTATATGGTTAGATTCGTGTAGAAAAATGAAGCAACTTTCATGTTTGCATCTTTCATTTTTGTTGAGAAATGAGCAAGTTACATGATCCATGGCTGGAGGTTGAAGATGAAGTTGAATTCAGGGCATAACTTATGTTGTATATTTATTGTGGTGCCAATGTTAACGAATGTATAGCCACCCCAGTGGTAAAGCGCGCGCCTGTTAACCTCTGGGACCTAGGTTCGAGCCCCAGTGGTACCCTTTTGCTATTTTTTACATTTTTCTTCCATTTTTTTTTACAAAGGCGCCTGGGCTTCCAACAATTGGGTCTTGCTTTTTTTTCTTTTACTAACCCCTGTTGTTACTTCCATACACCTGGCCCAAATTTCTTTTTTTTTTTAAATTTATTTTCTTTTCTTGTTTTCTTTTTTATATTATTATTATTATTATTATTATTATTATTATTATTATTATTATTATTATTAATAAAAATCCAAAAAATATTTATTCTATTATTTTTACACTCATTTATTTATTTTATTTGTTTTAATAAAATTAAAAGAACAAAAACATTTTCTTAATAAATTAATTTCTTTTTTAATAATTAATATTTAGGCTTAGGTTTAATTATTATATTATTTTGTTTTCTTGATTAATTTAGAACTTAGGTTTATTTTAGTTAATTAATTTTTTTGCTAACTCTAATTAAAAACCTTTTCATAGAAAAACCCTAAAAATCTTTTTAATTTAATTTCTTTTCTCAATTAGTTTAAGTTAATTTTATTTTAATTTTAACTAATCCTTTTTCTTAATTAGGTTTAGGTTAAACCATTTTCATGAAAACCAAACAAAAATCATTTCTTTTTTCCATTTATATTCTTGTATTTATACACTATTATTTATTCAATTATTTATACATATTCAATATGGTTGTAATAGATAATTAGGTTTAATTTTCTTGCAAAATTCCCATTTGTAAATCTGTATACCCCTCCTCTAAATGATGTAATAGCGTAGTAATTTTAAATTCCGCAATTTATCGCTTTATATACAAATGCTAGTAACTAGGATTTTATATGGAAAGACTAAAACCAATAGATAGAAAATCCTAATCAAAGACAAATCAAGCATGAAAATCAATGCACTTGCACACAAGCACCACAAGGGTAAATCCACTTGATTGCCTTACAAAAATGGCCATATTATGCATGTGAGGTATCTTAGCAAAAACAAACAAAATACAAGATCATAGTCCCTCGATGACGCTATCATAGTTTCCTTTCAAAAATGATCTTAGTCCCTAAAGAATATGCAAAGATATCTTGCAGCATTGCTAATCATGGTTATATGATGACCCGCGCCCATCCCTTTTACATCCAAAGATATGGTTACTTACCAAATCAATGGTAAGATAACAATGTCAAAGGAAAAAGGAAATGAACATGAAAGACTTTTGAGTAGGTAGAATGCTCCTAGTTACTTGCTCCATTTCAAAACAAAAACATCCTTGCTATTTTCAAAACAAACACATACACTTTAAAAACACCTTTCAAAACTTGAAAACATTGTCAAAGATCAAAACCTTTGTATACATTCTTACGAACAAGAATCATTACAAAGATTTTCTAAACAAAGGCCTCTTTACAAAATATTTTCAAAAACCATACAAAGCATATTTTCAAACAAAAGACAGTGATCTAGCAAGTAACTAAGAGCCCATGGAAAACCATGGATGAAAAGGATGCTAATACCTTCCCTTTTCATAATCTACCCCCCGACTCAAGAAACAATCTCAAAGGTCTTTCCTGTGCTTTTTCACCTTTCCTTTTGGATAAAAGAAAAGTCGGTGGCGACTCTTGCTAACCGCAAAATTTGCAATCAAACGCAAAACACCCAATTCGGTTCTCCCACCGTATAACAGGACCCATTGCTTAGGAGGAGAATTTGTCTGATCAATTCTTGAGCCACCTTGAGCATTTGAGGACCTTTGAGATTGTCTTGAAGAAAAATAGGAGGGATAATTTTGGGGTACAACAATATTCGATTTCCATATATCTTGTACATTCGTATTTTTATTTCCAGTATGCTTTAATCAAAACTAAAACACCATTAATGTTCTTTTGAGATGTCAATATGCAGGTTTGAACCATCACATGGCCCCCATGATGCCATAATCATGTGTTGACATGTTTATACTAATTTTCCATATTTACGTCGTATCTCTTTATACAGGGGGAATTAGTCAAAACCAAGGCCACCATTGGATTCAGGAGGATTGATTTAGGGCGGTAGGGTTCCTTTGGATCTTTAACACCCCTTGTATTTATAGGTTGAAAAACATGATCGCCAGAGAAGACGACCGGAGCTAGATCTCCGACACCTCTACGGCCCAGTGATTTTGTTTATTATATATTTAATTGGTTACATTGATGTACCGGATGAAATAGCCACCCTGGTCGCAAGGGCACGCATGATAAGGGATAGGTATAGGAGGGCGTGGGTTCGATCTTTGCCTTTTTATGTTTATCATATTTTCCAATGTCTTTGCAGGTTTAACACATATTTTGTTTCTTCCGTTATCCTAACACCAGCGCACGCCTGGCACAGTGTCAAGCTATGTGATGCCGGAGGCAAAGGGCGTGGGTTCAACACCCACCCCTTGCATTTTTTTACTAACCCTTATTCTCTTGTTTATTCAATTATTTTCTAATTCTCTTAACTAACCCTATGTATTTTAATTAACCTAATTTTTTCCTAACACTGTTTAAATTAAGTTTAAATGTTTTATAACAATTAAATTTTATTTTTTTAATAATTTAATTAATTACTTTTTTTAATTTTAAAATTAATTATATTTTTAGGTTTTATTTAATTAATCATCATCAATTTATTTTCTTCATAAAAAGTCACCAAAAACATTTTCTTTTTATTTTCCTTTTTTTCTTATTCTTAGATCAACTGTATAGGTTTCGAGTATGTAATAGCCTAGATCTTTATTTCCCGCATTTTTTCCAATATCATGTAATTGCTTCCGCGATGTAATAGTTTAGGGTTTAATTTCTCGCACTCTTTAACTATTATTTAACTGCCCCAAAGCTCTGTAATAGTCTGGGTTTATATTTCCGCCTTTATCTTCTGCTACTATATTTATTGTATTACTGTTAGTAATTAGGGTTTGTATGACAAGACTAAAAACAAACACTAGAAAACCTAATTTTAAGATAAATAACTGAATCAAACACACTTGTCACACTTGCACCTCTAGGGTAGTCTCTCTTCGCTGCCTTTCGGAATAACGGTCATATCCCTCGAACGTATGGATGCTTTAGTAAAAGACCCTCGATACAAAAGATCATAGTCTCTTGATGACCCTTCGATGTTGCCTATGAATAAAATGATATAGTCCCTTACGAAACTGCTAAAGCATCCTTATTAGTGGCCTTCAATGACCGTACGATGACGCTTCACCCGTCCCTTCACATCCAATAGATAGGGCTACCTGCCAACTAATGGTATGGATAGCACTATCTCTAAAGGAGAAGGAAAAGAAAATGAAAGACCTTTAGTGGGTAAGAAACCCTTAATTGCTTGCTCACAATTTTTTCTTAAAACATTTCACACTAAACTTTCAAAACAACGAATATTTTCAAAACACTTTGTACGCATTCTTGAGGATCGATACAAGAATCATTACAAAGTTCTCCTTACGTTGGCTCTTCAAAAATAATTTCAAATCACATACGCAAAGCAAATTTCAAAGTGAGCTAAGCGATTAAGAGCCTGTAGATAACTACAGATGAAAAGGGTGCTAACACCTTCCCTTTTCATAACCTACCCCCCGAACTCAAAATCTTCAAGGTCTTTCCTGTTCTTTTCACCCTTTCCTTATTGGATAAAATAAAATTCGGTGACGACTCTTTCTATCCGCAACATTTGTGATAAAACGCAAAACAAGTCAGTTCTACCACTGTATTAAAGACGCCCTGAGGCATTAGGCACATATGAGTGAGTTGTCATGCCTTTTGGTTTGAACTCAATATTTCATGATTTCATAAACACCTTCATGCAGGTGTACATTGATGACATTATAGTCAAATCACCCTCGAAAGCTGGTCATTTAGACCATCTTAGACAATCTTTTATTAGAATGAGGGAATATGGATTAAAAATGAATCCGTTAAAGTGTGCTTTTTGTGTTCGTGCATGAGATTTTTTGTGTTTTGAAGTGCATAAGAAAGGCAAAGAGATTAATCAGAACAAAACCAAGGCAATTTTGAATACCAAAGCACCAACAACAAATAAATAACTCTAATTTTTGTTATAAAAGATAAATTTCCTAAGGTGGCTCATGTCAAACATTAGTGGCAAAACTTTGGAATTTTCTCCTTTGTTGAAATTAGGAAAAGAGTCTGAATTCAAGTGGAAAAACGAACACCAAGAGGAATTTAATTGTATGAAAGATTATTTGATGAAGCCTCCAATATTGGCACCTCCAAGCAGAAACAAAGACATGAAATTGTATATTGCAGCGTCAGAGTCGACACTAAGAAGCATGTTGGCCCAGGAAGATGAAAATGGGGTCGAAAGAACCATTTATTACCTTAGTCGAGTACTAAATGACGCTGAAACTAGATATAATGCAATTGAAAAACTATGTTTTTGTTTTGTATTTCTCATGTACTAAACTCAAGCATTATATAAAACCGGTCGAAGTTTCTGTTTATTCTAATTTTGATTTCATCAAGCATATGTTATCTAAACCCATTTTGCACAGTGGAATAGGTAAATGGGCACTAGCACTAACTGAATACTCATTAACATATGTTCCTTTAAAAGCAGTCAACGGGAAATTATTGCAGACTTTATAGTCGACCATTCAGTGGTCGACACTATGAAGATTATGTAAGAACTAAGTCTTGACAATGTTATTTTGATGGCTCTAAAAAAAACAAGGAATTGGGATATGGATTTTTATCTTATCACCAAATGACATTCCAACTAGACTTAGTTATAAAATCAAAGGTGAATGCTCTAACAACGAGGATGAGTATGAAGCCTTAATAATTGGTCTTCAAATTATGTTAGACGTTAGAATAAGATATGTTGACATTAAAGGAGATTCAGAGGTAGTGGTGAAACAATTGACCAAAGAATACAACTACATTAAAGACCATCTGATAATGTATATGGCCAAAGTGTTATCATTACTTCAGAAGTTTGATAACATGTCGATTAATCATGTAAGGCGCATTGACAACTAAGAAGTGAATGACATGGCCCAATTGGCATCTGGATACAAAATACCCAAAGAAAGCATAGACGAGTTCATTGAGGTAAAAGAGAAATTGGAGTTTGAAGCCACACCAATGACAAAAACTTGGGGGGAAACACCTGAAGTAATCCCTGATCTCCTGAACTATGAGTATTTTTGAAAATTTGAAATGGTAGAACAAGTTTTTGCCATTGATGCATTAGCTAAAGACGACTAGAGGAAACCCATAGTTGATTACTTAAAAAATCCAATCGGGTCGACAGTGCGCAAGGTTAAGTACAAGGCGTTAAATTATAGATTAATGGGAGACGAATTATTTAGGAAAATGCCTGAAGGAGTATTGTTAAAAAGATTAAGAGAGAATGGAGCATATGTGGAACTATCTGAAGTACATAGTGGTGCTTTGGGACGATAGACACAGTTCGTCTGATGGCTTATAAAAGCCGTGAGGCAAAGGTTGACACAAACCAAATTGCCTAGCAACCAGATTGGGTTGGTAACACAGAAGTGTCACCCCATCATTAGCGCCCATCCTAGACTCTATAAGCCTAGGGATTAGAAAAGCTTTCCAAATGGCTTTGGATTCAGGGACTTGCATTGGCTTAGCAAGGGGAAATGGTTGAGTAAACCATTCAGGACTACATGGTCTTGACACAAATGGCGTCATACTGGGATGAAAAGAGGTACACCTGAAGAAAAACTTCAAGTACATTTCAAGCGCCTCCTCTTGATTTAGGTCGTTATTAAACGAAGTCATTGCAGCAAGACGGGGACCTTCAATGGCATGATTAGGAAAGAATTCCTCTTGTGCTTCGGAAAACTTCAATTTAAGCTGATTCCCAAAGGTGGCATTTAGCCACAATTGTAGCTGCTAAAACAGCCCAGCAAGTAGATATCTGGGAGTCGGTGTAAGAGAGTTCATCTGGTCGACCCCACACTGAAAGATTCATAAAGCGACCTCAGGATGAGTTCGCTCAAGCAAGTGTTTCGACCCATGTGAAGGTGATACACCAACGCAATAAAACATTTGGACACCTTCAGAGACCTGCTGCAGAAAATATACTTAGAGAGCCACAAGGCCAGGAAGGCGATATGGTCTTCGTCAGACATTGTGTCGACATCCTTAGCATGAAATTTCTCCATGTACATGGTGAAACCAGCAAATCCTTATCAAAAGGAATAACGTCTTCACCAACTTCAGTAGGGATGAAAGTTTCACATGTAGAGCGAAGGACGATGATAACCGCAACGTCAAACAGAGTGGGAGTTAACATAGCAGTCGTGAAATGAAAAGTGTTCGTGGAACTCCCCCAGTAATAGAGGGCATAAATCATCATATAGTTGCAATAACTAGGGCCAACCTTAGAAAGTTGAATCAAGTAAAAATCTCCTTGGGATTTCTAGACATCACCTTTAACTTTCTCTACCTTATTTAACCATGCAACGTAATTTTGGTTGATAGTAGGAGTGGAGAGAAAAACTTTTGAGGTCCTATAGATGTGGGAGAAATCTAAAGGACACTTTTGGGCGATGGGGGGCCTTGTGCTTCTATGAACAGGGAAGCACTATTTTAGATCTTTTGGTGCCCTAATCTCATTAAGGGTAGGTCCGATGAGAGAATACACAATTTTGTTACAGATAAATGGAAGCAATAGGTTAGAACAGAAAGTAGCAATGTTGTGTGCTGGGTTTGGCTCCAACATAAAGGTTTGTCCATCAATAGCGAGGAAATTGGGCATGGTGGAAACTAGCTCAACTGCACGAGGAGTGTTAATGTGTTCAACAATTTGGCTTGGAGATGCCATGGAAGATGAATGAAAGCTTTGAACAAAAACAAAGGTGGGTTTGTTTGCTGAGTTTGGAAGCTAGAAGATTAAGGATGCAAAGAAAGCGTAAAGAGAAAATGAAGGAATGAAAATGGTATTTATGCCACCAATGAAACCAAACGTTTGGGAAGAAAATGGAAAAAAATGTGGCTACACGACCGACATGTGTCAAACAGATGGAAACTGAGGTGAGGAAGTTGGTGAGTTAGAGGCCAAGATTATCCTAGGATGTTGAAGCTAGAAAGTAGGGAAGTGGTTGTGTGATCGCTGATGTAACGTTTAAAGAACAATGTCATGATTACAACGACATCATTTCACACTAACAGAAAATGATTAAAATGTATATTTCTACTATTTCAGTCAAAAATGATATTTTATGGGGAAATTTGTTGGCTAGGATTTTTATAATGAGAGAAATTCAAATCCAAAAGTCAAAAAGGTTCTTTTAAAAGCATTAAACAACATTAAATTATGAGGAGTTTACTACATAAGCATGTCGACCATGAATGACTTTATAGGTAGTCGACCAAGGTTTCATAAGCGCAGTCGATCATAGAAGGGTTCATGGTGGATGGATTGGGTCCAAGAGAGGTAAGAAGCCCAAAAGGGTTAAAAGACCCATAAACGCCTAAATTGTAAAGGTGAATCGTTATGGAGGAAAAACGTGGGTTTGATATCAGGAGTGATGAACGTGGGATAATGAAGGGAAGTTATGAAGAACACGTGACATGCAAGGAAACAAATCCCACTTAAAGAGTAGTTATTTCTTTATATTATAAATAAAGCAGTTAGTGCACTTTGTAATAGATCAAACTTTCACATTCCTCACTACTAAAAAAAAGACATTTGAGAAAAGGTTTTTACATCGGGTATCAAAATATATGATGTAAAAAATACAATTAACAAACTTTTTACATCAGGTATTTATTTGCAATGATATAAAAAATAAGAAAAAAAATATATTTCGCTACCTATTACATCGGGCAATCTCATCCACCGATGTAAAAGGTTTTCAGAAAAAAATACGGTGCCATTTTTGTAAATAAGAAACAAGGTGGCAGAAATGTAAATAAAAAACAAGCAAGATATTACATCGGTTTAACTAAAAACCGATGTAATAGGTTCACAGGCAGATTGTTAATATATAAAATATATTAAAAAAATTGCATCGGGGCGTATTTTAAACCGATGTAAAAAACCAATAAAAAGACGCGTGTATTGGTCCACCAACCAACCGATGTAAAAAACATCATAGTGACACGCTTGTATCGGTTATTTTCTCCACCGATGTAAAAAACGCACACGCTTGCATCAGGCCTTTTTCCACCGATGTAAAAAATGCTTATGCCCAAACCCTTACATTGGTGCCTTGATTCCACCGATGTAATAGGTTCCATATATTATTCACATTATTTCCACTGTACAATACTCTCACATCTCCTTGCCTCCGTTTCACGCATACGCCTCACTGTACGGCGACGACTCGATCTTCACATTCTCCTTCGTCTGTGGATGCAATTCGTTTCCCAGCCACCATCATCAACACTTCAACATCAACATTTTCGGCTGCGCTTCTTCGACCTTCGTTTTTGCTCATCTCAATCGGGTTCATCGTCGTTCGAAGCTCTGTCTCAATTCGAACTCAGTTCTTCTTCTTCTCTCTTCTTGCATTTTTTTTTGCGATTTGAAGTTGTTACCGACGCGATATTGATGATGATGTTTGTTGTGAATTTGCAGATTTGTTTGATGAACACAGATAATGAACACAGATGATGGATGCAGATGATGATGCATTGATGATGCGGTTTGTTGAAATTTGATTACACGTCTCCTTGCCTCCGTTTCACATCTCCTTGCCGCCATTTCACGTCTCCTCGCTGCCGTTCACGCCGTTCACGACTTTTTGTCGGCCGATTCACGCCCTTCCTCACTCGCCGTTTCAACTGTAAGTCACATTCTTCACTTATTTGATCCATAATATGACTTATTCAAAATATAGGTTAGGTTTGCTAGTTAGTTATGGGTTAGGTTAGGTTAGGCATTTTGATGAGGCTTTGTTCCATCATTTTGCTGCTAAGTTTAAGGAGGAGTACAAGATTGATGTTTATCATTTTGATGGCAACAAGTAAAACTCATAATGTGGAAGCCATAGTGAGTGTGAAACAAAGTGTTGGTGGTGTTATTGATTCAATGTTTGTTCTCTTGATTTAAGTCAATACCTTATGTTAACACTAGGTAGAAATTCATTTCAAGCGCTTTAACTTGTAAAATTTTCTTTGAGAAACTTTATTTATCCAAATTTCTAAGTTTTTTAAGAATAACATATGGTTTTATTACAAGATATGATAGATTCATGAGAGTTGAGTTAAAAAAGCAACAATATCTTTAAGAGAAGATAAGGTGTTATGCATTGTGAAACCATAATCAGAAATATTGGAAAACATACCTAGAGAATAGAGATATCTTGTTCTAAGGGATGATTAACATGCTAGAGGAGATAATGCTACAGTACATTATGTACAAATTTTTTGTTTGAATTCATTTTAACTTATAATATTTTTAATGAGATAAGTTTTGTCACGTGATATTTAAATTGATTTTATCAAAACAATTTATAATATTTTTTGAAATTCTTCAAAATTATTTATAAAAACAATTCATAATCTATAACAATATATATAATACATGATTCATTGACATCAGGTGTTAGAATAGATATCTCAGGAAAAAGTTTCCGCAATTGGTTATATATATATATATATATTTTTTGTTGATAATGTAGATATAATACTGTATAGATAGAGATAGATAAGGAACGGCTTGAAGAATTTGTGGCTACTAGCTAACCACCATTATTGTCACATTCTTTTTTATGTCTCTTAAAAATGCAATTAATATAGTGTCAATAACACCAACCAATAACCAACCATAGCAAATTAGCAACTGAATCTTGAAATCTTATCACATTGGAGCCTTAAGGTCCTCTCAGAAACACACTGTTTATCTTTAACCTATCAAACTTAATAGAGTTATCACCTTGCCATTGAAATTTGATTCTATTTTTCTTTATCTGCAAAGCAGCACAACTTGCAATCTCGGAATCTCCGTGAAGTAGCATAGCCGCGGGCACACCGTTGGTCAGACCTTCCTCCGTGTGAACATAGTTATGGACCGTAGTTGGATGAGAGCTAATCGATTAAGTGACGAGTACGAACATGGAGTGATGGAATTTCTACAGTTTGCTGAAAGTAATGTTGACAAAAGTCTTCCTACAGTTTTTCTCTGTCCATGTGTTTGTTGTGCAAATAAAGAACCAAAACGTAGTAAGAAAGAAATCATGGATCATCTAATTTGTGTAGGGATTTGTCAAAGTTATACAAAATGGATATGGCACGGTGAAGTAGTAGCAAAGTCAAGCGTGTCTCAAAGAGATGATGTTAGTGTAGAAATGGATGATCGTCTAGAAGACATGATGCATGATATTGGACAAGATTCGTTTAAGAGGGCACATACGTATGATACTATATGCAATGACAAGGATAAACCATTGTACCCGGGATGCAAAAAATTTACACGTCTATCAGCCGTGTTAAAATTATTTAATCTGAAGGCAAAGAATGGGTGGACTGACAAAAGTTTTACCGAGTTGCTTGAATTGTTGACCGAAATACTTCCAGAAGGTAATGTAATGCCAAGTCGTTATTACGAGGCGAAGAAAATGTTGTGTCCGATGGGTTTGGAGTATGAAAAGATACATGCATGCCCTAATGATTGCATATTATACAGAAAAGAGTATGAAAAGTATAATCATTGTCCAAAGTGCAAGGCTTCACGCTACAAAAAGAAAGATGGTGAATCAATTGATGATGAGGTTGTCAAAAAGGGTCCTCCTGCGAAAGTGGTATGGTACCTACCAATAATTTCAAGGTTCAAGAGATTATTCGCCAATGCAGATGATGCAAAGAATCTTAGATGGCATGCAGCAGAAAGAAAATATGATGGACAAATTCGTCATGTAGCTGATTCTTTGCAATGGAAGAAAATAGATTCTTTGTTTCCAAATTTTGGCAAAGAGTCGAGAAACCTTAGACTTGGACTTTCTACTGATGGAATGAATCTGTTTGGTAATCTGAGTACTAACCATAGTGTGGTACGGTGGGAGAACTGACTAGGGTTTTGCGTTTGTTTTTGCAAATGTTTCAGTTGAGCAAGAGTCGCCACCGACTTTTTATTTTATCCTAAGGAAAGGTTTAAAAAGCACAGCAAAAACCTTTGAGATTTTTCTTGGGTTCGGGGAGTAGATTATAGAAGGGGAAGGTATTAGCACCCCTTCTATCCATGGTTATCCATGGGCTCTTAGGTACTTGCTTAGATCAATCTTGCCTTGGTTTTCAATTGTTTGAAATGGTGCTTGATGTGTGGTTTTGAAAAGACGCCTTGTGCTAGGCTAACCTTGTAACAATTCTTTACTCGAATGTTTTACAAAAGGTGTTTTATCTTTTTAAAAAAGATGTTTCAAGGGTTTGAAAAATTGATTTTGAAAGTGTTTGTGAAGTGGGTTTTGAAAATAGGCAAGTGTTTTCTTTGCAAATTGACAAGTACTTAAGAGTTATCTACCCTAAAGTTTTCTCAAAGATTCTTGTTATGTTTTAAACCTTTTGACAATTTTGTTCCACCATTGCATTTGGTGGACAATCTTGTATTAGGAGACAAAAGGGACAGGTGCGGGTCATCGTTTGGACCATAATTGCAACGGCGTTAAATGTCTTTGGGCAATTTTTTTTTTTAAAAGGGACTTGATCATTCATTTAGGCAACATTTTTGAAGGACTATGATCATTTTGATTGTTTGTTTTACCCAAAGAAATTCAACATGCAATATGGCCCAATTATTTGAAGGCAACAAAGTGGAATACCCTAGGGGTGTTAGTGTGCAAGTGTGTTTTATTGCATACAAGAGTTTTTTTTCTTTGAATTAGGTTTTTCTATTTCATTGATTTTATCTTGCCATACACGTCCTAATTACTAGCAATAAGAAGCGGAAATGTAAAATCCTACGCTATTACAATAATTAGGGGAGGGGGATACACATTTGTACATGAGGGGTTCAACGAGAAAAATAAACAAAAAAGAAAATAGCGAAAAACAAGATATATATAGAGAGAGAGGGAGCCCGCGCGCTGTTGGGAGGCCATCAGAAGTTCTGACCCAGATCCGCTGTCAGATGATCAACCTGTTGGTGAAACTGGATGAGTCAGAACTTCTGACTCTAGAACCTGCAAAACAGAACCTTGTTAGTGGGGAAATCAGAAGTTCTGATTTCCCTGCGCTGCAAGACAGAAGTTTGTTAGTGGAGAAACCAGAAGTTCTGATTCTGCTGAAAAGGCAATGACTCTCAGAGGTTCTGATGTCATCGACAGCAAAACAGGCTTCAGATGTGCTAACGTCAAAGTCAGCACTTGGCTTTTTCCTGTACTAATCAGAACATCTGCAATCCTGTTGTTACTCCACAAAACAGGAAACATATTTGGAACAGATCCAGCAAAATAGCAAAAATGCTTCAGAGGTCAGAATCACCAAGGTCACAGGCAAGTCCTATACTGGCTCAGAACGTTCTGAGGTATGAAAGTCCTCAGAACATAAACAGCAATAACATGAATATTTACATTATGTTACTTGAATATGCACAGCTGATGATGCTTAACAGTGTGGTGAGGGTCAGCAGGTGCTTACCTGACTGTCTGGAAAATGGTGGGTGAAAGTTAGCTTTTGGTTCTGGTGGTGTTCTGGACAGATTTGGAAAAGGGGAAGTGAAGGTGTATACGTGTATAGGGTCAGAAGTTTGGAAAGAACGTTTTTGGTTTACAGAAAAGAGCTGGATGTTTGATGAAGTTGAAGGTAAGAAACTTGAAGTTATGAAACAAAGCTGGAGATTTTGGCAGAGTTTCAGAATGTTATATTGCTAGGAGTTTCGTTTCTCTCTTAGCAGTTTTTATGTTTCTTTTCTTGAACCCCTTTTGCAGTGATGAAAGCTCTCTATTTATAGGCAAAGTTCTTGTGGATGCCTTGAGCATTTAAGGCGCCAACAGAGTTTGAATTTGTTCTTTGACAGAAATTCCTGGGAAGTTGTGATAACAGCTATCTTTCAGCCTAGGTAGCAGCAGCAGGCGTAGATTGGGGAGAAGTGACCTCTGAAGTGGGCGATGGCGTGAAGACCCATGCCAGAATCTGTGCAAAAGCATTTTCCAAGCCACACGTGAATGCTCAGGAGTGGTTGGAAGCATTAATGGGCATTAAATGGTGACAAGACCTGTCAATACCAACATTCTGGTAAGGGAAACCAGCGTTGAATCAGCAGCGTAAACCATGCTCTGGCCTTGGCTACCTGTTGTCTTAGCAAACTCTGGAGATTCTCCTGGTTTTCTGGTACGTTCCTTGGATCTACTTCTGGACAATTTGGATTTAGAGATTCTGTATCAATGTGACACCTATCCTTCTGACCTTTCATCTTCTGATTTCAACCTGTTCTGAAGGAGTCTTCATACTTTCCTGTTTCTCTTGTATTCCTTTAGCAAGTTCTGACTGAGCTTGTGTAACTGCTGAAGGGGCATGTTCTGTTTGAGGCTTACACTCTGAACCACGTTTACAACTTCTGATTGAACTGATGTAGCTGCTGAAGGGGCAACTTCTGACCACGCTGAGCCAAGCTTGCAACTTCTGACCGTCTTCATCTGGAATGGGTCCAGAAGTTCTGGAGCGCTGACTTTTCTAAAAACACTTATTTTAAAGAAGCACTTAGAATTTGATTTTCCTCAAGATGAAAGCATTGTTTCCGGAGTTTGTGAGACCATCTTGCTCTTGTAAGTGGCTTGCTTGGGCAAAAGGATAACCCAGGACTTGGATTTGTTTCGGGGGACTTTGAAAAATCTAAGATGGTTTCCTGAAGCAAGGGAGGGCAAATTTTGGGGTACAACAGTTGCCCCTGTTCAATCTTCTTGAACCTGAAGAGTTAGATTGGCAAGCTTGCCTTTCGTGACTCGAGGGTAAAAGGAGATTGGACACTAGAGTGCCCGGAAATTTGCACTCATCAAAGCACTGGATGCGGGAATGGGCTTAGAGATGCCATTTGGAAGGGAATATCAGGAAAGTGTCCAAGCTTTGGACCATTTCTAAATTGGGGGTCTGAACAAGCAATAGGTTGACATCCGTTGTTGGGAGGAACCTGTAAGCTGTTTTCAGGAAGTTGCATCTGAACAAGTTGATAGATTAACATCCGTTACTTGGGAAGAATCCATGAACTGTTTTCAGAAGTCTTGAGAAGAATCTGAACAAGTGATAGGTTAACATCCGTTTACTTGAAGAACCCGTGGACTATTTTCAGAAATCTTGAAGTTGAATAAGCAATAGAGCAGCATCCGTTGTTGGGAAGCTTCCGTAAACTAAATTCAAAGGTGCATCTGAACAAGCTGATAGATTAACATCCGTTGTTGGGAAGAATCCATGAACTGTTTTCAGAAGTCTTGAGAAGAATCTGAACAACTGATAGGTTAACATCCGTTTACTTGGAGAACCCGTGAACTATTTTCAGAAGTCTTGAAGTTGAATCAGCAATAGAGCAGCATCCGTTGTTGGGAAGCTTCCGTAAACTAAATTCAAAGGTGCATCTGAACAAGCTGATAGATTAACATCCGTTACTTGGGAAGAATCCATGAACTGTTTTCAGAAGTCTTGAGAAGAATCTGAACAAGTGATAGGTTAACATCTGTTTACTTGGAGAACCCGTGAACTATTTTCAGAAATCTTGAAGTTGAATCAGCAATAGAGCAGCATCCGTTGTTGGGAAGCTTCCGTAAACTAAATTCAAAGGTGCATCTGAACAAGCTGATAGATTAACATCCGTTACTTGGGAAGAATCCATGAACTGTTTTCAGAAGTCTTGAGAAGAATCTGAACAAGTGATAGGTTAACATCCGTTTACTTGGAGAACCCGTGAACTATTTTCAGAAATCTTGAAGTTGAATCAGCAATAGAGCAGCATCCGTTGTTGGGAAGCTTCCGTAAACTAAATTCAAAGGTTGCATCTGAACAAGCTGATAGATTAACATCCGTTGTTGGGAAGAATCCATGAACTGTTTTCAGAAGTCTTGAAGTTGAATGATTTTAGTCTGTCGACTGATCTTACCTGAAAAGGCAAAGAGTTAGTTGTAGGCAATGCTATGATGCATGATACAATGTATATTATGGCGTTATGAATGTAAATGGATCCGTATGTAAGTTGGAGAGTTGTCTTGCACAGGATGGATGAATCCGGGATATCGGAAGATAGAAGTATCCTGACTGCTGCCGGGGAAGATAAGTCCTGGGTCGTTACTGGGGAACCTGGAGCTTGGGTTGTATACCAATCTTCTGGGGAATTCCTGAAGCCTTCTACTGGGGAGTACCAAACTAGTAGACTTAATGCTGGGGAGGCCAGATTGAGAATCTTCAGCTTGGAGAGAAGTATCTCTGGAGATTTCACTGGGGAACTTAGGATTTTTTCTTCCTAAAAACTCTGTGGGGAGAAGGTTTAAAGGTCTGACTCCGCTGGGGATTGTCTTCTTGGAGCTTTTGATCCGCTGGGGTTACTGAAGCTTAAACTCTGAGGGAAAATGATTTCCAGAAGATTCTCTGGCTGGGGATTTTGCAAAGATAAACTCCTCCGGGGATTGTATTGATAAGTTATTGTTGGGGAATTTTGAGGAACTCCGCTGGGGGTGGGAAGAACTTTGGCGAGCGCGATCTCTCCTGGTTGTTAGCTGAGGATAACCCAGTTATAAGCCTCTGTGAGGAACAACCTTGAATAAAGCTCGGGAGGAACGTCCATACTCTGTGGGGAATACTTTTCAGAACCTTACTGGGGATGGGCTTCGAGGGTCTGCTGGAGGTAGACCTCAGGGTTTGCCAGAGATGTGGATTACAAATCTTGAGGGATTTCCTTCGAAAGGGTGTCAAGATATCCATCTGTACTTTCATCTTATCAGTAACCCTTTTCTTAGGTTCAATTAGGAAGTGATCATGTTTCAAATGCATATGCCTATTTAACAAAACATTGGACGTTTCTCAAAATAAAACAAATAGTGCAAGAGAAAAAGAAAAAGGGAAATGACACAAATTTTGGGAAGAGTATTTGTATTGATTTTCTTTGGGTATATTTGTACAAAGGAGACAATCATCCTAGTAAGAGGATCTTGTCGTAAATATTTGAAAAATTTATACAAGATAAAGATGGCTATGTGAAATAATTCCATGGGATTCCATTCTGCAGTAGCTTTCACAACTCTGAACATCTGTCCATTCAATGCTTCGTTTGATGATGACTGGATTGATCAGAAACCTGGAACTGGTCGATGAAGAGACTGTCTTTGAAGTGATCCGACGAGACATAGTCATACGCTCTAATTCCCTAACTTTTGCCTGAACCGACCTTTCGGGTTTTCGATCCACCGGGAAACCCCTTTTTGCCCAAGCCGCCCTTTCGGGTTTTCAACTTGCCGGGTGTACATATTTTTTTTGTTTTTTATCCCTAATTTTTGCCTGAACCACCCTTTCGGGTTTTCGGTTCACCGGGATGCCCATTTTTGCCCAAGCCGCCCTTTCGGGTTTTCGACTTGTCGGGTTATTTTATGCGTAGTATCTTTTGACTATGTCTGCGTTCGCAGGGTGCGGCAAATCATCGCCGTCCATGGTGGTCAGAATCATTGCACCACCAGAAAATATGCTCTTGATCACAAATGGTCCTTCATATGTAGGAGTCCATTTGCCCCTGGGATCACTTTGCGGCAAGATAATCCGCTTGACTACTAGATCTCCGACTTGATACACTTGACGTCTGACTTTTTTATTGAAGGCTTTGATCATCCGTTTTTGATACGTCTGACCATGGCATATAGCCGTAAGTCGCTTTTCGTCTATCAGATTGAGTTGATCAAGTCGGGTCTGCATCCAATCATCTTCATTCAAACCTGCATCCTTCATAATCCTTAGAGACGGGATCTGAACTTCCATAGGCAAAACAGCTTCCATGCCATAAACCAAAGAAAATGGGGTTGCCCCAGTTGAAGTACGTATCGTCGTACGGTATCCATGCAGCGCAAACGGTAACATCTCATGCCAGTCTTTGTAAGTGACTGTCATTTTCTGAATAATCTTCTTAATATTTTTGTTCGCAGCTTCAACAGCACCGTTCATCTTCGGCCGATAGGGAGATGAATTGTGATGATAAATCTTGAACTGTTTGCATAATGCAGTGATCATTGTGTTATTCAGATTTGTACCGTTGTCTGTGATAATCCTGTCTGGAACACCGTACCGACATATGAGATTTTGCTTGATAAAGCGGGAAACCACATTTTTGGTGACAGAGGCGAAGGAAGCTGCTTCGACCCATTTAGTGAAGTAGTCAATGGCAACCAGGATGAAGCGATGTCCGTTGGAAGCCGTGGGCTTGATTTCTCCAATCATATCAATGCCCCACATTGCAAAGGGCCATGGAGCAGTCAGGACGTTGAGGGGAACCGGAGGGATATGAACTTTGTCGGCATAGACTTGACACTTGTGACAAGTACGGGAATGTTGATGGCAATCAGTCTCCATGGTAGACCAATAATAGCCTGCCCTTAGGATCTTCTTAGCCATTGTATGCCCGCTCAAGTGAGTGCCAAATGGGCCGCTGTGTATATCAGTCATGATCAACTCTGCTTCAGCCTTATCCACACATCGGAGTAATACACAATCATGGCTTCGTTTGTAAAGGATGTCGTTGCTCAGGAAGGACTTAGCAGCGAATTTCCTTAAGAACTTCTTGTCATTCATGGAAGCTCCTTCAGGATAATCTTGGGTCTCGAGATACCTTTTGATTTCATGGAACCAAGGTTGTTCCACTACTTCTTCGGTATTAATCTCGTGACAATGCGCGGGTTCATCCATTCGCTCGATGGTGATTTGGGGAGCCTCGTTATCCCAGTTGAGTTTAAACATGGAGGACATTGTGGCTAGAGCATCTGCTAGCTGATTCTCTTCTCGCGGGAAGTGCTCGAAGGTAATTTGCTCGAAGTGAGGCAACAATGTCAGAACATGTTCTTTGTATGGGATAAGATTAGGATGCTTGGTATCCCAATCTCCTTTGATCTGGCTGATGACCAAAGCCGAGTCCCCGAATACGATCAAAGATTTGATCCCCAAGTCTATAGCAGCCTTGAGACCAAAGATGCAGGCTTCATACTCAGCCATGTTGTTCGTGCAGCTGAAACAAAGTCGGGTCGTGAAAGGAGTGTGGCATCCTTCCGGAGAAATGAGTACTGCGCCAATGCCGTTTCCAAGTGCATTTGAAGCACCATCAAAGTACAGGGTCCATCGGGATCCCTTTTCGGGTCCGTCATACGGTCCGTCACCTTTAATGTTGTCTAAATTCATGATGTCCTCGTCCGGGAAGTCAAATCTCATGGGTTGATAGTCTTCGATAGCCTGATGAGCCAGATGGTCAGCTAATACACTCCCTTTTATAGCTTTTTGGGTGGTGTACTGGATGTCATACTCGGTCAAGATCATTTGCCATTTGGCTATCCTTCCAGATAAAGCGGGCTTTTCGAAGATATATTTGATAGGGTCCATTTTGGATATCAACAAGGTAGTATGAGTCAACATATACTGTCTTAGTCGGCGAGCAGCCCATACCAAAGTGCAGCAAGTTTTCTCGAGCAATGAGTAGCGAGTCTCACGGTCGGTAAACTTTTTGCTAAGGTAATAAATAGCATGCTCTTTTCGACCAGACTCGTCATGCTGGCCCAAAACACACCCCATTGAGTTATCCAAGACGGTCAAATACATGATCAATGGTCTTCCTTCGACGGGTGGCATCAGAATAGGAGGTTCTAGCAAATATTCCTTGATTCTATCAAAAGCAGCTTGGCAGTCGTCGTTCCATTCAACTACCTGATCTTTCTTCAAGAGTTTGAAAATTGGCTCACAGGTAGAAGTCAGATGTGAGATGAATCTGGCAATATAGTTTATGCGCCCCAAGAATCCTCTAACCTCCTTTTCAGTACGGGGAGCAGGCATCTCTTGTATTGCTTTCACTTTTGCCGGATCGACTTCAATGCCTTTGTTGCTTACAATGAATCCCAGGAGTTTACCAGACCTAACTCCAAAAGTGCATTTACTCGGATTCAGCCTGAGCTTGTATTCTTTCAATCTGGCGAACAGCTTCTCCAAATGCTCAAGGTGCTCTTCCTCTGTCTGTGACCGAGCTATCATATCGTCTACGTAAACTTCAATCTCATGATGTATCATGTCATGAAATAAAGCTACCATGGCGCGTTGATAGGTTGCCCCTGCGTTCTTCAGCCCGAACGGCATCACTTTATAACATAAAGTGCCCCATTGTGTGACTAAAGTCGTTTTCTCCATATCCTCGGGGGCCATTTTGATTTGATTGTAGCCCGAGAATCCGTCCATGAAGGAAAACACTTTATGCTGAGCTGTATTGTCGATCAAGATGTCAATATGAGGTAGCGGGAAATCATCTTTAGGGCTGGCCCTATTCAAATCCCGGTAGTCCACACACATTCTGACTTTGCCATCTTTTTTAGGCACTGGCACAATGTTAGCGACCCATTGAGGATAGGACGTAACAGCCAGAAAGCCAGCATCGAACTGCTTCATTACTTCTGCTTTGATTTTCTCAGACATGTCAGGCCTCATTCGGCGAACTTTTTGCTTGATGGGTGGACAGTCTTCTCTTGTGGGGAGACGGTGAACCACGATGTCGGTGTCTAGACCCGGCATGTCTTCATAGGACCAAGCAAAGATTTCAACATACTCATTCAACAACTGTACTAGGCGCTCCTTGACTTCTGGTTCCAGGCTGGCACCCACTTGCACCTCCTTCCGATTCTCCTCGGTTCCCAAGTTGACAACTTCCAATGGCTCTTCATGCGGTAAGATGGCCCTTTCCTCTTATTGCAGGAGTCTGGCTAGTTCCCCGGGTACTTCACAACCTTCGTCATCTTCATACTCGGCTAGATTGACCAGGTCTTCAGAGTTATTGAAAGATACAGCAGAATAGTCACCCATGGAATCCGGAGTGGATGGGTACCTGCATTGGTGAGTGCGGGTGTGTGTAAGGGTTAGCCATCCTTAAAAATGCAAAAGGAAAGAAAATGAACACAAGCATTTTATCAAATGAAAAACGTCCAATGAATCATTAAACATGGCATATGAATATGAAAAATAATCAAAACCCTTACAAGTGGACCTACATGCCCCGGGCAAGGCAGGAGGTGAAAAGATAGTGCACGGATTGTTTGAAAGTAAAATATTACAGACCAGATAGGAAATGTTTAATAGATAAATTACTGATGAATAAAAGTGATGGGGACAAAGTCTTTAGCCTCCCAATTGCTCAACCCTCCTCCGACAGTTGGATGAATCCATTCTTCAAAGTTGCTTTCTCTGTCTTCATCTTCCAGGGTGTTGATTCTGTAAGGAGAAATTTTGACCGGCGCTCTTTCAATCTTTGACTGGCGCATGGCTTTCTGGCCAGCGGCGGTGAAACCTAATCCAAACTTATCAGCCTTATGCGGAAAATCGGGTAACTGCCCCCACGCTGAATTCTTCCCTTCTTTAACTGCAGCCCTTGCATCCTCCAGAGATGCCATCCTGGCCATCTGTCTTGGTGTCTCAGTTGCCAACTTCGCCACTGCTATCTCAGGAAGTACTTCTTCGAAATGTTGAAACGGTGTCTCGATGAACTCTCCTTCAACCTCCACATACCTGAAAGAATTTAAATGGCTAATCATGTACTCTTCTTCGCCGTGGACAGTAATGACCTTTCCCTTTACAGGATACTTCAGCATCTGATGCAAGGAGGAGGTGACTGCCCCAGCATGGTGTATCCAAGGTCTACCCAGCAGGCAGGAGTATGAGGGACGGATGTCCATTACATAGAAAGTGGATTTAAACACCTCAGTACCTATCTTGACAGGAATTTCAACTTCTCCATGGACCATTCTTTTCGACCCATCGAAAGCTCTGACGACAATATCACTAGGCTTTAATTCCAACCCTTCGCAATCTAGCCGGTCCAAGGCCTTCTTAGGCAAAACATTCAGCGATGAACCGGTATCAACCAAAACATGTGCAAGGGTGGTTCCGCGACACTCGATTGAAATATGCAACGCATCATTGTGATTTCGGCCTTTAGGGGTTAGGTCGGCATCAGAAAAGCCTAATCCATTGTCCGCAGTCAAGCTAGCCACGCAATGTTGAAATTGATCTGCAGAGGTTTCCTGGGGCACATGAGCTGCCTTTAGAAACTTAATCAAAGCTTGAGCGTGCGCTTCTGAGCAAAGCAATAGTGCCAGCATGGAGATCTTGGAAGGGGTTTGCCCCAACTGTTCCACCACATCGTAATCACTTCTCTTGATTATCCTCAAAATCTCGTCCATTTCTTTCTTCGAGGCTTCCGGAATCGCCAAAGGTTGAACCCTCGTCCTGACGGGCTCATCTTGTATTCCCTTTCCTTTATCGGCAATGGTAGGAGAGACAGCACTAGGAACGAAAATTTCCTCAATCAAAGGAGTTCTAGCGGAGAGTTTTACTGGTGCAGGGAGGACTTCTTTAGCTGATGAGGGTCCAAAGACTGCTCTTGGAGGGGCAATCTCTGGAGAAAATATTCTCCCGCTCCTGGTGATTTTGCTGGTGCCCGCAATGTTACTAATGCTGGCTTCTTCATCATCTGAATTTTCTTCAATTATCTCAACTTGCTTGATACCATGGTAATAGATGTCACCACCAAAGTTCCAAGGTATCGATTTCTCAGAAACAAAGGGAATAGGCCCTGGCATTGTTATCTTCAAAGGTATAGACTTTGCAGCTGGTGTAATCTTAACTGGCTTTTTGACGGCCTCGGAAAGATTGGCGTGAATGGTTATGATTGAGACATTTTCAACTTGAACTGGAACAACGGAAACTTTTTCGAACAAAATTTGTCGGCTATCCATGAGGCCTTGGATGCCTTTCTTTAATAGCGGACAATCAAATGGCAGAGAGTGGCAACAGTAGCAGTCTTCTTTACATCCCGGGAAGATCCCGGCCCTTAGCAAATTCAACTTAATGGTTAGCAGTGGAGTAGTCAGATCACTAACGTTAGCAACATACAGATCCTCTTCAATGGCATTGACATTCCGACCATGCTTCGGCATAGGTGCAGATATCACATTGGGTTTTTCTGGAGCGTCAAACTCTACCTCCTTAGCCTCTATCAGATCCTGGATCTTATGCTTGAGTGCCCAACAATCATTGGTGTCGTGTCCAACACTGTCTGAATGATAGGCGCACTTAGCATTGGCATGATAATGTGGAGAGGATGTATTTACATTCTTTGGCGCCTCCTTGATAGTGGCAAGATTCAACTTCAATAGATGGGGAAGCACCTGCGCTGGAGTCATATTAATACGGGTGAACTGCCGTTGTGGCCTTTCCACCCATTGCTGATTTGGTCTGGATTGGTTGTAGCGAGGCTGCTCACTTGGAGTGTTTTGAATCATTACGGCCCCCACAGTCGGCCGACGCTCCATCTTCCCTGCCCTTCTCTGAGAATATACCATAGCTGTCTCCTTCTTAGACGGCTTCTTCTCAACACTTGCAGCGACACTCTTCTGAATCTTTCCTGACTTGATGCCAGCTTCTATTCTTTCGCCTGTTAAGATCAAATCGGTAAACCCCGCGGAAGAGTTACCAATTAGATGATTGAAAAATGGCCCAGACAGGGTCCCAAGAAACATATCAACGAGCTCACGATCGGTTAAAGGAGGCTGCACCCTGCCAGCCAAATCCCTCCATTTTTGTGCATATTCCTTGAATCCCTCACTTGTTCCTAGTGACATACCCTGAAGTTGGGTACGAGTAGGAGCAAGATCAGAATTATACTGGTATTGTTTATAGAAAGCGGTGGCCAAATCTTCCCAATTTCTGACACTGGTTCCTTCTAACTGATAAAACCATTCCAACTGAGCTCCCGACAGGCTGTCTTGAAAGAAATGAATCCAGAGATTTTTATCTGCCGTATAAGGTTGAATCTTTCTCACATAGGACCTGAGATGCATTTTGGGGCAGGACAGCCCGTCATACCTTACAAACACCGGCACCTTGAATTTTGGGGGAATCACAATTCCAGCAACCAAGCCCATGTCTTCAAAATCTAAACCCGGTACCCTTTGCAATTCCATAGCAGCCAATCTGTCTTCTAAACCCTTATACTTATCATCAGCTGGAGGATACTGCTGGTCAGAATAATCTTCATCCTCTTCAACCTCTTCCTCCTCTGCATCAGACTCGGAAGGCACCGCAACTCGATCTCTTTTACTAGTCCCTTCATCAGAAGTAGGAGGAAATTCAAGCACCCTCCGAGCTTCTCTGTCAAATCTTCTCCCCAAAGTAGCCACTCCGACCCTCTTTTTCTTCTTCACTGGGTCCTTGTTCTCCAGATGAGCCTTGATATCCTCTTGACTCTTGACCAAGGTCATCAAGAGTTGCTGGAACTGTGCATTCTGGGCTTGTAGGTCTTTGACTGTTTGCTCGAGATCCATCCTACTGAAATAAACAGCAGATAGATAAGGAAACCTGGAGTGAGACCTGCTTATGCACATGATGAATGGTATGCTGATGTATGCAATGCATTCAAGGATTTAGGATATTCAAAATTGTTTCAGACAAAGAAGAACGCACGTCATATTAATAAGAAGAAATTTGTTAGTACATAAATGCCCCATGGGCCAAATATTACAACATAAACTTCTCAAGGCAGAAAGACATTGCGCATCCTCTTTGGCGCGATATAGGTGTTGAGGGCCTCTTGCTCGTGGAGTCGGCGGGTAAGCTCTAGAACCTTCTTTTCACTGGCGTAGTAGCTAGCTTCAAAAGTGTTCCGTTCCTCCTTGAGCTGAATCCAACTTTTCTGCATTTCCTCCCACGATGTAGGCATGTCTGGATGCAGGATGGTGTAGGGAACCTCTCCTTTATTAACAGGCTCTTTAATCACTGGGAGTACATGAGGATAAGGCATCATTAGACTTTGGGCTCGGGCTCGTATCCACTTGAGATAGGGCTCAAGAGGGATGGAGTTCTTGTGTCCCAGAGTCTTGCTATCAACCTTATTGAGTCTTCCCCAAGCTCTGATGAATCTCTGGCGAAGTCCTTGCGCATTGTTGTCGAAGTCAAAAACTAGGCTAGGAATCAACATGTCATGAGGGCCATCCCTCCGTGCATATCCAAATTGCCTCAAAGCTAGGCAAGGGTTGTAGGTGATACCTCCCCTGATTCCAAGTAAAGGAACATTAGGAAACTCCCCGCAACGA
Source organism: Vicia faba (assembly GCA_948472305.1). Taxonomy (NCBI): domain Eukaryota; kingdom Viridiplantae; phylum Streptophyta; class Magnoliopsida; order Fabales; family Fabaceae; genus Vicia; species Vicia faba. The sequence continues at coordinate 1,394,702,112 of OX451736.1, read as the reverse complement.
TCGACGATGATGACATTTTCTCTGGACCGAGAACACCAATGCACATCAGAATGAGTAAGAGTCATCAATCGTTGGGACCACATTATACCTTGGTCATTCTTCAAGACAGATTGTGGAAGGTGCGAAATAAACCACCTTGCGAGGATAGGAGTACGGCACATGAGAACACCCCTCTTTCTCATTGTTCGTGTGTAAAATGAGTGAAGAATGTCCCCAAGCAATGTCGGTATTGGATTTCTGGACAAGAAGATTTTGACAGCGTTGACATCTACCAATTGGTCAGGATTTGGGAACAAGACCAACCCATAGATAAGGAGTGCCACAATCTCTTCAAAAGCTTGTAGGTCCAATGAGTTCCAACATTCTTGTGCCTTCTCAAACAAGAATTTTGCTAAGAATCCTTTGATGCCGCTTCTGGTTTCCCAATGCCCCTTGATTTCATATGGTTGTAGATGTAGTGCTCGAGCAACATCTTCAGGCTTTGGTTCCTTCTCCGTACCGTTGAAGGGTAGTTGATTAAGGATAGGGATTCTTAGGAGTTGAGAAAACTCCTCCAAAGTGGGAACCAACTGATAATCAGGGAAGGTGAAGCAGTGGTGAAGAGGGTCAAAGAACTGGAATAGCACTTTCATCATGTCTTCTTCAATGTTGGTGCTGACTAAGCTGAGCAGTCTACCATGTCTTTCACTGAAGGATGAATTTTCCGGAATTCTTGAAGTGATCTCCTTGAGTTGAGGGGAGATTCTCACAAGGTTGACTTGAATGGTATTTCTGCGAGGCATTTCCATGACCTACAAAACAAGAACAAAGATGACGATCCAAGACCCTTGAAATGGTTAGTAAATGCATATGATGCTTTATGATGTTTATGATGTATGCACAAGACATATGTACAAGCAAATCACACCAAACCCTAGTTTCAGGCTTGCATGGGGTTTCATAGGTAAGTACCCTCTTGAGTGTAGTTGGCTTAAAAACCTGTCCTATAAATAGTAACCGGGTTCTAAGGAGCTCAATATCACTGGATTGTTTTCATTGTTCATTGTTTTGGTTTAGCCACTTAACTAGCGACCAAAATATTCCAAGAAAACAACCCTCAATGAGTGTAGTATCAAGTATCTACCAACTTCGGACTGCACCAAAGCCGGTCATCTCACTACCCCTAATAAAAGGCCAAGATGGTCAAGTAAGGTTCTAGGTCATTAGTGCTTAGTGACATCACTCAGCGGCCCCGTACTCTCCTTGATTGAACTCAAGGGTTACCGGTACTCACAAATATGTCGCACTAATATAGCTATTGCTTAGACCGTGTCGGTATACCCCGCACAGTTTCCACAACGTATTGCTATCTATGAATGTTTCCCAAAATCCGGGTGGAGGATTGTAAACCCAAACAATAGAGCCAAAGTATAAAGCAAGCAAATCAAACAATTAGTCATGCAAGAGGGTGATCTAAGCCCTAAGGTTACTCCACTTAAAGAATTATCCCCAGCAGAGTCACCAGTTCTGTGGTACGGTGGGAGAACTGACTAGGGTTTTGCGTTTGTTTTCGCAAATGTTTCGGTTGAGCAAGAGTCACCACCGACTTTTTATTTTATCCTAAGGAAAGGTTTAAAAAGCACAGCAAAAACCTTTGAGATTTTTCTTGGGTTCGGGGAGTAGATTATAGAAGGGGAAGGTATTAGCACCCCTTCTATCCATGGTTATCCATGGGCTCTTAGGTACTTGCTTAGATCAATCTTGCCTTGGTTTTCAATTGTTTGAAATGGTGCTTGATGTGTGGTTTTGAAAACGTTTTGAAAAGACGCCTTGTGCTAGGCTAACCTTGTAACAATTCTTTACTCGAATGTTTTACAAAAGGTGTTTTATCTTTTTAAAAAAGATGTTTCAAGGGTTTGAAAAATTGATTTTGAAAGTGTTTGTGAAGTGGGTTTTGAAAATAGGCAAGTGTTTTCTTTGCAAATTGACAAGTACTTAAGAGTTATCTACCCTAAAGTTTTCTCAAAGATTCTTGTTATGTTTTAAACCTTTTGACAATTTTGTTCCACCATTGCATTTGGTGGACAATCTTGTATTAGGAGATGAAAGGGACAGGTGCGGGTCATCGTTTGGACCATAATTGCAACGGCGTTAAATGTCTTTGGGCAATTTTTTTTTTAAAAGGGACTTGATCATTCATTTAGGCAACATTTTTGAAGGACTATGATCATTTTGATTGTTTGTTTTACCCAAAGAAATTCAACATGCAATATGGCCCAATTATTTGAAGGCAACAAAGTGGAATACCCTAGGGGTGTTAGTGTGCAAGTGTGTTTTATTGCATACAAGAGTTTTTTTTCTTTGAATTAGGTTTTTCTATTTCATTGATTTTATCTTGCCATACACGTCCTAATTACTAGCAATAAGAAGCGGAAATGTAAAATCCTACGCTATTACAATAATTAGGGGAGGGGGATACACATTTGTACATGGGGGGTTCAACGAGAAAAATAAACAAAAAAGAAAATAGCGAAAAACAAGATATATAGAGAGAGAGAGGGATCCCGCGCGCTGTTGGGAGGCCATCAGAAGTTCTGACCCAGATCCGCTGTCAGATGATCAACCTGTTGGTGAAACTGGATGAGTCAGAACTTCTGACTCTAGAACCTGCAAAACAGAACCTTGTTAGTGGGGAAATCAGAAGTTTTGATTTCCCTGCGCTGCAAGACAGAAGTTTGTTAGTGGAGAAACCAGAAGTTCTGATTCTGCTGAAAAGGCAATGACTCTCAGAGGTTCTGATGTCATCGACAGCAAAACAGGCTTCAGATGTGCTAACGTCAAAGTCAGCACTTGGCTTTTTCCTGTACTAATCAGAACATCTGCAATCCTGTTGTTACTACACAAAACAGGAAACATATTTGGAACAGATCCAGCAAAATAGCAAAAATGCTTCAGAGGTCAGAATCACCAAGGTCACAGGCAAGTCCTATACTGGCTCAGAACGTTCTGAGGTATGAAAGTCCTCAGAACATAAACAGCAATAACATGAATATTTACATTATGTTACTTGAATATGCACAGCTGATGATGCTTAACAGTGTGGTGAGGGTCAGCAGGTGCTTACTTGACTGTCTAGAAAATGGTGGGTGAAAGTTAGCTTTTGGTTCTGGTGGTGTTCTGGACAGATTTGGAAAAGGGGAAGTGAAGGTGTATACGTGTATAGGGTCAGAAGTTTGGAAAGAACGTTTTTGGTTTACAGAAAAGAGCTGGATGTTTGATGAAGTTGAAGGTAAGAAACTTGAAGTTATGAAACAAAGCTGGAGATTTTAGCAGAGTTTCAGAATGTTATATTGCTAGGAGTTTCGTTTCTCTCTTAGCAGTTTTTCTGTTTCTTTTCTTGAACCCCTTTTGCAGTGATGAAAGCTCTCTATTTATAGGCAAAGTTCTTGTGGATGCCTTGAGCATTTAAGGCGCCAACAGAGTTTGAATTTGTTCTTTGACAGAAATTCCTGGGAAGTTGTGATAACAGCTATCTTTCAGCCTAGGTAGCAGCAGCAGGCGTAGATTGGGGAGAAGTGACCTCTGAAGTGGGCGGTGGCGTGAAGACCCATGCCAGAATCTGTGCAAAAGCATTTTCCAAGCCACACGTGAATGCTCAGGAGTGGTTGGAAGCATTAATGGGCATTAAATGGTGACAAGACCTGTCAATACCAACATTCTGGTAAGGGAAACCAGCGTTGAATCAGCAGCGTAAACCATGCTCTGGCCTTGGCTACCTGTTGTCTTAGCAAACTCTGGAGATTCTCCTGGTTTTCTGGTACGTTCCTTGGATCTACTTCTGGACAATTTGGATTTAGAGATTCTGTATCAATGTGACACCTATCCTTCTGACCTTTCATCTTCTGATTTCAACCTGTTCTGAAGGAGTCTTCATACTTTCCTGTTTCTCTTGTATTCCTTTAGCAAGTTCTGACTGAGCTTGTGTAACTGCTGAAGGGGCATGTTTTGTTTGAGGCTTACACTCTGAACTACGTTTACAACTTCTGATTGAACTGATGTAGCTGCTGAAGGGGCAACTTCTGACCACGCTGAGCCAAGCTTGCAACTTCTGACCGTCTTCATCTGGAATGGGTCCAGAAGTTCTGGAGCGCTGACTTTTCTAAAAACACTTATTTTAAAGAAGCACTTAGAATTTGATTTTCCTCAAGATGAAAGCGTTGTTTCCGGAGTTTGTGAGACCATCTTGCTCTTGTAAGTGGCTTGCTTGGGCAAAAGGATAACCCAGGACTTGGATTTGTTTCGGGGGACTTTGAAAAATCTAAGATGGTTTCCTGAAGCAAGGGAGGGCAAATTTTGGGGTACAACACATAGTTCTTGGCATGTTCTCTTGATGATTTACAACCTATCTCCTAGGCTATGCATGAAGCGTAAATATATTATGTTATCGATGATGATATCTGGCCCAAAACAACCAGGAAATGACATAGACATTTATCTAAGTCCACTGATTCATGATTTAAGAGTGCTGTGGGAGGAAGGGGTGGATGCTTTTGATGCGTATTCTGGCGAACAGTTCAATATGCGTGCCATGTTGTTTTGCACCATCAACGATTTTCCGGCATATGGTAATTTGTCTGGGTATAAAGTTAAAGGGCATAATGTGTGTCCTATATGTGAAAAAGACACTTGTTACCATCAGCTTGAAAAAGGAAAGAAGACTGTTTATCTCGGGCATCGAAAATTTCTAAAACATTATCATCCATATCGTAGATTGCAGAAAGCTTTCAATGGGGAACAAGACCATGGTGTTGCTCCAAAGCCCTTGTATGGAGAGGAAGTTTATCAGCGACAACAGGGACTTGATGTTGTCTTTGGAAAGTACCAAAAACGATCTACTGTGAAAAATGTATGGAAAAAGAGATCGATTTTCTTCGATCTTGCATATTGGTCTAGTCTTGATGTAAGACATTGTATTGATGTGATGCACGTGGAGAAAAATGTATGCGATAGTGTAATCGGAACACTTCTCAACATTCAAGGCAAGATAAAAGATGGTATTAATGCTCGTCTGGATTTGGGTTTGATGGGTATACGAGAAGAGTTAACTCCACAATATATAGGTAACAAGACATATTTGCCTCCTGCCTGCTACACTTTGTCTAAAAAAGAGAAAACAAGTTTTTGTGAGTGTTTATAAAGTATCAAAGTGCCGCATGGTTACTCATCAAATGTCAAGAGGCTTGTATCAGTTAAAGATTTTAAATTAGTTAGCTTAAAATCTCACGACTGTCATGTCTTAATGCAACAACTACTACCATTGGCTATTCGTGGGATATTGCCTAACAACGTAAGGAAGACTATAACTAGGTTGTGCTTATTTTTCAATGCAATTTGTTGTAAAACCATTGATCCACTAAAGTTAGACGTTTTGGAAAATGAGGCTGCAGTTATCTTGTGCCAATTAGAGATGTATTTTCCTCCTTCATTTTTTGACATTATGGTTCATTTGATTGTTCATCTAGTAAGGGAGATTAGATTATGTGGTCCAGTTTTTTTATGATGGATGTATCCAATAGAGCGATACATGAAGATTCTAAAAGGGTATACAAAAAACCCACACCGTCCGGAAGCATCGATTATTGAGAGGTACATTGTAGAAGAAGCAATTGAGTTTTGTTCTAACTATTTGTCAGGAGTGGATGTTGTAGGGGTTCCCAAGTCTCGTCATGATGGAAGATATGAGGGTGTGGGTACACAAGGATTAAAAGTCAAGAGCTTAAGTATTGATGTGGTTGTTCAAGCACATTTGTATATATTGAATAACATAGATGAAGTTCAACCTTACTTATCTTCTCACAAAAGCATCATAAAGAAAAAGTACCCCAAGATGAATGAAAGAGTATTGTTAAAAGAGCATAATAAGATTTTCTTTGAGTGGTTTAAAGAAAGAATTGCTAATGAAGATAGTGTTTCTAATATAATTAAGTGGTTGTCTTACGGGCCTAAATGTAACATAATAACTTGGAGTGGATATGATATTAATAAAACCTCTTTTTATACAAAGTCTAAGGATGACCGTAGTACCACGCAAAATAGTGGGGAAATGATTGTGGCCGAGTCCATGCACTTCTCTAGTGCTAAAGATAAAAACCCGGTTATGGCATCTACACCGTACTTTGGGGTGATTGAAGAGATTTGGGAAGTTAATTATGTTGTGTTTAAAGTTCCTGTATTTAAATGCAAATGGATTGATATCAATAGTGGTGTCAGAATCGATGAATTTGGAGTTACACTGATTGATCTTAGCAAGTTAGATTATGAGAACGAACCATTCATCATGGCATCTCAAGCAAAACAAGTGTTTTATGTCACAGATCCTTCTAATAAAAAGTGGTCAGTGGTTTTACAAGGAAAGGTCCATGATAGTGATGAAAATCATGATGAGAATCTTGATATTTCTGAAACTCATCCTTTCTCAACAAATGTGACTACATTCATTGAAGATAATGAAGGGGATGATGTGCATGCTATTCGCATAGACCATGAAGAAGGGATATGGGAGGACTAGTAAGATTTTTTGTATAAGTTAATTCCACGTTACTTTATTTTCTAATTGTTTTTATTTTGTGCTTAATTTTATTTCTAATTGTTTTTATTTTGTGCTTAATTTTATTTCTAATTGTTTTTATTTTTTGCTTAATATTATTTCTAATTATTATTGTTTTGTGTAAACAGATACATGGGTGATTCAAACCCCAATAAAAGAAGAGTTAGAGGTCCCACTTTAATGACACAAATTGACAAAGTTCATCAAACAGGTGAAAAGATAAAGGTCGAGTTTAATGCAAGAACCTATGAATGTATTGGTGTTGGTAAAAATGCTACACATTTCAAGAGTTATATAGCATCTCTTGCTCGACAGTATTGTAGTATTGTGAAAAATGATTGGAAAAAAGTAGATGAAGGCGTAAAAGATGCTATTTGGACTGATATTCAGGTATTTTAAATACAATACTTTATTATATTTTATAATCATATACTAATTAACAACATATGAAATATACTATATTTGTAGGCTCATTTTACTATTCCAGAATGTAAAGATCCAAAGAAGGATAGGTTGAAGAAAGAATGGATTAAATATGTCGGGGAGCGATGGAGAGGTTTTAAGACACAACTCACAGATAGATATATTCATCATCCCATAGAAAATGATCCTCCTCCATATGTCAAGTATAACTTTATTACGGAAGACGCATGGAAAGAGTTTCTCAAGATTCGAGATACCCCTGAATTTAAGGTTAGTAGGAGTTATATGTTTTTGTGTGCATAACATTTTTATTATATTTAGTGATTAATTACTTGTTTGAGTTTATAATAGGAAAAAAGTCAGAAGGGTAAGGATAATGTGGCCAAGAATGTATACCCACATGTTTTGTCTCGTGGAGGGTATCGCTTACTTGAGGAGAAAATTATGAAAGAAAAGTCATCATCGAGAGATAATTCCACATTAGATGATAATGATAGTCCATCTCCACCATCACGCCATGAGTTATGGAAGAGAGTACGACAAAAGAAAGGAGGAGAATACACATCAAAATCTACACAAGAGGTTGCTGAAAAAATTGTAAGTAAACAACGAAAAATTATTCAAGTATCATTATATTGTGATTGATTAATTGATGTTTTTGCATTTTGTAGGATTCTCTAGTTCAAGAAGCTGAAAAAGGTGCAATGTAACGATATCTTATCATTAGTCATTGGAACATCTAAGCATGGAGGTCGTGTTCGTGGTGTTGGAAAACACCATAAACAAAGCACTTACTTTGGAAGATCACGTCAACATATCGACGTAAATGAACAACTTGCAATATTGGAAACAAAACTTAGAGCTGAACTTGAAGAAAAGTTGGTTGAAGAGCGTAAGATGTTTCAACAATCATTAATGAAGACACTTAAGTCTATGGATTTATCACAAAGCACAAGTGATAATAAATGCATTGAAAAATTGGAAATTATCGATGGAAGCGGAAAAGGAAGTTGTTCAGCTGCAAAGGGAAGCACATAAGACGTGGAAGTTGATGATGTTCAGAGATTGTTACTCATGGTTTTGAAAATGGATGATAACCATTTGGCAATACAATTAAGTCATTGTGTGAGTGTCTCTAATTTTTATGTTTCAGCTAAATGTATCAGAGAGTTATTGGTGGATTTAGGTCATTGACTTGACGTGTCTATTCTACAAATTTGGTGCACGTAAGTACATTTTATTGTTTTATTAAAGTCAATCTCTATTAATATGTTATATCTCTCATCACTTTGATTCTAATGTTTATTTTAAAATTATTCAGGTATATTCATCGTGTTTGTCTTGAGAATTCCATTTCAGAATTATATGAATTTATGGACCCTGCTAGGTGTATTTAAAATGATAATGTAGCGAAATCTGAAGAAGATATTAAAAATTACGTACTAGAAAAGTTACGTGATGAAAAATTACATTATTTTTTTTAAAATATGGTAATAACTGTTTCTTACATCATTCTTATATTATAACCGATGTAAAAAAGAGACTTTTTACATCGGTCCCAAAACCGATGTAAAAAGTACCTGATTTACTATATCGCCTGACTTTACATCGGACCCAGAACCGATGTAAAAAGTCAGTTTCACCCGATGTAAAAAGTCATTTATGCACTAGTGCCTGTACGCTAGTCACTCAAAGTAACCAAGCGAACGAGCGAAATGAGTCAGACAAATGCAATTATGTTTGAACCAACCTATTTTCAACCTTTCTTTAATGTTATGTCATTATCTTTTACAATTTAATACACTTATGTCTTATTTAATTTGTCCTTTTTGTCATTACGTTTTTTTACAATTTAAAACGTTTGGCTCTCAGTCGAAGTCGAACGAACCTTTTTGAAAACATCTTTTGAGGTATGAAGTGAGTATACCTTGTCACCCTATCTATCACCACCATGATTGACCGTAAAACTAAAAGAGTTCAGTAGGCCAATAAATAAAGTCCATAGCTATGTCTTCCCACACTTGTTGAGGGATAGTAAGTAGTTGGAGCAATCCCATGGGAGTAGTATTCAAAGATTTAGCTGGCGTATAGAGTATTTTGCCACGAATTCTTTCACATCATGCTTTATTTTACTCCAATAAAACTGTGTCCGTACTCTGGCCAGTGTCCGAGTCACACTTGTATGTCCTCATATAAGTGAGCTATGGTATTCAGTTAATATTTTTACAATTAGTGGACTGTTTGTGGGTACTACCAACCTATCTTTATAGAAAATTAATCCATTTTGTACGACATACGACACTTCTGGTTCAGTGCATTGCTGGTTGCGTTGTAGAATCTCTCACCACTCTTATTGTTGTGTGAGTTCAACTTTGAGCTCTTGTAGTAGCTAACTTTGAGGCTCAGACCAAGCCATCATGAACACTCAAGATAGGGCATATGCTGCCACATTCTCCTTCCCTGACTTATATTCAATTGTGAAATCGAATCCTACACATTTTTGGAGCCATGCTTGTTGTTTTGGGGTTTGTAATGACTGGTCCAAAAAAAAAAAATGGACTAGTTATAATATTTAGGTTAGTTACTCTGAATTAATTTAGAAAAAAAATTATTATATTAATAAAAAGTTATATATTCAATATATGTTTGTCTATTTTTTGATAGGACCCATATATTTGGGAGAGGGAAACAACTAAAACCTCATCTTTTAAACAAGATTCCTTCATACGAATTTAAGTGTTTGTGTTTTAATTTTACTCTTAGCTCTGAATAAATTTTCTTGGTTGCTCTGATGGATTAATTGATTCTTAAAATAATTTGTTTGTTTATTAATTTTAATAATGAATTAAAACCTATATTAGTTTGTAGAAAAACTACAAAAAAGACGAATAAATGGATATGGTCTTTTTCTGCTGTTGGAAGTGGTATATATATTGGTAAGATTTATGGTTAATCTAATTCTTTTTATGATCGTATGAAGGAACATTAGATGTGCATGAACCATTAAACTTGAAGATAGATAGATAGATTAGAGAGTTGGTTTTTGTTTGTTTGAGGAAACAGTATTTAGTAGTTTTTCACTTGGTGTTTGTGGTTTCTGATGTTTAAGTCCTTTTTTATAGTTTTTTAATAAATATTTAAGTTAATTGGTTGTTTTTTCTTACTTTTACAAAAATATTATTTTTACACAAAATCTTACATTTATTTAAAATGTATATAACTATTTATAAATATGATGAACAATGATTTTTTTTTTAATTTTAACTTTTTTTTTTATATCTTTTTCTTTCTTTCTTTAAAACAACTTTGATTTATATTGTAGAAAGTAGAAAAATTAAAGTGTTATATTTTTTAAATTTTTTATCTAGTACAATCGGTTGCACCTTTTCCTCAATCGATTGTACACTTAGAAAAACATGAAGGAAATGTTTTTGTAGTTAATGCAATTGATTGCAATCATATGACAATCGATTGTCATAGTTAAAATTTTTAAATTTTTACAACGTTAAATTGATACAATCGATTGTATCATCACTGTAATCGATTGTATGCTCCCAGATTTTAAAAAATCAGTACTTTTCTGCACCTTTTGAGAAACATCTCTTCATGGCAACACTTGTATCTTTTCAGTTTCAATTATTCAGAATCTCTCCAACCATTGCCATGATTTTTGAAAAGGTATTACTTCACTATAAATTGTTATGATTTTTCAAAATCAAACAACCTCTTCCAAATTAAGAAAAACTCTACAAAACTTTAACAAGAATCTTTCTATTCAGATTTGTGAACATAATTTTTATTGCATATTGAAAGTTTTCTTGAGCACAAAAGAGAGTAACTGTTTCTGATTTTCATATTTGATAGAGAAGAACAATCAAGTGATTGATTCATTAGTCACCTTCATCCAAACTCTTATAAAAATCAAATACACTTATTATATATTTTCTATCCAGGATTGTCGGAAACAAGTTGTGCATTGAAGAGAATTGTTCTTCTTGCACTTAGTGGTTTAGATCTTAAAGGTTTTAAGAGTCTTTGATATTTCTATAGGTTAGATAGTAAGCATCACCATTGGTGTGAATAGGCTGTACAATCATTCTAACTATAGTGAAATCTCTTACTTGTGTAAGGGGACTGGAGTACTCTCGGTCTGTGAGGGGAACCAATATATATCGTTGTGTCTTTTTACTTTCTGAACTTTACCATTTCCTAACACCATCATAATCAGAAAAATGCTTTATATGTTTAACAAAAACCGGTAAAACTTTTAAAGAACCTAATTCACCCCCCCCCCCCCCTCTTAGGCGATCTCTGAACTTACAATTGGCATCAGAGCAAGTTAAGGTAACTTGTTCCTTTTCGATCCAAGAAATGGCTTTCGCACAACCTACGTTTAAAGATGGTGGTAGTAACAACAAGCCTTCTCTATTCTGTGGTGAATATTTTGACTTCTAGAAAATATGCATGAATGCACATCTAGAAGCACTACGAGAAGAAATATGGGATGTTGTCCAAAATGGTCCATTCACTCCAACATGTGTTGTCAATGGTGTTGGTTCATCGAAACCAAAAAACAACATGGGATGAAGATGATATGAAAAAGGTCCTTTATGACAAGAAAGCTAGTAACCTTATTCAAAGTGCACTTAGCATGGATGAATTCGTTCCTGTTTCAACATGCACAACCGCGGAGGAAATATGGGACACTCTTGTAGAAACTCATGAAAGAACGATTGAAGTTAAAAGATCAAGATTGAACACTCTTAGTCAAGAATACGAATTATTCAGAATGCAGCTCAGAGAAACTATTCTTAACTTGCAGAAAAGATTCGTGCACTTGACAAATCACTTAAAGGCACTTGGTAAGATATTAACTAACGATGAATTAAATCTTAAAGTACTTAGATCTTTAATCAGGGAATGACAACCAAAAGTGATGGCAATCTCGGAAAAGAAAAGTCTATCCACAATGTCCTCTGCAATATTATTTGGAAAACTTCAAGAATATGAGACGAAACTTGGTATACTTGAAAAACATGAAAGACAAGAAAAGAAGTTCAAAGGCATCACTTTGAAAGTAGATTCAAAAGAAAGACAAGATAAGGATGCACCGGAGGAAGATGAGAACTTCATGCTTCTTGTGAAAAGGTTAGGAAAATTATTTGGTCCTAAAAATAACTTTGGTAATACTAACTTTGTCAAAAGGAAGAGATTTTCAAAAAGCAAAGATAAAGAAGCATCCACATCAACACAAGATGTCACATGTTATGAATGTGGCAAGCAAGGCCATATAAAGACAGATTGTTCGATGCTCTCCAAGAAAAATGGATTCAAAGGCAAGAAGGACTTCAAAAATAAGAGCAAAGCTTATGTTGCTTGAGAAGACAATGAGATAAGTTCCTCATCCGATTCAGATAGTGACAAAAATGCAAATCTAGTATTGATGGCTTCACATCATTCAGATGATGAAAATGATGAGGTTAGTAATGAATTTTCTCTTTATGATAATGATGTACAAGGTGTAGTAGATGAACTTTTAAATGAATGCAAAATTCTGTATAAAACAATTTCATCTCAAAAGAAAACAATTTCATCCCTTAACGAAAAAGTTGAGAAAATGGAAAATGATTTCAAGGATGAAAAACAAAAAACTATTGATGAACTAAAACAGAATTTTGTATGCAATAATTGTGAATCTCTCTCTTTCCAAATTGTCTAATTAAAAAGAGTTCTTGAAAGATATGAAAAGGGACAAATTGGATTGGAAGGTGTTCTTAGTCAACAAAGTTACCTGAATGATAAAAGTGGACTTGCTTATTCAAAACTTTCTAAACCAAGTCATAACAAAACTATCTTTGTCAAGGCTAGTAACCAACCAATTCAAGAGAAAGAAAACAAGTCTAAAGTGGTTCATCATTATCCTAAAAGGAAAAGATTTGTTAAGAATAAATATTATCCTCCTAGACATAGAAGTAACTTTGAACCTACTTGTTTTTATTGTGATATTAAAGGCAACACACCTAATGCTTACTATGTTAGAAACTTTAGTGTGGCAAGTGGAAATTATGTGTGGATAAAGAAAGGAACTAATTATGAAGGATCCAAAGCAACTTTGGTACCTAAAAAAACCTAATTTGTTTTGTAGGTATGCTTGAAAACCACTTCAAATCTATGGTATCTCGATAGTGGTTGTTCCAAGCATATGACGGGAGATATAAGCCAATTTTCAGATCTAGTGCTAAAGGCCAAGGATTTTTGTCACTTATGGAGATAAAAATAAGGGAAGAATTATTGGAAAAGGCAAAGTTGGTGCTCCACCTTTCACATCCATTGAAGATGTCTTTATGTTGAAGGACTAAATCACAATCTTCTTAGTATTATCCAACTTTTGTGTGAAAAAAGTTTTGAAAAGGGTAAAGTTGATAAAACTTTGTTCATTAAGAAACTGAAAGGTAACACTTTATTGGTTCAAGTCTATGTTGATGATATCATTTTTGGTTCAACTAAAAAAGAAATGTGTGAATAATTTTCATTGATGATGTAAGGAGAATTCGAGATATCCATGATGGGTAAGATGAATTATTTTCTTGGACTTCAAATTAAGTAACTAAAAGATGGAATCTTCATCAACCAATCCAAGTATTGCAAAGAATTATTGAAAAGGTTCGATATGGGTAGTTGCAAAGTGATGAATACTCCAATAGGCTCCGGTACATATGTTGATAAAGATGAATCCGATATTCCAATTGATATTACAAATTATAGAGGTATGATTGACTCTTTATTATATTAGACGGCAAGCCGTCCTGACATAATGTTTAGTGTCTGTCTTTGTGATTGCTTTCAAGCAAACCCAAAGGAATCTCATCTAATGGACGTTAAGCGAATCATGAAGCATCTCAAAGGGACAACCAATGTCGACTTATGGTATCCAAAAGGTAGTGTTTACAATTTAATTGGTTATTTTGATGCGGATTATGCAGGCTGTAAAACTGATAGGAAAAATACCAATGGTACTTGTCACATTCTTGGAAATGCATTAGTATCATGGGCTTGTAAAAAACAAGCATGTGTTACTCTTAGCACAGCCGAAGCGGAGTACATAGCAACAGGTAGTTGTTGTGCATAAATTATTTGGCTTAAGCAACAACTCTGTGACTACGTACTTAATCCCGGATGCATTCCTCTTTGATGCGACAACACAAGTGAGATAAACATTACAAAAAATCTGGTCATGCACTCAAGAGCCAAACACATTGACACACGACATTATTTTGTATGTGATCATGTGCTTCAAGGTGATGTCGAAGTAACATTCGTTGATACTCATAATCAACTTGTGGATATATTTACAAAACCTTTGGCAAGAGAACCATTTTTCAAAATTCGAAGAGAACTCAAAATTTTAGATGAGAACAATGTTTAAAACATCTAATATAAAGCTTCATCATTCAAGGTACATGTTATCTTTCATTACAAAATACATTTATATTGAAATCATAATAAAATATGCAATTTTTTACTATAACAATCGATTGCATTAATTGGACAATCGATTGCTTCAACTTCATTTTTGGTATTTTTTTGCCTCTATGTTGCATATAATCGATTGCTCTGAAATGACAATCGATTGTACCTCAAAAAAATTTCACTTCTGAACTACACTCAATCGATTGCATTATACACTTAATCCATTGTCACCTTCCAAAAATCATTTTTCCGGTTCCTTTTTTCATTTATTTTCTTTCAGTTTTGTTTTTACTCATCTTTTTATCAATTACTTCTATTTACTCCTAGTCTTTGACAACAAAAGATTCCTTTCTATTCCTCTACCCATGTGCTATCTATGACACTTTAATTGCTTTTGTAACACTACTCTTGTTAACACACACACTCAAAGAATATACTCTTGTTCAAGATGATAATGTTTTTGCAGAAGACATGAACGATGACTAGGCATTTCACAAATTCGGTTTCGTATTGTGTTTCAAGATATTTTGTGTCTGCTTTTTATTTTCTTTCCCATCTTTTATTCTTTTTGATAATGTCAAAAGAGGGATAAAATGCTTGTATTCTTGTGTATATTTCCTTATTTTCAAATTTTAAGGTACAAACAAATACTCCTTCAAGAAATCAAGTTTCAAATAATCAAGTCATAAACTTCTCACATTAAAAGAGAGTTATGCAACTTAGGGGGAGAAGTCTTTTGGAAATTACAAAGCATCCAATGAAGAATGTTTTGTCATCATCAAAAAGGGGGAGAATGTGAAGTCAAGCTCTTCAAATGATTCTACATATGTTTTGATGACGACAAAATTCTCAATAACTTGAAGACAAAGATATTTCAAAGCAAAAGATCTAAGTCAAGCTCATGATTTCAACTTTTACATAGGTATATGAAAATCCAAACTTTTATAATCTTAGTGCTCAAAAATATTTTTAATCATGCATATAAATATTCTGGTGAAAAAATGAGAAAAATTAAAGTTCTATATTTTTAAAATGATATTTTTTAAATTTTTGATCTAGTGCAATCGATTGCACATTTTCTTCAATTGATTGTACACTTAGAAAAACATGAAGAAAATGTTTCTATAGTTAATGTAATCGATTGCATCCATATGACAGTAGATTGTCATAGTTAAATTTTTCAAATTTTTACAATGTTAAAATGATACAATCGATTGTCTCATTACTGCAATCGATTGTATGCTCCCCAGATTTTGAAAAATCAGTATTTTCCTGCACCTTTTGAGAAACATCTCTTCATGGAAACACT